>CM042674.1:5078529-7578529 GCA_023638005.1 Forsythia suspensa | reverse complement strand
TTTGTCCTTTCATCAAATAAGGACCAACTGTGTACCAAAATACTTAGGTTAAGAATTTTTGTGCAAAAAAAAACACTGGAGACCATTTTTGTACTGAAAGAAAAGATTAGGGACAATTTACGCCAATTTCCCTAATTTAAATTCTAGTGTTTGGATTGTTGGCTTGGCCTGGACCACTGATTCTTTTAGCTTCAACTTGCTGCGAGTCGCGTCATGGAAAATGGAATAAAAAATCACATGCGAACATTTTGAAGGTAGTGAGATCTCATTCAAATAACATATCAATTAATGACACATAATTGTGATATAAATTGACTATCCTAATCACTGACTATGAATAATATTATTCTAATCGATCATACTCAATTAATATCCAATCAATCAAGACTTTAACCGCGCCACCACTTTAATGACTTTTAATTCTATACGTTACAAATTTTATAATCTCAATAAGTTACAAATTTGTAATCCATTTCTACTATTTAATTTATATATATAACTTATTTCTGATTATAACTCTCCATATAGATTTGGTACTTCCCAATAAGTCAACATTTACCTAAAATATCAATCATTTTCATAAACCACATTTATAATTTATAATTATAATTTTACAGTATAGTCATTCGTTATAGATGCGTCAAGAGTTAGCTGTTGTGGCATCTACATCCACCTTCTAAATCTTTCAAGCTTTCTATTGATTTGGGATAATTGCATCAAAAGTTTCCAAGGTTTCAAAATCGTTAGAGATATAATCCTAACCTAAAAAAATAACACCACACATCCCAACGTATGAAAAACTTGGCATGATAGGTCCTTTATGACCAAATTGTCTTCTTCCTTTAAATAAATAAAAAAAGAAAACATAAGAAAAAAAAAACATAATTGAAAACTAACCATGTGTACTCCAAAAAATAAAAAGTAAAAATGTACTCCAAAAAAATAAAAAGTAACAAATAAGTCATCTTCTCCAAAAAGTCCTAAAATTTTATTTGAACCAAATTTGCCGAAAAACACCACAAATTCAACAAAAAAACCACATGGAACTCCACCTCTGACCCATCCAACACCATTCTCACCACCTGGAACTCCACCTCTGACCCATGCATTGCCTCATGGCTCGGAGTTTCCTGCATCCACAACAGGGTTTCTCATTTAGTCTTCGAAAATCTGAACCTCCAATGACAGGGCTGTTAAACCCACTTACTTCCTTAACCCAACTACGGGTCCTCATTTTAAAATAGAACAAGTTCTCTGGTCCCATTCCGACGCTTTCAAATTTGACTAGTTTGAAACTCTTATCCTTGTCTCACAATGAGTTTCCTGGTGATTTTTCGGTGTCAGTGGCTTCTCTTTGGAAGCTTTACCAGCTTGATCTGTCGTATAATAATCTCTCGGGTATTATTCTTTTGAGCTTGAACCACTTGACGCATTTGCTTACTTTGAGGTTGGAGGAAATAGGTTTTCGGGTTTGAGCTTGCCGAATTTGCAAGATTTCAATATTTCGAGTAATGCACTAGCCGGCGAGATACCCAATTCGCTATCGGAGTTTCCTGCGTCGGTGTTTGAGAAGAACTCCGTTCTATGTGGGGTTCCGTTGGAGAAATGTAAGTTGGTTTCGAGCGACCCAACCCAGCCCGGGGCAATGGCGTCACCGTTGAGTCCGAGGAGTATTGTTGCGTCGTCACCCAGTTCAATGCCGGTGGAAACTAAGCCGTTGGTAGGATGATGAATGGTTTTTTGGTGAGTTTGTGGTATTTTTCGGCGAATTTGGTACAAATAAAATTTTAGAACTTTTTAGAGAAGATTATTTGTTACTTTTTATTTTTTTGGGTACATTTTTTATTTTTTTGGGTACATATGCTTAATTTTCAATTATGTTTTTCTTTTTTCTTGTTTTTTCTTTTTTTGTTTATTTAAAGGAAATTGTAATTTGGTTATAAAGGACCTACCATACCAAATTTTTCATACGTTGGGATGTGTGGTACTATTTTTTTAGATTATGGGCATATTCCCAACTATTCTGAACGTTGAAGACCTTTGATGCAATTATCCCTATTCGTATTGTGTATTGATTTTGCACGATAAGCATACTTAAATACTAATGTTGAGATAGAGAGTATAATAGAACATGACATAAATATTTTAGATACATTGCTCATGTAATTTTTACCATTTTAAAATATCTATTTTTCCAAATTCTTCGTAACTTATAATACTGATAGTACATATAATCCATTTCAAAATATTTGTCTAAAGTGTAGAACTAGTATTAGAATTAGAACTATACAGTGATCTAACTAGACATTTTTTCTTATTCTAAACTGAAATTTAACTAGAAATAATATTGTGAAAAAACAATTTCATTAATATTGTTGACCATAAATTTGTACGATTAACCTATTAATGGATGTGGCCAACTCTCCGTTTAACTATATGTTCTCTGAATACTTGGACAACTCGTTAAACTGCAAAGTCGTTGTACCAAGGGTGGTCTGGCGACAGTTTGCACCATGAGCTCAAATTAAATATCGAGATAATGTGTGGAAGAGGCAAATGGTTAGACTTTGACCGGGTTTTAAAATTTTACATACCTTATAAAGAGATTGTCCTATGCATATGTATATGTATATATATAGAGAAAAGTAGAGAGTGGTGGTTGGGAGTAGTCGACATAACCTTCGCTGTTTATGTCTAGTGTCATGTCGTTGTCTATTTTTACGTCACACTCAGTTCGCAAGAATCTATTAATCTATGTTCAGCAAAAACTATATTGCGATTGTTTTTGCATAGTATTGTATAATATTTTATAATAAAGATTCTGCAAGGAATTTATTTGAATTATTCAATTACTCAATGTATCAACAAATTCCATTGAATTATTTTTTTAATTAATATTTTACAATAATAAATTTGAATGGAATTTATTTTTGCCGAGTTCCTTCACTAAATTTGTCACTCTCTAAATTATATTTGTAATTTTAACAAATAAATCGTCAATATAGTTTGCAATGGAATGACATTACTTTTGTTAGTTAAATTAATATTTTTAGTTGTCTATATTAATTAAATCCGGGGCGTTACAACTTGGATTTGGGTGGTAAATGGGAAGGTCGCCTACCGTTGGTAGAATTCGCTTACAATAATAGTTTTCAAACTACTATCGACATGGCACCATATGAGGCACTCTATGGTCGTCGATGTCGTTCGCCAATTTGTTGGGACGAAGTCGGCGAGAGGAGAATTTTAGGATCAGAGTTGGTTGAGAAAACAGTAGAGGCAATAGACAAGATCAGGACCAAAATTAAGACAGCCCATGACCGTCAAAAGAGTTATGCCGATCAAAGAAGAAATGAACTAGAATTCGGGGTCGACGAAAAAGTTTTTCTAAAGATGGCTCCTATGAAAAGGATACTACATTTTGGTAAGAAAGGAAAATTAAGACTGCGTTTCATCGGTCCATTTGAAATTCTTGAAAGGATTGGAAATGTGGCGTATCGTTTGGCATTACAACCTGAGCTCTCGTCGGTACACGACGTTTTCCACGTTTCGATGTTAAGGAAATACGTATATGATCCTACTCATGTGGTAAAATATAAGGCTTTAGATTTAAAGAATGATATGACTTACGAGAAAGCGCCTGCGGTAATCCTTGAAAGAAAGGTCCATGTCTTGAGAAATTGGGAGGTCTCATTAGTTAAAGTTCAGTGGGATAGACATGAGGAAGATGAGATTACTTGAGAAAGAGAAGAAGATATCTTAGATAAGTACCCAGACTTTGTAAACCATGTAAGTTAAATTTCGAGTACGAAATTATTTTAAGTTGGGAGGGTTGTAACAACCGAATTTTTTTTCGGCTTTTAATTTTAAGTAAATAAAATTTTTACTTTCCGCGCCACCACGAACCTTTTAGTATGTTTAAATTTTTTTTTTATTATTATTTATTTATTTTTTATCACGTTAAACCCAATAGAAACCGGCCTCCTCTAGCCCAACAATCGATTTACTTTCGACCCAAAGATAACCAATTATCTAATAACTAAACCTTATTTTCTCTTCCAATTTTTCCCCCAAATCTGTCCCAGAAATTCGGCCCTTACAAGTATAGTTTTAGCTTCATAAATCAACCACTTAATTAAGCACAAACTACCTATTTTTCCTTCAAGAAATTCGGCCATAATTGGTACATTTCTCTTCCTAAAAAGTCAGCCAACTGCCTCCCACCTTGATGAAGAGAAACCACCCACTTCCTCACTTCATGTCCCATTTTTCCACTCCAATTCAGTTAAGCCAAAACTGACCCATATTCCTAATAAAAACCACCCAAAACTGCCATTTATTAGTCCCATTTCCCTACAGAATTCGGCCTCCCCGATATCCTATTTGATCTCTAGAATTCAGCAGCAAACAATCCATAAATTTACTCATGTGCACTCCAGTTTCGGTCCCCCAGAATCAACCATAAGTTCCAGCTTTTAGTTCCTTTAACACTCCACTTTTCTCACCCAAATTTCGTCCATATAACAGCCCAGAAACCAGTCCATAAGTGAAGCAAGAAACTTCATTCTTTCCTCAGATTTTGGTCCAGCAAACAGCCCCACATTTCTGCATTTGTCCAGTCCCAAATTTCCAGCTTTTCTCTCACTTTCGGTTTTGTTTTCGACCAGTAGTGAAGGTTGTTAATTTCGATTGTGAATTCACAAAAGTTACACACACACACACACATGTGTGTGTGTGTGTGTGTGTGTGTGTAATGTGTGAGTTTGGGTTTTTGGGAAGCTGCAGAAACAGTTTTTCTTCATCAAATCTTCAACCGAAAACTCATTTCAAGGTAGTTTTGCTTACTGTTTTATTGCGATTTTAAATGTCGTTTTGGAAAAGAACATGATGTTACATGAATGCCATGCAAACTTATTTACGAAGTAACTTATAATAGTTATTGAAGATAATCACTTTAACATGTTTGTGATTGAAAATAATCACGTATGACGTTATGTGGTGCCGGCTACCAATGTTTAAGATGATAAACGTTTCAAAAATCATGGCATGTCGAATTTATGTTTAAGTAAAATTTTTCACATGTTATAAGTATTGCTACTGAGTGTTTCTTTTGAAAAATTCACCCCCAAAATAAATAAATTTTCAGATTGATCGGATTGGCGTTGATGCGATGACTGTAAACTAACGAGCTTGTCATGTAAAGTCTTATTTAGTTTATGTTTTGACGTCGAAATGATCGAGTCAATTATGATGTAATTATTATATTTTAAGTATTTTATTCAGTAATTAATTATGTAAAATGTACGAAAACGAGATATTGGTTTATTTTTCGTTCAAAGTTAAATTATGAATTTGCCTAGTTTCTTTTCTTTTCTTTTTTTCAGAAATTTTAGCTTACTGTTCTCTTTTTGAAAAATCATAACTTTTGTTACGGTTAGAGTTTTGTGAAATCGTGACTATGGAAAGCCATATATGTGGTCTAATAACAAAAATTGAAATCACTTAAAAATTCTATCATATGAATTTATTATGTACGGTTGAACGAGCTGCTTTAATGCACCGGGACAGTTTTCAAGCAACTTCGGCCATCTTTTTCACCTACCAAATGACGTAGCTAAAGTTTGAAATTTTAACATGTGTAGTCCGTAGTTCCAAGTATCTACAGTTCTAATTTTGTAATTTTTGGAATTCGTTTGAATGGTCTAATAAATTGTGGCGACACATTTTATAGTATAGACAAAACTATAAAATTTTCTTCCCTTACACGCTTGTTATTTTTCCGCAACAATTAAAATTTTAAAACCCTTCAATGGCATGGGAAATATTATTTGGAGTCATCATATATATTTTAGAGATTTATTTCAGTTGTCTAAATTAGATGGAAATGGTCTAAATTATTAAGACTTGTGTTTCATATTAAAATATCAATCTCGTTAAAACAACTAGTCTAATGGACCGAATTACTTGTTTGAACTTAATGAACTTTAATACCACATTAAGATTTGGGTACCATCTTAAAATGTCAATCTTGTTAAGAAGAGACAAACTCTTATATATTGGTTCATGTTTTTATATTTAAACGATGTGAGATTTATTCTTTAACATACCCTGCAATATGGTGATCCATTAGAGAACACCAATTTTAGAAATTTGTGAGTTTGTTTAAGTCTTAATTAGATCGAAATGTCTGTTTGAGTTTAATGTGCTCTAATATCATATTAAAATTTTTGATATTAAAATTTAGTGTTCTATTTTAAAACATCAATCTTACTAATATTAATAACTCAAATTTTAGTATAATATATATTTATTTCATCGTTATTCGAGGGTCATTGTCTACTAATGATTGGTGAAAGACTTGCACATCCAAACGCATAGCACAGGTTTTATTTTTCGATGCAAAATTGATAGCTTTTGTCTTACTATCAAGACAAGAGTATAATAATTACTTGAAGAAGGCACAAAGTCAACAAAGATAATATAATTACATAACCAAGAATCTTATTGCATGTTGGACGCAATAAATTGCTGCCTTATCCAGGTTGGTGGAGAGGAAAGAGCAGCCAACTGGATTAGATAGAATTTACAATAAGTAGATCACAAAAATAAAATTTAAAGCTTAGTGCGTGTAAATTTTTCCAATCCTTTACTTATCTGGATCCATGATTGCCAAACATCTCATTTGTACAATAATTGGAGCCACCCACATCCCATCATCGAGGAAAGAACAATTTTTTTTTTTTTTTTTTTTTTTAGTCTAAACTTTTTTTAAACTTTCATCTAGCTCCAATCCTTACCATCATCCATCCAATTCCGTACATTTCAATTACATTTAATTAATATTTAATTAGGTTGAGATATTATTCGTTAATTTGTCACAGCCTTTACTTTTAATTTCAGATTTTATCACTAATTAAGAGCATGTTTGATTTAGTTTTTTTATAACACTTTTTTTTTTCAAATTTATTTTCAACTACGTATTTTGTGGGACCTCATAATTTTTATCAACTTTTCAATTACACATTTTATTAATTCAAAATTTTTAAAAAATTACTTTTAAATTTTACCAAACAGACACTAAGTCGACGAGTTCCAATTACGGGGAAATTTGCATAGTGGTCTCCAAAGTATATACTCTTTGAAGCACTTGGATCCCACAATCAAATTTTCTTGATTTTCAGATTCCCAAATTTTGATTTTTTATGCGTGTGTAATTATTTTTGGATGAAAATCGAGAAAAAATAGGTTTGTAGAGTATGCATGACCTATTTTCTAAAGAGTGTTTATTTTTAACTAGAGATGTAAAATGTATTTTAGTCAATTATTTCTATTTATTGCTTTGAAAAAAGAGGAACTTGCTGGATCTTCGACGATTTTGTTCATGCTTCAAACGATTTAGTTAATCATCTTTTATCTTATTTTCTCTTATTATAAAGGCGTAAAGATGAATCAATAAATCTGTTTAGACTTTAGCGCCTTTCCAAATGCAACTGGTTAGGTTAATTTTGGAAACGCTATTAAAGACAGGATGAAGAATGAAAAACGTCCATTAAAGTTCACTGGATAAGATAGAATTAAAGAAAGAGAAAAAGTAAAGAATATAGTTTGCCAATTCTAAAATTTGCCAACTTCACCCCCTACCCTAATCTTCTCCCTGATTTTGCGTATACAAGAACTTATGGTCAGGGATTCAAGTGCTTCGAATAATATAGTTTGAAAACCGCAGATGTAAATTGTTATAATTTTATTATACGTGTCGCAGTGCCCTGCCCTTGATATGGACCATCCCCTCCATTCCTCACATGTTGCCCACTTACATCTATATCTCAATTCCCAACTATTAATGTCTGGGCCACTTTTTCGATTAGACATTGGCCAAATATAATTGACAAGGTTATTAATAAGATAATTTGTTAATTACTGTTTTAACCAAACTTCTTTTTCTCTTTCTCTTTCTAGCAAGTGTCCCACTATCTCAATTGCAAAAATTACGTTTGGTACATTCATTGTGAAGTACTTCCAGCAATTGTCACGAGATTCAGTATCCTTTTTCATTATTAAATTATTTCTTTAATTTAGATTACATAATTGAAAAACTATATATATCGACTTTTGTAAAGTTTTTGGGTTTTATAATTTTGAGAGATTTTGTTGGATATTGGTTCTCTGAGTGAGGCCATGTTTGTAATTTGTAGTTTGTTTTGATTTGAGACTGTACTAGTGGATTTGAGTGTAATTTAATGGATGTTCAATTAAGATTAGGTGTTAGAAGTGATCATCGAACATTCGCGACTTAAGCCAAATCCTTTTCTTTTTATATTTTTATTTTCATTATACTTAGATTTGGTACTTGTAGTGTCTATCTTTTCCCTACAACCATGACTTAAAAATTTCAAAATTTTCAAAACATGTGGCTAAATAAAAATTACCATTTATGGAATCAATATTAAAAGATAATCTTCATTAATAAGAGCATATTACTTATAGTTGCGGGTTTTAGGGGGAAAAAAACTCGTTTGGTACATGGACAAAGGTTAAAGATAATGGATAAATTTTGTCTTATCTTGTTTGGGTGGAAGTGATGTCCGTATAAACTTTTATTCAAATAACAATTTAAGCCAAAAATAAGGATAAACTTTGTCCTTAGAAAGAGGAGGACAATTTGTTATTTGCATAATGATTCACTCAATTTTTATAAAAGACAAACGTACCTTTTATAATATAAAAAATCTATTTTTGAACATCCATAACTTATAGGATAATCGATACTACCCGCCTGCCGCCCAGCGATGGCAAAATACCCCGACTCCACGGGACAGGGACGGGATCATGGTCCACGCTCCAAATTCTCCGAACTCGTTCCCAATCTTTTTATTCTTTTTATTTTATATTAATATTTTAAAATTTAAATCGTATTTAAAAAATAAAAAATAATATTAATGGTTAATTAATCAATTAAACGGTAGTAAATGAGGCTTTTTAATCCCCGTCCCGCTATGCATTCTAAAAATTTTTGACGAGCGATGATGGTAATGGTTGTCCCGACCTGTTGCCACCGCCACCGCCACCGCCACCGTCCTCCATCAACGTCCTTCGGCCACTATCCTCAGCCACTACCAGGTGCCCGCCAACCACAATCACCACCATCTGTCGCTCTATCCAATTTTTTCTCTTTTAATTTTTTTATTTAATTCTTTTTGTTTAATTAAGAATAATGGTGTATAATTGTTTTTTTTTTATATCAAAAACTGACTTTTTAAAAATAATTTTTTTCATTCTTATATTTAGCAGAATCAAACAAAAAACTAATAAACATGTTATCTGAATAACTCATATTTATATAATTTTTTCTTAGATAAATAATTTTATCCACAACCAAAAAAAGTCCTTATAGTTACAACGTACTACAACACTTTTACACTTAAGCATTCCAAAATCTTTCATTCATTTCTTTATATAAATTTTATATATTAACTTATATATAGTATTGTCATAGAATTTTTGGCACCTTACGCAAGTATTGTCTAACGAAACTTGCTAATCTCAAACTTGTCACAATATACACTAGACTCGAGGTCTGGGGCATTTATACAATTTTTCTTTTTCAATTTTTTTATACTCTTAAAAATAAATAATTTAAAACTCTTTTGTTTTAAATAATTTATTTGTTATTTATATTTTACATTCATTCTTTCATGGTTCATCTTGGGTCGGGCGAATAGGACAATTAGAATTCACACAAGTCAAAGCAATCCACAAACCTAGTTCCACTTGAGGAAAAGAAGTACATGAACCTTCACTTTCTAATAGTCCACATGATCTTGCTAGGAGATTTTGATAGATCACAAATGCAATCTCAACCCCACCCCATTTAAAATAAAAAAAACTTCCCATGTACACACACGAAATAGCCTACTCACCCACTTTAACTAAGCAAAATCAACCACATATTAATAAGTGTAAAACAAACACGTGTGTGCTGCCACTTAGAAGACTTGGCAATCTCAATTATCCACAGATTTGTCGTGCATGTACATATAAAGAGATTAAAATTTTATTACCATTTAGTTTCGTTGAATACTGTTTACTAAATATATTAATATATTTTTATGTAAATTAAAATTTAGAATTTCATATTAAAAAGTCAATTTTATTTAAAAAAAAAAAGTGGCCTAAACCCCTATATAATGGTTAATATTTCAGAATATAACCAATATAAAAGTTGAAATCCTTCGCGGCCTACCAAATTATATTGAATTTAGTAAAGATTAGTAGGGAGTGAGAAGGGCTGAATCATGGATAGGCAAATTACCAATAATTAATTCATGCCATTGATTTCATCCCAAGTGCAAAATTTCACGCACAATAGAAGGAAAAAGTGAAGGGCAAAAAGCATATTATATAATAAAAATATATCATTTGCACCGAGAAACTCATTGGGGGAAGGATTAATAACCACTGTCCCTCTCCTCGTGTATATTTCACCTTCTTCTCTTCTTCTTCTTCCTCTCTCTCTCTCTCTCTCTATGAAGAACACCATTAGATGCTGCATATCTTGCATTCTACCCTGTGGGGCCCTCGACGTGATTCGAATAGTTCATGCTAATGGGCGGGTTGAAGAGATAAGTGGCAGCATTAAAGCAGAAGAAATCATGAAAATGCATCCAAAGCAAGTACTAAAGAAACCCTCATCGCCCACCGGGGAAGGGATTTGCCCGAAGATTGTTGCAGTTCCTCCTGATGAAGAACTTCAACGAGGGAAGTTTTACTTCCTCATGCCAGTGCCAGAGAAAACTCGATCAAGATCATCAACAAGGATGAAAAAGAAAGAGTACTCCCAAATTAATATTGAGAAGAAGAACAACGTTGTTATGACAAATCTAGTAGTGTCTGTGTCGGATAAATACTCGAGTGATATTCTTACTGAGAAGGTATCAACACAAAGGGATCGAAGAGGAGGGCGTGTCGGCATATGGAGACCTCACTTAGAGAGCATTTCCGAGACACCAACGGAACCTTAAATGGCGAGTAATCTTATTCTGTATTTGTTTATTTAACTGAAAATATGAAACTTCTTTTTTAAATTATCTTCTCTCAATTTTCCCCTTAACTTATAATCACATGAAAAATAATTATTCCAAACTTGTATTATTGTTCAAGTACTTATGTTTGTTATTAGGTGCAACATTTGTAGAGGAGTGTTGCACAAATGTTTATTTTAACTGATTTTCTATGCATGGAGAAAGTTCTTAAAAAATTTACTTTTTTTTTTTTTTTAAAAGTAAAAAAAAAGTAAATTTTAAATGCAGATGGTATTATTATTATTATTTTTTTTTTTGTCTTTCTGATAATTTCAGTACCCACCACTGGGTACAGCAAAAATGACTAAATAGTAAATATAATATAATGGGAAGAAATAAGTTTGCATGTTTCCCGGTTGTACTTGTACCTCCCTCTTCTGTCGGCACCGCAAGTAATGCTCATCAGCTCCGCTGATTTTCAGATTAAATATTAAAATGCGATGAAAAAGAGCATGTTTGCCTGCTCTTTAAAAGTAATTCAAAATTAATTTTAAATATATTTCAATAAGTTACTTATTTTCTACGTTAACAGTAAATAATTATATATTTTATATTATTATTACCTAAAAGTAAACTTACAACTTATGAGTAAACTTTTTAAGAACACAAAAGGGGAGATAGATCTGATAATAGTAGCCTAAAACACTAAAGCATGATAGATATAATTATTTGAAAGAAAGAATTTTAATGGCATGTCTACTTTTCTGGATATTGTTCGTTATATTTTACAATTTAATTTTACGTAACAAATAATGTCTATGTGTCACCTACTCTTATATGATAATAATTAATTTAAGAAATTAAGACCACTTGAGATCATTATCGATATTCTACCAATCACTTTGAAACATGCATTAATAGTTGATTATCAATAAAACTGTTTGTCAAGTAGTTCTAGCTATTAAATAATTTTTACCTTGTTAGGTTGAAAATATTTTTTCCCAACAAGAAAATAAAAAGTAGATAAATCATAAACAGGAAAATTTTATTTTAAAAAGCACCTCTTCCGTAAAATACGTTGGATATGATGCTATGGACTCCAGCTTTTCTTTGCAGAATTATCATTTTTATATATGGCCTATGTGAATGTTTTTAAATAAGTTACAACTGGTTGAGGCCATTAATGTTTTTTCTTTTTAAATTCTATATAAATCATACTTTAGACAAAATAATTTCCTCGTGTTGTCGTCACATTGCGTGGTAGCTTAGGAATGGGGCCATGCATTTCATGATCATTAATGAATTAAAGTCATTAATTTCTTTTCAATTTATGTGATTTTTTTTTTTTTTTCTGGGGGTTTAAGCAAAAGGAAATGTCACTTGATTAATGGCCTTGTAACGCACATGTGATGTCTGAGCGAAAGGATAAAATTGTTTTAAAAAAAACAAAATTTAATGTAATTTGAACAATTACGCTTTGGTTTTTGGAATACATAGAATTATTTTTGGACAATTTTACTTTTTTTAGTCAGACACCACGTGCGTACCATGTGAAAATTTATTGTGTAATTAATTAAACATTTTCCGTTAGGTGATGATACCGCCTGCACAACGTTAAAAGATTGATGACACGAGAGTCACAAATGAAAAGTTAAGGACATAGTTGCCACACTTATAAAAAGTCAGGGACCCCTGAAAGAATTTACACTAAATTGTATTTAGCCTATATTAGAGTTGGCAAAATAAGCCCAACCAGATAGGCTAGCCCCGCATGACTCGAATTTTGAGTTGGACCAATAAAAAATTGACCTGAAAAAATCAAACTTATATGACCCGATCCAATTAGCCAGCTAGACTAATCGGGCTTGGTCCGGGCTGGTCCCTTTATTTTTTTAATCCACTATAGTGATTCCAGTCCAGTTTTTTTGATTGGTCCAAGTTGGCCCAATTTTTATGAACTGCTGTTTTTTAATCTTTTTTTAATTCTATGGGAGTGGGTGTTGGGATTTCATCTTTTTTATTCGTTTGTTATTAAGTTTCGCCAATTTCCACATTTATAGTTTGTGAAATGTAGATTTTTAGTTAGGGGTGGACAAAAGTACCTATCCGAACCGGATCGAACCAAAATTGAATTGAACCGACCGGTTCGATTTGGTTCTTCTTAAATTTAAAATGGGTAGTGAGTATTAAAATTGAAAACCAACTAACTATGATTCGATTACCAGTTCTAGATAGGGATGGCAATTTACCCCGTCCCCCGCTCCGTTTAAAATTTTCCCCCGGACAATCGGGTATTTCGGGCGGTACGGGCGGGAAAATTATCGATAAGTGGTTGGAGTAGCCCCGCCCGAACCCGCCCCGAAATACTATTTTTTTTTAATATTTTTAATTTTGAAAATAATGGTTACAAAAAAAAAAAATTTAAAATAATAAACGGATCAGAAGTCTGGCCGCCCGCCCCGCCCGCCCGATTTAAGCGGGAGCAGGCGGGTATGGGCAAAATTCCCGACAGGCGGGGACGGGAGGGCCGCCCGGCCCCCGACCCCGCCCCGGTGCCATCCCTAGTTCTAGACCCGTAACTAAAGAACCGAACTAGGAATTCATATAAGTTGTGAATAATTTTTATTTGACAACTTGTTTTTGTGTTTTAAAATTTAGATTAGACTTGCTATTTTGTATTAAGATGGAACTTTGTGTTCAAAACTCGATATGTTTTTCTTTTGTGAATGGATTAAAGTTTGGAAATTATAATTTGTTAGATTATTGTGTTGTTTTAAATATTAAGAGAATAAAAATAATTGTTGGAATTATAAAAATTTAATTATGGAATGAACCGAGCGGTTTGGTACTAGTTTGGTTTCATAATTAAAATTAGAACCGATGGTTTTATTTACAAGATACCTTATTAGTTCTTGATGCCATTGAGTTCGGTTCTCTTTGGAATCGAACTGTGCCCACCCCTATTTTTAGTTGTATATACATCTCCTTCTCCATCATTTAATTCTACATTTACTTATGCTTTAAAAAAATGTATTGATTTATGATGCAATTGGAACTAATATTCATAGGCTTATCAACAAAAAAATTTGTCGATTTAATTAGTTATATTCATACACGTATTTTAGAAATATAGTTAGAATGCGACTTCAAATTTTAATTTTAACGATATGACAAGATATTTTCCTAATTTTTGGAAGAAAATGACAAAATAAATAGATAAAATTATATAGGACGACCCTATAACTGAAAACCAACATATGATGAAGTTTATTTATTTATATTTATATTCATCTTTAACATGCTTTTCACGGGCAAATTGAAATATATATAATTTCAATTTAGAACACAAATATATAAAATAACAAATGATAATGAAATTTAAATTCTATCAATAATCTTAACGTTATATCGAGAGTGGATAAACTATTTATCTTTAGTCAAGTCCATAATTTCTTCTAAAACTTTAAAAATTGTGATAAAATTAATTAAATAAAAAAGCACACCATTTTGTCATTCAAATAAAAAACAAACGATCTCTCATACCATAATTAACAATCTTTGTCGCATAAGACATTTTAAAATATGTATTTTATATAAATATTTGTTATTTAAAAAAAATAAAAACAAATTAAATTAAAATCGGACTGGCTTGATGGCCCTAAGCTGGACTAGCTTGCCCTAGCAATTTAGTGCATATTTAGTGTGGATTATAAACCAAAAAATGGTTTATTTGAGCCACTATTTTTTACTTTTCATACTAAATAGAGTGTGAAATGATAAAATTGTCCTTAATCATTTGAAAAGTCATTTCACACTCTATTTAATCTGAAAAGTCAAAAATAGTAAGTCAAATAAACCACTTTTTAGTTTATAATTCACACCAAATATACACTTAGTGTAAAATCGGGTCAAGGTCACTCTATCCCAATTTTGTGTGTGGCATGTCCCATTCCAGACCAGACTAAACCGACGACCGACCCATATACCAGTTACCACCTCTACCTCTAGGCACCATCTCCCCCAATTTGTACAATTCTATAATTTATCACGAGCCTCTCCTTGAACATTGGTAAATTTTGGAGTGCTTTTAATTATTTTATTAAGTAATACTAATTGTACATCATCACTTACATCCATACTTATATTTACTTATGTGGCAAAATAAAATAATGAAAAGAAATTTCAAAATAATATTTTAGTTAAATGTTTCATCCTAAATCTTACTACCACGTAAGCAGGTGTAAGTGGAGATGTACAAGTAGCATTATTCTATTTTATTTCCTTCACTAATTAATATTCTACACGGATTTTCGTCTTTTGCCTTCTTTTTTATTTTTTTTCACACATCAAATAATAATAAATTATCGGAGTAAAAAACCCAACATCAATGTAAAATATGAGACGTTTCCACGGGCTTTAAATCAAACCAAAAAGACAAGCAATTGTATTTCAACATGAAGAGACCGAATGATATTTAAAACAGACTGAAAAAACTATGATAGGTCTTGATTATTTTAAGAACTTCATTATAAGAATGGTAAATTATTACACATTACACTAAATGAATCCAAGGCACTAATAATGTTTCAGGCATCCCTACTATTAGAGGAAAAATCTGATTCATAATATGATATTTGAGACTTTTGTCTCTAGTTAATTAGTAATCTGCCAAAGAATTTGGGCAATTTGGATATTCTCCAACTATTTCCTCACCTCTCCCTTCATCTATAGGTTGCTGATTTTGATTCTCCACCTTATTAAAAGTAATGAGAATATGGGTACTATTGTTCTCTTACTGTTTTTAACTTAATAAATCAAAATTTGACTTCAACAAGACATCTTATACTCATTAAATGTAAAATCTCGACTTATAATGATTCCTACCCCCTTTTGGCTTCTATCTCATAGCTTATAGCCTTTTAACACCACAACCCAGAAAAACATATTTTCTTGTCCTATTTGGATGAAAGAATGCAGCACAACCAAATGTTCTAAGCATGGAATAATTAGCATATTTACCAAACTATTTTTCATAAGGAGTATCACTATTTAATGCAGAAGATGGAGTCATAACAGCATCACCCCATAATGATTTTGGAATACCAGAACTTAACATCATTTATCTAACTTTATCAAGCAAAGTACGATTAATCCTTTCACAGCCCTATTTTGTTGGAGAGTATAAGGAACAGTTTTATTTCTGGTTATACCACGTTCATTACATATATTATCAAAATCAATATTGCAAAATTCAAAGCCATTATCAGTTCTCAGTTATTTAATTTTCTTTCCAGTTTGATTTTCAGCTTGTAATTTTCACTTTATAAATTTTCTAAAAGTTTTAGATTTATCTTTTAGAAGATATACTCAAATTTTCTATAAAAATCATCAATTATGGACAAGAAATACATGTTACCATCCAACGTGGGATTACTAGCAGGCCCCATAGATTTGAGTGTATATACTCTAAAATATCAATTGTGTTATGCACACCAGATGAGAAAGATAGTTTATGATATTTTCCAAGCACACAATAATCACATACTGGTATGTCAGAAATACAGTTTTTACCAAACACGCATTTATCATTAAGGAACTTAAGCCTCTTAACACTCACATGTGCAAGTTTATTGTCTCATTTGTGTATGTCACCAGTGTTTGTGAAAGAAATAGATGAATCTAAACCTCTCATTACTTCAACAGTAGTAATCTATATGCTATTTTTTCTCACCCCTTTACAAATCACAATAGCACCTTTAATCATTTTTAACACCCCTCTTTCAATTTTATCGGTTTGTCCACTCTCTTCTAATTCTCATATTGAATAATTACCCATTACCACATGCTCATACCCATATTATATTCATGCAAGTTTTCAAACCATTCTTTATGTGATGTAACATCATGGGCGAATTTAGAGAGTCCGGTCTAGCCCCAAAAAAATTGGTTTTTATAGTGTAATTTTTTTTTTTTTAGTAATAGCTCGGTCTTGGAGTGTGAATTTTTTTCAGTAGTAGCCCGTCTAAAAAATATTCTAGTTCCACCTGTGTAGCATGGAATAATGCACTAGAATCGAGTATCCCTTCATGGGATTTCGCAATTAAATTTAACTTAGTAGATTCAAAAATTCATTAACACATAAACCTCACTGGATTCTTCATTAGAGGTGGAAACAATATTAGCCTCATTTCTCAATTATTTTTGGTTTATTTTTCTCTTTATAGCAATCTTTTATGAAATATCCAGTTTTACAACAACCATAATATTTCTTAACTTTTGTTTTTAATCTGGAACGGCTTCTACCTTTTTTACCACTTGATTCAAAAAATTGTTTTGACCATCGTGATTCCTAGTTTGAGACGTACCTCTTATTACATGAATTTCACCATTTTTTCTTTTGTTTCTTTCAGCTTTCAATTCCAATTCTCAACTCCATAAAGAGTCAATAATAATTTATGATGTCAAATTGTTCCTCTTGTACTTAATAGCATTTTTTATTCCCTTATAAGCATTGAGAATAGCATTTAACAAAATTATATCTTTATACTCTTCGGACACTTTTTCACCACAATTTATAATATCTACCAATTTATTAAAGATATCCAAATTACCATCCAAATATTTAAGGGAGTCTATTTTAAAAGTGAAAAAACTTTCAAGTAGAAAAATGCTTGAAAGTTTATTCGAAGTGGACTTCGTTAAATAAAGCTCCTCCATTTTTTTCCAAATGTCTTTTGTAGAATCAAGTTTACCAAATTTTCACAAAACGGAGTCAGAAAATTGTAAAATAACGTATAAGCCAATTCATCATATTCTTTTTTCTGATCTTCAATAGTTTTAGAAACTTTTTGTTGAACAAAAATTTCTTTCATTTTTTGTTGCCAAATTGAAAATTCACCATTTCAATTAAAAACCCCAACTCAAAATGATGAGTTGTCATTTTCACACAAATAAAATGCACAAGACACAAAACAAATACCTTAAGCAAGTAAAGACAAACTATTTTGTAGCACACAGCACAATAGCAAGTCCAAAAATACTTTCCTAAGGTCTCACAAGTATATGCGGATCTACAATCCTCGGATTTCGTGAGATTTGTATTCTTAGATCAAGGAAGAAATAGATACGAGTCAAGTCTAGGTTATTTCTAAACAGAATAAGAAATGTATATGGCAATAAATTCAACAAGTTATAAAGCACGATAATAATAATCTCACGAATGATTAAGCCCAGAACACAACAATTAATATCCTAGATCTAACAACGAGCGATGGTTACCTCTACACAGTAATCTCAATCCTAATAGTCACCTCCACACGATGACTACTATTGCAAAAGAGTAAAACAATAGAATCAGATACCAGGGAGAACAATTTTGACTGTTCGTATTAACGATAAGATGAGATTTTAACCACAGCAACAAAAATAAAGAATCAACCACAAAAGTTGAAAAAATACCATTCGTGTCTACTAATGGACTGCTGCTTGGACCGTTCAAACCACCTTTGATGGAATAGACCATCACCGAACATAAAAAATTTCACTAGGATGTCACGTCGTCACCCTCCACGCGCCCTTACACGTCGTCAGAAGTGGTATGCCTCACGTCCCCGTCTGGAGGGTTCGCCTTGACACTGTGAATGTGAATCTGTCTTCCTTTGGTCCAAAAAATATCCGGCCTCATTAGAATAAATACAGACAGATTTGGACCTTTCTCTTCTTCACATATTCGACCACAAAAAATATTTTTCTTGTGCTATAAATTCCACCAAAGCTCTAATACCAAGGGTTGAACAAAAATTACCTTACTACTTCAATACGAAGAGATGAAATAGGCTCACTTACATAGACCCAAAGTCCACAATGTATCAATTTGAACCACAAGAGTTTATCTAAATCACTCACCACCTATACTTTACTCACAAAGAATAATAGAAGCAGAAGAACAAGAAGAACAACCATGAGCCAGAAAGGAAGAAAAAGGGACAGTACAATGTATTTCTGATAATTCTGTTTTTCTTTCTAGTATCCTAATATATTTCATAAACCAAATGGAGATTTATATAGTAATGAGTCACCGTTGGATCATAACCGGCTTATTGATACAACGGTAATTTAACGGATGTAGATAGAAACTAAATGTGGTTAAACCGGGTTACTGAGCAACAAGCAAAAGCTGTTAAATCCTCCAAATAACCTATTAATTAATTGGACTGGCACATTGTTGATTGAACCTTTATTTCTTTCTTCAATCACAGGCTTAGAACCTATGAAATATATAGTATCTTGAATCGTCATAACCTGCCGTTGTTTATTTGGGATAAAAACCAATAGGTCTTGATTATTTCAAGAACTTCATTGATAAGAATGGTAAATTATTACACATTACACTTAATGAATCCAAGGCACTAATAATGTTTCAGGCATCCCCACTAGCTAAGTAAACAGATATCCCCTTCAACTGAAAAACCACAAAACCAATTTATAAGTAATGGCCAGAGAGTTTATTCTAATATAATCTTCAAGAACTTCAATAGAACTAATGAATTATAAGTAATTATTCGAAAACCCAATTAAACATGGAGATTAAAAACTCTACTCCGAATGATACTCGGAAGAAGGTCATGCAGAAAAATAACTCAATCCCAGTACGATAAAGAGCTTAATTAGCACACCTGTTCTTAATTATTACACATACAAAAAAGTTCACTATAATGTGGATCTTGTAGATAAAAAGATTTATGTAGCTGTTCTAGGACAGTTTCCTGTTTTTCTTGATTCCAACTAGTTTTATACTATAAGAAACTGTACTGAATTTAAGAACTCTTCCTTGTTATCTTCGATCCTGCAGAAGAATCACGAAAGTGGAATTATTAATTTATTACTTGTCATTTCAAAGAAATGAATTAGAATTTATATTCAGGATATATATAGAAAAGATGTAATGAATTAGAATCTATATTCAGGATATATAGAATTAGAAGTTTTACTTTGGTCAATTAATTTTATTTTTTTTGTTCCAAAACTAAATTTTACTTTTGTTTGCATCGACTTGAAAAATCATTAATTATTATTTTAATGTCAAATTGTACAAAATGTGTTTCCTAAAACAAAATTTAGTAATCAAAGTGAAATTTCAGTTAAAGTTAGTAACCCAAGTAAAATCTATACTTAAATATTTCAAATAAAGAAAAGAAAAAGAAACAATTCTCTCCAGCCATCCCTAGCTAGGGTTGTGACAACCCTAATTTTAGAAGTTTAAAAGTCACAAGAGATGTATCGATCATAATCAGAAAGTACTTCTGAAACCATATAAGAAATAATTAAACCAGCAATGCCATGCAGAGTGTTCGGACAATTAATTTATGAATCAAAAGAAGAAAACAGAGAATTCATCAGAATATAGTACATGTTATCAAAAGGAATGACAAATTAATCTGAATAGCATAAAAGAAGCAATTCATGGTATTCTAAAATGATAAAGAGTTAATTACACATATAAATTAATCGTTGATTAACTAGTTGTGGAAGTTAACAGTTTGTAAATATATATGTTTGACAACTATAAAAAATGGTTCAGTTCAGATCCAAACAAATGATTTGGTTTCCTGGGATATGCAAGTTTTGTGTTGTAAAAGAAATAGTAATGACGAATAATTCGTATAACTAATTATTTAAGAGAAGTAATAGTACTTTTTTCTTTTTAACTCAATATTCACTAGGATTACAAAACAAAACTATAGCTTTCATGGCCAAATTAGGTTCCCTGAATCAAACAAGTATTTAAATTGGTCGTCCAAAATGAAAGGCCAAATGAATATGGACATTCAAGAAAACCAATTTACGTATATATCATGCCATGAGTTAGGACTTAGGACAAGCAATTGAAAAAAAGCTAGCAGGCAGATTTCGTACAATTTGACAATGAATGCATGGATTAGGTGTGGGATTCGACATACGGTGTTGTTATTGATCAAAGTAATTAAAAGGATGCATATAAAATTTCGAGGAACACCTTATCTTTGGGCTTTCTCCTTACACTAGGTAGATTGGATTGCCCGAATCACGAGTGAGAAAACAAAGAAAAAGAAAAAAGAAGAGGATACACATAAAACAGCATGCAACAGTCTCTATTTGCCAATTTATACCTCAATATTTGCAAAATCGGTCATTTACGGGGAGCACAAAATCTTCCCGAATCCCAAGAGAGCAATATTACAAACAAGAATAAAGGAATTTTTTCACAAGTTAAAATACGAAAAATTATATATATACACACACAGTGGATTTGCATGATATGAGAGAGAGAGAGAGAGAGAGAGAGAGAGTAATGAACCTAGTATAAACAGTCCTAAACATATGAACTTAAAAACAGTAAAAGATATTCCTTACAATTAAAATTCAAGATCACTCACCAGATGTTTATATTTAAGGAAAGTGCCTGTGTTGGATCTAGGGTTTCTTCATTTTTGACAGTAGCATTAATGAATTTACTCTTCCCACATTTTCATCTAGTCCTGACCTAACATAATTAATTAACCTAATATCTAACAGTTTCTTCTTCCATATTCTGGTGTTCCCATCAATTAATTAATTCTGGAAATATATGGGATTAACTGTTTGTTTAACTAGTTGCAATTTTCTTGACATCTTGAAAGTGAATTTCGAGCTACTCTTGCTCCGACCCGACTACACCTTAGTGTGGCCCAGGATAGAAAGACTCATTTGCTAGTGGTAACAATTTGCAAACAAGTATGTATGTATGTATATATATGGAAGTGTTCATTCATGATCAATGAAATTGTCTTAAAATTAATTACCGTTTCTCCTTAGGGGGTCCTTAATTAGTGGACTGCCTTGGATTCTTCAGTTCATCTTGCGCCTTGATTGGATTGATTTTCTTCTTCTTTTTCTTCTTATATGGAATCCCTCTTGCCTTAGCTTGACACTCCTTCACTTCGCGTAAAAAAACACGAATCGCACCGTTGCCAAACGGATTATTCTCAGGTGATCCCCCGTGTTCTTCATATGCAGCTCTTAGCCTTCCTATAAGTGCATCTAGGCTTCCCCAAGCTTGTCTGAGAGGACAAGTACAGGGTGCAGGAGGATCAGGTCGTCCGAAGAAGACACAACCATGTAAGTGAACCTTAGTCTTCCCGAATTGATCGAGGTATCGAAGAAATTCAAGAACGTGGTTGCAGTTGCACTGTGAAAGTGAGACTGGAGGTCTCTGATTCTTCAAGTACTGTCCAAAAGTGTTCCAGTCTCTCCGCTTCTGAGACTCATATCTGCTCAGTACCACCGGTTGCTGCCGATCACTGGAAGATCGCGTAGATCCTTCTGCATAATTTTCCGTCTCTGTTGGCGCATTTTTCTGTACTGTAACAAAAGAATTCATGTTTGTATTTGGCAAGATATGACTTGAAAAGAAAGGGGGAAGAAATCTGAAAGAAAATGGAAATGGTGCAGTAGAGAAAGATGAAGATGTGCAGTGGAGAAAGATGAAGATCACATCTTCAGTCTATTGAAGAAACATGATAGGGCCCCTTAAGATGTGCTTTTTTCCATCTTTTTCTTCTCTCTCATACATTAATTTTCAACCTCCCCCTTTTCTAAATGCACCCTATATTTTACTTTTTAAATTAAATCTATAATTATACTATGTATATAGCATTAATTTCGTCATACCACAGTTTATATATATGGGTCCAATTCTCATTGGGCAAGTGCCCACTTGATTTTATATCTCCTCTCCACTGTGGAGAGGAGATCACTACTGTTAAATATATACCCTATGATGCACCGATACGGATACGCGTGTCCGATACAACACGTATCAAATATGTCGACATGTAATTTTTGAAAAACTATCGACACCGACACCGACACGACACGCTGTCGAGACGTCAATTAATTTTTTACAAGCGATTTTTAAAAAACTAACGACACCAACATGTCGTCGACACGTTGATTAATTTTTTTTTCCAAAATTTATAGTGTAAATAAAATAAAAATTTCCATACTTATTTCATAAAAAAACAAATACTCAAAAAATAATTGACTCATTTTAATATTAACAAACAAATAATTGGCATATTTAAAATGTTGACCAGACTATAAGGATTGATCTATTTTTTCTTAAACCCTAAACAAATACTCAACAAAGTGTCCGATACGTGTCGGTATCCAATACATGTCCGACACCGACACGTCGGTGCTGATGGCGCGTCCGTGCTACCTTGTGATTCGAGAGTTAGTGAGTTTCAAATTAGTATATATCTTATTATCTTTAAGTGCATGTTTGGCTAATCAAACACAAAATTATTAGTAAGTTTACTAATAAGTAAATTTTAAAATGAATAAGTTTTTAGTTGCACAAAGTTGAAAATAAGTTAAGTAATTGTACAATGATTGCCTTTTTCACTTACAAATAACTTATCTAAATATGTTCAAATTAAAAGAAAGTTTAGGTGACTTTGAATTTAGGAAAATTTGACGTAATTAGTCTTAACTCAAAAATACATACACTTCAATTTTATTTTTTTATAATTTTGGTATTTTTCACGTTTTTATAAAATGGCTGCTGCCGAAACTAGCTAGCATGTTAATAATGTTGAAATAAGATATAAATAAGAGCATGTTATTTTGGCCCAAAAATGTGTTTTTTCGTTTGATAAAGTTGACTTTTCAAAGTTTTTGAATGTGAAATGATTATTTTGCCTTTAAATAACACAATTCTATTTTAAAATAGTAAAAACAATATAGTCATTTTACTTTCAAAATTTAGAAAAGTCAACTTTATCAAGCCAAAAAAACTCATTTTTTGGGCCAAAATAGAAACCGAACAAGCTCTAAGTAAATTTTTATATTATGTAATACTTTAAATTTTTAGACGGAGAGGTTGAGATCGAGTGACAGTAAAGTAGACAAATGTTATGCTTTTAAGAATCACCCCAAATATTTCATGTACTAGGTCTTTGACAAAAACATGTTTTAAACTTAACTCGTCTAAAAACTTAAGTTATTAGATAGCATATACTTTAATTTATTTAAATTTAATTTTCACGATGTCGCTTAATTTGTGTGCAGTTTGCACTCAGTTTTATCATATACCTAACTCGTGAGCAATTCTTTTTATATATAATTGAGTGACAACAAGACCTAAGATCAAACGCTTTCTAATTTAAATTTAGTGTGTTGAAGATAAAATACCAACTTAATAGTTTAAACTTTGAAATGAAGTAATCCGATACTATGAGCTTGTTCGGTATAAGTTTTTGGCAAAAAATATAAATTTTTTTCATGACATTTTTTACTTTTCAAAAATTTAGAAAGTGAAATAACAAAATTGTCCTTAATCAATATAATTCTATTTCAAAGTAGTAAGAAAAATTTTGTCATTTCACCTTCAAAACTTTTGAAAAATAAAAATATTTTTTTTTTCAAAACATCTACCAAAAAGCTCTATACAAGTTAATTTTTATAATCTCGATCTCCAATTAAATTGCTAGAAGTTTTTCTGGGGTTTATCAATAATCAGTGAGGAGTAATATTAATCGTCTCTTAGCCAACCAAGTGAAATCATTCAAATGAGATATGATTTTAAAACTATTCACAAATTTAACCTATATATCATCACAACACATGAAGCATGTACATGTTTATACACTGATTTAGAATTATATGCCCCCACCCCCAATAGATAATTAATTAGTGCCGTTGATGTCTTTGTCTTATAGTTAGTTATTCAAAATTGACATCAGTAAGCTAAAACACTGTAGAATATCAGAGGCACATCTGTAAGACCTGTTTGAAAATTTTAAGGAAAAAGACATTTGTGTGAATACATACATGTATAATGACAAATATGCATGCTGCATGCGTGATTATTCAAACATGTCTGCCCCAGGCATCATGAAAAATAAGGTACATTATAACAAGAATATTGATTTTCACCTCATCAAAATAAATGCACACTATTTCTGCTGCTTTTGAAGAATTTAAGGATTTGGTTATGGTGGACCCCATAAGATTATTTGCTTGTCGGAAAAGTATAATATATACAACTAATCTTGTTTAATTAGTATATTGTATTCTTGGGTGGCTAGAATGTAATTTTCTATTATAGAATCCTGTAGTTGACTTTAGTGCCCCCCGCGCGCTCGCTCGCTCTTTCTCTCTCTCTCTCTCTCTCACTTTAAGGATATATTCGTTAGTCATTTTTTTCCAAAAATACTTATTTTTTGCTTTTATAATTTTTGACTTTTCAACTTTTTTATACTACAAAAATTTGAAAAGTCAATAAAATACCAAAAAAAACCTATTTTTTCCCAAAAAAACTACAATCGAATATGCCTTAAGTTGCTAAATAATTTTTATTTTTCCCTTAACTACTTTAAAATAAATATACTTTCTCTATAATAAATTTTTTAGATTAAATGATTCGACATAGTTTCAAAACATGTAAAGGTTTTAGATTCAAATTTTGCCGTTACTTAGACAAAAAAAAAAAAAACCAGTTGAGTTCAACAATTAATTCAAAATGATTTGAATAGTATGAAATTGAATGTGGATGTGTACAATGCAGTGTTAATAAATAGGTTAATGTGACGTATGCATTAAAGGCGGCGGTTGTAAGTCATCTTTCGATTCGAGGGCAAGGGATTGTTGAGAATGTTTTTAATATATTCGTGAAGAATGTGAGGAAGATATATGGTTCCTAACTTGGAGTACGACAATAAATTTATGAAATCTCAGTCAAATAACGAGTACAAAAGTGACCGTGAGATGGAGAGACACTACACTCAGCGTTTAATGATACTATGACGCATAAAGTGTGGTTCTTTAATTTTTACACCTCATTTTTTGGCTGAGTAAGTTTACTTTTATTGCACATTTTGAGCCCCTCAAGTCTGTATTTATTTTCTTTGCAATTTAAAAAATATGTCACCTAAAATGGTTTAATTAAAAATGGTATTGTCGCTATCTATTCATGCGCGTATGACGCCTACCCAAATTGTGATTAAACGATGGAATATGAATGAATCAGATACAGGAGAAATGTTGAAAGAACTAAACCCTGCAAAAGAGGATCCATAGAAAATTGCAGAGAGGATGCCATTGGAGCAAATAATTTCAAAAAAAATTGGACATTCTCTTTGGAGATGGGTCCAGCCATTAACTGATGTCTATTATGCATCCTTTCTCTAGTTGCTAGGGTTCAAACATATTATTAGCTGTTTAGTATTTAAACGATGCAGTATTTTATCTTGATTTATTTGTTACCTAGGAATTAAGATCTAGGTGGGTGTTACCGGACCTATGCAAATGGAAGTGGGACAAAACATTTTATGTACGCCTCTAGCTAAACCCCCATGATTTTTTTTTGTTTCAAAACTATGGTTTGAAATTTTAATAAGTAATCGTGTGCAGTTGAGCAAAATATAAGGAGGGAACAACCGAACAAGAATCCATCTGTTACGACCTCAAAAGTTAGACATTATCACACCACTTTTAAAAACTTATTAGCCTATGAAGATCCTTTTTGTCGGATAAGTTGTTTAAGCCCTCCCATTTCGAGGCAAGCAGTGTGGATAGTAATTGGAACGAGAGAGGGAGAGGCACTACGATTTAACGAGTTATCAAAGCAATAAAAGTTAAGTGTTCAAATCTAGCTCTACGGAAATTGTGTATCTATTTTGACTTTCATCAAGAAGTGAATTTTATGTGTATGTACTAGGTAGGACGTGTTGAAAATACAATTTATAGATAAAGGGTTTTAATAACGTAGTATGACACCAACACTTTTGTCTCTAGTTATGATTAGCTTAATTAGGACATGTTTGAGAATGTTTAAACTATAATTTAAACTAGTGAAACTGGTTAAACATATATTTTATTCACACTTTTTATAAGACCTACAATTTAAAACACATTTTTTATTTATACATTTATCAACAACTTATATTATAAATATTTAAAATAATAATTTCAACACTATCAAAAATGCATTAATTCACATTCCATGTTATTACCCATTACAAAAATATATTAGCACTTGAACTATATTTTTTGAGGAAATGGAGATGTGTCAAAGATTTGCAAGTAGACGTGCCCAAAATTTGTGACTTAAAAGATGCACATTGATTTCCAAAACAATAATTAATTGTGGGTATCTTTTTTATAGACAAATGAAATTCATTCCATGCAAATATGAGATCTTGGCGGGCCATTGTCCTCAAACAATTTAGATTTGACCAATTACTACACACGTGGGTTGTAGGACCATGTGTTTTTTTTTTTTTATTTAAATCAAGAGAGAAAAAGAAAAGAAAAAAACATAAGGTCTATTTTCCTATTAAAAATTCAGAATTATTAAATGATAAGTGAAACTATAATATATACATAAATTCGAAGGTTTTATTTATTGGTTCTTTCATACATGCCATAATTTAAGACCATGCATAATATGTGTTGGTGGAGTTTTCGGACCATTATAAAATGGTACATCATGTTTCGTACAAGAGACATGATTATTTTATATGAAAGACACCAAAATTGGAAGAGATTCACAATCTTCGTAAAAGGGTGTAATAGAAAATTATATAAATTAAATGACCAGTGGCAAGAATTCAAGAGATCATTTTGAATTATTTGGTCTTGAGTTGTGTAGTGTGACAAGTTAAAAATTGGTATAGTCAAATAGAAAATAAAAACTATGAATTAAAGATTTAAAGAAAATCTTGAAACTGATAGTGGTGTGGTTGGATTCACATTAAACATTTGCATATCACTTGGCATCGGGGTTATTTACTTTGCTAACGAAGACACACAAGGTTCATGAGAACTTATTATAATTGGTAAAGTCCTTTTCAACTCGATCGAATGATTTCATTCTTCTTGTTTCCCCCTTTTGTCATTTCCATCTCATTTAATCTGTTGGGAACGTGCTAATAAAGTCCCACATTGGTTAAATATGTGATAAATAATGGACTTATAAGGGATTGGACTACTCCACCTAATAAGTAAATCTTTTGAGATGGAATCTCAATTCTCTACAAGTGATAACAGAGTTATACCTCAAATTTAGCCATGTGAACGCATAAGACAGATCCTCATTTACGGCCGAACAAAAGTTGTCGCGATAACCCTAATACAGTGGAAGAGTTCCCTTTATAAAATGTGTAATCCTTCCAAATTAAAGGTTGTGGGCCCTAAGTTGGATCTCGATGGACAGAAAAATTCATAGTTGGCTCTTTAAGGCGGTAGCCCTAACGTAGTGGTATAGTTGGACCTTAATAGAGCATGTAATCCTTCCATATTTGAGGAAGAGAGAAGAATAAACTATCATTTGAAGGAGTGCAAGAAAACATGGTACTTTGTTCGAAGAAAAATTGTTGAGAATGTGCGAACAAAGTTCCACTTCGATTAAATATAGGGTATATAATGGACTTATAAGGTATTGAACTACATAATATGTTAATCTTTTAGAATGAAACTTCAATTTCCTATCTTACCAACTCTTAAGTCTATCATAGTTTTTATTTTTTTTATTGGCTTTCAAGTTTCAACATAATACAAATAAATTGGAATATGAAATTATTTGGCATATATCAATTCACAAGTGAAAACAAACAAGGAATGATAATTCATAATTGTTAGTTGTGCAGTCTCTTTCGTTTTTACATTTTCTTCCTCTTTAATTTCCCGTAAAGTTAGGCCGTATGCTGCTGTGTCCCTTCATTGTTTGGAAATTTGGATGTATATTTTCTTCACATATAAAAATATTATTTGAATTTTGAAAGTTGATGACCCACCTAATTATTTTCATTTTAGAGCTTGTTGATAGCGGTTTTTTGGAATGAAAAAAATAGATTTTCAAGTAGCATATTTGATTTTTCAAACGTTTTGAAGGTGAAACGACAAAATTGCCTTTAATAAACACAATTTCATTTCAAAGTAGTAAGAGTAATTTTATCATTTCACCTTCAAAACTTTTGAAAAATCAAATATGTCATGCTAGAAAAACCTATTTTTTACCCAAAAACTTCTACCGAACAAGTTCTTAATAAAATCGAGATACGATTTTCTTCTTTTTTTTAAAGATTTTTTTGGTTGTATTAATTGGTAATGTCTATATTACTTATAAAAATTTAATACATGGTGTATTTTAGTGCATGTCAATGTAGAGATTCTAGTAATTTCCGAAGTCAAACATATTGTGTTCATTTGTACAACTTAAAAACTAAGTCCAAGCACAATCAAATATATGCTTACAAAAGATATGTGCAATCACAATGTTAATGGCAGCCAGACAAGACTAATCTTGAAAAGATAATAAAGTAAAAATTTTCATTGTCGAGAATAATATTTTTTTCGTGTAAAATATGAGTTAAAATTAATAAATAAATATAGAAGTACAGACACTTTATTATATTCATTAGCAGTCGTGGTGGGGACGAGGGGGACGAAGCAGCCGTGGTGGGGACGAGGGGGACGAACGCTCCCACTCTATTTCACCTAAATGTCATTCCATTCTTCATCTTATGATGAAAAAACCTAGTCAAAAACAAGTTTAATTCGATAATTTCTGTAATTTCATTTTTCCAACTTATGTTCGCCCTTTAAAGAAAATCTTGACCACTAATTACAATTCTAAAATAAAAAGACCCTTCATTCCACGTGAACGGGGCCCTACGTTATTGTCTCCTAGTACACCACTTTAGTGATGGCCCACTTTATTCATTGTGATTACACAGTGATTAATGTTAATAATTTAGACCACTTTCTTCAGGTATATTCTTAATTTTGCTGTAAATCCTTGTAATAGAAACGCTAAGCTTGTCTAATTAAGCTGATTTATCTCTATAAATCTAAAATATGCAAATATATATTGTGATCTCTAGTAGTAAAATAACTGTTGTCTGTGGGAGTGGACATACAAATTAAATATCGAGATTGTATGAGAATTGTGGTATGCTATGCTTGAAAAAAATATATGAGAAAACTGATAAATAATTAATGTTTTTTTTTTTTTCCTTAATTTTACTCAGATGTACCCATGATGTCTCAAAATTTGGCTATATCCCAGTCCAGAAGTGTAGGCTTTTTTCTTTTTCTTTTTTTAATTTTACTTCATAAAATTGACTTTAAAAAAATAATTTAGTCAATTCCAAAAGCTCATATTTGACCCACCTTAATACGGAGATATATTGAATCCAGTGACAGTGATTGTCCAATAGATGCTAACCCAGCAGCGAAATGGGTTGTCGTTCAAGAAAAGCCCAATAAAAGTTTTACTAATTGAGCTATTAATAATAAAATATTGGACCTTAAAATAAATATTAAATCTTTATTTGATTCTAATAATATATACTATAAATTTGCATTTGGTAGTAAATTATTTACTATTTTCAGATTTTGGAACAACATGTTCATTTTCTTTAACCGGTTAATTATCAATCACTTTTCTTTTATTTTCTTAAAACACATCTATTTAAATTTTAGATATATGAATTTTACTTTGAACGTGTTTTGTACATTGAATTACACATGATTATAAATTAAGAAAAAAATGCATTTAATAAAATCTATTAATTGTCTTATATAATTTGATGGTTCAAATATGGTTGTTTATTTTTGTTGTAGATTGTGGTTAAACTATAAGATAAGAAAACAAAATTTTTGATGCAAAAAGTAACCAATATAATTCAATGCCTACGCGAATTTGTATCTATTAAAAGGGGAATAATGATGAAAGCCATTCACATAGGCTGCTTAAATTACATATATAACCTACTTTGAAATCAAAAATTGAAATTTACTACTTACTATTAATTTTTTTACATATACATTCAATGGTAACATAAATTGAATATTGATGGAATGTAAAGAGTTCTGTTATTTTGCATTGTTATCTTAATTAATAACAAAATTATATTATTATCGGATAAAGATTTCATCCCATAAATTTCTCCTTTTTAAATTTCAAATACAGTATTCATCAATGCTAATTCTCTGTTTATCGTTTCCTCATGAAGTCACAGTCATCTGTAATATTTATTAGTGGCACGTTCGAAGATGATGAAGATGCCACAATCACTGTTGCAAAATAACTGATATCATTTGAATTAGAGACTTCACAATAGAGTTCAATAGACCGTAACAAAAAAAGTTGAGTACACAATTTTGCGTGAATGTATATGTTAATATCAAATAATCTCAAACGGGCACAATTATATCAGATTTTATATCAGAACGTGGTAATCAACATGAGTTGATAATGTAACAAACTTTAATAAACACTAAAAAGTTATCATACATTGGAAAATATACATTAACATTGTGTTGTAATGAATATATATATATATGTTAACAGCGTGAGGTAACTGAAGGTAGTATACGTAACAATTATTATTTGCATACGTCGAAACTAATGTAATAATTTTAGTTAACATACGACGGTTTTGCAATCTATCCTAACATCATTTAATGAAATATATTTTTCACAATAACAAAATATGCTATAGTGAATAACGAAATTTTAGAAATATGATCTAACATAACAAAATAATGTCTAAGAATAAAAAAGGTAAATGGCAAAGAGAAACTTAACTTGGTTTGTTCAAGAACGGGAACATTCATCGACTTTGTTCTGGCTTTCTTACCATACCGTTTCTTCATGTTTCTGATAATGTTTTTTAGATTACATTCAAAGTTGTAAACTCCAAAAATGCAGATGAAAATGACCTTGATTATTTTTATGGAATGGTGATTAGAGAATGTTAGGATTTCAAAGATGGATAATGAGGGAAATGTGCGTGATTTTTTCTATGAAGATTTCCATATGCGAACAAATCTCTTGATAATGAGAAATTTCGGTTACAATAGATGGATTTAAGAAAATTAATTATTATTTAAAATATTACAATAAAATGTATTTATATAAATTTAAGTGTAAATATGAAAATATTTAATATTTACAGGTATATTTCAAAATTTGAAATGACAAGAGGTACATGACCTAATATTCTCATAATTGAAATAATACTGGATTGTTACTTAATATTGAGAAATTTACTAGGCCTTGAAACCAGCCCATGAAAACTGATTGATACTCATCAGTCCAATATCCCAAGAATATCGCTTATTCCAAAAGCAGAAACATCAAAGACAACGCTCGAGAATTACAAAATCAAGGAGAGTTATCAGTATAGAGAATTCAAAAGTGAAAAAAGATTCAATGCAGACCCAACTCTATCAAAAGAAGCATGGGTTAATTTTGGTTTCTTGATACCAAGATATTCAAATACAAAGAAGGTTCCGCAGCTAGGTATGATTGCAAAATTCTAGTTTATTATTTTGGCTAAGAATTATCGGACATTTGCTATTCAAATTTTTGCATTTCTTCGCTGGACTTCGATTAACAAGGTATTGGCGGATTTTCTAAGCATTTATTTACAATCGTAGTTGGGTATCAGTGCAAAATTTTGGTTTCTTTGAGAAGAATTATCGGGCATTTTTTATTCATATTATTTTCATTTTTTCAGCTGGACTTCGATTAATAAAGTATTTGTTGATTTTCTAGGCGTTTATTAACAATCATGTATCATTGACACAATTCATACGATAAGCTCGCGAAGGTTACTATTAAACAAAATCAAAGTCTATCTTATTATCGTTATCAATGAGTAATTTCATCAGAATATGAATGCAATAATGTCTAATTAACTTTAATTTATGTGCATATTTAGTGATTAACATTGTGATTTGGTTCATAATATTCATTTAAACGGACTTTTACTAGCTATTTCTATTTAAATTTTGATATGTATCTCTCTGAAACCAACAGATGATGCTCTTTTTTTGGCTAGTATATGATGAATGCTGATCTTAGTCTATAGTTTTTCTTGAAGATTGAGAAGAAATTCTGTGTTTTCTCTCTTTCTCAAGTGCTTTTTTCCTTGCAGGTAGACCACAGAACATATAGCAATGTGTATAAGGCTCACGATAAGTCTACGAGAAAGGTAGTTGTCTTAAAAAAGGTTCGTTTCGATACATCAGAGCCTAAAAGTGTAAAATTTATGGTAAGAGAGATCATAATCTTGAAGCACCTTGATCCTTGAAGGATCATCCAAATATTATTTAGTATTTGATTTTATGCTAAGAATTGCATCGAGAGATTATAAAGTTTATAAATCAATATTGGTTTATTTATTTAGTATTTGATTTTATGCTATTAGACTTAAACGAAAAGTCATCTCAAACGTGCCTTAAAAAATTCATCTCACGTTCAAAAGGAAGGCTTACTGCACCTCAGGTCGAATTCTATCCTCCACTTTATACTACAATTTTAGTTCGTTTTTCGTGGGATTTCTATCATTAAATTTCAAACAAGAAAAGGTAGGCATATGTTGAGAAAAATTAACATTTCCATTCATTTTCAATAAATTTGGAGTTTGCTACATGATCATTTTTTTGACATTCACATTCGGTTCATCGCTACATGAATGGTTTTAACAGATATTAGGTCAATTTAGTTTGAATAATGGAATTGAGCTCCTGAAATGTGTGTAAGGCTTTAGTTTGAATAATGGAATTGAGCTTCTGAAATATGTGTAAAAAACAGTATTGTTGCATGTAGGTCAAGTGTTATATGCAGCAGCTGCTCTCAAGCCTTCAGCATTGCCACGAGAGGAGAATTTTACACTGGGACATAAAAGGATCCAATCTGCTGATTGACAGAAATGTGATGCTTAAGATTGCTGATTTTGGGCTAGCTAATTTTTACCAAAACAAAGCAAAACCCACTCTCACAAGTAGAGTCATGACATTAAGGTATAGAGCCCCATAACTACTACTAGGCTCTACAGATTATGGAGTTGGCATTGATCTGTGGAGTGTATGATGCCTTTTAGCAAAGATGTTTGTGGGACGGCCAATTATGCCAAGCAAGAATGAGGTAATACATTCTTTAATGGCTAAAAATTTAAGCAAGATCTACAATATTGCTATTTCTTTTCATTGCAACTATTACTTATTTGGAGCGAACGTGTTTCCTCTCTTTTATTTTAGAAGGTATTTGTAATATTAAAGAGCAAAACAAAAAATCAGTATCTAAATGTTACAGGCAGTAACATCTATTCATGAAGCTTATTAAGCTCTTTGTGTATTCAGATTGAGCAGCTTCATAATATATTCAAGCTTTGTGGTTCGCCCCCTCAGGACTATTGGAAAAAAATGAAGCCACCAACAACATTCCGCCCTCCACAACATTATAAACTATGTTTTCAGAAAGCATTTTCTAAGCATTTATTTACAATCGCAGCTGGGTATCATTGCAAAATTCTGGTTTCTTTAAGAAGAATTATCGGACATTTGTTCTTCAAATTATTTTCATTTCACTGGACTTCGATTAATAAGTTATTTGTTGATTTTCTAGGTGTTTATTAACAATCGTGTATCATTGACACAATTATTGACTTCAAGTATCATTTCATCTTCTTGAATTTTGGTTTGGCATGATACCATAGGCTGGAACTAAAAAAAAAAGATATAGTTCTTACAATAGAATTAAAATTTTTGGTTTGGTATGATACAGTAGGCTAGATGTTGAGAAAGTGAAAAGTAGTGGAGATAATTTGGGGTACTTATATAATTCAATTACAAAAGCATGTGCCGGAAGATTTAGTGAAACATTGGCATTACCATTACTATTGACATCAATCAATATTCAGTACATAATCAATTCTTGTTTGGACATTTTCATATGGTTTATATGTATGTGTGTTCATGAAAATAATGTATTTTTTATTTTTTTTTTTTTTTTTTTTTTGTCATCAGCTGCTTCTATATTGGGAGAGCAAATCATTGTATGGAGTGGACTCTCTTCCAGCCAAATAGACAATGTGCCTGCTTGGACTAGCGTTACAAGAATGCAACACTTCAAATAGAATGGATGATAATGGAATGAGTTATATTAATTAAAAGCAATTAGCAATAAACAACAGTTTTGAAGTTGTCAACTATATTGTTTCTACTTAATCTTGATGTGTACTTTTAGATTTTAGAATCTTTGTTTCTAAATTGAGTTGCGATTTACCATTAAATTAAGATTATTTTGATTCTTAGCAAGTTCATGTGTGTTGGTATATGATTATTTATGGTTTAAGTTTCCAACCATTTGAAGCCTGTGGGTTTAGCAATTTCATGGAGTTGTGGTATTCATTGTAAATTAGTCATTGAGTTGTAATCAGCCATTTGGGACATGAACATGATTTCAAGTTATACTAGCAATTATCATCATATGACAAACTGAATTAGGACTTATACGACAACACATCATCGCCAGGTCACTAATGAATGAGCCATTAGATTAAACATATTACCCTAGCATTAAAAGGAAGATTAATATAAACGTCTCACGTAAAGCAATATCAAATGAAGTAAATTTAGCAGCCCTTAACGTAAGATGCAAAATTCATATGTTTTCCTGTAGCAAGATATTTGTAGCTGGTATTGGTTGGTGCAAGAATTCAATTGCAGCATTAATATGAAGTCTAATACATTTGATAATGTATAATATTTAACTCTGAATTGGAATTCAAATGCAATATATACTACAACAAACCCAATATCTAACAAGCGGAATATGGATTTAAAAAAGTTTTACACATATTTCCAACAGAATATCGTCAAAAAAGTTATGTATAGCATGTTTTGTCCCTAATCACAACAAAAATCGAAAACAAGACCATATCACTAAAATAAAATTCTCGACTTATATGTCCTAGACTTTAATGTAACTCCATCTATCTCTTTTTTCCAAAATAGTGAATGTCAGACTTCTCGAGCGCGTATTTGTATATTTGAACAGTCATATTGCATCGAGCAACCTTCATGTTGTTAATCTTCTTCTCGTATATATATTCCACATATTTGATAATGAATATGTTGCAGTCACCTATGCAACCATAGGTAGCAATCTCGTTAACTATCTAACGGATTAATGAATGTAAAAAAAATGGTTGGGTAAAATCAATGAAAATTATGTAATGAAATGAAATTGTCTCTGTCATATGTTATGTCATTACTCAATTGTAATGTCAATATCGACTATTGAAATGTATTGACGAAATGAAATAATTAAACTAACTCATTTGTTTGTTGAGGTATGTCTTTATACAATCTGTAAAAAAATAGGAGAGTCGGGTGCTTCAAACTTCAGCACATTGGATTGACGGAGAAAGTGTGAAATGATAGTAAACAGTGACTGAATAGTGACTAGAAATAACATACTAAAGATACATGAAGATATTAATAATCGACTTATCTAATATTAACATATATGAGACATATACAAGAGATCTTATTAGTATCAGTAAAGATGTATATATGTACGTATCAGTATACATTTGTTGGCAGATTTTGTGGAAGTGACTGAAAAATGAGAAAACCAACTGAATAGATGAAATGCAAGTCGAGGCAAGTGTTGAACACTTTATCCTTAAGACGAATTTGCCCCGCAATGGTGCTTACGGTTTATGGCAATCAACTCCCAAGATACGATGACTTCTACTTGTGTTTGAAGCACTTCAAAACACAAGCACAACGAACCAAAATTGGTTTTGTACTCCAAAGATGAAAATGAAGTGGAAACACCAGAAATCATACAACAAATGTAATGAATTTGGTTCAAGAAATGAGTGTATGAGTGGATTGTTTTTGCATATATTTTCTATATCAATTATGTAAGTAATAGGACATCCATAGAGTCTTATTTAAGGATGAATAAGTGTTGGGAACGAAGAGGTATAGAACCAAACTGTGCAACACCTCAGAAGGACGCGTCTGTTCGTAAAGCCATGCGATCGCATGGCTTTGGTAGGAACGAAAAACATTCTGCTGAAAAATTCAACTAGTTGCGATCGCAGGATAATAAACCCATACGATCGCATGGTAAAAAAAATTGACCCGAATTTGTCGTTTTCTGTAATTTCTCATTCATTCGATATTGGTTTCGAGATGTCAAATATACCCTTCAACACATGTAGAGAAATTTGAATTCTTTTTCAGGGGCGCTGCCCCTTCGACCCCCGCGACTTTGACTGGACAAGTTGAACCCCGTTTCTCCGAAGCGGCAAACTATTTTGCCTAAACCGATTGGGTCAGGTCTGTATATTTTGGCCAAGTTGACACAAAGTCACTTAGTCAATTTCTCGAATTCTTTAAACCAATTTCCAACAACATTCACAATTTAAGTTAACAAACCAAACTAAACTATTACTACATATAAATTTATATATTAGTAACAATAAGTGCTACCAATGATAGATAACATAGTATAGTATGAATAAATATTGGTAACACATGAAAGTATAATTATTCGATGTACTTAAACACTAATCATTCACATATCATACTCACATTCTCAACTTGGTAAATTCGAATTGCCACAAAGATGAATCAAATATCATAAAATGGACATCTCGATACAGTATCAAAGATGTTCACACTTCTTTTGTACAAAACAATACCAGATTTCCATACCTAAGAAAAATCTCATGTTATTGATAATTTTAAGATTTAAACTATTACTGTCGCATGCGCCGTGCACCAGAGTCTTCTTTAGGTTCTTTTTATTTTCTTAGTTGGAAGTCATCCTAGGCCATTCAGTTGCTTCTTTTCTGTTACAATTTTCATTTCCTTCTTTAATTAATTTTCAGTCCTCATGGATATGTGCTTTTTTTAATATTTTATGATAGTTATCTTTTTTTGCAACATCACCGACCGTAGGGAGGTTTACTCCGCTACAAGCACAAAAAAAGTATTTTTTTATCCGTCACTACGTCTTCATCCTTCCAAATCAGAACCCATATATCTCTCTCTCTCAATTCCTCTATTTCTCCATATTCTTATCCATATTTATCAAAATCAAACTCTCCTCAAACAAAACTATCTCTCTCTCATTCTTCTCAACTCCTCAATCCATTAAAATCATCTACGGTCGGATTCCACCACAAAGAAAAGCAGTATACTAGTTATATTAAGAATGTAAATAGGTTATCTCAATCTCTGATAATATTTGCGCTGTTTGCTATTTTTCTGTGGACTATCATATATAGATTCCTCTTGTAATGGACATATCTTTGAGACAACCGAGATTCAATTTTTGGGAAAAGAATTGTACGACAAATGATTTAAAACGAGGAATGTAGAGATCTTGATTTCTACTCGAGACCATATTAAACAATTTAATTTCAAAAAATCCATTCTAAAATAAATGTATAATATCAAAGAAATTACCGTATCGGAATATTGATCTTCTTCTTCTCCAGCTTAGTAATCGCCTTATTGTGAAATCGATTTCTCTTTGCGTCTGAAAGATTTCATCCCTTTTCGCTTCTTCGCCTAGATTTGGAAGCACTATGTGAGGGTGCCATTCTGAGATTTCTGGGTATTGATTAAAAAAGAAGAAGAATAATAAATCAGACTTCAAACTCTTGTAGCAACAATATAATGGAAAAAAAAAGAATCAAACATCATTTCATTCGAAATCAAACACATGACAATGAATCACTTACTATGCAGAAGTGGAATTGAAAATTTGTAGTATTGTATTCCAAAAATTATTGGGTGATAATCGTTATTGTGATGTTAATGGAAGTGAGTTTTATTGTTTCTGAAATAATTGATAAGAAATGTGAAATGGGTTCTTCCATACTTGTTTTCCTTTTACCGAGAATAGTGGAGAAGAAATTCTGTGTAAGAAACATTAAAAATTGTGATAGTGGGAGGATAGTTTGGAAAATATGTATTAATTGCTCATCTAATTTATTGTTGATAATGATTGTTGCTTTAAATTTAGCAATTTAGTTACTAATTGTATTTGAATTTGAATTAATTTTTTTTATATATATACAGTAAAATTAAATGAAAAATGGTAATGTTGAAAATTTTTAAATTATCCAGTATATGTCTAAAATTTAGAAAAAAATAAGTATAATTCCTAATTATCACTTCTAATAATATATACTCTAAATTTGCATTTGGTAGTAAATTATTTACTATTTTCAGATTTTGGAACAACATGTTCATTTTCTTTAAAATCTGTTAATTATCAATCACTTTTCTTTTATTTTCTCAAAACACATCTGTTTAAATTTTAGAGATATGAATTTTACTTTGAACGTGTTTTGTACATTGAATTACACATGATTATAGATTAAGAAAAAAATGCATATGTAATAAAATTTATTAATTGTCTTATATAATTTAATGGTTCGAATATGGTTGTTTATTTTTGTTGTAGATTGTGGTTAAATTACAAGATAAGAAACAATGACAAAGAAAAAATAATTTTTGATGCAAAAAGTGACCTATATAATTCAATGCCTACGTGAATTTGTATCTATTAAAAAGGGACTAATGATGAACGCCATTCACATAGGCTGCTTAAATAATTAAAAAATCAACATGAGAAACAGCATGCTTTAAATAATTAATGAGATTGTTTCCAACAAAATTAGTGCCATAAAAAGTAGAAGAAATTGACCTTTTTATATTATCCTAAAAGGCCGTATTATAGCGTTTTGGTTTATTTCAATTTGAGAGCCCCATTGCAATCATTCATCAAGCATAAACCTTTGTTATTAAATTTACTTTCATATTATATCAATATGTGACGTGGTTGCAACTTCAACAAGTATTAGGGTAATTATATTAACACTATATATATATATATATATATATATATATATATATATATATATATATATACTAGTTTTTAGTCCGTGCGTTGCACGTAATGTATTTATAATATTATAAACTTAGAGAAAAAAAAAATAAAAGTTTGTTTTAGTCAAATTCATGTCGGCTCAACGCTTTAGTCAATTTATGTGAGTCGCACAATTATTCTTCTCTTTTTAGGCAACAGAGGTAGAATTGATAAACAATTTGTAAACAATTTAGTCAATTTATACAATTTATACAATTTGTAACAAAAAATTCTTTGACATAGAAAGCGATCACCGAACAATACGAAATTTTCATGGGACATAGAATACTCGGTAGCTACCACATATCAAAAATTGGTTGTCCGACGGCATGTTTAGGCATACTAAAATACTCATCGCGAAACCTCCTAGAGCAGCTTTTTCGGATTTATGCCGGTCGGTGTGCTGAATCGATATTATAAACCAATCAAAAAATTTTAAGTAGTGTAAATATCTTCTTAAACTTTTGTGGACCTTGGTTTTGTGGTAGTTTTAGTGGATTCCCATGTTTTGGTTACACGTTAATGATGTGAACTTGAAAGGTTTTGCTAAACTTCATATTTTTCTAAGATGCGAGTTTACGTTGTCCAACTCAAAAATTTAATGCACCTTATATATTAAGTATTTTTACATATTTGCAGTTGGAGCGATAGCCCTATGGGTTGCCTAACCATTGGCTTTGGTTTTACATAATTTTATGTTATATAACTCAATTTATAGACAATTTTGTAAACTGTCGACGGCATGAATTAAAAAACTGCCTAGGAGGTTTTGGTGAGCATTTCAGTATGCCTAAACATGCCGTCGGACTACCAATTTTTAATATGTGGTAGCTACACGAGTATTATATGTCCCCTGAAAATTTTCAGATCGTTCGCGATCGTTTTCTATGTCAAATAATTTTTATCACAAAAAAATTTGAGCTAAAAGCCCACAAACAAAAAAAAATTTATTTCAAAGACTTTGTCAAGGAAGTAAAAAAAAAAAAAAAAATTCAACTCTTTCCCACTTTGTCGAGTAAAAAAAAAAAAAAAAATATTTCAAATTCTTTCTCACTTTGTTGAGAAAGCCAAAATAAAAAAATGAAAAAAAAAAAAAAAAAATTCCAACTTTACCACTTTGTCGAGGAACTCGACAAAGTGGCCAAAAATAATAATAAAAAATTTCATCATTTACCACTTTGTCGAGTTACTCGACAAAGTGTGGAAAAAAAATTCAAGAACTTTGTTCAAGAACTCCGACAAAGTTCAAATTTTTTTTTTTTAAATTGTTCTTTGGTCCCAACTTTTAAATTTTTAACTAATTGACCCATAATTTTTATTTTTATGTCATTGACCATCCCCAATATTTAAATTTTGTTGAAAGTCCAATTTGACCATTTTTTTGGATTTTTATCAAGTTACTCGACAAATATTTTTTTTAATAATAAAATTAATATCTTTGGTTTGTCAAGTTATTCAACAATAATTTATTAAAAAATAAATTGGTCGAGTTACTCGACATCAATTTTTGACACTGTGTTATCATAATTGTTAAAATAAAATAAAATAAAATATATTATAATAATTTAATATATCGATCAGTTATAAGCCACCAACTCCAACTTTAAAAAAAAAAAGTTTTATTTACAATAAATTCATATTAAGTTTTATTATAATTATTAATTATACTAAAAATTGATTATTTTAATAAAATTTATATAATTAGTATAATAAATAGTATATTATAATAATTTTATATTATATATAATTTATTATACAATGTTATAATAAATGATAGAGTAAAAAACTATGCATGTGCTTAAATTATCAAAAACTTGACAAACCGAAATTTGAGATTGCTAGGAGTTGCTCAATTATTTATATAAATAAAATGCCACATACTACAAAGTCAAAAAATTTCAAAAATAATGTTGTCGATGGTGTGAACGGTTAATTTCTAATTCACTATTTTTTGTTTTTTTATAAATTTGATTCTTAAACATACGAAGATTTATTTAGAATAATCTGTAAAAAATATAAAAAATTTACTTTACAATTCAAAAGTTTTCTTGATTAAAATAAAAAATTATATAAAAAAAAAATTGGTAAAGTCAAAATGGGCTTAAAAGGTTAAGCCCATTTTCATTGATATGAGTGTGTGTTTGTCGAGAAACTCGACAAACACACACCTAAATTTGCTTTTTTGTTTATTTTATTTTTTTTAAAAATTGTATGTGGGTGTTTGTCGAGTTACACGACAAACACCCACTCCTTCACTAAAAATCAAAATGGGCTAAAAGCCCATTTTGAAACTTTTTAAATTTTTTTTTTTTTAAAATATTGTGGGGTGTATTTTAACAAACACACACCCCAAACTATAAAAATGGGGTTTTTTAGCCCATTTTAAAGTAATTTTTTTTTTATTTTTATAATTTTTTAATTTGGGTATGTATTTGTCGAATGTATTTGGACCTTTATTTATTATTTTTTTGGTGTGTTTTTTTTTTCTATAATTTAGTAGCAAATAGATTTTCAGTTAATTTTGTACTATTTAATTTTTTTTCTCATAAGTAAATTGAACACAAATGAATTTTTGTTAATCCATGAATAAGCAAAGTTTTAATTTTTTTTTTTTACATTTTTCCCCACTTTGCCTCATAACTCGGCAAATTAGTAAAAAAAAAAAAAAAAAAAAATTAAAATAATTTTGGACTTTCTCGGAGAAAGTAAAAAAAAAAAAAAAAAAAAAAAATTTGGTGGCTTCTGTGAAAGCCACCAAAAAAAAAAAAAAATATAAAAAAAAATTTTGGTGGCTTTCTCGAGTAACTCGAGAAAGCCACCAAAAAATATTTTTTTTTTTTTGTGGCTTTCTCGAGTTACTCGAGAAAGCCACCAATAATTTTTTTTTTTTTTTTGGTTGTGGCTTTCTCGAGAAAGCCTTACTTAATTTTTTTTTTTTTTTTTTTTTTGTTTCTCAAGTAACTTCGAGAAAGTCATTTGGAATTTTTTTTTTTAAAAAAAAATACTAATTTTGCCAAGTTATAAGACAAAGTGGGGAAAGCGGTAAAAAAAAAAAAAAATTTCAAAATTTCACTTAGTCATGTATTAAAAAATTCATTTGACATAGAAAACGATCACCGAAAAATATGAAATTTTCAAGGAACATAGAATATTCATGTAGCTACCACATATCAAAATTTGATATCTCAACGGCATGTTTCGCTTACTAAAATGCTTACGAAACACATCTTTGAAATAAAGAGGAAAAAATAGAAAAAATCAACAATTAATAATAATGCTTAAACTTTTGTTTTATGTTATAAACAAATTGTATACATGCAATTTGAAAAATAAATTTTTAAGTCGATAACATTTGATTTTTATTTTTTTTCTAAATAATTTGATAACATTTTATGTTAAATTTGTTCTATAGATTTGTTGTGTAAACGTTTTATTCCAAAGTGTATAATAGATTGATTATTGTAATAAATTGACATAATTATTATAATAAATTTGCATTCTACTGTGTTATCATAATTGTTAAAATAAAATAAAATATAATATATTATAATAATTTAATATATCGATAAGTTATAAGCCACCAACTCGCAACTTTAAAAACAAATGTTTTATTTACAATATATTCATATTAAGTTTTATTCCGCAATTATTGACTTCTTATATATTATAGTCAATATATATTCATTTTTCCCTTCATAAGTCATCAAATTTGGTGCTTTTTTATCTCCAGTTGCTATGGGGAACAAAGGACGAAATACAATCGATTCCTAAAGGTTTTGGTAAATTTCATTTTCTAAAATGCAATTTTTGTTGTCTAACTTAAATATTTGCTGCAGCTTATACATTACGTATTTTTACATAATTCCAGTTTGAGACAATATCTCTACGGGTTACCTAACCATTGGCTTTGGTTTCACATAATTTCATGTTATATAACTCAAGTTATGGACACTTTTGTAAAGTGCGACAGCATGAATCCGAGAAACTGCCTTGGATGTTTCGGTGAACATTTTAGTGTGTCAAAACATGCCGTCGGATTATCAAATTTTTATATGTGGTAGCTACATGGGCATTCTACGTTCCTTGAAAATTTCATATTGTTCGGTGATCGTTTTCTATGTGAAAAAAATTTTCTTTGCTCCATGATTGGGTGAATTGTTTCTCCAAACTGCACTTTCTGTTGACCAACTCAAAAATATGCTGAACCTTATATATTAAGTATTTTTACATAATTCCAGTTGGAAACGATAGCTCTATGGGTTACCTAACCATTGGCTTTGGTTTCACATAAATTCATAGTATATAACTCAAGTTATGGACAATTTTGTAAACTGCGACCGTATGAATCCGAGAAACTGCCTAGGGTGTTACGGTGAGCATTTTAGTCAGCCGAAACATGCCGTCGGACTATCAATTTTTTATATGTGTTAGCTAAATGAGTATTCTATGTTTCTTGAAAATTTCATAATTTTCGGTTATCGTTTTCTATGTCAAACAAATTTTGTTACTCCATGACCGGGTGAAGAAATTTTTGTAACACTGCCCTTATTTTGAAAATTTTATTCACCGGTCATGGAGTAACAAAAATTCTTTGACATAGAAAGCGATCACCGAACAATACGAAATTTTCATGGGACATAGAATACTCAGGTAGCTACCACATATCAAAAATTGGTTGTCCGACGGCATGTTTAGGCATACTAAAATACTCATCGCGAAACCTCCTAGACAGCTTTTTCGGATTTATCGTCCGTCGGCGTGCGAATCGATATTATAAACCAATCAAAAACTTTAAGTAGTGTAAATATCTTCTTAAACTTTTGTGGACCTTGGTTTTGTGGTAGTTTTAGTGGATTCCCATGTTTTGGTTACACGTTAATGATGTGAACTTGAAAGGTTTTGCTAAACTTCATATTTTTCTAAGATGCGTTTCGTTGTCCAACTCAAAATTTAATGCACCTTATATATTAAGTATTTTTACATATTTCCAGTTGGAGACGATAGCCCTATGGGTTGCCTAACCATTGGCTTTGGTTTTACATAATTTTATGTTATATAACTCAATTTATGGACAATTTTGTAAACCTGTCGACGGCATGAATTAAAAACTGCCTAGGAGGTTTCGGTGAGCATTTTAGTATGCCTAAACATGTCGTCGGACTACCAATTTTTAATATGTGGTAGCTACCGAGTATTATATGTCCCCGAAAATTTCGTGATCGTTCGCGATCGTTTTCTATGTCAAATAATTTTTATCACAAAATATTTGAGCTAAAAGCCCACACACAAAAAAAAAAATTTATTTCAAAGACTTTGTCAAGGAAGTAAAAAAAAAAAAAAATTCAACTCTTTCCCACTTTGTCGAGTAAGCCTAAAAAAAAAAAAAAAAAAAAAAAATATTTCAAACTCTTTCTCACTTTGTTGAGAAAGCCAAAATAAAAAATGAAAAAAAAAAAAAAAAATTCCAACTTTATCACTTTGTCGAGGAACTCGACAAAGTGGCCAAAAATAATAATAAAAAAATTTCATCATTTACCACTTTGTCGAGTTACTCGACAAAGTGTGGAAAAAAATTCAAGAACTTTGTTCAAGAACCCGACAAAGTTCAAATTTTTTTTTTAAAATTGTTCTTTGGTCTCAACTTTTTAAATTTTTAACTAATTGACCCATAATTTTTATTTTTATGTCATTGACCATCCCCAATATTTAAATTTTGTTGAAAATCCAATTTGACCATTTTTTTGGATTTCTATCAAGTTACTCGACAAATATTTTTTTTAATAATAAAATTAATATCTTTGGTTTGTCAAGTTATTCAACAATAATTTATTAAAAATAAATTAGTCGAGTTATTCGACATCAATTTTTGACACTGTGTTATCATAATTGTTAAAATAAAATAAAATAAAATATATTATAATAATTTAATATATCGATCAGTTATAAGCCACCAGCTCCAACTTTAAAAAACAAAAGTTTTATTTACAATAAATTCATATTAAGTTTTATTATAATTATTAATTATACTAAAAATTGATTATTTTAATAAAATTTATATAATTAGTATAATAAATTGACATAATTATTATAATAAATTTGCATTCCACTGTGTTGTTATAATTGTTAAAATAAAGTATATTATAATAATTTTATATTATATATAATTTATTATACAATGTTATAATAAATGATAGAGTAAAAAAAATTATGCATGTGCTTAAATTATCAAAAACTCGACAAACCGAAATTTGAGATTGCCGAGTTGTTCAATTATTTATATGAATAAAATGCCACATACCACAAAGTCAAAAATATTTCAAAAATAATGTTGTCGATGGCGTGAACGGTTAATTTCTAATTCACTATTTTTTGTTTTTTTATAAATTTGATTCTTAAACATACGCAAGATTTATTTAGAATAATCGTAAAAAAAATATAAAAATTTACTTTACAATTTAAATGTTTTCTTGATTAAAATAAAAAATTATATAAAAAAATTGTAAAGTCAAAATGGGCTTAAAAGGTTAAGCCCATTTTCATTGATATGAGTGTGTGTTTGTCGAGAAACTCGACAAACACACACCTAAATTTGCTTTTTTGTTTACTTTTTTTTTTTAAAATTGTATGTGGGTGTTTGTCGAGTTACACGACAAACACCCACTCCTTCATTAAAAATCAAAATGGGCTAAAAGCCCATTTTGAAACTTTAAATTTTTTTTTTTTTTTAAATATTGGGGTGTGTATTTTAAGAAACACACACCCCAAACAATAAAAATGGGGTTTTTTAGCCCATTTTAAAGTAATTTATTTTCTTTTTTATAATTTTTTAATTTGGGTATGTATTTGTCGAGCGTATTTGGACCTTTATTTATTATTTTTTTGGTGTGTTTTTTTTTTCTATAATTTAGTAGCAAATAGATTTTCATTTAATTTTTTACTATTTAATTTTTTTTTCTTATAAGCAAATTGAACACAAATGAATATTTGTTAATCTATGAATAAGCGAAGTTTTAATTTTTTTTTTACATTTTTCCCCACTTTGCCTCATAACTCGGCAAATTAGTAAAAAAAAAAAAAAAAATTAAAATAATTTTGGACTTTCTGGAGAAAGTAAAAAAAAAGAATAAAAAAAAAAAAATTTGGTGGCTTCTGTGAAAGCCACCAAAAAAAAAAAAAAAAAAAAATAATACAAAAAAATATGGTGGCTTTCTCGAGTTACTCGAGAAAGCCACCAAAAATAATATTTTTTTTGTGGCTTTCTCGAGTTACTCGAGAAAGCCACCAATATTTTTTTTTTTTTTTTTTCTTTGGTTGTGGCTTTCTCGAGAAAGCCTTATTTAATATTTTTTTTTTTTTTTTTTGGGTTTCTCAAGTAACTCGAGAAAGTCATTTGAAAAAAAAATTTTTTTTAAAAAAATACTAAATTTGCCGAGTTATAAGACAAAGTGGGGAAAAAGGTAAGAAAAAAAAAATTTCAAAATTTCACTTAGTCATGTATTTAAAAAAATTCATTTGACATAGAAAACGATCACCGAAAAATATGAAATTTTCAAGGAACATAGAATATTCATGTAGCTACCACATATCAAAATTTGATACTCCGACGGCATGTTTCGGCTTACTAAAATGCTTACCGAAACATCCTACTGAAATAAATAGGAAAAAAATAGAAAAAAATCAACAATTAATGATAATGCTTAAACTTTTTGTTTTATGTTATAATCAAATTGTATACATGCAATTTGAAAAATAAATTTTTTAAGTCGATAACATTTGATTTTTATTTTTTTTTCTAAATAATTTGATAACATTTTATGTTAAATTTGTTCTATAGATTTGTTGTGTAAACGCGTTTTATTCCAATTGTATAATAGATTGATTATTGTAATAAATTGACATAATTATTATAATAAATTTGCATTCTCTTGTGTTATCATAATTGTTAAAATAAAATAAAATATAATATATTATAATAATTTAATATATCGATAAGTTATAAGCCACCAACTCGCAACTTTAAAAACAAATGTTTTATTTACAATATATTCATATTAAGTTTTATTCCGCAATTATTGACTTTCTTATATATTATAGTCAATATATATTCATTTTTCCCTTCATAAGTCATCAAATTTGGTGCTTTTTTTTTATCTCCAGTTGCTATGGGAACAAAGGACTAAATACAATCGATTCCTAAAGGTTTTGGTAAATTTTATTTTCTCTAAAATGCAGTTTTGTTGTCCAACTTAAATATTTGCTGCAGCTTATACATTACGTATTTTACATAATTCCAGTTTGAGACAATATATCTCTACGGGTTACCTAACCATTGGCTTTGGTTTCACATAATTTCATGTTATATAACTCAAGTTATGGACACTTTTGTAAAGTGCGACAGCATGAATCCGAGAAACTGCCTTGGATGTTTTGGTGAACATTTTAGTGTGTCAAAACATGCCGTCGGATTATCAAATTTTTATATGTGGTAGCTACATGGGCATTCTACGTTCCTTGAAAATTTCATATTGTTCGGTGATCGTTTTCTATGTGAAAAAAATTTTCTTTGCTCCATGATTGGGTGAATTGTTTCTCCAAACTGCACTTTCTGTTGACCAACTCAAAAATATGCTGCACCTTATATATTAAGTATTTTTACATAATTCTAGTTGGAGACGATAGCTCTATGGGTTATCTAACCATTGGCTTTGGTTTCACATAAATTCATGGTATATAACTCAAGTTATGGACAATTTTGTAAACTGCGACCGTATGAATCCGAGAAACTGCCTAGGGTGTTACGGTGAGCATTTTAGTCACCGAAACATGCCGTCGGACTATCAAATTTTTATATGTGTTAGCTAAATGAGTATTCTATGTTTCTTGAAAATTTCATAATTTTTCGGTTATCGTTTTCTATGTCAAACAAATTTTTGTTACTCCATGATCGGGTGAAGAAATTTTTGTAACACTGCCCTTATTTTGAAAATTTTTTCACCGGTCATGGAGTAACAAAATTTTTTGACATAGAAAACGATCACCGAACAATACGAAATTTTCGTGGGACATAGAATACTCAGGTAGCTACCACATATCAAAAATTGGTTGTCCGACGGCATGTTTAGGCATACTAAAATACTCATCGCGAAACCTCCTGGCACATTTTTCGGATTTATGCCGTCGGCGTGCGGAATCGATATTATAAACCAATCAAAAAACTTTAAGTAGTGTAAATATCTTCTTAAACTTTTGTGGACCTTGGTTTTGTGGTAGTTTTAGTGGATTCCCATGTTTTGGTTACACGTTAATGATGTGAACTTGAAAGGTTTTGCTAAACTTCATATTTTTCTAAGATACAGTTTCTGTTGTCCAACTCAAAAATTTAATGCACCTTATATATTAAGTATTTTTACATATTTGCAGTTGGAGACGATAGCCCTATGGGTTGCCTAACCATTGGCTTTGGTTTTACATAATTTTATGTTATATAACTCAATTTATAGACAATTTTAAACTGTCGATGGCATGAATTTAAAAAACTGCCTAGGAGGTTTGGTGAGCATTTTAGTATGCCTAAAACATGCCGTCGGACTACCAAATTTTAATATGTGGTAGCTACCTGAGTATTATATGTCCCCTGAAAATTTCGTATCGTTCGGCGATCGTTTTCTATGTCAAAAATTTTTATCACAAAAATTTGAGCTAAAAGCCCACACACACAAAAAAAAAAAATTTATTTCAAAGACTTTGTCAAGGAAGTAAAAAAAAAAAAAATTCAACTATTTCCCACTTTGTCGAGTAAGCCAAAAAAAAAAAAAAAAAAAAATATTTCAAACTCTTTCTCACTTTGTTGAGAAAGCCAAAATAAAAATGAAAAAAAAAAAAAATTCCAACTTTACCACTTTGTCGAGGAACTCGACAAAGTGGCCAAAAATAAAAAAAAAATTTCATCATTTACCACTTTGTCGAGTTACTCGACAAAGTGGAAAAAAAATTCAAGAACTTTGTTCAAGAAACTGACAAAGTTCAAATTTTTTTTTTTAAATTGTTCTTTGGTCCCAACTTTTAAATTTTTAACTAATTGACCCATAATTTTTATTTTTATGTCATTGACCATCCCCAATATTTAAATTTTGTTGAAAGTCCAATTTGACCATTTTTTTGGATTTTCTATCAAGTTACTCGACAAATATTTTTTTTTAATAATAAAATTAATATCTTTGGTTTGTCAAGTTATTCAACAATAATTTATTAAAAATAAATTGGTCGAGTTATTCGACATCAATTTTTGATTCTTCGTGTTATCATAATTGTTAAAATAAAATAAAATAAAATATATTATAATAATTTAATATATCGATCAGTTATAAGCCACCAACTCCAACTTTAAAAAACAAAAGTTTTATTTACAATAAATTCATATTAAGTTTTATTATAATTATTAATTATACTAAAAATTGATTATTTTAATAAAATTTATATAATTAGTATAATAAATTGACATAATTATTATAATAAATTTGCATTCCACTATGTTGTTATAATTGTTAAAATAAAGTATATTATAATAATTTTATATTATATATAATTTATTATACAATGTTATAATAAATGATAGAGTAAAAAACTATGCATGTGCTTAAATTATCAAAAACTCGACAAAATGAAATTTGAGATTGCCGAGTTGCTCAATTATTTATATAAATAAAATGCCACATACCACAAAGTCAAAAATATTTCAAAAATAATGTTGTCGATGGCGTGAAGCGGTTAATTTCTAATTCACTATTTTTTTTTTTTTTTATAAATTTGATTCTTAAACATATGCAAGATTTATTTAGAATAATCAGAAAAAATATAAAAATTTACTTTACAATTCAAAGGTTTTCTTGATTAAAATAAAAAATTATATAAAAAAAAATATTTAAAGTCAAAATGGGCTTAAAAGGTTAAGCCCATTTTCATTGATATGAGTGTGTGTTTGTCGAGAAACTCGACAAACACACACCTAAATTTGCTTTTTGTTTATTTATTTTTTTTTAAAATTGTATGTGGGTGTTTGTCGAGTTACACGACAAACACCCACTCCTTCACTAAAAATCAAAATGGGCTAAAAGCCCATTTTGAAACTTTTTAAAATTTTTATTTTTTAAATATTGGGGGTGTGTATTTTAACAAACACACACCCCAAACAATAAAAATGGGGTTTTTTAGCCCATTTTAAAGTAATTTTTTTTTATTTTATAATTTTATAATTTGGGTATGTATTTGTCGAGCGTATTTGGACCTTTATTTATTATTTTTTTGGTGTGTTTTTTTTTTCTATAATTTAGTAGCAAATAGATTTTCATTTAATTTTTTACTATTTAATTTTTTTTTCTTATAAGCAAATTGAACACAAATGAATTTTTGTTAATCCATGAATAAGCGAAGTTTTAATTTTTTTTTTACATTTTTCCCCACTTTGCCTCATAACTCGGCAAATTAGTAAAAAAAAAAAAAAAATTTTTAAAATAATTTTGGACTTTCTGGAGAAAGTAAAAAAAGAATAAAAAAAAAAAAAAAAAAATTTGGTGTATTGAATACCAAGAAAATGATAAATTCATCAATAAAATAAAATAAAATAAAAATCCTCATACTGAGGAATAAATATACTAAATTTAAAAGAACGATGGCGTCAAAGAACTTAAGGTGCCTCTATGTTCACCTACCTCAATTAAATCATAAGTGCATCATATGCCTTGCTACTCTTTGTAATTATAGAAGTTCAATTAAAATTCTTACAATATATGTTTAAACATTGAAAATTCTTAATCTAAGCCCTATTGGGTTTGCGACTGTTAAAAATTGGTTTAGGATTGATATATGCATTTATAGAGAATACATGGAAAAACCTTAGTCTATTCCAAATTGCAGTGTGTTTTAAGCATGAATGGGATAAGTTGCTACACAGTTTTTGTTAAAAAAAAAAAAATAGTATAATCCTGCTCATCAAGTTGGTTGCATTTGCTTCTAGAAGATATTCTAATTACTCTATATATTTGATACACAACATAATCCTCAAGCAAATGCAAATGCAATTGCTTAGAAGAAGGCCATAAGCATATGCTAAACCAATATCTTAGAAATGGAAAATAATTGGCTTATTTATAATGACAAACATACCTTCTATCTTCAATATATATCCTTATTGACTTCATCCTCACTATCATGATCTGAAAAGACTTGCTCCATTGTCATGGGCTTCTTTTGTTACAAAAGTTTTCATATTCAGATTTCTAACCATGTCATTCAAATATTCCATACAGAAATATTTTATTTCATAGCTACACTGTCACAAAGCAAGACAGTTCTAATTCGAGTCTCACAATAAAAAATACGTAAGAGAGCCGAAAATGTTGCAATTCGAACTCTACACAAACAAGTAATTGATCTCGAAGCGGTACATCACAACATTTATTTAAATATTGATGCCCAATGAGATCTTCCAAAAGTGATCTAAACAATTCATTATCCAAAGTAAATATTGAAAATTTCTATGCCATCAAGATCAAAGAATGGAGGAGATTGAGTAATAGCATAAAGTAAGTTACTTGAACCATGGCATCTTCCAATTGTAATCCACACGTTCAGGTAGGTCATTTTTTAAGAGGAGCACTGAGCACAACATAGGAAAGGCAAAGCAGACATGTTCAAGATAACGTGTTGTGGCTCAGATTCATGTAGGAACAGAATTAAACTTAGTAATAAACACAACTTCTTAATACTAATAATAATTTGCAATTGTAGAAGAAAACCAAACTCAGCAGTAAGGGAAATGCTACTTACAGATGGCAGAGATATTTCATGTAAACTGAGTGTGGAATGATTTATTCCCCGAGGAGTTTGTGTATTTATCAAAGATAGAAGGACAGACAACTGTTTTTGTAATAGCATGTATAATTGAGTTAAGTTTGTAAATAGAGTTAGCAAATACGGCTATTTTAGAGTTGCGTGACATTAAGAAGTACGAAGAACATATGCATATGCTCAAATTCAATTCAATAAGAAGGTACCTGCAAAATGACTTCCAGGCCAAGAGAACCATATGTTCACACTTTGCTTCCTGTTTTCAAAGTTTTAAAGGTAGCTCGGTTTTGACTAATGATTACAACACAAATATACAGCAAGTATGCATAAAAATTAAGCAGAAAAAATAAATTACCAGATTTTATTGTTGCATAGTATCTTAAACTATAAATAAACATGCAAAAAAAAATTAATTCTAACTAACTAAGAAGACGAAAATAAAAACTTATAAGTTTTCATACCTATAAATCCACAAATACGGCAGAGAAGAGAAGAAAAAACAGTGTAACAAACACCAAACTCCACAAATAACCTCAAAACGACATTAATATGAGTAGATATGGGAATTTTTGCTATTTTTTTTAACATGGACCACAAAACAAAACCCAAACTTGAAAATGCTTTACCGATAAATATTAGTTTGTGAGTCTTAAATTTGGATTTGTCAAGTAACTTGATAAATAAAGCATATACAAAATTTTATTTAATGTTTCATTTATTAGAATATAGTAAAATAGAATATATATCATAATCAATTAATACAATATATTTTATTTTATTTTATTTTAGCAATTAGTATAAAAAAATATTTGTAACATTATTGGTAAGAATGTTATAATTAATAGTTATAAAAAATAAAATATGTTGTTGATTTTTTTCATTGAAAAAAAAAATTAGAAATGTAAAAGCTCACCAAAAAAAAAAAAAAAAAAAATTTCATGAACAGTAACTTTTTCGAGTTACTATTCACCTCGAAAAAGTTTGTCGAGTTGAATAGTAACTCGACAAACTTTTTCGAATTTTTAAAAAAAAAAAATTTTTTTTTTTTCATGAACAGTAACTTTTTCGAGTTACTATTCACCTCGAAAAAGTTTGTCGAGTTGAATAGTAACTCGACAAACTTTTTCGAATTAAAAAAAAAAAAAAAAAAAAAAAATTCATGAACAAAGAACTTTTTCGAGTTACTATTCATCTCGAAAAAGTTTGTCGAGTTGAATAGTAACTCGACAAACTTTTCAATTTAAAAAAAAAAAAAAAAAAAAAAAATTTTAAAAATTTTGTCCGATTACTCGACAAAATATTTTTTTTTTTTTTTTTTTTTAGAAGTCGAAGTTACTCGACAAATGTGTAAAAAATTTTTTTTTTTTTTTTTTTTTTTAAGTCGAGTTACTCGACAAATGTAAAAAAAAAAATTTTTTTTTTTTTTTTTTTTTTACGTCGAGTAACTCGACAAATGAAAAAAATTTTTTTTTTTTCACACGCCGAGTAACTCGACAAAAGTAAAAAAAAAAAATTTTTTTTTTTTTTTTTTTAGAAGTCGAGTTACTCGACAAATGTAAAAAAAAAAAATTTTTTTTTTTTTTTTTTACACGCGTCGAGTAACTCGACAAATGTAAAATTTTTTTTTTTTTTTTTTTTTTTACGTCGAGTAACTCGACAAAGTAAAAAAAAAAAAAAAAAATTTGTTTTTTTTTTTTTTAAAAGTCGAGTTACTCGATCAATGTAAAAATTTTTATTTATTTATTTTTTTTTTTAAATTCGAGTTACTCGACAAAAGTTTAAAAAAAAAAAAAAAATTTTTCAAAATTCGAAGTTACTCGACAAAAGTAAAAAAAAGTTTTTTTTTTTTTTTTTTAATTTGAGTAATTCGACAAAAAAATATTTTTTTTTTTTTTTTTTTAAAAATTGAGTAACTCGACAAAAGTTAAATATATATATATATATATATATTTTTTAAATTCGATTAACTCGACACAAGTTAAAAAAAAAATTTTTTTTAAAAAATTGAGTAACTCGAACAAAGTTAAAAAAAAAAATATATATATTTTTAAAAATTCGAGTAACTCGACAAAAGTTAAAAAAATATATATTTTTTATTTTTTTAAAAATTCGAGTAACTCGACAAAAGTTAAAAAAAAATATTTTTTTTTAAATTGAGTAACTTCGACAACATTTTAAAAAAAAAATTTTTTTTTTTAAAATTGAGTAACTCGATAAAAATTTTAAATTTTTTTTTTAAATTGAGTAACTCGACCTAATTTAAAAAAAAAAAATATTTTTGTTTTTTAAATTCGAGTAACTTGACAAGATTTAAAAGTTCTAGGACTTCATATACATTTTTATTTTATTTTGTTGTTATTTGTTTTTTTTTTTATTATTATTTAAAGAGGTGGACAAAATAAAATTTGTAACGAAATTTAAAAGTCAGGGATGACCAAAGCAAATAAAAAAGTTATGAGTAAATTTGTTATAAAATGAAAAGATTGTGGACTAAAAGTGCAAATTACAAAAAAAAAAAAAAAAAAAAATTAATGTTTCCCACTTTGTCGAGTTACTCGGCAAAGTGGGAAAATTAAAATGTTTTTAATTTTTCCACTTTGCCGAGTAACTCGACAAAGTAGGATAAATTAAAAAAAAAAATTTCCCCCACTTTGCCTACTCAGCAAAGTGGGAAATATTTTTTTTTGTTTTATATTTGTCATGAAAAGTCCACCTACAAAAAAAAAAAAAAAAAAAAAAAAAAATCTTAAGCAGTCAATTTTCCATTGCACGTATATGGGAAATTTTTTTCAAAACTTCATTTAGTCATGAATTAACAAAATTTATTTCACATAGAAAGCGATGACCCGAAAAATATGAAATTTTCAGGGTGCATAAAAGACTCATGTAGCTACCACATATCAAAATTTGACGGTCAAATGACCATATTTGGTGACTAAAATGATAACCGAAACATCCTAGTTAGTTTTTCAAATTTATGCTGTCACAGTTTACAAAATTGTCCATAAATTGAGTTATATAACATGAAATTATGTAAAATCAATGTCAATGGTTAGGTAACTCATAGGGCTATCGTCTCCAACTGGAATTATGTAAAAATACTTAATATATAAGGTGCAGTAAATGTTTGAGTTGGACAACTGAAACTGTATCTTAGAAAAACATGAAGTTTAGCAAAACCTTTCAAGTTCACATCATTAACGTGTAACCAAAACATGGGAATCCACTAAAACTACCACAAAACCAAGGTCCAAAAAATTTTAAGAAGATATTTACACTACTTAAAGTTTTTTGATTGGTTTATAATAGCGAATCCAAGACGCCGACGGCATAAATCGAAAAACGACCTAGGAGGTTTCGCGATAAGTATTTTTAGTATGCCTAAACATGCCGTCGGACTACTAATTTTGGTATGTGGTAGCTACCTGAGTATTCTATGTCCCTTGAAAATTTCGTATTGTTCGGTGATCGTTTTTATGTCGAAAAATTTTTGTTACTCCATGACCGGTGAATAAAAATTTCAAAATAAGGGAACCTTTATTACAAAAATTTCTTCACCCGATCATGGAGTAGCAAAATCTGTTTGACATAGTAAACAATAACCCGAAAAATATGAAATTTTCAGGAAACATAGAATACTCATTTAGCTACCACATATCAAAATTTGATAGTCCGACGGCATGTTTCGACACTAAAATGCTCACCAAACACCCTAGGCAGTTTCTCGGATTTATGCGATCGCAGGTTACAAAATTGTCCATAACTTGAGTTATATACCATAAAATTATGTGAAATCAAAGCCAATGGTTAGGTAACCCATAGAGCCATCGTCTCCAACTGGAATTATGTAAAAATACTTAATATATAAGGTGCAGCATATTTTTGAGTTGGTCAATAGAAAGTGCAGTTTCGAGAAACAATTCACCCAGTCATGGAGCAAAAAAGATTTATTTGACATAGAAAACGATTACCGAACAATATAAAATTTTCACGGAACGTAGAATACCCATGTAGCTAACACATATAAAAATTTGATAATCCGACGGCATGTTTTGACACACTAAAATGCTCACCGAAACATCACAGGCAGTTTCTCGGATTCATGCTATCGCAATTTACAAAATTGTCCATAACTTGAGTTATATAACATGAAATCATGTGAAACCAAAGCCAATGGTTAGGTAACCCATAGAGCTATCGTCTCCAACTGGAATTATGTAAAAATACTTAATATATAAGGTGCAACATATTTTTGAGTTGGTGAACAGAAAGACAATTTAGAGAAACAATTCACCCGGTCATGGATTAAAAAAAATTTATTTGACATAGAAAACGATCACCGAACAATATGAAATTTTCAAGGCACATAGAATACCCATGTAGCTACCACATATAAAAATTTTATAGTCCGACGACATGTTTCGGCATACTAAAATGATCACCAAAACATCTAAGTCGGTTCTCGGATTCATCTTGTCGCAGTTTACAAAAATATCCATACCTTGAGTTATACAACATGAAATTATGTGAAACCAAATCCAATGGTTAGGTAACCCATAGGGATATCGTCTCCAACTGGAATTATGTCAAAATACTTAATGTATAAAGTGCAGCAAATATTTATGTTGGACAAAAAAAACTGAAGTTTAGAGAAAATGAAATTTAGCAAAACCTTTAAGAATCGATTGTATTTCGTCATTTGTTCTCCGCAGCAACTGGGAATAAAAAGCACCAAATTTGATGACTTATTAAGGAAAATGAATATATATTGACTATAATATATAAGAAGTCAATAATTATGCTAAAAGATATTAATATATGTATATTAAAACAAATAAAAGAAAAGAAAAGATGAAGAAGTCAAAAATGCGCCAAATATATGAATTTAATATACAAAAAGTGTCAAAAGATTAGGACAAAATGGTGAGATTTGGACAAAATTAAGACTAATACAACATCAAAAGCGACGTCAGCGTTGGTTGAAGGGTGAATAGTAAGCAGGCCATGACACTTATACTATAGTATAGATATATATATATATATATATATATATATATATATATATATATATATATATATATATTTTAAATTATACCACATTTTATTTGTAATGAATATTTTTAATTATTATTTATTTTGTATTTATTTCTCCAACTATTTGTTATCATGTTCTTATTATCAATCTATTAATTTCAACATATTGTCTTTGTCTTTGACAAGGTTCTAAAAAGCGTAAAGCATGGCTAGGCGTGAAGGCCAAGGTTCAAGTTTTTTAGGCCTAGGCGAGGCTTAGGCTGGGGTAAGGCGTGAGCGGAGCGTGAAAAAGCGTTTTCTTATTTTTAATATTAATTTAAATATTAAAAAAAAAGATCAAAAAATATTTTTAACTAAAAAGCGCGCGTCTAAGCGAGCCTAGGCAATGCGTAACTAAGCTCGCCTAGGTGTGACTAAGCGAACCTAGATGGGCCTAGGCGTGCGCTTTTAGTTAAAAATATAGTTGGCCAAAAAAGCGTGCGCCTAGGGCTTAAGCGAGGCGTGGAGGTCACGCTTCGCGCCTAGACGCGCTTTTTAGAACATTGATCTTTGATGATGATTTCTATCCATAAAGTAAATTAGGATGGTATAAAAAAAAATTGCTTTCGTACTTTTAAATAAGCAAAATAAATAATAAATATAAATTTTGACAAAATATTTGTCCCATATTTCAGTACACATTAGTAGAATATTTAGACAAAAAATCATCATTAGAAACAAGTAGGGATGACAATGGGGCGGGTCCAGGCGGATCGGCCCGCCCGCCCCGCCCGCCCGCCCGCCCGCCCATGAAAATTTTTACCGCCAGCGACCCGCTGAATTCACGGCGGGCGGGTTAATCTTTTGACCTGCCAACCGTCTCACGAACTTTTTTTTTTCCTTTTTTTTTTATAAAACTTAAAAAAAAAAATTAAAAAAAATAATTTTTTTTAAAAAAATATTTGTAGCAAACAAAACAAAAAAAATTCAAGAATGGAATTGTGGTGTAATGGTTGAGATTTATAGTTTATAATTTAAACTCGGATTCGATTCTTCTTTAGTCCATTTTTAACAAAGTTTTAATTTGTATTATATTTTATGATTTTACCCCAAAAAAAAAATATTGGTGGGGGCGGCCCGCCTCGCCCATGAACTCCGTGGGGTAGAAAAACCAGCCCCGGACCCGCCCCTATTACCCGAATAGGCGGGGCGGGGCGGGGCGGGGCGGGTTCGGGTCGACGGATTTTTTTGCCATCCTTAGAAACAAGATATAAAAATTAATTGAAATATAATGACAAAAATATGACGAAAGAAATTGAGAACATGAGTGCAAAAATGTCAAAGGTTGAGAGATCTTCATTGCAAATAGAACGTAGTGTAAATAATAAAAACTTTAATGTGAATATAATTACCCTATGCATTAAGCATATTTTACACTTACAATTCTCAGTCTTTCAACTTTGTAACAATATCATCATCATTATTCGCATATATCTTTTCCATCATTTCATCAATTCGCGCAAATAATTCACAAATGGTCTATTTGACGATTTTCCCCTAAGTTAATAAATTAAATTAAAAATATATATAACGAAAACATTGCTAGTAGAGTCTCTAATCTTTTCAAAATTGCAAATAAATCATGAACGTTTTATTTCTTACAGATTTTTACTTAAAATAATAAAAAATGTCTCATCAAGTCCCAATTTTTTTTAATTATGTTCAACGAAATGACTTTGGAGTATGAACACATTTCGTCCAGATGTCCGTTAATTGGCAAAAAATCAAGTCCGTGATCTAAATTTGTTCAATTTAACAAAGACAAACAGGGGAGTTATTAAACCTGAATCGGCCTGACCGGTCTAACAGAAACATCGGTGATCCAGTGTCCCAACCGGTCCGGTTCTCTTAATTTGACCGTCCAGCAATTGAGCCGACCTGGAAAAACCGCTGGTGTTTTTAGTAACTTAGTACCCGGACGGGTTATCACATAATGAAAATTTTCAAATTTTTTTATTACCCTATTCTACCCAAAAGATGTATCAAGTACTTCTCTACTCTATTAGTGACATGTTAATTGGCGCAAATGGTTCCTAACCTTTTGTTTTTGGTAGAGTGGTCCATAACCTATCCATTTAGGTGCGCAAATGATCCTTATTTGATAAAAAAGACAAAAATATCCTTCATTTTAGTTGAAAGAATTATAATTGGATTTCTAACCATTGCAAAATGTGCAAATAAGTCCGATACATTTATTAAACAATATTTAATTTAGCATATTAAATATATTACTATAGTCGTGTCAAATAAATTTTTCATAAGAGAAAAATATAAAATTATTGTTCTTTAGGTATATGTAATTGTTATGTGATGTGAAATACTTGAATAAAAATTAAGTTAAATAAATAACAAAATGACGTATATTATTTTATGACATTGAACCAATCTTATTATATTTTTTTAACATAAAAATACTTAACAAAAATTAATTTACACATTTTTTGTTCTTTATTTTTGAACGATAAATTAAAATATGAAGAATATAATTTGAGCTCCAATATTTGTAGTTAATAAACGAATAGTTCAATTAAATAATAATATTTGATTATTAAGTTTGTGACAAAGTTATTTTTTTTTATGTTGTAATGATAAAATTAAAGTTTAAATTTTAATGATTACTTAATAATAATAAAATAATTTTAATTAACACTTTTGTTATTAATTATGAGCTTAAATTTTAGTTATTTTATAATAGTTCGTAAAATATACAAAATAATTTAGTATATTATCTATTTGTTAGTTTCTTTTAATTTTTTTTAAAAATAAAAGTATCGGACATATTTGTACTTTTTACAAAAATTAGAAATCCAATTGAAAAAATTTCTAAATAAAAATAAGGGTATATTTGTCTTTTTTATCAAATAATGACATATTGCACACCTAAATAGATAGGTTAGGGACTACTCTACTAAAAATAAAAGGTTAGGAACCATTTGAACAATAATGACAAATGTTAGGGACCATTTTCAACAATTTCCCTTTAATGATTTGTACAATCTCGAGAATATACTCTTCAAGTGTCTAGGCAAATTGAGAATAGTACACACCATAATTATTATCACACAATTCAAATCTGGGCCGTGTTCATAGTCCATTCTGAAAATAATTTAAAGTGCTTATTTGGTAAAATGTTTATAGATTATAAGCAGTAAGAGTTATAGAATGTGTAGATACAAAATAGATAAAAATTGTGAATTTTGTAAAATATATAGATAAAAATGATATTTGATCAATTTATAAACAGGAGTGGAGCCATGAATTTTATCTTGTGGGGGCAATATTGCAGTTAACATTACTATAGTGTTGGCCGACGACACTACACTAGTTTGTAGCGTTTATAGCAGTAAGCAACGAAATAGTAGCCGGTAGATATAGCTTCGTTGAAGAAAACAATAAAATCACTTATTTTATTCATGTAAAAAATTTAAAACTCAACTATATTTTCACTAGATTTGTACGTAAAAAAAGAAATGGTGTTTTATTTAATTTTTCAGATTTTGAAATTGAAAATCAAATAAACGTTGAAGGTCTAAAAGATTAATTTGTTTCAATTCAAAAAATAGTATGTAGATAAAAATCCTGTATTTTGTAACGTGAAAAATAGCTGCTAGTTTGATCTATGATTTATCATCCATGGACGTTGATAAGATTCATCCATTTATCAACACTTTAGGATGGTATTACATTCGGTGTTAAGTATAATGTTTTGTTAATTTTATCATTTTAAAACATGAAAAAAATTAATACTCAAATTTATAAAATTATGTAAAAAGACAAAATGTGCAAATGGAACTAAAGATTAGAGATTTAAAAGTTATTAATAAGATTAGAAATTAATTGCACAAATTTTTCGAAAAAATATAAAAAGAAAAAATAACATGGCAATAGGAATTTGAACCGAAATCTACCCAAACACAAATAATAAAATTTGCCACTAGGATAAAATTTCCCTTTGTATCTATCTAAATTTAAATATTTATATTGTTGTGGGGGCAAAATTATAAAAATTAATTTCTTTCCAAACTAAAAAAAAAAAAGAAAATTGAATTGGGCCACTGCCCCCACTCTAAATCCGCATGTGCTTATAAGTATTTATAAATACTAACAAACATATTGAAAGTTTGGCCCTTCTAATTAATGCATTCATTATCACCATTTTTTATTATCACTTATTATCGATATTATTTAGTACATGTTTATCATTGCTTAAATTATAATTTCAGTTGGTTAAACTAATCAAACATATTTTTTATCTACATATTTCATTGGATTTACAACTTACAATTTATTTTTTATCCACACATTCACCCACAACTTATAATGTAAGTAATAATTTTAGCACTACCAAATATATGCTTATTACCTCTTATATTTCTTGTACATTTTTGCTTCCACTTTAAAAATTGGAGGTAAAAAAATAAAACATTAAGGACAACACTGTCACCAAATAAAAATTGAAGGAAGAAGTGCAAATACTGGAAAGATTGAAAATGGTGATTGTAATTTTTTCTTTCTCATTTTGTTATATATAGTGTACTTCAAATTTATTGAACATGTTTATTTATGTTATAAATATAAGGAGAAATAGAGGAAAATTAGAGATAGAGAGATAATGAGTTGAAATGAATGAATTTCATTAATAATCAGAGTCCTCTATTTATAGAGGCTTTAGGGGCATAATAGTCATTTACATTTACATATGTTATAATATTATAACACACCTCCTTAAATGACTATTCGTATAACAATTGCAAAATGTGTATAGTTTATTTAGAGTATTGTGATGCTGCTTCGTTAAAACCTTGCCAGAACAACTCAGTGAAATAAAAAAAATTGGACAAAGAAAAAAGAGTATAAATACTCCTTCTGATATTGATCACTGAAGATTTATGAGTCGACACATCTCAATCTCATATATCAATTTTTTGAATGTAGATGTTAGTAATGCCTTGGTGAATAAATCAGTCACATTATCATTTGAGCGAATTTGTTGAATATCTATATCACCATTTTTCTGAAGTTCGTGGGTATAGAAAAACTTTGGGAAAATATGTTTTGTTATATCCCATTTGATGTAGCCTCCTTTGAGTTGTGCAGTACAAGCTGCATTATCTTCATACAATATTGTTGTACTCTCTTTTGTTGAAGGTAATCCGGAAGATAATTGTATATGATGGGTCATATTTCTTAGCCACACACATTCTTTACTTGCTTCATGGATTGCAATAATTTCAGAATGATTTGAGGATGTTGCTGTTCGGATTTGCTTTATAGATCACCAAGATATAACTGTTCCTCCACGTGTAAATACATATCATGTTTGTGATTTTCATTTGTGTGGATCAGAGAGATAACTTGCATCTACATATCCTACTAAAGAATACCCAGATTTTTGTGAGTAAAATAATCACATATCAATAGTACCTTTCATGTAACGAATGATATGTTTAACACCATTCCAATGTCTTTGAATTGGCTCAGAACTATATCTTGCAAGTAAATTTACAGAAAAAGCTATGTCTAGTCGAGTACAATTTGCAAGATAAGATAATGTTCCAATTGTACTAAAGTATGGTACTTCAGGATTAAGAATCTTTCCCTCCATCTTCGAGTGGGCGAAAGAGATCAATTTTCACATGAGTAAGCGAACGATCATAGGAGATGCGATTGGATGCGCTTTATCAATATTAAAGCATTTCAATACTTTTTCTGTATATGATGATTGATGAATAAATAATCTTTCTTGAATATGTTCAATTTGCAAACCGAGACAGAATTTGAATTTTCCCAAAATTTTCATCTCAAATTCATTTTTCAAATACTCACCAGTTTTGTAGATCTCTTCAGGAGTGCCTACAATGTTTAAGTCATCAACATAAACTGTTACAATTGCAAATCCAGATTTTTTTTTTTTTTTATGAAAACACATGGGCAAATATCATCATTTTTATAGCATTCTTTCAATAAATATTCGCTAAGACGATTATACCATATACGTCCTGATTGTTTTAATCCGTACAATGATCTTTGAAATTTGATTGAGAACATAACCCTTTTGCATGAATTATGTGCTTTTGTCACTTTTAGTCATTTAGGAACTTTCATGTATATGTCACTATCAAGTGAATCATACAGATAGATAGTTACTACATCCATGAGGTGCATACAAGCCCTTGTGATACATCCAAAGTGATTAAAAATCTAAATATTATTGTGTCCATTACGGGATAATATGTTTCATCGTAATTGATTACATGTCTTTGTGAGAAACCTTGTACTACAAGTTAGGCTTTGTACCGAGTAATTTCATTGTTTTCATTTTGCTTTCTTACAAATACCCACTTGTATCTTACATGGGTAACATATTCGGGAGTTCGGACTACAGGTCCAAATACTTTACGTTTTCCCAAATAATTTAATTCTACCTGCAAAAATATTGTCCATAACAATATCTTGTCGTTCCCATAATTTACGAGATAACAAATAATTTATTGAAATATCATGATTTTCGGACACTTGTGGTTCTCCAAAACCATATTTTCTAGACCAACCTCTTTAGGTTGGTTTTTTTCTTGAACCTTTTTTTTTTTCGAGTTGCCGAGTCTTTAGTACCAACAAGTCGGCCACGTTTTTTGTGTATTTGTGGGTCATTTGCTACCGCAAATTGTCCTACAGGAACATCTAATTTTGCTGGAGTAGTTGCTATTGGGATATATGACTTTGTTACTTTTCTTGTATCAACAAATGCATCAGGCAATTGATTTGCAACATTTTGCAGGTGAATGGTCTTTTTGACTTCTTATTCACATTGATTACCTCGGTAATCAATGTGAGATAATGTTGGTTCATTCTAACAAATTTTACATTGTTCTTGAGAATGTAGCTTTCCTATTCCCAACGTAGAAAAATTTGTTTCATCAAAATGACAATCTGCAAATCGTGCAGTAAATAGATCACATGTTAAAAGTTCAAGAATCTTGATGATGGAGGGTAAGTCAAATCCCACATAAATTTAAAGTCTTCGCTGGGGACTCATTTAGTACGTTGTGGTGGTGAGATTGGTACTTGGACTGCACAGCCGAATACTCGCAAATAAGAAATATTAGGTTCTTGACCAAGTGCAAGTTGCAAAGGTGAATACTAATGATAAGTAGTTGCTCTTATACGAACCAATGATGCATCATGTAATATAACATGACCCTAAACAGAAGTTGGGAGTTTTGTCCTCATAAAAAAAAATGGCCTGGCAATAAATTGCAGACGTTTGATAAATGATTCTGCTAAGCCATTTTATGTATGTACATTCGCAACTAAGTGTTCAACGTCAATTCCAATTGACATACAATAATCATCAAATGCTTGGGATCCAAATTCACCAGCATTATCAAGACGAATTTTCTTGATTGAGTATTCGAAAAATTGAGCTCGCATTTTTATGATTTGAGCAAGTAGTCTAGCAAAAGCGGCATTTCTTGTTGAAAGCAGGCAAACACGGGACCATCTAATTGATGCATCGATCAAAACCATAAAATATCGAAATGGTCCATATGGTGGGTGTATCGGCTCACATATATCTCCACGAATTCTTTACAAAAAAGTGGGAGATTCAAAATTAACCTTTACAGATGAAGGTCTAATAACTAACTTGCCTTGCGAACAAGTAACACATGTTTATCAGGTAAAAGAATCTTCTGATTCTTTAAAGGATGTTCATGTGAATTGTTAATTATTCGTCGCATCATTGTAGCTCCCCGGATGTCTAAGTCTATCATGCCAAAGTATTAAACTTTTGAGATCAATGAACTTCTGGTTCACAACATTATTTATTTCAATTGTTTTCATAACTGTATAATATGTCCCAGAAAGTAGTGCTGAGAGTTTTTCATGTATCCGCTTTTGGTCAGATACAAAAGAAGTTATGTAGATATTTAACATTATTTTCTTCCATAGTCTCAATGTGGTATCCATTGCAGCGAATATCTTTAAAACAGATCAAATTTCTTTGAGATTGACTAGAATAAAGTGCATCATCAATATATAATTTTGTAGTATTTGATAAAATAATACAAACTCTTCCAGAGCCTTCAATGATATTCGATTCACCTGCTATCAGAATAACTTTATTTTCTTCGAACATTAAGTCTATAAAATACTTTTTGTCCTGAAGAATGGTATGCAAAACTGCACTATCAGCTAAACAAATATCTCAATAATTTGTCCTGAATTTATAATCAAATGGATCATTTTAGAAATGAAGTTTACAACAAAGAGAATTTAAAACATAAAGAAATACTTTGATTAACCATGAAATAGATTACTAATACAAGCCTCAAAATTTTTAAAAAAAATAACAAAATAAATTGCAACATAAACTTGCTAAAACAAGATTATGTGATAAACTAATCAATATTTTTCATTACAGTATTCCCAACATGATCAGTATTGCCATTAATGACAAAATCAGAGACATCTAAGTGAGTTACATCAGTTGAATAATCAACAAAATTTGTCTCAATTGTACCTTTTCTTTTGATTGATTTTTGGTAAAGATTCACAATATATTTTGTCGTACGATAGATTCTAAAATTTTTTATTTATAGAAATCTCAGAGACATAATAATCATTTATATTTATATATATAAGTTATAATATTATAACAATTTATTAATTTTTATTTTGTACCAACAGGCAACAATGGTCGAGATTAAATGCTAAGAATCAAACACCTTAATTAAGTCAACAATATCAAACCATAAATATTGTCATTAGTCAACTTACTGACTGACATGCTGTTGCTGTCTCTGTCTCTCTCTGCCTCTCTCTTATTTTTTAAATATTTTTCAGTTTCTTGTATAGAAATCTTGGATTTGTAGGTAAGGCTAACATTGAATTTGATTGAAAAGAAAACGAAGTTCAAAAAATTGAATTATCAAGAACTTGCTAATTAAAAAATAAGTAAAAAAAAAGACAAATTTTATTTAGAAAATAAAACCTTATCCTCCTAAAAAAATATTTTCTGACTTTTCAAGAAAAATGAGATCATTTATGTAAAAATGAGAAAACGTTTTACTTGAAAAAAATAATCACCAAACACCATTGTAATTGAAAAATAAGTGGAAAAAGACTTTTTTCATGAAAAAATGTGGCTATCAAATATATTGGTTGGAAAATAGGTGAAAAAAAGTTTTATTTGTAGAAAAATGCTTGTAATCAAACGCAGTCTAAGATGCTAATTTATGGACAAGAGAAAGACTACAAATCCACGTATTCAACAATGGATAGTTGATTGCTTTTAAAAAAATAAAATTGATAGTTGATTATTTTAAGTTATATATATCTTTGACAAAAATAAAGAAATATGATCATTGTGATTATGAGTAAATGTTTTTACTACAATTTTTTGTACGTACATAAATAAGAGAAGAAGGGAATTTAATCATTTTAAAAATACTTAACAAAGTTAGCTATATTTTATTTTATCTCTGCTATAAAATAAAGATTGTAGATGCCAATTTTCTATTGAAAAATTGCTAAAATTAAAAGGCGAAAGTTTTGTGGGTGCAATAATTTCTCATCCTTTCTTTACAACCAAAAGGAGGCAATAATAATTTTTTTTTTTTTTTTTTTTTTTTTCATATTTTTATAATTTCTTAAAAAGCAAAAGAGTTATTTTTAATATATCCTGAGATAAAATAAATAAATATGCGCCGTGACCGGTCCTTCACGGCGGATTAAACAATGTATAGGAACGACAACTATTCCAATTCCCATTACAAGGTTAAATTCGTCATTTCAACACCGACCAAGGTCAATTTATAGAAAAATTTCACTAAAGGTCACCAACTTATAGGTTTATTTCATATTCATCAGTCAACTTACAACTTATATTTATGTTTCAATTCGATTATATTTTTTTTATTTTAATTAGACTGTAACATTACTAGAATTGACGAAATTCATGATCTGGACAAGTGAAATTTATGACTTAGCAAATGGAATGTGTTCAATATTTATGTACATGTGATTTGCCAATTGCCACCATGGAAGACTCACTATTCTAAGAAAAAAAGTGTGTGGTTTATATTTTTAAGTACTAAGAGATCCGTTTGATTGCACTATTTTCTATAGAAAATGTCACACCCGAAAAAAATAATGTCACATCGGGAAAAAAATTTTCCTACTTTAACTGTTTGATACAAAGTGAAAAAGAAAATGTTTTCTACGGGTATAATCACTTGAAGCATGAATTTGATCATTTTGGTGAAAAATATTTTCTCATTATTTTTGTGATTTTTATTTTTCTTTTTATATGAATTTTTTTTTTTCACCACTATTTTCAATTAAACACATTCTAAAAGAAGTTGTTTTGCCAAAACTATAAGTCGGCTAAAAAGTTCTGTCGGTCAAGTTGTGAATTCTTTTAATTTTAATAACAACTATAGACAATGGTCAAATTTTAATAGAAATATAAGTTGGATGATTAACTTACACGAGTTCAAGTTAGGGAGACCAACATGGAATAAACATATATGTTGGGTGACGTCCGGTGAAATGTTTCCGATAATTCATCCAGAACCCCAAGGGTAGTTTCGTCCCTCCGGTTTACCGTCATCATACAGTGCAAACCCCAGAAATGGACTGCTCATTGGCAACTGGCGTGCCTTCTTCATCTTTCTCTGTCTCAGACAGATTGCACTCACCTTCTCTCTCTATACATATCACCTTCTCGGCAGTTAAGCTGCTGCAATCTCTCTACCTAATTGATTTGTCTTTCTAACTTTTATTCTCTTTGTTTCTCTCTCATCATTCCATTATTTAATTTCTATCATTGATTGCACATTTCATTCATTTAACTAATGTAGTCTCGAATCCTGAGACTCTGTTAATCTTCTTGTTTTTGCGTGTATGGGAGTGTGTTTGTGAGAGTGCATCTGTGTAGAGCAAAACGATGCCGTTGGTAAGAGTGGAGGTAAGTAATGAATACGGACTCGGAGCTCCGGAGCTTTACAGAGAGGCGAGCAAGGAGGAACCGAAGGAGGTGCTCGACGGCGTCGCCGTAGCTGGTCTCGTTGGGATCTTGCGTCAGCTCGGCGATCTTGCTGAGTAAGTGTTTTGACAACAATCTCTGGAGAGCGTCTATTTCTTTTTCTAAATTGGAAATGTTAGGTTGAAATGGTTCTCTCTCTACAGATTCAAATTTGATTAACTTTGAACTCTTCTAGCCTTCCTATGCTATCTTGTTCTCGAATTTTGTCTAATTCTGAGAATTTTGTTTGCATTGGTTACTGCTACTCCATTATCTACTGCGAAATTTTGCTTAAATTTGAAATAATAATCATAATACAGGTTGAAATAGTTCTCTCTCTCTCTCAAAATTCAATTTTGATCAACTTTGAACTCTTATAAGCCGTCTCTTGCTTTGTTCCCCCCCTCCCCCCTCTTCTTAAGTTTAGTGCTAGAATTTGGTCTAATTTTGAGAATTTTGTTTGCCATTATTAGTTACTGCTACTTTGTATTGTAGTTCAAGAATTTTCTGAAATTTGAAAAAAAAAAAAAAGAAGAAGAAGCATATTACAGTTTGAATTTGTATTATTGCTTCCGATTGTCAGTTGAATTTGCAAAAAAATCGACTTTCTTGTTCTGTACTTGGCTATGTCTCGAGTGCTTGTATAAGTTTGGTGAGAATGGAAAGCTTTGGATATTTGTATGATTCATATTCTTCTGGTTTGAAAGAATATAGCTTCACAATTAGTGTCATGAGAGATCAAGGAGAGTGCAAAGTTTGTGCACACAAACAAAACTATGCTTGTGCGGACAAACTTTCATGCTAAGGAGGTAGATAATCACTCACCCAGCATATACTCTCTTTCCAGTAACGGCTACCTATGAACAAAGCACCTCATTACAGTTCCAACAAGGATTGCACACACGACTCTCCTCAAATTCTACCATTCTGCATGCATTGTCTTCGGACAATAGTTCCCTAATATAGTTTTTCTGTTTCTGGACTGGTAAAGTGGACTTCATCCAATTGAAAAAATTAAATTCTCGTGAATTGAATTGGTAGGAGAAATTAGTGATTATGCTTTAGCAAATTATTTTGGAGGGAAGGGAAAGAGGAGGAGAAATTAAAAAAGGAAAATTTTGGGGAAAGTGGAGGAATATAAATTTACTTCTCTTGGTTGGTCCAAAAAGAAAATTGTACAAAGAACTTACGAAAATTGTTTTGTAACTTTGTGCCCCCAAGAGGAAAACCGTCAAGTTTGACATTTGAAGGTCATTATCATTTTTTGTCTTGCTTGTGTTTTCTCGATTACTAAGGAAACCAAATATAGGAGGAGAACAATTTCCAATTTTCTTTACTCTTCTTTTATTTTCCTCCAATTCAAACATTGTCAATAACATGCACTCGTAACCCATCCGTGGACTTGTTTGAATCAAAATTAGAAAGATGACCTAATGTATAAGCCTTACTGCCTTACTGAAAGTGGAGAATCTATATGAATGGCAACCAATGGCATGTCAAAAAGGGTGATAACTTCTGATGTTCTGTTTTGTAGTTCTCAGGTGTCAAAAGGTTGATATGAACCTAAACTGTTGCTTGGTAAATAAGATATATGCTCTTATGGAGCACAAACAAAGATGTGATTGAAATAAAATTTCATATTCAAATATTGGCTTCCTATTGTGGTTGTATTTCTCTAAATATGCCATTATTTAATTCTTTTATTTATTTAGGAGACAAATTTTTTAAATGCACTGATCTGGACTTATAGATGGATATGGCAAGTGAATTTATCAATGTTATTAAATTTGTATGTCATTGGTGAAAGTGAATCAGAATGCATAATTGTTGTTTCCTATGCTTCTTTACTTTTTCCTCACAATTATGGTCTTATGATCTCTTCATGTGGTGATTTTGATTTGTCATTGGATTACAGATTCTTAGATTGTTTCCTTTGATCCGAATGCTGAGGTTTAGTGTAATTAATGTATTTTCCTTTTCTGAAAGGGGTTTTTATTTTGGTATTAAATAACATACCATCTGTCTATCATTGATATCGACCTATTGTTCCTCTGGAGTAGACAGATTATCGGGATCTGCAAATGTTGGACATGTACTTATATATTGTTATATCTGTACTGTCTTCTAGTCCTTAAACTATATTCCTTCCCTGGTACTGTTATTTTGTCTTACGATATTATGCCGTAAACAAATGCATGTATAAACTGAGAGAGGAGCATAATTTTCATTATTGGAAGAACTGCGTTTCTTTGCTTATTTTGGATCACTGGGTTAATAGCTTTTCAACGGTATTGTTTCCTATAGGTCGCTTTCTCTGATCTAGTCAGAATTCCTAGGACTTGTTAATTTATTCTAGCAATCTACTTGTGTTCAGATTACGGAAATCAGGCATGAGCTGCTGGAATCTACACTTAATATTGCCATGTCTCTAGAACTCTGTAACAGGTGATACATATTTTGAAAATAAAATTAAAAAAATATAACTGATCGGCAGAAAGTTCTATAACCTTATAAAAGTGAGGTCTGTTTAATGGTTAGGATTCTATATGATATTTCTTTAGTCATCTACCTTTATTTGTGAATTTCAGGCTTTGTAATAATATGAACTGAATAATCTCTTCTAAATTTGTAGATTTGCAGCAGAGGTTTTTCATGGCTTACAGGAGGATCTGGTGATAACATCTTCTAGATGCCATAAATTGATGGCTCGTGTGCAACATATTGAAGCTGCACTTTCTCCAGTTGAGAAGGCTGTACTGGCCCAAAGGAGCCATTTACACTATGCTTACACAGCAGGTACAACTCATTATCTGGCTTTGACATGTTCAGCTACAAGTAAGAATGGCCCATGAAAATCCAATACCAATGCTCCACATCTTCCCTCAGACAACTGTCACACTTAATACTAATCCAGAAATATAACTAATTGGACAAGCAATTATCTAGGTGGATGAAGAGGGGTTGGGATGGGTGCTGGGAGGGAGGGAGGGAGAGAGAGAGACATGGTGGTGGTGCCGAGTAGAGGCAGACTGTCATGGAGTGGTGGTGACAGCGGTGTAAGGAAAAAAAAAAAGGAGGGGGGGGGGTACATCTCCAACTCATGCTAGAATGGTTTTCCTCTCTTGAGAGAAGGAATGATAATTCTAGGAACTAGCTGGAGTGGTTTCCTGGTAATCGGCATTCCCACTTTTTCTTTTGTTTCACCAAACGCGTGAGTGGAAAAAAGTAGCCGAAATGGCCTTTTCCATTTCAAGTCATTCTAGCAAGCATGATCCCCCCCCAATCATCAATTAAAAAAAAAATACAGCAGGTGCCCAACCTGCCCTTTTCCCTGCATTTTCCAATTTACAGCAGCATGAATGGTTACCCTTAATGTTCATGAAAAAAACTAATTGCAGGTTCCAATTGGCATCCTCGCATCCGATGTCAACAAAATCATTTTGTATACAGTGATGTGCCTCAATTCATTATGGATTCCTATGAAGACTGTCGCGGCCTTCCACATCTGCACTTACTTGATAAGTATGGGAATCTCTTGAAACGTCTCCTGTACCTCTCTGTTTTGTCTTGCTATTTAAGTGTGTGTTTTGTCTCTTAGGTTTGACCCTGGTGGCCCTGGATCTTGCCTGAAAAGGTATTCAGATCCAACTTTCTTTAGGAGAGCTTCAGCAGGGGCTGTTGAAGCACGTCCTGTGAAAATTCCAAAAGATAAAAAGGGTCGCAGAATCCAGGTATGCTTGATGCATCAACCGTTAAAAGAACCTTGCTTTACTCATTCTACACCTCTAAACTGAGATAGTTGCAATATTAATTATTTTATCTATTCATTACTAAAAGTTTCGCTATGAGGGGTAGTGCTAGAGCCCTGAAATGCATTTGTCAAAGGGTACCAGACCCACGTTGGTCAGGAATTACATTGGCTTGATAGCTTTACGGAAATTATGAAAAATATGCAAGATTTATAAGAATTTTACAAGTCCATAAAATGATGTTTTCAGCTTTAGAGACCTATAGTCGACTTCATATTTAGTGAACGGTAGAATGAAATCTTGAAAACCCCAATCCCCAAGACAATGGTGCTTCAGAGTTTTTCATCAAATATGAAATGGGGTCCCCTGGTCCAGTCAAAGTGATTATATAAATTCATTATGGCTTCCTTTTCTTTTCATTTTTAGCGGGCCTGATGTTATCTGGTCAGGTGATTGTACTGTTACGAGGTTGACAATTGTGAAACTATGTTCTGCTCGCCTATTTTGCATTTCATAAATGACAATACCTGTAATTCATGAATGTTCTCAACTGAGATTGTATAAAATGTTTTTTATGTTAAACTAAATTGCTTCTTATGCTTCCGCGTGTCTTTGTTACCAATGATTGAATTTGCCTCTTATATGTATGTTCACATATTTATGGGTCCAAGATCAAGATATGAAACAGTTCACTCAATTAGCTTTCGTAAATAAGCTAACAGTGGCAAGAGAAAGCATCCTCCAAAAGTTATTAATCTTTGTTATTTTAATATTGGTATGAAATTCATTTTTGTGCTTCTTATGATGCAAACGTGGATTTATTATACTAACACATGGCACAAATTGAACAGAAAAAAGGATCATGGGCCAGGAGTAGAAAAGTATCACGAGATGCATCATTTTCCAATAGTGGCAGGTACTTGCATTTTATACTTAAATTCTGGAGGGAAAAATGGAAAAGAAGAAGTAAACACGAGGAAATGGGCGATTATTACTAGGCTACTAGCACATGAATTTGATTGTTTCATCTGAAGATTTGAGGTTATTTAAAAATTATGTTTGGATGCTTTAACATTGCAGAACACGATTCTCTCAACTGAGTGTTGATGGCCAAATTTCTCCTTTTCAAACTGTGCCCATAGTTGATGCTACATTAAAATCAGACGTGGGAGAGAAGTCAAATTTAGATTCAAGAAATGGATCGGGCTACATTGAATGTGTTTTCCATCCAACTTATGCCATGCAACCATTAGAACGAGAATCTAAAGAATCCTTTTTTTCTCCATTAAAGAGGCACCAAAGTTATTCCCTTGATTATGAGTTTCTCAAGGAGAAAAGTGTGGATGCGGATGCGGATGATGATAGGCAAAACAATTTATCAGAAGAGCAAACTGCACGTAGTTCACCTTCTGTTACTTGGGATGAGAAGACAGATATCCTGGAGCCTACGGCAGAGGAGTATGATAGTGATGGAAATTTAGAGTCATCTTCCACAATTTTTGAAGTAGATACCCATTCAGGTGGAGCAGTTAGTTTTGGAACTGCTGACCGAGATGTCCAACTTTATAATCACGACGTGCCAACGTCAAAGCCTGGTGATATCCAGCTTGATGACATTGAGTGGGATGGAGCAGTTAATTTTGGATCCGTAGACCAAATGGACGTCCAACTTTGTAATCACGATGTGCCATCATCAAAGCCTGGTGATATCCAGCTTGATGACATCGAGGGGGTTGGAGCAGTTAATTTTGGATCTGTAGACCAAATAGATGTCCAACTTTTTAATCGACATGTACCAACGTCAAAGCCTGGTCATACCCAGCTTGTTGACATTGAGGGGGCTGGAGCAGTTAATTTTGGATCTGTTGACCAAATGGATGTCCAACCTTGTAATCAACATGTACCAACGTCAAAGCCAGGTGATAACCAGATTGATGACATTGAAAGTGAAACAGATCATTATATGGATGCACTTAACACCATAGAGTCAGAGCCCGACTCTGATACAGACTGCATCACAAAGCAAGAAGTACTGCATTACAATAAATTGGATGATAAGACAACAGACGATGGATCGTTTGCGATTGGAACACGACATTCTGACCATCATTCATCACATTTTAAATCCAATGTTATGGACAACGGTTCTCTGAACAATGAAAGTTATGGACATAATGCCATTTCAGTGTCTTCAGATACTCCTTCTGCAGCTTATTGTTGTACTGACGTAGTGACACAGGGGGATAAATTCAACTCAATCTCCTCAGAGCATAATGCCAGTCTACCATCCCCTCAAATGGCTAGCAAGTCTCTGGAAACAGGGCATCCAGAAAATGTTGATGGCCCAAACATAGAATCTGTTTTCAGCAAAGTATCACCATCTAACTTCAGAGAGGATTATTCAGGAATGTCAATGAGCAGTCCTGAGTCTCAGAAACCTCCACCAGAAGCTTCAAGTGTTACTTCAGTTCAGTTCTGGACAAATGGTGGCTTGCTAGGACTTGAGCCATCAAAGCCTCCAGATTGCAGTGTATTGAATGCTCTCGCTCAAGATGCTGTGGCCGAGAGAAATGCCAAAATTAGTACTACCTTTAGTCAGAGAAATATTTTTGGTGGTGATGGAGATAAAGGTAAACCCGATAAAATGGAGAGCTCAAAGGCTGTCAAACAGGGTTCCAATATGGGTTGCTCCTCATCATGCCAAGATTATCAAGAAAGTGATTTCTCTCTTAGGGAGAGATCTTGGAAATGTTCGCCTGCTGATCTAAATGTCAAAGCTACCACAGTGTGGCAGGAGAACAACAGAAGTTCATCTCAGATGTTTGAAATTGGCAATAAATTAATTTTAAATGGACCTAACAAAAAACTCTCACTTGGTGGAGATGAAATTTTGACCGTGGCAGCTACCTGAGGGCAGGTGTTTCCGAGCATAACAATCGTCAAAAGTTTGCACGTCAAACATTCCCAGGGAAGACTAAAGGTTTGTTTGGAGGTAAATCTCCGACTATGTCACCTTCTTCATCTCCACCACTTGAGCATATGAAAATATCTTTCCAGCCAATAGATGGCTTTGAGACTTCCAAGCTGAAATTGAAATTTCGTGATGGTAATGGTAGTTGTGAAAGCAGCAAAGATACCTTTCCCATGTTTCAGTTGGTCCCAGAACCATCCATTGCACTGTACAGTGTTGGTTTGGACTCAGACGATGATACATTCTATAGATCCTCACCTTCTGAGTCAGATGATTGTCTTAGCCATCACTCTGAGATAAATTCTGAGCAGTGGGAGTCTGGCGAATCTCCCAGTAGCAAGGACCATGATTTATATGATGGATTGCGTAGAATCTCATTGTCAGAATCTGTTTCAACAACTCTAGGAAATGGGAGGACAGTCCAGGGAGAGATCCCCAAGAATTCCACTATTGGAAACGGTTTAGAAATTTCTCAACCTCGTTTGTTCGATCTTCCAAGTTTTGACTCCCTAAATCATTCAATCAAGGAAGAACAGAGAAATTATTCCATTAGAAATGGTCTTCCAGAACTGCGATTTGAACCTACCCTTCCTCCACCTCTTCCTCCAATGCAGTGGCGGGCCATGAATCCATATTCAGGTGATGTCGAAGATGGCCCAGTTGCTGTTAGTCAAACCCCTAACCATGTATTTGATCTGAAGCATTCTGCATCTGCAATCCCTCGGCAACCTAAGCCATCCCCAGTTGATCAAGATCAATTATTGAGACGGAAAATGTGCTAAAAAGCAAGGTATATCATTTTTTTTCTGTTAGTTTTGTTTTTGTTTCTTTTAGTTTTATTTTTAATCAAAGCTGATGGAACAATATATGCACGCATTTTTTCAGAGACGTAAATTTGTAACTGTTCAGGGTTTTTTGTATACAGCATTTGGAATTACAGAAGATAAATGGAGGACGAGAAGCTAATCAAGCTGTAAATGGCAAGAATATGGATGGAAATGAGGACTTCCTGCATCAGATTAGGACAAAGGTGAGTTGCCATTATCATAAACTTAAAGGACTTGGGCTACTAGGCCGTGAGGATATGTATATGAAAATTTGATCAATTTATAGATTAAGAACCTTCTAATTAGATATATCAGATAGAGAATATCTGAAGTGGGGTTTTCTCATGAATTGAGCATTTAGTCTCAGTAACTTCCCTAGAGATTTAGACAAAGAAGCTCAAATTTTGTTCTCTTCTTTTAATTATAAGCTTAAATATTTTTAATTGTACGAAGGTGCTCAATTGGGACCATGATTGTATGAAAACCAGCTGCTGTTTCATTTATAGAATTCGTCTAGCACTGACCGGTGCTTCCACTTTTGTTGTATGATTGCAGTCATTCAGTCTGAGGCCAATTGTGACATCAAAACCAACCATTCCAACTGGGCCCCCTGCCAATGGCAAAGTCACTGCGATTTTGGAGAAGGCAAATGCAATTCGCCAGGTATTTTTCTTTCCCTAAAAAACAAACAAAAACGGAGGAGGAAAAGCTTGCTTATGCTCAATTTATATTAGCTTAATAGCCTTCTATAGTAATCACTGTTATTTATTACCTATTCAGGTTGTTGGAAGTGACGATGGGGAAGAAGATGATAATTGGAGCGACCCTTAAATTGTCGTAGGTACATCAAAAACCAATGCCGTGTGTTTTTTATTTCGATACTAGGTGAGCTGGGATATATTTTGTGCATAGCCCCAGTTCTTTCTTGTAATTAATTTGTAGGTCTTTCTTGTATCTTGATGAGGTTGTTTTCGACAACTTTAACTTTGTTGTAAAAAATTAGGTGAAATTCGAGTTCTGCAACGTTATACTGATTCTTCATGCGGTTCTTTATGAGATGTTTTCGAGTGTACATGATATTAGTTCAGGATTAAGCCAATTTATTTTCGTTGTGTAGAGTTACTGGTCGTAATTGTACTAAAATCGTAAATTTATGCGACTAAATTGCCATCTTAGAGACTCAACTTCAAATTTCCACGCTTTGCTCAGAAGTTTGATTCAAAAGTATGGTCTCCAGGATAGCACATTTCGTGCTCTGGATCAGGCAGAATAGGATACAATAATTTGTAAATTTTGTCAAATACTTCTCTTATTATCATATTCAATTATATTCCATCTATAAGACACTGAATTTTTCAATGTCTTTGCAATGAAGTCTTTAATTCATTCAAAAAAATGCTTAAGAACTATTTGCACTAATATACAAAAAGGAAAAGATAAGTAAAATTTTATTTACTATTTTATGAAGTACCGTATATCAAATATGGACTGATATATCTATCTATTATAAAATTTTATATCATTGTTTTTTGTGTGTATCTAGTCATTTATTTAAGGAAACATATTCGCGAAGCTTCTAAGCAAAAAATTAAGGAAATTTAAGGTGAACTTTTATTGATAAAAAAAGCTTTCCAAGTTCCAACTATTTCATTGCTGGCCTACATCTAGTACAAATCCACCCTTGCAAACCTAAATCGAAAATGGAGACTTTTTCTCAATAATAGTATTAAGGAATAAATTTTATATTGGTTAAAAATCAAAATATTAAGATATAAAGATTGGGCTACTCTTTTTAATATGGTATGATAGTCTATTATTTGATTCGACTGTTTAAATAAAACAATGCATTGCGATTGTGCTATCAGATAAGGCTATATATATATATATATATATATATATATATTTAAATATTATCTTCAACACGTCATTTCACATATAGGCGAGATTTTATTTTTATTTTTCATCAAAACCTAACACGTGCATAATTCATTTTAATGGGTGGCGGTGAGATTTGAATCCGAGACTTTTGTCTGCTTTGATACCATGTTAAACCACTTGATCTAAAAATTTAAGTTATCACATGTATATTATTTAAATATAATCTTCAACAAATAGAAACCTACCATTTCTTTATATATTTGATTAATTGATAAATTAACATGATATCATCTTTAATTAATATGATTCTTGTCTCAACATTATTTATCTTAGATAATTAAAGCATACATCTGTCTCTAAACTACACTTCTTTTATACTTTTATTTTTTTGTATTATGGTCCCCTTTCATTCATTTTAAACGTCCAGTCCAGAGCTCCTGCTCTCTGATAATTTTAGTTCAAAAAATAAGTCAAAATTAGCATGAAACAATAAATTCACTCTAAACTTAAAGAAGCAAAAAAGATACAAATTTTTCCAACCTCAAAAATCCTGAAGGACTACACCAACTCGTATATCTATCCCTTTTTAATACACTCAGTGTAAACATCTCGACCTCTATAATATATTCTGAAGTTTTAAAAATAATAATTTATTATTTATATGTTTATGAAAGTTTAAAAAGCAGCCAAGAAAAAGGGCTTTTTCACAACCATATATATATGTAATTGGATGTTGTCTTTATAAATATGTTCTCTAATTGGCATACACTCTAAAGTAGGCTAAAAGAAAAAGTGCATATCTTTTCCATTTACTAAAGAACGGAAATGCTTGTTTGTCGAAGATTGTATAAGAGAAAAAAGTGTTTAAAAAGACTTTTTCTCTTAATCAAAAAAGACACTTTTACTAAAGCAATAAAAAATAATCCCACATATTGAAAGGAAAAGGTAAAGGAATAGCATTACCATTAATTCCAAGTATCAATTCACTCTTTCTTTTGGGTCATTATGCCTCCTTTTCATTTATGTTGTGTTGAAAAAAAATATATATGTAAATAAGTTTTTTTTTTTTTTTTTTAATTTATAATTTAAATTTTAGATAACGTCATTTAATTGGTTCGTGAAACGTTTAACTGAAATAACACAATCATGAATCATTATTAGAATACTAATTTTTGTTGTGGTTTTTATTATTTAAAATGAATTTTAAAATATATTACTTAATTCATACTTCACTATTATTTTAACATTCTTTTTCTAAATTATTGATATTTCAAATTAACTCAGGAGTTCAACATTTTAATTACCTTCATAAAAATATTGTAATTTTTCTAAATATTTTAATACTTTATATATTATGTGAGGATATGAGTTGCGACGTTGTTAGTGTATTAAAATTTAGGGTAAATTATATTTATAATCTTCATTCTTTTAACTTTGTAACAATATTATCATCATTCAATTTTTTCGCAGATATTATCCTCATCCATTCATTAATTCACACAGATAGTTCTCAAATGGTCTTCTTTATTAGTTTGTCCATAGCTTAAATAAATTAAAATAACAAAAAAAAAAAAAAAAAAAAAAAAAATTGCAATCGAAGTCTTTAATTTTTTCAAAAGTGCAAAATAGCCTCTTTACATTCTATTACTTAAAATAATTTTTTAAAAAAACATAATTTTTTTTTTTCAAACCCACCACCACCCTAACAACCTTGGACATGACTCCGATTTGGTCACAAGGGTGGGGTGGTGTGGGAACTTTTTTATTTTTGTTTTTATTTTTAATTATTTTAAATAATAAAATGTGAAAAAATTATTTTGTCTTTGTTAAATTAGTCAAATTTATGTCACGAATTTAACTGTTTGTTAACTAACGAATATTTTCACGAAATCCATCAAGACTCTAGAAGTCTTTTCAGCGCACATATACTGAGAGACGTATGTATCAAATTAGATAGTTAGGACATGATGACACTTTTTTTATTATTTTAAATGAAAATTTGTAAATAATAATAATAATAATAATAATAATAAAAAAAAGTTTAAGATTTTTTTGCACTTTTGAAAAAGTTAGGAACCCCAACTGTAATTTTTTAATTATATTTTCTATTTTCTTGTTATTTTAATTTATTTAAACAATGGGTAAAATAGTAAAAAATGACTATTTGAGGACCATTTATGCGAATTAATAAAAAAATGTGAACGATATTTACGAATAAAATTAAATGATGGTGATATTATTATAAAATTGAAAGAAATGTAAATATAATTTACCCTAAAATATATTAGTTAATTCAGACTTCACTAATATTCCAATATTAGACATGCATTTTCAAATCCATTTTCACCGTCATGAATTGAAAGCGCATAACATTATCTTGTAATTTTTAAAAATGTTACAAAAATAAAAAGTATTGTTCTAAAAAATCCGTCTAGGCGTGAAGTTTGGCCTCTACGTTTAGCCACGCTTCACGCATCGTCTTCGCTTTGTCCTTGTGTCGCTCTCGCCTAAGCTCGAAAAAATTGAAGCTCGACTTCGACATCTAACCATATTTTACACATTTTAAAATATTGATAAAAAGTATAATGGACTCTTAATATTAATTAAATCAAAATGCCTTTTAGCTTTATCCCTTTAATCTTTATCTTTATGCTCATAGTTTTCATTACTTTGTGCTCGACTCAACCTACCTGGTCCAGACTCCAGACCCAATATAGATGATGACGTGGACAAAAAAGTTCAGCATCAACTTTTAGTAGGCCAACCCATCCACCATGCTTGCTCTTGGCGGCTCTCATTCTTTATATATTTTAAATGGAATTTTACGTCCAAAGTCTTAACCTTTTTCTGCACTTTTTGCTCTTGCTTTTAATTGTTCTTAAAGTACATACAACAATATTGACACGTATCTATACCTGGATATTGTTTCTCACTTTTAACTTTTTAAGTGCTTGTTTCGGTCCATATTAAAATATATTAAAAAAACTATAGTTAAAAATTAAAAATTAATTTTAATTCTATATTTCATCAATTTTTTATACTAATTTTCTAAAAAAGTCTCTCAAACAAACCCAACAATTCCCATTTATGCTAAAGACGATGGCCATGTCTTCTTGATAAGAATTTTTTTTTTGTATTTTCCTAATAATTCTTCTCGAACAAATATCTTCATCTTGGCACCCTTCAAACGATAATCTATTTGTTCATTATTCTCAAACCCAGAAGAATCATACGCTGACTATCAATTCTCATTACCTTACGTATAGACAAAAATCAGAGATGGATCAAGAAATTTTTGGAGCTAGAGTTGCTATTGAAAAAAAGATTAAAAAAAAAATTGCACTTTAAAGCCGGACCGTTGCTTATAAAAAATAATTTTTTTCCGGGGCGAGACCGGGCCAGTCCCTCCGTAAATCCGCCCTGGACAAAAACCACTTTGGGTGCCAATTACAAGTTTTTTTGGCCATTGTGATTCAACTGAAGGACCATCACTATCGTTTGAACATCTTATTCGTCTACAAGATTAAATTTGGTGTATGGTCCTGATACGATGCACTTCTGGATTTGGAGTTTCATTCCAAAAGATAAACACATGAATTAAGAAAAAAAGTCCGGTTCCGTGTAAATTCAAGATCATGATCATCCCATATCTATTTTCTGTTTGCAATTTTTTCAACATATGTGTATGTACATGTATATTATGTAGGTGAGTCAGTGTAAATCACCCACAGATTCTCTCCTTCAACCATGCATTTTCATGTCCTAGACACACGACATCCTAACACCCCCACCCCGGGATTAATATGCACTCCTTTTTGCTTTTTTGGGTACATATCCCCCCCCCACCCCCACCCCCGTCCCCTTATATATATATATCAACCTCATAGACTTCTCAATCAAACACCAAGGTTTTTCTTAGTCTTAACAATATAAGGTCTCTCTCTCTCTCATGGCTGATATCCAAGAAGACAGTAACAATTTATCAGGGATAAAATTATTTGGCAAAACAATTGCAGTGCAAGATAGAGAAGCAAAGGATGATCTTGAGCCGAAAAAGCTGATCAAACAGTAGAGAAAAGGCCAGACAAGATCATACCATGCCCAAGATGCAAAAGCATGGAAACTAAGTTTTGCTACTTCAACAACTACAATGTCAATCAACCAAGACACTTTTGTAAAGGCTGCCAAAGGTACTGGACAGCCGGTGGGGCTCTCCGTAACGTGCCTGTGGGCGCAGGGAGGCGTAAGATAAAGCCACCGTGCCGGGGACTGGCTGGGTTGTCGGAGGGATGTTTGTTTGATGCTTCTGGAGTGCAACAAATCGAGTTTGATACCGTGGTGGAGGAGTGGCACATGGAGGAACACGGCGGTTTCCGGCATATTTTTCCGGCGAAGAGGAGGAGGACAACCTCAAGTAGTCAAACTTATTAATGATCGTCCATCTCCTATTGTCTTGCAGATTCAAACTTGAAATGAATTTTTTTTTAAAAAAAATATTGCTAGTTGCCTTGCTTCTCGCTGTACATACAAGTTGTCCTGCTGGTTAATATAAATATTGGATAAATTACTGGCAAAAATAATCAATTAATATAGAAATTAATCAAATCGTGGAACAGGGATAAATATGTATCCAGTATCCATGAATAGTTGTAATAATGTGAAAAAAGAAGCCTCATTACAGTTCAGGCACAGTATTCAAGTTTGGTATATTAGACAAAATTAGACATGATTAAGCACATGTTTGGTAGTATTGAAATTATTTTTTAAACGCTTATAAATTGTAAATTTTATTAAATGTATAGGTAATAAATGGATAGTATATTTAAATAAAAAATATATTTGACTAGTTTAAACTTTTTTAGGACTGTAAAACTAGACAATAATCTTGTCTGCCTAATCTTTAATGGTATTGTATATGAAACCTCTCGTCAGTGTAACTGTGTAAGTTGTTGGGCTTGCGGTATTCATTGGTTGCTTCAACAGAGACAAACAGTAGTAAAATATAACCCCTTGTTTGGGATAACTTAAAAAATTATTAAAAAATTGAAATTAAAATCAATAATTAATTTTATACAAACAAGGCCCACAAATATGGGATGGGATCTGATCCATTAGCATAAACAGATTTCTCGAACAAGAATCGCATTCTAAGAGAAGTGCTTGGAGAGTGCTGTACAATAATATAGGTGTGATATTATACAAAAGTACAGCAGAATAAAGCACACCTTTCCCAGCCAACAACTGTTTTGTATTATTATTATTTTTTCTTTTTTCCTCGTCATTCTTTATTTTTTGCTATTTTTAGTTTTGTAAAATATCCAAAACTCGTTTATTATATTGTTTTGAAAATTCATTTTTGAATGTAAAATTAAATTTATAACACAAAACTCAAAACAATATTTTTAACCGCTCAAAACAAGAAAAATAAAATTTATTTAAATAAAAATTTATATAAACAAAAATTTTAAAAAAATAAAATATAAAATTTCTAAAAAAAATTAAAACAAAATTTATTTAATAAAAATTTATATAAACAAATATTCTAAAAATATAAAATTCTAAAAAAATAAAAATTCTAAAAAAATTTAAAATTCTATAAAAATAAAAATTCTAAATACTAAAAAATAATTCACGTAACATTCTCAGTCCACGTCATTTATTTTTATTTTTTTATTTTTTATTTTCTTAATTTATTATTTATTTGTATTTTATTTTGTAAAATATTGTAAGATTCCCATACTTTAAAATGTATGGGCTTGTTCGGTAGAGATTTTTTGGAAAAAATGGGTTTTTTTTTGTTACTTTTTGACTTTTCAAATGTTTTTGTAGTGTAAAAATGGTTGAAAAGTCAAATATTGTAGGCAAGAAAATGGATTTTTTGGAGAAAAATCTATACCGAACATGGCATATATATTATTTTATCATATATTAGCATAAAATTGTTCTATTTTTCTCAATAATCAAATTCAATGAATAAAATGATATCAAATAATTTCTCAAAATTTCAAACAGAGCTTTGTAGACACTAAAAAATAAAATAAAATAAATAAATGGGCTTGGCCTATTTAAAAACAAATAGTCCATTTAAATTGATTGAAGCCCAAGTCTATTTATGACCCGTTCGTTTTAAAACTAACCCACGTAGAAAATTCGTCCCACTTTTATATTTAATACGTATTGGATGGTTATAAATAAAAAGTGAGTAGTTTGAGATTTCTCTATAAATAGGACATTAAGTCCAAGAGAAATCACAAGTGAAATTCCGGCAGAAGAAAAGCCAAAAGTCCAGAAGCAAGTCCAGGAGAAAATCCACAACCCGGTAGAAAATCCAAAACCCGGGAAATTTTAAGAAGATCAAAATCTTCTTCAAATTAAAGCAAGTCCAAGAAGATCAAAGCTTCTTCATAAATCAAATTCAAGCCAAGTCCAAACATTGAAGGTTCAAGCAAATTAAATTTCCAACAAGTCTCGAAGTCCAGGATTCAAGCCACGTGGCCCCTCGTCTTCAACACTCGGATCGTTAATCAGAGGATTCTGCAGCTACGCAGTCACAAGGAGATTATCCACTTTGTAATTTATCAAATTTTCGATTTGTAACAGTTTCTGTATTTTAATACACGAAATTCGTTGTACAAATTTCTTGGCACGCCCAGTGGGACCTTTTTGCCCTCTCATCTTCCGATTCCGTGAAATCTTCAAGTCAATCACTACATCAACTATGGCAGGCGAAAAATCAAAAGAAATCGTGACTCCGTTAGAGGAAACACTTGCTGAACTTTTCCATACAACTAGAGCCCAGACAAAGACCGGGAAAATTCAGTTGGTTTCACCACTGAGGAAGTTTTCTAACAAGGGCAAAGTCAAAATTTTCAAGTCTAGGAAGTCCGGTTCCTGTTCTGCAGAAAAATCCAAGAACTTAGCAAAAAGTTCTCATTCCGGCTCTAATTCCGAGAATGGGTCCGTATAGGATCTACACATGTCACTTCTCGCGAAAATGGGGTGATTATACCACTTGAAGAATTTCTCGAGCCGGTGATGGTTGCGGAAATGACACCGACTACGATGACCGATTCAAACAAATGGCCCCGGCCATTGAAAAAAAGCTAACAAAAAGCATTTGGAAGACAAAGAGGCACAAATTTCCACCCTCATGCACCGACTCGAGCTGCCAAGTCCATTGTCAGAAGACAGTCCAAAAAATGCAAGCTCTTCCAGAACTAAGGATCCAGAAATCCAAGAGCACCAACTGAAGCAAGATATGCATGACCGGACGGTAGTGCAAAATGTATTGCGTGATACAACTCAACTCTCTGTTGGCTCTCATCGTCCCAACAACTCCAAAGATATGATTCGACACAATCCGTGCCCAGTATGGTGGTTCGCCACAATCTTCAATGGTTTATGCTAAACCCTACAGCTGTCGGATTGAAGAAATGATGATGCCACTTGGTTACCAACCTCCGAAGTTCCAATGTTTCGATGGAAAAGGAAACCCAAAGCAACATGTTGCTCATTTCATTGAAACATGTAACAACGCTGGCACCTACAACGACACCATGGCGGCGCGCTTTGTACGCAGCTCCTCGAGGCGCAGACATTTGAATGGTATACTGAGACTTTACCTTGGATCAATTGATAGTTGGGATCAACTTGAGCGGGAGTTCCTAACACGCTTCTATAGTACCAGCGCAGACAGTCAGCCTTCCGGAACTTGCCCGAACAAAACATAGCAAGGAGGAGCTGGTCGAAGAGTATATCGAAAGATGGAGAAATCTCGTTCTTAATCGAAAAAAGCATCGGTCAAGCATCATCTATTGACATGTGTGTCCAAGGTATGCATTGGGGACTAGTTTATAATCTTCAAGCAAATATGCCTCACTCTTTTGAAGAGTTGGCTACACGTGCCCATGATCTAGAAATCCAGATTGCAAGACACGGAAGTTACTTACCGAGGTGATTCACGTGACAAGAAAGATCCCAAGAAGGAAATCAAGAGGGATGGTAAGTCGTAAGCCCAAAGAGGCCATGACAATTTCCACTGCTTCTGCAAAAATCACTTTTAAAAATCAAGTTCAAATCCGCCCAAAAGCAAAACCGGAGTTCGGACCCAACAAAGTACAAGTCCAAAGGAAAGGTCTTCTTACTACAGAAGGAACTTGAAGAAAAAGAATATCCATTCTCAGACTCTGAAGTTTCCGGGATTTTAGATCAACTCCTTGAACAAAGATAATTGAACTTCCAAAGCACCAAAAAGGTAGGAAGAGGTTGGTCAAGTTGATCATCCTAAATATTGCAGATTCCATCAAATCATTAGTCACCCAGTGGAGAGGTGTTTTGTGCTAAAGGATCTTATCGTCCGCTTAGACAGAGAAAATAAAATCAAACTTGAAACTGGTGAAAATCCAACTGCCAGTTGTTCGATGGTTTCGTTTGGATCATTTGATCCAATTCCCATTTCAAATAAAGAGCGAGACATTCCCTACTCCATATGATCTTTGGAAAGTCATTATCCGAGGTAGGTGAATTTGGACCTCAACTTCCGAAAGGAGCTATTCGGCACAACTCAAAGTAGCGAAGAAGTCACCATCACGTATGTCTATCCGAGATGGTCAAACCGGATAGCGATGAATCGTCCAACCTTCTATGAAATCATGATTTGGTGATTTAGGCGTTTGGGATTTCGACTCGAATCGAAGATGAAATTGGAGATGGATGGTCTACTTTCATAAGTAAGAAGGAGAAATATCGGAGATCAAAGCGAAGCAGTAAAAATCATCTTCTGTACCTCTTGCGGGGTGACATTGGGGGGCGAGTAATTGAAGTTCAATCTATTGATGAAGTATCATCAAGAAAGTCGGGGCATGGACTCTCGTGAAAAGACACCGCCAGAAAGCTCCACGGCTTCCAAGTCCCGACACCCATGACGAGAAACCGAGAATCAAGAAGAACGCCAAGAAACAAAAAAAAAAAGAAAACCAAAGTTAAAGCAAGAGCAAACAAAAAATCAACAGAAACAGAGGCTACACCACGTTCTTTTTCTAAACCAGTAACCCTAGGAGAATATTTTCCTAAGAGTTTCTTTGACGAACAATGTTTCACCTCCAATGTCATCAATGTAGATGGAGGAAGTGAGTCAAAAAATTTACCAGGAGAGAGTTCAAAGACGAGGAAGGTCATATCACAACTCAGTAACATTCCTTCCGACACGAGCCTGGCAGATGCCCTTAATCTCTCTTTTGATGATCGTATGGCCCTAATCGCAGCATTGATTGATCCGGAAGCTTACCAAGGAAAAGTACTGGAACCAGTTAAATCTACAACTTATCAAGACTGTATGGCCACTATCACGTTCAACGATGATGATTTACAACTTGGATCTCGCTTGCATAATAGACCACTATACGTTAGTGGATGTATCCGAGAATGTAAATTGTATCGAATAATGATTGATTGCGGCTCTGCTGTAAACATTATGCCAATCAAAACAATGAAGAAGATTTGAATAAATGTTGATGATCTATCAAAGAGCAATATCATGATTCAAGGATTCAATCAAAAGGGTCAACGAGCTATTGGCATGATTCGCCTGAAGTTGCAAATAGGGGAGTTAAATTCCTCAGCTCTCTTTCATGTCATTGATGCCAAAACATCATATGAGTTGCTCCTTGGACGTGTTTGGGTCGCATGAAACCGGAGTGGTGCCTTCAACTTGGCATCAATGTTTCAAGTATAGCCGAGATGGAGAAGTCAAGCTGTGGTGGGTGAGTCAAAACCATTCCTCAAAGAAGAATCTTATTTTGCGGATGCCAAGTTCTACTCGGGAGGGTGAAGAGTTTCACTCGGCAGGGATTATCCGCATTTGGATTTGAAATCAAAGAAGATACAAACAATGATCACCGACTTGTTGTAGTGCCGCCTCATCAACTTATGACGGTGTAGATCGAAACTTACTTGTGGAGAGCTCTCCAAAGGCAAACAACCTCAAACGGCGTTAGCAGATGTTAAGGTATTGAGAAAAGAATTAACTTTTCCGATACCCAACATTCCTAAATTGGCTCTGCCCTATCAACTTGTTACAGTTCCAGAGACTAGCAAAGTTTCAACATGTATTCCGAATATAGAAAAGCTCTGTATCTCTAATTCATCCCAACGAAACATGCCACATGTCAAAGAAGTTGAAGACACGAAACAAACTTTTAAGGGACATTACAATCCGCAAGTTAAGAAGTTGTTCGAGAATGCCGGATTTGGGAAAGGAGAGCCTCGTAAACTGGGTGATCTTGATGCTGTTCTTTTAGATGGACGTGTTCCTTCAAATTCTGGTGGATCATTTATTGCACAACCAAAGTATGGATTGGGATATAATCCAGGTCCTCCAAGAAAAATTAAAGTCAAGAAAGTGTCCTCAAATCCAATCATGATTCAAATCTATGAAACTGCAGAAGAAAAGCCAAAAGAGTCAAGACCTTGAAGATTTGATCGAATTCAAAGTGAGAATGTCGAGTTTCAAGATATTGAAGGTGGAAAGAGAGACTTCCACAATAGTTGATCCAAGAGGTAGAACATCCGTCTTTCAAAGGTTAAGTAGTGATTCTCCTACTTCTATTCAAGTTGACAAAAATGTGTAGGCTTATCCAGAATCTTCTCAAAGGCGAGTCTACATTTTCTCGACTTGGAGTTAAGACTTCTAATTCAAGTTTGAAGCCTCAACAGTCAAGAAGAAGGAATAGAAATCGAAAAACTGTCTTATCTCAAAAGAATGGCGAAGATAAAGAAGAGGTATCAATTAATCACATTGCTTTTGAAGAAGCCTCTGACTCAGATTCTGAATTTGAAAATTCAACCACGGCAAATGAACCTGAACCAGCTCCGCCAATATTCGAAGAAGGGGGGCAAGCTACCGTAGATGATTTGAAGCAGTTAAACTTGGGAACAGAAGAAGATATGAGGCCGGTGTTTGTAAGTGCTCTTCTCAGTGAAAAGGAGGAATCTGAGTACTTCAACCTGCTCCAAGAATACAAAGACGTATTTGCATGGTCCTACAAAGAAATGCCAGGGTTGGATCCTAAAGTTGCAGTGCATCATCTTGCGGTAAAGCATGGAGTTCGCCCGATCAAACAACCCCAAAGAAGATTCCGACCAGAAATGATTCCACAAATTGAAGTAGAAGTCAACAAACTTATTGAAGCTGGGTTCATACGCGAAGTTAAGTACCCAACTTGGATTGCTAATATCGTTTCAGTCATGAAAAAGAATGGACAAATAAGAGTTTGTGTTGACTTTCGAGATTTGAATCAAGCTTGTCCAAAAGATGATTTTCCACTTCCGATAACTGAGTTGATGGTGGACGCTACTACGAGGATACTAAGTTCTATCTTTCATGGATGGGTCTTGTGGTACAATCAAATTCGAATGAATCCAAAAAGGCGAGGAGCTCACGGCATTCCGTACTCCTAAGGGCATATATTGTTACAAGGTCATGCCATTTGGATTGAAAATCTTTGGAGCAACTTATCAAGCAGGCGATGCAAAAGATCTTTGATGATATGATGCATAAGCAAGTGGAATGCTATGTGGATGACCTTGTTGTCAAAACAAAGAAACGAGATGATCATCTACAAGACTTACGGGATGTTTTTAAAAGACTCGGCGTTACCGGTTGAAAATTGAAAATGAATCCATTAAAGTGCGCATTTGGTGTTACTTCTGGAAAATTTCTTGGCTTCATTGTTCGACATCGAGGTATTGAAATAGATCAATCAAAAATTGATGCTATAATAAACATGCCAGAGCCAAGTAATTTGCATGAATTGAAAAGTCTTCAAGGAAGGTTGGCATACATTCGAAGATTTATCTCCAATCTTGCTGGTCGTTGCCATCCATTTAACAGGTTGGTGAAGAAAGATGTGCCATTTGAATGGGATGATACTTGTCGAAATGCTTTCCAAAGCATTAAACAATATTTATCTCATCCACCGGTGCTCACAGCTCCAATCCCGGGAAAGCCATTGACTCTCTATGTCACAAAGACAAGAATCTTCTTTAGGTGCACTTCTTGTCCAAATCAACGACGAAGGAAAAGAAAATGCACTATATTACTTAAGTCGGACATTGGTAGGTCTTTGAAATGAAGTATTTACCTATTGAGAAAATATGTCTTGCATTGATTTTTGCGGTAAAAAGTTGAGGCATTACATGCTAGCACACACAATCAATCTTGTCTCAAAGATTGATCCATTAAAATACATAATGTCCGAGACCGATTCTTTTGGGAGGATAGGAAAATGGGCACTTCTATTGTCCGAGTTCGACATCAAATTTATTCCACAAAAGGTTGTTAAGGGACAAGCTCTCGCGATTTTCTCACGATCATCCTATTCAAGCAGAGTGGGAACTTTCTCAAGACTTTCCGGACGAAGAAGTTTTTACATCGAAGTTATACCTTCATGGAGGCTATTCTTTGATGGTGGTGCACTCGAAGATATGATCTTTGGAGCGGGGAGTTGTATTTGTTACTCCCCATGATCAAGTCATGCCCTATTCATTTACTTTGTGGAAAGATGTTCCAACAATATGGCGAATATCAAGCTCTTATTATTGGTTTGGAAACAAGACCTTTGGATATGGAAGTCAATCAACTAGAAGTCTTTGGAGATTCTTTGTTGATAATCAACCAACTTCTTTTCGAGTATGAAGTCCGAAATTTAAACCTGAAGCCATATCATGAATATGCATTAACACTCCTAAAACGATTTGAATCAGTAAAAATCAAATTCGTTCCCAGAAATGAAAACAGAGAAGCAGATGCCTTGGCTAATTTTAGCTCTTGTTTTGGCGGTCGTCGATGAGATTTTTCTCACCCAGTATCAATTGTTCAAAGATGGATAATTCCACCACTGCTGCTTGAAAATCTTGAGGAGAACAATAATGTTGAAATTAGTGGCAAAGAAATGGATGATTGGAGGCAACCGTTAATTGATTATCTTCAACATCATAAATTACCTGATAGCCCTCGTCGTAAAACAGAAGTTCGGAGACGTGCTTCTCGCTTTATCTTTTATAAGGACACACTCTATCGGCGCTCGTTTGATGGAGTATTCCTTCGATGCTTAAGTAGTGAGGAAGCGACATACGCCCTGGAGGAAGCTCATTCTGGAATATGTGGTGCTCATCAGTCAGGGCCTAAACTCCATTTTCGGATAAAAAGAATGGGATACTATTGGCCGACTATGGTTCAAGATTCTATGGATTTTGCAAAAAAAATGCGAAGCTTGCCAAGTCCATGCAAATTTCATTCATCAACCTCCAGAACTATTACATCCGACAATAGCTTCCTGGCCATTTGATGCATGGGGTCTTAACGTGATTGGACCCATAACACCAAAGTCTTCAATTTGGACATTCATACATCATCATTTGGGATGACTATTTCTCTAAGTGGGCGAAGCTATACCATTGAGGGAAGTAAAGAAAGAAAATGTTGTAGATTTCATTCGCGGTCAAATAATTTATCGGTATGGAGTTCTCGATACATCATCATCCGATAACGGAAATCATTCGCAATAGTCACATCGATAATCTCTCGCACCAAGTTTGGATTCGGACAATACAACTCGTCCATGTATAATGCAGCAGACTAATGGATTGGCGAGAGGCATTCAACAAGACATTGTGCAATTTGTTGAAGAAGGTTGTTTCCAAATCCAAAAGAGGCGGCATGAAAGAATTGGAGAAGCTTTGTGGGCTTATCGCACCACACTCTGGGACTCCAACACAAGCTACTCCATATGCCTTGGTATATGGTGTGGAAGCTGTACTTCTCTTAGAGTGTCAGATTCCATCATTAAGGATTGCCATCCAAGAAGGTTTGACGATAGAGAAAAATGCCCGTCTTCGACTTGAGGAGCTGGAAGCTTTGGATAAGAAAAAATTAGAAGCTCAGATGCACCTGCAATGTTATCAAGCTCGGATGACAAAGTCTTTTAATAAAAAAGTACGGCCAAGATCATTTCAAGTTGGAGATTTAGTACTTTCAGTACGTAGGCCTATCATAATTACAAAAAAGACAGGGGGCAAGTTCCAACCTAAATGGGATGGTCCATTTGTCGTTACTCATGTGTTCACCAATGGGGCATACAAGATCGTGGACAAAGATGGATTGCAGATTGGACCTATTAACGGAAAATTTTTGAAGCGTTTTTACGCTTAAACCTTGTTTTATTTTCCTTTGTAAAAAAAAAAAATTGTATAATGCTCCTGGCCCGCAAGAGGATAAACTGTGAACGGCTATATATATATATATATAAAAAATCATCATATATGTAAATCCAAGTTCAGTCAAAATCGTTAATCATATTTATATCTCTTTATTTGTCTTTGCAAAAAAAAAGGGATGATACAAAAGAGAATTAAAAAAAAAAAAAAACAGAAATGTAGAGTGTCAGCTCAAAGGATCAATCACTTTCAGCCAGTTGCAAGAAGCTGTCTTCAAGAGTCTTCCTCTCTTGATCGATGGATTCTACGTTGGCGATATTTCTAATTTTAACTGTCTCGAGTGATCCCGGCCTCTTTCATTTTATCCGATTTTTCTTACGAGTGCGAAGTTCATCACGGAGTTTGTCCAATTTGGAAAGCCAACTCGTCGATCTTATTTTCCAAAGAAGAAAATATGGTCATCTCTACGTCTATTCCATTGTCCAAAGACTCCAATTGTTGGTCCCTTTCTTCTAAAGTCGGACACTCTAAAATTTGCTTTATTTCGAAAGGTAAGCATCAACTCTGTTAAGAAACACTTCCATACGCTTCGTCAAAGGTCCCGGATCCGCTTGAAATGATTCGGTGATCGGGTTTTGAAGTCTCGATTGCTTTTAGCCCACCAAGTCCTAAGATTTGAAAAATCGTGTTTTATCACATCCGTGAATGACTTCTTAAGATACTTAGTCATGGCTTCTCGGGAAAACATCTTTTAGAAAAGAAGAATCTTGATGAATTCCAAGCGGAAGTTCGGACATGGAAGAACAAATTGGCGCAATCCCACGATTGTTTATATTTAAAGTAGAAACAACAATCAAAGACAACGAAGATGGGGTAACATGTGCTTCTTGTCCACTCTCCGGAATCTTGACTCACGAAGTTCCGTAATTTACTTCTCCTCATCATTGATATCGCCGACTTGGATGTCAAAATACCACCACCGATGGTGGGATAATCGCGGGGAAGATCTTTCGAACCATTAAGGCCATCAATCCCTTCAAGTGCATCAATCATGTCAAGATTCTCGCTAGTTTGATCCAATAAAGGACTTGGACTTGTGTAAAATTCAGTTTCTTCGGGAATTTTTGGAAATCCTAAAAAAAATGATGAAGGGAAGTTGCACACCGATATATCAAACAGTCAGGTAAAATAATAAGGAAGAGATATACACACCGCATTTTCGTGTTTGAGGCGACATGTCTAAATTTTCGTCATGTAAAGGTATATCAGGGATGCTCAAATCCATTTTGAAGTTTCAAAGACAGAGCTTCGTGGTTGCTTTGAATAGATTGAGGCTTTTTCAGTCGTATCGACCGCTTTCGACGATGTACCAAAGAAACAGTAGCCTGAAGTCAAAAGTTGATACATTAAGAAAAACAAACAAACAAAAAAAAAAATTAAATCATACCTGATCTTCAGAACTACTATCTTCCGGAACAAGAGTTGTTTCAAGTCTTTGAGATGCTTGATCTCCGGAATTACTGTCTTCTGAAACCAAAATTGTCCCAGGTATCTTCTCTACACGCTCTGAAGAGGAAACGATTCCTGTTGAAGGGAATGTAAATTTAAGCCTCTTAGGACCTCCTTCATCTGGAACATCCAATGCTCTTTTTTGAAAAGTTCTTTGGGAAGCTACACGGGAATGGTTGATCTCTTTGGCTTTGTCATTCCCCTTATGCTTTGGTATAGGTACGGGTTGTTCAAGTCTAAAGTCTGTATCCTCACTGGATAATAACTCCTTCACTTGAACCTTGTTCAAACCTGGAAGTACTTCATTATTCCACCAATCTTCGTATGCAGAATCAACTTGATTTTGTATATTATTTGTTCTCCCTGGAATATGGAATGAACATCCACTCCCTACTTGTGTCAAAGATAACCAAGCACAATAAAGAGTCATTGGATTTATTACTAAGTTCATATCTTTTGGTGAGCCTGGAAGTTTTTGTTTGAAGCCTTGTTGCCTTCCAAATCGATGAGGGTTATATGCTTCAAGAATGTATGAACCAGATCCTCGGTGATAAGAAACAAATCCAGGTCGAATGCTAATCATGAACTCTGAAATCTCCGTAGATCTATCGTCCTTATCTGTGCATATACCACAATGAGGAGGCAAATGAATAGGGTTCCAACAAAAATCATTGTGATCCATCCTTCCACGAACAAGTTCTCGACAATCAAACATGTCAACTTCCCAAGGCTGGAGATCATTTAAAGTTCCAAGCATATCTTCCGATAATAGGGCGACCAATGCTTTTGTCAATGTTCTTTGTAAATTCCTCGGAGAAAATAGGTTGCAGCCCAAGCATGAGAAAATGTCCAGAAATGCATATTTGATCAATCCAATATCGTGACCGCCACACAATTTGATGTTTACGTAAGTCCTCGATAAATACTAGCCAAAATAGGAGGAACTAAAGCGTAAGTCGACTTGGCGACCATTCGGAAGTCTGTTTTGAAAGTCCCGGCTCTAAGATAGTCGTCTCTCGGAAGGAAAAATGAAACGACAAAGCCAAAGCGAAAGATAGGCCGTTATTTCTAACTCTTCTTCCTCATCGACGGATAAAGAAGAGTTCCAATGACTCTTGTCCTCACAAGCAAAATATCTTTTGGCTTGTGCGTGACGACAGTCTCCGTATCCATCTTTTACTATTCGTTGACCTTCTTTATATGGCTTTGATTCCATAGCTTTCTTGAAAGGCTTACTCTTCCAAAGATTTGGAACATAATCATCTTCTTGGAACCAAAACTCAATCCAATCGACATGGTGAATTCGATCGCTTTTCTTCTTGTCGACTATCAGTGAGTATGCTTTAAACAAATATGAGCAAGGCCGGGAAAGCAAATTCAATAGTTCTGAAAGACTTGGAACTACCTCCTCATAATAATCACCCATAATAGAGAGTCCGGTGATTTTCGAATATCCCAAAGAGAAATACCAATTTCTCCATTTGTGGTTATAAAGGTATTGGTGTCCGGACACCAAACTTCACAAAGAGCTCTGTACATAGAATTGGGACGAGAATATTCCTTTGTAGCAGAATAAACTGCAGAAGCTAACTCAGGAAGATTTCTTTTGACTAAGAGTTTATGGATCCAAACCGACCACTCCCAAAACTTTGAAAGATAAGAAGTTTCTCCACGGTACGCTAAGTGCACTTCCCATTTTACTTCTCTTTGATAAATCCTCTCGGAAATGATCGCTCTCGGAATAATCGTCATATCCTGAGAATGATGTGGAGGTGGACCCAAAGAAGGATGTTGGATGGCATCCGAGTTCCTCTGGCGGACTCTCGAGAATATGCATGTGCAGCTCCTTTAAAGGGACACATAAAGTCGAAGGACATGGCATCGGCACCGTGGATAGTAAGCTTGAGCTCTCTGTGGCGTTGGTCCGGGTTGTGATACTTCACAATTGTCTTAGGAAAGCAAAGAACTTTGCCCTTCCGTGCCGTATCATTAAGCTCAATAATTTCGGTGTAATTTCAAATTCTCTTTGCTTTTAGAATTTGATTGTGCCATTCTGCAAAATAAACAAACAAACAAAGAAATAAAATAAATAAATAAACAAATAAAAGCAAACAAAAAAACAAAATGATAGTAAAATAGTCAAAGAAACAATTAAAAAAAATGGTCCATAATTTAAAGTAATTATGGACATTAAATTTTTTGAATTCTTTAAAATCTTTCATCACGGAAAGGTGAGTATTCGGGAATATCTAAAAGATACGTCCGAGCCTCTATTTCCGGTCTTCTAAAAACTCCATCACGGAAGGGTGAGTCTTTGAGAATATCTAAAAGATACGTTCCGAGCCTCTATTTCCAAGTCTTCTGAAACTCCGTCCTGGAAGGGTGAGTCTTCGGAGAATATCTAAAAGATACGTTCAGGGCCTCTATTTCCGTGTCTTCTAAAAACTCCGTCTCGGAAAGGTGAGTCTTGGGAGAATATCTAAAAGATACGTTCCGAGCCTCTATTTCCGTGTCTTTCGAAAACTCCATCACGGAAGGGAGTCTTGGGGAATATCTAAAAGATACGTTCCGAGCCTCTATTTTCGGGTCTTCTAAATCCACCATCACGGAAGGGTGAGTCTTCGGGGAATATCTAAAAAGATACGTTCCGAGCCTCGATTTCCAGGTTTTTCAAATAAAAAAATTCTCATTCAAAAACAAAAACAAAAAAAAAAACAAAATAATAATAATAATAATAAAAATAAAAACTAATTGAAATAGTTCTTTACACTAAATCTTTCAAGTATTTTAAGATTTAATGTCCAGAACGACAAGTTTTCCAAATACATAAAATGCCTTGGATTAAAAGTTTCGGTCCTTGGTCTTTAACATAAAATTTTCTGGACTTCTGAAACACCTCTATCATGGAGATATTTATTTCTCACAACTAAAATCATCCGAACCTCAAAATTACTGGTCGGCTCCAAAGATCCTGTCAACAAAATAACAAAAAAAAATTAGTGAATATTTGAAATAAATAAATAGTTCAAATTTACAAAAGTTTGGAGTTAAAAAAAAAAAAAAAAAACACACACGAAACTTGAAAAAAAAAATAATAATAAAAAAACTTGAAACAATTTGAAACCAAGTTTCTGTTTGTCAAAAAAAAAAAAAAAAAAAAAAAAAAAAAAAAGGGAAGAAGAAGACAACACACAAAAGTCAAAACACAATCATGCACACACTAAAACACACACATATACATACATGGTATATACACACACACGTGATATATATATATATATATATATATATATAAACATTCTTAATAATAAAAAAAAAGGTGTAAAATTGAAACCAAGATTACACTTTGCATGCACGATATACCGAAAAATGTGTAAGTTTATGATTTGTATTTGAAAAAAAAAAAAAAAGGAATTGAAAAACAAAAAAAAAAAAAAAAAAAAATCATCATTACTTTATGTTTGTGAATTGTGCCTTCTTTTCTAATATATATATATATATATATATATATATAATACAAACACACGCACACACATCCGGAGAGAAAAAGCCAAAAGTTCCAAAAAAGTCAAGATTTTTATATATATATATATATATATATATATATATATATATATATATATATAGTTTTGGCCGTCGTCGCGTACTGCACGTGGTGTAGTTGTATATCTTGTACTTTTAATTGTTTTAATGTTATTGTTATTGTTATGATAAATTTTATAATTAGTAGTGCAATTGCATACATACATCACAAATCCACAATTCATAAATATAATTAATCCATAAAAAAATAAAATTCAATTATTGTGAACAATTATAATATTTACGAGATACCAAAACAGAGCAATCAAGTTTCTACTTTTCAGTTCCATGAACTCTTATCTGCTATCTCAAACAACTTAAAACAATCACAATGCTTCCTCAATCCCAATGCTTCCTCCTCACAAGTCTTCACAATTATCATCATGTAACTCAAATACAACCTAACGTTGAGATGAACAAGGTAATAATATCTCAACAAGGTAATAAAACTACTCAACATATTTAAAACCTACCCCATCACCCAAAATAGAGAACTTTTTGAAGGGATAGGGGATATGGATAGTATTATAGGATAAATTATTTAGATCAACATGGGAAATAAAAATTAAAAAAAATACTTGAAATAATACCTGATTAGAATCAAGAAGCACATAGTTCCCATTTTCGAATATGTAATCATGAAGTTCATCTTGTTGCTGTAATACAACCCCCGCTTGTGAGTCATGGTAAAATCCAATGCTGCGTCATCAAATGTCCAAGTGCATTGCTAAATGCAAGAACTATTTACCACAATGAAAATGTCCTGGTTTATTCAAAAATAAAAAAATAAAATACACTAACATTTACACCCTGGTGAAAACATTACTCAAAAGTTGATTAAATTTACATTTACGTAATATTCATACAATAAACAGATTAAAACTCTCTCTTGTATCATGCAGTATAGATATTTGACAGTTGTTAAAACAACATGCCCTAAATTAGTGGAGTAATTAACACAAGCCCCGCTCGGAGCGCAAAATAAGCAATTAACTCAAAACCAAATCAACTCATTTTATTCAATCCAATTACATAATAAGGCATACCTTTGCCATAAAGAATCCATCTATATTGTGTACATGGGGGTATAAAAACGACTTGTTTTTTCTAATGAAGTATGAAAACGGTGTTCCTTGAACCGAATAAATCTAGAATACAGAAGAAGTATTGTCAGACCATAAATCAATTGCAATTGATAGGATGATTTAACAAATAAGTTATAGCTAGGTACCATCCTGGACGCCAAAATCAAGTCCACAAGGAACAAGTTGTACATCGCTCTTCTCGAGTGCATAATCTATAACAGCCTCGTTCTACAAATTCCAGGCTCCAGAAGGAAGAAATACAAGACATTTGGGCTTAAGAGAATGATAGAATGTAACAAACCTCATCAACCATTATAGAGCATGTGAAGTAACAATGTATTCCCCTGATTTTGAATTGACATCCACCATGTCCATTGCTGCAGACAGATTTAAAGACAAATGAGGTTCCAAAAACAAAAGACACGTATGGTAGGTAGAGATTTAAGATTACAAGGTAAAAAAGGATTTTTTTTTTATAAAACTTCGTGGAACATCTAATAATGAAGCAAGAAAGGCAATAGTTTTAGAAAAAAATTTGACTAAATAAAAACCTAAACAACAAAATGACATCAGAGATGTCTTACTACAAGTATACCTGCTAATCCCTAATTCTAATAAAATAGCCACATCATATTTAACGTTGTATCTAGAAACTACTGGCATTATGTTAACATTTCCTATTATTCTTCAAGATTCCATGACCCATGGTTAAGCATAAGCCATGAATATTAAAAAATGATTTCTTTTCGAAACCTGTGCTAAAATGTAACTCTGGATGTAAAACATGTTCACAGCATAACAACAATTCATACATTCTGCAGATGGGCACAATTTTGTACATCTAAAGCACTTTTTGAGATTTTCACATGCTCGTCCATAGATATGACCTGAAATGATAATAACTATATCAAATTTGTCGTACAGTGAGTAAAAAAAGAATTTGTTCAAGAGAATAAGCAAAGAGAAATTGCAAGATGAGAGAACGGAACCAACTAATTAAAAGACCTAGTCAGCTAGGAAGAGAATGGATATTTTTATATTTAACATAGAAAAAGAAAAACAAAGTCAAAATGGTGAAAACAATATGCAATTCCCAAAAGTTACTGGATAAAATTAGGCCATTTGAACCTTATGCAATGCAAAGCTCCACTCAACAAGAAATTGTACACTTGTAAGAACACAAAATATATCAAGAAAAATTAAATTACAAACAAAGATCAGACTCAAATCAATTAGATACACTAAGAATTACCAAGTCTAAACCTTTATATAATAGGTAATGCCATTCATAGTAGTTCACTGCCCTTTCACATGAGTTAATCCGAAGCAGAACCTCTTTCAAACCTTAATCTTCCATATATTTAACACTATTTATCATTTGACTTTAAATTTGGTAATTGAAAATCCAAAAATCAGAAAATTTACAAAAATAGCACGAGTGCCACCAAATTTTGACAGCTTTTTATGGACATAGTTACAAAAATAGCACCATTGTAATAATTTTTGTACAAAAATAGGAGGAAATGAGTTAAAATGGCGAAATTAAACCTCAAAATCCTTAACCCACACTTATTCATTCCAAATCTAGTATTTAGTATCACATAAACACAATAAAATCAATTGTTAGAGCCTTAATTTACAACCCATTTTCAAATTTCTTCCATTTATAACAACCTCAACATAACTTTTCTTTTTTCCAAAATTTCTTGAAATTAAAGCATAAATCTACACTTAAAACATCCAAAATACAGTGTAAATGCTTTAAATCTATATTCAAATCTAAAAATTGAAAAATTTATTCAAAAAAATCATTTGAGAAAAGACATCAAGAACATACCTTAGTTTAGAATTTGAGACAAAACTTGATAAGAGAGCCACAAAAGATGAGATTGAATCTGGATTTGAACCTATGGGGCTTTGTTTGCGACTTGGGAAGATGTCGTCAAAGTTCAGCAGTAATGAAATGGCACCATTCTTCGGCTTCCACTGCGTAGGCCTCAAATGGTTTTGAAGAAAGAACAAATTAGGACGAAAATGGTGAGAAGCGTTGGTGGAACGAAGAAGGAGAGAAATTTCTAGTAGCTTTTTATATACCATTGAAAAAAAAAAGAGGGGAGCAAAACGAAGTCATGTTGGACAACAAAATTAATAGTAGCAAGAAGTAAGGCTCTTATAAGATATACAAGTTCCCAACAAAGCTAGATGTTCCAATAGCCTTAGCTTGAGAAATGAGTCAAATATCATATGAAACCATCAAGACACAAAAAATCAATCTATAATTGGGGGAACTGATACTTATTTATTAAAGATATAAATAACCAATCCATATGGAGTTTTTGCAAGATAGATGAGAGATTAGCACTTTTTATATACATAATGATATGGGTTTGTTATCCCTTTGTAAATAAAAAGAACATTAATTTTCACCAAAAATCTTATATTGAGGAGACATGGGACAGAGTTGATTCCTTTAGAGATTATTCACTTACCATGTATCAAATTTTTATCCTCTTGGAATATACTTCCATTTATATTTTGATGCCAACTAAATCTCTCTTGGAACTTTGGAAGAAAAGAATAAAAAATATCAAATTTGCAACCAAAGATAAAATAACTAATCATGAAGTTCACAAGCTTTGGCATACCTCTTCACAAACTGGAGTCAACCGAAGATGTGAATAATTCCTAATGGCTTTTGATGAAGCAATTTCTTCGGCTTCTGAACCAAACTCAAGAATAGGCATATCACTACTTTTTACCTGCTCCATCAACCAAATAAATATAAGATTTCACTTGCAGTGTCCACACCACAGTGCATAGAACTCTAGCAGAACTATAAGACTAAACAAATCCTAAATTACATAGTAACAAAGCATGGATGTCCCAATTATTGTAAGAACACTCTAAACGATAAATCTTGAGGTTGTTGTAAGAGAGAAGGGAAAGGATATTGCAGAATAGCTTTAAAAGAGAAGGTTCCACATCTATACTCGCATCGAAGTCAGAACATATTTCAGCCACAGCAGGTAATAGAGGTCCAAGAAAATCTGCTACACTCCTGAATACATGGACATGTTTCGCCAAGCATAAAGAATAAGCGAACTTCCCTTTTTAAGAAGTAGGTAAGAGCATGATTTTAAAAAAGCCAATTTTTATACTAATAGTTTAAAAAAGAAGCATCTTTTAAGGATAAGGCAAAAATGTTTGAGAAATAAAGTTAACTTTTAAAGCTACAAACATATTTGGCTAACCTTAGAAGTTACTTTTAAGTAAATATACTTTTATCCTAGGCTTACCCGAGGATGCTTTTCATTTGAAATAATGCTTGGTTTATTGCTATTGTCATTGGTCTTTGTGGTCTATACTATAGAAGCTCTTTGACATAGAACTCAATGGATCAGACTGGTCAAATGGAAAAAGTTAAATGTAGTTTCAGGTCTTATTCTCAACATGCAAGTTTTTGAAATTTTATATTCTAGATACACACTAAATTTTAGCTTAAAGAACACCGTATGACTAAATTGAAGATCAACTGAGAGTGGAAGGACCCCTGATATAATCTGCTTTATAAATCAACTTCCAACAAATTAATATTATTAGCATGCCATTTCAATAATGCCACACAAAGCTACCTGACAAATTTTTGAGTTTTATTAAGCTCGGTGTAATATGTGCCCGTGGTGCGTTGTTCAGGTGACCAAGGAATGATCGATGAAGCACAGAAAGTGTTGGAAGAGACTGAAGCACTCAAGAAGGTTCTAATATATTTTGCCAAATTTGATTTAGCATGTAGCTTGCATGTCTGAAGATTTTTACGTCGTTATTTTGAATTTTAACTCTTTGATATCCCCTTACATTATTTATCTTTTCCCACTTTGTCACCATCTACCGACAAAGGCGGGACCACATTTTGGATTCCTCAAAGTACACAAACGGTGATGTGCGCATTGTAAGTCTAGTCTATCATTTGATGTAATTATTTTATTTGATACCATTTCTGATCCACCTTTATTTTTTAAAAGTTATTTATTGGTCAGGATGTCAAAATAACATTTGCTTAAGAAATTTCCTGGACAATAGAAGAAAAAAAGAAGAAATGTACAATCCTTCTGTTGAAGACTATATGTTTGTGAAAATTTTAGTATGTAATGTGAAGTCGCATTTTGTGATTGGAAGCATTTTAAGGCATTCTTGCCTATTATCATGGTCAAATAGCAGTTGCTTGATTCGTGTAAAGTATAGGATTTAAGTTATAACATATTGTTGAAGTTTTTTTTATATAGTTAATAGCTGTAATTAGGCCAATTGTATTTGTAACCTGAATTAAATAGTTTTATTCTCCTAGAATAGTTTGCTTTGTATGCTCTATAAATTCACTCTTGTAATCAATTGTTTAGTGTAGAATAAAATTACCTTTTTCCACACATATGATTGGATTATCGCCATCATTTGCTGTCATTATGCTCAGACATGTGGCTTAACTGCGGAGTCCAAAAGTGGAAGGTCGCAATGCCTTTAGCAATCAACAAGAAGCCTGCAGGTAAAGTATAAAATGTAATTGCACCAGTCAACATACATTTAAAATAATAAAACTATTTTATATTATTTAAGGCAATCAAATATTATTTCAAAAGTCCAAACGTACCTAAACACGTTTTGTTGTGGCTTCTCATACCTGGGTTCTACTTTCAGACAGTAGAGAGTTTGCTCAAACAGCTCCGAATCATCAAAACAATAGCTTCACGGTAAGACTTCTCGAAATCTAACTTGCCATGTGAGAAACAGCATCAAAAAGCTGTAGTAACTCAGCAAAAACCAAGTTGAGAAACCATGCAAGAAATTCATTTGAGTAGAGCATACAAATAATAAAATAGATTCAAGAAATGAAATAAGAATATTTTATTTCCTTTTGTTGGGTCCATCTAGTAAGTAAGTAAAGTTGAAACACAAAGTCGAAATATTCAAATATCATAATCATACATATTGAAGAGATAGATTCATACACGGAGTCTTAATAAGCCGGGAGTTGAAGCATCACCCTCTTCTAGACTTTCGATAAATAGGGGCAATATGATGTCAACCACTTCAGGATTGTTAACAACAACATTCATCTCAGCTAACAAGTGTACGATATTGAGTTGCACAGCTAGAGCTGCTCGCTTATCTTTCTCATCCTGAAAGGTAGGCAAGGAATATCAAAGATCATACAGTATTAGCAACACAACTAATTAAACAAGAAGCAGCAAACATGTAGGTACATGAACCATGTTCTAAAGCCCAAACTCGGATGTAGAATGGCATGAAAGATACCAAGATTGGTATTTGTTGCAAATGACTGGACTTATTTCTGAATATTACAGCTCACAATAGCACTTCCAATAATCCATAGCATATCTTTTGATACAAAGACACCTTTTAATATCTCAATGGATAACAAATATAACATGAATCACAAAATTATCGATTGCTTTAATAATAAGATAACTTAAAAAGTTATTTGGATCAACTTGGCTCTTTACTGAAGTATCTAAGGCAGTTTACAACTTTTCATAGCCATAAAATCTCTATTTTTTCTTACTTGACAACATAAAAAGTAATTTTGGCAAAACAATATTTCTATTTTCCTGATTTGAATTTGCAAAAGTGTTGCTACTATCATCAAATGTCCTCGACCCCCCTTATTGATCTTCTTTTTCTCACGTCATGAAAACGCTGATACTTTTCGGTTACCATTTGGACCAGATCCACACATTCCCAAATCCTTATTATGAATAACAAAAAACTTTAGTACACTTTTTCAATTTGTTGCAGATTTCGACTTTCCATTTCTAGTAAATGTAGATATATTGTCTAATTTCGTGACATATAGAACTAAGAATCTAAAAAAAAAAAAAAAAATTTAAACCCCGAACATTCTTTTCTTTTAATTTTCATAAAGCAAAAATGTAAACGTAATTAAGAAGACTCCACCTAAAAAAATGAGAGTATATAGGTGTGAATCTAACAACACAACCACTTTAATCAAACTTCCCACCAATTTATAAATATTCTTTAACCAAATATAAGATCAAAGTCTATTCTTTCAACACAATCAATAACATCATTATTTTCCATTAAATTTTTCTAAAAGATGTAAATAGTAAACAAGTAAATCTCCACTTCACAAGCAAATAAAATTACATATTTCAAGAATCATAGTCCAAAATACGCCACAAGTTTAACAATCTCAACATTACCGACTACCGGAAAAAAGAGAATTGAAAAAAATTTACAACTAATAATATTTTCAATGCAAATTTTAAATTGTAAGAATAAAAAGCATCAATCATTTATCATTTAATTATACCTATCTTATTATATGTTGGAACGATTTGGAGACGGAATAGGAGGAAGAACATGTGATTCTTTGTTGTTATTATTATTATTATTATTTGAACAACCTTTGATGTGATTTTTTTTTCCACAGCACCACTCTCAGTTCCATCTTTATCTGATTTCCCATTCAAACATGAGTTTTTCACTTTTACACATCTTAATCTCTTCCTACTACCCCACTGCAACTTATCCACATATGAACCTATATACACGTGTAAATATCTACAGCAAAACAAAAGCAGAAAAAAGTATAGTCACTAATTCGAGGATTTTGACTTCAAAATGGTGTTCACATTCAAGAAAAAAAAATATTGACAAAAACCTAAACCCACTTCAAAGTCTGTGGAAAATACTTCTAAAAAGTAACTAAATGCACAACATTGCAGAATCTAATAACTCATTAACATAATCCCATACAAAATATTAAAAAAAAAAAAGGTAAAAAAAGAGAGAAGGAATTACAATATTTTAGCTTTGTTTGTATAGCAGTCCGAAAATTAAAAAAAAATTATGACTCATTAACATAATCCCATACAAAATATTAAAAAAAAGGTAAAAAAAGAGAGAAGGAATTACAATATTTTAGCTTTGTTTGTATAGCAGTCCGAAAATTAAAAAAAAATTATGATAAGAAAGAAAAGATTTCGAAAGTTCATAAGATCAAATGATATTCAAGACAAAAAGTAGAAGATATCAGAGAATTTAAGGAGAATGAGCTTCATAGGCTAGAAATGGCATTAGAAACCATACACATTACCAACCAATGATAAGTGAAACATCACGTGTAAGATGATGTACACAAATTCAAACAGGTATTAGTTGTATGAATATAAACTAAGGGGATGAGAAAAAAGGAGGAAAACAAATCAAATATTGAGAAAGAAAAAGTAATTATCAATAGTTTAGTTTTGTGTGGTTATTATTTCCATTGACAAATAATTTAACTTCACATGTGATTCTGCATGTTATCCCTATGGCATTAATGGCCTTAAGCAGAACAATAGATAACTTAAAACTTAAATTGCCCCCATTTAAAGAATGCAAAGGAAAGATTTATAAACATGATCATCATTTTCGAGTTGTTTCAGCGGGTGCACATCAATTCTGAATACATTACTATACAAGTGAAAAGAAATTCACCTTAATCTTGTTCACAAAATTTATAGCCTCTTCAAACTCGACTGTCATTTTTGGAGCCTCTTCCTCACCAGTAAGGGTGATCTCTATCCCTTGGACAAGAATCTATTGAACCCAAAGAAAAGATTAGGATATCCTATAAATATTGTTCTAAACACAATTCCTAAATTCATTGTTCTCAACTTCTCGAACTCCATAATAACAAGATGGTGATACCATAAAACATATTTTAGAAGTTGAAGCAAAAACAAAAAACTCCACCTAAAAATGGTAAACAAAATTGAGCCAGAGAAACACAATCTTTCACACCTATGATCAGCTTGTATCTGCAGATTTTAAACATGGATGTACAGATTTCACCAATAATAAAGATAATCATTTTTGCTAGATAAATAAATTAGAATAGTTATATAAACAAACATGTAGGCTAGACCAAAAGCACATACAACAAACAAGAAAAAGGGAACCCATTTCAAAAAATAATGGAAAATTAATTCCCTGAACGAAAACAGGCGTATCAGTAATCAAACCCCTTCTCGCAAGCATTCCGTAAGAACCAATTTTCCTCCCACTTTATCTAGCGTTGTTCTTGCATATCCACCAAATTTCTTGTTTTATTTAATCGCACAAGCATTCCGTAAGAACCCATTTCAAAGAATGATGGAAAATTAATTACCGAATGAAAACAAAGCAGTATGAGTAATCAAAGCCCTTCTCGCAAACATTAAAGTAAGAACCCATTTTCCCCTACTTTATTTGGTGTTGCTCTTGAATATCCACCAAATTTTCTTGTTTTATTTAACTGCACAACCATACCCACACAAAATAAGTTAACAACGGCGTCAAATATGGCAGAAGCGGAGAGAGGCGGAGACACAAAATGCAGGAGGAATACCAAAATTTTGATCTGAGGAATACCAAAATTTTGATCTGATGAGTAGGATTCATCTCCATATTTCCTTTCTAGAATTTGCAATTCTAGGATTTTGCTTCCAAACGAAATGAGGAGTGTCGAAGGGAGAAAGTGCGTTCAACGGAAAAGCCAATACGGTGTCGTATTGGTTGAAAGAGTGAATAGTAAATGGGTCATACTCACTTATATTATAGTTAGGATATATATATATATATAATACAAACACACGCATATACACATAAACAGGATAAAAGAAATTTACCTTTTTTGAAAGATGAAGATAAATGGTCTGCAAACAAGTTCAAGCACGAAGTCCAAACAAATCTATTGTTTCTTCTCTTAGTTCCTCCTTTAAAGGTATGGGCTGAATAAATTGTACTCTAAATTTTTGACTCTAATTATTTCTCTTAAATTCAAGTTCGATTTTATAATTCTGAATTGGTATATTTATAAGTTCGAATTCTTTAAGAGCTCAACTTGTATACTTCATTTAGAACTCTTTTTTTTAATAGAAATAAAAAAAAGAGTCCAAGTTTGGATGAAATCCTAAATCATAAAAAAAAAAAAAAAAGAAAAAAGAAAAAAGAAAAAAACGTGTGTTAAAAAATGGAAAGTGGATGACACTAAATTTAATTCAAATTTTTAGTTCTTTTCATCTCATTTCCTTCAACTTGTATAATTCAAATTTTAATTTAAATTCAAAATTTATTCATTTATTTATTTTGTATAATAAATGAATAAATCTTGAGGGGGCATTTGTAGACACTAAAAAATAAAATAAAATAAATAAATGGGCTTGGCCTATTTAAAAACAAATAGTCCATTTAAATTGATTAAAGCCCAAGTCTATTTATGACCCGTTCGTTTTAAAACTAACCCACGTAGAAAATTCGTCCCACTTTTATATTTAATACGTATTGGATGGTTATAAATGAAAAGTGGGTAGTTTGAGATTTCTCTATAAATAGGACATTAAGTCCAAGAGAAATCACAAGTGAAATTCCGGCAGAAGAAAAGCCAAAAGTCCGTAATCAAGTCAGGAGAAAATCCACAACCCAAGCAGAAAATCCAAAACCGGGAAATTTGAAGAAGATCAAAATCTTCTTCAAATTAAAGCAAGTCCAAGAAGATCAAAGCTTCTTCATAAATCAAATTCAAGCCAAGTTCAAACATTGAAGGTTCAAGCAAATTAAATTTCCAACAAGTCTCAAGTCCGAGATTCAAGCCACGTGGCCCCTCGTCTTCAACACTCGGATCGTTAATCGGAGGATTCTGCAGACTCACGTGATCACAAGGAGATTATCCACTTTGTAATTTATCAAATTTTCGATTTGTAACAGTTTCTGTATTTTAATACACGAAATTCGTTGTACAAGCTTGTTTTCCAATTTTCTATTTCATAAATAGTTTTTCAGAATGACAAATCAAACGCGTTTTTAACAATCTTAAAATAGACTCTAAAAACAGAAAACTGAAAATAAATTCAAAATTCAAAACTAAAAACTGAAATGCAAACAGTGGCGGAGCCAGACTTTTGAAGTTGGGGGATCCCAAATAGGGATGGGCCGGGAAGGGCTCTCGGGGGTTCTGCCCCGAAATATTCTTTTTTTTCTTCAAACCACAATTACTGAACTTATTCTTATGAGAATTTAATATTTTTTTATAAGTCATAGTATTTAAAAAATTTACAAGAAGTCATTGCACAAAAATAGAATTTATATCTATTTTATCTAAAATTAAGCTATGTAGTTGATGGACACAAATTTAAACTCTTTTAATAGTGTTATATACAATTATTATTTGAATACGATATCTATTAACAAGTAAATGCCTTTATTAATTTTGTATTATCATTTGAGGAATGTGCCAATCATTTGTAATTTTGTATTATTAATTTTATTAGGCCAATAGGTCCAATTGTCTTACATTAAGAGTCAGTTTAGTCTAATTTATGAATTAGTTTATTTGACCAAAATGACTTATTTGATAAAAAAAAATAGTTTATATTACCAAAACATTTGTCTTAATAGTTTGATTTTTTTACTATTCTTTGTCAAATAAACTATTTTAGTCAAATAAACTAGTTTATAAATTATATCAAACAATCTCTAATTGATATTGGGTCAATAGATCCAATTGTCATCCATTAAACTTACATTAAGTAAAAGTTAAATTATATATTAAAAAACTAAAAAAAAAAAAAAAAAAACCCACTCAAAAAGTTGGGGGGTACAAGTCCCCCCCGGGACCCCAGCTCCGCCCCTTAATGCAAAGAGGATTGGAAATGTTTACTGCCACTGAGAGATATGCGGCGGAAATACACTTTATATTTGTAGGTGATTTTAGCTTTTTTCAATTTTTGTTTATTTAAAGAAGAGTGCAAATTCGTCAAAATATGTTAATGAAGACATGATTTGCAACAAATTGCAAAGGTAAGAGATGTCTGGTGCTATAAAAAATAGGTGAAGGTAAAGTGCAAATTTTCATTTACTTTTTTTATTTGAAGTGTTTACTAGTAATAACTAATGACACGTGTTGCGTGATATTTAAACGACACTTGGATGTTTCATTCGGTGAGACTACATGTGTAAAAAATGTAAAAGGATAGAGATTGAAATGCTACGTTTTAAAAGTTGGGACAAAAATATAACGTGGACTACAAGTAGGGACATCCATTGCTAATCTTCGTTGAAGTCATTGCTTTGTTAAAAAGGAATAGCTTTCTTCAAACTAAACAATGTTGTCATCTAAATCAAATATAAGAAAAATAGAAAAGATTTTAAAACAACGAGGAAAAAAAAAAAGAGGGAAGAAAGAAAAAAAGAAACATAGTTTAGTTAACATAATAATAATTTCGAACCAAAAATAAAGACAGAAGGGTAAAAGATAAATGATTCTGCCAAACAAACAAGGGAAGTTACTGTCATTTTGAAAAAGAATAGGACGTCATCATAGTAGTCATATCCTGAATGCCTTTGTTCCAAATGCCTACAAACTTCTTGTCAAGGCTAGAACCCTCCAGACTCAATGCTCAACTGAATTATGCAAATTTCCCCTTCAGATTACTGGAGATAAAACATATGGACTCAACTAGAAGAAAAGTTCGGTTGGAATTTCCTCGCGTGGATTTGACATTCACTCTACTGCTCCCCATCCATATTTTGATATAGAATCATTATATCAAAGATGAACATGGAGTTTTATGTGCCCCATTGTTGTTTACAATAAGTGGAAGTGACTAAAGAAGCTGCAGTTCTAATTAATTTCTCTTCCACTCACTCGATGTCCCATCACTCTCCTTCAATGTTCTTGGACCAAAATCATAGAGAAGTTGCACTGCTTCTTGTATTTATACTTGGACGAAGCATTGGAAACGAGGAAATGTCTCAACAACAACAAACTATACATTGCTCTCAATAAATTTAGAGTGGATTATATGAATCCTTTTATGTACTCTATTCTGTTCTAGATCTGAAGATGCAGAGTAGCCAGATGCAAATGTAAAAACGTCACCACTGCATCAAATGGAAGACAGTTTGGCATTGGATAGTAGAGACGACATACATGTAAAATAACTACTATCACAACAATGACAAGCACGTAACAAGAATAAACAATAGAATTCTGGACAGGACTTTAAACTACGAAAGAGTTAACTAGATCTCAGGAGGCAACTTCCAATGGTGAAAAACAAATCAGCTGCTGCCTATCCAAATGAATTGCAGTCATTCTTGATTACTGCAAGAACAATAATGGAAATAGCAAAGAAGTTAAGGACATCACAAACGAAGTTGCCAAATTTTGAAAAGCACATAACCCACCTCTGCGTCTTCACCTCCCGCTTTTACAGAGCCATCTGCCTTTTGGCCTTCTTCTGATGAAAAAAGGAAAACAAATTTAATAAAGTTAATAACAATAAAAGCAATCAGCAAATTTGCAAAGCCAATCTTGGCAAAACCCCATAAATGAATGGTGAAACTAAGGCACCAAATAAGGTCGCCCAAAACAAATATTATCTTGAGGTTGAAGTATATGCTTTTTCTGATTTACAAACCACAAATTACTAATTTCAAACCCAAACATGCAGTTTTAGTGTTCTTTCTGCATCCAACAACACTATAACCACAGCAATACTTCCAACTCACCTCCTTTCTTGAAATTCAATACTCTTCCAGTTTATATCTCATAAATAGCCCATTTTTAATTTAACTTTTCAAAGACACAGCAAACTGTTTCACAGTTGATAACCTAATAAATTCTTTATAGAAGACCAATGGTAGTGCATGAGGTAGAAATATGGTAAATGTGATTTCAGACAAGAGAGCAATGAGAATAAAATCAATGAGCAAAAATGACCCTGATGCGAAGAAAGGGAAACTGGACAAATAGAAGTCATAAGCAAAATAAATGTTTTGCAAGTTCCTAATATTTCTATCATACACAAATTTTCCTGTATGATACCAAGTAAGAAAAAAATCATCTTATGGCATAATTACTCGTGATTTAACCAAACAAGTAGGAGAAAACCAGGCAAAAAAAATTATTTTCAAGATGAAAAATCTAGGTAGTATATCTTAGCAATAAGAAGAGAAATTGCCTCCATCCTCTGGGATGTCAGAAGTCCAAAGGGTGAGATTGTCCCTGAGAAGCTGCATAATTAATGTACTATCCTTGTAAGATTCTTCACTCAGTGTATCCAACTCAGAGATAGCTTCATCAAATGCCTGCTTAGCAATGTGGCAAGCCCTGTAATACAAAGCAACATGTCAAGTAACTTCATATGGATTTCCAGAAAAGCGAAAGGATCTCTCAACAAAATTGAGAGAGCCATAAAATCTTGTGTACCGTTCTGGAGAGTTCATGATTTCATAATAGAAAACAGAGAAGTTCAATGCCAAACCCAAACGGATGGGATGTGTAGGTGGTATATCAGCCTCTGCCGAGGTAGTGGCAGCCTGCAATTAAGTGATACAGATAAGGGAGCAGATACGAAATGTCATGAAGACTAAATTCTTCTCCAGTATCAAAAAATCTGTTGTGTCGAGATAACCCCTTCCCCAGCAAGGTATCAATCTCATGTACCATATGATAGTCAATGTATATAGATTCCTAGATCAAATATTATCACACATTTCCTAATCCATTTCTCATCAACCAGAACACTATCTTTGAATACCAATATTTATCAACCGATGAGGACCAAGTATGACCAACTAAGAAGAAGGCAAACAACCATGAAGAACCTCATCTCACAAAATTTATATACATTTGGAAGAAGAAAACACGTTTCACTAGCCCAAAATTACATTAAAAAAAAATCACAAATTAATTGCTGCAGGGTGCATTGGTATTAACTACCTAGAATAATATTGTTATGAACAATAAACATAATGTGATACCTAATAAGTGCACAATGACTCCTAAAAAGAAATTGAAATCCTTTATACCTGATATGCTTTCAGAGATTCTTCAGCAGCCTCCTTTCTGTCACTGCCACTCTTAAACTCAGCCAAATAGCGGTAGTAATCCCCTTTCCTACAACGTCACAAATTCAAAAACTCAAACAAAAACAAACTTACGTAGACCACTCAAGAGCACCAAGCATGTGAAGTTCATAAATCTGCAAAGAGAACTCACATTTTGTAGAAAAACACGGTGGATTCACTTCCCGATGAGGAAGGAATCAAATGCTCATCGATTACAGCCATGATGTCGCTACAAATATTAGACAACTCTGATTCAACCTTTTGCCTGTACTCTTTTATTCTCTTTACATTCTTTTCATTCCCCTTTGCATCTTCCTTTTGTTCAATTGATGATAAAATCCTCCAAGAAGCCCTTCGAGCTCCGATCACATTCTTATACCCAACTGACAGCAAATTCCGCTCCTCAACTGTCAATTCAACATCAAGTTTTGCTACCTTCTTCATAGCATCAACCATTTCTACAAATGAATAAGTAATTAAATAGGCAAAAAAAAGTTCATTGATCTAAACAAAAAAAAAAAATTTGCTCCATGCGCGTGAAAACCCGAGTTTAGATCACATGTTCAGAAAGATGAACTACAATTACAACATTGAATAAAAAAAAGAACACAAACAAGCAACTTATTTAAATCAATTAACCCATTATTTCTTTAATAGTGTGGCCAACAAAAAGCATACTGTTGATTAGTGAACCACCATTTCCTCAAATATATAAGTAAGACAGGTTTAGCAGCCCAAATTTTGGAGAAATCATAAAAAATAATAGCACAAAAGTCATAAGATTAAGTCGACTTCCACAAAATGAAGCAAAGCGTCCACTGCTCTTCCTCAAGCAAGAAAACGAATAACAAACTTAAATCGAAAAGGTTTTTCATAAGATGATCAAAAAAATTAGTTAAACCACATTCGAATATCAACATTCAATCGATACATTATCATTGAAATGTCAAAATAAAGCAAAAATCCGAAAATTTAACTCAGGTTTTACTATTTCATGAGAAAAATAAAACTGAACTACCGGATCTAGAAACAATTTGGATTTAGGGAAAACAACAGAGGGAGACCAGAAAGAGGCAAAACCATCATAGCGTTCGGCTTGCTCTGCAAGCTTGGCAATGTATACTAAGTTTGCACGCTCATTTGCCGATGCCATTTCTCTCTCACACTTTATCGACGGTCTGGTTTGATCTGGAGTTGAAGAACTAGGGTTTCCGATTTATAAGGCAATTATTTTTTCCCGTGGTTTTCTAGTTGAGAGCTCACTCGTTCTTCACTCATCTACTGAATTTTCCACATTTGTATCGTCAGTGAAGCCGTATAAAATAGGGAAAATTGCATTCTTAATCCTTCAACTTTTAGCACCACACTCAATCCTCAATGATGAAATTGAAAACTAACCAAATTTCTATTGAGGGTGCACACTATATATTGGATTGAACTGGGGGTGATAGAATTACGAGAGATAGAAAAAAATTGACGAGAAATTGTGAAAATTGGAAAAATGAGATGGTTGACAAAAAAAAAAAAAAATGTGGCTGAAAATTATGTAAAAGTAATTTGAATAAATAAAGATAATTTATAGATAAATAAAATTATGTAATCGAATTTGTATATGGCCAAAAATTAACATATTTATTGTTCAGTAGGTAAAATTTATTTTTGATTCGTTTTAAAATATATCTTTTATTCTAAATACCAACAATTTTTTGTTGTGGCTTGTATCAGAGAATTGTGACATCTGGTGTTGGGGCTTCGTATGTTATAATTTTATGAACGTCGACGTGTATAATATTCATTCTTTACCAACATTTTTAGCTGGTAGTGTTTCAAGAAACGAAGATTTCCGATCATGTGACCTTTATTTATAAACGATGTAGGATTCACTATTGTTGGCCTCCGATCTAGGTCTGCCATCAGTCCAGCAAAGAATGGCCGACCTGTGGCAAGGATTTAAGTCTTCGAGTTCGGACCTCATCCATAATTCTGTGTCCGAGGGCACCTCTGTGTTGAATTCAGTTCGGACCTCATCCCAAACGTTCGTGTCGATCTCGCCGAAGCGTCGTACATACATGCGTCATCGGCGCATAGCTCGTCCTTTAAATCGACGGCGTCATTTCACATTAAATGCCCAAAAAGGGATGTCTTGTAAGCATTAAATGCCTAGCTTAGCCATTTAATGCCTAGCTTAGCATTTAATGAAGGTAATCATTACATATTCTCCTATAAATAGGAGACATAAATGTCCTTGATGTTGGACATTCAATTGCTTAATAGCACTCTTACAAAGATCACACAATCAGGTCTTCCTACATATACTTACATATCTGCCACTTACTACGGTCATAACCGACCTCAATACTTATCTTTAAGTTGACTTGGAGCTAATACAAATCATTTTCCAACGTCAACAGTTTGGCGCTAGAAAGAGGGGCTCTCCCTAAAAAAGCTCTTCATATTCGAAACTCACCTAAACACTTCAACTTATAAAAGCATCCAAGCATGAGCCACAGTCATGACTCAAGGACTCGTAGCCACGGAAGAACTGGAAGCCAACATGTTGACCTTCCCCAGGTCTTCCGCCGTAGACAACAAGGAGAAACTTCAGCTCAAACGTGCGCACCCGAAAGAGATGCAGTTCTACAAAAACTTAAGTACCTAACTCATGCTATTGAATGACTTGAGAAGAACCAAGCCACCACTAGACAAGTCTCCGACTCGGAAGCAAAGTCGCTAGCGCATGACAAATCCGAGGGTTGTCGTGTGAAAAGGAGACTGGAGTTTGGTGATAAAAGTTCATCAGAAAGTAAGAGAGGAAAGAGCATACGCTCCAGTCCTCCCAGGAAAGCTGCCACACAGCGGTCAGCCAGTGTATTCGACCGCCTAGGTCAACCCTCCCAAATCCTGCGCGAGCAGAAAGTACGAAGGAAGGAGAGAGCCCCATCTATGGCGGCATCAAGTGTACAAAACACTCCGGATCAGCTTGAACTGATGAAACAACGCCTGGCCGAACTGGAAGTAAGGCAAAAGAACACCCCGGGAGAATACACGACAGACAGACATTCTCCATTCACAGAAGATATCTTGACAAAGCCCCTGCCAGAAAAGCTAAAAATGCCACAGCTGACTAGCTATGAGGATGGCAACGATCCCGTTGGTCATCTCGACAAATACACCTCTGGATGGAACTCTAAGGAGCCAGTGACGCAATCATGTGCTGAGCTTTTCCTCTAACCTTCGGAAATAGAGCAATGAGGTGGTTCAAAAAATTACCACAGCGCTCCATTCGAAGTTGGAATGACCTGTCAAGTCAGTTCGTTTCCACCTTCATGGGGGCAAAAACTCGATCTACTCCAAAAGAGCGCCTTGTCAGCATCAAACAAGGCCGAACTGAATTCTTGAGGTCCTACATGGACCGATTTAGCAAGAGGATAGTAGGGGTAGACAAAATTTTTGATGATGCTGCTCTAATGGCAGTCTTTTCAGGACTAAGAACCAAAATTCGATTATGGTGGTATGTTCACGAGGACAGCCCGGCAACATACCAAGAATTCATAGCTAGAGCTGAAAAGCACATCAGTGCCGAGGAAGCCACATCCGACCAGGAGAATGACAGATCTGACCGAAGAGACAACGTGAAGAGTAAAGAGAAAGACCTCAAATCAGAAAAGAAAGAAAGTCCCAAGAAAGCGCTGGAATTCCAGCACCCAGATCGGCCACGACCCACTCAGTAGAGGTTCCAAGGATACCACGTCTTGAACACCTCACTTGAGAATGTCCTGATGAAAACTAAAGGAAATGACATCCTCAAAAAGCCCGTTCCTATGAGGGCAAGCTCATCCGAGCTAAACCAAAAGAAGTATTGCAGATACCATCGGTCTGTAGGACACGACACCGACGATTGTCGAGACTTGAAAGGAGAAATAGAAAGCCTCATCAGGTGAGGTCACCTGAAAGAGTTCCTAGCTCGACCATCTGGAGGAGGTGAGCCACCCCAACCGCAAGACCGGACTGAACTACCACCTCCGCCTCAATAAGGGCGAGGTGAAATTCACATGATAGTCGGAGGAAGTCAGTACCTGGAAGGGTCAAGGAGGCAGCCGCAAGCTCTCTAAAGAAGCTCATACCAGCTACCAAGTGCTGTCAGGTGCCATGTATAATCCAGACGGAGAAGTTCTCTTTTTCTGAGAAAGACGCGTCCCACGTACTGCAACCACATTCCGACGCACTCGTCATTACTATGCCAGTCTCTAGAATTGATATTCATCGAACACTAGTAGACGACGGGAGCTCCGTGATCTATATCTGAGAACGTTCGAACAAATGAAAATTGACACCCGACATGTTAGGCCTTTCCCGAAGCTCTAGAGGGATTCACTGGAGACTACGTGACTCCAAAAGAGCAGATCGCGCTCGTAGTCGAGCTCGGACTACCTCCCTGCCACATGAGAATCATTGCAGATTTCGTAATTGTAGACCTTCCGTCTAATTACAATGCCATTCTGGGACGACCAATAATGCATGAACTTAAAGCAAACGCATCTATCTACCACTATGCTATCAAATTCTCCACTTCCCACGGGGTGGAAATAGTACGAGGAAGCGAGCTGGTGGCAAGGAGCTGCAACATCACCTTTTCCTGGGTAGATGTAGACATGCTCCAGGCAGAGCTTGAACTTCCAACGTGTAGGTCGGACATGGGTGAACTGGAGAAGGACCTGGTAGAAGACTTAGGTCGTCTCGACCCCAGGTCGGACCTATAGGAGCGAAAGGTCGAGCCAGTGGAAGAGCTAAACTGATTGAGGTCAACCTCAACCATCCTGAGAAAGTCCTCCGCATCGGAAAAGAGCTCAATGAATCAATAAAATCTCAACTCACGACCTTCCTGAAAAGCAACATTGATGTCTTCGCATGGGAACACACAGACATGGAGGGAATAGATCCCAAAATCTCATGCCACAGGCTGAACACAAGCCCGAACGTCAAACCAAAGCAGCAGCGCCGACGTCCTCTTAACCCAGAAAGGTATAAAGCCCTAGCCAAAGAAATCGACAAGCTACTCAAATGTGGCTTCATTAGGGAATCACTTTACCCTAGATGGGTGGCCAATCCCGTCCTGGTAAAAAAGAGCAACGGATCTTGGAGGATATGCATTGACTTCACCGACCTGAACAAAGCATGTCCTAAAGACAGCTTTCCACTCCCATGAATAGATCAAATGGTGGATGCCACAGCTGGGCATGAACTGCTGAGCTTTATGGACGCATACTCCGGATACAATCAAATAGCGATGCACGAAAGTGATCAAGAAAATACCTCTTTCATTACTAACCGAAGTTTGTACTGCTATCGAGTTATGCCTTTCGGACTAAAGAATGCCGAAGCAACTTACCAGTGGCTAGCCAACTCAATGTTTTCCAAGCTCATTGGAAAAACCATGGAGGTATACGTTGACGATATGCTAGTCAAAAGTACTAAGACAACAGATCACTTCCAACACCTTGCTGAGATGTTCTCCATACTGAGAAGGTATAAGATGAAGCTCAACCCTGCCAAATGCTCTTTTGGTGTGGGGTCGGGAAAATTCTTTGGCTACATGGTTCACCAGAGGGGTATTGAGGCCAACCCAGAGAAAATTAAAGCTCTCCAAGAAATGAGACCTCCTACCAAAATCAAAGAGGTACAAAGCCTAACTGGACGAATAGCGGCACTAAGTCGTTTTGTTTCAAAATCGACCGACAAGTGCAAACCCTTTTTCAACGCTCTGCGAGGTGGCAAGGAGTTCAAGTGGAGTGAGGCATGCCAGCTAGCCTTTGAAGAACTGAAAAAACAACTAACACAACCTCCGTTGTTGTCAAAACCAATGGTCGGGGAAGTCCTTACCCTCTATCTAGCGGTCTCACAGCACTCCATCAGCTTTGTGTTGATCAGGTCGGACGAAGTTATGTCAGCCAGGCACTGCATGATGCCGAACTCAGATATAGCCCAATGGAAAAGCTGGCATATGCCCTCGTAATGTCTGCAAGGAAACTCAGACCATACTTTTGCAATATCCAATTGAGGTTCTATCAAACTACCCTCTGAGGCAGGTCCTACAAAATCCTGACACTTCTGGACGACTTGTGAAATAGGTAGTAGAGCTCGGCCAGTTCGAGCTCCACTTCAGACCCCAGGTTTCAATCAAAGGTCAAGCTCTAGCCGACTTCGTTGCCGAGTTCAGTTCGGAGCACAAGCCTAGTGCCAAACAAGAAGAATGTTGGACTCTCTTCGTAGATAGGTCATCAACCAAAACACGTGCTGGAGTTGGAGTTGTGTTGATAAGCCCAGACATGGAACCTCTATGTCAGTCCCTGCGATTTGATTTCCATGCCTCTAATAACATGGCTGAATACGAGGTCTTGATCGCCGGCTTGAGGTTTGCAAAAGGCATGGGTGCATTCAAACTACTCGTTTACAGTGACTCCTAGCTAGTAGTCAATCAAATCAACAAGTCCTACCAAACCAAAGACGAGAGGATGGCGTTTTACTCACAGATAGTGGAACAAGAACTCAAGTCATTTAACACCGTTGAGGTCAGGCAAATCCCAAGAACTCAAAACAGCCTTGCCGATGCTCTAGCGCGACTCGCTACCAGCGAAGGAATAATAGAACTGGAGAACATCCCGATTGGAAGAATCAACAGCCCAGCAATCAGTCAGCCCGAGCACAGCCTCACCACGGCCGAGCTGAGATCTAGCTGGACGGACGAGATCATCCAATTCCTAAAGGATGGTAAGGTTCTCCCAGATAGCACAGAAGAAAGAAAATTAAGGATCAGAGCAGCTAGATATACAATCATCGACGACGTCCTATTTAAGAAGGGCTTCTCGCTTCCCCTACTGAGGTGTTTGAAGGAAAACAAAGCCAAGTATGCCCTCAGCAAAGTTCACGAAGGAGTATGCGGCAACCATACTGGGAGGCAGTCACTAGCACACAAAATCTTAAAGCGTAGGGTACTTGGCCATCATCAAGAAAGACTCCATCGAATTTGCCAGAAAATGCGACAAGTGCCAGAGGTTCAGCCCCACCATTAGAGCTTACCCATAAGAACTGACCTTAATCCTCAGCCCGTGGCCGTTCTCCAAGTAGGGGATTAACCTAATCGGACCCATGCCAACAGGAAAAGGTGGAACTAAATACGCCATAGTCGCTGTAGATTACTTCACTAAATGGGCAGAAACAAAACCACTAGCCAAGATAAAAGAACAGAAAACCACAGATTTCATATGGAAATCAATCATCTGTAGGTTTGGAGTCCCTACTCAATCATTACGGACAATGGCAAGCAATTCGATAATTCTAAACTTAGATCATTCTGCGAAGAGCTTAATATCAGGAAGCACTTCTCCACTCCAAACCACCCCCAGGCCAACGGCCAAGTCGAGGTCGTAAACAAAATCATCAAGCACACCTTGAAGACACACTTGGATGAACTGAAAGGAGCCTGGGCAGAAGAGCTCCCAAGTGTGCTATGGTCTTACCGAACAACATGCCGGTCGAGCACAGGAGAAACGCCTTTCTCACTAGCCTTTGGAACCGAAGCCGTCATCCCAGTAAAGCTCAAACTCCCATCATATAGAGTTCGAACTTTTGATGAAAATTACAACAGAGACGCCATGAGAGCCGAGCTTGACCTACTAGAGGAAAGAGGCTGGGGGCAGAATTAAGAAACACAATTTACAAACAAAGAAGTGCAAGGTATTACAACAGCAAAGTCAAGGAGCAGAAATTCAAAGCTGGGGATCTAGTCTTGAGAAAGGTCTTCCTAACAATAAAAGAGAGCCAAGCGGGGTCACTTGCTCCGAACTGGGAAGGACCTTACAAGATCGTCACAGTCTTAAAAAACGGAGCTTACGAGCTCTGGAACACAGAAGGTTTATACCTCACACACTCGTAGAATGCTAAACACCTCAAGAAGTACTACCAACAAAACTTATCTACAAAGGCCCACGGGCATGAGCTGCTTTTGTTGAAAGAAGCCATGGCTTCCACCTTGTAAAACTTTCTCGCATTTATGAATCGAATGATGTTTTGTGAAAGGACTTGCATTGAAAATCACAAATCTAAACATAGTTCAAGCTAGCAAGGGGTGATCAAGGTCACAATCTTTGTAACACATAGGTCCCACAAAGTTGGGACCCGCGTTGGATTTCGTAAGTGCTACGACACCAACGCCAAAACTAAAGTCCCATCATCCCAAGGACATAGTTTTTCCAAAGAGTACAGTTCGTCCAAGTGACCGAACTACACTCCCAAATCTCTAAGACGATTCAACTTTTAGTTCGTCTGATTGACCGACCTAGACACTAATGCTTGGGGCCGAACTAAAAACTTGGGAGCATCCACACATCTAAACCAATATACATTCCAAGTCGACCTCAATCTCAAAAACGTCAATTTTTCTTAGTTTCAGCTCGCCCATGTACCAAAGACAAACATTAGAATCTGAGGTAATACCTCTGAAGTCAAAACTTTGGACAGAAATCTCCAACGTCTTTGAAGTAAAAAACATGACCTTTGAAGTCAGAAGTCAAGTCGGTACTTCAAAGTCAGAAGTTAAAAGTCAGAAGTCAGAAGTCAGAAGTCAGGACTTCAAATTCAGAAGTTAAGAATTCAAAGTTAGTACTAAAACAGCTTCAAGAAAATATGAACAAGTAAACAGAACGAGAACTTTCATTAATGATTTAGTTCAGTACATTACAAACAAAAGTTCATTACAACAGCAAGAGCTCATTGGTCCGTGTCGGACTGAGCTTGATCTATCTCTTTGGCGAATAAATGATTGAGTGTGGATTTTCTCTTCAACTCGGCAAGTTCGTCCCTGAGGAATTGAACGTCCCAGTCTGGACGCTTCTCCACTGTTGCCTCAATCAGCTCCTCCATTGTCAAGAAATAGACCATCTCTTGATCAGCCAGGTAGGCGTCCGAGGACTTGAACTCCGCTACCACCTCATCCTTGTCAACATTCTTCTCCAGAGCAGCCCTGAGCTAGGCTTGAGCTTTCCTCTCGGTCTCAAGCTCTTGCTCTAACACTGCCTTACTCTTCTTCGTCGTGTCCAGCTCACCCATCAACGCCTTTAGCTCGGCATCTTTTGTCCTCAGTTCTTCCTCCCGCTAAGAACGTCTTCGGAAGTGGCCCACAGCCTCTTCTCCTCTTCTAGTTCAGCCACAACCTTGAGGCCCTCTTCTTTCATAACCTGAACGTCAGCCACGAGCCTGCCCATCTTTTTAGAGGCCGATGTTAGCTGGATGGAAGCCCTCGAGGTGTTGATTGACGCCCCCATGACGGAGTCCACCACTCCCATGGTATCTAGGTACTTTTGCTGAACTGGAGTCCAGCACTTCACGACCGTCTTGATCGCCCTTCTTGTAGATAAAGGAAGCTCAGAAATCTCCTATTTGGATGGCGAGTTCGACCTAATGAAGTCGCGAACTAGCTTAGGAAGAGCATCGGGAGCCTCAGAAACTCATCATCCTTCTCCGGAGTGGAGCCCAGGTAATTGGCCGGAATTCGAGACGGGGACGGAGGAGGTCGGACATTTTGAGAAGAAGGAGGCCTTCCATGTACTGGAAGAGAAGTTATGACTTCAACACTCCCTGCTGGACTAGGAACGCGCTGGGGTGGAACCTCTAATTGTACCATCTGTCGAACCAAGGGTTTCTGACCTCCTGCAGGGACTTTTCTCTTTCCCTTCTCGGTATGAGTCTTCTTCTTCAACAAGGTAGATATGTCCTTCATCTCTCATCCGGGTTGACCTAAAAACAACCGATGTCAGAACTAAAAAGTTTTGGTAACAAAAAATCACAAAGTAATGAGTTCGGATAACTCACGGGTCCTGGGGCGATCTGAACTTGATGGCGAGAGTCGAGTTGCTATCAAGTTCTCCTCGGTTATTAGTGCATTACTTGATCGGAGATCCTCACTGATATCTCGAGCCCTCCAAGCTCTTTCTGAAGACTCATCTGTTGGTTCTTGAGAGACGTATCCTGAAAACCAAGGTAAACAAATAGTTCAGTACAAACTCAGTAAAGTCGAACTACACGAGTACATAAATACACTTACTTACTTCGTGGTAACGAACTGGAATGTTCACGTCTGGCCTGGCATCATTCACTGAGAACTGCCAGGGACCTCGGACAAAGAACCAAAACTTCTTCCAATTTTTAATTGAGTCCGGGGTCTGGGTGATGACACTACCCCCGTCTTCACCTTGACCGATGCATACCACCAGCCCGACTTCTTCCTATCCGACTTAAAAGAGTACAGACTGTTAAATTTCCTAACTGAAGGATGAGGGAAGCCGAGCTGATCCCACAGGATGAGGAAGCCTATCATGATCCTCCAACCGTTGGGGCCGAGCTGGGTGGGAGTTATTCTCCACTCCCGCAAAAACTTCCTAATTATCCTTGGAAAAGGAAGCGAGTCGGTCGCTAGCATGGCTTGGTTTAAAGCCACGCAACCCAATGGCGGGTCGTCAGCTCGGTCATCGGGATTGGGGAAGAAGAATTCTATGTTGTTCGGGACCCTATATGTCCGATGCCAATCCCTAAGTTGCTTCTCATTGACCTCGGAGGGAAAAGATTTACACTTCCAAACTGGGGCTGTCCTAAACCCGGATTCGACCTCCGCATCCCTCCAACCTAAAGTCCCAGGCTCAAATCCCCTCTCACTGCTCATCTCGGCCTGCGGAGACAACCTAGTCTGAGGAGGAACGGCAGTCAGTGGAGCTGGATTGAGTACTTCATCCTCGTCTATTCTCTCTACCATTCTACCCGAACTGACTTCTTCTTCCTCCTGACCCCTACCCCAAGAAACGGCTTCTCTCCCACTGTCACTACCAACCTCGCTAGACATGCTATCCGATGAACTCAAAGAAAGAAGGAAAGGAATAATGTGAAAGAGAAGAAAGTAGGTACTGACCGTTCTAACCCCAACGTCGGATCCAATAAACCGCAGTGACTCCTAGATTGGAAGATTCCTACCGTTCTGACACTTCGGATCCAATAAACCGCAGTGACTCCTAGATTGGAAGATTCCTACCGTTCTGACACTTAGCTCGACGAAAGACAACTGAAGAAAAGAGAATACGTTTAAGGCAAGAGTTTCAAATGACCCTCGCCCTCCCTATTTATAAGAGAGGAAGACAAGGGGTCAGCACCATCAATGCAGCAATGATGACACCCCAGTAAAGCATGCCCTCGAGCCACACAAAAGTCTGACATCACCACTAATTTTGTTCCACGTGTCAGCTAACAAGGTGGGCTGCCAGAAGTATCACATCAACACGGCAGAACCTAGACCAGCACGTGCCCGAACTAAAATCAGAACTAAAAAACCTCCTTTGACCAATGTCAAAACAGGTCTTGGGGGCAATTGTTGGCCTCCGATCTAGGTCCGCCTCTTCCGACGCTATTCTACCCATCAGTCCAGCAAAGAATGGCCGACCTGTGGCAAGGATTTAAGTCTTCGAGTTCGGACCTCATCCATAATTCTGCGTCCGAGGGCACCTCTGTGTTGAATTCAGTTTGGACCTCATCCCGAACGTTCAGGTCGGATCTCGTCTGAAAACGTCATACCCGAGTCATTAGCATAGCTCGTCCTTTCGTCTGACATGCTTCATTTCACATTAAATGCCCCAAAAAGGAGATGTCTTGTAAGTATTAAATGCCTAGCTTAACCATTTAATGCCTAGCTTAGCATTTAATGAAGGTAATCATTACATATTTTCCTATAAATAGGAGACATAAATGTCCTTGAGGTCGGACATTCAATTGCTTAATAAAAGCACTTTTACAAAGATCACACAATTAGGTCTTCCTACATATACTTACATATCTGTCACTTACTACGGTCATAACCAACCTCAATACTTATCTTTAAGTTGGCTTGGAGCTAATACAAATTATTTTCCAACATCAACAACTATAAACATATTGTGGCCTTGAGAGTTGGTTGATCGAATAATAGTATTGTAGATTGTAATCGCTGGTTAAGAAATATTGTGATGAATTTTGCATTCAATATACGAGGCAAATTTGGTGCCCTATTGAGCATCTACACGTATAAAATGTGATCACGAATGAATAACTAATGTGACCACTGTATCCATATGCCATCATAATTTGTGAGTTAGACTCGTGGTTGCAAATAAGAATATTTGATTGAATGATATACAACAAGTTTTTAAATGGTTAGATTTCGAACAATTTTTTTGGTATCAAATTTAAATGGTGTACTTCAAATCGGAACATTGATAGATCACGTAGATCCAAACCAACTATTTAATTTGATTTTACAATTTAACAATTTTTTTTTAACTCTACACAAAAGTGTCATCTCCAACTTGTGTGTACTCTCAACAAAATACCAATGGAAGTGGATGCCAAACCATTTTCAACTCTTTCGTAAAGATAGGGATCAGTTTGGACAAGGCATCACTTCACATCCCACATTTATTTTGCTCTCAGCGGCACGAAAACAAAAACATGAAATAAAACGAAGTAGGATACAACCTGCGGGAAGTTTTATGTTAAAATTTAGAATTTGGCATAAATCGTCTTTAACTTTTTCTTTCAATAAAATATTATTTATTTTTTAGTATAAAAGTCCCTAATATATGTATATTAGTGCATAATTAGTCCTTATTCGATGAAAACGATAAATATGTCCTTAGTTTTAATTAGAAAAAATTACATTTAGATTTCCAACTTTTACAAAATGAACAAATAGGTCATGTATATTTATTAAATAATATTTAAGTTTGCATACTAAATATATCATTATACTCGTGTGAATTAAATTTTTTTATAAGGCAAAAATATAAAATTATTGTACATTAAATATATATGATTGATATGTGATGTGAACATTTTGATTACAAATTAAGTTAAATAAATAACAAAATGATGAATATAATTTAGAAAAATTATATATTTGATCTCCAACCTTTCAAAAAGTTAAGAATATACTTCTAACCTTTAAAAATAACACTAGACATCCAACGTTTGAAAAAAATAGGCATGGTAGGTTCTTTATAACGAAATTGCACTTCCCTTTAAATAAACAAAAAAATAAAAAAATAATCAAAAAATAACCAAATCTATTTCCAAAAAAAAAAAAAGTAACAAATGGGTCATCTTCTTTATCAAACCTCAAAATCTACAACTTTTACTTTTTAATTGAGGTTTGATAAAGAATATGACATATTTGTTACTTTGCCAAAATTCACAAAATTTGGGATTTGATAAAGAATATGACATATTTGTTACTTTATATTTTTTGGGTGTTTCAATCATTTTTTTATTTTATTTTGTTTTTTTTTGTTTATTTAAAGGAGGTGGCAATTTTGTCATAAAAGATCTACCATGCCTATTTCTTCAAATATTGAGGATGTCCGGTGCTATTTTCAAAGATTATGAGTATATTTCTTACATTTTTTAAAAGTTGGGAGACCAAATATATAATTTTCTCTTGTAATTTTATTTAACATAAAAAATATTAATAAAAAATGATTTACACATTATGTGTTGTTTATTTTTCAACGAAAATAAAATAATAAATTAAAATATGAAGAATACAGTTAGATCTATAATATTTATAGTTAATAAACGTATAGATCAATTAAATTAAAGTATTTAATTATCAAGTTTGTGACAAAGTTATTTTTTTCTGTTATAATGATAAAATAAAATTTTAAATTTTAAATAATGTAATTACTTAATGATAAAAATAATAATTTTATTTGACATCTTTATTAGTGTAATTTGTACTTTTAGTCTCCACTATTTGCAGCTTGTTACTAATATATCTCTAGTCAATTTTTTTAGCATTAGACATCTCCAACTTTTGAAGTTTATTGCAAATCACGTATTCATTGACATATTTTAACGGATTTGACATCCTGTTTAAATAAACAAAAATAGAAAAAAGCTAAAAACAACAAAAAAATAAAATAAAATTGTAAATGAAGTCCCATAACTTTTAAAAACTACAAACTAACTTCATATTCTCCAAAAACCTACCTCACCCCATGGCTAAATCACCACCACGCAACCATGAGATAGAAAATTCAACAAGCCAGCCATGAGATGAGCAATCAGCAATCAATCATGAATGGTGGTGATTTGTTTGCTGCTCCGTCGTATACCGTGCGTGCCTTGCTTGTGCACCGCTAGATGTGGGCAGGGGTAGCGACAGCTTCAAACCTGTTGTATTCGCGACTATTTTCGGCTTCTAGAGTCAGATCCTTGCTAGCTTTGTTTTGGAGTTTTTCAATCTGGATTTTGGTGAGATTCAGAAACGTGACGGTGATGGGCTTCTTCTGTTGTTCCATGTTATCTTCTTCACCTATCAACAACGGCGGGTGGAGCACCACCGGGTCAAACTTTGAAACCAGTTGTTCATCTGTTTCTAACACATTTCTATTAACAAATGGTAGAATGATGGTCTCTGCGCCGCACGAAATCAGTGCTAGGATTTTCACGGGTTGGGGTAAATTTCCCGAAATCCTTAATGGTAGCCTCCGGCATATCTTCATGAATAGGATGATTAATTGATTGCTCATCTCATGGCTGGCTTGCTGGATTTTCCATCTTATGGTTGGATGGTGGTGATTTGGCCATGGGTTGGGTATGATTCTGGGAAGATTGAATTATTTTGTGTTTTTTAAAAGTTATTGGACTTCATTTACAATTTTTTTTTACTTTTTTTGTTGTTTTTACCTTTTTCTATTTTTGTTTATTTAAAGAGGATGGAAAATCCGTCAAAATATATTAATGGGGACGTGATTTGCAATTACTTGAAAAGTTATATATGTATGGTGCTAAAAAAAATTGGTTGTTGGTAGATTAATAACAAATTTGAAAGGTTGAGAATCAAATTGCAAATTACCATTTTTATTAATAATTATGAACTTAAATTTTAGTTTATTTAGAATAGTTCTTAGAATATACAAAACAATTTGGTCAACAAAGTGTTAAAAAAAAAAAAAAAAAAGATTGCAAAGGTTACAATTCAACTACAATTTTTTCTTATTAAAATTAAAAAGGGTATATTAGTCTTTTTATTAAACATTGACCAATTGCGCACTAAAATACATAGGTTATAGACTTCTTTACCAAAAAGTAAACATTAGAGATTATTTCCACACTGGGAGCAAAGGTTACGGACTATTTGTGCCAAAATTCCTAAAATGTAGTATGTTAATTTTTCTAGTATAATTCTTTTATTTTGTTTTAGATTGCTGATTTTACCGTTCAACTTATGAAAGTTTAGAGTCCGTTTGGAATTGATTTTGGAGCCTAACAATTATAAGTTGTTTTAGACATTTGGTAAAATTAGAAAAAGTGATTATAAAAGAATTTGTATTATTTGACAACAGATTTCGAGAAGTAGCAAGATGATAACTTCTCAAATTCTGCTTTTGACTTTTTCATTTATTTAATATTAAAATACTAATTTTGACCCTAATTAATTAAAGTAATTCTTTTTATGTCATATATTTATTAGTATTCTAATTATAATGCATATATACGAATAATTTAAATTAGTATGACTATACTTTTATTTTGTAATTTTTATAAATTTTGAGATTTAATAGATGTTTATATTTTTATTTTTAAAATAATTATTGTGAATACATTGTCTTTGAAAAATATTTGATAATATTACATATTGTTATAAAAGTAAAAATAAAATTTACAATACTACTAATGATAATAATAATACAACAAACATTATTAAATCAATGTCGATTTTAGTAATTTTATACAGTGACAGCAATAAATTGTTTTTGTTTACAAAACGCTCAAATGCTAATTTTGAAGCAAGAGTTTACCAAACACTCATCTGATTCTTCCTATAGCTGATTCTTTCTATAACACAACAAAAGTTGATTCTCTTAAAAGTATAGTAATACCAAACCAGGCTTTTGTTGTACTTTTAAGAGAATTGGCTTTTGTTGTGCTGCATAAATAATCTGCTATGAAAAGAATCAGATAAGAGTGTTGACATCGGAATCTGTACTATTCACGTGTCAACAGTCCGATGTCAACAGATCTTCAATCAATCTTCTACCAACCTGTATGTTACTTGCACACTAGAATGACCGTTAGGCACCAAGATCACCGGAGAAAAAATGTCCGACGATCGTTGGTACTCCGATGATCAAGTCAACTATCGGTATATGTAAAGGATAACAGTATATGGAGAATAATAAATGGGTGTGGGAGAGACAAGCATGCAGATATTTGAGCAGAGTTAAATGGTGAGAATAATGCGTACCTTAGAACAACCGGATACGTTGTATTTATAGCTTCGGAGTTCCAATTGATTTAGGAAAACAATCAATTAGATATCTGATTGGATCATCATTCCTTACGGGATAAGGATAACTAGTTGTTAATGCAATCTCCCAAATTCTATCTCTTGTTTGAGTTGATTCTTATCATCACGTTACCTAATCTTTAAGAAATTAATATTTAGTTTTTTTGTAAGAATCATTGTGCCAATTAAACACAATCTCTCTTTGAATATATCTCTGGGCATTCTGAAATATCACAATGCCCGTAGATCTGTGACAGATTCGATTGCTTGCAAAGCACCCGGGGTTGGCCATGAATGTTGAGACTTTTTATGGGCTTCGCCATACTTAATTCGAGGGTGTCAATGTGTTGTCGAGCCTTAAATGTATTCACGAGACCCTTGTTGGGTACATGAGGTTTTTATGAATTCAAGAAGCCCTCGCTGGGCTTACGAAGCCTTCGCGAAGTCTAACTTGGGCCTTTATGGGGTATTTGCTGATGTGGAGGCCTTATCGAAATCTAGTGGTAACAAAGTGTTTGGTAAATTTTTGTTTCATAATTGTTGTATATTTCAAAATCAATATTTAAGTGTTTAATAACAAAAGTGGTTTATTGTTGTAATTATATAAAATTATTAAAATAGACATTGATTATAATAATATTATTTTGTAGTATTAATATCATTAGTAGTATTGTAAAATTTATTTTTACTTCTATGTAATATTATAAAATATTATTTCAAGACAATTTATTTACAATAATTATTTTAAAATAAAAATAATATATATCTATTATATCTTAAAATTTTAAAATATTAAAAAATAGAAGCATATTAATATTGTACAAAAATTAACTAAAATTAAATTATTTGTGGAGATATATTATAATTAGAATATTAATAAATCTGTAACATAAAATGAATTACTTTAATTAATTAAGGTCAAAATTAGTATTTTAATAATAGATAGATAGAAAAGCTAAAAGCAGAATCTGAAAAATTATCGTTTTTCACGCTTCTCAAAATCTCTTTCTCGGATGATATAAATTCTTTTAGAATCATTTTTTAAAAATTTAACAAACGCCTAAAACAACTTCTGATTATTTGACAATCACAAATTGAGCTCCAAAATCAATCACAAACAGATCCTTAATACAATATAGATTATTCACTAGTACAAATAATTGATAAAATTAGGTTTATGTTAAAATCTAGCATGTTAATTATTTTAGTATAATAATTAAAGCGCACAATTAATTTACTTTCAAGTTAAAGCCTGCAGTTAGTTTTTTCTTACAGTGAAAGTTTCCAATTATTTTGACCATAATTTTCTTAAAAGTTTTCATAAAGCATCAGTATAGTTTTCTAATTTACATATAAAAAATAAAAATAAAAAAGATTTTCATGAATTTCTGAAATATTTTTTAAAATTTAGAGCACGTCTAAAACGAAAAAGGTAGACACGAAAATGTGGACGTTTCAAAGTTTAGTGCATCTTACATTTTGGTATTTATGTGCTATCAAACACACCAAGATTATCATGTAATACATAAATCGAAAAATGGTGAAAAATTCTCCAATATTCAGAGAATGGATAGGGGTTTACGGGTATGGACAAGAAGAGGATAACAAGAAACTATGGGCGTGGGGTAGGAGGTGGAGGGGATTCTTGCTCAACTGTCAAAACCCATTTTTCAAACACTACACCTAGCGAAGTTGATTACTATATATAGAAATCTTTGGTTTTTGTGTAAAATGGCAACTACAACCCCTTTGTTTCATTATTCGCCTCGACTCATTGATCACCGTCTTACCAATTCAAATAATAATAATAATAATAATAATAATTTATCTTCGTCTTCTAATTCTTGTTCGTCTTCTACTTCGTCTTTTTCGTCTTCGTTTGATAATCTCCGAGGAAATAATTGGAATTTCAACTGCTTCTACGGTAAATTTTTGCTACTCCTTTTCGTTTCCTCTTATTAATTGCTTTTTTTTTTTCTGTTACAAATTTATTGGTGCTATTAGAATTAATTTCTTCTATGATATTGAACGATAAGTTTGATTAAGAAGGATTCGATTTCTTTGACGACATTGGATTTGCGGGTGCTGACTGAAATTTTAGTTACTAAGTAATTTTAGGGATTTTTGCATTTTATGTTAAGGGGTTGGATTTTATGTTATTGGGTGTCGACAATTGGTAAGGCAATGGGTTTTGGCTTGGTTGTAATGGTTGGAGCTCAATCAATGGCTGAATTGATCCCAAACCATTACCAGCAGTAATGAACTGAGCTGGGACTTCGAATTTCAGCTCAGTTTGACAATACAATCAACAAAATAAAATTGGAAAGAGAATTTAAAAGAGGAAGATAAGTTGAATTAGAAATGAAGAAGAAAAATTAGACAATTACATCAAAATTGATCCAAAATTCATATCCCTTTCTCTCTCCTCTGCTGCATATATAAATGCAATTTTACAACACGTAAAATACAACTAATAAATGCAATTTTACAACACGTAAAATACAACTAATAACTAACTAAGGCAGCTAAATGTCGCTGCAATGTCTGATCATGACAGTGATTTAGGTTAAATATCTTCCCGTGAGAAAAGTAATGCATCCATGTAAGATTAAATACCTTGACTGAAGAAGCTTACAGATATGGGGTAGTTTTTGCATTATGCTGGAATTAAGTAAACTAAATAGTTGATAGTACTGAAAAACTCGTTTCATTCTTCATTATGATTTATGAAGGTCATACCTTCAATATTGCAGGCACAAACAATATCTGGAAGCATCAAAACCTCAAAGCTCAAGCCATGAGTACAACTCAAGGAGCATCACCAAGAGGCATTATTAGTGTGAAAGATGAACCCGACCATCTTCTTGTTCTTGTTCACGGCATTTTGGGGAGGTATGCATATTTTTGTACGTGAAAGAAGGGAATGATAATGAATATGACTTGATTGAGAACATATGAAAATGGGATCCCAAAGAGTATTTTCAAATTAGCAGGATAAATGAAGTTTCAAATAGGAAAGTTAAAATAGAAATAAAAATAAATAGATGAAAGTATATGGGTGACATGAAAGCATACACGTCAATTTGTGTTTTCCACTTCATTTTTAGATCTGCAAATCTGGTTATTCTGCCTTTTGTGGAATTCGTATAGTATATGTTCCAAATTTCAATGAATTAATTATACTTATCAAAAGAAAAAAATGCCATAGGATTCTATAGTTTCCTTTAGTTTGTTTTTCAAGAGAAAGCATGATGATTTCCATGAGTAATATATGCAGTATAACCTGAGAACGAGACTTAATATATTCTTTTAATGCATGTTGATGTGCATATTAATTATTGACTTTGAGGAAACTCCACAAGTATTGCAGCCCAAGCGACTGGACATACTTTGAAGCAGAATTGAAGAGGCGGTTAGGGAAAACATTTTTGATATATGGTATGTTTTCTGTTCAGATTGAGAAATTTTGCTTTTCACTCAACTAACACGAGGTCCAAATTTTGCACAGTCGGTGTTGTGGACTATTTGGGAATCCTGTGGTTGGCAAGGACAATCCTAGAGTAGTCTAATGTTTTACTATTTGACACAAGTTATGTGCACAATGAGGTAATAGGGCAACTGATTAAGGTCAGATGTTCTGTGAAGGATGGAGTTGTATAGTGGGCTACATAGGAAGAAAATAGAGAGATTATCGTTGAACTGTTTAGCTTTACTTGTTTATATAGTCTTTAATCTATGCAAATTTAGAACTGAACTTGCTTATTATGTGCAGCAAGTTCATGTAACACGTACACTAAAACCTTCACCGGAATTGATGGAGCTGGAAAACGACTAGCAGAGGAAGTAAGTTTCTAAAAGGGTGTTTTTCTGCATGTGTCTCAAACAATACATTGTTGTAGCTTAATTTGTACAGCACAAGTGTCTCAGTTTAATTGGAGAAACATTTCATATGTCTGGGCCACAAATTTTTATTGTGCTACCCATATGCTCCGACCTTTTCATAGAAAGGGCCTTTGTAAGTATTATTATTATATTTGTTTTTTTCACAGGTTTTGCAGATTGTGAGGAAGACAGATAGCCTAAAAAAGATATCCTTTTTGGCCCATTCTCTTGGTGGATTGTTCGCAAGATATGCAATTGCTGTTCTCTATATGCCAAATATCTCTTGTGACGAGTCTGATGTTATAGCCAGCTCTATTAACACAAGCCCCAAGACCTCATGCTCTTCAAATAAGGGGATGATTGCTGGGTTGGAACCAATTAATTTTATTACCTTGGCAACACCTCATCTCGGGGTGAGAGGAAAGAAGCAGGTACGTTATCAATGGCTGTGGTTGAATGGGGACTTGAATTTGCATTTCATCAATCTAGTTTTCTTTGGTATATGAATAAATGGCGTATTTGGCACCTGTTTTGTTACACTTATACGTGTTTCTATTTCAAGTTGTTCGTTATAGATTGCCGCTTGTTGCTGCTTTCCTTTGATTGATTAGAATTAAATTTCATATAAAACGTGCCAATTGATGCCCTTGCTTTGTGTTTGAATGTGTATTTTGTTTTCTGAAGTTGAAGGAATTACTCATGTATCCTCAAGGTAAATTCGTTTTCTATCATTTGGTTGATTGCCCAGTGGTTCTTACCAGGATTGCCTTCAAGTTTATCTTTTGTAACTGTTACAAGTTTGTACATGGATTTTCTAAGAATTTTGACAAGAACACTTAATCATCATTAGGAGTGGTTATCATTTGTGAAACCTGACCTCCAGATAATTTTCTTCTACGATTCAGCTTCCATTTCTTCTGGGCGTGCCTTTCTTAGAGAAACTTGCTGCACCACTTGCTCCCATTTTTACTGGCCGAACTGGCAGTCAGCTCTTCCTTACTGATGGCAAGCCTGACAGACCACCTCTATTATTACGAATGGCATCGGATTGTAAAGAGAGAAAATTTTTGTGAGTAGAATTAGCCTTTTAACTTATCTTGAAATCAACTTGTATCAATTGCTTCATTCAGGAGTTTGTCGCATCTAATGCTGTCTTGCAGATCTGCCCTTGGTGCTTTCAGATGTCGTCTTCTGTATGCTAATGTCTCTTATGACCGTATCCTATGCACAGTCTTATTGAATTAGCATAGAGAACGCATTTAATTTATTTATTATTCAACTGTTCTCCTATTATCTGTAGCATTGATTATTAAAGTTCTTAGCACAATCCAGATATGGTTGGTTGGCGCACATCGTCCATAAGAAGGGAGACAGAACTTGTCAAGGTAATTTAATAACTTTAATTAATAATATTTCATATGCATCTATAGATTTAACTGTTTAGTTAAGACAAAGTTGGAAGGTATAGTTCAGCTTGGAAATACTCAAACTGGTTTTTGTGAATACATGAGTAGCCTGTTCATGTTCAGCCTAGTTTCAAATTACAGAACCTAAAAACTTTTCACGCACATTTTAAAATCTTATTCATTTTAGGAATTGTCATCGTGGAATAATTGCTGGTCTAAACTTCATAATTACCCACCTTTGACTTTAGATTTTCAAACCAATGAGAAGGTCTTGCTGCAAAATATTTGTTGGGTTAAAAGTAGAAGATAAAAGTATACTGCATTTCTCATTGCACACAAGGTCAAAAGGTTTGGGACCCCTGTGCTATCATCCCTATGCCTAATGTAACAATACACTGGTTTGGCAGAGAAGAGTGATACCTAACTAAGCAATTTGCAATAACCATTCTCAATTGGTAATTAAATCTTAGAAGCTGGTTCCAAGGTCCAGTAGTTAGAACATTGGACTTTGAATTTAGTTACTGGAACTTGAATCTTGATGGAACGTTATTATTGGTCTATTTCGAATAAGATATCTGTCATTTAACATGGGAAGTGGAAATAATCCCTTCAATACTATCATTTTCCTTAAGTAAGAGTCCTCGTAATATCATCACCATCTCAAAAGTGCTCCCTAAACTCATTTGTAGAAGTTTCTTAATCGGAAATCCCTTGTTTCAGTGGAACTATTCAAAGTAAATTAGTAAAATCATGAACCCCAAATTGGCATACCTCTTTATGTTATATCACAATCCTTCTGGTATTGGTTTTGGCAGCCTCCTCTTCAGTCATTGGAAGGCTATAAACATGTTGTTAGTGTGGAGTACTGTCCACCAGTCTCATCTGAGGGTCCCCATTTCCCCGAGGAAGCAGCTAAAGCTAAAGAGGCTGCCCAAAATGAACCTAACCCTCGGAATACAGTAGAATATCATGAAACTATGGAAGGTACTTGTTCCATTTCGCATGTTTGGCTAAGTGTAAAAAGTTATAAGTAACTAAGTAAATTTTAAAATGAATAAAATTTTCATTGGTGAAAGACTAAAGGTTGAAAATAAGTTATTCACTTTGACACTAATGTAAGAGTTACTTTCAATATAATAACTCTTTTTACTCATTAAAGGTAAGTTATCCAAACACAGTTTGAAAACAAAAAGTACTTAACTTATACCTTTTTTTTTTAAAGCTTAGCCAAACATGCTCCAACGGTTAATATTTTTAATATTTACGACAATAAAAGAGAATGACAGGTTCATATTTATAACAGAGGAAATGATACGTGGCTTACAACGATTAGGATGGAAGAAAGTTGATGTCAGCTTTCACTCAGCATTGTGGCCCTTTTTTGCACACAATAATATTAACGTAAGAATTACTGAATTATGTTGTAATCTTTTACGACTTTTCTTACTGATTCATATGTGTAATCTGATTCTTAATTTTAATGCTAGGTGAAAAATGAGTGGCTTTATAATGCTGGAGTAGGAGTGGTTGCTCATGTTGCAGACAGCATAAAGCAACAAGGTTCTACAAATGTTGCTGCTAGTTTATAGTTATTTATACCTGCACACAATGGAACAAAATAGAAATTTTGTTTTCCTCATTATTTGAACTCTTTTTACGAGTGACAATTTCACTTATTTGAGTTCTTGTGGTCTATTGAACCTTTTTTTTAATGCATATTTTCATGTTGTTTTATTGATTTTAGAGGTAGATCTCAAATAGTGATGAAATTCATATCAAATTACTAGTTTAATTAAAGGCTCGCGTATGAATTCGATTTTTCTATTGTATTGCTAGATTCATAATTTGGATGAAGATTATTGTAGAACACATATTCTTTAAGCAACTAGGGGTTTACTTTCTTTGAACGTCCGAGTTAGGTGGACTGGAGACAAAACACACACATATGACACAGTGACGTAGTCCACATGAGCTTTATATAGCTCTATTTTTATTTTTTTCCTGCTGGCCCGTCACGCACTGTTCTGGGCAGTGGAACCGACGGTTTCGTCCAACAGCGGGCCATGCCCTTCACACCTTTACACATGCCTCTACATAGTGTCTCTCAAGATATTTTGAGAGATATTTGGAAGCAAATCAAGCAGATATTTACATTCTTTTTGCGGAAGGAAATGCTTGATAACAACAGAAACAAAATGCCATGCTCTAACACACACACACATCACATAATAGAACAACCAGTGGCATTGTCATCGCTAAACATTGAACTGGACCGCTCGTCAAAGATGGTGGAGGAAGGTGGCTGCTGATAGTAACCATGATCGTGTCCGTTATATCCGTGCTTACGATAGTTGTACGTTGAATAATAATTGGCTGGATTTGTGTAGTATTGATTGTAGTAGTGTTGAGCATAATCATGGTGTTCCTGATTGTATGGGAACGGCCATAGCTCTGCCTTCCGTCCGGTCTTCCTAACTTTTTTCAATACCTTTTTCTGTTCGGCCCACCCGGTCACAGTCACTTTTTGCATGTACATGTCTATATAAACATTATCCACTCCTGGTAAATACGGAAAAGATTGTCAAAATATTATTCATGATGATTTATCACTTTTTATATATATATATAATTTGATTGCATAATGTTTTCTAACCAAGCAAGTTATTATAAGTAAATTTCATTGAATAAGATATATAACATTGAAGATTAGTTTTTTTTTTTAAAGAAAAAAAAAAAGAAGCATGGATCTCTATAAAAGAAAAGGAAAAAAAAAAAAAAAAAAAAAACTCGAGTCTTTCCCGCCCCGTCTCAAAAAATTTAAAAGAAAAAGAAAAGGAATCAGCATTTAACCGGGTTAATTATCATTGGTGTTTGTTTTAAACACAAGTAATTAAAATTGAGGAGAGTATATATATTTATTGGAAATGAATGAACAAATTGTCATACCATCCAATTTTTTTAGGGCTTTCTCTATTTTGTTTTTGCATCCAAGACAGTCCATGTGCACTCTCATCTCCACAATCTGAGGCATGTTTAGAATAATAAAGATATGAATGATTAAAGTGGGCAAAGTAGTATTATCAAGAAATCTTATGTTATGATATTGGATAAGGTTGTGCCACCATAAATGTTAGAATAGTAGGGTTTCTCGATCATATGCTTCAACATATATAATTGAAAAGAAGAATGTCGTCACCTTCTTTATATATATTGCAAAATTCATATCAGTACAGATCAATAACAACTATATGGCTCCCCCATAATTACATTTTTTGCTGGTTTAAAATGTGTTACATATCATTAATGAGTTCTCGAATGCAAATATTACGCACATGTATGTAAATATGTATGCATGCATGAAAGAAAATAATGAGATATCTATGTAAATATTATTTTCCTCTCTTTTGTTGATTTGTCATCCAAACGAACAATTTGCTTGTTAGAAATAGAAAGTAAAAGGGGGAAAAAAATACTATATGAACGACAAAGAAAAGTACATGCGCAAAACAAAGAACAAAACTGTCTAATCTAAGATACCGAATATAACATGTGGATGCAGATTCGTGAAAGAAGCAAAGCAGGGATTGACGTAAAATGGTTAAAAATTGGAAACATTGCATAATCAATTAAATCATAAACAGGATTAATTAATGCATATAGTAGCCAAAGACTAGAGTTGAAGATAAGTACCGTCATGGTGTTACTGATGAGCGAATAATGTGTGAGGAAGAAGAAGATTGAACCTTGTATTTATACACATATTTCAGAGACTTCATTTTAATTTTATTTTATTTTTAATTGGAGCCCAAGTTAGTGACATAATAAAATATTAATAATATTGCCTTAATTTCTTCTTCCCGTAAACCTGGTGGAAAGTTCACTGAAGATACAATATTGCGGACGGGGTCCTCTATTTATCGACCAATTATTTCTTGACACGTAGTAGAATGACGCAAGCTATGCAGCAACTGCTGACACTTTGTGAATGAGGTTTTAATTACTTTAATTGCCTGAGTGGAAATTAATTAATTATGACTTAAACAATTGACTATAATATTTACAAGACTATTAATAATTTATAACATTGTCACACGGGAATCAACCATGACTAAACAAAATTAACAAGTATTACTCCCTCCATTCTACAAAAATATGTTTACTTCTATTTCATACATATTAAAAAAATATAATTAATAGAGTTATAACTATAATTTGTACTTATATTTTTCTTAATATACTACTACATTGAATAATAATAGTTCATATTTGTTAATATCAAGACACATTAAATAAGTACATATAAATTAAGAAATCAATTATACTCTCAACAATGAAAGTTGAATATAATTTGAAATAAATAAATAAATAAAGTAACTCTTTTTTTGTGGGATGGATAGAATATAATAAATCAACGTCTTTCCAATAGTATACATGTAAATTGTAATAATTGATTATGATTTATGACACAAAAAATATCGTAGTTAAAACATCTTCAAGAGACTCTCTATTTATAAATAGTATCTTTTGTATTTTAGATAGCATCTATAAATCATCTTTTGAACTATTATAACAGTGATTTTGCTACTTGTACATCCCCACTTACACTTACTTATGTGACAAAATAAAATAATGAAAAAAAAATTGAAAACAATGTTTTGGTCAAATATTTCAGCCATAAATCTTACTGTCACATAAGCAAGTATAAGTGTAGGTATACAAGTAGTAAAATCTATTATAATAGTCAATTTATCTTCAACACTTCATTTTATTTATTTCAATAAGTATTTATTATTTTTTCATATCTTTTATTTTGACATACTTCCATCTTAATTATTATATAATTTTTTTCCTTTTTCTCCATTATATTTTGTATAAATTATTTAGTTCAAGCAATATATAGAGTATTGAAAATTGGAATACTTTGAATTCATATAATTATAAATAGTGGGTTTTGACGTTTGTCTTCAAATTTGGAGAACTCAATCCACTCTTTATTTTAAAAAAGTTAATTTGGAGAATCTCTTTAAACATAATTTTAAGAGTTAATTCTTTAAAATAAAGAGCATATTATATTTAAAGAGATTCTTGAAGATACTTTTATAGATATTTTGATTAATCTATGTCATTAGTGAATAAATTTTTCGATAAACACAATGTAATATGTCAAAAGTAATATATACTAAGTAATATTTAATATTTAAAATTTCATAGTCATATCACAAACTCCCTAACTAATTAAATTTATTACAGGTATTTTTTAAATTAAAAATTATAATAATCATAAAAGCGTTGAAGAAAGTTAGATAGTTTGGGTAGTTATCTCTATGATGATGATTTCAAATACATTTTATTGCAAAATAAACGGATAGTTGCTAAGATTTTGGACTGAAGATTTGTTTGTATCTGTGAACATAGTGCCTTGTTTGAAATTAATTTTAGATTTCAACTTTTAATTGTCAAATAATTAAAAATTATTTTAAGTGTTTGATAAATTTAAATAAAATAGACAAAAATTTTTGAGAAGCGACCAAATTATAGCTTCTCATATTTTACTTTTAATTTCTCCAATTATTTAAAATCAAAATATCAATTTTAACTCTAATTAATTACACGAATTTCTTTCTACTATATGAACTATGCTTTATTTTATAATTTTATAAATTTTGAGATTTAATAGATAATATTTTTTACCATTTTAAAATAATTATAGTGACTACATTATTTTAGAAAAATATTTGATGTTATTACATAATGTTATAAAAAATACAAATAAATTTTATAATACTAGATAATAATAATAATTGTTGACGTTGGAAAATAGTTTGTACTAATTCCAAGCCAACTTAAAGATAAATGTTGAGGTCGGTTATAACTGTAATGAGTGGTAGATAGGATAAGTATATGTAGGAAGACTTGATTGTATAATCTTTGTAAGAGTGCTTTTATTAAGCAGTTGAATGTCCGAACTGTTGGACATTTAGGTTTCATATTTATAGAGAAAATATGTGATGATTACATGCATGCCAAGCTAAGCATTTAATGCTTACAAGACATTCTTTTATGGAAATTCAATGTGAAGTGACATCTCTGTGATGGGCGACTGATCTGACGTCTGACATTTGAGAAAACGTGTCATTGATGACAATAGCATAATATTGGTTGACTGCTGCTTGACGTCGACTTAAAATAGGTCGGGTAAGAACTGATGAGGTATGACCTCATATGGTAGGACCTTCATAGGTAATGAGGTTTCTCACCATATTGAATAGGTAGGACCCTCATGGTAGGACCTTCTTCAATAATTCGGTAAGACCTTCACGACGGGCGTGAATAATCATTAGTTGCCATGACAGGTCAGTGACGTCTGACATAAGAAAAGACATGTCATACTGATGACGTGAGCTTAACCGCAAGATCTGGATAGGAGGTATTCTAATTTGGAGTAAGACGTGAGTGGGAATGAGGTCCAACTTTGAGTAAGACCTGAGTGGGGAATGAGGTAAGACCTAGAGGTAAACCCGCTTGGGAATGAGGTCCGGCCTGGAGTAAGACCTGGATAGAAAGTCTTCTAACCTAGAGCAAGACCTAGATGGGAGGTCTTCCGACCTGGAGCAAAACCCGCCTGGGAATGAGGTCCGACCTGGAGCCTGGGAATGAGGTCTAACCTGCTCTTGTAGCGCTAGTGAAGAATTACTCAATTGATATAACATATCGAATTGGATATCAACAATTGCTCCCCAATGCCTACTCTTGACTTCATTCATGGGTGGCCTTCAGTTTGTACCATAGCTCTGGGATGTTTTGATCTGTTTCGTATGTGCACACGTAGTCGACGTGATACTACTGGCAGTCTATATCTTTGGTTGACAAGTGGCACATCAATTAAAATGAAGAAAGCATGAAGGTAAGAGTCCCAAATGACATGACGGTGCAATGATGATGCTCCATTAAAACACATCCTCGAGCTCCTCTTCGTGGATGTTAGATAGGACCTCCGTCGTAGAGGTTGGGTAGGACATGAGTTATCGAGGTAGGACCTGAGATATTGAGGTAGGACCTCTTGGGCGAGGATGTTCCTCTTCGTAGAGGTTATGTAGGACTTCCCTTTTGGAGTTGGGTAGGACCTGAGATATCGAGGTAGGACCTGATATTAAGGTAGGACCTCTTAATGAGTGAACCCCCTCTTCATAGAAGTTGTAGGTAGGACCTCCTTCATGTGATTCAGTAGGACCTGAAAGAATAGGACCTAAGATATCGAAGTAAGACCTAATATTGAGGTAGGACCTCTTGGGCGAGGATGTCCCTCTTCGTAGAGGTTATGTAGGACCTCTCTTTTGGAGTTGGGTAGTACCTGATATTGAGGTAGGACCTCTTGATGAGTGAACCCCCTCTCCATAGAAGTTGTAGGTAGGACCTGCTTCGTGTGATTCTAAAGAAGTAGGACCTGAGATATCGAAGTAGGACCTGATATTGAGGTAGGACCTCCTGGGCAAGGATGTCCCTCTTCGTAGAGGTTTTGTAGGACATTCCTTTTGGAGTTGGGTAGGACCTGAGATATCGAGGTAGGACTTGATATTGAGGTAGGACATCTTAATGAGTGAACCCCCTCTCCATATAAGTTGTAGGTAGGACCTCCTTTGTGTGATTCGGTATGACCTGAAAGGGTAGGACCTCCTTCTTATGATTGAGTGGACTTGAATCTCCATGGACCTTGGATAGTGAACTCCCTTCTAATGGATGGGTGGGACCCTAAATGAGTAAAGGACCTCTCCATGAGTAAATTGGGTTCTCCATAGAGGTTGGGTAGGACATCCTTTGTATGATTCGGTAAGGACGAAGGGTGGGACCTCTCCGAGGGAACCCCCTCTACATAGAGATTGGATAAGACCTCCTATTCTTGAATTTGGTCAATGGTGGCCTTTAGTTCGTACTATTGCTCGATCCATTTTGGATGAGGAAATGAGGCTGGATTCGAGGCCGTGGAGGAATTGGAGAAAAGAGGAAGAGCTTCTTTGAGAATGAGTCCGAGCTCCAAGCTTTAGCACGCCAAAGTAGAAGAGAAGATGGAAAGTTTGAATTTTGGAGGCTTTATTTGAAAAGAGCCAAGCGGACCTCCGAGCTTCAGTAAGAGAGGTCGTGGATGAGCTAATTGAGGCGCTATGCGGAGAAGCATCATAACCTGGGATGTCCAGTTCTTGAAGGACGAGCTAGACGAGCTCAGAAAAACTCCAAGTTCAATCCTCCTTCTTCTGGAGAGGAATGTCAGCCTGATGGCTAGGACTGAGCTTGACATTTTTAGCTTACATATCTAGATAAAAGTCCCACCAAGAGATGAGGTCCAACCTAGACCAAGTTCCACCAGGAGATGAGGTCCGACCTGGATCAGGTTCTACCAGGGGATAAGGTCCGACCTGGATCAGGTTCCACCAGGAATGAGATCTGACCTGGTTATGAACGTACTTGGAATGAGGTCGACCTTAAGTTGCTTAGAGAGTGAAGAATTACTTAGCTGATATGACAGATCGGATTGGATATCAACAATTGTGATATCTAGAGTGGAGTCTGAACTGTGTGGGACATTTGTGTTTGGAGGTTTGTGACCTTGGTTACATCCTTAGTTCGGACGTTGGCTTTTTTAGCTGATGTTAGCAGTGCAGCACTTACGCTGATTGACATGTGTCCGAGCTATGTGGGACCTTTGTGTCCAAAGGTTTGTGACCTTGATTACATCCTCGATTCGGACGTTGGCTTCTTGGCGATGTCGCAGATATAGTACTTACGCTTAATTGACATGGGTCAGTGTGTGGGACCTTTGTTTCGAGGTTTGTGACCTTGGTCACATTCTTAGATTCAGACGTTGGATTTTTGAGTGATGTCGTGATGCGGCACTTACGATTGATTGATGTGTGATTGTGTGGGACATGTGTCAAGAGGTTTGTGACATTAGTCGCATCCTTAGTTCGGACGTTGGCTTCTTGGACATTTGTATCAAGACTTGTTTGATTAACATGGGTCATGTGTAGGACCTTTGTCGAGAGGTTTGTGACCTTGGTCACATCTTTAGTTCGGACGTTGGCTTCTTGAGATGATGTCGCAGTGATACTGCACACACTGACGATTGACATGGGTCCGTGTGTGGGACTTTTGTGTCCGAGGTTTGTGACCTGAGTCGCATCCTCGATTCGGACGTTAGCTTCTTGAGATGATGTCGTGAGACTGCATTTACGATTGACATGGGTCCAAGGTTTGTGTGGGACCTTTGTGTCGAGAGGTTTGTGACCTTGGTCACATCTTCAGTTTGGATGTTGGCTTCTTGAGCTGATGTCGGCAGTGTAGCACTTACGTTGATTGACGTAGGTCCAAACTGTGTGAGGACCTTTGTGTCCAGAGGTTTATGACCTTGGTCACATCCTCAGTTCGGACGTTGGTTAGATTTACTAACTTTGTAGCTCCATTCTTCAAGACTGTGGTAACTTTTTAAGGACCAACCCAATTTTGTGCTCTACTCTGAAGGCTAGTGAGAAAGACGTCTCTCTCGTGCTAGAGCGGTAAGTTGTGTGATAAAACCAAAGTATATTCGGAAGTTTTTCTGCCAGGCACCATTGAGTCCATCCAATTGCGTCTTCAATGTGTGTTTGATGATTTTCAACTCTTCACCGAACGACCTCAACCTAGGCCAATGGTTCTATTTCCACTCATTTGGTGAAGTAGTCAGCTTTGACTATGGCGAATTTGATCCGTCTTTTCTCGTGGGCTTTGGACCGATTAGATCAATAATCTATTTTGAAAAAAGGCCATGGGCTGAAGACTAAGGTTAGCTCTTCTGGGAGAGATCTGGTGATGGCACTTGTCGCATTTTTGGACAAACTCGATATAGTCCTTATTTAGTGATGGCCAGAAATATCCCTACCTCGAAGTTTTATGTGCTAGTGATTGCCCCCCAACGTGATTGTTGAATACTCCTTTATGAACTTTGTTGAGGGCATATTTGCGCTTTGTCTTCCCTTAAACATTTGAGTAGTGGAAGTGAAAAGCTTCTTTTGAATAGGATGTTGTCGATGATTTCCTGGCCTCTGCACCATCTGAGGACACCATATCATCTTTAAAAAATGGACGATTACGTCCATCCAGTTGGGATTGACTTCAACGTGGTGAGCATGGGCTCAAGTTAAGTGATCGTTGGACTGTTGATTCTTTTGATCAAGATGCTCTCTAGTTCTTCTTTTTCTTCACTGGTAGCGAGTCAAGCTACGACGTCCGTGAGTCTATTTTATGTCCTCGAAGTTTTCTATTGCTTAGCCTCCAGCTCGACTAGGCGTTGTTTAGCCCGACGATCTTCAGGTCAGTTTCTGGCTGGCGATTGCTTATGAGTTTGAGATACATCTAGAGGTGGCTTGATTTTTTTCAAGCCATTCGATAACGTGAGTTAGGTACTCCAATCTTTGTAGGACTGTTTTCTTTTCGGGGGCACATGTTGGAGCTGAGGTTTCTCTGGGATGTCTTCAGTGGAAGCCTGGTAGGAAATCAATATGTTGACTTCATTTTCTTTCGTGGTTGTGAGTTCTTGAGTCATGGCTATGACTCATGTTGAATGTGTTTTAGAGATGAAGTGTTTAGGTTTGGTGTGAGAGATTTATTTTGTGGAAATCAAATGCTAATCTTTTTTGGTGAGCTTATGGAATATGGAGAGCCTTTTTAGAGGGAGCCCCTCATTCTAGCGCCAAAATGTTAACGTTGGAAAATGGTTTGTACTAATTCTAAGCCAACTTAAAGATAAATATTGAGGTCGGTTATAACTGTAATGAGTGGTAGATATGTAAGTATATGTAGGAAGACTTGATTGTATAATCTTTGTAAGAGTGCTTTTATTAAGCAGTTGAATGTCCGAATTGTTTGGACATTTATGTCTCCTATTTATAGGAAAATATGTGATGATTACATGCATTAAATGCCAAGCTAGGCATTTAATGCTTACAAGACATCTCCTTTATGAAAATTCAAAGTGAAGTGACATCTTTGTGATGGGCGACTGATCTGACGTCTAACATTTGGGAAAACATGTCATTGATGACAATAGCATAGTACTGGTTGACTGCTGCTTGACGTCCGACCTAAAATATGTCGGGTAAGAACTGATGAGGTATGACCTCATATGGTAGGACCTCCATAGGTAATAAGGTTCTTCACCATATTGAATAGGTAAGACCCTCATGGTAGGACATTCTTCAATAATTTGGTAAGACCTTCACGACGGGCGTGAATAATCATTGGTTGCCATGACAGGTCGGGCCGACGTCTGACATATGAGAAGACATGACATACTGATGACGTGAGCTTCACCACAAGATCTGGATAGGAGGTCTTCTAACATGGAGTAAGACCTGATTGGGAATGAGGTCCGACCTTGAGTAAGACCTGAGTGGGGAATGAGGCAAGACCTAGAGGTAGACCCGCTTGAGAATGAGGTTCGACATGGAGTAAGACCTGGATAGAAAGTCTTCCGACTTGGAGCAAGATCTAGATGGGAGGTCTCCGACCTGGAGCAAAACCCGCATGGGAATGAGGTCAACCCTGGAGCCTGTGAATGAGGTCTGACCTACTCTTGTAGCGCTGGTGAAGAATTACTCAACTGATGTAACAGATCGAATAGTATATCAACAACAACAATAATAATACAAAAAGACATCATTATAATCAATGTCTATTTTAATAATTGTATATTTGCACAATAATAAATTATTTTTTTACTAAACATTAAAATACTGATTTTAAAATTATATAAAACAATTCTAAAATAAAAGTTTACAAAATATTTAACTAATTCTTCTTGTAATTAATTTTTTTCTTTAACCCAACAAATATTGATTCTCATAAAATCATAGCAATATCAAATCAATAAGTTAAAAATCAATTTCATTCTATTGTATTGTAACGCAAATTCCTTAAATAATTGGCAAGTTGTTGAGCACCTAGTTGATAGTAAAGTAAGTGTTTTTTACTTAGAAATAGGATAAAAGGTTACTATCCAAATATGTTTATAAATATTTAAGTAACTTTTAGTTATTTTTAAGTCTATCTAAATATTATTGAAAACTATTTGATTATGACTTAAAGAATTGGCTAATAATATTTACAAACATATATAATAAATTTGTTAGATGGTAACACACAAATTAATCACACACACATATATAACTATACGACTAATGACCATTATAATAAAAGATTGTCTCTCCAATAATCTATAATCTATTGTTGATTATTATTGATTATGACCCAAAAATATCGATATTGGCATTATTCTATTTTTTTATTGATATCATTATAATTATTCGTGTATGGGAGAAAATTAAGAACAATTAGAAATTCTTAATTCATTGCTAAGCTTTCGGACACAAGATTTGTTTATAGATGTGAAAATAATTTGGTCCAAGTTTAGGTGTATTATCTTCTATGATCTCATATTGGTGACGTATAAGTACATGAATACACTAGGAAGTAGTCAAAATTAAATATAATAATTACAATTGGTAGAAAATTAATTAAGAGAGCTGGTGATGTGTAATTTTACACGATGGGACCCCCCTAAGCAAATTCCTTAAATACTAAGCAAGTTGTTAGAGCGTGTAGTCAACGAAGAAAATAATAATAAAAGGAAGGAAGGAAAAGGCAAGCAAATTTAAGAAAAGATTACGAAGAAGAGAGGCATTCGATGGTATTGTGTGGACAAGAGGATTAAACGATCTAACTCACGTGTCCTAATCAAAATGAATGACGGCTTCTTTTGCCTAGGGAAAATTATTGGAGAACAAAGGTATTGAATGTCAGATATGTGGAGTTTAATTATATTATTATTTTTTTTCTCAATTGCGAATCGTTAAATTTTTTCTTTCTATATAAAATCATAAAAAATATTAGGACAAGTCTCGATTTTGGGTGTAAAGAGAAAAAAGAGAGACGTGTGTTTCTACACAAATTTTGAATCTTTTTTTTATTCGTTATAGTGAAGTAGTTGTTTAATTAAGAGTTAATCACTATAAATTGTGTGTTCTTTATTTGTTTTTATTTTTTATTTTTATATTATTATTGCCCTATATAGTATGGAATTAAATGTTTAATTCATAGCATTTAATTGATCAAACTGTTAAAACAAGAAAAAATTGAGTTGAGCTTACGCGGAATCAATAATTCTTTTTCGAGTGCTTATATTATATTATATATAACAGTTATAACATTTCTCTATTATCCATCTATAAATATGAAGTAAAAGAAATAACAGCACTAAAATTATATTATATATAACAGATATAACATTTATTTTCGTTTTCCGTCTATAAATATGAAGTAAAAGAAATTATAGCACTAAAATTATTCAATTGTACTTTAATTTTTCTTCATTAATTAAATACTTTCACACTATCAGATAGATCTAATCTTATCTTTCTAAAATAATAATAAAAATGATTGGATTTTAGGTCCAACAATGACTAACCAATTAATTGGATTATTGTGAGTGGAACGAATGGGTGTGCGTTAGAAGAAACATATTGCTACCGAGTCATCTTATTAAGAATAACAATAGCATCTCCAAGTACTCAAAGTTTCATATTTGAAGTGACTTTTTAAAAAACTGCTCTAATTTTAACAAAAGTAGCTCTCTTAGGTTGAATTGATTGGTAGTGAGCCACCGATCGCATCAATAAATGATTGATATGATATTTTGATCGGATTAATGATCATGTCGAGTTTAAAAATTTTATTATACATAAATGTAAGACCACATATGTCGAAAAGTGTAAATTGAAGCATACTTGCCAAAATGGTCTTGTTATGAAGAAGGTCTCCAACGTTTCAAAATCGTTAGGATATGTTTTTAACTTAAAATAATAGCACCAAATGTCCAAACGTATGAACAAATAGGCATCGTAGGTCCCTATTGACAGTTTTCATCCATTTTCGTCGTTAAATCCAAAATTTGGAATGCACACGCTTTCTCTCTCCAAAAAACGCGATTGGAGATTTTTTCATGTACATGGAGATGAGAAAGAACCAACAACATCATCAAAGGAGGATTGCGGACCAGAAATTAAAGAATTCAACTCCCCAATCACCTTTTTCTATTCTTTTGCTCCACCAGCGTCTTTTACTTTCCCTTATTCTCTTTGCTTTTGTAGTATCCGTCGCTCAAGCCTAGAAAAGATGGATCCCTGTAGTCAACAATGTAAGACCGCCAAAAATTGCATAAGTCCAGCTCTCCTAGGAACCTCTATCAACACTAGCGAGATGATCTTTGTAGTGTTTCTTGATTGAAAATTTGGGGCGTCGTCCGCGCCGCCACTCACTTCTTCATTTGTAGAGTTTGTTTCTTGTGGTGGTGATAACCAATTGTCAAAGCATCAACAATTTTAAAAACAATGAAGGTACCACTTACTTGGGTCCGTGAATCAAAATGGCATGATCCTTAATCATCTTTCCAGATTCTACTGTCTCAATGCACGCAATTAGATTAGAAAACATGTGTTCTGAAGTAACCGGAGGTATTGGAAAGAAATGCAAATTTGCAATTCCTCCTCCAACTGATTACACTGTTTAGACAATGTTGTAGCGTTTCTTGTAACATTTCTTCATTTTGGTTCTTCTTTTCGCCACCCATCCACATCACAAACCACTATAAACTGTGAATTCAAAGCACCATAAAAAAAAACTAATAAGCAGCGAAAGAGAGATATATAGGAATATTTACGAGATCGCCTTTAATCATGTAGTTGGAGACTTTTTCACGGAGAGTGGTGAGTTTCTCTTCAGATAAATCCTTGGTAATTTTGCTCTCCATGCTTAGATCACACAAGATTTGCTTGGATCAAGTGCATCCAACCCCATGAAATCTGCAATGAGTATTCTACCCTCTTGTTGTTGGGAATCTCCACTCCACCTACACAAACGCACTTTATGCTCTCAGCCCACCAATCCACAAACAAGACGGTGAATAAACAAACTAATTAAAGACAGCCCCTCTTGTGTAATTGTACAAAAAACAGAATATTGATGAAAAAAGGCCGGATGTAAACCAACATTTTATAGGTTTATGTTGAGTACCTTGGGGAAGGAGATGGGAATTGGAAAAGTGGTGGAATTTTTGAGAGAGGTGGAAATGGGATTGGAAATGAGCGACGAGTGAAGGAGTCTTGGGGTTAACGATGATGTCGCCATGATTTGATTCTGATTGAAAGATTGAAAAAACAAGAGATATTGGAGGAAGAAAAAGTAGAGAAGTTAATAATGGTGCCTCCAATCGCGTTTTTTGGAGAAAGAAAGCGCGTGCATTCCAAATTTTGGATTTAATGGCAAAAATGGAAACTATCAATATTGAACCTACGATGCCTATTTGTTTATACGTTGGAGACATTTGGTCTATTATTTTAGATTATGGGCATATTCCTAACGATTTTGAAACGTTGGAGACTTTTGATGCAATTATCTCTTGATTTTATTGTGCAAATGGTCTCTAACCTTTATTTTTGGCGCAGCAGTCCCTAACATATGTATTTTGGTACTCAATTGGTCCTTATTTGATAAAAAAGACAAATATGCCCTTTTTTATTTAGAAAAAATTTCAATTGGATTTCTAACCTTTGCAAAACGTACAAATGAGTCCGATACTTTTATTTTTTTATAAAAAATTAAAAGAAACTAACAAATTAATAATATACTAAATTATTTTGTATATTTTACGAACTATTATAAAATAACTAAAATTTAAACTCATAATTATTAACAAATGTATTAATTAAAATTATTTTACTATTGTTACAACCATATTTTGATAAGGCCTCCACGTCAGCGAAAGCTCAATAAAGGCCTAAGTTGGCCCTAATTAAGGCCTTATTGGCCCAGTGAAGGCCCTCCAAACTTATAAAGATCCCACACACCCGGCGAAGGCGTCGGGGGTCCTGCAAGGACCTCGTAATTCTCAGAAGGCCTTGGAGGCCCATCGAACATCTTAGCATTCCTGAATCAGAGCATTGCGAAGCCCATGAAAAGTTTCGACACTCATGGCCGAACTAGATAGTCTCACCGGGCTTCGTATTTATTATAACTAGCAAGCAACACGATATCTTGGGATGACCAGGAAGTAATTAAAGACAGATTGTGTTTGATTGGTACACGGATTCTCACAAGGAAACCATATCTCAATCTCCTAAAGATTAGGCAACGTGATGAATTCGAATAAGGACGGTAATCTAGGAGATTGTCTTAACAGCCGATCATCCATATCCCATAAGGAAGGAAGATCCGATCAGATATCTAATTGATTGTTTCTTAAATCAATTAGAACTCTTGTGCTATAAATACAACGTCTCCGGTTATTTTAAGGTACGCTCTTTTTATGTAATAATTTCACCTATAAACTTTTTCAAATATCTGCATGCTTGTCCCTCCCACACCCTCTCCCACACCCAATTGCTTTCATCCCCCGTATATTACTCTATATACCGCAGTTAATTTGATTGTCGGAGTACCAACGATCGTCGAACCCTTTTTCTTCGGAGATCTTGGTGCCTAACAATTGTCCGAGTGTACAAGTAACATATAGGTTGGCAGATGAGTGACTGGAGATATGTTGACACATGGACGGTGCAAGTTCCGATGTCAACAATTATTATTAAGTAATAATTAAAATTTAAACTTTAATTTAATCATTACAACATAAAAAAAAAAATAACATAGTCACAAACTTGATGTTCAAATATTATTATTTAATTGAGCTATTAATTTATTAACTACAAATATTAGAGCTCAAATTGTATTCTTTATATTTTAATTTATCGTTTTATTATCGTTCAAAACTAAAGAACACAAAATGTGTAAATTTATTTTTGTTAGTATTTTTATATTAAAAAATATAATAAGATTGGTTCAATGTTATAAAATTATATACATCATTTTGTTATTTTTTTAACTTAATTTTTATTCAAGTTTTTTACATCACATAACAATTACATATACCTAAAGCGCAATAATTTTATATTTTTCTTTTATGAAAAATTTAATTGACATGACTATATTGATATATTTAATATGCTAAATTAAATATTGTTTAATAAATGTATCAAACTTATTTGCACATTTTGCAAATGTTAGAAATTCAATTACAATTTTTTTAACTAAAATTAAGGGTATTTTTTTTTATCTTTTTATCAAATAAAGACTAATGGCGCACCCAAATACATAGGTTATGGGACTGTTGCGCTAAAAAATAAATGTTATGGACCATTTTCGCAATAATAGCAAAGGTTAAGGACCATTTGCCTCAATTTCCCTAAATTCATAATAATTTTTATGTTTAATATTTTTTTTTCATAAAAATATTTTTCCCTAGACTTCTTTCTTAAAAAAATTTAAAAAGAGAAAATTACATTTAAGTCATCAATTGGTGACTTTTTTTCAAATTAAGTTTAAACACTTTTCAAAATTGTTATTAAATAATACTAATTTGGACATATTTCAATTAATTCCAAAATTACTCTTGCAATCCAAATTAATTAGAATTAAATACGATTAACACTTTAGCAACAAAGCACATCGCCATCGCCTTCTCGCACATTCTGCCGGTTTTTGCACTCTGCGCTTATATTTTGCGACTCGCTGTCGGCCACCCAAATCTTTTTCGCTATTTTTGCGGATGATAATAGTAGATTCACAATTTTTTATTGATGTTATTCTTCTCAATTATGTAAAATATAAAGTTTTAAACTTTAACTACATGTTATTGTTATAAGGTAATAACAATGATTCTAAGAAGTATTGGACATACCTTAAATTGCAAAATTTTAGAATTGCTTCTTGAATATTATTTTGCAAGTGAATTCAATTTTTATGAATAAGTTCTCTTATTTTTCTTGAATTAGATTGTTTTTGTTGGAGATATTATTTTTTTGATATATAGGAACACAATTATTTTGTAATTATTTTTTGGTCGAATAAATGAAAGCAACATCTGTTTCACATATATCAACATTTTTATGTATTTCGGAATGTTACTTTTATACATTTATATGTGTTATTTGGACAATGTATCATAAAATCAGTATTTTAATAAAACATTATACAAACAGTATTTTATTATAATAGTATCTCGCAATAAAGTATTTCAAAAAGTATCTTATAAAAACAGTAATTCAGCATCATACAATAATACAGTTATTAGTATCCTAATATTTTAGTATTAGTATCTTTGGAAAACAATGACAGTATTGCACACACACTCAAAATATAAAATATCAACCTAACAGAAAAACAGTATGATAATAAAATTATCTTAATTAAACAGTATCGAAACACATTAGTATTAGTATTATAATAACATTACCATAGATAACAATATCATATGGTTAAAGATAATAAATAAGTTAAGTCAATAAAACAATACCAGAAGTACGTTATTATCAAACACATGCTTAGGTTGACACAAATGTTATGTTAGGCTGGCCCGATGGGATGGGTGAGCCAATTATATTTTCGACTTGCACAAAAGCGGGGTTATGCCGGTCCGGTCCGATTTCAAGTGTGTGGCTCTACTCGGGTGAGACCAACTCGGCCGAGAATGAGACCTGGACCGACTCTAGTTATGATATCTCATTTATTGTATCATATCGTATAAAGATAACAATATACACTATTCAATATCATTAAACGGTATACAAAAATTTAAGCATGACTTTTAATGTAATGCGAAATAAATGTGAAATAGTGAAATAAATACAGTTTATACATAAATCAGAGAAAAAGTTATAATATAATGCAAAATAAATATAAAACAGTATATTTAAATATGAAAAAGACAAAAAAAAAAAAAAAAAAAAAAGGATAAAGAAATAGAGAGTGTAAACATGAAATGTTGGTTTTTATAATTAAATGAGCATAAATGTATTTTTACTTGGTCACGTGACTTTAATTGAAACAAGTTTGGACATATATATAATTTAGAATTAACCATAAGGCAAAATTACATGTATGGTAACAATAGAAAGGCAAAAAATTACATGTAAATTTTGGTGGAGGTTTCCTAAAATCTTTTTATTCAAATTAGAAATCTTATTTGGAAAATTAAATCTGTGAGATTTAAAAATCTTTTAAAACTACTAGCATTATCTTAAATTTTGGGACAATCTTATTTGAATTTTGGAACAAAAATTAAATGACTGCAATGACATGAAATCTTGATATTTATATAGCCATTTTTTGGGTTGATGATCTTAAAATTCAAAATTACATAGAATCCATCTTCATCTTAGATTATCAATAAAACTTTTCAACAATGTAATGAAAGAATAGCATCGGGTGATATTAACAAAATTATTTGTTTAAAAACATTGCATATAAAATAAACTTCAACTTAAGAAATTATAATTTCATCGTGTAACGTTATATAGTAATGATTATATATACCAAGAATGATTCAATATATCATAACGGCTTATTTGATAAAGACTTTTGCACTACATGTGGGTTGAAGACCTATCTTTTATTTTTTGAAATTTAGTCCCTATTTCAAACAATCGTCATTTTCATCAATTTCCATCCAAATAACCGCGAAATTTGATGGTGGAAATTTTTATTTAACAATATATACGACTTTTGTAAAGAAAAATTTGCGACAAAAGTTCTTAATCTTTTAAAAATGTTGAAAGTCCCATAACCTCTAATCCGAACATATATGACCCCAAACCTTTTTGACAAAAATATAAATAAGTCCAAAATCTTAAAATAATAAAATGTGTCAACTTCATTGATTAAAAGTGTTTGATTAAAATCAGATTTTTAGTTTTTGGGTTAAAATTAATGTTCTTTAGCTTTTAGGGGCTCTTTCCAAGTGGTCCATTAATTAACAAAAAAATTATGATTAAAATTTGACCAATTTAAAATTTTAATTTATTTTTCATACCAATTAAAAAAAGGTGGTGGTGGTGGTGTGTGTGAACTTTTTTTTTTAATTATTATTTAGTAATTATGAAGTCTCATTGGATCTTGTAGATGTGGGCCAACCCAGCCCGATTTTAGCCATAGGCCAATGGGCCACTCAACTTACATTTTCAACGTAAAATAATTACTTATAATTGAAAAAAAAAAAAAAAAAAATCTAACATCTTCCCACCCCACCCCACTTCACTTGAGAATCGACCAAAGGAGAGTGGATATATTAACTCTTGCACGTTTCGACCGAAAATAGGGAGAAGAAATTCCATCAATATCTAACTTTTCAACAATGTAATGAAGGGAGAAAAAAAAAAAATTAGCATCGGTTGGGCTAAATTGATAATTTTAACTACAATTTTATGGTTCACAATTTTAAAACCATTGCTAAAAATCTAATTTTAATCAAACACATTTTAAATGTCATTTTGGTGAACAAAATTAAAAAGTAAACTTCAACAAAAAAAGTTAAGTTATGGAACTTTTATAATTAGGGACTTTTTGTTGTAAATTTTCTTTACAAAAGTCGGGACTATTTGTGCAAATAAGCGTTATATAGTCACGGTCATTTGGATATTTGAAATTATATAAAAAGATACCAAAGAATGATTAACAATAATATAATACATCTTGAAAGAAGTCTACAAATGACATAAGAAAAGAACGTGATGGCATCATATTACATCTACCAATTTACACATTAAATTCATTTCTTATCACTCTTAAGAACCAATACGAAATACAAACTTGTGATAACACATTGTTGTACTATCATCAATTAATAACGTAATCCTCATCTACATTGTATCAACTTGATTTATTTATTGAAATTATTATAAGTTGAACGACATATTTGATAATAGTTTGTTCATTATCTTATTCTTCATCTCTGTCCTGATTGATTTTTTTCTGTTTTCCTATTTTTGCCATATGAAATATTTCTTTTAATCTTGTCATTGCTTCTTTTTTTGCTATTGTTACGTTTGGGTGCCATGAATATTAATTTGAAATGATGAATAATGGACAAAATAAAAATTATAGATGCAAGATTTGTTCCTTATTCAAAATAAAGTGATTTTGTTTCAAAAATCTTTGCATTAATAGCGATTAATAGTAAATACAGTGAAATCAAAATGAAAATATTAATCCCATTTACATACTTGCCTTCCACTTCAGTGTAAATCACGTTGATATGAGAATTTTTTTTCCTCTTTCTCCGGCTAAAGCGCATAAAATGGATGAATATTGCAGAAATTTTCTTGGCTTTTGTGATTATGATTAATTGAATGAAATAAATTATAGAGCTCTTTCCGGCTAAACATGAGATGAATGAATATTGTATTAATTGAAGAAGAAAGAATAAAAAGACATTTCATTTCACTATAAGCATTGGAAATTGAGATACATTTTGAAAATGGCGATATTTTCTCCATACAATCCGGTTGTTACGATTTGGTCCCTGATTTTTAGAAACCATCATTTCACTAATATTTATTTAATAGCTAGTAAATTTGGAATAAATTAAATACATATAAATAAATTATTTAAAACTAGTATATTTCAAATATTGATTTTAGAAAAGGTGGAACTCCTAATTTTCTCTAACAATAACCGGCCCGTATTTGCCCAAATAAAAATTTTAAGCCCGCTCAGGGCAGCCATGGCTTTAGAAACTGGACCCTGCAGGGCCAGCACAAACTTTTTTGTTGCAGTTTTTTTTTTTTTTTAAATATATTTTTTGATTAATTAATAAAAATAAGTAAATTGCACATTAATTTTTTTTTTAAATAACTTTAACTATAGTTAACCTCTTTCAAATATAAACGCATCTCATGGGAGATGAAAAAGTGTAACAAAAAGTAATTTATTTAAACATACTTAAAGATTAAAATTTAGTTAGAAGTAATTTTAAATTACTTTTCAGCCTAAAAACTAGGAGCATTTAAGGGGAAAGAAATGCTTTTTGTATATTTTTTGCACATAAACAAAGGATTAGAAAGAAAGGTTAACAAAATACTCTGTTTAGAGAAGGTTGGCTTTTGAGTTTCTCTCTCAATCATTCTCCAGTTTTATTTTTTATCCCTCCTTTTCAAATATGTTTTTAACAATTGAGATTCAAATTGCATTTCTTGGGCATTTGGTTCGTCATCATAACAGAAATTAAAAGAAATATCCAATCTTTTGGGAAAAGGATTCTAAGAGCTTGTTTAGATATACGTTGCGCCAAAACTTATTTTTGAAGCGTAATAAAATCGATTCAAAATATTTTGAGGTGACAAAATCTTTTGAAAAGTCAATTTTGTCACGCTAAATGTATTTTTTGACTACAAAATCTCTGTCGAACAAGCTCTAAAAGAAAATCCACATCCAATTATGATCTACTAACCAGACGACTAAGTAGCTAATTATCTTTTTCATCTCTCTAAATAAGTTGAATAGTGTTTACGAAGCACTCTCTTTAGTTGTAACACGAATTTGGAGTTGGGAGGAATCACATGAAAGCTGCTTGCTAGTATTGTTTTTAAATGGAGGCATAGTTTCATTTCACCTTCATTTTTGTACAATACTTTGTAGAATTGTAGCTCAATTGGGTTAAACCGTTTTACATGGCTTCTTGACTAGGCATGCAACTGCAACTGCAACTGATAATCTGATATTATGAATTATCTTTTCCCTTTTCTGGTTTAGATTCTTGGAGCCTTGAGATTGAAGTTGCAAGTATGGCCCGACCTTGTATGCTCGTCGCAGCACTTATAGCCATTGTTTTGTTCACTACTGTTGCTGCTAAAGTACCTATTGGCTATCACAATGCCTAATTGCCATTTAATTGATGAATAATCAAGTTATTAGGCTCTACATAATGCACGTTTCATGTAGAATTTCCGTGCATATGCACTAGCGACTTGTGTGAGCATGCGTGCGCACAAAATCATATAGCCTAATGGTTTGCAAAGAGTAGTTTGGTGTCAATTTGACTAAAGTTCCCATCCTCACTTATTTTACCAATGCTATTTAATACTTTGTATGAATCATGCTCTAATCTTTAAATTCAAGTTCAGTTCTTGGGGAGCTGAAGAGAAAAATTAAAATATTGAAAAGTGTCTTTTAAGAAAATAGAAAAAATCTAAATAAAAACCAAATAACTCTATATTAAGAATAAAGATAATTGAGAATATTTTATTTAAGTTGAAAAAAAGCACCACAACCTTAAGTAGGTATTTGAGAATAATTATAAACAGTTACATGATTAATAAATTGAAAATAAGTTGTTTGAAAAATAACATAAATCGATTAGTAATAAACAATTTAAAAAATAGTCAATTCAAAATTATCCTTTATTTCTAGTTCTCGAAAACTATTTTTTATTGACAAATGTTCAGTTGACTTCAACCCAAATAATTTTGCTATAAATTTAACAGTAGACTTGTAGTAGGAATGGACAATTATCTAATGGGTTGTAAGTTGTAAGACGTTATTTAACAATTAATTAATCCTAGCACAATAATTCAATCAGAGGATTTGAACTAGAGTAATTATATTTAAACTATATTTTTTTATTATTTATACTACGTTTTAATTGTAATAAAAATTTTAAATCTTTGAAATTTCACATATGATCGGAACAAATCGTTTGCTTTATCAAAAATAAAAATAAAAAACTTTATTTTGGTTGGATCCCTATTTTCAACCATTATAGTTGGCGTCGACCAGCTTTGCGAAACAGATGGACGCAAGGAAGAACACATGCGAATAAAATTTTAACATTCTTACCTAGAGTGAAAGACGCTTTCGTTTTTATCATTAATTTTTAATTAATTTTCATATTTTATTTTTGATGACGATTTTTGTCTAAATATTCTTCTAATGTGCATTGAAATAAAGAAAAAATATTTTGTCAAAATTTTGTATTTGTTATTTGTTTTGTTTATTTAAAAATACAAGAGGCAAAAAAATATTTTTACACCCTCCAAGTTAACTTTTAGAACAGCAATCATCATCAAAACAAAGATAATACGTGTAAATTAATAGGTTGTTGATAAGAATGTGATAAAAAAAAGTTGTGAGAACATAAATGCAAAAATGAGCAATAGTTGAATAAATTCATTACAATTAAAATGTAGTGTATTTAACAAATAATATGGTGTGAATATAATTATTCTTTGAAATAAATAACGTGGTGTGAAGAAAAGAAAAACAAATATACTAGAATGAGCACATTTGAAGAAAAGTTACTAGTATGAGATGATTTAAAGAAAAGAAAGGGTAAAGAGCAGCAAAGAACCTCAACATTTTTCCCTACCTAACATTTGAAAAATAGGTAGGCAGAAATTAAAAGGGTAAATCATCATTCTATTATTTTAAATTAAAATATTAAACAAACTAAAATAGTGTTTTTTTTTTTTTTAATTCTTTTTTTTTTTTTTTTTTTCTTTTTGTTTTTGTTTTTTTAAAATTATTTTTGTTTTTTATCTTCTGAATTTTCTTTCCCTTTTTAATATTTGAATTTACTGGCTTGAGTAACAGATAAATAGATCAATTCATTTGAATGATGCCTATTTTTCAAAAGGTGGAGGACAAAGTACCCATAAAAAATAGTTTAAGATAAAAGTGCAAATGAAACTAAAATATTAAAATTTTTACTGCTATTTACTCAGCAAAACAAAATACTCATATATGTAAAAATTGGATTGGAATTAGATAGTACAATTTAATCGACTCAGTTCATGGAACCAAACATTCTTGGCCTAGGATCCATGTAAATTAAAAAAAAAAAATAGTAACAGGTTAATAATCTATGGTCACTGAATATAGAATATTGAGTAAAATTTCAATTTGGTCACATAACTTTAATTTGTCATAATTAAGTCATTAAACTTTGATGCATCTTCATTTTTAGTCACTCTATGAGCCCAAGTAGAGGTGGCTTTGAGGGTGTGCACGTGGTGCAACAGCATAGGACCTCAACATTATAAAGGCACTAATATTTTTTTTATTATACTTGCTTTATATATTTTTAATTTTTATTAATTTTAAAATTATAAAATATTTTTTTTATTATAAGCTTTTCCAAATATTTAAAATGATACTTCTAAAAAAATTTAAAATATTTTATTAGAATATTTATAAGCCTTTTCAATTATACCATAATATTTATCAACACGTATGGTTATTTAAGGCAATGAAATGTCTTGATACTCTCAAGATTGATTAAAAGCAACTAATTATTAATAAAGTGTTTGTTGGAAATTGAGACCAATTTATTTATTGCCCACAAGATCTTTGTTCAGAGAAAAATAACGAAACATAAAAATATAAAAGATAGAGAAAAAAAATTTATGGACTGTCAAAACTTTCATTATATGAAAAATTGTTATAATCATATAGATTTCATCCATTCAAATATTCAAGTATCTCAAGAAAAATAATATTCTTAAACTTTAACACACCCACTAATTTCTACTATTTGTACAACCCACAAAGAGAACAAGAAAAATAACTAGGATGCTAAGCTTACAATTTTTCTTTCAAAAACCCTCAATTCACATCTACAAAAAAGAATAAACCACGTTAATTTATAGTTAACATATGACCTAATTTTCTTCCAAAGTATACAAGATTTGAAAACTTGTCCAATTTTAGCTACCAAATATAATATAATATAATATCATATTATATCATATTTTTCCTTCTCAACAATTGGTATATCTTTTGATTTTGGCAAGTTTTGAGAAAAATATCCCAACAATCTCCAACTTGACGAAAAATGATTCAAAAATCAATCATCTCTTCTGCAGCTCTTCATCTTGATACTTAAAAAAAGGGTACACTTTGACAATCCCAATTCTCAAAACAGAGAATGAACATACTCCACCATATAAGTATAATCACTTAGAATTAACAAATTTTAAGAATTTTATCGGCTCATGTCGAATAAATTTGCTAAAATATTATGGTACAACTCCCTTGCTTGACTTACTTGGAAATTCATCAGCCATCGACATCAATTCCACCGCACACCTTACATTAATATCAAGCCAATGCCCATGTGCAAAAATGGACCCGCTAGTAGTAACACATCCTCTATCATGGCAACTAGCGCATACCACGAATATGTAAATATTTACTCAAGCGACATCATCGTCTCCTATAATGAGAGACATGTTGTCCGTATCTGATGTTGAGCAGTTAGTCAAGTCTGCTCCACCTTTTGGACAATTTTTTCTCACGTGACCAGGTTTTTCAATATATTTGTTAGAAATAGGGGTTGGTTTTCCTTTCAAAACCTTATGCAGTCCAAATTGAATCAAAACATCTTTGACTTGTACTTTGCAAGCCAAAATTGATTCTTCCATCAAATTTCTCAACGTCATATTTAATAAACATATCTTCTTTGCATGCCAACACTACGAACGAACGATTCTCGATACCTCTGTTGGGAAAGACCAATTCTTTGTTGCCCACAAGATCATTGTTCGAGAGAAAATAACGAAACAAAAAAAATATAAAAGATAAAAAATTTATGGACTATCAAAACTTTCACTATATGAAAAATTGTTACAATCATATAGATTTAATCCACCCAAATCTCCAATTATCTCAAGAAAAATAATATCATAAGCTTTACCACACCCACCAATTTATACTTTTTATACAACCCATAAAGAGAACAAGAAAAATAACTAAGATGCTACACTTACAATTTTTCTTTCAGAAAATCCTCAGGTCACACCTACTAAATAGAATAAACCACGTCAATTTATAGTTAACATATGACCTTGATGTCTTCTAAGTTTCAACTACCAAAGTGTCCAAGATTTAGAAACTTGTCCAATTTTAACAAAATATTATATAATATAATATTATATCATATCATATCTTTTCTTTTCAATAAGTGGTGTATTTTTGATTTTGGCAAGTTTTAAGAAAAATATCCCAACAGTGTTAACGATCCCATAAAAGAAAAGGGAATCGAAGAGTTTATCGGCAAGTTATCAAAAAGATTTCTATGGTATGTCTGCAAAAAAAAAAAAAAAAAATTATAAGTATCTCTTTAAAGAAGAGGGAGCCAAATGTTTTTTACTTTTTTTAAAAGATTAAAGATTCATGTTTTTTAATGTTCAATTAATCTTTATTTTCCTTATTTATTCTATAGCTGATGAATAATCGAAAGAAAAGCAATTGTTCAAGTAATTAAATTTACATACATTCTGATTTGTTCGTTTACGACTCTATGCTTAATTTTTTATTTTTCTTATAGTCTTAAAGATAGATAATGGCTTTTAATATTTCTAATTCCTCTATATTTTTATTTGATTGGTGGTACATGATTTTTTAGGAAACAATATAACTTTAATTAAGTTTATAAAATTTTTGTCAGTTTAATATTTAATCAGTGTTGTTAGAACAATGATCTCACTTTTGCGAGGCGGAGATAATTCACCACTTTTTGTCGGTTAAAATAATATATTTAATATTTAATCAAGTGTTATACTTCAATTTTTGTGACTTTTTTTAATTAATTACTTTCATAGTTTTTATTTTTGTTATAAAAGCTTAGAATACATCATAGAAAACAACAATTATGATTAGAAAACAAAAGAAAAACAAGAAAAATTGAGAAGTTGATAGAATTTCAAAAAAGTGCTATTGATAGATTTATTGTTAAATAAGTTAAAAATGTAGACCAAGTACTTAAAAATGATGAAAATGAAGATGTTGAGAAAAAATTGAGACTTAATGAAAATGATAAAAATAAAGATGTTGATGGTGAAATTATTAAGGAAAATGATATTAATGAAGATATAGATGGTTTAATTCATAATAAGGATAAATTGTAGTAATTTCTAACGTCTTTGAAACTTTTTTTTTAGATTAGATCTCGAATTTTATTTTCTAAGATCCATCATCCCAACTTTTTATATAAAAGTTGGGGTGATGGATAACAATAATTAAATAATCGGAGAATCAAAGATAAATAAAAATCAAACGTTGAGACACTAATTGCAATTTATCTCTTGTAATAAGTCCATTTCCATCAACATTAATGATATAAGAACTTGGGATAATCTTGATATAAAATCTAAAGATTTGTTAGTGATAAATAGTTCTACAAGAGATCTTTCACTAGAAAATAGTCATAAAGATAATTTGTCTAGGTGTTTCTTTTCAAACTTTTACATTCATTATTTTTTAAATGGCGAGAAACGTAATAGGCAATGTTTGGTTTATTCAAGTGATTTTAATTCTTAATAGAGTTTTTTATGTTTGTTGCAAGTTATTTTGAAGAAGTTTACAAAAAGAGAATCGATTAATAAATGAAGGATTTAGTGATATGTAAAAAATAAACAAATATTTAAATGTCATATTTTTGCAATGAAATTAAAATATAATTTACTTTTTTTAATATATTTATTAGTTAAATAAAAAGAGCACCATTTTAAATTGTCATACAGAGCGCCCAAAATCTCAAGACCGACTCTGAACCCATGTTACTAGAACTAACATTCCAATCCTACATAGATATTTTAAATTGAGAACAATTTAACGTCTCGTGTTTTCGCATAATTATGTCATCTAATCAAGTTTTGCTTGCAAAATTTTAAAATAAATTACCTTTTACCAAGTTATAATCAGATAGCATATATTTTCGAATTTTGCAACCACGACTTGACTATGTAGCATATTTACGTGGAAACACAAGACATATCAGATTGCAATCAAAATTTAACATTCATGTATAATTGAAACGTTTAGTTTAGTAACATGGACTAATAAAGTAATTAATATTAAAAGTAGTTGGAATTCAATGATTTGATTTCAATAAATTAAAATTAAGTGGCACAAATAAAATTTTCTTCAGTGAAAAAAAAAAATGAAATTAACCAAAATAGTAAATGGTTGTCAACTTTAAAGTTATTGGATCAGAAAGTCAGCTCTCAGCTAAAAAATTCAGTTGTTAGAGTTCATGGAGAGGTACAATTTAATTGCTTTTATAAATTTTATAAAAAAGGGTAAAAAAAAAAAAATTAATGGTCTGCTCGACTTGGACTGGCTCATACATACTTTAAACAATTCGATACTAGATAAATAGCTGGATCATGTTGGTCGTGAAAATTTTTATATTCAACTTAATTCGGTTTTCTACAACTACTATAAATAAAACTTTTAAATCTATAAATTTTTTCTGAAGAACTTTTCAATAAAAATTATTATTAAAAAACTATCGACAATAACTAAGACGTAATGGAAACATTAATTCTTGTATACAACAAAAATATCAAGTCTTATCTGATATGATCCTAAGCTCGTCCACCCACTTTGCATCGTTGAGGTTCAACCTTCCATTTGGACTCCATGTCTCCATGATTACATTTATGTTGATTAGCACTAATATTATTTTTCTTTCTTTTTTCGTGTTTTGTATTGCTCTAATTTTTTAAGCTTATTACGTTACTTCCCATGGCAGATTAGATTATGTGTTATAAATTAAATGCTTTTTGTATCATCACTTCCCAAAAGTCTCCTATAAACCACTGGCTTTTGTTATTTTCTGTACACCACACAGAAAAGATACAAGTTTTCTGGGTTTCCCTTTTCGATTTTCGCATCAAATTGTCAAAGATTCAAACCCAAAAAGCTCATCGAAATGCATGAATTCAAGACCAGTAAGAAGAAAAAGATGTGGATTTATTCTCATTGATTTCTTTTCCCCATAACCCAGCAGAATCCCAACTTATAGTCTTCTTGTGCCTTTCTTCTAATAAGAATAATGTCTCTGCCATTAACCACCACCAACGCCGCCGTCCCGTCAGTTTCCACTCTCAAGCTCCTCTCTAAAATGCTGTCGTTTTGGTTCGCACCAACCACCCGCCCTCCTGGCCTTGACCCGTAGATGTTTTACTATTATTTTGCTTTTATATTGCTCAAACAAATCCAATCTATTTTTTGTTATATGTGAAAGAATGTGCAATTTAATCTTGTGGGGATAATCAAGATTTTATTTTTGTTGTTAATTTCACACACGGAATAGGCAAGATCTTTTTTTTTTTTCAGACACCTTTAGAGGTTAATTTCACACACACAAAACACTTGGTTTTAATTCATATGCTTGTAACATTACCCTGTGATCATTTTCTCGAAGCTTAAATTTGTTAAACGTTTGAATAGAATTACGTCTTGAATAGATGTATGTTGGTTTTATTGTTGGGAAGGAAAACATGGATTTGTTTAATTGGGAACACAAATAACTTATTTTGCAAATCAAATCATTCTGAATGTGTTAGCTTTATATACTTGGCTATGCATATATATGCACACGTGCAATTTTTATATGTTGGGAATATGGTGGAATTGAGAGTATGAGTATGTATTCTGGGAACCCAAGTAGCTTAAACTTTAAATCAGATTGTGAGGGACTTGCAGGGAATCGAGGAAGTGGGGTTATGTCAGTTGGGCAATCATTGGTATTGGATAGTGAGAAGGGGGAGCTAGTAAAATCTTTAGGCAAAACTGGGAAGAAGAGGGTTGTTTCAGAGGCGAAAACAGTTGCTGCTTTGAAGAGCCATAGCGAGGCCGAGAGGAGGAGGAGAGAGAGGATTAATGCTCATTTGGAGACGCTTCGAGGTCTTGTACCCGGGAAAGAAAAGGTTAGTGATGTTTTTTCTGTTGGTTATGAATTACCATAATATTTGATATTGATATCTATATTTGTCATCAGATTACTGAAATCGCATTAATATGCTGTGGTACATGATGTATGTTGATGTATGTTCTTGTGGTATTCTTTTTTTGTAAATAGTTGTGCATGACTTAGTGAAATGAGTGAAGTTCTCTGCATTGTCGGAATGATCTTCACAGCTAATGGGATTCATACTTCTTGTGACTGATGCATTAAAGATCTTATAACACATTTCACTTGAAGTGTTAAATTATTAAGGAGATTCATACTTCTTGTGCCTGTCATATGATATGAACTCTCTCTATTGGTACATTTTGATTGGTGATCCATAAGACTTTTTGTTGGATTTGGTTCTTAATTTCTTTCGTCCATTTCTTTTCATTGATCATTTGGTGTGTTTTCTGTTTAATGATGACATGCTCCATAAATCACTTTGTTATGCTGAAAATTTCTGTTGCTAGATTATCTTCTCTATATCTCTTGCTATTTTTTGCTCATGAATTTCAAATTGAGTTAAGTCTTCTTTTCATTGTAGATAAATTCGGTTTGCTTTATATGCTTAGTATTTATACTTATGATTCACGCTTACACAATTAAAGTTTATATTACATGCAATATGAGCCTTTTGGTTGAAGAAGTTTGGTTGAAGAAGTAACTTCCACAAACAAAATATGAAAACAAAAATTGAAAATTTAATTATAGTCAAGTTGCATGAATCACAAAGCCAATGCAAGACTTTTCAGAACCAGTATGATTTTAATTGGTAGCCAAGTCGTTGCATTCAAAATAATGGCTATATTGATGAAACAGTAAAATTATCAAGTTACGTCTGTCTAAAATCCATTGTCAATCTGTGCACTGGCTGATTTTGTGTTAACGGAACTTGCAATAATATTCAGTATGGAAGCAACTAAGCGTGTCTACTGATAAATGGTGAATTTGTTGCTGTCAGTATGTTCATGTTTCCGTCTGAGGACTTAAACTTTGAGGTTGATGTTTTAGAGTAGGCCTTCTAATTGGTGCTTTCAAATTTTATACAACTAATAAAGGATAGATTCGGTGCAGTCATTATATGTTTATGTTTTTGACCGAGGATGTATTGTTCGAGGTTGATGTTTTCTGTCGAGGATGTAATGGTTGAGGTTGATGTTTTCGGCTGAGGATGTCATGCCGTAAAAGTCAATGTACTCTACTATTAATTAATTTGAGGAACTCGGGGTTGTTTGCCGACTTAAATATATATTAGTAAATCATTGTCTTCTTCTAAAATGGTTGATTAGTATTTCATTGTCTAAGGTCAAAGCAGTTAGGTGTCTGCATATGGAAGATTATGATTGGATAGTAAGCTACCTGCCAGCTGATGTTGTATGAATTATTTCCAATTTTTCCCCATGGACCCCTTTTAAATAATAATAATTTGATTATTTTCTTATATGTTATTGCTATGTGACTAGAATTCAAGTCATATTTAATTAATTTAATATATTTTTGTAGTTTTGGGTTAAGGAGATATTTAGAGATGGAGTACAAATAGATTTCGAACATGTAATTTATAGAGTAAGTTGATATCATATCACTTTCATTGTCACACAATATTGACATTTGACTTGATTGAACAAAATTATGCTGCAATTTGCATGAATTAATCAAGGCATAAGAGTATAAGAGTTAATACTTCAATAATTAAGTTTGCACAAAAATGGAGATGTTGCTCATTGGTTTTTGACTCCATCTAACTCGACTTTTGAATTTGATCCGTGCAAGTTGGTCCATGAATTGGCATATTAATGCCAATCGAGATAAAGGAAGATTTTATGTTACTTCTAAATGTTGAAGATTAAATTTAAATAAATAAATGTGTTCTTCTTTAACAGCTTAAATTTTTAGATGAGGTGGTTCAACATACTATAAAAACAACAGACAAAAATTGTTAGTTAAAGTCTAACCAACACTTATTTATGAAAATTGTCCACGTGTAAAATTTCGATGCAAGTGTTTTGATTTTGTATTAGATTTGCCACCATTGCATGTCATGGCAAGAACTTAAGTTTAAGCTCAACTCTTTCTTCCAACTGTTTGTTGATAGATGGATAAAGCTACATTACTCGCGGAAGTTATCAGCCAAGTGAAACAATTGAAGAAAACTGCAAAACAAGCCAGTGAAGATTTACACATTCCAACAGATTCCAATGAAGTGAAAGTTGAACAACTTGATGACACAGAAGACAGAACTTTCTCCTTTAGGGCTTCTATTTGTTGTCATTATAGACACGATCTCTTGTCCGATACAAGACAGTGTCTCAATGTGCTTCCTGTAGATTTGGCAGAGGTTGAGATCTCTACCTTGGAAGGTCGGGTGAAGATTGTGTTTGTATTAACTGGCAGAAGAGACGGGATGAATGACAGTGCTGAAGCTCGGGGACTTATAGCGAGTTCTATTCACGAGGCTTTGAGTTGTGTCGTGGATAAGGCGTCTGCATCAGAAGAATTTACTCAACAACTAATGCTTCCGCACAAGAGGCAAAGAGTTCACTATCTCGACTATCCTTAGTGATTTGTACGGCTTTATGTCAAAGTGGAAATGGTGAAATGGCAACATCTTGTTTGGCTGCATGGAAATTTGACATTGATATTCAAATTCAGAAAAAAGGGAGGGGGGGGTGAATGAAATTTCTTAACTCCGATTTTCATGTAGCCAAACGTGGGATGAGCGTTCCAGATGCTATTTTAATGTACTTTAGTGGCTAAAAGGACCGAAACCCGTGTACATTTGTGCAATAATCAGTTCATACTTTTGACACTGGAATACAAGTGGAAATAAAAATTCTGGATCTTTTTTATAGCATGTTTGATAAGTTAGAATAAGCAGTATTGGATAATATTAATAAAAAATCAGTACTATTCACTAATTCTGTTCATATCAAATATTTGCCTTAAATGCATACAACTAGGGGACTTCCAGCAAGAGCAACATTTTGTTTGGCTTTGCCCAATTGAGGTCACATTAGAGAATAACATAAAAATAAAAAATGGGTTCCCGACTTAGGTTCAAATCTCATGGTTGACTGGGTTCGAGTACAATGACTTTTACTCAACATCACAACCCTTTTTTGGCAGCCAATCATCATCTCAACATTAGTTGAGGAGGTAAAAGAAACTTGTTCTAGGAACTTTACTGTTTCTACTCACCCTCACGAATAGGGGTGGTCATTTGGCTGGGTGGCTCAACAAGCTTGCAGGCCGGCCCGTAAATGCCCAGATACGAGCCGCTCGTCTCTAGACCATAGTGGACCCTGGACTTGTTTTTGGGCCAAATTTAGGCTTAAATTCTCATAATGATTTTTTTGTCATAACTTTGTTGCATTGTATTTGTAATTTATCGTACAAATAACTTGTAAGAAATTTTAATTTTATTTTTTAATTAAATTTCAGATGGTTGAAAAACATAATCGACGGGCTCGTGAGCCCAAAAGCCGGAGCCCATATAAGACACGAGCCGGGGGCGAGGCTAGAGATTGAGCCACCCCTACTGATGAATCAAAGGTATTTAGCTCACAAAAAGTTATATCCAATATGACAATCAATTAAGCAGTTGAGCACCAGTGGTCTAGTGGTAGAATAGTACCCTGCCACGGTACAGACCCGGGTTCGATTCCCGGCTGGTGCAATTTTAATCTTTTTTCCCCCATTCAATTACCTTTTCATATTCATCTCGATTCTTTATTTTTCAGCCAACAAAATCTGTATTTCTATTAGCCCTAAATAACAAAAGCAATTATATATTCCTAATATTCAGTAAATTTGATTGAAAGATGGATAGTTCTCGTCCCTGCAAGAGAACTCTCATTCCGGAGGACGACGTAACAGACAATATGATTTTGCACATTGTGAGGTGTAGTTCAAGATTTCGACAATTTTTAAACCCATATTGGTGGCATTACCGGCCTGACTGGAACCTATGTTCGTGTCGGCACTGCTGGCTTCGGCAGTGTTCAAATTATAAAGAAAGTAAAATTTAAGAGGCCCAGAAATTGATTGGGGATTTTATGTTTAAACTAGGACTTCAGGGTTCAAATAAGGTCATGGTTGAAACTTTTACAGAAGGTGAATATGGTAAAGGGAAATGGTTCCTAGATCCCGGTTGGCAACTTGTCATTGCCGGAGTTTGATGTTGTGAATTCACTTGACCATCATCTAGTACTTGTTTTGTTGGAATTGCTGTTTGTTTAATAACCTTAATTCAAATCGTAGCCTATTGATCTCTCTGAACTGCCAATAAATGTTTGTATTTTACAGACAGACAGATATCTTGGTTACACTGGCAAAAACTCATATTTTATTTATTAATTAATAATTACTCCATTTTTGAAAAGTATGTCTGTACGCACCTTTTAGATAAATGGTTCTGGTGATTGTGTGATTGCAGACAGTGAAATATTTGGTTGATGACTGCTAAGTGCTACATATCTGTGGCTGCTTCGCTTGACTCTTGTTTCTCGTACGTGTTGCTTAGCTGTGATTTGCCACTTGGCGTTTCTATTGGCTGCAATAATTTTTCCCTCTTATACCCTACGGGGTTATCGTTTCCTGTATTAAAAATTGTGTTCTCAATTCTTTCTCATATCTGTGTTTTCTAGCATTAAAGGACTTAATGGCCTCCAAATTGAGATTAATTCTTTTATTTTGATGATAAGATCTTTCTGGGGAACAAAAAAACAGAAAAAATATAAAAAGATAAATAAAAATTCATGAACTTTTACTTACCAAATTCTCAAAGTATCTTTAAAAAATAATATTGTAAGTTTTATTACATCGACCAATTTCAACTCTTTGTACAACCTATAAAAAAAAAAAAAAAAATTTAAGATGTTAAGCTTACAATTTTTCTTTTAATAAACTTTTAAATTACATACTACAAAAGAGAAAAAAACACGTCAATTTATAATCATCGTAAACTAAAACTCTTGACCTATAAATTCGACTACTCAAGGTAATAACCAAACCAAATTTCTTTCCTTTTCAATTCGGCAAATACACATGAGATTGATGCCATAATTGCCTTTTTAAATCTACAAATTTTTCTTCCAAACAATTCAAAAAGGTAAGTTTTGAACACCATATGATTTTATTTCCTATTTGCAATTACGAAAAAATAAACTCCACTATTTACATAGTGATTTTCTAATACCGCTTTTATATTATCTTAACATTAAATGAGTTTTATTTAACTAAAAAAAAAATGCAATGTAGACAATGGAGAAGATAAATCTTTTTTATTGTGGGGAAGAGAACATTTCCCTCGCAATTATTGCACTTTTACTTTTGGCATTTGAGGCAAAATCCTAATAATCTCCACTTTGATGAAAATGAGCCAGAGCTTAACATTTCTTCTACAGCTTTTGATTATGATACTTGGGAAAAAACCCGATATAACTTTGACACTCAAAATAGATAATTAACATACTTCATCATATAAATATAATTACTTAGAAATAACATATTCTAAGAATTTTATCACTCATGTCAAATAAATTTGTCGAAATATTATGGTGCAACTCCATTATTTTAAATTTCATCAGCCATCGACATTAATTTCAACACACATCTTGCATTAATATCAAGTCAATGTCCGTGTACAATCATATGGACCCGCTAGTAGTAATACATCATCTATTATGGCATTTATTGCATGCCACGAGAATGTAAATATATCACTCGGATGATATCATTGTCTCCCATAAAGAGATATACATTTTCCGTATTTGATTTCGAGCGATTAGCCTAGTTCTACATTTTGGACAATTTTTCTCACTAGACTAAGTTCACAATTCCAACAAGATACTCTTATTTTCATGCAGTTATTCTTCTTTATTTTTCAGCAACATGTAACGATTTTTCAAATGAAATATTACTTCCACTATTCAACCTCCTTTTTTCATAAATTAATTTATTTGTAACTTCTTCAAAACTTACAATTTCTTTCACATACATCAATTTAACGCTTTATCATCATCATCAATTTTAACTCCAATAACCTAATAGTTCAGAAACGATCACATTGAGAACATTCAAGTGGTTTGAGATTTTCACATATGTATTTATTCACAAAGAATGAAATTGTTCCTTCAAATACAATCAATTTGAAAGAATCTTTATTTGATACAACTCTTCAAATTTTTCTCAAAGTTTCTTTACCGTAGATATTCCATGAATATTTGTAAGAATATTGCTAGAGAGAGACGTATCGTACTTGCAGTTTTTCAATTCAAATATTTCCAATTCTCATTGCTCATACTGAAATTTTTAGTATCTTTATTGAAAATAATAAATGGTTTCTCTTTCAAAACATTATTGACTTGTACTTCCCACAATTCAAAATTAATTCTACTGTCAAATTTCTCCACATCATGTTTGACAGACTTATCTTCGTTATGCACCATTACTCGAAGACCGACGCTCGACTACCGTTGAGAATTGAGATCAATTCTCCCTTTTTTTTTTTTCTACAAGATCATTGTTCAAAAAAAAATAACGAGACAAAAATTATAAAAAAATAAAGAAAAATTTATGGACTGTCAAAACTTTTCATTATATGAAAAATCGTTACAATTATATAAAATTTTACTTACTCAAATTTTTCAAGTATTTTAAAAAAAAATATTTCAAGATTTACAATACCCATCAATTTTTACTCTTTGTACAACCTACAAATAGAACCAAAAAAAAAAAAAAAATTAAGATGCTAAGTTTATCATTTTTTTTCTCAAAAAAATCTTCAAATTACGTACGACAGAAAAGATAAAAAAACACATAAATTTATAATCAAAGTACACTAGAACTCTTGACCTACAAATTTGTCTGCCCAAGATAATGACCACACCAAATTTCTTTCATTTTCAATTCAGCAGACACACACGATATTGATGCCGTAATTGCCTTTCTAAATATACAAATTTTTCTTCCAAACAAAACAAAGGACAAACAATTCAAAAAGGTAAGTTTTGATCACTATAAGATTTTATTTCCTATTTACAACTATGCCCTTTTACTTTTGACATTTGAGACAAAATATCTCAACAAGAATTTCATAATTTTCCTTCAACCTACAAAATATCTATATATATTGGTGAAATTATTTTAAAGAGGCTGTTCAGCTATGGTTGACTTTTGTGCCTGGCGTGGTGTTGGGGAAGAGAGAGGAGGGCAGGGGGGGGAACGGGGTTATGAAAAAGTGTTTAGTTTTATAATATCCTATTGTAATTTGTTTCTTTTTATGCATATTTACAGAGCCTATATACTTGGCCATCTAATTCATCACTTTAGCCATGGTTTGAGTGCAATAATTTGGTATTGTTCTTAGCTACTTGTGATCTCTTCTTACATAAATTACTCTTTTAAAGAAGATTAATATTATTCATAGTCGCTCATTATTAGTAGTCATCATATGTGGTATTATTCAATTGGATGAATTATTCATAATTAATTAGTATAAATACATTACTTAATTGGATGTACTCCAATTGAGTAATGATTACTTACATGTCTAATAAAATGATTATATATAATTAATTAGTATAAATAGTATAAATACATTACTCAATTAATTAGTATAAATACATTACTCAATTGGAGTACATCCAATTAAGTAATATCACGTAGGATGATTATCGGTAGTGAGCGACTATGAATAACATTATACATGTCTAATAAAATGATTATATATCATTGAATAATATTAAACAAAAAAATTAAATTTATTGTTAAGTTATATATTATTATGTTGAACGATGTTAATAGTTGGAGTGAGCAAAATGGAAACAACCTAAACATTGAAAACAGGGTGTTTTTGAAGCTGGATTTTAGAAATTATAAAAGTCATTTTCAACAATCAAAGACCATTTTTCTTAATATCAATTTTCACTTGATTGAGCTGTAATCCCTAGAGTCTCCACTGCCCACACAAATAAAACCCACATCACAAGTGTTATCCAGATAATAGCCCATTTTTTGAATATGACTTGTTTGATCCCAAAAAGTTGATTCCTTCACCATTCAGTATTGGGCCCCAACCCATACGACCTTCGTCGGTTGAATCTCTATTGTCCACCAATACATCAATTTTCATTAACCTACACTAAACGCCAATAATTGCAATTAATATTATACTTATTTTAAATAATAAATATCATCTCTATTAAAAAGTGAAATATAGACAACTTTAACTATATGTTTGACACGTAAATTTCTGTGTTTGTCTGCAACAAAAAGTATGTTTTAATAAGTATAAGTAAGTTTTAAATAAATAAGTTTTTCATTTATCAAAATTAAAAATAAGTTAATTCAATAAAAAATGAATTACTTTCGAAATAAATAATTTTTTACTTGAATATTTAAGTATATTTGCTGATAATAAATAAACAGATGTTTAAAATTGACAAAAGGGGAAAGAAGAAGAATATACACAAGAGAGCTTCTAGGAATGACATGAACACATGTAGTCACGTAGATCAAAGCCCAATTTTGGTAATTTTAACTTTAGTTTTAGTTTTTCTAATAAAATCATCATAAAATGGAAATATATTATAGAAGTGGGACCCATTTAACTAGACCACTATCACATGAATTTTGCAAAGGTGAGCTGTGGTTTGACATCAAAGGAACAAGAAGACAATGGCCATTACAAAAACCCATTCCTTAATCATTTCAAATTGAATCCACAAATTTCATTAATTGAAGTCAAAATATGCTAACCAATCTTGAATGGAAAATGTGCTGTCCTCAAACTTTGAATTCTTGATCATTATTTTTTAACATTTAGGTCATCAATTTTTCAGTTTGAGTCTATCTTAAAATGTTAAAAAAAATAGTCAAACAATTTATTTGTTAATTATTTATTTTCGTATTTAAACAATGTGGGATATAATTATCATTAACACGTCTTCATGAGATGTTGGCTTGTTTAAGATCTTATTGATCGTTAGAATTTTATTTTAAAAAATCAATTTTATTAAAAAGGTAGCTGATACCTCGTATGTTAATGAATGTTTTACTTATTTAAATTAACAAGTGGAATGTAGTCTTCATTTGTTGAAAATCGTGAGATGGCACGTGCAAGACATAGTGACCCTTTTAACAGGAAACTGATGACTGGCACCCAAATTATAAGCTTGGAGATCTAAGGTTGTGTTTGATTGTAAGTGGAAAATTTGGGTGGAAAGAAAATATTTTCCATGGAAATGAATTACCAAGAAAATTTGGATTGGAAAATGTTTACAAATTCCATGGAAAATAAATAGGTTGGAAAAGGTTAACAAATTTTCCACTGGAAATCCTATCCATTAAAGAAAATATTTTCTCTGAAAACAAGGAAAATATACTAAAAGTGGAAAACATGGAAAATATTTTCCATGGAAAACAAAAGTTCCAATCAAACGAAAAAGATGGAAAATAGGTGAGAAACGTATTTTCCATGGAAAATTTTGTCAATCAAACATACCAAAAATTTGGAAAATGGGTGGAAAATTTTCATTTTCCATGGAAAATGAAAGGAATCAAACACACCTAAGAGTCCTACAAATTGATTAGGAGGCTGGCTTATTTGCACAAATGATTTCTGACTTTTGTATTTATTGTAGATTGAGGACTTATCTTTTATTTTTGACAATTTAACCCCTATTTCAAATATTTTTGACGACAATGGTCATTTTCATCAATTTCTATCTAAATAACCGTTAAATTTGACGGTGGAAGTTTTTTTATTTAAAAAGGACTTATTTGCACAAATGGTTCCTGACTTTTGTAAAGAAAAATTTGAAGCAAAAATCCTAATCTTTTAGAAAATGTTGAAAAGTCCGCTTGTTTTTAAATCCTAACATATATGACCAGTGAAAGATTAGGGACTTTTGCTGCAAATTTTTCTTTATAAAAGTCATGGACCATTTGTACAAATAAGTCCTTTTTAAAAAAAATTTAAATTTTTTTCATTTGGATGGAAATTGATGAAAAGGACCATTGACGCCAAAAATATTTGAAATATGGGCTAAACTGTCAAAAATGAAAAGATAGATTCTCAACTCACAGTAAATGCAAAAGTTAGGGACTATTTGTGCAAATAAGCCATTAGGGGCTCGTGAGCTTTATTTGTTAAAATTTTGAAATGCGACAATGAATAATGTGAATTTCTCCTTTTTAAAAACAATATCAATGAATTTGAAATTTATCGACTCAATAAAAATGTGAGGTTCATAAACAGAAGAGACGTGTTACATAATTAATTAATAGCATGTTTGTCTAAACTTAAAAAAGTACTTAAAAACACATATTGTTGTAGAAACACATGACATGAGTAAATTTTTTAGTTCCAAGAAAACAGATGAGAAAGTGAAGATGGAGAGAGTTTATATTTGTTGTTCCAAATGTATGTTCTTTAACCATCTTACCAATAAAATGTTTACAAATTATCAAATAAATACAATTATTTAATGGATAATTATATTCACATAACTCATTTTATTTATTATACTATAGTTTAAATGCGCTTAATGTTATCGATATTTGTTAATTGTAGTACTTATGTCCTCAATATTTTTTTGTTGCATTCTAATCTCCAATCTCCCCTTAATTAGCATAATTTGTTTCTAATAACATTTTCATCTAAAAATGTCTTTGAGGGGCATAAAATAACATTTTAGCCCATCATATTTTAGAAAACAATAAATTTTTTTTTTCTCATTTCCAAGCATGCAAATAGTATAAACCATATTAAGAAGGAGATGCACTAATTAATGGAAGTTGACGATAAAAATTTGATGGAAAAAAAAGTTAGTACACAAATGCTAGGGACAAATATTGATGACTTTAAGTATAATTAAAATGTGGTGTGAGTAGTTAAAATAATAGTGTAAATATAATTATCTTTACTTAATGTATCCACACTTTGCGTTAAGATTGACTTGTATTTATTTGATAATGTGTAAATTTTTTATTGAAAAGATATCTAAAGAGACATAGACCTGAACTCGATCGAGGTAGGTTTCGCCCGAACCAGCAGGTGAAATTTTTTGCAACCGTGTTTGTTAAAAGCCGTGTCAAACAAGCTAAATCGCAAAAGCGTCATAACTTATACAATTTAAGTTGAAAACGCCTATTTTAAACAAAAGACTTAAATGCCCTCATTAATAAGGTTTGTTAATGAAAGGTGTGTTAACAGACTATTAATAGACCACAAATTTGTTAACAAACCACAAGTTTTAGTTAAGACCAGACCATCGACAGACTTTGGTTAAGGTCTGTAAACAAGCCAAATCTTAACATATACATGGTTTGTTAACATCATTTTAAATATTTTAAACTAATTTTTCAATTAACCACTTCGAATGAACTCAGATTTATAGAAATTTAAAGCAAAAATCACGATTTATACTCAAATGTACACATATTTTCTTAATTTATATTATAAAATCCATAATTTCTAATGTGAATTAAAAGAAAAAAATAGAATCGGTGAATTTCTACCTTGAAATATGATTTTTTATATAGATAAAATGAGTTGAATTTTAATCTTGAAATGAGTTGGATTCTAATATTGAAATGAGTTAGATTTTAACATAGTAATCTTCTTTTTTAAGCAATAGATAAATTTAAAATTATTTGAAATGTAATAAAAGAAAAAAAAAAAAAAAGAAGATAATATTATATTTTATAATTTAGTTGAAAAATAGATTATCGATCATTAAACAAAAATTGGTCGGGTCCCTTCGTCATTTAGCACCATTCCCACAACTTTTTGCCTAATGAATCCAAGATTTCCAACTGCTATGTAAGACATAAAAAAATATATATTTATGTGTAGTGACCAATGAAGCACGTGAACCAAAAATATAAATTGTGAACAGCTTTTCCCCACTACTTTGTCTGTCTGTGTACCAAAACCCAATAATGAAGAAAAACTTTTGGTATCAAATCTTATCAGTTTTACTTCTTCAATCTCTGTTATATGCATCTGCAGTGGTACTGCCACTGGTGCATAATGTTAGTAGCTTATTCAGGGATAGAGAGCTCTTAAGTGGTTGCAATTTGTTTCAAGGCAAATGGGTTGTTGATTCTTCAAATCCTCTATATCAATCTTCAACTTGTCCCTTTATTGAACCTGAGTTTGACTGCCAAAAGTATGGCCGCCCTGATAAACAGTATCTCAAGTTTTCATGGAAACCTGACTCTTGTAGCTTGCCCAGGTACCCCACTCCATCCCATTTTATTTTTTTTTCTTTAATATTGTCCAGTCTATTACTAAACGGGTTTTTTGTTTCGCAGATTTGATGGGATGGAGTTTTTGAGAAGATGGAGGGGGAAGAAGATTATGTTTGTAGGTGACTCGCTGAGTTTGAATCAGTGGGAGTCTCTGGCTTGTATGATTCATGCTTCTGTCCCAAATTCCAAGACCAGCTTCGTGAGGAAGGACTCACTTTCTGCTGTAACATTTCAGGTTAGGATACATTTTTTTCTTTAATTCTTTTTGCATTTTAAATTATAGAAATTTAACTTTTTGTTCTCTTTTGTTGGGATAATAATCTGCCTGTTCATTGCTGCAAATTCCTATTTGTTGAAAATTAAAGACACTTCTTTGTCGGATTTCCGTTCTGCCACCTTTTGTTGCTTCCAATCATAGCTTATAGCTACTTGTTTGTTTGTTTGGTAATTTTTTTTTTTTTTTTAAAGATTATATAAGCAATGAAATTTTACAGAAACATGTGAATAAAAATTATAAGTATTACAAAATATATAGATAAAAATGATATCTGAGCAACTTATAAAAATTTATAAGGACCGACAAACATGTTAATATAAGTAGGGTTGCTAGCAAAAATCCCCATACCGCTATATCAAAGCAAAATTGCCTTTTTTTAAAAAATCTTTGGTTTTTGGTACAGCATAGATTTATTTGAAGTCAAATTATTTACGGGTCCACATGGCATAAAACCAATGGTTTTGAAAAAATGGACATCTACCAATTCTTAGAATTTCATCTTAATTTGTCAATTTTGTTAAGAAAAATAATGTAGCCTTTACTTTTGATTATTATTTTATACTGATCAATGTGAAAGTTTTACCCTTGCGCCATGAGGTTTCATCTTAAAAAGATAAATTTTGTTAAGAGAAGTAGTGTTTCTATTAATATTTTCATATTTATAAAGTTAAACTTTTACCCTTTAGTTTATTGTAACTTTAGAAGAATTTCCAATACTGTAAAATTTAGTTGTTTTAATTTTTACTCAAGAAAAATTATCAATTTTCCATGATATTATTAAGAATCTTGTGGTCAAATTACTAGCAGCTTTCTAAATGAATCGTTGTATAAAATGCTAATTTTGCTATTAATATCTAAAATGCTAATTTTGTTATTAATAAAGTTCAAATTAAAAAGTTAGTTAAAGATAATTATCCATCCAGAAACATCATTATGGTGCACCTATAAGACAAAGAGATTAAAATATGAAAAGAAGTGGAATCTAATCATTCTTAAACTTTTTACCGACATATAAAACATTAAAGTTATATTTGACACGTAACAACAAACTGTATCAAATACTGTAGTAAATAGATTTTTATATATATTTTTAGTAGTATCAAGTATTATTTAATCCACAACACCACACAAATGTTTTGGCGATGAAGTAAGTAATGCAATTTGGTAGCTCTATAATGATTAATTTTTATATTTTTTGATTCAAGAAATGCATTTTTTTAACAGAATTAGAGCAATAAATAATTGATTTTTCAATTCTTTTTATTGATTTGAATATAGAAAAACAAAATAACAATATAATTTATATTTTATACCTCATTGTATAAAAAACATGGATAAAATGAAATTCCTCGTGTTTCGAGGTTGAATTTTAGTCACATATTTGTTTTGGGGTGTTTGGTCCCCATATTTCAAAAAGGAAAATTATGGTGCAGGTCCCTAATTTATAGAAATTGTTCATTTAAGTTCCAAATATTTATTTTTTTAACGTCTGAATCTCTATCCTTTCTGACAGCAAAAATAATAGTATTTAGTTGAAAAGATGATTATATTTTTTTATTTTATTTTATTTTATTTTGGAACGTGTTTTAAAGTGATACAAACTATTGCATCTAATTTGAATTAGGAGGATTGATCTTCTACCCATTTATCCTACCTACTTATAAATGGATGATCTCTTCCACCTAGTGGGGGAGATTATTTTGCCCACTGGACAAGTGTGAGAGATTATTTTGCCCATCTGACACTTGTCCAAACATTTTTGTTGTGTTTGACTTTAATGTCAAACAAAATAATGGCCAATGCCCGGGCAGGCAGAGGAGATCATTTTCCCTACTTATAATGCCTACGTTGAGGTGGCATCACATGGTTGATAGTTCATAGTCCCACAATCGTGATTTCTACCAATCATGTTTAACCACTTCATCAGTGGGCATTATATCTCCTACCCACCATGGGTAGGAGATCAGGCTCCTTTGAATTAGTGTGATATAACAATTTAGATTGATATGTTCTAAAATACGTGTCATTTCGAAAACTAAAGAATATTTAATTAAATAGAGATTCCCTATATGAATCTGGTCAATACAATGTAATATTGATTTTGAAAGAGGTGTTGAACCTCAACACAATTGTTCATTTTCTTAGCACCCGTAGAGAGCAAATTCCATTTTAAAGAGACTTGCTATGTGCTCACGCATACTTCACCTCTTTCGATTTCATGAATTTTTATTATCTCATTGAATTCTTGTAATTTTACCTCCAATATTCTAGTTATATATCCTATACTATAGACATAGACCCAATGCAAGCATTAAGCAAATCAATGTATCTGATTATGATATGCAGGAGTATGGTGTTTCTATACTTCTTTATCGTACGCCATACTTGGTAGATATACAAAGAGAGAATATTGGTCGAGTGCTGAAACTGGATTCCATTCAACAAGGCAATGCATGGAAAGGAATGGACATGCTCATATTCAATTCATGGCATTGGTGGACTCATAAAGGAAAATCGCAACCGTACGAATTCTAAATCCTAAATCCTAAATCCCGTCATTCTCTTCTTGCAAATCTGAGTAAATAATAATGCAAAACGAAAGGAAAAGAGAATGTATATAAAATCCTGGTTATCTTTGTCTTTGCAGATGGGATTATGTACAAGATGGTTCTACTGTATCCAAAGATATGGACCGTTTGGTGGCATTTTACAAAGGTTTGACCACATGGGCTCGATGGATTGAGTTCAATGTTGATCCAACAAAGACGAAAGTGTTCTTCCAGGGAATTTCTCCTACTCACTATCAGTAAGTCACTGATCACCCTTTTTAGCTCTACAGAAAGCAGCAAGAACAACATGATTGATGCCTATCATTTTTTCATTTTTAACCAAGAATTCTTGTGCATCCTAGTTATATGATTTTGGGATGCATCAGTTTCGAAAACAATGGTAACTTTCAATGACGACTAATATCTTATCCGTCATGAAACATGGTTTTGTGATTGTTAATTTGCAATGACTCGAAATTGGCCGTTATGTAAAGTTCTATGACGATGGTCATAACAACCGCCATGGTAAGTTTTTACAACACTTTCATTCATGACGACTCATTGCCTGTCACGAATATAATTCTTTGAAGTCTTTTAGCTGTAACAGAAGCCTCATTTCACATTGGGACGACAAGTGGTTGAGCATTCTTCTATCTGAAACAGGGGCAGGGATTGGAGGTCAGGATCAAAGAACTGCTACGGTGAACAACAGCCATTAACAGGGCCGACATATCCAGGAGGGACACCCCCAGAAGTTTCTGTTGTTAACAAAGTACTAAGCAGAATCAAGAAACCAGTATACCTTCTAGATATCACAACAATGTCCCAATTAAGGAAAGATGCTCACCCATCAGCTTATAGTGGCGAGCATTCGGGTATTGATTGCAGCCATTGGTGCCTTCCCGGATTGCCTGATACTTGGAACCAGCTTCTATATGCAGCACTTGTCATGTGATGATTCAAAAAAAAAAAAAAAGGGAGAATTTTTACTTATTTTTGCTTTTGATTTTCGTCTACAGATTGATTGTACATTTGTGGAGGTATAACAACTGGTTATTAGTTGTGATTTGTGAATGGAGAATAAGAGAGGAAGTGTAAAACATTATTCCAAGCAGATATAATTGCTTTGTGCTGTAATAACTACAGAGTCTACTTGAAACAAATTATTTTTAAGGTAACTACAGAGTTGTCTCTACATGTGTTTTGGGATGACGCGACATGGGTTGCCTTTCAAATGCATCTAAAGGAGCACCATGTAGCAACTAGTCTACTTCGGCAAACTACATTTCCTCAAATCTCTTGTCTACTTGTAATTACGATGATTGCAAATACCCAGATGAAAATAATAAAGAGAGGTTACACAATGTTCAAATGCAAAAGCAAATCATAGAGTTAATTGCAGTAATATATGAGTCGAACTATATTTTCAATTTTTATTTTTTTGAGTTGTAAAACTTTAAATTAGAGGAAATTGAGTAAATTAGAAAAGAATGATAGGTGAAAACACAAATTTGTAAAGCAATACATGTTACATTAGTTAATAGAGAACCTAGATCAGTGCCTTTTGAAGAAATTGAAAACGAAATTGGAAAATTTGGGAAACGAATGAAACTGGAGAGGAAATTAGGGAAATAAAGGATTTATGTAAAGGTTTTAAATTTAATGTACTTTATATCGATTTTGGCTTAAATGGTATATTACACGCATACATTTTTTTAACCACGATTTTTGTTTATGTGGCATAATAAATAATGCACTTTGATAATACAGTGGCACTTAATGGCGCCACCTAAGATTTAAGGTTAATGTTTTAAAGTAATCATTATAAACTTTAATGACTATTAATGTAAGAAAATTACTTTAAATTACCATTTTGATATCCAAATTTCAGTGACCATTGGTGTAATTAACCTAATATCATATAATAAAACTAAAGAAATATTGTTAATCGTAATTATTAAGGAAAATATATTACCGTTGGTGTGGTGCTGTATATATTTGTACTCAAAATGTTCATAAAATCATGCAGCTTCATTTACATAATTCTTCTCATACAGCGTTCAATTCATCGATTAAGATAAGCAAACCAAGGACAAAGATCTAAACAAAGAAGCCTTGGCCACTAAAGAGAAATTCAAATAAAAAATGGGCTTTTCAATTAAAAATTACGGTGGAGGAATTAGCAAATCGCAACTTCGGATAGTAATTATAAGTTAGTACTACGGTAAACACTAACAAATGAATTACTCTGTTAACGATTGATAATCTTGATTGTATTCAGAAACATATATATAAATAATGATAATATTATACTAAATTGCGTAGTTGTTGTGTAGTATAATTCAAAAGGAAACGATCTCCTACATGGCAATTTTTTATTGAGTTTTATTTGATCAATAAAAATTATCATGTAGGTAGTAGAAAAGATAAATATTCTCTACCGTGGGTGGAGAACATTTACCCTAATTCAAGTGCATGGGGTGAGAGTTCTGACATTTTCAAGATTGATTTTGAACTCATACTGGCACACTCAAAGGAGGACAACTATGAGGAGCTTGCAAAGTATATGATAAGATGGATGATGAAGTAAAGCATGAAGAAGACACGTGTAGAATAAAATTAGTTTCTTTCAATATTATTTAGCTCCCAAGCTTCAAAAGGAATTAAATTTTTTACAATGTACTTTTATTGGCAGGAGGTCAGGTTGCACTTCACCTTTCTAAGTTTGCATTTTATTTTGTATTTTTAGTATCAATAATAAATACCTCGTAGGTGGTTTGAATTTAATAAAAAAAACAAAAAAGATTCATCCCAACATATTGTCCATGTTATATTTTCGTCCCTAACGCATTGCCGGTGTTGGTGCCGAAAATATATAATTGCTCATTTGTCCATAAAGTTTTCTAGGATTTAGATTAAAGAAATTAATACGAGTCCATAATTAAAAGGAAACCTTTAATATGAATTGATGGCTAATGCCTGGCGTGATATTCACAAATTCTTCATATATATATATAGTGAAAAACACAAAAAAGTAACAGCAATTCTGAAGCTGAGTTTGCTACAGACTTAGCAAGCTGTAGAAGACCTGCAAACAAATTTCTGTTGATGCTGATTTTGGCATTGTACATTGCATGATCTAGCTTTGTCCCTCAGCTCCTGAAATGCCCTCATTGTTTCCACATCGAACCCTCCCGCAAACTGTAAAAAATAAAAGTATAAAACAAGTAAAATCTTTATAGCAAGTCATGTAGAGATCAAAGATCATAAGCAACCAAGGGGTAAAAAATAATGTTAGTCGCTCAACTTATAACGAAGTTTTGCATGTCGTTTAACTTTATTTTGTTGTAAAATAGTCACTGAATATTGCTTTTTATTTCAGTTTGGTCCTTCTGACATCTATGTCAATGCTACGTCATATTTCTGTCTTTAATGCAAGTTATTCCGTTACAGAAAGTCAGAAAAACTAACGGCTTTGAAATAAAAAGAAAATTTATGTGACTACTTTGAAATAAATTAAAGTTTGATAACTTCCATAAAATAAGTTTAGTAATTAGTAGCATTATCATCGAGATAAAGAAGTATTGTTAATTTCTTGATGCTTATTTGTTGTACCTGGTGTACTCGGAAAGCAAATTTAACACCTTGTACGATAAGGTCTTCTTCTTCGGGACCACATCCTACCATTTCAAGCTCTGCAGAGACTCTCTTCATGTGCTTCATTGCTAGTTTCACGGATGCCAGCTTGATCTGCAAAGTTTTGTACCCATATAACAGCAAAGTCCATTTGGTTATTCCCCAATCAGAATGGCAAATATACATTTTCAATTTACATAGCTGCCAAAAATGAGCCCATTTTGATCATAGATGCACAAATTCAATGTCACTTTCACAAGGACATTGCCGTTTTGCCTGCTCAATCTTATTATTACACAGTCACGTGTCTTTAGATGCATACAAGAAAACTTCATGGTAAAAATCGAGCATTTCAGAGCCCTAATCTGTAAAATCAGAGCTTACGACCGTCCCTCTACAGTACCTATGATGTTTACTGGTTAAGGCAATACTATAAGCAAGATTTAAGCTTCTTTTTTATTCTTTCGAGCCCTCTTTGTCATCTACCTATATACTATGGGATTAATAGACTTATCGACCAACATATGATTGTACACAAATGAATTTCAGAAGAATGAAAAACTCACCTGATTTTGATATCCCTTGTCTAGCATCCAATCCATTGGAATATGAAACGCTTTGTATCGTTTTGCAGCCGATTCTCTCATCCTCGACAAATTATAAACTCCATGCTCCAATCTGTCACCAATAATGCAGAAGTCACATTAATTTATGAATTTATTGACAGTGTACGTAATAAAATTAGGGAATTTTCATACTTCTCAAACAATGCCTGCATCTTCTTGAGAGCAATACCACAAGGCTGTCTAGGATCATCACGAAATGACGAGGCTTCAGACTCGAGCTTCTTTAAGTCACAATATCCAAATGCTGCTTCTCTTAATGCATCTGCCTTCTGCTCAGGCCAATCAAAGTGTTTCAACACTGCCCTTTCATCAACCTAGTTCCATATATAATCTGATTTATTAAACTGTCAACTGTTCAACAACAACGAACTAAGTTCTATTCCTGATCATTTTCGAGTCGAGTCCTTTTATGAAAAATAAACAACATAAAAAACTGTACCAGGTAGGAGAGCTCATCATCCAGCCATTTAACAAAAGGCACAACATCCTCAATGTCTGTGAATGCAGCACCTTCAACTTCTTTAATCAAGAATCTAATGAAATCTCCCTGAGTTTCTACATCAGTCTTAATCTGCATTTAAGATAATCAAAACTGATAATCAGAAATTAATGATTTTCCCATCAATTATCCCAGCCTTTTGTCCTAATGAACAATCAATTTATAGCATTAAATTGTCATTTATACCCACATGGATTCATTCAATTTACAACCTTTTTGGATTTCAAATCTAACCACTGTCTTATCTTGTAAGAACCGTAGCAAAATTCCAAGAAAACAGCACCAAATGTACCATAACGGACACTAGGACAAGTCAATTTCAGTGACAGGAAGGCATTATTTGAGTGGCAAAGACGGTAAATAAAAACAAAAACCATGTCCATGAGAGATAATTCGAAACTTACCGCTAGTAAATGGGTTGAACGGTTCTCAATCTCCCCTATCATGTCTTTGGCTGTAGTTCCCGCCGCCGGAGCATCACCGGCGCCACCGCTGGAGTCACGTCTTGAATTTGAATCCCTCCGCATTAATGAGTGGTAAAACTCCACCACCTCAGGTATCCTCCTAACCTTTGCAGGCACCGGTTTCATCCCTTTGGGCGGGGGCGGGGGTGGAGGAGGAGGTGGCTCCCCTTTGGACCTAGGCGGAGGCGGAGGCGGAGGCGGAGGAGGGGAGGGGAGCAGCCACTTTTACTTGCGGAGGAGGTGGTGGTGGAGGCGGGATGTTTGAAATTTCAGCCAATGCCCTCTCGGCAGAATCGGATAAAGAACCATACGAAGGGGAAGACAGAGAGGATGATAATGCAGATGATGATGAAGACGATGACGACATTGATGACAACAGCAATGCCGATGGCCGTGGAGGTGGCTTAGGAACGCGAGGAGCACGGGATCTTATCCCCATTATCCCGTCAGAAGTCCCGACAATTTCTTCAGAATTACACCGAGAGTGTCGTGGCTTTTCAATTGTCACCACCCCAACTATATCCTCTTTCTTTACCTCACTTTCAGACCTTACATTGCCAGAAATACCACTTTCAAAATTCCCTACAATGAAATTCTGGGTCGCACATTTTCTTACAGTTTTCGTTACAGTACTAGATTTATAATAATTGTTAGTTACATCTGCAAGTCTCGGAGTAGAAGATGACGACGATGTCTCTTCCTCTCGTTGTCTCTCTTCAAAGGATTTCTTGATATCAGATAATTCCACCTGCATTGCCATTATTTTTTCCTCGTACTTCTGGTTTTGTTTTGATAATTCTATGTGTAAAACCTCAACCTCCTCTCTGAGTGTATCGTTTTCTGCTTCTAAACATTTAATCTTTTTCTTGGAGCGTTCGATTTCTGAATCCTTGATTGAAATCTCATTTTCAAGAACTGGGACAATGGCAGCGGATGCTCTGAAAAGCTTCTGCTCCAAGAGTTCGGTTTTCAAGAGGGACTCTCGTTCACGTAACTCTTCCACAAGGCGAAGGAGCTCGGTGACGTCCGGTGGGCGGGGCTGGACCTGAGCGGAGGAGCGTGGGAAGTAAACACCAAAGGAGCGTGACAAGCCGGTGCTTGAACCCTTCTGTGGTTGCTGCTGTTGCTTTGCTGAACCTGGTGTGGATAACAACGACGGTTTAGGAGATGAGTCTGGCTTTGGCTTTGGGTTCGCTGGCGATCTTTGCAATCCCATTGCCACTTTTACTTTTCCGGCAACCATTGTTGCACCCTGAAAACTAGGGTCAACTCTCTTTCCTCTCTCTCCCTGAAATTTGTGGGAAGAAGGACAAGAACTCAAATGGTTCACAGTCGGACTCCGAGAATGAAGCTACAAGGGTTTTAGAGTAGACAAAAGTGTGTGGGGGGTTGGGGTGGGGTTTCTGCAGAGACCGGGGAAGGTTTGAGTCTTTGAGAATTCACGGTCACCAAAATCGAGGAACGGTCTACTTTTCTAGGATCCAATTTGATAAAAACAGTATTGTTTTTAACTACATTTAAAATTTGAACTATGCCACGCGCTCGATTTTATTTTCTGGCCGGATGGTTTTCTAAAAGACAATGAGATCTTGAATTAGATTAGAGAGGATAAACGAATTTTTGATTCAATAGTTAGAAAGTTGCACGTAATTTTATTTTTTAATTGTTAATAATTAAAATGTTAAAATAATAATTACAATAAATATAAAAAATATGGTTATAGATAACATATTGTATTATATTGTTCGATATTAATATTTTATTTATATTCATAAAAGTACAATTACAATCAGATATGTGTTTTATATAGTGGTAATACGAATAGTAACTTTATCTAGTGAAGACATTTTGATGATTAACGAAACATTGATATTTTATTATGTAATTAATGATGTATTAATAAGGATCTCAATGGCTACATTTTAAGAATAATAAAATTAATAATTATTGATTTTATTGTTAAAGAATGTAATGATTGACTACATAATATTATACTTTTCTTAGAGTAGTAGCTCATTGTAAACAATATTTTGTGTGTGTGCTCTCTTTTTGTTATGCGTGTCTAATTTGACAATGTAAATAAAAACATCATAAACATAGGTGATAAACGATTCATGTTTTGAGAATATTGTTAAGGGTTAGAAGTAAAATAAGAAGAATGTTATATATACATATACATAATTATTAATTAAATTAAAATTTTAAAGTTTCAAATGTTAGTTCTGAAATATAATCATTATAATATAATGTATTAAAAAATTTTTTCATCTCTATTTTTTTGACAACAATGATTTGAATTTTAATGTGATAATAAACAAGGTTATAACTTTTGTCGTTCATGTTTTGAAAACTCATTTCTCATTCATTTTATCGCGTAATGCCAATAAATAAATAAATTTAATATCATCTTTTCACCTTCATATTTAATTTAATAGATTGAATGTATAAAAATTTAAATGTACATTTAATAAATTGTTAAAAATTTAATGTATATGTAATGATGAACAATAAAAGAGTAATAAATAAAATATTAAATGATAATTATATTCATGGAAGTACAATTATAATTAGATGTGATTTTTATATGATGATAATACCACCAATATCTTAAACCTAGTAAAGACCATTAGGTGATTTAAGTTTTGATGATTGAAGAACTATTGATATCAAATTTTATGGAATTAATTATCTTCAGGGCTACATTTTACAAAGAATTAAATTAATAATTACTAATTTTATTGTGGGAGAATGTAATGATTGACTAAATAATATACATTTGTTGGAGTAGTAGTTCCTTGTAAACAATATTGTTTGTGTGTGTTTTTTTTATTAGACGTGTTTGATTTGACGATGTAAATAAAAAATTCGTCAATATAAGTAAAAAACAAAAATTAAAGAAATGTCAATACTTGCATATATTGTGAGAATATTGTTAAGAGATAAAAGTAAAAGAAGAAAATTATATATATATATATATATTAATAATATAAATTTACATTTAAAATTAAAAAAGTTTCAAACGTTAGTTCTGAATAATAGTATATATTTGTTGGGAGTTTAAAAGTAGTTTTTTAAGAGATATGAAAAAAAAATTTGGTAAAATGTGTGGTTACAAAGTTGATAAAAATTGTGAACCCACAAAACATGTAGTTGAAAATGAGTTTGAAAAAAAAAAAAGAGTTTAAACAATAAAAAAAAAACATGCTCATAATCAATGTAATATAATGTATTAGAAATATTCATTTCATTTTTATTTCAATTTTAATAACTATGATTTGAATTTTAATGCTGTAATAACCAAAATTACAACTTTTCTATTTTTTTTTTGTCCATTTCTCATTTCTTTTATCTACGTAATGCAAAAAAAAAAAAAAAAAAACTGAGATAATCTTTTCAACTTCATATTTAATTTAATAGATTAAATATTTAGAAATTTTAGTTGTATATTTAATCAATTGTTAAAAATTTAATGTACAATAATGATGGCTAATAAAAGAGTAATAAATAAAATATTAAAAGATAATTATACATTAATTAATGAATACTAAAAGTGAATATAGAATTTTAAAAATTTTGTAAGAATAAAATAGTTAAAAATATTTATCTCTTTTAGAGCTTTTTAAATATAATATAGATATAGATTAATAGTGAATTGGGCAAAAAGTCTTGTGTACACAAGGGATTAGCGGATTCAATTAATAGTTTTATATTTGGTAGTACTGAAATTATTTTTTAAGTACTTATATTATAAGTTATGGTGAATGTGTGGATAAAAAAGTATGTTGTAAGTTGTGGATCATATAAAATGTGTAGATAAAAAGTATATTTGACAAATTTGACCACTGAAGTTATAATTTATGCATCACCAAACATGTGCTTAGAAAGTGAGGAAGTTTCCTTATATACACAAGTAGGCTGGGCATCGGGTAGTTCGGTTCGGGTATTTCAATACCGGAACCGATGGTTGAGTTCGGTATTTCAGTAAATGCAACCGATTCGGTCCACGTAATTTTGAAACAAACCGAACCCGAACCGCTTGCCCGATTCGGGTTTGGCTTCTACCCGTAACTTTGAACACTTTCTTAATCTAACGCACAAAATATGAATATAGCATCCAATAGATAGCATAATACAACATCCAATATCTAGCAAAATAAGCCACAAAATAGTATCCATTAGCAGAAAGTACAAACATTAAACACCAAATTACATACCCAAAAACAAACAAAAAAGTACTAAATTTTACAAATGCTAAAAATAACATAAAATTTTCTTCTCAAAACAACATAACAATAAATATTGTCGAATTTTCCTTCATCCCGTTATTTCATTTGCTTTGCCATTCATCAACCTTTCAAAAAGAGTGAATTGTAAAGTTATAAACAATATAAATGAAATATTTTTTAATTCAGATAGAACTATTTTAACATTTACCAACCAACCATTTAAAGACCTTTTTAATTATCTTATTTAGTTGGTGTTGGGCCATTGAATAAATAAAAAAAAAAAAAAAAAAAAAAATCGGTTCTAGTTCGGTACCCACGGTTCTTGTTCAAGAACCAAGAACCGAACCGAACCCGATCGATTCTCGGCTTCCGGTTCCGGTTCTTAATTTATTTTTTTTTTGAACCCAACAGGAACCTCCCGAAGTTTGGTTCCGGTTAAAATGCCCACCCCTATACACAAGAATTCACGGGCATTTTAAAGTGCTATTATTTTATGATAGATTCGTGAGAATCACATAATATTAAAATCAAAAACCTATTTAATTATAAATCAAAACTTAGTGATTTAAAACACATTAAAATCATCTAAATGACTAAAGTTTTGATTGAGATTGATTTAGGAGCTCAACTTCTGCTTCTCAAACAATCAGAAGTTGATTTAGGTGTTTGACAAATTTTTTAAAAGTGATTATAAAATAATTTGACTCACCTGACAGTAGATTTTGAAAAGCAATAAAATGGCAACTTTTCAGATTCTACTTTTAACTTTTTTATTTATATATTATTAAAATATCAATTTTATCCATAATTAATTAAACTGATTCTTTTATTATCCTATGTTTATTTTCTACACATTTAAGTGATTTCATGTTATCTCCATATGCCTTATTCTTCTTCAACCTTCACGAATCATTATTACCAAATCAATTATTCGAGGTACGATTATTTGGTGGATAATTACTTACGTGAATTTATAGCTTTTATATTTCGAAAATCTAATAAAAAATAAACATTTTTTTAAGATTTTATACATTTTGTAGAATATATTCAGTAATTTCAAGATCAGGACTTTGCATTTAACTCCTTGATTTTTGTGGTTTAATATTAAATTTAGTACATCTTCTTCTTCTTCTTGTTCTAAGGTTTGAATTTGTGTTCTAGTTAATATTTTTTGACTCTTTAAGAGTTTAGTTGGTATATCTTTTATAAAAGAAAAAAATATGAATTTTATTCATGATAATAATAATAATACAAAATAATATTATTATAATCAATATTCTTTTTAGTAATTTAATACTATTATACGTGAAGAAATTACTTTTGTTTACCAAACGTTCAAATGCTGATTTTGAAACATACAACAATTTTGAAACAAAAGTTTACTAAATCCTTATCTGATTGTTCACAAGGTTGATTCTTTCTGCACCACAACAAAAGTTGATATTCTTAGAATCACAACATCACCATACCAAGTCTTAAAACCCGGCAATTCATACAAAAAAAAATGTTTTATTTGTTTATTTAATTTTGATTATTTTCGATTTGACCTTTTACATCTTTCAGGTCTATACCCAGATTAAGATTAAGATTTTTTTTTAAAATATTTTTTGACTTTTTAAATTTTTTTATTAAGAGGGTTGAAAATTCAAAATTATAGCAAAAACGGATGAAATTAACAAACACTAAGTTTTAAAATATTAGCATTAAGAGTACGTTCACGGATGAAGAATCACGCGCGGCCTATGAAGGTGGGATTTGTGATTCTTTATTGGGGTTCTGTTGGTGAAGCAGTAAATATATGTAAAAAGATAAATCTGGGTAGAAATAGAAAATTAGGAAAGTTGAAAGGTATTTCTAACGGTCGACTTATCAACTCTTGAGAATTTGCTTTTTGCACGAGATATTTAAATGGTTTCGCTGGTTTAACTTTTAGTTGATAGAGTTCCGTTCAAGTTCAAAAATTTTCTTGGATTTTTGTGGTTAATTTGAATTCAGTTGACTCGAGCTCAAATTTTTAATTAGATTCTTAATTGTGAAAACTAGGGCCATTATCAATTTAATTTAAAAATAAAATAAAATGTACTACTCCCTCCGTCCCACACAAAAGCGAAATTGCTTTTCCTTATTTATCTCGTTATAAATTATGCGCTACTTACTTTATATAAAGATATATTAAATTTTTATTTTCCTAATATACCCCTATTTAATTTATATTCATATTAACCAAAATATATCTCTTTCTAAACTTTCATTTACTTTTTTCTTCTTTCCAATTAATTTCTCTCTATCTATATAACTTTCTCTTTCTAAACCTTCATTAATGTTTTTTTTTTTTTTTAGTAACTCTCTCTCTCTCTCTCTCTATATATATATATATATATACATATATATATATATATCTATCTTTTTTATTTCTATTTAACTTAAATAGGATATAATGGGAGAAGTGTGTGAAAATTTTATAATTTCAATTACATTAAATGAGTTTTTTTAATCGTGAAAAAAAAATAGGTCTATCTTTCATGGACGGAGGGAGTATCATTTAGTATTAAGTAACGTTATTTAACACTTGTTTATCTGTAACCATGTTCATTGTGTACAACTAATTAAAATCAAAAATTGTAATTGAGGCAATTATAGGCAGTAGACCATACTATCATATTGACTCATTTTAAGTACTACGGGTACTTAGATAACATTATTTTTGAAATAGTATTAATAAATAGCGGTGTTTTAAAAAGCGTAAAACGTGGTTAAGTGTAGAAGACGAGTTTCAAGTTTTTCAAACTTAGAAGAGGTAAGAGTGAGGCTAGGACAAGGCGTGAGGTGTGATAGACGGCTAGACGAATTTTTTATAAGAGTGATAAATACTTAAATACTGCCCACAACTTAAAATTATTGAGTTTTACTTTATACAAAAATGTAATTTAATTTATTTAACAATTTTTATTACTTCCCATCTCAACTCCTCAATTTAAGAGACAAAGACCAAAAACTCCTCAATTAAGGGTCCCAAACGGTAAACTTCCACATTATTCAAAGAAAAACACTGAAGAGTAAGTAGCACAATAGGGTCCTCGTCTCATATTATTGCCGGAAATATTCTTTGTTGATCCACGTCTTCAAACTGTAAACTCTATCGGACTTCTAAAGAAATACAGTCACAGTGTTGTGATTATCTGATCACTAAAGAAAAATTTAAAAGAGGAAAAACAACTCTTTTATTACTTGAATAAAATTTTACAAGAATTACACACTCAATTGCAAATACACAAACAACATCTCTCTTTCTAAACTCTCTCTCTCTTTCTTATTTATTGGAGTATCTCTCAATGGATTCTCTCTCTATCTCTCATTGGATAGGAATTACAGAATGAGTATCTGAAACTTGTGAACTCTTCATCTATTTATAGAGTTCATTTCTTGGTTGTTAAGCAATCTTAACCTCCTTTGACTTGGTCAAACTTGCCGTCTTTGACTTGGTTCAAGATGTGTTCAAATTGGATTCGAACTCTTCAAAGTAGTAGTGTTCGAATTGAACTTGAACTCTTAAAGTTGTAAAATTTGAATTGAATTTGAACTCTTACTTTTCAAAGACTTAACTATTAAGAAACTTTGACCTAATCTTAAAGGCTACAAAAGTGGCTTTACAATAATAGAAAATGCAATTTGGATGGATATCTTGGATATGCCGATAACGCAATTTGAAATCATCAATTCTCCCCTCCACCAGATCATCGAGGCAATTGTTATATGTCAACTATTCCAGCTATGTCTTTGCATAGCTCTAGCTTCTCCGTTGAAACCACATTTGTCAACATATCTGCGGGATTCTCCTTTGTGTCGATTTTCACTAGTCTCAACAATTGTTGATCCATTATTTCTCGTATCCAATGATAACGAATGTCGATGTGCTTTGTGCGAGAATGATACATTGAGTTCTTACTTAAGTCCAGAGCACTCTGGCTTTGACAATGTACTTTATAATCTTTTGCTTGATTCCTAATTTTTGGAGAAATCGCTTTAGCAACGACATTTCTTTTCCGACTTCAATTCTCGCAATATACACGCTACATTGTAGATAAAGCAACACACTTTTGTAGTCTTGACTGCCATGACACAACTCCCCCTGCAAAAGTGTATAGGAATCCTGATGTAGATTTTCTTCCATCAAGATCTCTAGCCATATCTCGAATCAGTATATCCTTCCAAGATCGGATCAACTCTCCCGTAGCACAGAAATGTCTTTGATGTACCTTTGAGGTACCTGAGAATCCACTTGACTGCCTCCCAATGTTTCTTTCCTGGATTAGAGAGAAAACGACTTACCATGCCAACTGCGTGAGCAATATCGAGCATGGTACACACCATTGCATACATTAGGCTTCCTATTGCTGAAGAATAAGGTATTGATGACATTTCATCTATCTCTTTCTTGGACAAGAGACATGAACTCTTGATCAACTTGAAGTGGTTAGTTAGTGGAACGCTGACAGGTTTTGCATTATGCATATTGAATCTCCGAGCACTCGTTCAATATATTTTTCTTGAGATAGCCACAACATGTGTCTTTTTCTATCTCGAACTATATGCATTTCAAAATTTGTTGAGTGGGCCTAAGTCTTTCATGTCAAAGGCCTTCGAGAGTTCCTTATTTAGCTTGCTAATTTACATTGCATCTTGTCCAATGATCAACATATCGCCTACATACAAGACAAGAACAACAAATTACCATTTGAAAACCTCCGAATATAAACATCTTGATCTGCAGCAGTTCTTTTATATCCTTGATTCACCATGAACAAGTCAAATTTCTTGTACCATTGCCGTGGTGCTTGCTTCAGGTCGTACAAACTCTTTTTGAGCTTACAAACAAGGTTTTCTTTTCCTGAAATCTCAAAACCTTCTGGTTGCTCCATATAGATTTCTTCATGTAAATCACCATGAAGAAATGATGTATTGACATCCATCTGTTCAAGCTCTAAATCTAAACTGGCTACTAATCTAAGAATAACTCGAATTGAGGCCATATTTACAACTGGTGAAAATATTTCATCAAAGTCAACTCTCTTTTTCTGTAGAAATCCTTTGACGACCAATCGAGCTTTATGTTTCACCATTTTTCTGCTGCCATCCTTTTTGAGCTTGAACACCCATTTATTTCACAGTACCTTCTTTCCTTTTAGAAGCGCGACCAACTTATATGTCTGATTTTTCTGCAATGACTCCATCTCATCCTTCATTGCTTACAGCTATTTGGCTTTGTCCACATGAGATTGTGCTTCATGGAAACTCTCTGGCTCCTCTTCATCGAGAAGCGTAATGTATTGATCGTGAATACCTTGTTGATGGAATCCGAGCTCGCTCAGATCTTCGTAATTGTGGATTTTCACTTTCAAGAGGTACACCATCATCTAACTCTTGTGATGGTCCTGCAACTTCTGGTGGAGAGGGTTGTGGCTCCCCCTGATCAATATCCTCTTCTTCATCCTCTGCTCGCTACGGCATTTCTTCATGCACCGCATCATTATCTCGTGGCAAATTGTCTTTGGTGCGGTGCCGCACAATATCCGGTAATGCTTGGAATAAGTATTAGAAGATATCGTGGGTTTTTCAATATCTTCTGATGTCTCGCTTTCATGGAACACCACGTCCCTACTTCGGATAACCGTCTTTGCCTTTAGGTCCCATAATCTGTATCCAAACTCTTCATCTCCATAGCCTATAAAAATGCATGGAGTAGTCCTTGCATCGAGCTTCTTTATGAGCTCCTTGGATATATGTATAAAGGCTAAACAACCAAATACTCTCAAGTGAGAATATGAGGGACTCTTACCAGACCATATTTTTTCCATAATTTCAAAATTCAACAGAGATCGACCGTGATCTCGTTAATCGTAGCAAAGTGGCTCAAAAACAATTTTCTCCCCATAATGGCTTTGGCAACATAGCCATACTGAGCATGCTTCTGACCTTTTCCATAATTGTCCGATTCATTTTCTCGGCTACACCATTATGTTGTGGGGGTACGTGGGACTGTTTTCTCATGTCGAATGCCATTTCTTCTATAATAAGCATCAAACTCCTTGGATGTGTATTCACCTCCATTATCTAAACGGAGACACTTCAGCTTCTTTCCTGTTTCACGCTCTACCATGGCATGGAACAATTTGAAATAATACAATACATGGTCCTTTGTTTTTAAGAAATACACCTACACCTTTCGAGAAACATCATCAATAAATGTCAAGAAATACTTGTTACCTTTTAGAGATTCAACCTCGAGGGACCACAAACATCGAGTGCACGATCGAGCAACTCTGATCTTCTCGTTGAAGATGAACTGAAAGAGACTCTATGTTGCTTACCAAATAAACAGTGATTGCAAGGATCTAGCATGACTTCCTTCGTGGGCGATGATAAGCTCCTTCTTTGTCAAAATAGACAATCCTTTCTCACTAATCGACCGAGTCTGGTGGTGCCAGCTCTCGAGACGCCCACGCTCTATCTATTGTGTTAAGGTCGCTCGCACACATTTTCACATGAGTCTTATATAAAGTGCCACAAATATGTCATCAGCGACAATCATGGAGCCTTTCATCATTTTCCATGTGCCATTACCAAAGTGATTGTCGTAGCCCTCGTTTGTCGAGGGCTATCATGAGAAAGTAGATTTAGCCAAGATCAGGCACATGTCGACATCTTTCAAGGTTATTTTGCACCGATGTTCGTTTTGTACACGAACATTGCCAATTCCTACGATCTCGTGAGGAAGGCGGTATTTTCCATCTTCACCGCACCAAAGTCACCACTTTGTATATTGTGAAAGGATCTTTGCGAGGAGTGGTGTGGTAAGATGATGCAGTATTTATCACCCACTCAATATCTTCTCTTGAGACGTGAAGGCATGTCTCCTCTTGGATAGAGCAAATAGCTATCTCTTTCGAGATAGTGACTAGCGTCTCTCCATCTTTATTCTTCGATTGCGAACTATTGAGCCTTTCGGCCGCCCTGCTCGTAAAAGTTTTCTGCAGTTCTTCTTCATGTGGCCCTCTTGACCACAATAGTAGCATGTGTAAGACGGCTTTCTCTCATCTATGGATCCGCTCTACTTTTATACGCTTCTCCCCCCACCTCGACTACCTCTTTGTTGTCTCTCCCGATTTCAGTGTGAAGGCATGTGACTTGTCTGTCTCGACATCTTTTCTTATGGCCTCTTCATTAAAAAGGCATCCTTAACCATAGACATGGTAAGTTTGCCATTAGGGGTCGAGTTGCTAAGAGAAACCACCGAGTCTCCCAACTATCAAAAGAGAATTGAGAAGTAGGAGGGCTTGGATTTCGTCCCCAAGCGGCATCTCTGAGATGACAAGCTGGTTCACTGTGCTCTGGAATTCACCGGTATGCTCAAGAAGCGAAGTTCCACTTTAGCTTCAAAATCACTAAACGCCTCATCAATAGGGCTTTGTTTTGACGATCTTGGCACGGTACATGTCCTCCGAGTCTTCCAAAGGGCATATGCATATGTCTTCGTACGCCACGTGGTGAAACACACTATGATCAATCCATTCACGGATTTGACCTATAGTTTTCTGTTTAACTTCTTCCACTCCGTCTCCTTGGATGAATCGTGGTTTTCACCTTTGGCTTCTAGGAGGTCATACAAATCCTTACAACCGAGGAGATCCTCCATCCGAGGCCTCCACGTGTATAGTTGGTGGCGATAAGCTTAATCATAGCTCCCGATGATGATTCTTCCATTGACATCTTGGCTTCGCGCAATGGTTTAATCAAATCGGAGTTGAATTTGACTAAACGGGAGTACACCGCTATATCCAAAACAGTCGAAAATAGTAGATATGAATCTTTCTTTGGTCAAAATCGACTTTTTCCGAATTTGGAAATTTCGAAATTTCAAGGCTAACCCAAAATTCCAACCCCAACGCTCAACTTGGCATGACCGATACCGCTTGTTGTGATTATTTGATCACTAAAAAGAATTTAAAAGAGGAAAAATAATTCTATTACTACTTGAATAGAATTTTACAAGAGTTACACACTCAATTGCAAATACACAAACAACATCTCTATTTCTAAACTCTCTCTCTTATTTCTTGGAGTATCTCTCAATGGATTCTCTCTATCTCTATCTCTCATTGGATAGGAATTATAGAATGAACATCTGAAACTTGTGAACTATTCACCTATTTATAGAGTTCATTTCTTGATTGTTAAGCAATCTTAACCTCCTTTGACTTGGTCAAACTTGCCGTCTTTGACTTGGTTGAAGATGTGTTCAAATCGGATTCGAACTGTTCAAAGTAGTAGTATTCGAATTGAAGATTGTAAAGTTCAAATTGAATTTGAACTCTACTTTCAGCACTTAACTATTAAAACTTTGACATAATCTTAAAGACTACAAAAGTGGCTTTACAATAATGTAAATGCTTGTTGGATATCTTTGGTAATGCATTGGAAATCATCACCTGAGTTCTTCAAATCAAATATTAGATATTCTTATTATAAAAATCGCCAGTCAATCGAAGTATGAAAATATATTATCTGAATTAAATTTCCTCTACATTATACCAATAAATTTTGCTCAAATCACGAGTTATATTGTCACAAAATCGATAACTACAATCAGAAACTTATTTTGATTTATCACAATGTTTGATTATTTAATGCTACAAATCGAGATTCTTCATATTTCTTACGAGGGTGGTTACGCAGAGTGGGAATAAATCTCGTTCGAAAAGTAGAATTAGACTTCCCATTTTCACGGTGAAGAGAAATCAGTGTAATTAACACTAATGATGTCACAAAGGTAGAGAAGAATAAATATACCGTCACTGTTCTGGAGCCAACAAAAAATTATGTCCTCTATTAGTCTATTTGAAAATAGAGCCAATGTCGAAATTTGGGAAGGATTAATTATGTAATTTATTCGATGACTCTTTTTCATCTTGTCCTTTGCCTCGCCTGAAAATTGAGAATGAAAAAAAGAAAAATAAGAGCCAATGTCGAAATCACTTGCAGTTTTTTGTTGGTTGAGTAGAAATTTTGTGTGCGCCAGAACTATTGTTCCGCGTCATGAAAGGATGCTATTTTTAGGAATTTTGAAATTTGAAATTTGAAATTGAGAATATATTTTAGGATTATATTGTGAAAAAGAGTCGGTTGCATTGATTGTTTGGAAGAAAAATCTTTCATAAGAAAATAGTTTATTTGCATGAGAAATGTTCTCTTCTCCATTACCTACACGACAATTTTCTATTGGCCAAATGAAACTCATTTAATGTTAGTACAATTAAAATTGGCTAATAGAAAACTACCATGTAGGCCGGAGAGGGCAATATAAATTGTGCCCCTCCTCACCATAAGCGGGGATTGAGATGGAAATGGATTTTTAAAATCCCCTGTGAGGGATGGAGAGGGCAACCCCTTCCTCCTCTACTTGTCATCTCTAATAAGAAAACAATTTATAGTTTTATATTCACCACAAGATAAAATGCTAAAATAAAAATTTTATACTAATAGGGAGGTTATTGTATTTTATAAAACAAGAAGGATGGAATTTATATTTGTCATAAACCTCACTAAAGTTTTATGTAATTTACTCAAAATATTATGACAAATTGTAATAATAGTACTCTTATTAATTGTTACTTTTCAGCTACTATTTGTAGAGCTTTGACGATTAAGTCTGAATATGTTCTCATGACTATGAAAACATGGTGTGTGTATATATATATCTAGAGTAAGAAATGTGTTACTCGGTAACTTATACATCAACTTTTACCGATTAAGTCTGAATATGTTCTCATGACTATGAAAACACGGTGTGTATATATATATATATATATATCTGGAGTAAGAAATGTGTTACTCGGTACCTTATACATCAACTTTTACCGCTTAAATTGCATCTATCATTCGATACTAATGGAAAATCACCATCAAATAAGTTCCATCTGTATCATGACAAACTAGCAAATGAACATGTTTCCAACGACTTTTAACTAAAGTGTCAAAAACTCATACTTTCAAAACGACAATTATCGAATTTAATTCTCAAGAAAAACTATATTGGCATTTTGTATGACATTATATTTGTTCTTTTACCACTTTATATAAAATTTATCACTGATTAATTGAAAAAAATAGTAATTAGTAAAATGTAAATATAGACAGATTTGCTTCCCTATGATACCATGATTTTAAGAGAAGGAAATTCTACATGAAATGCTTCAATTGTGAGGATGCCTCATTCACCTAACATATCTATTAATATATACACAGTACATTTCTTGTGACCTCTTTCAAATTTGGAATTTTTCATGGCTGATAAATCACTTTCAATTTCATTGTCTCTCTCTCTGTGTGTGAGTGGGTGGCTCCATGGAGCACTTAGAATGTGACTATTAACAAACTAAGATAAATTATTTGTCTGATGTAAGTTGGATTTGAATGGAAAAATAGGTAAAACAAAGTGTGATCAAGTAGTGAAGTTGATGGATGATCAACCACTTCTCATTATTCTACATTTCATTCGTTTAAATGTGTCCATCATCTGCAAATACATCCCATTACTCCTTTAGGAAGTCCTTGCTAATTATAAATGTTTCCAACAAATACAATCAATTCATATGTATTCTTATTTTTAAATTACCATTTCACAAGTATGTAAAATATTTACCGTATTTTAAGAAGTGCCGGTAATATGTTTCTTAAAATGAGCTTGACTTTATCTAGTTCAGTTGCAACTCACTTGTATGAAGCTTGACTCATTAGTAATAGTTAGTTAGTCAGTCATACTCATACGATGGTGAATTTTCGAACATTTGTACACTGTCCATTATATGATGAAAACTCCCTATGCCTGAAATCGTTACCTTCTGAATGCAAGGCTAGTGATTGAAATGAAGTCATATTATTGGACTATACAAGATCAGGTATATATGACAAGTCCTTTTTTTTTTTTTTGTCCATTACTTGTACATTATTCACAAAATAATTGACACATTTTCTATTTTATCACGCTATACCTAACTAATTTGAACATTGAAAGATTTGCTAGACAACACCAACATCGCCTCATATATGTGTTGCTTCAAAGATTCATCGACACTTGAAATCACAACCTACATTAACAAAATTTGTACATTGCAAGTGATTACGAATTGTATATAGATGACTCTCTCTCCCTGATTGATTATTATCATTTGGTAGTGAACTATAAGCTCTAAATGTGCGAGCAGGATAAAGGCAATTGTTTCTGACCTGAGAAAGGAACTACGGTTTACACATTAATCAAACGTCAATACATGATGATTGTAACGTCTCATTATCTTGTTTGTTTTTTAATACAATAATGTCCAATACTGTAATCTCAAACCTGCCCTATATAATCCATACAAAACAAGCTGCATGATCAATCCAATATCGAATCAGACAAGGAAACTGAATCAGTATAATGTGGTTAATTTTTGGACTAAAATGTAAAGCTAAAATCATCATATTAGCAAAAGATAAGTTAGAGAAGGGCAGCAATGAATGTAAAGAGCGGTGTGTGAAGAGCATGAAAGGAATGTGACGAGAGTTTGGAATGAAAGGAATAAATGAAAGTGGTCCTTGAAAAGGAATGCTCAGATTTATAGGATACATGCCGGGAATCATACACATGCTAAGACAACTAAGCAATCAGTATGTACATTTACTCCTCTCGACTCTCTATCTATGTTATATTTGTTACAACTGATCGAAGTCGAACACTGTTTATTGAAAGATTATAAAACACACCATGTTCATATCGTTACTTCAATTTAAAGCTCATATAACATCTGTAGTTTTTCTAGTCATGCGCGTTTTGTACTTATAGAGGTGCAAACAGGATTGAATCGGTGAGGCCCATAGCATGCCGATTCTTATTGAGTCCAGCTCAATTGAAAGTGATATGGTTGCATTGAATCTTCACTAAATGTAAAAATGGATCCAACGTGACCAACCTAAATTATTCATATAATCGATTTTAAATTGATTGAAAATAAAAATAAATTTTATGTAATTATATTGCAACTTTTGTTAAGAAAATCAATTTCTTGGATTCTACTTTAGGCCAAGATTTTTCTCTGGCTAAAAAAAATTTCGGTATGACGCTTTTATAATCTTAAGTAAATTTTTCTCTAGATAGCCTGAGGTGTGTGCAGTATGCCAGCTTGGTTAGTTAACAAAATCAGATCTGGGCCATATAAGTGAAATCGGTTTATACTGGGCTCGTTCCGATATATGGGTAGGAATCCTGAACGTTTGAAGGAGTGTGAATATAGATCCCCCAAACTTTAAAAAGAGGACATGGTCCTCAACCTATATTAATGTAGTGACTTTAGATCCTCAGTGGATGGAAATCATCATTTGACGGTTAAAAAGTCCAATATTGTGGAAAAAAACGATTATACCCTACCTTTAAAAACATAAAAAAAAAAAAAAAAATCTATCAAAAAAAAGGAAAACTCTACCCCATCTCCAAGTTACTATCGACAATCGAATCTACCTCTTTTGTTGTGTCCACAGTCATCATCGATTACCTCTCCACCATCCTCAAAACATCTATCTGAAGGCATCCTCCACGGATCTTCCAACTCCTACTCCACCAAAATGCTAAGTAGTGTTCTAGATAGTTTATATCCGTTACATTTAACTCTAACTCAATTTGTCAACAGATACTAAACCTTAGTCTCTATGGGGGAAGAACTGGAATTGGGCTGCTTTAGAAACTAGTACATTGGAATTTGGTACAACAACATTGAAGAAAAAAAGGGTAATTGGCGACAAAACGCCCATACTTTTTGAAGTCATTGTTAAAATCATTCATACCTTTGAAATTTTGGCATTTTCACTATCACCTCCACATTTTATTGTGCAAAACATCATTTTCATTCATTGTCATAAAAAAATCCGTTAACTCTGTTCCACAACACAACTTGTACCAGATTGTAAGGGTAATTTCATCCACACACTTTCTTCCCAAAATAATTTTTACCTTAAATTCTTCTAGACAAATTACCAAATAGAATACCGACAAAGAGGAGGCGGAAGAAGATAAGGTATAGCACCCAATTTCAAGCCAAAAGCCCTCCAAACATACACAAATATGCATCAGCGGATTATCCTCGAGCACTTGAAATCCTGGTGCTGAAAAATATGAAATGAATCATTTGGGTCTATTTCACTATGTATCCTCTGCCGTGACAAGAATTTGGAAACCTCCCAGACATAGACTACAATTTTTTCAACTCTCATGTATCTATCTTTGACCGACTTTGTGCTGCAGTGGAGAAACCTTTTGGAATTTGGAGGGTAGGTGGTGGAAATAGTTGCAGTTCTTTCTTTCCTCTTCTTTTCTTTTCCTTTTCCTTTTCCTTTTCCCCTGTTGGAATTTGTTGGATTTGGTCAAATACAAGCCTTGATTACTGTTTTGTGAAGTGGGACACAGTGTGACTTTTGTCTTTAGTGTGTTTCTTGGATTCACACCCTGAAGTTTAGAGCGATGACGCGTGATGTGGTGATAATACGAGCTCCAGCGACTATGGTGCAGCACATTATCAATGAAGAGTTACTTGACACAGGCTCCGCATTTTGTAATTATGCAAGAAACTATGAGTATCCAACGGAGGTAACGGATGGAGCTCCGGCAAGTCCAACTTTCGCGAATTCAAGCATTCTCATCACTCGTTCGCTTCTCACTGTAAGCATTTTTCTTCCCTCTTTGCCGTATTCTCTCTGGTTATTTGTCTGTGTCGTAGAGGAAAAATTTAAGGTAGAAATTAATTTGGGAAGAATGTGTGGGGACGATAATACCCGTGCAATCTGATACGAGTCGTGTTGTGGAACAGAGTTAATGGATGTTTTTGGATGAAAAAGGACGGAAAGGACGTTTTGCGCAAGAAAATGTGGAGGTGATGGTGAAAATGTCAAAATTTCAAAGGTATGAATGATTCGCACAATAACTTTAAAAGGTTGGGACGTTTTATGCCAATTACCCAAGAAAAAACTATTATGTGGGTTGCAAATAGAGATTCACTTCTCATAAACTCATCCAGGATTTTGAAAATTGGCGAAGATGGAAACCTTGTTCAATTCAAAACTGAAATTTGTTAAATTCGTTAAATTCCATATAAATTTTACTTCAAAATTTTGTACTCAGCAATGAGCTTTGAAAGCCAAAAAAATGCTCCACGATCATAAGCAATATTTAGTTTGTATAGAATCACATTGGGGATGGTTGACTAGTGGCGGCAACGATGGTAAATGAGAACGTTCAGTTGACTCTAATCAAGTAACTTCAAACGACAAACGATTTTAACAATGATGCATGTTTGTCAACGGTGGAAGGTCTTGTGGGTGGGATGGTTGGAAGACATTTTGCATTTTCTCTTTAGTTTTGTAGTTATTTTTTATCTCTTTTTTATATGTTATTCAAGTGGATGGTAATTGGTACAATCGTTTTTTTTTTTATCCCAAAATTTGTCTTTGTACCAGTCAAATGGATTATTTCCGTCCACCAAGGATCTATACCCACAACATTGTATAGGTTGAGGACCTATGTCCTTGGTTTTAAAGGTTGGCGATCTATACTCACTACACTCTAAAAATTGGGGATACAAGTCACTACTATTTCTGTAATTCAGTGTGGGCTTTGATACCAAAGTCCATTCGGGCTACTTTATATTTGCTTTACAATTTAGTTTTCAAACTTGAAGGATTTGTTTGACAAAGTTTTGTTTATTAAAAGTATTAACAGATATGATATAAATTGATGAAATGTATAGTTAAAAAATTGTTAAAATTATAAATTTTGTATGTTGAATTGTTGACTTTGACATCAATTTTTAACAAAATTTTAAGCTAAATCAAACGGAAACTAAATTAGTTCTATAGCACCATTTTATGTTTGAACTTTTGAAGGGAACATTATAGATGTGTAGACATCTTCCTAATATTCTACTGATTTGAATTGGTTTTGATTTTGTAATTACTATGCAATTTTTATTTTACAACTTGTTGCGACAATTAACATGAACTTACCAATCTTTTCAAGAATGCATTAGTAAAGCAGATCAAGAAAATAAAGCGAAACATAAAAGAACACAAAGATTTGTTTGTTCCTTTTGGGACGAGCGATTCGGTGATGAAATGTTTACATCGCCTTTGAGGCTCTACAAACGTAGATCCGGCCTCTTTGCACTATTAAAACCACAACGGGTTAAGTATCAAGTTTACACAAGATAATCCACTCAGAACTACCCAAGAATCACTCATACAGACACCGATCTTTTCTTTACAAAGATTAGCCCTTTTCACAACAGATTAAGGGATAAACACACACGTCTACACTAATCAAAAGATGATTACTGTAGCAGCACCTACTTCACAAACCAATGATGAACCAAAGGTTCACCCAGAAAGAAGAAGATGAAAATGATGAAGAAGAATCGGAGAGCAGAGAGAGATAGTGAAAAATATCAGAAGCTGCGTACCAACAGTGAACATTGTTAACCCTAATCTGAAGGATGGGCCTTTATATACTTCACACCAATGGCTAGGATCAAAAGCAACAATCCAACGACTGAGAAATCTTCTGAAAGTTGAAACACAAAAGCGTATAATCAGTAATACCAAAAGCGCATTCTTCCGGACATTTGGGCCAACCATATCATCCTGGCAAGTGGCTAAAGCCCAACAAGGAGGGGTGGATCTTTCCTATTGGGTCGTTCATCATTGTGATCATCTACCATTGGGCTCATATTATCAATAATCTCCACCTTGAGGCAAATGCAGAGTTTCTAAGTACAAAAGAAGACATCAGTTCAAGTTTGATCATTGCCTCGAGTACCTACAAAAAATTTAAACAAGTTAGAAAGATAAAACAAAACAAAAAAGTATGTATTAAACTATAACACTACAGTTAACAGAAAAGAATAATACTTTTAACGTGAATCAATGTTAAGCAAGCTTAAACATGATTTAAACTTATTTAAAGATAATGGCTTAGTCCCCATATCAGACGGATTTGCTTGAGAAGGGATTTTATCAAGCTCAATAAGCTTTTTGGACACAATATCTCTTATAAAATGCAATCTAACATCCATATGCTTTGTTCTGTCATGGAAGACATGATTTTTGCATAACTGAATGGCAGACTGGCTATCAGAATACAGAATAATAGGATTGTGTAAGAGGTTTAACTCTGAAAGTAATCCTTTAAGCCATAAGGCCTCTTTCACAGTTTCAGTGATTGCTACATATTTAGATTCAGTTGTGGACAAAGCCACAATATGTTGCAACTGAGACTTCCAACTAATACATGAATTGCACAGAGTAAAAGCATAAGAAGTAGTAGACTTTCTACTATCTCTATCATTAGCATAGTTAGCATCTACATAGCCTTTTAATTTTATCCATTCACTGCAATGTCTAAAGACTAAGCCTACATTTGCAGTATCCTTAAGGTATTTTAACAGCTACTTTAGTGCTTCCCAATGGTGTTCACCTGGATTTGACATGTATCTACTCAAAACACTCACAGAATAAGCAATATCAGGTCTAGTGCAGACCATAGTGTACATTATTGAACCAATCACATTTGAGTAAGGCACTTTATTCATATAATCAATTTCATCATCAGATTGGGGACATTGGTCTTTACTTAATATGAAATGATTAGCTAAAGGAATAGATACAGCTTTAGAGTCATGCATAGAAAACTTCTTAAGGATTTTCATGATATAACTCTGTTGTTTTAACATCAGGAGAGAATTTGGTCTATCTCTAATTATATCCATGCCTAGAATCTTCTTAGCATTCCCAGGATCTTTCATATCAAATTCAGAACTTAAAGCAGTTTTAATGTTATTAATTAATTCAGTACAAGAACTAATTATTAACATATCATCAACATATAACAGTAAAAACACAAAAGTATTACTTGGTTGTTCTGATTTATAATAGAGACAATGATCAAACTCACTTCTAATGAAATTTAAAGATAACATGAAAGAATCAAACCTTTTGTTCCATTGCCTTGGAGACTGTTTCAATCCATATAGAGATTTCTTAAGCAGGCAAACATATTCAGACTTGTGTTTATCAATAAAACCAAGGGGTTGATTCATATATATCTTTTCTTCAAGATCACCATGTAAGAAGGCAGTTTTAACATCTAGTTGTTCCATTTCTAAATTAGCATGAGCAACTAATGAAAACATAACTCTTAAAGTGGTGTATTTAACAACTGGGGAAAAGATTTCATTGTAATCAATACCATATTTTTGAGTAAACCCTTTAGCTATAAGTCTTGCTTTAAATTTAAGAGGATCGGAGATATGATTACATTCTTTTACTTTGTAAAGCCACCTGCAATCAACAATAGATTTGTGCTTTGGTTTGGGAACCAATTCCTGTGTTTGATTATTATGTAAAGAAGACATTTCATCTTGCATAGATGTCTACCATTTTTCTGATTCATTTCCATTAACAGCATCTTCAAAGGTTTTAGGTTCATTACCACTTAACTCTTCATAAGAGTTAATAGCCATAGCTGCAAGGTCATAATCAGATAATCTAGAAGGCACTTTAATGGTTCTTCTATTTCTATCTCTTGCTAAATGATAATTTTGTAACTCTAAGTTATCAAAATGATCATGATCTTCATTGGTAGTCTGATTATGATTTAAATCATCATCAGATTCAAGAAGTTGGGGAATCACAGGCTGATTATGTTCTACAGGGGTGACAACAACTTTATCAGACTCCACCTTAATCTCTGTATTAACAGGATTTTGTTTTAAACAAGGCATTTCATCTTATTTGAAAACAACATCTCTACTGATAATGGTTTTGAACCCTCCCAAACTTTTAGCCCAAAGCCTGTACCCTTTCACTCCATCAGGATAGCCCAAAAACACACACTTTTGAGATCTGGGATCAAGTTTATCATCATTTTGATGTGAGTATGCAGTACAACCAAAAATTCTAAGATTTGAATAGTCAGTTGGCCTACCATACCACATCTCCTCGGGTGTTTTACCATTTAATGCAGCTGAGGGGGACCTATTAACTAGATAACAAGTTGTAACAACAGCTTCACCCCAGAAATGTTTGGATAAATCAGAACTAGAAAGCATATACCTAACCCTTTCAAGTAAGGTCCTATTCATCCTCTGAGCAACACCATTTTGCTAAGGGGTATAAGTGACAGTTTTATGTCTCTTAATACCAGATTGATTACAAAAATCATCAAAAGCTTTGTTGCAAAATTCAAGACCATTATCAGTCCTTAAACACTTCAATGTCTTACCGGTTTGATTTTCAAGAAGAGTTTTCCAAGTTTTAAACTTATCAAAAGTTTGATTTGTTTTCAATGAGATAAATCCAAACTTTTCTTGAAAAATCATCTATAATAGACAGAAAATACTTGTTCCTTCCATGTGTAGGTGTGCTTGAAGGTCTCCATAAATTAGAGTGCACATATTCAAGAATGGAGGAAGATTTATGTAAGCCATCGGAAAATTGAACCTGTGTTGTTTACCCATGACACAATTTTCACATAAAGAAAGATTAGACACTTTATCTTTTCTAAAACATCCCTAGTTTTGTAAAATATTAAGCCCCTTATTACTTAAGTGAGCAAGTCTTCTATGCCAAAGATTAGTGCAATCATTTCTAACAGAATTAGCCATTGCAGAATCATGGGGCATTCTTACTGATTTAGTATAGTACAAACCATTTCTCTTATACCCTTTGATTGCAAGGAGTGCACCCTTTGAAATTTTGAAATAGCCATCTCCAAATTTGCCATCAAAGTTGAAATCTTCAAGAGATCCAATTGATATAAAAGACAAATCGGTATGTGTCTTACATTTTCAAGAAGATAAACAAAACCAAAGTGTCAAATTTTAACGTGATGTTACCAACCCCATGGATTTTACAGGCAACATCATTACCCATAACAACCATTCCAGAATCAACTTTTGTATATGAACAAAACATATCAAAGTCGAGTCATATGGAAAGTACAACCGAGAATCAAGTAACCATTCATCGACCGACGGATGGAAGACACGAGTTCACTAAGGTCTCGTGCTCTTCATTTTTAATGGCTACATACAATTCTCCTAGTGTTTCAACATTAGTGGTAGCAAGATTGCTTTGATCGGGTGGTCTATTTTACGATTATTGTTATTCAACTTATAACAATCTTTAATTTAGTAACCTACCTTACCACAATTATAACACTTCCTTCCCTTTACCTTGGATTTAGATCTAGACTTTCCCTTTCTCTTCTTTTTGTTATACTGGCCGTTAGAGTTCTTTCCATCCTGATTATTAGTCTTTCTATGTTGGGATCTACCCCTAACAAATAGGCCTTCACCATTACTTCTTGTTTCCTTTTCATTCTTAAGCTCATGATTATTGCTTCTAGGGGCATTAATTACCATATCAACAGTAAGATCATCCCTCCCATATTTTATGGCACTTTTCACATCTTTATAAGTATCAGGTATAGAATTCAAAAGAATTATGGTTTTATATTCATCTATACTTTTATCATCACAGTTTTTAATACTTGAATCAACTTATTGAAGATATCAAAACTTTCATCAAGATCCTTTGAGGGATCAATTTTAAAACTAAAGAATTTTTCTAATAGAAACAATTTGTTAGGCAGTGATTTTTCCAAGTAAGTTGATTCAAGAGTTTCCCATAAAGATTGAGCATCATCAAGAGTACCAATTTTTCGAAGCACAGAATCAGACAGATGAAGAATAATAGAGATATAGACTAACTCATCAGCCTCAACTTTTTGATCATCAGACATGGTATCAGGATAGGATTTATTTATGGCCTTTGACACCTTTTGTTGAACTAAAATCCCTTTCATTTTTTGTTGCCAAATGGCAAAGTCACCTTTACCATTAAACTGATCTAAATGAAAACTTGAAGTTGCCATTTAAATCAAGAAGCAAAAAACTGACACAAATATTGAAAAAAGAAAGTATTTTATTCAAACAGGAGCTTCAAAAGAAAATCACAAACAGCCAGACACATGGACAAGCAAAATGTCACACAAGATTTTGTGAGAGACCTATAATCAAGAAAACCCCAGGATTCCGTGAGAATCAGGTTCTCAGGTAAAGGGATATTTCAAGAAAGTCTCAGGGGAGGGACTTTATCAAGTATAACACGTTTAAAAAACAATATTATAATTCAGATATACACACAATATAAGTGTCACATGAAAATATATTCCCAAAAAGAACCTTTTAAGGGTCTAAAAATTTTCTTGAAAGTGTTTTTCAGAAAAGAATACTAAGAGCAAATCATAAAGCATGTATTACAACACAATTTTCTTTTATTATGTAAACACACAGTTAAAACATAACAAAATTAGGAGAACACACTTTTTACCTAAGCAGGGGATAAAAACAATACTGACCAATGAAAGCAAGGCGTTAAATCGCCAAGAACATCATTCAAGCTCTGATACCACATGTTGCGGCAATTAACATGAACTTACCAATCTTTTCAAGAACACATTAGTAAACAGATCAAGAAAATAAAGCAGAAACGTAAAAAGAACACAAAGATTTGTTTGTCCCTTTTGGGACAAAGGTGATTCGGTGATGAAATACATCTGCGCTTTGAGGCTCTACAAACGTAGATCCGACCTCTTTTGCACTATTAAAACCACAATAGGTTAAGTATCAAGTTTACACAAGATAATCCACTCGGAACTACCCAAGAATCACTCATACGAGACACCGATCTTTTCTTCATAGAGATTAGCCCTTTTCACAATGATTAAGGGATAAACACACACGCCTCTGATAATCGAAGATGATTATCGTAGCAGCAGACTCTACACATTAAACCGGTGATGAACCAAAGGTTCACCCAAGAAGAAGAAGATGAAAAGGATGAAGAAGAATCGGAGAGCGAGAGAGAGATAGTGAAAATATCGAAGTCTGCGCACCAACAATGAACATTGTTAACCCTAATATGAAGGATGGGCCTTTATATACTTCACACCAATGGCTAGGATCAAAAGCAACAATCCAACGATCGAGAAATCTTCTGAAAGTTGAAGCACAAAAGCGTATAATCAATAATACCAAAAACGCATTCTTCCAGACATTTGGGCCAACCATATCATCAAGCACGCGACTAAAGCCCAACAAGGAGGTCTGGATCTTTCCTATTGGGTCGATTTCATCATTGTGGTCATCTACCATTGGGCTCATATTATCAATACAACTAATTGTAACTCCATAAATAGAATCATTCTTTTTGGTAATTTACAGTTTAAAAATTAACAACAATTCTCCCGTTCTTTTATATTTTTGCCTAACGTATATTTAATTTTTAGTTTCTGACATATGTATTTTGCAATTGATATATATTTCATCTAACAAATTCTTCTATTTTGAAGACAAACTAAGGAATATTCTCAAGGCAATATAATTGGGATGTATATAAAAGGCATTTCTTGTTTAAAATTTTCTATTTTTAAAGGAGGTATGTAAATTAGCCTTAGAAAATTGAACGAGTTATAAGCTGGTCAAACATACATTTTATATGCACATTCCGTATGATCTAAAATTTTTATCCACTTTTTAATTACACATTCCATGAGACTCACTATTTATAATCTATAAAATCTTTACCAAACATATTATAAAAGTAAAATTGAGAAAAGTGAAAATAAAAATGAACACAATGATTCTACGTGAAAACCCCTAATTTAATTTGAGACGGTGAGGTGAAGCATCAAAAATTATAATTATAGGCCAATGTAAGGATCACAACAATTTTCTCTAAATACCAAGGTTCTAAAATACGTAATGCGTGACGAGGCGACGAGGTGAAGCATAAAAAATTATAGGCCTAAGCTCGACTATGCACGAAGCCTAGGCGTCAAAACGCGTTTTCAAATTTAATTTTTTTTAATGCTCAAGTTTCAAATTTTAATAACATAGCCTATAATTAACTGATTTAGTTTACAAAATTACAGGTCTAGTTTTCAAAAAAAAAATATAAATAAAAATACATGAATTTTCAAAATTAGATGCACGTTGTACAATGAAGAAAAATTATATTAATGTTAAGGCATATATCATAGTTCAAAATATCACATTCAACGTGGTTCAAAATTAAAATTGTAGGCCTAATTTTAATAACATCGCCTACAATTAGATTTCAAAATAACAGTTCCAGCATTACAGTTTTCAAAAGTTAATAAATTACAACAACTACAAACATAAACATAAATTACTTAATAATTTCCTACAATTAGATTACATACCAACATAGCTTAACATTTGTTTAACTCTTTATCGGATTCTAAGTCAAGCTCTTCTTCTTCATCTAACTCATCTTTCGTGCCATTCGATACAAAATTATTTTCGTCGGACTCTCTTATTTCATCTTGACCATTTCTAGTACCTCTTGTATTGTATGTTGTAAGATATCATCATCATCATCATCACAACTCTCAACAATTCAAGATTATACATTACTAACATCATTTGCTAGTATAATTTCTAATTTATCATTCATCTTCTTCTTTTTGTTCGTCAACCTTGCATTAAATTAAACATAAACTAGATTTTTCATTAAATTAAACATTAACTAGATTTTTCATCTTTGTGGCGTCTAAGCGGTTCCTCTTCATGAAGGTGCACCTACATAAAAGAAGTCGAAAATTTTTAGTATACTTTAAATTATCAAACCACCACCAAAGTAATCGCGTTTATTCTTGCTTATTCTTGTCTAATCGCATTTATTCTTGCCTAAGCGGTCAACAAGAAGAGTTGACCGTATTTTTACGCGCAGAACATCAATACGACGCGTTTTGCAAACGCAACTAGTTTAGACGCGCCTTTTAGAACACTACTAAATACAAGATGAAAACAACAATAAATCCCTCTTTTAACAAGAGAAACTAAAGAAAGAAACGCAATAGTACAAATATTGCTTAGCATTATTTTGAGAATTTTGACAATTGCGGCTAATTAAGACACTGTTTGAAAAAATTACTAAAAAATTGAGGTTAAAGTCAACAATTAATTTTAAGTACACATTTTATGGGACCCACAATTTTTATCAAAATTTATTAAAACTTTTACTCATTCCATCCCACAAAGATAGACTTACTTCTATTTTCACACAAATTAAGAAAATTTAATTATACAGAGTTGAAACAACAAATTTTACTTACGTTTTTTCTAATATACCCCTACATTAATATAATTATAGTTTATATTTCTTGATAACTAAGGGCGGATCTGGGGCTGGCAACTTTGGGATGTAGTCGTGGCTGCCCAAGCCCATATCCAAAAGCCCAATGCAAATTCTAAATAAAAAAAATTATATTAATTTATCTTAGTCCAACTTTTTAATTTATTTTTTTCTGGGACAATTAAATACCCACATGGCCCAAACTAGGATCATTGCAGGCTAGCACTTTCCAATTCCACAAAATTCAAACTTTAGAAAGTTCAAAATTTCAAAAGTGGGCTTGAATTTTTTAATTTGTTGCACTTTTCACTATTTGGTGTTGAAATATTATTTTATTTTCTAATTTGGTTGTAATATTATTGAATATTATGTTGTGTATGACTTACTTATATGTCGTTTTATTAAAATAAATATTAAAATATAATTGTATATAACACCATTAAAGGATTTAAATATTTTGTGCATCGACTACATAACTTAGTTTAGATAAAGCAGATATATATTATATTATAAAATAATTTTTGTGCAACAACTACATAACAATTTTTGTTGAGAGAGATTTTGTTAATAAAATAGATATAGATTCTATTATAAAAGAATTCTTAGTTGTAAAAGATCGTGGGCGCACAACTTTCTTTAGCTAGTTTTAAATCTTGAATATTTTTGTGTAATGACTTCTTGTAACCTTTTTAAAGATTATGACTTATTAAAAAATATTAGATTCTCATAAAAATAGGTTAAATAATTGTGGTTTGAGAAAAAATTTTGAGGCTACGCCCTTGAACCCGAACCCGAACACCGAACTCGAACTCGAACTCGGTGAAGGGTGGTCTTCCCAACCCACCATTTTACATATCTTGACTCCGCCCCTGTTGATAACAATATACATTAAGTATGTGACATTAAAAAACTTAGAAATTAACTATATTATTAACAAGAATATGACCTATAATTTAAAACAGATAAATAAAGAAAGTAAACTTATTTTTATGAGACGATGAAATATTAAATTTTATGTCGACTAGCCCTTTAATGATTCCACACGAATTCTTTGCAATTCATGTTTTTCCCATGTAGAGTTTGTTGACAGAGACAAACTTTATTCTAGAGATGGCAACGGGGCGGGGCGGCCCTCCCCCGCCCCGCCCGCCTACCTTACCTTTGTCCTATGGGTCTTTGGGGATTTTGACCCCATCTGGGGTCTCATTCCCCGCTTAAAGCGGGGTCGGGGTCGGGGTCGGGGTCAAAGGTACCATCGCTCTCGCTTATCGCCACGTTTAATTTTTTTTTTTTTTTTTGTAAACATGATTTTCATTGAGTGCAATATATGGAATTATGAATTATGAAATTGGGAAGTAAAGTTAATTCTAAATGGTATAGTTAGAATTTAAAAAATAAATTGTGTATAATAAGTTTATTAAACAAAATGAAAAAAAATATAAATCAATAGGTTTTGGTGTAGTGGTTAGGAATTGTAAATTAATATTCACAACTCGGGTTCAACTCTTTTAACACCCATTTCATAAAAATATTTTTTAAAATTTTAAAAAAAAAAATTCGGGGCGGGTCCGGGGCGGAGAACCCACCCCGACCCCGACCCCGACCCCGACCCGACCCCGACCCCGACTCAAGGCAATTATCTCCGTTCCGTACCCACTCCGAATACTCGATTATCCGAAGCGGGAAAATTTTAAACGAAGCAAGGGACGGAGCAAATTGCCATCCCTATTTTATCTATGCAAGAAGTTTTGTATAGAGAGAAACTTATATCTTAAAAGTCAAGAAGTCATGACTTCAACCTTTCACACATATGTTTTCACAAAATATAACGATTCATACGTCTCCTACAGCCTAAAAGATTGAAGAATGTCTTCCATTTGTCTCTGCAAACAGAAATTAATTGTAATATAGCAACTTTCCTGAAACAGCAATATTACCGAGCTTGGTAAAGTTTAGATTTTTAGACAACGTGTTTTGTATAGTTAAATTATTTGACGAAATGGTAATAGTATTAAAATATTGAAAACAATTGAATTTAAAAAAAAAAAAGCTGCCATAACTACCGCAGTTGTTGACTAATTCAAACAACTATAGATAAAAATACCCTTGATTAAATTATTTGACCAAATATGAGAAACAATTGCAGGTTACAAAAATAATTTGAGCTTTTCAGAATTTTACAAAAGAATTTTCAAATTCAGCTTTTCAAATCTGTTAAACCAAATAGTCAAAATGAATTTAGCAAAATCTGCTAATTAATTGATTCTAGACAGGCACATAAATTGATCCGAGATTTGGTCTTCCACGGTTCCACCTCATTTGTAATTGTTCGTGGAAATCGTAAATATATGATATCGTGACAAGTAGTTTAAGTGAATCAAATACAAAATTGTGCTATCAATTATCAAAATAATTAACTCCAATTTTTACTTGAACAATAAAAAATTAACATCAAAATTAAACCGAATAACTATTGTGAAATCGTGAGTCCTAACATTTTTAAATCGTCAATTTTTTTTTTCTCAAATTCAAGATTGTCAACTTAATTGTTAGTTTAATAGTAAAAAATCATCAAATATACTTAAAAATACGAATTTACTATGTGTTGATGTAAATCACCACAAATATAAAGCAACATGTCAATAATTAGAGAGTTTTGGTATGTGATTAACCTAATCTCCCCCAAACAATTCGGTGCACATACAGAATGTTTGAAAAAATCTTCCTCCAGTCAACGTGGAATTCTATGAATGTTAAATCATTAAGAGTCCGTTTGTGAGAGATTATAAACTAGTTTTTATAAACCAATTTTTGGTTTATTTGACCAATATTGGTTTATTTGAGTTGAAATTATTGACTTTTTATGTTAAAAGTGGGTTGAAAAGTCAAAAATTACGACTAAAAAAACCAAAATTGGTTTTTAATCTTTGTCAAACAAGCTCTAAAAATCTCTTTCTTTATACGAATTGATGTCTTTTTGTTTTGGCATGTAATAATCCTTGCGCGGTTGGACACAAGAAGATAATGATATATATCACTAAGGTTGGTAAGATAATTTGATAACACTTTACACTATAGAAATTAGAAAAGACACACACACACACACACACACACACATATATATATATATATATATATATATATATATATATATATATTAAAATTTTATTAGAAAATCGATGAATCTGATTATGTACTAATTCGATTATTTTATTAGATTGGTGCACAATCGTACCAGTTAAAAACCATGTATCTTGGACGAGTGCACGATTGGATTCATCGATCTTCTAATTAGGCCAACATGTTAGAAAAAAATGGGCACATCAAATAAAAAGCTATGGTTTGTGTATAGAGACTCATATTTGAGCAAACATAAATCATGCCTTCATATCTAGACTTTTAGCAGTTTCAACATTTTCAACTTTGGATCAATTAATTATGGATAGAACTCTCAGTTAATCATTGGTTTTCACGTCTATATTAAATGAATCATTACCATTCGTTTAGTAGCTTTAATTATTCAAGAGAATATTCAAGAGAATAATCAATTCTATGAAACAATAACACAACACTATGCTAAATATAAAATTGAACAATATTAATAAAATTTTAAATTATTTTTAATAATATATAGTACTATTTAATTATCTTACGAACGTATTGTTATGATTATTTTTATTGTTCCAATCGCGTTAATTATTATTAAAGTTTCCATCTATGATCATGAATTGAATTTTCTTGAATGTGAACTGGGAAGGTAATAGCCAATGCAAACAAATTAGTCAACGTCTTGATGTCAACAGCATTGTGGCCTAGTTGCTTGCCTAACGACTCAACGAATCAACTTCTCTCCATTGATACATGATAGTGTCAAGGAATGGGATACAAATATTTTTTAAATTCAGAAAAAAATATATGATTATAGTTTAAGAGAAGAAGTTTAATTAGAATAACTATTTTGTCTATCGAATTCGAAAAGAAATATTTGTTATAAATAGATTCAGTTGTATGTGGGCAATAATTAATAGTAGGCTATTAAGGTTGAATAACTCGCGTATACAAAAAAAAAAAAAGGTGAAAATTAAAAAGAGAAGGTCCAATAATTGATAGATCATTTCTCCATTTTCGTATCTTAAATAATAAATTGTTTTACAAATCTTCCAGCATACCAACAAAGGAATTGAGCATCTTGTCACTAGCTAGTGGAAAATAGCTAGGTATCAATTTCTTCCAAGGAACACGGTTCCAAGTATTCTATAATGGAAGAATTTCTTGTGACTTGCTATTTTATTTTTCTATTTTTGTTTTCAACCTTCAGGCCAATCAGTTAAAATACATTTATTGTTTTATGTATCCCAATTTTTTGTTTTTAACTTTCAGGCCCAACCCGATTAACTTTTACACGTCATTTTATTTTCCCTGAAAGTCGCCGGATGAGATTAATGATAGATAATAACGCATTTTTTTTTAATATTTAAATTAAACTTTAATCTTCAAATAGAAACTCTTTTGAAAATTTCGTGCATAAACTGTTGAGTTTGTTAGAATTTCTTACTCACTCATGCCAAAAGAAAAAGACACCAATTCGTATGAAGAAAGAGATTTGCAAGAATCAAACATTCCGATTCGTATAAAAAAGTGGTATCCATGAAACGTAAAGTATTTCAAATATTCCAAAGCCCGTTCGTGCACCGAATTACTTGGGGGAAAATTAGGTTAATCAAGTAGCAAAACTCTTGACTTCTTGTTCTCTTTTTATTTGTACATTAATTGAAATTTTTTTAGAAGAAAATTTGTAAATCTAGCATTTTAATTTTTCTTATTGTCTTTGTGAATTGTACAAAAAAACTACAATTTGATAGGTCTGTAAAACTTATAATTATTTTTCTTATGATATTTAGGAATTTAAGTGAGAAATTTTGTATGATTGTAACAAATTTTTATATATCTTTTAATATTTTTTTCATCTCATTTTTTAAAACAAATATATAGCGTGCAAATCAAAGAATTGGACTAAATTTTCAACAGTAGTATCAAGGCGTTCGGTTGTTCGGAGTGTTGGAATATATGTCGGACAATGTTGAGAAATTTGATGAAAAAATCAATTTTGACTAGTATACCAACTCCATTAGATATGGACAACTTAGTCATGTCACGCAAAGTTGTTCAAAAGGTGGAGCAGATTCGCTAACGGCTCGAAGTTAGATACGAACAATGTATCGCCCCTTTGTGAGAATGATGAAATTGCTTGAGTAATTAGATATGTACATCATCATGGTATAAGTTAGTTGCCATGATAGAATATTTGTTAGTACTAACAGAGCGAGGCCCACATATTTGTTGGTTTTCTTTCTGTTATTCATGACAGATTTGCGAAAATAAAATGATGCGATATTAAAATTTTTGAAATGAAAGCTGAATCATAAAAGGAAGACAAAATCCGTAAACTTAGTAACGATCGAGGCGAGAACTTGGTTCTCTACGTCCTTAAGACGTTTTACCCGCCACACGATGCTTACGGTGATTCGAGAAAGCGTCTCCCAAGATACAACGATCGAATAACTGCGAGTTAGCACCGTACACTGCAAGAACAAATGACTGGAAGAAAATGCACTCTCTGAAAATGCGATGAATAGGAAAGAAAGATGATGAAATGGCGAGAAAAGCAGTTGTATGTATGGCGTATGCTCGGGTCGTGTTTTGTATATCTTTGAATGAAAACACGAGGACTTATTTATGGAAGAGGGATGAGCGGTTGTTCGGTTACCAAACACCACTCCACTTACCCACGTCTCCATGCATGGCAACACATGAATGCACGGTTTTAAGCGTGTCTTTGGAGGAAAAAGAAATTAATTTGAATAGAATTTATCCAAACAAATTAAAGCTTTACAAGACCGGCCCATGATTTCTCATTCAAAGTGGTCGTCGTCAAAGGACCATTTCCAACAATCCCCACATGAATGGAAATTATCACGAATATGCTAAATGTAATGCAGATTGGATTCAGAGAGTACAAGCGAAAGGCTTATTGCGTCAGGCAAGGTAGCTTTTGGCTTTGAACCTGCCTTAGTGGAATACTATCGAGTTTACTTAGCTATTCAGTGAACTTGATGTCTTGAAGCGCTTTGGCATCAATGTAAACCAAGACAACAGTATCCACACAATAACCTTCCTATCAATTCTTTGGTTCTCATAGTTGTGTTCATTTTGGCCCTGAACAATTCTTGGGATTCATAAGTGCTCTAGAGAATTTAAGCCTCAAATTCTCACGGAAGCGGCCCCACTTCACACTTATATAAGTGATCTCCTATGAAGAGTATTCTGCTATACTCCACTTGATTTATCCAAGCTATAGGAATCATTAAAAGTTATAACTTAACCTTTTACATTCTGCAGACAGCACTTTTATAAAGGAATGGATAAGTGCTTAACTGAGTCTTAATAACTTAGTTGTCCCATTGAACCAAGATCTTGGGATCTCCAGTCAACAAGGTTGGGTTACCATCATTAAGATTCATGCATATTAGGCTTTAATCCCATTCCATTTGATAGATAATATACTTGATCTCTTGGTAGGCCTTTTGTAAGCGGATCGCGAGATTCTCCTTTGATTTCACATAATCAATGGAGATAATACCATTGAGATCAAGCTGTCTTATGGTATTGTGTCTCACGACGTATATGTCTAGACTTACCATTATACATACAATTTTGTGCCCTTGCAATAGTCGGTGATTGTCATGATGAATGCTAATTGCAGTACCGGCTTGGTCCAACACGGAATATCCTCTAAGAAGTTCTGAAGCCATTACGCCTCTTCTCCGACTTTATCTAATGCTATAAACTCCGATTCCATTGTTGATCGAGCTATGCAAGTTTGCTTTGAAGATTTTCGGGACACAAATTGCACTACCAGTGTAAAAATATAACCACTTGTGGATTTAGAATCTTTCATATCGGATATCAATTTGCATCACAATATCCTTCTAATCTTCTTTGGATATCTCATATAATGTAATCCAAATGTTAAGGTGTGCTTCAAATATCAAGTACCCTATTCAATGCCTTCCGGTGATCATTGCTTGGATTACATGTGAACCTACTCAATTTATTAACCCATGACGCAATGTGCGGGCGTGTGCGGTTCATTAAATACATCGACTTCCAATAATCGAGAATATCTTAATTGATGTATAGGTTCACCTCTATTTTTGGCTAAGTGTAGACTGTGTCTCTAGGAGTTTTAACAGGACTTTCATCAAAGACTCCAAACCTCTTTAGCACAGACTCAACATAATGAGATTGTGAGAGAACAAAGCCATCCGGTGTTTTAGAAATTTTAATTCCAAGAATTACATCTACTACACCCATGTCCTTCATGTCAAAATGTTTTGTTAGCATTTTCTTAGTGGACATTATAATATCATGATTGCCACCTAGAATTAGCATATCATCCACATATAGACATACTAAGACATATCTTTTGGGAGTACTCTTATTGTACACACATTTGTCACACTCGTTAATTTTAAATCCATTTGACAACATCGTTTTGTCAAACTTTTGGTGCCATTGCTTTGGCGCTGTTTTAATCCATATAATGACTTAACGAGTGCAAACCTTTTTCTCTTGTCCATGAGCAACAAATCCTCGGGTTGCTCCATGTATATTTCTTCTTCTAACTCACCGTTTAGAAACGCTTTGTTTTAACATCCATTTGATGAATTTCGAGATTGTGTATCATGAGAATTGCAATTAGGATTCTTATCGAAGTAATCCTCATTCTTGGTGAGTAAGTATCAAAGAAATCAAGACCTTCCTTTTGTCTATATCCTTTTGCTACCAATCGAGCCTTGTATTTATCAATAGATCCATCGATTTCAACTTTTCTTGAAAATCCACTTGCAACCTAGAGGTTTATTTCGGTGGAAGATCAACCAACTCCCAAGTGTGATTTTGCATTATTGACTCAATTTCACTATTGATAGCTTCTTTCCAAAAGGAGCCTACGGTGTTGACATTGCTTCTTGAATGTCTTAGGTTCATTTTCGATCATGTACGTTAGAAATTACAGAACCAAAGGACGTAAATTTTCTAGCCCTTTTCTTTGCGTGCGGGTTCTTCTTCATTTTCACTATCATTTGCGATATCGTAAGTTCGTTTTGTTACACTTACATCAGTTTTGTCTTTACGAGGAAAGACATGTTCAAGAAACTTGCATTTCTTGATTCAATGATAGTATCTTCATGTATATCGATGATCTCGAGACTTGTGCACAAGAAAGCGATATGCACTCTTGTTATGAGCATATCAATAAATATGCAATCTACGGTTTTCGGTCCTATTTTTATTTGTTTAGGTTTTGGCACTTCTACCTTTGCCAAACACCCCCACAATTTCAGGTATTTATATGAAGGTTTATGACCTTTCCATAACTCGTAAGGTGTTTCATCCTTTACTTTGTGTGGTATTTTATTAAGAATGTGATTTGTCGAGAGAATAGCTTCCCCCCACAAATTGCGGGGTAGACCAGAACTAATCAACATAGCATTCATCATTTTTTTAAGCGTGCGGTTCTTTCGTTCCATAATACCATTAGATTGAGGTGAGTAAGGAGCCGTTGTTTGATGAATAATGCCTGTATGAGAACAAAATTCTTCAAAAGCGGCGCTCCATATTCTCCACCTCTATCACTTCGAACAATTTTTATTGTTTTACTAAGTTGATTTTCAACTTCATTCTTATAATGTTTAAACATTTCCAAAGCCTCATCTTTGCTTCTTAATAAATAAACATAGCGATGATCAAGGTGCAATCGTCAATGAAGGTAATGAAATACTTTTCCACCTTTAGTTTGTACAAATTTCAAGTCACATATATCGTGTGAATTAATTCCAAAGGTGAAGTATTTCTTTCAATGAGGAAAGGAAGCGGTCGTTTGGCTAACTTAGCCTCAACACAAGTTTCGCATTTGTGATTAGGATCGAAACTTAAAGAAGGTAGCAAATTTAAGTTCATTAATTTGCGCATTGATTTAAAGTTTGCGTGTCCTAATCTGTTGTGCCATAAACAAGAAGATTCAACGATATCTGTGAAGTAGAAGCTTCATTAATCTTGTTCAATTTGGGTACAATAGTAAGGACGTTCATCTTGAACATCCCACCGATCATATATCCCTTTCCCACATACATTCCATTCTTAGTTAGTACAAATTTGTCGATACAAATACTAACTTAAACCCATTCTTGCTAAGAAGAGAACCGAAACAAGATTTTTCGAATATACGTACATGCGAAGACATTGTTGAGGACGAGTTCCTTGCCGGACGTCATCTTCAAGGTCACCTTTCCTTGTCCTTCAACTTTTGAGCTTGAGGAATTTCCATGAGCAGTTGTTCTCCGTTGATAGTTTTGTAATCGAGAGAACATGTTCTTTTCAAGACATATATGTGGCGAGTAGCACCGGTGTCCACCCACCATTCCACAGGATTTCCAAGCGAAATTACATTCGAGATATTACGACGAGATAGGTGCATTTCTTGAACACCCTCGATCCGATTATCGTTTCAACTACATGTGCACGATCATTTTGTTTTTAGGCTTGCGACGATCAATTGAGCGATGTCGGGTTTGCCACAATTGTAGCAATCCCTTTGAACTTCTTGTTTGTGCGGTTGTTCTCAATCTTCTTAGGAGCATAACTTGAGTGCTTTCTTTTCATGTTCTTCTTTGAACTCGATTCAACAATGTTTGCCTTAGCTTCCATGCTTGGTCCCCATTCCTCCTTTCGGACTTTTTAGTGTCTTCTTCTATCCTCAAGCGCACAATCAACTCCTCCAAGTTCATTTCCTTCCGCTTGTGTTTGAGGTAATTTTGAAATCTCTCCGGGAAGGTGGGAGTTTCTCAATTCAATTGCTACTTGGAATGACTCACTTACGGTCAATTTTTGACATGTAAATCATGGAGGAGTACACCGCAAATCTTGAACTGGGAAAAATATGATTTAGAGTCAATCATTTTAAATTCAGAAATTTACCGACAAGAAACTTTTTAGTTCCGGCATCTTCTGTTTTATATTTTTTCTCTAAAGATTCCCATAATTCTTTTGCAGATTTCATAACGCTATATACACCATATAATGAATCATTCAGTCCATTCAGTACATAGTTTTTGCATAGAAAGTCAGAATGTTTCCATGCGTCCAAGGCAATAATCGAAGCTCGATTATTTTCTCCTTGTTGAACAGAAGGAGGATCCTCCGTGAGAAACCTTGCCAAGTTAAGCGTGGTCAAGTAAAACAGCATTTTCTGTTGCCATCTCTTAAAATCGACCCCATTAAATTTTTCAGGTTTCTCCCCGTGAGGAACATGAGTCGAAGCAGACGGACCAGCCACGATGGCGTCCACGGTGGGTATCACAAGATGGGCATCACATTAGGTGCCACAGTAGGGGGAATTGCATTAGTCCCAACAGTGTTAGCCATTTCTGTTTAAAAAAAAAAAACAGAAGATCAACAGGTCAGAATTTAATGTTCTAGATTTCAGTTTCGAAAACTGAACCATTTTTTTTTTTTTTTTTTTTCAATGTTAGGAACAAGAGAATTTCGGCAGTTTACAGAAAATTTGCAATTTTAGAATTTTACGCTAAACATGCACAGTTTCAGAATTTAACAGGGACAACAGCATTATTATGTACAGAGAACGTGCACTTTGGAATCAAAATATTAAAATGCTGTTGAGTAAATGTTATAAAATTTCAGTTTTTAGAAAAAAAAAAACAGAGACTTAAAACTTTAGACAGAAGGCAATTTCCGCAGAAGACAAACTTCAGAAACATGCACATGTAGAATTTAAAAAAATTCACAGAAAGCATGCATTTCACAGAAATTCACAGCAAGCATGCATTTCACAGAAATTCACAGAAAACATGCATTTCACTATAATTCACAGAAAGCATGCATTCCATATTGGTTATTGGTTTTCATTCACAATTGACCAGAATTTATTGCTGTTTGTCATGTTTAAAAAGTTCCAGTAAAAGAAATTATAATTCCAGAAAGCATTAAAATTTCAGAAACTTGACAGGACTGGAATCATAATATCAACCTTGGACTTGAATTAAACAGCATCAAAATGGACTGAAAATTTAACAACATCAAACTGAACTGGAATGTTAAAAAATACAGATACAGCCGCAGCAATAATAACAACAGCATTACAGTTTCAGAAAGACAGGAACGTGCATAGCCGAATTTCAGAATTTAACTGGGACTGCAGGAAATATCACATGAAATATCACAGGGACGTGCAGACCATGAAAACAAGAACAAAGGTGAATAAAAACGTCTTAAGTTGTTGGTTTTCTTTCCTGTTATTCATGACAGATTGCACGAAAATAAAATGATGCAGTATTAAAATTTTTCGGAAATGAAACTGAATCATAAAAGGAAGACAAAATCCGTAAACTTAGTAACGATCGAGGCGAGAACTTGGTTCTCTGTGTCCTTAAGACGTTTTACCCGCCACACGATGCTTACGGTATTCGGAAAGCGTCTCCCAAGATACAACGATCGAATAACTGCAGTTAGTTAGCACCGTACACTGCAAGAACAGCGAACCGGAAGAAAATGCACTCTCTGAAAATGCAGTAACCGGAAAGAAAGATGATGAAATGGCAGAAAACAGATTGTATGTATGGCGTATGCTCTGGACTGTGTGTTTGTATATCTTTGAATGAAAATCTGAGGACTTATTTATGGAAGAGGGATGAGCAGTTGTTCAGTTACCAAACACCACTCCACTTACCCACGTCTCCATGCATGGCAACACATGAATGCACGGTTTTAACCGTGTCTTTGGAGGGAAAAAGAAATTAATTTGAATAGAATTTATCCAAACAAATTAAAGCTTTACAAGACCTGGCCCATGATTTCTCATTCAAAGTGGTCGTCCAAAGGACCATTTCCAACAATATTTTCGTACAACATTGATTTGGCATTGATACAAAGTGTGTAGTTGAATTGGTGTAAATAGTTAATGAGCTTCCAAAAAAGTCAAGCTAGGGTTCGCACCATAACTTTTCAGCGCGCTATAATTCTTAGAAATTGTAGATTCGAATTAATTAATTGTATATTCAGCACGTTAAAAGAGATAACAAAATTTTGGTTCGTTTACATTAAGGTAGAAATGTTAAATTTTTTTGACTCACACGTGCCGAAAGAAAAAGACAGCAATACGCGTAAAGAGATTGGAAATGATTAAACATTCCAAAACTGGCACGTTGATTGAAGGGAAAAATTGGTATGTATAGAATTGAAAGTTTTTCAAACATTCCGTATGTGAGAAAAAATTGTAAGACGAATATCTTAATTTTTCTTATTTTCTTTGTGAAATGTACAAATAGTATAAATTAATGAGTGTACTAAATTTTGGTATTGGAATTGGATGAACGAAAATTCTATATTATTATAATAATTTTTCATATAGTGAAAATCTTTGACACTCTGTATATATATATTTTTTTGGTCTCATTATTTTTCTTTAAATAATTATAATGTGAACAAATCAAGAGATTGGTCTCAATTCCAACAATAATTCTATAAAATTTTAAGATACCAGAGAATGCTTGAAATGCCATACGATAATTGCAACATATTTTTTATGATCAAAGGATTAATTATAAAATAAATAGAGATGAAGTATATATTTTTTATTGGTGGGACATTTAGAAGCATCTCCAATGCATTAAAATATCATTGTAGCTGCGTGGCGGGTAAAATAGAGCGGACTTTCGATCACATGTGGACTACGATACATAAAATGAGCGGTCAAATTAAAATTCAAATCCAACGATTCGTCGCATCTATAATTAATACCACCGCTTATGTGGTATTGATTTTTCTTAGAATAATAATAATAAAAAAAACCCATATAGCCGTGTCTTTAACTGTAACGAAATTCAAATTCAGTCCAAAATTTTTCTTCTATTCAAATTATCTTCAACCACAAAAATTTTCTCCTAAGAAGACAAAAGATCAGATTACTATTTGTCACGAATCTCTTTGTCCAATCTCTCCAAAAATTCAAAGTATGTTTATTTGCTTGTTTTCTCCTATTTTTGTCCTCTTAAATTTTTCTCCCCATATAGGATTTCACAGTGTCCAAGTTGGGTTGTTGTGTTGATGAAACAAAAATTGAACTTCTAGAGGAGATAAAATTTCTAGAGGAGAGACGTGGTTTGGTGGATTAGAAGGTTCAATTTGGGTTTCTTTGCTTTTTATCTTTTTGCCAGACTTTGGGGATGAAATTGGCGGGACTTCAATTGACAATTTCTCCCTCGTTCTAGTTTTTTTAATAAAATATTGAATTAAATTTAAATTTGCTGACTCATTCCGTCTAAGTTTAGACGGACTCTATTTTTTAATGTGCTACATCAGATAGACGGCCTCCTAATCAGCATGCATTGAAGATGGTTATTTATAACTTCGTCTATATTTGTTTATATGGTACATCTAAAAGACTATGGACGGAGTGTATTGAAAATGCTCTAAAAAGACACACATTTGAAACAACATATCTAGAGTACTCGCAACTTATAGCATGTCCTCATAATTCCATTTACGAGGTTAATTTACCTTAAAAAATTAGGCATTAACTATATGATTATCTTCATTGACAAATTCCTACCACGATTAATTATTCTTAAGCTTGATTTAGTATTGGTGAAATTTTAAAAGAATCATCTTTGGCAATATCGAAGAAAGAATTAATTACGAGCATAGTTAGTTAAATGTTTGACAAATTTTTGTTTCACAACTGTGCATTTAAACATTTAAAAAAAGTTATTTATTGTTTGTGTTCGTATATAATTACTAAAATAGATATCGATTATAATACTTTAAAATTTTAGGCATTAATTGTATGATTATCTTCATTGACCAATTCCTACCATGATTAATTAGTCTTAAGCTTTATTTAGTATTGGTGAAATTTTAAAAGAATCATCTTTAGGTACCGAATAAAGAATTAGTTAAATGTTTGGTAAATTTTTATTTTAGAAATGTTGTATTTTTTAAAATCAACATTTGAACTTTTTTAAAAAAATTATTTATTGTTGTGCCCATATACAATTACTAAAATGGATATTGATTATAATACTATCATTTTGTATTATTATCATCATTAGTAGCATTAACAATATGTATTTAAGACTATGTATTCACCCAAATTATTTTAAAAGAAAAAAAATTAAAATCTATTAAATGTTAAAATTAATAAAATCAGAATATCAAAAAATGCTTAATACAAACAAATATATGACAAAAAGAATAAATATTATTCACGAGGGTTAAAATTGATATTTTAATAATGGACAAATGGAGAATTTAAAAACAGAATATGAGAAGTTAGTATTTTGGTGCATTTCAAAATCTGCTAGGAGATAGTACAAATAATCAATTTTTTTAAAATTTACTAAACATAGTACAAATAATCAATTTTTTTAAAATTTACTAAACACCTAAAAAAATTGTATTTGTTTGATAATATAAAATTGTGACTCTAAAAGCAATCCCAAAATGACTAAAATAAACATTCCACGGGCATTAATTAAATATGTTATTTACTTCAACAATGTACATTATTTATAAAAAATTTAAAACTCCTTTATTATTGATATTAATTTTACTGTAGAGTGTCACTATAAGTTGGAATTAATTAATAAAATAAGTCCACTAAAATATAAGTTTGTTCGACAAAAAATAAGCAAACGAATTATTTGTCAAGGGGAGACTCGGTCATCCATTCCGTGTCACGGAATTAGCTTCATCAATTTTTCCCATTTGGCATTTCAGCAGTAAATTCTCAGAAACTTTCCAACAATGATTGAAGTCAACGATCAAATTAGTGAAGCTTAATATGCTATCCGGCACCGTGTATTCAGTCGTACTCGTATAGAAAGCTAAGATCAGAATGATAGTTTGTTCGATAAATTAAATTATACACTATTTAATTTGTTCGTTTTAAAGTACGTTTGATAAATATTTTTGTAGATTATAATTAGTAGTGAATCTTACGAAAAGTGTGGATAAAAAGTGAAAAAAAATTGTAGATCTTACAAAACTTGTGAATAAAAATCACGTTTGACGAGCTTACAAATGCTTATAAGCACTAACAAACATACTCTTAATTATATGTAGTATTGCATGTTATAGATGTCATATTTGTAACATAATAACTAGATATCGTTGTATAAATCGTTAATCATTCTTTCCTTTTCTTTTTCAAGATTAGAATTACTATTTTTTTATTCCGATTTTATGTCACCCTCAGGGATGTCTATGCATTTCGCATGATCGACTGAAGAGTAGTGATAAATGATTTGGAAATGTAATAGAATTATTATCAATCATCAAATTTGTACAAAAAAAACTAATTTCTTGATAAAAATGTCATTGCTTCAGCCAAATAGTTCGGATAAATTAAGGAGGGAAGTGGGGTAACATTGACTGGGTTACCCTATTCACTGCCAAATACAGCACACAGATACAAATTAAGCCGGTTGTGTAAATTCTTTTTTGATCTTAGATTAAAATGCAACAAGACAGCAATGGCGGAAAAGAGCAAGAACGAGCAAGGTAGATGGACAACTGGTGCCAAGTTAGTGTATATATAAAAAATTGCAAGTAACTATCTTGACTCAGTCAATGATCTGATCTACCATAATCATTGGAATAAAAGTACTTATGTTTAAGTAATTATAGGGTGGACGCGGGCTATAAATATCCATCCTCTTCCACATGCAAAAACACAGTCCAATATTCTTCATTAAATTTCCTTTACATTAAGCTTTTGATTTCTTGTTTTGATTGAAAATATGGACATCCCTGAAAAAATTGAGAGGTTTTCAAGCTGTCGGGGAGTGTCTTTTGAGATTAAACCACATTATGATCCATTTGCCATCCCAACTCCAGCCATAATTAACCGTTCCGGAGGTAGTAAAAGATCTTGGATTCCATGGGGAAGCTTTTCTAAGGTGGTTCCATCTTCTGAAATGTTGGAAAGAACAATGAGCAGAAGCAGTAGCCATTTCTGTGATCTTGAATTTGAAGATGATGATGATGATGAGGTGGAGACTCTTGCTGATATTGAAGAAGGCCCTGAAGAAGAGAAAGTTAAGCAAGTTCCGCAACCACTACTTCCACCACCTCCTAAGGCAGCTGCCGTGGCTGGCGGTAAACCCAAGCAGTCATCAAGACTTTCAGTTATACTGCTTGATCAAGGGTTGTTTACAGTTTACAAACGACTTTTTGTTGTTTGTTTGGCTACAAACATCACCTTTTTGGTTCTTGCTGCTACTGGGAATTTCCAGTACGCAAGAAATAGGGCTGCATTATTCTCCATTTGCAATATATTTGCTTTGGTACTCTGTCGAAGTGAGGCCTTTTTGAGAGTTGTTTTCTGGTTGGCAGTGAATGTATTGGGGTGGCCATGGGTGCCCCTTCGGCTCAAAACCATGACCACATCTCTCCTGCAATCTCTTGGTGGGATACACAGTAGTTGTGGGATTTCCTCTATTGCATGGCTCATTTATTCATTAGTCCTCACTCTAAAAGACAGAGAAAATACCTCATCCGAAATCGTCGGTGTCGCCTCCGCCATTCTTGCACTCCTCTGTCTGTCTTCCGCCGCTGCATTCCCTCTCGTTCGACATCTCCATCACAACGTGTTCGAAAGGACTCATCGATTCACGGGTTGGACTGCACTTGCTCTCCTCTGGGCATTCATTACCCTCACTATCTCTTATGACCCTAAAACAAAATCCTATAGCGACGATATTGGATCAAGATTGGTTAAACAGCAGGAATTCTGGTTCACACTTGCAATTACTATACTGATCATCGTACCATGGTTAACGGTTCGACGTGTCTCAGTTCAAGTCTCGTCGCCATCCGGCCACGCCTCTATTATCAAGTTCCAGGGTGGGATTAAAGCTGGAATATTGGGTAGGATTAGCCCATCACCCTTCTCAGAATGGCATGCATTTGGCATAATATCAGACAACAAGAAAGAGCACATGATGCTGGCTGGTGCAGTTGGTGACTTCACAAAAACTCTAGTCACCCAACCACCGAGCCACTTGTGGGTTCGACAGGTCCATTTTGCTGGTCTTCCATACCTAACCAATATGTACGACAGGGTCCTTTTGGTAGCTACTGGTTCAGGAATCTGTGTCTTCCTCTCCTTTCTTCTGCAGCCATGCAGGGCTGACGTTTGCTTAATTTGGGTGACAAAAAACGTAGAACAAAATTTTGGTAAAGAAATTAAGGAAATGTTGAGTGGACATCCTCAGGAGAAGGTGATAATCCATGACACCGCCGTGCTTGGCCGCCCCAACGTGTCGGAAATGAGCGTCGCCACCGCTAAGAATTGGGCAGCTCAGGTGGTGATTGTCACTAGCAATCCGGAAGGGAGCAGGGATGTGGTGGATGCATGCAAGGGTGCAGGAATTCCTGCTTTTGGCCCCATTTGGGATTCTTGACTTGAATCTCATCCGGCAACTATATATGCATAGTTTATTATTTTTTCTTTCTTTCTTTAAGATGCAAACCAGTTAGTATTTCTGTGTGGCCCTAATTTGGAATTGTAATCTTTCAAATTAGTAACATTTTTATCAATAATAAACTTTCTTATTTTCGACTTGTATCACTAATATGTGATTAACAAAGGGTTTGAGTTAAATTCAGTCCAAAAAATATATATATTTTTTTCCAGATTCTACTGTAGGAAGACACTATTTTTTATGAATAATATAGGCGTGTTCGGTGAGTTTTTTCGAAAAAATCCATTTTTTTTTCTTATTTTTTTTTGACTTTTCAACCCTTTACACTACAAAAAATTTGAAAAATAAAAAGTAACAAAAAACCCATTTTTTTAAAAAAAACTCTACCGAACAAGTCCTAAGGAATTAGGATTTTTGCAGTTCAAGAAAAATCAAATTGAAAGTGTCAGACTTAATTATAGATAATAAAGGAACAAATACCACTAACCCCAACGAGGGTAGTGATTACGATAAGAACCACGAGTTTTCAAAGTATTTTACGCGTTGCATAATCACAAAAAGTATGGCGATGGCACATGAAATGTAAAATTAATTATTTTTTTGGAGGTTAGGTCATGTTTCCCTCCTAAAATTGTATTTTATTTTATTATGAATAAATACTATATTTGCAAGGTTATTTGATTGAAAAAAATTGCTGCAAACTCGTACATAATTATTTGATGTGAATGGTATAAAAGGTGGCATGAATAGTGCAATAGTACCGCAAAAATGTGGTTTGCTGGTTCCTTCACTCGAATAGACTCTCAAGCCAACTTCCTTCTAAATTCATCATTGCTTGCTCCTAGCCAAAAAGGTAAATCTTTATACAAGAAGAAAAATAATCTCTCTGATCTTACTTACTTCATTCGGCGGTAACAGTTCATAATAGCTGGTTTGCTATGACTTATGAGGCCATTGAGGCCTTTGTCTCAAGTCCAAAACTGAAAGGGGCTCATCTCAAGTCCAAAATTAAAAGTGGCTCAAAAGTCTGAATTTTCTAATAGTTAGATCACGTCCAATTTCGAAAAAAGGGATAATTGCATCAAAGGTCCTCAATATTTCAGAATCATTAGAGATATGCCTATAATCTAAAATAATAGCACCAAACGTTCCCAAAATATGAAGAAATAGGCATCATAGATCCCCATTGACAGTTTCCATCTATTTTCTGTGTTAAAATCTAAAATTAGACTACACGCGTTATATTTATCTAAAAAAACGTGACTGAAATTGTAGGGGTAAAACTGTCACTCCACTCTATACCTGGAACGTTCTATTTGCCTTTACCAAATATGAAATTGAAAAGTGGTATCAGATAGTACAGGTTAGAATTTTTCTTCTGTGTTATGGAATTACGAGTAAAATTTGTGGAATTTGAAAGATTTTGAATGTTCAAGAGGATGAAAATATAGTTGGGTACTTGGTATTTTGGTGGAAGGATCAACAAATTTTGAAAATTTGTTTTTGCTCTGCGGCGGTGGTTGGGTATTGTCTTGAATTTTGATTAGTTGCTTCAGCTTTGAAATGATTTGAAAGAGTGATAGCCGTGTTTAATAGAAAATCTAGATCTACTTTAAATCTAGAACTGCTTTAAATCTCCCGCTTCTGATTTAATCTTTTTCGTCTGGAAATTACCAAAAATTTTGACCACAAAACTAGACATCGAATTCATGCAAAACCCACAAATCTATCGAAATTATATTTTATCTGGATACTTCTTTGTTGGAAATTGGTTTAAATATGTCGAGAAATTAACTAAGTGTTAAAAAATAACGTAAGTGACTCCGTGTCAACTTGGCCAAATATACAAAACCCGACCCAATCCGTTTAGGCAAATGTGTTTGCCACTTCGACGCCTCGGGGGCAACGTTCTCGGAACGAGGATCGACCGCCCGGTCGGTCGCGGAGGTCGGCGGGCGCCCTCGTGGGGGGCTCGAGGCAACGCTCCCGGAAAGAAAATTTAGATTTATCTGTATGTTTAAATGGTATATTTGGCATCTCAAAACCAATATCGAATGAATGAGAAATTACGAAAAAGGACAAAATCGGGTCAAAGTTTGACCCATGCGATCGCATGGTTATTTTAACCTGCGATCGCAACTGCTTAAAATTTTAACGAGAATGTATTTTGGTCCTTTTTGCCTCCTGCGATCGCATGGTTAATCTGGATGAAGATCTGTTCCAATTTTTGTACCTTGCGATCGCAGCTTGGTTAAACCATGCGATCGCATAAGTTTGCACGAACATATATGTCCTTTTGAAGAGTTGCACATTTTGGTTCAATCCTTTTCGTTTTCAACCGATCTTGATGTTAAATAGGACATGTGGGACGTCCATTTTTGATGAAGAGAATTGATCTGAGAAAGATAAGCAAACACAAAGAACTCATTTCATCATCTTTTGAACCAATTTTATTGCATTTAAGTTGCACAAAAATCTGGTTTTCATTTCACTTTCATCCGTTGGAGTACAAAGCCATCTTTTGGTTATTTGTACTTGAGTTTTGAAGTGCTTCAAAACTTCAGCCGAAACCAGATGTATCTTGGGAGTCATTTGCCAAAGACCGAAAGCACCTTATGAGGCAATATTGACTTAAGGACAAATAGTTCAACTCTTGCCTCGGTTTATATTTTCATCCTTTCCATTTTCGGTTTGGATTTATTGCTTTGTGTCATTTCCACGAAATTCCGCCAACACTTACATGTTGGGAAATAATGCTATCAATCTCCAAGCGATATTCTTTGCATTTGAGGCAAAATTTCTTCACCGACAAAAGATGGGGCGAGAAATGTAATTGTTTTTTTGGGGTGCACCAAAATTAGATGTGGCATATAACTGATTCATGGATTCTCTGGAGTGCTTTTTTAGAGCCACCGCCGGTGGTAAGTTATATGTAGAGGTGTTAAGACGGGCGGGCCGGCCAAACCCGTATCGGCCCACCCGTCTCGACCCGAGACCGCGGTCGATTCACAGGCTGTGGAGGCTTGAACCACGGGCCCAGCGGTTCAAGCTCACGTGGGCCAACGGTTAAAAAAAATTAAAAAATTCAAATTCAAATTCAAATGGTAGAAAGCATGATAAAAGCAATGTGACAGTGGCCGATGTCTTGCATCGTGATTGTCACAAGCAGATAAGTTGCGGCATTTGTCGCAGCGAGACAAGTTCTTTTGCAATTCTCGCAGAGTTGCAGTAGCGTAGTAAGAAGACAAGTCGCTTTTTAAAAGCGACTTCTTTGTTGTCCAATCGAAATTAAAAATAAAAATAAAAATGCATTAAAAAAAATGGCGCGGTCAGAGCGAGGCGTGGAGGCAAATATGCAAAGTCAAAAATTCAAATTGTTATTTGTTTGTATTTTATTTAAATTTACAAAGTTAGAAATAATTCAATTTAAAATAAGATATAAATTTCATATAAATATTTTTTTAAAAAATAAATAACAAATGTGAATTTGTCATTGTTATTTATTTATTTTTTAGTAATTTTACATATTTTTTGCTATAAATGTAAACATTTTTTTGAATTACATTAAGTTACTAATTTTTTTAGTAATTTCAAAAAAAAATTAATTTTTTATTTATGCAGGCCGAACCGCGGCTCATATAGGCTCGACTAGGATGGGCCAACGGGTGAGCCGGGCTTGTGTTCAATTTTTCAAATTTGAGAAACTACCTACCAGCTCGGTCCGGCCCATGGCCCGTGGGCAAGCTCGGTCCGTGGGCAAGCTCTTATGAGCAAGCTCGGTGCGGCCCAAGTGGGCCTCATGGGTCGAACCAGATGGTCCATAAGCCCGTTTCATTATTTTTTTAATTTTTTAATACAATATTTTTCTGGGACTATTAAAAATAATAATAAATTCACACAATCCAGTTCGTTGGGCCAAGCCCACATGCTGCTCGGTCCAATTGCCACATCTAGTTATACTTTTTGTGACTCATTTAAGAATAACCAATTCATAGAGTGGTTGGAGTATGATATAGAGAGTATAATTAACCTATTCGGAGATTTGGAGTTAAAAAGGTGCACGTTTGGAAATTTGACCACATGGTTGAAGATGCCCTCATTGGCTACAATAATTTTATTCCAAAAGTGTCCACAATAAATGTCATGTAATTTTCGATCCCAATTCCCCCTTCCTCTATCGGTTTACACATTTTACTCTACCTTGCCCAATGGATTCATGACTGTCCCATTCTATCTCCCCAGAATAATCTTGCAAAAATAGTCTCTATTCGGTTTATCACGACCTTCGGTGGGTTGGTCGTCTCACGTCTGTAATAAATACATGGGCATTGAAGTGAGTAAACTTTTGAGGAGCACTATACGTCATCTGGCTTATAGAATTTTGTTTCACATCCACTTAATCTTTTCCGCAGTTTAGTAATTATATCATCATATAGCTGAATCCTTTTATTCCCTCTATATAGCATCACATGCAAATATTTTAATGGCAGCCTCTTTGAAGAAAAAAAGCCCATTTTCCCTTTGACGATCCGACCCCCGATAAACACTGCAAATTTGGGAAGTTATATAACAGCTCTTCTCTCTATTGATAAGTTGCCCCGAGACATCCTCATAATATTTTATAAAGCGAATTAGTCTTTGTATATCTCCTTTCCGCCACTTGAGAATATGCTTGTTTGATAGAGTTTTTAGTAAATTTTGATAAAAATTGATGAAATATTAAAATATAGAGAGAAAATCCACTATAGGTTGTATGTTTACACTTGCAGGAGGAGTTGTAACTTGGGTTTTGAAATATCAAAATGTGGTAGCTCTGTCTACTGCAGAAGCGAATACATAACTGCTACACAAGATATAAGGACACTTACGGAGGAATTTGGACACTAACAAAAGAAGATTCGATTGTTTTGTGATAGTAATTGTGCCTTGCACATAGCAAGGAAAATGAACTTGGGCACAAACAAAAGAAGATTCTATTGTTTTTGTGATAGTCATTGTGCCTTGCACATAGCAAGGAATCCGACCTTTCATTTGATGACAAATCAAATGAGTATACAATATCATTTTGTACGAGAAGTAGTGGAAGATGGAAGTGTATATCTTTCTATCCTTTTTAGACTTGCCAATTTCATGCTACTTACGGCTTGGTCATTGCATCTGCTAGATTCTCTTTAACGTGTTTCTTTAACATTAAGAATGTGTTTAGTAAAAATTTTTGTAGATTATAAGCAATAGATTTTACGAAATGTGTAGATAAAAAGTGGATACAAATTGTGAGTCTTACAAAATGTATAAATAAAAATGATATTTGACTGACTTATAAATACTATATTTATAAGTACATACAAACATACTCCAAATAAGATAATATGATTAGTATGCGTTTGATTGCAACTATTTTTCCATGAAAAAAGCCTGTTTTTCCACCTATTTTTCATAACTTTGGTAGCTAAAATTTTCCTTTTTCCACCTATTTTTCAACTAATAGGTTGTTTGAAGGTCATTTTTTTACAGGTAAAATGTTTTCTCATTTCTACATAAAGTACCTTATTTTCTTTAAAAAAATAAAAAAAAAACCATTTTCTAGGAAGGAGTGGGGATGTTTTATTTTCTAGGTAAAATTTGTCTTCAATTGATAATTGTTGGTTAAACAATTTCTTGGCAATTTAATTTCATAGAATTCATTTCATTTCCACCCAAATTTAATATTTACAATCAAATGCACCATAGTATAAAATATGGTGAAGACATTTAATCCAAGGGTCATTTTGGCATTGTGTGCAAAAGTCTTCACATGGGATGTGAAAGAAGTGAATTTGGTGCAATTTCCCACTTTTCTACCGAACGTGCAACTTAGGTGTGGTAAAAAGGCTCGTCGGCTCGTAAAAGCTCAGCCCAACTCGAGCCGAGCTAAAAAAAAAATAGGGCCAAAAAAACGAGCTCACGAGCCAAATGGATGAGCCACGAGCTAGCTCGGCTCGTGGTTCATCATTTCGTGACCGTTGGCCAACGGTCACACGTAAATTATTATTATTTTTTTTGTTTTTGTTTTGTACTTTCATTATTTTCCTATAAATACCCCGATTCTAAACTTATTTTTTCACACTTCAATCTCTTCTCTCTCATTCAATTATATACTTAATCCATTAACAATTCTCAAATTACATTCTCTCAATATTAGTGTTCTAATTAGTATCTAGTATCTCATTATCTAGATATTACTATATAATTTTAAGTTGTTATTTTCTACTTCTACGAATTATCTACATTTCTAGTTTCTACTACATCTTTATTTTTTCATATTCTCTTTATTATATTATTCCAAATGGCATACAATCGAAGTGATGATGATTTCAGTGGTCTTAATGATATTCAAATTACAGACGATATTCTTAATCAGTTTGGTGGTAACACTTATCTAATTGATTTGGAAGACTTTCAAGAAGATGCCAATACATAAACTACCACCGGCTCTAACACTAAACAAAAAGCCACCAAATAAAATGTTAAGTGCTGGCAGCATTTTGAGTTGGTGCCGACTGGTAAACTAGTGAGCGAAGTCCACGAGTTGAAGCAAAGTGTAAACACTGTCAGGAGAAGTTTGCTTGGCACAAGGGAATATGCACGACCCATCTAAGCAGACACTTCAAAAATAGTCAATACAAACATGGAGGTTTGGATATAAATCAGGCACAACTCCAGTTTGGATCTCCGAGAGTCGGGTCCGATGGTTCGCTCTCAACAACTGAATATACTCACAAGAACTCATGCGCCACGAAAGACTGCTGGAATTGATAGCAAATGTTGAGTTTCCACTATGCTTGGTGGACTATCCTCATTGGACGTCATTAGGTCCAAAAATATCTACAACCAAGATACATTAGTATTTCTAGAAATACACTTTGTAAAGATACTATTGTTAGATATAATACAAAGAAAGAAGCTATAATTAATGATATTAATAATTATAATAGTGTTGTATATTTTATATCAGACTTATGGACATGTTGTAACAAAAAAAGATACATGGTTGCAACTGTACACTATATTAATAATAATTGGATAATGCATAAAAAAGTAATAGCATTTAAACAAATAGACTATTCTCATAATGAAAATAATATTTATCAAATTTTATTAGGCGTGTTAAATGAATTTAAATGTGATTCTAAGGCTCGTAGTTTTATATTTGATAATGCAAGTCCAAATAATATAGTCATTGAAAAATTAATGCAATATTGTAGTTTAGATTTTGATGGTATTTTATTTCATATTCGTTGTTGCCATGTGTTTAATTTAATTGTACAAGATGGATTAAAATTTATACAACCTCAATTAGAAAAAGTTAGATATGTTATTAATTATATTTCGGTATCACCATAAAAAAAACAAGTTTTTGCTGCTCTATGTACAGAAAATGGGCTGCAATCAAAAAGTTTTGCAACTGATGTTGCTAATAGATGGAATTCAACATATCTTATGCTTGAATCGTGTGAAGGTTATGAAGATTGCATTACTGTCTATTATAATGGCTGACATTCACACGGCTCAGAATATGATTTAGAATTACATGATTGTGAAATATGTGGTTATATTATAAAATTTTTAAAAGTTTTTTACGACGCAACAACTGCATGTTATGGTGTGTATTACCCAATTACTCCACTTGTTTTAAATTATTTATATTATATTGCTAACAATTTTAATAGGTATAACAATTTTGCTCTTTTTACTAGTATTATAAATGTTATGTAAGCTAAATTTAAGAAATATTGGGAACAATTGCCTATGTTATTTCTATTAGTATGTATCATGGATCCTCGACTTAACTTAAAGGGTGCGAAAGTAACAATAATGACAATTTCGGATAAATTAACTTATGGAAATTGGGTCACTTGTGTTAATTTAGAACCAACTTTATGTTCTATGTATGTCTATGCTGAAAAAGTCGGTACGAACGTTGTACGACCCCCTAATCCAACATATACTTCGTCATCAACTGATAACATTGACTTATGGAGTTACGTCAGTACACATAGGAGTGGTCCAGGACCTCCAAGTCAACAATTAGTTGGTTCTTCTTCTAGTTTCCACTTTTTCCGTTCTAATGATACACCTATAGAGTTAGTTAGGTATTTTACGCATGATGTGCTTAGCATATTAGATGACGAAGAGAATTTTTTTGATATACTACAATGGTAGAGACAACATCAACGTAGTTATCCAATTCTTTTAAAAATAGCACGTGATCTACTAACACCTCCGGTCTCAACCGTAGCATCGGAAGCTGCATTTAGTACAAGTGGCAGGGTTTTATCTGATATCAGGTCAAGACTCAAAACCAACATTTTAGAAAACTTACTATGTCTAAAGGATTGGGATGACGCCGAACTTCGAATCCAAGACAAAGTGGACAGAATAATGTCCGAAGAACTTGAAAATTTAAATATGGATTAATTATATTCGTAGTAAGTATTATTATTGCATTAGTATTTATGTATTTGATATTTTTTTCTTATTTTAATAAAAAATTGTACGCGTAACATCTTGTTCGTATACAATTTTAACGCCGCCTACTTTTAAAGTAGCCGGTCCCAAGCCCGAAAGAAGGATGAGGGTTTTAAATATTTAATTTTTAACATAAAGGATTCTCGATATGATAGTTATTTTTTATTTTCAAATTTTAAAAAAACAAAAACAAAAAAAAAGAGAGAAGGGTATTAAATATTTAATTTTTAACATAAAGGATTCTCGATATTGTATTTCTTTTTTATTTTCAATTTTTTTTTAAAAAAAAATTAGGACCGAACCGAGCTCCAAAATTGGGGACGAGCCGAAGCCCATTGCCATGCCTAGTGCAACTTGCTTTTCACTATTTGCATTGAAATTGTGGTGTCATAATTAATGAGGTACATGACTATACAATATATGATTTTGATCTAATGCCCCCGATGGGCATTATTATAATGTCCACATTGCATGAGTGTAAAGTCCCCCGGAGACATTAGATCAAGTCCCATACAATATAACCTCCATAAGCAATGTTCGATAAATTAATAATTTCTATTCTATAAAGTAATATTCGATAAATTAATAACATCTACTAAATAATCTTTGTGGCGTGGCCTCCACACCAAGTGGTGTCGATCCGGGTCGGTGGGTAGGTCGCCCGCCTCCGATGAGGCCCCGTGAACGGCCCAGCGTTCGAAAAAAGCCCGGCGCTCTGCGGGTTGTTGCGGGTCGGGTCGCCCACTTAATTTTTTAAAAGCTCGGCCCACCCATTGGCCCATACGGTCGAGCCCATATGGGCCAGTGGTTCGATCCCTGTTCGCCCGTATGATGAAAAAAAATTAATTTTTTTTAAAATTACTAAAAAATTTAGTTACTTATTGTAATTCAAAAAAAAAATGTTTACATATATAACAAAAATGTGTTAAATTAATAAATAAAAATAAATAACAATGATAAATTCACATTTGTTAATTTTTAATACAATTTCTATTTTTATTTATATATTTAAAGACTAAAACGTGAATCATCCGTCTACATCTTTCACTTTAAGCGGCTCTCTACCATTTGTTTTTTATTTTTTTTAAATATCATTTCAAATAAGAAAGTTTGAATTTTTCGCCCATTTTTTTTTAAAAATCAAAGCGGTTCACGGGCGGACCGCTGGTTGGCCTCTTCGGCCCGTGAGCGGCCCGCAGGTTGGCTTTCTCGGCCGTGAACAGCCGCCCGGTTCACTGTGCCGGCCGCGGTTCCGGATCGGCGGGTGGGCGATGCTAGTTCGGTCGACCCGCCGATCTTGGCACCTCTATCACACCCTAACCACGACTCACGCCTCTCCTAGATTTGAAAAGTTAAAATTCGACATCCACACCTAGCCACGCTTTACGATTTTTATAACAATGCTAACTAATCAAATTCTCCGGTCCCGACTCGGGCAAGGTGGATAAATTAATAAGATAATACTTTTTTTTTAAATATCTTTGTAAATCTGTGGTCTCAATCATACTGTAAATTAATAATTTGCAAAAAAGTATAAATATAATTAAATGTGACGCTCTTACATGAATGAATACTATTTATGAAATAATTCAATGCATACCTTGAACCATGTATTGGGTAATGTCTTTTAAGTTCATCAATGTTCATTAATTTAGTATTATATTGTTCAATATCTCTTTAGTTGAATTAATTAGAAAAAAGAATTAACAGAAAATTATAAATGCACTCTACAAATTAATAAATTATTAATTGATCAATAAAATAATAAATTATTAATTTATCGATAAAATAATACTCCCCGTCCCACAAAAATATGTTCGTTTATTTTTTCACACATATTAAGAAATCTTATTTAATGTAATTGAAATTATAATTTTTTTACACAATTTTCCTACTAGTTAGAAACACGTGCATTGCACGTGATTTTACAATTATGTTGTTAATTTTTAATATTTTTAAATTCTTATTTTTTAATTGTTAAAAATTTAAAGTAACAATTACAATAAGATAGAAAAATACGGTTCTTGATAATGATTGTATTATATTATTTGATATTATAATGAATAATGTTGATATTTTATTTATATTCATAGAAGTAAAATTGCAATTAGAGATGGGTTTTATATTGTGATAATACCAACAGTAACTTGAACTTAGTAAATACATTTTGGTGATTTGAACTTTGATGAATTACGAACTATTGATATCAAATTTTATAGAATTTGATGATATAAATAATGACAGTTGCTACATGTTATTTAGTTATGGTGGCACGTCTTGGCACGCCCGCCTCGACGATTCGCCAACCTCACCGGCTTGCCCACCTTGTTGGTCTCATGAGCACGCTTCTGATAGATAGACTACAATAACTCAACTATTATCAGATTAGCCACCCATGGAATGACAGTTACCACTAGTTATCCGGAAGATGAAACATCTCTCAAAGATAAAACATCCCTCATTAACTTCTAATAATGAGGGAGATGAAAGGACATCCGTTATCAAATGAGGGAGATGAATGGACACCCATCATCAATAACTGCAGGCCATCCCTATAAATAGAGGCCAACTCTCTAGATAAAAAGGAAAGACACACAATTCTTATACACTCTATTTGATTATTTTGTATATCTGGTTTTAATCATATACTGATTATCACATCGAAGTGGCCACGGAGGAAAAAAGTCCCGCCACCTTTTGCAGGTCTCCACCCTCGCCGCAGCATGGCCCACGGGAGGAGGAGAAAATTATTTATTATCAATTGGCGCCATCTGTGGGAACCGCACAAGAAGTTATGGCTCGAACCAGAAGAGCTAGGAGTGTAATTGCTCCACCAGCCCCCGTCGGGGATGTAGGCACCAAGTCCAACGCCGCCACTAATCATCCACAACAAGAATTTGCCTCTGTTGTTCAACTTGCGGCATTGCAAACTCAGGTGGCGGCCTTAACGATTCTATTCCAAGATTGGAACGCTGCGGTTTCTCAGCTACCACAGGGTCCTAACCTTCTGTCGGTAGGATCTTCACTACTAGGGGCTCTGCCCAAGGTCCTAGCCATCCACCGATAGGGCCCTCATCACTAGGGGCTCCTCCCCGGACTTTTAACTTTCCGACAATAGAAACACCGCCAACGGCAGCTCCACTGCAGGCTCCAGTTTCTTTAGCTCTACCTTTCGCATCCCACTTCTATTCATTGACATCTAGCCCAAATCTATACTGAGGGCAACCGTCATGGATGCTCACGCCGCTTTCTGTTGGTTGAGACACCGGTGTTAAGTGCGGAGCAGATTAGAATAAATGATGAGTCACAAAATAGCTGAGGCTATGTCCAATAAAAGTAGTAGGCAACAATCCATGGTGTTGGAAGAAGACCCATTTTCCTTAGAAGTGATGGCAGTCCCCTTGCCACGAGACTTCAAACAGCCAAAGATAGAGAAGTATGATGGATCCTCTGATCCTGTCGATCACCTCAGGTCTTTTGTTGACTTGATGAGGTTATAAGCCACCCCTGATACAATTATGTGCAGGACTTTTCTGCCAACACTTAGGCGGGAGGGCAGTGACTAGGTAGCCACCCTTCTCCCAAAATCGATCTGTACATTTGACGATTTTTCTAAGAGTTTTGCTGCACACTTTGCCAGTAGCAAACGTGTTAAGAAAACTGCTATCAGTCTGATGCAATCGACACAGTACAAGGACGAATTGCTAAAAGATTTTATTACCTGGTTCAATAGAGCAAGCTGGGAATCAAAGATCTGCAGATGTCTGCTGTAGTCACTGCCATGATAAGTAGAACTAGAAGTCGTCCTTTCAAGATATCACTCTCCAAAAACCCGCTGGATACAATGCATGAGTTACTCAATAGAGGAGATAAGTATGTGGACGCTGAATAAGCATATCTCGTTACCAAAAGTATGAAAGATCGAAATGAACATGAGTCTAACAAAAGGAAGATTCAGGATGAGCCTGAACCTTGAAATAATAGAGGCAAGCTCACCTAAGACGAGGTGACCTCACCCAAGTCGAGGCGAGTCAACCAAAGCGAGCTCACCCAGAGAGCCAAGCTAGCTTACCAAAAAAAAAATTCAAGGCGAGGTCTCCTGAGGCGGGCGAGCTCTCCACGAGGCAAAGTGAGCTCACCCAGAGAAAAAAAAAATTCAAGGTGAGGTCACTTGAGGTGGGCGAGCTCACCCAGATAGCCAAAAAAAAAATTAAAAATTAGTATGTGCGTTAAATTACTTCTACTTCTCATTAACGACTGTATATGAAAAGTAGAGGGGCTTATAAGACCGAAACAAGATCGGTTGCTACTATCTCAAAAATACAAGGCAAAAATAATGGACACCGCCATCGTCTAAAAACAAAGCCACATTTGAATCGTCTGCGGAAAACAAGGCCAATCACTCATCATTAAAAAAAAAATAAGGCGATGAGCCTATATTTAAAAATCAAGATAATAGCCACCATTGAAAAATAAGGCGATGAGCCTATATTTAAAAATCAAGGTGATAGCCACCATTGAAAAGTAAGGCGGTGAGCCTATGTTTAAAAACCAATGCGACGACCACTATTTAAAAATTAAGGTGATAGCCACCATTGAAAAATAAGGCGATGAGCCTATGTTTAAAAATCAAGACGATGAGCCTATATTTAAAAATCAAGGTAATAACCACCATTGAAAAATAAGGTGATGAGCCTATGTTTAAAAACCAATGCGATAGCCACTATTTAAAAATTAAGGTGGTAGCCACCATTGAAAAACAAGGCGATGAGCCTATGTTTAAAAATCAAGGCGATGAGCCTCTATCTGAAAAACAAGGCAATGAGCCTATGTTTAAAAATCAAGGCGATGAGCCTCTGTCAGAAAAACAAGGCGATGAGCCTATGTTTAAAAATAAAGGCGATGAGCCTCTGTCCGAAAATCAAGGCAATGAACCTCTGTCAGAAAAACAACTATGTTTAAAAATAAAGGCGATGAGCCTCTATCCGAAAAACAAGGCGATGAGTCTATGTTTAAAAATCAATGCGATGAGCCTCTGTCAAAAAAACAACAATGTTTAAAAATCAAGGCGATGAGCTTCTGTCTGAAAAAGTTAGAGAAGAGCAGGTGCAGTAGATTATTACTACTTCTCATTGACAACAGTGTATGAAAAGTAGTCTATGGAAAGTAGAGGGGCTTATGATGATATAAATAATGACAGTTGCTATATGTTATTTAGCTATGGTGGCACGTCTTGGCATGCATGCCTCGACGATTCGCCCGCCTCACCGGCTTGTCCACCTTGTTGGTCTCATGAGCACGCTTTTGACAGATAGACTTCAATAACCCAACTGTCATCAGATTAGCTAAGCAAGCGACCCATGGAATGACAGTTACCACTAGTTATCGGAAAGACGAAACATCTCTCAAAGATGAAACATCTCTCATTAACTCCTAATAATGAGGGAGATGAAAGGACACCCGTTATCAAATGAGGGAGATGAAGGGACACACATCATCAATAACTACAGGCCATCCCTATAAATAGAGGTCAATCCCCCGGGTAAAAAGGAAAGACACACAATTCTTATACACTGTATATGATTATTCTGCATACCTGTTTTTAATCATATACTGATTATCACATCGGAGTGGCTACAGGAAAAAAAAGCAGTGTTCTAAAATGCCCGCATAGGCGTGTGCCCAGGTACGCCTAGGCTTGATGCCTGATCTTGCCGCCTCGCGCGCATTGCGCATTTTAGAACCTTGGAAAAAAGCCCCGCCACCTTTTGCAGGTCTTCACCATCACACTGCACATTCAGTCGGAGGAGGAGAAAATTATTTATCATCGAATTGATGCTATGAAGAATAAGAATTTGATAGAAATTTAATAATGGTCGATCCCTATATTTTTAATTCAATTTTTGTTTCAATAGATGCAAAATGAAGTCTCGGCAATAGCAAAACTAACTATTTTTAATTAATAAAAGGAGAGGCGACTAAGAAAATCGGAAAGAAAGAAATGAATTAAATTATCATGCCTAGCTAAAGATCAATTCTGTTGTATATTCTCATTTGGTTGTATTCGTTATTAACATTAATATATTATCCCAAGAACTTTAATACATAAAACACTTGGTAAACATCAAATACTCAATATTTCTTTCATGTTTTGAAATTGCAGTCGAGTTTTTTCTTAAATCTTACTAAATCTACAAGCATATAATTATAGCAACAATGTTAATACGATGTTTTTCACTTAATATCTTTTTTCCTATTTAGTGAATTGATAAAACTCCAATCAATTCACATTCCCATTTCTCTATATGAACATAGTCAATTTTGATAAATACACATTGTGATTATAGGAAACGAAAATGTATGAAGATTGTTTACCATTTATAGGAATCGTACTTACAAATATTTTTAGGAACCAACCGAAAAATGATGACTCATTTTTTGTCTATTTCACGTCTCAAAAAACGAATTCGTAACTTGAATGCATCATCTTGACAGCTAGCCTGAGAATCAAGCCCTTGCTATATATATATATATATATATATGCGTGCTACAAATTCTATCTATGAAGACTAAAGAAGATAATAAAATGTAGTGACTCTTAAAAAAAAATAATAGATCTGTTAGATGTAATGAGAAGGAAATAAAATGTATCTTACATAAAAGAGGTCAAATGGGTGGGAGAAATTTTCTTAGTTTAAAATGTAGACAATTAAATAATGATAAAGAAAATATAAATTGAGATATTTATTAATGTCAGACATGTTATTTTCACGTTAATTATGTTGGTTAATATTTAAAGTCATAGAATTCTGTTCTATTTCCCCCCTCTTAGAATTCTATTTTGTTTACATTAAAACTGATTTTTGTATGTTCTTTTTTTTTTATCTTTTTTTTCCTATTTGGATACATGTTTCTACCGGTTTCAAATTAATGTCAAGGAGTTGTAACCATTTCCAACTTTAGTTGGCTTAGACTATATGAGTATTTTTGTTACACTAAGTTTGATTGACCAATAGACAAATGTTTGACGTGTCATTATTTCTTCATCTTATTCAACTATCTCTAGTACTGAATATGACATCCATCTCTCCAAAATTCACATACCATTCATCCTCCAAAATTCATATAAAGTTCCATACAATTCATTCCACATTTTATACTGAGCAGCCAAACCATGTTGAATGGAAATTTTTTATATTTCTTCATTATATTTCATAGTGGACAAAGCCAAATCATATCGAATAAAAAGTTCTATACATTTTTTATAACATCAAATGAAACCATATCAAATGGAAGGGTCTATTAGTACATCGTATAAGATTATGAAATATATTATATCAAGTTGAAATAATCACTTGCACTTAGATCTCGCCTTAGATTTCTTCAATATGAAAAATGATTGTAAAATCTGAAACTTTTTGTTTGTTCAACAACTTTGAATTATCAATTTTTTCATTTTTTTTTCTTTTGTTAAAACTTGAAGAAAAATGAATTTTGTTTGTACAATATATTGTGAAAAGAAAAAAAGACAAAATGAGAGAATTTTGAGAGAAACTTTCTAATTCTAATTTGTAAAATTTACATATAAGATCTAAAAAGTTGATGAAAAGTAAAGAGGATAAGGAGTCGACCATCACAAGACTTTTCTAGAGAGAAAACGATAATTTTGATGCCAAGATTGACAAATGAAAGGTATTTAACTCCCCAATTCATAAATCTAATTTTTATGATCCTAAATACATATTTTAAGAATTATATATTCATCATATGACCATTTATATTCCGTAGTTAAAAAAAAAAAAACTGAAGATAAGTTACCCAAAGGCCCCAAACAACCCTTTATTTTGTTCACTAATAGTGGAAGATGAAAGGTTTTTGAATTTTTAATTTAATATGGGAGGATAAAATAGACAAAAGATGTAATATGTGAGGGTAAAATAGTTCAAAATTATTTCTTCCTTTTAGGGCATTTTAGAAGTAGTATATATTATACTCTTATTTAATATTAGTTATTCGTGAATCTAATAAATTTAAATGTTCATTAAATTACAATTGGAAAGCAAATGAAATTGAATTGCATTACATTGAAACAATAATGAAATTTATTTGTTGACTTTGTTATTGGGGGTGGGTGTTTTATAGGCAATGTAGAATTTATTGATTGCCTACTTGAGTAAATGTGTGAATAAATTTATGTATTTTTCCATTATAATTGGAATATGTTAAATTTAACCGGGTTGATAACAATATAAATTAAATAAGGGTATATTAGGAAAAATAAAATTTTAATACATCATCTATAAAGTAAGTGGCCTATAATTTGGGACAGATAAATAAGAAAAAAAGTCTATCTTTGTGGGACGGAAGGAGTAACTTCTTTTAATTAATTACTTTATTTGATCTCAATTAGAGGTGGCAAAATCGGTCGGATTTTGGGTTGGGCTGGCCCACATTTTTTTTTTGCTCCTTAACACTATTCACTCATCTTGTGAATAGTTCCACTACATAATCCAAATAATATCAATCTAAAATGGCCTAAACTCAAGTCTCCAATTTAAATTGTATTTTTTTGAAACATTAGTCTAAGAATTCCAAGTTTCAACATAAAATTGTTTAAATTTAGTTAAAATTTAGTCTAATTAAAGTTTCAATCTAAATTATATTTGGTATGACAAGTAAATTATTTATTTTAAATTTACTTATAAGTAAATTTTTTAATTTAAGCCAAGCATGCTTATATCTCAAAGCAATAAAACTATCATGCTTTTACTATTTATATATATTTTTTAAAGTGTCAACAAATAGTTTACAATTTTTAAAAAAATTAGTATTTTGAAAGAAAATTGATGTTTATCTATTGACTAATAGATTTGAGTCTCGATTTTATAAATTCATCTCTTTAAAAATCTCAAATATATATTGTCTAAGTTTATCTAAGATTGTATTTGATGAATGTATTAAATTGTATAAAAAATTATTTAAAAAAAAAAAATTAAGGCCAATTTGGCCCATTGGACTCGACCGGGCCAACATATTTCGCTCACACAAAACCGGGTTGGACCGGTCCGATTCAATTTCAAGTGTGACCCTATTCTCGACGGATTGGAATAGGGTTCAACCCAACCCATTTGTCAGCTCTAATCTCGACACTATTAATTTATAGAAGTTATCTAAGGCAAGTAGTACTGCTAAAAAAATATAGAAACTAGAGAACTAGAGAGACATAAAATATAGAGAGAGAAAATTAGTTTCTTCTAATTGTTTCATACTTAAATTTCTCCTATTATAAGAGATAATTGTTGATGTTATATCTTGAGAAAGTATATTGTAATTCTCTTATTATAGTAAAATTCTTTTATATTTCTCCGTAATTTTTACTCCAAATTAAACTTAGAGGATTTTCCTCTTATTCATTTTATTGTAATTTTCCCGATTTCACTTTAATTGTGTTCTAGCTTTGTCAAGTTTATGACATTAGAGACCTCACTGCCCGTGACGAGCTTTTACTGTTAGTCGGGTCTTAGAACATCTACAACATCTTATATATATTTAAAGAGTATCTATAAATATAAATAACGATTATTTTTATTCATTTCAACAGCATCTTTATCTACATACTCTTTATTTTACTTCTTCCAAAAAACATTTAATATATTTCCCTCTCTTTTTTCTTCTTCATATGATTCCCTCCTAATTTGTATATATTATTTAATTAAAGTTAATATATCAAATATTGAAAATTAAAATTGTTTCTATACATTTTATAATAGGGAGTGGGTTTGGAGTGCCAAATCCACTTTCTTAATTAAAATGTTAAATTGAAAAGTTCATTGGAGCAGAATTTTAAGAGTTGACTCTTTAAATTAAAGAGCATCCTATGTTTAAAGAGCTTGTTGAAAATGCTCTTATTAGAGTATGTTTGATTAAAAATAATAATAGATTATAAGCAGTAGATACAAAATGTGTGGATAAAAATTATGGATTCTACGAAATGTATGAATGAAAATAATGTTTGAACAACTTATAAATACTTATAATAACACACAAACATACTCTAATAACCTTTAAATCTACATGGTGGAAAATTAGAATCTTAATAAATTTTACATTGATCATTGTTAAACATTTTTTACGCTTATGCAAGAAAATAGGGTTAAATTTTAGATTGAGATAAATCTTTGTTCAAGTTAATTTTATTGAAGTAAAAAATCTTTTTTTCTTTTACGAAGTTGTTAAATGATACATGTTTGGTAAATATAAAATTCTTATAATTGTAATTATATAAAGTAAAAACGTAGTAGAGGGATGATGTTATCAAAATAATTATAAGAAAAAAAAAAAAAGAAAAAAAAGATAAGTAAACCACTCTTCAATCATTTGATATAATACTCATCCACCAATATTTCCATTCAACTTCTATAGTTACAGACAGACAGACTCTGTAATGTTATCAAACTAAATTGATAAAGGAGTGGTGATCTCCTCCTCAGAGTGGGAGGGATCTGCTTGATCTCCTCCTCACGGTGGACGGACAAATAAAAAAAATTTATTTAATGTCATTCATGCCCATTGCCACACGGCAGTGCGCAATTGGCCAAATTTATTTTTTGTTAACATTAAATAAATTTTTTGGTTAATTGTCCACTGCCATGTAGGCAGTGGGCAAGATGATCCTCCCACTGTGGGGAGGAGATCACCACTCAATTGGTAAATGACAATCACCAAGTACCCAATTTAAATGCCCAGATACATATTTTAGCAGTATTTTGAAACTTATAAGGAAAGTGGCAATGTTTCGACCCACGGAACTGGAAAGAAGAGCAGAGAATAATGGAAATTCCAGCCTCAATCAATTCATTAAAGCTTGTAGGAAAATCAACAATTCATAATGTATTAATACTCAGAAAGTCCAGAGGTTCTGGATATTGGGTACATACTGTTCGGATGTGAGGAATCGTGTATGGTCCTTCGAGTAGACCCTGGGCTATCCAACCGTAGGCTGCCTCTGTGAAGTGTATGCCATCCCAACTAACATATCGAGAGGGATCATCACAACTGGTTGCTGGTGGAGTGCCGCACTTTGCTGATGCATTGAAGTTGTATGGTCCTCCTACTCCACAGCATGCTCTAAGAGTGCACGTAAATCCTGCAACAACATTGGACAAATGTAAATTTTGGTCCGAAACGAAAAATATAGAATTAATAGAAAAGGGCAGGGGAAGGCATAGCAAAAGTTTCAGTGAACCAGAATTGCTGATATCATTGTTCGTTCAGAAGTACCAAATTTGTTTGGAGAAAGATAAAGGCGCATTGCAGCATTGTAATAATCTCCATATATAATGGTGGCATGAGGATAAAGACCACGTATGCGGTTCAGTTCCATCTGAAGCAGATCGTTATGGTACTCAGAAAACCTGTTTAACCAGTTAAGACAACCAGTTTTGGGGTCATATTCTTCTTCATCCGAAGGCTCGTAATATGAAAGATAACAAGGCAAACAACCAATTGGTAGGTTCCCAGGAACCATCACTGTGCTGGCTCCAAGCTTAACCAATTCCTGCTTCACAAATAAAATTTTACTTATTTATAGGAGTAATGTGAGTTAGCAGCATATGTAAACCCTATTGTACATGTATAATCAAATATATTCACAATATTCAACTCTTTCAGCCGAATCAAAAGCAATAATGATGTTAACATGGAGGAGATATTCAGAAAATAGCAGCCTGTTAATTAACAGTTTGGACCAACAGCCAAGCTATCTTTGTAGATGACAAACTTATCATTTCATCCTTCTGATTTGATTTCACAGACGCGGATTGTGATTTCACAGAAGCGGATTGTGAACTTGGTTGTAACTTATACCTAATCTGAATGTCCGGACAAAAACAAAGGAATGCCAAACGCAGGGAGAAAAAAAAAAAAAAAAAATCAAATGAGTCGCAACATTTGAACAAGGTTCTTACGTACTTGGACCGTGAAACTGATGTTGCTGATAATTGCAGAAACAAATGATTCAATCACTTCTCTGTCTGTCCCTTGCTCGAATGCATAATTGTATTCGTTGCCTCCAATCTCCCCCACTAGAATTAGAGATGTTTGAAGAAATATTTTACAATCTGCAGTCAGAATGCCAGTAGCCCATGTATTAAATTAGTGCAAACAACAAAAAGGAATACATGAGGATCTATATTATAATATTTTCCTTAATAACCATAATGTAACAGCCATTGGTTTGTTGAACAAGTACCCATATAATGCCTCAAATACTAAATCTTTTCTTCAATGAACTTCAATGGAGGATGATTTGAAGTTCCAAAAGGCACATGTAATTGTCAGTCCCACCACTCATTTGTCTAGTTTAGACTTTAGGGCTAGGGTCATTCTGGTGGCATGGAAAACCCAATGCAAAGGGTCAATGCTGAGACTCTTGCACATACAGACACAGCTCATGCACCATAAATTATGGAAATGAGGGCAGTATTCATTTGACAGAGGCCAACAGAAACTGCCTAAGATGTTGTATCTTAGTGTGGATCGTCTATCATTCAACAAGTGATGAATGCATCGTCTATCTTTCAACAAGTGACGAATGCTACTTCTTTTCTTAGTTTGTAAAATGATTGTGTTTCAATCAGATAGAAGAGCACACGGATCATTTGACCATTAAATGGAGAACTTTTATCGTGCCCTTTTTTGGATCTTTTAAGTATTATTGAGCTGTGTTTGTCTCCTTACCACATCCATGCTTTGTCAATATATAATAGTCCTAATATTTGAGAATAGATTTGGTCAAGGATGCTAAAAATGGAAGTTATAACTCGATAGGCTGATAAATTGTTCAGAGCACGTGGTCAAATAATAGGTGCAGATAACAACCAAGCAAGGGACAGTTTTGGTTGACTTAAACAAGGCCTCTACTCCATATTTCATTTGGGTATCACCGTCCAATGCCTCCCTATTTGTCCTTTCATGATTCATGTAACACCATTTATATATAGTTTCATACAAATCAATGCTGATAGAAAGGTCACACCATCAAAGCCTGGCAATACTTTCATCCAATGTTTATATTTTCAGTCCATGATTTTGATCTCTTCATTGAATAAACAAATAAATAATAAATGTCAGTAGTACCTCTGTACCCCGACTCTTTACCCAACTATATCCTGTTATCTCAATATGTTAGTGCATATATGGTATATCTGTTGAAAATATAACTAGAAGTAAAAAAATTCTTTCCTTTCTAAAATTTTGTGCTTTTTCATGAGTTGGTTCAAAATGGAATGAGGGCAGGTTTAATTCAACTTTGAATTTAACTTGTCATTGCTTCTATTTTGGCAGGCGGCTTTGTGCCACTCGTTTAGCCAAGTATTTTCTATTTTGTCCACTCTAACTACTATTCATATTGACCATCGATCCAGTTAATGATAAGCAAAGACTATTCATTAGGAGATTCAATTTTTTGCAATGACCTGTCAGCGTTTATCCACTCTCTTCTCGTCTATCAAGAACCCAATTTCTTCTGAACATCAAAATTTTCCCCTCTAGACTATAGAAGTATCTGATCCCAATTTCAAATCCCAAGTTTCACTTTTAATTTACATGTTAAGTTATCGTCCTATGATCAACACAAAGCTTCCATCTTTCCATCTCTTATAGATTACGCTCTTTGATGAAGTGGTTCAGCATATGAGGCAAAGATTCCAAGTCCTAAGTTTCAAGGCTCAATATCACCCATTTGCGAAAATCTTATTGATGAAAAATGAATTTATAAGCAAATTATTTCCCGTCTCGGGATAAGTAGAAGCAAACACATGTAATGTAAGCCTTTCAATTACTATACATAGTTATACATCTCATATATTGCAAAATTTATATACACATCTCATATATTGCAAAATTTATATACACAATGAGATTTGTCTTACCTGGATTTGTCTTGCAAAATGTGGCAAAAAATTCTTTGAACCAATCCCACTGAGTTCCCAGAGAGACATTAGTCTGAGGATTAAAGATTCCATATTTCTCAAGAAAAGATAGATCAAGTGCTGTAGCTCCAGCAACTGCAAAATTCACACCTTTACTAAAATTTCTGCTACTTAAATTTGCATTTTTTCCGCCAATAAATGGTTCCAGAAATGGCAGCCCCAAACTCTGAGCTATAAACAAAAATCAATGTCTAATCAACTTCAGAAAATCAACGTATCATCTAGCAGTCAACACGAGTAAAAAAGTTAGTTAGAAAAAAATAAATAAAATAAAAGTTGTTTGCGCGTTATCACCAACGTCTCTACTCTACATACTTCTCATACTTGGTGCTTGACCAGCTTAAGCACCAGCTTATAAGCATTATAAGCCCACTCACGTTAGAAAGTCAACTTTTATTTAAGGTTAGCCAAATGCTCGTGTCCCACATACCAATGAAATCGACAACGAGTCGGCCGTCGGAAAACCGCCCGGTGGGGCAATGGAAGAAAGTTTCCCCATAAGGCCATCGCCCAGATTCGGGAGGTTTATCGGGTTGACGAATGTGGAGCAGATTTCCAGTGTCGGCAAGTGAATCGCCGAAACTGATTATAGATTTGTAGCATCCATAAGCGTGTTTGTTTGATATTAACAACGCGAGGAATAGAATTGCAAAGGAAATGCGAGACGGGAAAGGCTTGGTGCAGAATGGATGAGCCATGATAACAGCTTCTACAACCGCTTATATTGAAAGAGCATTTGTAAATTTAAAGAGCAATTTATTATAAATATTCCAATAACTTATTTATCAATATTCTTCATTTTACTTATTCCAAGAAACATTTAATATCTTTTGACATATTTTTTTTTTTCATATTTTAATTTATATATATTATTTAATTAAATACAATATATCAAGATTGAAAATTAAAATTATTTCAATATATTTAATAATAGAGAGTTGGAGAGCCAAACCTACTCTCTAAATTAAAATGTTAAACCAATTTAAGAATTATTTCTTTAAATTAAAGAAAGATTATATATTTAAAAACTTGTTGGCGAAAATGTTTGGTGGAAAATGGATGCTCCCCATGAAATAGACCAATGGGAAAGTCTGGCATTCCACGTGAAGCAACATAACACTTGATAATTGGATCACTAAACCCTTTGTATTTAGTAAATCGCTTTTTGCGGTGGGATTGATATGAGGCTATTATGATAATGAATCGAGGACGGTGGATAGATTTTAAAAATCATTGGTAGAGGGAGATGATCGATTGAGAGAAATTGATTGAGGAGGTGAACAGATCTTAGAGATTATTGGTTGAGGAAGATGATCGAATTAGAGAAATGGATAAAGTTTAAATACTTTTTTCTTCCAGTAGCAGAGAAAACTCTCTACAATCGTAATTATGTATAGATTAAAATTAGATAAAAGTTATTCTTCTTACTAAATGTGTTAAATGAAATATGCAATTATAATTAATTATTCACTTTATATTTAATTTTTTAACAAATTTTTAAACAAAATCAAACAAATCTTCTATTTAAATGTAATTAATACTAAAATCACTCGAATTTTAACTTTTAACTCAATTATGCATACAGTTGTATATATTAATTGCGGGTATAAAACACTTATAATCACCAAAGTTTCACTTAAATTTTATATTAGTTATTGAACTTTAATTTCCTTCAAATATGTCACTAAACTCGAGTTAATTTCAATAATTGCCACTTAAGTTTGTAAGAAATTTTAAATTCATCATTAAAATATTTTTCTTATTGTATTAGTCACTAAAATTTAAAACGATTTTCACAAATAGTCCCTCAATTTAAAAAATGATATGTCACCATTAATTTCTACAATGAACGAGATGGCGTTAATCCACCTCGTAAAACACATTTAACACAACTAATAAAACGATTGTTGGAGAAAAATTCCAAATCCAAAGTTCATCTAATACCCCCAACCCTAACCTATGATAAATAACTTGAAAAATGGTGAATTTCGATATTGAAAAGCAATCTTGCCTATATTTTATCCAAATAATCCATAAAGATTGAGCATTCATGAAAATATTACATGTTCGTCCACATCAAAATTAACAATCATACGCTTGTTTTTTTTCTTTTACACAAGTGTCTAATTTGTGAAACTATTATAAATTTCAATAATTAATAAAATAAGTATATACTCTAATGACTAATTTAAAATTTCTTACAAAATTCAATTTCGATAAGTGAAATTAACACCACTAAACTCTCTAATTTGTTTCAGATAAAATTCCATTCAAAACTTAAGACACTTGTCTGTGTGGACTAACGTTTCATGCATGATTAATGATGTAATGTACTTCAAACCTAAAAGTAACTGATCAATGGTTATAACTCATTTTGAACGGAGATTTGAGATAGATTCAACATCTCTTTCATTAAATACATGAAAAATTAGATATTATCTCTTTTTCTTGCATTAAAGATCAATATCTCTTTCATTAAATACATGAAAAATTAGATATTATCTATTTTTCTTTCGTTAAAGATCGCATAATTTTCATCATCGTCATCTTTTTCTCTTTAAATTATAGTTTATATTCTATCAATTTGTAGAAATAGAATTTAAACCTCCTTATAAGGTTTATTCAAGTTTATAGTATTCGTGTTATATTTTGTTATGGTTTTGATCTAATGTCATGGGAATCATGTTAATTGGATGAATGTAAAGTGGATCTTAACACTCATTCAATGAACAAAACAAGTGTTCTAGTGGGCATTAGATCAAAGCCATGTTATATTAAGTGCACAAAGCCAACAACATTTAAAGGAGGTCTCGTTGCATCCTAGCGACGCATTTGCCTTCCCTGGCACATTTATAATTGGTGAGGAACAAATAAAATAGTTTTCAAGAGATCTCAGGGTTATCCCCACCAACAATTTTAAGACTTTATTTTTATTTTTACAATAGCACCATTTGTATCTTCATTACACTATAATTGCTGTAGACTTTGTTAGTAATTTATTTAGTACCGCAAGTGTACAAATCGCACAAATAATAAAATAGATTTGAGAGTCCAAGTATCGTAACTACACGAGATTTAGATAGTTTAATACAATTAAATTAACCTTAACCGAATTAATTTAACTTTTGAAATTTTGTTGCTTAAGAACTAATTATATTATTAACTAAAAAGAATTGACTAATTATAATTTAAACAAAAAATAGATTGAGTTCACGTTGAATTACTTTGAATATGAAAAATAAAAGCGTACTAGCTAGGATCCCGAATTCACTTATATCAATTCCCTTTAACTTGAAACGTTGAATTTAATCATACAATTTAATTAAGAAGATCAATATTCCTAATTTGTTTAACAATCTCTCTCAAGTAGAATTAAACATATTCCTATATGTGACCCGACTATATCTCTACGATGAATGCCAACACACAAAATGTATTAAAATTTATGAATACTTATAGATCACGTAAAGTATAGCGGTATATTTCTATCGAACTTACGACAATTGATACTATGTATAACTTATTTTTAATCTCTCGATGGTAAAATAATCTACAAAACTCATACAACCATTGCGCATATAGTTGTAGAGAAAAATAAATCAATATCAATTATTCAATATTAAAAATATGTTTGAATATAAAAATTCGGTTCAAAAAATTAAATGTTCATGATACAAGTTTCATCATGATCCTAACACTAAAGGGAGCCTAACATATTAAGAAGAAGAGAATATAAAAGAAAATATAAAAGCCATCATCCGGATAGGAAGAAAACTTGAAAGAATGGATCTTGATCTTCATTCAATATCCGTTCTTGTTTCTCTTCTTGAATTCTTCTCAAAATCGGCTCCTCGATTATGAGTTAATAACTCATATTTATAGTTCTATAATTGTGTCCAAAAGGATCCCAAAAAATTGTTAAAATTGCGTCCTAAAAAGTTTCTTAATTGAGTCGAAACAAAAAAAGAAACAAAAATCCATGAAAGGGTGGGGTTGGGATTTTTGATCACCCAGGCAAACAAATTGGCCTCTTGTTTGTTTAAGGTGCTGGGCAGTCACCAAGCTTAAGATTTTCAAATTTGCGTCTTTAGTCCTTCAATTTTGTATTTTGGTTATTTTAGTCTTCAAACCTTTCAATATCTTCCAAAATAGTTCTTCAAGTTCCAATTGAGTGAAATTGAGTTCCCATACTATCTAAATATTCGTCAAATTGTTGATTTTTTCGTCCATTCTTCTCTAATTGCTTATAAATAGGTCCAAAACTAAAATAGAAAAAATAACATACTAAATTAAGTAGAAAATCTATAAAATGACGAGATAAAAGTTTAGTTTAAATATCCGAATAATTGTACAAAATGCACTTATTAGACTTTATCAAATTGAAGAGGTTCGATGGAGCCAATTTCAGGCGTTGGCAAAATAAACTAAATTTTTAGCTTACAAACTTTGAACGTGGTTTATGTTTAACCACACCAAAAAAACGAAGAAACATAGGGAGAAACTTCGGTGAATTCACAGGCATGTCTGAAATGAAAACAAGATGATTATGTATACAAATGTCATGCCTGCAACGCAATGTCAAACGTCTTGTTTGACCAATACGGCAATACCACAACAAACTCACCACCAAAAGGATTTTGGAAGACTTATAAACTAAATATGTGCCACAAGACGCTACAAAGAATAATCTCTAAATACTTTCATATCGAATGATAGATAACACAAAGGTAGTCAAGCGGTTTCATTAAATAATTCATATCATGAATATAAATGAATTTATCATTACATCATTTGTCATTGACAAGCTCACACCTTCCTGAAAAGATTAAGATACGTTCATTTTACTAGTTGTAATCTTATATATGATTCTGTTGATAAGAAAAATTGTACATATAGGCCCATAAAAAGTATCCAAGCATATAGGCCTAGAAATATATGTTGTCCAGGCCCAATGGATGCCCAGGTAAGTTTGTATATAGGCCCAATGAAAATTATCCAAGTCAGGTAGGGCCCAAAGTGGACATCGGCCAGATCAGAAACGCCCAGGGCATTGGGTATTTAGAACGATCAATCACTGCATAAGAATAACCGCTCATAAGCAGTTTTTCTCCTTCTATTAGTACTTTTCCCACGTTGTCAGGACAGTTGAATTATCATAGAGGGAGTTACAAACAGTTGGATTATCATAAAGGAGTTACAAGAAGTTGAATCATCATGGGTAAGTTACAAACAGTTGAATCATTATGGAAAGAATGGGCAGTTATTGGGCAACGAGGCGGTTGCTGGGCGATGGGGAAGAAACTGGGCGATGGGAAGTTTTTATGCAAGATTGAAGGGAAACGTGTGGTAAAACCGTTTGGCAAGGTATAAAAGAAAAGAGATTGAATGACAAAGAAGAAGGAAAAAAACTCTCGAAAAAACAGAGAAATGTAATTTCATTCTATTTAGTCTTAAATATATCTTTACAAATAATTCTAGTGTGCTTTGCCCCTGGAGGCATTTCGCTTTTGCTTTTTCATTCTTTGTCACTATTGTAATCTTCATAAATCAAACACCCCTTATTGGGACTTTGTCTCAAGAGGTTTGGCGCCCCTTACACATCGTCTCGAATCTTTTAATTGTTAGCAAAGGATACACATTTTCACGCTGAAACAATTTGGCACGCCATGATGGGACCTCGTTGGTGTTTAGAAGATACAAGAAAGTGGAACAACATGCCTCACAAGAACTCGAGATAAGAAAATGGGCAAATAATTCAATCCGTGATCGAGCGATATGAAGAACAAGAAACACACCAAAGAACGGAGGGACAAAATCAAAGCCGTTATGAACCGATGACGGAATTGAGTCCACGAACCATGCGCGCAGACATTTGGCGAACTCACACAAGATGTCGGGATGGTAAGCTCGCAAAATGTTCATGATATGGAAAAATTGGTTCAAATCGAAATGTGCATTATGACAACATGGCCAAACAATTAAGTACTTTAAATGAACTTATAACTAGGCTAGTAGGCCAGATATGTCAACCAAATTTGCCAAATATAGGGAATCATTTCCAAGCTAGACGATTTGCACAAGCACAATTCACCGACAATGAATCCCATAAATCCTAGTCGTGGAATAGAAACGCCTTTTATACCATCGACGCCAAATGTGGGTGGAGGCGGCATGGCCAATTTGAGTGGTCATAATGGGATCGCCCAACTTGGGGGTAGCCCGAATGCAAGAGAAAATATGCCGAATATAGGACAAAACGCAACATGTGTTAGCGAAGGGCAAATGTCCAAGTAAATGGCAATAATACCTTGAATAATGGTAATTTGGCCACGAACCTGTGGTTAAACAATAGACCTCGATGATCCCACCAATGAATCAACCTATAGGAGTCCCGTGACGATCCTAACATGGCTTTAAGAAATCAAATCACCGAGATAATGCAAGATCGATGGCTTTTGAATGCGTCCTTTCATTAGACCGACCTATAGGAAACCGTATGATCCGATTGATAGATCAAGCCTACCGTGGCCTAGAGGATATAAAGTGCGTAATTTTCATTATTCACATGTTTAGGAGAAGTCTCGACATTGGAACATGTAGGACGATTTACACCGCAATGTGGTGAAGTAAGTGATTATCATAAAATAAGGTTGTTTCCTAGTTCGCTAATCAGGGTAGCCTTTTCATGGTTCATTAATTTACCAAAGAAACTCGCGTTCGACATGGCAACAATTAGAGCAATTGTTCCATGCTCAATTCTATAAAACAGAATCTGGTTACCTTGGCCGATTTGGCGAATTTACGCCAAATGCCAATCGAATGGGCGGAAGTTTTCCTTCAAAGATTTAAAACGCTAGGAGTAAATGCTTCGTGCCTTTACCGAAAAAGAGTTTGTCAAGATCGCTCAGAGTTGTTTAAGTTTTGACTTGAAAAGAAATTTCGGGATAGGGAGTTTTCGATCTCTTCCAATTTAACGGCCAATGTAATTAGGTATGAGCGCTTGATAAGGGAAGAAGAACAAATGAAAAATTCTAGCAAAGGAACTTACTATAGAGACCCAAACTTCGATGTTCATATTGTAGATGAATATTATGATCAAACCGAAATATGTCTGGCCGAATTGATTAAAGGAGATGCTTATACATGCCCGTTAATAATTAACTCAGGGGCAACGGCGAAAAATGAACCCCTGAGAGCTACAAGCAAGAAAGCCAGAACGTTTTCGTTCGATATAACCAAGGCAGATACTATATTTGATAGATTGTATAAAGACAAACAAATAAAACTGAGCGATAAGCACAAATTGCCAAATCCTGAGCAAGTTAAGGATAAAAAATATTGTAAGTGGCATAATGCATGGTCTCATACTACTAATAATTGTTTGGTTTTTCGGCATGTATTACAGGATGCCATTGAATCAGGGCGAATCACTTTTGAAGCTAAAAAGAAGATGGCAGTGGATGAGAATCCTTTTCCGCGGCCACTAGAAGTGAATATGTTGTCAGCAAGTTTCAAGAGTGGTTTACCTAAATTCAAATTAGTAGTTGATAATGGAGACGAAGATCTTGAACAAGATCCCAAAGGTGTTCGAACGCCTCAAAGGTAAAGAAGTTGAAAGGAACAACAAAGTGTTGTGTGCTAGATGTAATAGAGAAATAGATGAAGATGAGGAGAAAATGGAAGTGTGGGGCGCCATAATCATCCAAACGTGACCCAAAATTTCCGCCTATCCAAGGACGTAAGGATATCGAGGTCTCCTTTGAAAGACAGTCGTCGCCGATGTATGACGGCAGTCGATGTACAACAAAGAGCCGATGTTCAACAAGAGAACGTTCTGTGCCACGCCCCATCGATCGAATGTATGGCACTCATTCCAATACAAAGGCAAGAAAGGTGATACCCTTTGATCAAATGACGAGGACACAAAGAAAGACGCCATCGAGAAATTATGGACGAATGATGGCAAAGAACAAGAGGCGATACGTCCCAAATTGCCCAATTTCTCCAACGTTGTTGTTAAGGAAAGGCTTGAAGACGAGAGAGAACATAATGTGAATGATTCAATGTAAGAATTGCCGGAAGATTCTTCCGTAAGTCGAAATTTGAAAGACGCAAAGAAAGATTTAAGATGAAGATGATCCAGACAATCCATCACCATTCAATTTGGTTCTTTGCCCCAATATTGGCTAATAACTATTTGCTCGCCAATGAGTTTAAAAGCAAAGGGATGAGGAGCCACAAGACGATGAGGGGAGGAAGCATGCACGTTGGAATGTGAGGGAGAAATCGGGCAAACCTCTGGAGGTATCTCGTGGAGAAGAAGAAGAAGATGATGGCTTGACCGATGTGGAAGAAGAGATTGATTTAGAATCGTAAAGAAGAAAAGAGGAGTTTCATATAACAATTTGCTAAAGCAAATTGTATCAAGAAGGTGTCCGAGAAGTAGATTTGTTGGGCGAGCCATCTGGGCGGTCTTTTGATTATTACGTGTTATACGGGACGCCTAAGAGAAAAATGAGGGTACCACGCTCTGAAAAGTATGGACCACCTCCAATGATATTGCCACCCCCTACAGGTTGAGAGGAAGTGAGTGACATAGAAACTCAAGGGTCCGGCACGGAAGATCAATGCGAAATGATGCACGTGAACCTGACACAGCAATTTGATCCAAAAGATGATGGGAGACAAGAAGTGGAGATAGAGGCGACTGAAAAGGTCATCTTTAAGAAGCCAACGGCCAATTTAACCAAACATTTGAGACCATTATATGTAAAGGCTCTAGTCAATGGCATCCTCGTAGCCAAAGTTCTAATCGATAATGGGGTCATTATTAATACCATTCCATCCGTAATGATAAAGAAATTTGCAAAGACGGAGAGCGATTTGATCCCTCATCAAGTTATTCTTACGAGCTTCAATGGCGGGCGACTTCGCCAAAGGGTAATGCCTTTAGACGCGACGGTAGGAACTATCACCAAAACCACAAGATTCTTTGTAATAGACGGCCGACTAGCTACAATGTGTTGTTAGGAAGAGATTGGATTCATGGAAATCGTTGTATACCTTCGTCACTCCATCAATGTCTAGTTTTTGGAATGATAAAATGAGGTCAAGTGGTGTGCAAGCATCATAGACCTTTTGTTACTGGTTTAACCCGATCGAAAAGTTCATGTATGAGGGAAATTATGGGCCCGTGAGAGTAGTCCAAGATGGTGAAGAAACTCTGATCATCACAGAGCGAGGAGCCATTATCGAGAGATGCATTTATCGAAATGTTCGATCAAATGAGGCCAAACATAGTGGCTCTTGAAGAGCCAATGATTGGCAAAAAAGATATTCAATAAATGTTGAAGGAGGTGTCTAGCCTTCAGGATGTTGAAGCCAAGTCAATGGCTTTCGAGAAAAGGTGCGAAGGAGAAATAAAAAACGAAACGGCTTTAAAAATTTTAAGGAACAAATTAGCGGTGTTCGAAAGTTAGAACGTAATATTGGCCGAGAAGTGAATAAGGTGGATTGTTTGGATGCGTAAGACATCACTAGGAGGAGCTTGGACGACGATGTGATAGGAGTCATGAAGACCGGGCACGCCAAGCACAAGATCCTTTGGTGAAAGTGAATATTGAGATGAACGAGAATATCGCCCAACGTTTGTCGTACCGATGCTTAGCAAAGAGGTAAGTGACCAGTTAATTGCTTTGTTAAAAGAATACGTAGATTGTTTTGTTTGGGAATATGAACACATGCCTCCGGTTTAGATAAAAATTTGGTAGAACATAGATCATCAACTAAGCCACAATTTAAACCGCATAAGCACCCCAGACGCTTTTGCTCCTAATGTATTGCCCGAGGTAAAGAAAGAAATAGAACGATTATTAAAGCGTGTTTTATCAGAAGGCCGATATGTTGAATGGTTGTCTAATATTGTGCCTCAGATCAAAGAAAAATGGTAGTATTAGGGTTTGCATAGATTTTGAAATTTGAACTGGTAACGCCCAAAGATGAATATCCAATGCCAACGGTAGATTCCTTAGTAGATTCAATCACGGACATGTGATGTACTCCTTTATGGATGGATATTCGGATACAACCAAATTTATATAGTCAAGAAGATATACATAAACCGCATTCAGATGCCTGTGTGCTCTAGGATGTTTTGAATGGGTGGTCATGCCCTTTGGTTTAAAAATGCAGGAGCCACTTATCAAAGGACAATGAATCTAATTTTTCATGACATGATTCATGACATGATTGATGATATAGTGGTTAAATCGTTGAAAGAAGAAAACCATTTCCAACAATTGAAACGTTCATTTGAACGGATGAGACAGTATAAATTAAAATTGAACCCGTTGAAATGTGTATTTGGTGTTAATGCAGGAAATTTCCTAGGATTCCTAGTGCATGAGAGAGGAATTGAACTTGATAAAAATAAAGCAAAAGCCATTTTAGAGGCTAAACCACCTAAGAACAAAAGGAATTGCAAAGATTCCTTGAGCAAATGAATTTCTTACGACGTTTCATCTCTAATTGTGCAGGGCGAACGAAAGCTTTCTCGCCTCTTTTAAAGTTGAAAAATCAGGACGACTTCGTCTAGAAGGAAGAACATCAAGAGGCTTTTCATAGCCTGAAGACATATCTATCAAACCCACCAGTGTTAGTTTCACCTATCCAAGGGCGGCCAATGAAAGTTTATATATCGACCGAGCAGGAATCAATAGCTGGACTAGTCGCCCAAGACGACCAATTTGGAGAAGAAAGGGCGATATATTATCTTAGTAGACGACTAACTGCATGTGAATGTAATTATTCTACTATTGAAAAATTATGTCTTGCTCTATATTTTACATGTACTAAATTAAGGGCTTACTTGCGGCCTGTAACTATTTACTTAATTTCTAAAGTAAATTTAGTCAAGTACATGTTCTCTCGCCCCTGCTTTTGCATCAAAGGATTGGTCTTTGGACTTTAGCATTATCGTAATTTGAAATACGCTCATACCACAAAAGGCGGTAAAAATCAAGCGTTGGCTAACTTTTCGCCGATCATCCATGCTTAGACGTGCCTAAAGAAATTGAATTAGAAGTCAATTCGCCGAGCTAAAACCCTAGATTTTATACTTTGACGGCTCAAAACCGCTAGAGGTGCAGAGTAGGGTAGTGCTAATAAACCCACTAGGGATTTGTTACAAGTTTGCTTTCACCCGATCGAAATGTGCACTAATAATCGTCGAATACGTAAGCGCTGATTGTCGGTTTAGAACTATTATTAGATTTGGGGACGAAAAATGTGCTTATCGATGTGATTCTCAACTAATAATTTATCAATTGAATGGCAATTTCAAATGCCAAAGTGATTCTGTCATAAGTCAATATGGCATCGCTCAAGGGCTCTTGGACGAGTTCGACCAAGTAGAGCTTCAATATGTTAATAGGATGTATAACGATTTGGCAAATGAGTGGCCCAAATGGCATCGTGGTATTCAAAAATGTTAAATAACGATTCTCGCATGCGAGTATGGAACGATATTGCCCGTAGTTCAACGAAGGGCTAAGGAGTTTAATGTACATTGTATACAAAATGGAGACGCATTGGATTGGAGAGAACAAATACAAAAATTCCGGAAGAACCCAATAAGAAGAGCGATAGGAAGTTAAAATTACGCTCATCGAACTATTTGGTCGGTTGAGGAGAATTATATAAGAAACGCCGATGGTATACTTTTGAAATGCATAAATTTGCAAGAAGCTAAAGTGGTTATGGGTCAAGTGCATGAAGGAGTGTGTGGAGCACATCAAGCCGGCCAAAAGATGAGGTGGTTGATCATTAGGAGTGGGTATTATTGGCCTAAAATGGGCGAAGTTATGCTCAAGATGCTAAAAGTTGTTTGAGTGTCAAAACATGGCTCAATACAAAGAGTGCCAAAGCAAGAGAAATGGTACCTATTATTAAATCACGGCCCTTCGTTGTTGGGCGATAGACCGATAGGAAAAATTTACCAACCATCGCCCAAGCAACACACCTTTGTAATAGTCGCCACGGATTTTTTACTAAATGGGTAGAAGCGATACCTTTAAAAGAAATTTCCCAAGGAAGTGTCATAGAGTTCATTCGTGATCACATCGTATATAGATTTGGGATACCTCAAACCGTAGTGATGGATCATGGAACTTTTGAATGGGAGTCAAGTAAAAGAATTTCGAGCGAGTTTGGAATCAAGTTGGCAAACTCTACACCTTATTACGCCCAATCCAATCCAACGCCAAGCGGAATCGTCAAATAAGGTTTTAAAGAGTATCATAAGGAAAATGATAGGCGAAAATGCTAGAAGCTGGCATGAATGCTTAAATAGAGCGTTATGGGCCTATAGAACTTCTCCGCGATCTAGTACCAAAGTGACTCCTTTCCAGTTAACTTATGGGCAAGAAGCAATGCTGCCTATGGAGATTAATGTGCAATCGATCAGAGTACGTTTGCAAAATAGTATAGATGAAAATGAGCATACTGAACTACTTGTTCAGAATTTATTAGAATTGGACGAACTAAAGTTGAGCGTTTTGGATAGGTTGCAAACTCAAAAAAGACAAGTGGCCTCGTATTATAATAAAAGGGTTATAGCCAAATGTTTTAGCACGAAGGATTTGGTCCGAAAACAATACTCCCATTGGATAGTAGTAATCCAAGGTTTGGGAAATGGTCACCAAATTGGGAAGGACCATACGAGAGTTAAAGAGGTGTTACCAAATGGGGCCTATCATTTAGAAAATTTGGATGGAATGAGGCACATGAGGTCTATTAATGGCAAATATTTAAAGAAGTACGCTCCAATCGGTTTGGGATTTTGAGCGATTAGAGGTTTAAACATTAAAGGACACAATTCTATAAACGAATAAAGCCATTCATTTCATCGATAATTCGGTTGCCATAAGTGGCTACCATTACAAAAGGGAGATTGGATAAAACAAAAGTTGTCCTTAAAACCTTAAAATCTTAATTACATCCTACTCCAAATAGAGCGCATTTTCTCCCTAAGTTTCTCCCACTCATCACACTGTTGAATGTAAGCGCGATAGTTCCTCCATAATCCCATCGTCCACTTCTAGACCTAAATAACGCCAAGCAAGGATCTAACCCGCTCAACTTCCCGTGAAGCATTCGCTTCTTGGTCGCCACACCGCCTTACAGATCGTCCATCTTTTCTTGAATTTCTTTCATCCGAGCACCAAACTCATCATCAAAGAATCCTCAACCATGACCTCGGAAGAAATCTCGCTCGGATTGTTTTTGGCTTGATCGACGGTTGGTGAAAGGATTCCTTCTCGGTCATAGCATCGACGTATTGAGTTTTCTTGGCTTTGAGCTCCACATTTTAGCCAACATGCCGCTTTTATCTCTCGATGAATGACTTTCAAAGATAACTTGAGATCCGTGGAGAGTTTGAGCGAATGAAGCTCAAGTGCTTGAGCCATTTTGGTGGCTTAGACGCTCAAATTTATCTCGGTGGTTGGCAAGAGACCTGGCGTGTGAGATATCCATGTCCATGAAAGAAGTATATTCAAGGCATCGCACCGCTTAAGGATGTTCATGTTCTCTATAGAAAAGCACCGAGGCGTAAGAAGGACGATCGGGCCGAGGATGAACGAGCGGTCCGACTAGCCTTCACTTGTTCCCATGACGTAAACAGTCCCGAATAGAGCGCAAGATGGTATCAAGATCCCGTAAAGGTAAAAACAATTACTTAGTGTCTTCTTCGTGGTAACAAACAAAGTAAAGGAAATCAAGAAATTTACCTCGCTGGTGGTCGTGGAAGAAGAAGGGGAAGTGCGCCATCGGGCGATTTGGTCACCGCGAGGAGTCACCCTTATCCGAAAGCGTCTTGGCTCGTACAACCTAAGAACCGATTGGTCCTTCCGCAAAGGAACGAATGATGATAGGTGATTCAAGAGTAAAGCCATGTCGAATGATAGAATTGGAAAAAGTTATGATTATATGAACACGTTACCATCCGGTTCTACACACCGAGGGGAAACGCCCGAAATGATGGGGATTCTTCGACTGTCTGGGCGATCGAAGCAGTTGGGTCTCCAAATCCCTCTTCAGGCAGATCCACTTCGACGGATGGCTCGGAAGATCGAAGAATTGAGGGGTCGGGTGCCGTAGAATCTTTCAAAGGAGAAGTAATCCCCTTCTGATTTAAAATACAAAGAGAACATCAATATTTATACTAAAGTATTCTTTAAATGAAGGAAAATCATATTATCTTTCTCCTGGTCAGAGGAGGAGCATCATCATCATCATCACTTTCATCACCAGGCTGATCTGATGGGCCCAATGCCGACCGCTTACTTACCGGATGCACCTCTCGCAACCCCAGTTTGGGCGGGAGGAGAACTAGATTGGGTGGAAATTGCAAGAGAGCGCCTAGTACGCATCGTCGAAGGTTTTGTAAGAGAGGACGAAGGGGGTGTTGTTTAATGGATATGGGCACAGCAGAGGATAGGAATCGGAGTAGAAGAAATGGAAGTTCTAGAAGACCCCGACCCTCAAGTATGTGGAATGCATGGTTGACATTAGTAGTGAAGAACCTACGTTTCACCAAGGCCAAACTGCTCAAAAGAGGATGAATGGCCAAAGTGGGATTGAAAGGAGCCAAAGAGAACTCCGTTCATTAGGGAAGCATTACGCCATCTATAGCTTGTGCTTCTACTTTGGTAATGGTATGGAAACGTTTTGAAAACTCTTTGAGTAACAAGGAGGAAGGGGCCAAGTTTGGCCAAAACCAAATTGTCGACAAAGAACCTGGGGAGCATAGACCTCGACCCCAGCACTCGCATTGGTGCCCGTGAGAATGTCATGAAACAATTCTCGCCCATCAAGTATTGGACCCAAACGGGCAAGACATTACTCACCTCGCTCAAACTAAGAGGAGGTTGGACATAGACCGGGACTTGATGAATGGAGAAAGGAAAGAAAGAGGAATTGAGTTTAAATTATAAAAGAATGTGAAAACGCCCCTGTTAGACATATCAACAGGAGCTAATTGGTTGATAACTAACCCAGAACAACTCACCCGCCTAGGAGGTATTGAAGGAACACCAAGTTGTGGAAAATATGCTCTCAACCACAATTGAGCGAGCTAAAGAGGCCCACTTCCAAGAGGGAGAAGCATTGGTCCTAAGTCGATGTTGAAGGTAAGCCATACCTCTATAGAAGGCGGCCGTAAACAGAGAGCAGAGATTTAAAGACCTACCAAGAGCTAACTCACGGGCGATGGGGCAACAGGCCATGGAAGGTTTAAGACTAGGAACACAAAGAATGTACTTACACAGCCCAAACTTGAGGAAGGCTACATGCTCGCATGTGTGGGATCTTTGCTCGTGTTTTCATAAAGCTCTTGCATGCCTCGAATAGGAGTCCGTAAACTTCTTATCAAACTTTGAGCGAGGAGGATATCAATAGAGCAGGAGAAACAGTATCGCCCAGAGGAGGAAGATTGACTAAAGCACCAACGTCCCTTAGAGTAACCGACATCGACCAAGAGGAAAATGAAGGTATTGTACTCGTAAGACCGTAAGCTTAGGGCGATTGGGAAAAGAACTGGGTCATATAGCTGGGGACGGTGGCAATTTCCAAAAGATCGTAAAATCCTAAAGCACGATCAAAAGCACTTTCGTATGGGCATGCTTCATCATACGCCGCATGAGGGGAAGGTGGTATCGATTTAGGCCATGTGCGAATGCTTTTCTCGTGGATTGGCTTCAACGAGAATGGGTCCAAGAAAGGAGGTCCTTGGGTGCAAGGAAAAATTCACGTGGCCGGCCGTCCAATAGAGTCTCGTGATCCTCGAACGACGGCCCAAATAGAACTCGTTCATATCCGGCCTAGAGGGTAGAAGATTTGATGGGTTTACATAAGGTTTGGTTAGGAGGTCCTGAAAATCTTCGAAAGTAATGCTATTGTTGGAGGAAGCTCTGGACGTCGACATGGTTTCAGCGAATGAACAAGAGGATTGCAAGAGAGATAATCAGTTTAGGAAGGTAAGTGAGAGTTAAAGAAAAGATGAATAGTGTCCTTTTTATAGAGGGAGGGAAAGGGCAGCGATGTGATGGAGGCCAGACGTGTTTATTGGTAATGGCGCCTTTTTGGGGTTTATATGGATCGTGTTCTTAGGATTTCGGAATTCAGGCGCCAAACATTGTTTCTTTCAGAAGATGAAACGCTACCAAGTGAATATGGCTAATTAATAAAGTGATTATATTAATTAAGCCATATTGAGGGGTAACTGTTGATAAGAAAAATTGTACATATAGGCCCATAAAAGTACCCAAGCATATAGCCTAGAAATATATGTTGTCCAGCCCAATGGATGCCCAGGTAAGTTTGTATATAGGCCCAATGAAAATTATCCAAGCCAGGTAGGGTCCAAAGTGGACATCGGCCAGATCGTAAACGCCTGTGGCATTGGGCATTTAGAACGATCAATCATCGCATAAGAGTAACGCTCATAAGCGCTTTTTCTCTTCTATTAGTACTTTTCCCACGTTGTCGTGACGGTTGAATTATCATAGAGGAGTTACAAACAGTTGGATTATCATAAAGGAGTTACAAGAAGTTGAATCATCATGGGTAAGTTACAAACAGTTGAATCATTATAGAAAGAATGGGCGTTATTGGGCGACGAGGCGGTTGTCGGGCGATGGGGAAGAAATCATGATGAGAAGTTTTTATGCAAGATTGAAGGGAAACGTGGTAAAACCGCGTTTGGCAAGGTATAAAAGAAAGGAGATTGAATGACAAAGAAGAAGGAAAAACTCTCGAAAAACAGAGAAATGTAATTTCATTCTATTTAGTCTTAAATATATCTTTACAATAATTCTAGTGTGCTTGTGCGCCTTGGAGGCATTTCGCTTTTGCTTTTTCATCCTTTGTTACTATTGTAATCTTCATAAATCAAACACCCCTTGTTGGGACTTTGTCTCAAGAGTATTTTGGCGTCCTTACACATCGTCTCGAATCTTTTAATTGTTAAGAAATGATACACATTTTCATACAAACAGATTCATAGGATAATATTTAAGGGGCAGGAGAACATTATCCATGATTCATAAATTTTCTGAAATGAACATGCTATTTGTTATTGTGATCATCGGACCACACACGTGAGCATGAATTAATAAGAATCTATTTATATTACATGTAGAAAAAGGAAGATTTCTTTGTATTCATCAAAATAACAAATAATAAATTTCAGCTATAATTTAGGATCACTTATCTGGAGAAAAAAAAAATGAATTGTAATGAAATATCATATTTGTTTACAAGGCTGGTACATACCAAGTTGATTTTATTTGACTCGGGCCCAATCTATAAACCTGGCCCGCTGATATTTTTATTACGCAGTCCACTTTCTTTTATAATTATATAATTGAATTGAATTCCAATCTTGAAGTCCACCACTTTTGTCTGGGGTTTTTGTGGAAGATGTAAATCGTCATGAGATCTTTTAGTAGAAGAGGATTTAGAATTTTTTTTTTAAGCTGCTTGAAGAAAGAAAACTCTTTCATATCAAAATATAGAATCGAACCTCTACCTCCTGCATACTACCAAGTATAGATTGAAATTACTTTACTCTTGAATTTCAACCAACTCGGTATACCATTTGAACTTTCTAATTATATAATTATTGTAGATGTGTGTGGATTTGGTATTAGACTCGTGTATCTCTTTTTCTGAATTCTACAATCTTTTGTAATTCGACATATTAAATATATACTTTAAATGTACCCAATTTGTTATTAGTTGATGCGCCTATATGCTGTGATCAAATATTGGAGAAAGATATTTTGCATTATCATATTTTTAATACTACTATCATATTTTTCCAATGCAGTATGAAAGGGTCACTATCAAATTAATTTGACAAAAAAAAAAAAAAAATAGACATTTTGAAGAGCTACATCTAGATTTAAAAATTTTGTTAAACAAAGTGATTCGATAAGAATTATATTTTCTATGCATTACTAGATGTGATTTTATTTTCATTTAAAAAAAATATAAAAGAAGCAATATTGAATTGTAGATGCAACATCATAAAGACCAATTTTTAACTTGACTCTAGTCCCGTTTGATAGGGATTATAAACCAAAAGTGGTTTATTTCGTATTTTTTGATTTTTCAAACTAATTTTAAGATAAAATACATATATAACCCTTAAATAACAAAACTCATTTCAAAGTAGAAATGATAATTGTCAATTTAAAGTTGATTTAAAAGTTTATAATCAATCGGGTAGTTTTTACTCAAATAAATCAATATTGATTTATAAGCTATCCACATTTATAATCTCCTCACAAACGGATAGTATTTATTTATTAAATATCAATACTACATGAACAGTAATTCTTTGAGTATGGCGGCTATCCACATGTTATATTGGAAATGTTCCTAGTTTTATTAACAATTTTTTTTAGCTGGCAATATTTTAATTAATAGCAAAATATTCAACAAAGAGTCAATGATTAGTCATCTTTTTTTGTTTTGGGTTTGATAATGACATATAAAGCGTGGTCCTGACCAAATGACAACTTAAGTCTTTAAACTTTCGTTAAATATGATTAAAAGCGTTAAGACTTTGTCATCATAGACATTCCAACATTTTTCAATTGATTTCAAAAATATCTTAATCTGGCTTCTTAGGACTCTGCAGAGTAGAAACCTGTAACATTTCTCAATTTGAATAATTGAAAAGGAGAGTACGGACTTAACATTTTGCGAGAACAAACCATAAAATATCAATTAAATTGATACAAAATTGAAAATTTCAACTACATAGCACACGCACTCAAGATAAAGTAAAGAGAGGGAACTCTTTCATTGAAATAGGCTTAAGTCTTGTGAACCCCATTATCGATAGAAAAACTAAAAACAGAAATTAATAAAATAAAACATTACGGGAATTTTTGGTACACAATATTAAATAGAATCGAATAGTACAATAAACAAGATTTTACTTCTTTATTATTCTCTAGTATTGTCTTGTTTTGTCTCGTTGAGTGCATCTTACCACATAATATAAGCATCGGCTTTCAGCTTTCTTGTACTAAATGCAGTCGTTGTGTTCTTGCTAGTGATGTTGGGGATCTGGCCCATCTGGTACATCTCTGTGTGTATCCACCATTACCCTCCTACTTATCTGCTTCATCTTTGACAAATATTGAAACCCTAATTCCTGTAAAATTTTCTTGCTGTCTAGACTTGTCTGCATATTTACCACCCCTCGATAACTCGATGCTGCTCCTAAATTAACGTTAACACGTGAAAATAAAATCAATAAAAATAATACTGCAATTGTTACGCGGGATGAATTGGCCATTTTGATGCTTTGGAATGTGAACTAAAGACGAAGTTTTAGTGAGCAGGGGTATTATGCAGTATGATGAAGTAAAACATCGATCAGGTCAAATATATAACATAAATTGTACGGAAAAACGTCCAAAAATAGAAATATTTATTAACTATTGTTGCCCAAAAATATTTTTTGTCTGTCTCTATAGAAAGGAATTGCTTTACATGCAATTCCCCACGACCTTTAATCACTTATTTTAATTGCAATTAATTTGTCCTGATTAATCAGTTTTGTCTTTAGTTATATCTTCTTTATTTGTTTAATATATTTTGATATTTTCATCCCCCAAAACCACTAAATTAGACATCAAGTTGTTGTCTAGTCATATGTCTTGTTAATTAGCGTACTTTGGACTATTCCTACGTATAAAAAACAACTTCGGACAAATTAATGGTCTGTTTGATTTCAATTCTAATTTTGATAAAAAGTTAAAATCAAAGTCTACAATTAATTTTAACCACACATTTCACGGGACCCACAACTTTTTAACTACACATTTCATCAACTTTTATCAACTTTTACAAAAAATCTGATTTTAATCAAAATCAAACACACTTTTAGATTGCTTTAAAATATAAAATTAAAGTATGAAAAGGTCAGACTACGAGTTGCCACTTTTTTTAATGTTAGGCCGCTTAACAGCTAGCAGTTATAATAGTTGTCAAATCAAGTAGTTTAATTAAATGGCCTTTGTATTTTACATTAGGATACTATTACATCTAAGTATTAATTTACATAATTAATTGATTAATAGAAGGTTATCGGATTTAATTTAATAAATATACAACTGTGATTGTTAGTGGACAATGGGATGGTATAGAGTATATATTATTATATGGATTAGGAGTATTATTTTTCAGTAAATTCTAAGGGATTTAAAAATACATATTATTATGCAAATCTCAATTATTGGCCATGGAATGGTGTTTATAGTTGAGTTTCAATTTTAAATTTAATTTTAATTACACAACATTTTAATTGAATTGATTTATTTTGGACGAGACGAAACTAAAATTTATTGTACAGGTTATTTGGTTTATCGAGACTGCAAAGAGTTTAATATCCTTACCCATTGTAGTGAAGTTCTTTATATCATCTAATATTTTTCTATTAACATGAATTATTGCACTTATTAATATCTTTGTTGGAAATTTGTTTAGTAATATTGGTTTTGATTAATTTTGATTAATTATTTAAGCGGAGTCTATTAGTAGAGTACGAAAATTGTAAGGCCAAATGTGTTCTACTACGCGAGTAGATTAACATAATATATTTAGTTGCTCAAACTAATTTATGGTGAATGAGAACTTAAAGTTCAAATTGAATCGCTTAAATACACGAATATTGTTGAAAAATTGGATTAGAATATTGCGAAATATTCTAGAATTCGTTTGGACGAAAAGTCATAACTTTTGGACACGTCATTTCTTTCCACTCAACAAGAGAAATATCTTTTGAACATGTGTTTTTCAACAAAACATTTTTGCGTGTCTTTTATGAAGTTGTGTCTTTTGATACACAAATTTTCAGATATTATAAATAGGTCCCTTATGAATGAAAATTAAATCACTTCATTTTTCAACCAAATGTCTCTACACTCTTTGCACATATCATTTTAGTATAGAAATAATTTCTACATAAAGTTCAAGTCCAGTTTTCATTTAAAGAGAGTACGAAATAATGTTCGATTCGTTGTTCTCGTAATTTGGAGTACGCCTATTACGAGAAGTAGTTGTTATATCTTGGGAGACATATGCCGAGAAATCGTAAGCACCTGTATGAGATAATTTTGTCTTAATGAGAAAGAGTCAAACTCTTGTCTCGATTGAATCTAATTCTTCATTTTTCGATATTTTCGTAAGTCATCGTTTTTTTCGTTTTGCATGCATATGTGATTAAATTGTTAGAATATAAATAATGCACTAATTTTACCAACAATCTTTCCATCAATTTTGAAAACTCAAAAGATATATAAACTCCCAATTTATTTTTTTTTTTAAAAATAATATATTAATCCCCATCTAGATTCGAATCGCCACATCCAAATTTGACTACAAAAAACTGTCACGGTGGTTTGATAATTTTCTCTTAAAGAACTTGCTCTTTCCATACCCAAAAGGGCAATTATTTGCTCTATTTTATTGCCTTCCTAATGCGCATGCATGCCCCTATAAAATAATTATGCTGAATATCTTTTCATGTATCAAAAGTGCTTCAGGACAAAATTGACCAGGAAATGAACAAAGATTGTGATTTGTGACAGTTAGTGGATATGGAGGCCAAATGACAATTTTCTTTATTAAAGATTACGAATATTTAACGTCTGATATGAGTCAACTTTGTACTAAGATTTTGTTAATTAAGGTTCGCACACGTATGAATTTAACCTTATCTGATCAGGCTCCAACAAGATTATGTTTTTCGACATCATTAATCTTTGGTTAATGCATTTTTTGTTGGTTATTTATTAAGATTTTCTTGTCTAGCTAGTTGGTGATGGCGGCCGTAGCACCTTAATGTAAATGAGAATTAATTTTTGCCTAACTAATAAACAAATCATTAAAATATTAAAATTTATTTATTTAAAAGATTATTTGCATGTTATAATTATTTTCTATCAAAATTTAACACATCCAAAATTTAATTTTAGGGAGATGGCAAGACTTGGACTCAACTCATCTAAAAAATTTAAGTTATTAAAGAAATGACAAACTTATTTATTTATGTCGTATCTTCAATTAATTGGGTAGTCTTCTTCTTGTTTTCGGTATTTTGTAAGTAAAATTAGACCAAGAAAGTACTTTTTAAAGCAAATGTTTCTAAATTTTTGAAAGCACAATACTATTTATTACTAGTAGTGGGGTGATACATTTGATTGTACAATTGATCACTAATTGTGGTGTTGTCATCTAAAACTGGTGTTTATAGTTGTCCTACATAATATTATTCTATTTGTAGATACATAATATTAAACAATATTGAAGAAATAAGAGAAAACAAAATCTTATTTATTATAGTGCCAATTCTTTCATGGCAATGCTTAAATTATAATTTCAGTTGGTCAAACTAGTCAAACATATTTTTTATCCACATATTTAATATGATCCACAACTTACAACCCACTTTTTAATCACACATTCACCAATTACTCATATTATAAGCACTTAAAAAATAATTTCAACACTACGAAACATGCGCATAGAGTGAGAGTATTAAGGGTTCGAGTATCATGGCTCTACTTTCAACTGAAATTAACTTATTGGAAAAAGGGAACTAAATTGACACACACACACACACACACACACACACACACACACACACACAGAGGAGATCAAAATCATATATAAATAGATATTGTAAGTGGGTAGGATAAGTGGATATGAGATCAAAATCGTGTGTGTGTGTGTGTGTGTGTGTATATATATATATATATATATATATATATATATATTAATATTATGTGAGTTTAAATGGTGCAAGTTTTATTAAAGTGGAAATTATTTAAAGTCGTTTTTCTGTTGCACACGAATTTGAGTGGTGATAAAAACTTTTATCAGATGATGACATGTGGCACATTTTGCATCGTTGGATGCTGGAGTTATCAAAGAGGCGTATTGATATACTCCTCTGGCAACACTATTCACTCACAGCACACAAGGTTTGCACCCTTCAGAATTAACCAACTATTTCTTCTTCTTCACACTGTTCTTTCATCTCCTTCTGATTCTTTCTGGTATTATTGATGTTGGGTGGTCAATAATGTGTAATCTCTGAATATAATCACTCACTGAGTGATTAGTGGTTCTGTAGTAGTGATTAGATTTGTAACTTTTGGTTGGGTAGGTATTTTAAGTGAGTTAACTTCTGGTTTATATGAGGTTGGAGTGACTTCTGGTATTGTGAGAATATGCTATGCTTGTAAAACAAGCTCCTGAATCCGATGATATTTGTGTTGTGCCGATTCTTTGGGTTGATGCTACAAAGGAAGTAAATCATCTGCATATTTCTTTTAACACTCTTTTGTTTTCTTTTAATTCTTTCGCATATTATGTTTGTAATAGTTTATGCACTAAAGTTTTGGATGTGTAACATATTCAATGGTTGATTTTCATTCTCTATATGTATAGAATAATGTTGTTTGTGATTATCATCAGTTTAGTGATAGTGACTTTTTTGATTTATTATTTAATTAATTAAAATGTATCACAACTTCATTGTATAATGAATTAAGTGATTTTCACTCTCACCTAAACTAGTGATAGTCAAAGAAAATATCATAATAATCACAACACAATCTTATCTTTAGTTGATCTAATCTATTGGTCATAGAATATGACTTTTCTGCCAACTAATAAAGTATACTTAAAACATGATAAGTTATAGAGCATTAACCGTTTTCAAATTTAAAAGTCTATTACTTGTCAATGTATTTCGTATTAAACATTTTTACATGTTGTATTTTGTATTAAACACTTTTATATATTAAGAATATCTGCATTGGATGTAAAGAGTAAAGTAAATGTTAATTGATATAACATACATACATATATATATATATATATATATATATATATATATATATAATATAGGTGACCGTTCTACTTACTAATGTATTTGATAAATAATTACAGTTCTTAATTTCAACTAATCTAATGTTCTAACTATATTAAAACTTTTATTGAGATGTGTTTGAATGTGGATATAAAGATTTTGAAGATTCTAATAAATTTAGACAATTAGATTAACTAAAATTAAAAGTCATGATTCTTTATCAAATTTATTAATAGGAGCACGCACGCACGCACGCACACGCGCGCGCACATATGAGATTGGAACAAGAAAAAAAAAACAAAAAATAATCGCATGGCACTCTAACTAGCTAAAGTGAACAAACTAGTACGTAACTTATGATAATAATAAATATTTTTAGCTAACATACTAACACATTCAATCAAGAAATAAATTTGTCCAATACTTACATTATGACACTAAATAATTGAATTTACACATCTATTACAGATATTCAAATATAGCGTGAAATGAAATTAATTCAAGATTGCTTTATAAATTTACTAATTCCACGTATACTTCAACATTTTAAGTCTATAATATATTGATGTTCAACAACATATATATCGAGAAAATCTCGATAGAATTTCATTCAATTAATATAAAACTCCTAAACAATAAGTTATAATTCTTCTTTAGTGAAAACCTTGCATACTAAATTTTACGTTTGTTAAAATCGAAAAATAACACCTAAATTTCTTTTTCGCCACATGCCAACGGAAAATGATATATTAAACAATTGATATATAGATGCACAAGTCAACATGCAATTTGAAAGCAAATGTTGCATTTACATATAATTTATATGAATTGGTACGTATACGTGCATAATTAGTCATATAATTTTTTTTTCTTGAAACTGATAATTCTATATTAATCACGGTTCAATGTATTAATTAGTTGGCCTGGCTTAAATTGCAAATCTTATTTCATGGCTTCCAATATGAGTTGTTTCATATGTTGTGCTTGGTAGGTCAGTGGCCGTACATTTTTTAATATTTTGATTGCGTGATTAGTATTTATATGTTTGATTTTATAATTACTTGTAATCTTATAAATATGATCATTTTATCAGAATTTATAGTAGTAGTTTTTAAGCGTACGTAGTCGACATTCTTATCTATTTAATTTCATTGCACTTTTATTTGTCAAAAACATTAGAAAATTTAGGTCTATCAAAAGTGTCCACAATATAAATCTCCACGTACCATTCTCAGTTGAAAGATTTATTCTATTACAAGTAAAACAAAAATCTTGATTTAATTTTCACAAGAATTTCCACTCCAAGTCTAATATCAACCCTTGATTTTGGAGTTTAGAAATTTGAAGTGTTCAAAATGGTGATGTGGATCGGGACCTCCAGGACTAACCCGTTCCGGCCGCTCTTGATTAGTTTGATACATCATTTTCTCCCTTTCCATTTGAGCCTCTAGTGCTTCTCGGGCAACCCTTATCGGCCGGACTGGGATTGGGACCGGGACGGGACGGGCTCTGATTAGTGCAGCTGAAAGCAAGATGAAAATGAGGCATATAGAGAACTTCAAGTTAGCCATTATCTTCGTGTGATGTTGGTTTCTATATAGTGTTAGTGATATACAAATAGCAAGTATCCATGTATTTATAGTAGCACGTAGCTTGTTTAACCAATTAATGTCATATGCTTTAGTGAAAGAAAATCGATTCAAAAAGCACAATCTTTTTTTGTCTTTACAGTGATGCAATAGTAGTCAGATTAACTGCCTTGTTTGTAGTTGAAAAAGAACAAATTGAAATTGAGTTTTGTGAGGCGGCCATTAAATTATAAGGTCCAGTTAAAAGTCAAATTTGACTATTTGATGAAATCTACACATTTATCAGTTGTTGATGAACTTTTAAAGCTGCTGGGAATTATTGGATATTAGTCCAGATTTACAGCATGGAATAATGAGTTTCTGAATAGACGCTGATGCAAAAATCTAAACGGATTGCACGGACAGCATACTTGCCATTAATATATTGTCCCGCAAATTCTTAATAGGAGTAGTGCAGTGCCCATATACGTATTAATGTTTGGCAGTATTTATAATTATTTATAAGTTAATCATATGTTATTTTTATTTATGCATTCTTTAAGATGAATAATTTTTATCTATTTTTTATTCACATATTTTCGTAGAAACTATTATTTTAAAACTATTTATCTTACACAAAAGTAGCGACAGAGCCAGGATATGACAAATGAGTGGGCGAGAGAACCCTCCCTTCACGGGGTTTTGGGACAACGCCTCCGAATTTTTTTTTCTTAAACTACAATTATTGAGCCAATTTTTATAAGAATCTAATATTTTTTAATAAGTTATAATCTTTAAAAAGTTTACAAGAAGTTATTGCACAAAAATATTCAAGATCTAAAACTAGCTAAAGAAAATTGTACCGACAATCTTTTTACAGCTGATAATTCTTCTATAATAGAATATATATTTTTATTTTATTAACAATGTCTCTTTTAACAAAAATTGTTACGTAGTCGATGCACGAAAATTATTTTATAATAGAATCTATATCTATTTTATTTAAAACTAAGCTATGTAATCGATTCACAAAATATTTAAATTAAATATACAATTATATTGTAATCATATATATACTTAATGAAACGACATATAAATAAGTTATACACAGCAGGATAATATTACAACCAAACTATAAAATAAAGTGATATTTCAACACCAAATACTAGAAGGTGCAACAAATTAAAAAATTCAAACACACTTTGATAACTACAGACGTTTATAACGCAATCATACAGTTTAACACATGGTTGGGCCATGGTTTAAAATGAATTGGACCGTGGCATAATTTTTTTTTTATTAACTGTAGCTTCTTCTGCTTCTGCTTCTTCTAGGATAGGGTTGGGCCTGGCCCTAGTAAGGTCCAGTATTGTCTCCGCCCATGTACAAAAGCAATTCAAACTTCTATATTTTCATCGTTGTTTTTATATTTAAAAATATAAGATTTTATTTTTAATATGTCTTTTTAAGATTGTGACTAATTTGAGAATACGAATCTTAGAATCTATCTGTTTATTTAAATTTTAAATGAATGAAATTGTTCTTTTAATTTTTTTTGGATTTTGATACTATATATTGAATCATAAGATTTTTATCTTAAATGATTAACATTTTTAAATGAATAGTTCAAACATTTATTTGTTGATTGTGTTCTTATATTGACACAACATTGAATAAGATCGCATCTCCAATGCATTCTATGTGTAGTTATCTATGTGGCATGTATGTAACTAGAAAGATTATCGATCTACGTTATATCAATGTCTAATAAATATACTTTCAAATCCAAAACTGGTCTTCTAATGAGTTTACAAGCAAGGAGCTCTTTAAATTTAAAATACTTTTTATTTTAATGAGTCAACCCTTAAAATTATACTCCAATAGACTCTCTAAATTAACATTTTAAAATAAAGAATGAATTTGACTCTTCAAATTTGGAGAATCAAATACACTCTATATAATTAAATGCATTAAAAATATTTTAATTTTTAATAGTGCATATATTGATTGAACTAAATAGTATATACAAAATAAAATAGAGAAAAATGAAAGAAAATCATATTATTGTTAAGAGAGAAACGTGTCAAAATAAAAACATAGAAAAATAATGAATATTTATTGAAATAAGTAAAATGAATTGTTAAAGATAAAGTGAATGTTGGAGTAATTCAAAGAAATTGCTCTCAATAATGTTGTCTATGTGTTTTTATTCTTTTTAAAATAAAAAAAAGCATCTATAAAAAAATTGTTCGATTAACATGTCTAACAAAACTTATGAATTTAGACAGAACTCTAAACAATGTCTATTTTTTTTAACATGTCAGTTTGACAAAGTTCCTATCACATTACAAACAATATCTATTTTGCTTATGTGACAATTATTTTTTTAGCAATCCATTGAAGTATTGAAGATGTTCTAATACCTTATTAGTTTCAATCACCGACACCACGGGGTGAAGGTAGGGACGGTACCAAACTGTGTCCTGCTTCAAAAAATATGTATTGCAAATTTATTTATTTTTCATTAGCAATCCAATCTTGAAGTACAACTCGTCAAAGTTTTTTTTTTTTTTCTCTGCCCCTGAGTTCAACACACGTTCTAAGGCGCAGTTCTTTGTGGCCCATCTCGCTCCGCAAACTTGTCCGCAAATCAGGCGGTCCAAGATATATCGAATGAATTATTGATATGAATTTTTCATTCAACTTCTATTTATAATTTTCTGATATATATTTAGCCGCGGATCATGGCGCCAAGCTTGACATTGACATACCCCACCATCGAAGAAGATTACGCAAAGCAAGTTTATATGACTTTGACGATTTCATTGCATGATACATAGCATTTACCAAAGAAAAGAAAAGAAATAAAAAAAAATCCATTATTCCCCACCCAAATCTAAACTGGATTAACATCAGCAATAAAGTGTCAGATTAGGACGAAGGACGAAGATAATATTTTATTAATTTATTTGCTTTTTGGGTTAAGCTTAAGCAGATGACTCATTAATCATAATTAAGGCTACCGACCAATAAGCAACCATTCGGATAAGGAATTTACGACCAGCTCAGAGCCGGATTAATGTTGACCCAATTTTTATGACGATAAGATTCTTTAAAAAATAATTTTCCCAAACAAATTATTTGTTTAAATTAAGTTATTTTTATGTAATCTTAGAGTTTTTTTTTTTTTTTTTTTGAAAAATATTTAATCTTATAGTTACATCTAAAAAAGTTAATTATTATCTCAAGTCCTTATAATCTTATATGTTGATTATTAATTTTATATTTGAAAGGATATGAGAATTTTATTCTAAGCATGTTAAAGCAAGATATGGTTTGTTTGAAAATTTCAATTTTAAAAACTCATTTCTCGCTTGAATTTTAAATGACCGAATAGAAAATATTCCAACACCTAATTCTTGGTTAAAGTTTTTAGTCTTAAAATTTTATCTTAAAATGTCAACATGATTAAAAGAATAAACATAGTCTTTAAATATTGATTATTATTTTTATAATGGAGCGATATAAATTTATCCTCAATAATTTTAACAGTGCAAACAACTGCTGCAGCTGCATAATCCAAGAACCCAAAAAAAGTAAATATTCAAAAACAATATTTTTGGGTAAAATTTATAGCATTTCTATTTCCTTTCTCTACTTTATTATTTCTCTTTTGCTGATGAGAGGGCAACGCATCATTTGCCCGACTCTTTCATTTCAACCATAAGTCTACGTTGACTAGAGTCAAGCATACTATTTTACGATATTCCGAGCATATTAAAATTAATTACAAGTGTTATTTGATTGATTGGAATATTAAAATTCTTAATATGTTTGGAATATCGCAGAATACTATGCTTGAATTTAGTTAACATAGATTTATTGTTGAATAAATAATGGAAAATAAATTAGAACGAAAAATTAATATACATTAACATAACTGGTCACTCTCAAACATTAATTCAGGACCATTCTGAAAGCAATCAAACCAATAAATCTACACAATAAAAATACAAACAATTAATCATGTGTTTTTATTTGTAAATCTCTTTTTGAGTGATTTAAAGAAGAAAGGAAGGGGACGGCTGCAATTCAAAAAGGGGGGAGGGGGGGATGATTTGAGAGGAGAGGAGAGGAGAGGCGCCAACAGCAATAATAAAGGAGGGTCTCCATATTATAAAATTAGGTTTGAGCATTTTCGCTAAACTGTTAAAAGAAAACTCATTTAAAACATGGTATTTGAGACGAAAAGATACTCACGACACGACTCTATGATTAAATGAATATCCGCTTTAACAAAGTCGTCTTCTCTAGGGATTGTATCAGCACTATGCAATGGTGATGCTTCATAAACTTTACACATGGTCGAGAATCTTGATTTGGCCCAACCAATTCTAGGCGGTAGGTGAGTGCGGTGAGTGAGAGAGTGGGTGTATATTTTTTCTTTTCTTGTCTTTTTGGTTATCGTGAAATTAGACACATTTTTTCGTGACTTGTTAGCTTTTTGTATAGTTAGCATTTTAGCATGTTAAAAGATTAGGGGACAACTTCGAAGTTGCATCGCCGATGCTCATAAACCTATCGTCCCGACGTATCATATAAGTACCAGTAGTCCGATTGCATCATATGAGTAATCGTGAGGTCTCGGCGCATCATATGAATAGTGTGGGTCCGATTGAGAGTAATGTAGGTTCGGCACATCGTACTATGGAGGTCATGTATTGTCCAATCTAACAATAAAAAAAATTATTGAAAATAAAATGTACAACTCATTACTTGTGAAAATAATCAATCAATTAACACGTATAATTAATTTACCTATTTTGCAACGTCGGAGAAGTTCTTTTGTCGTGCCCACTGGTTTGTTTCTATTTCTACTCATCTCAATATCGTCTCTATTGTCAATATCTTTTACACGTATATGCAAAATTTTAAATTCACCCAATAGAAATGTCTTCATGAGCATTTGTTAAAGATGCATCGTCAACCAACTCCGAAACCGCATGAGCCAACATTCCATGTCGGGAATTGGGCAACACATAACCCCTCTTTTAGCATATTTGATCGTATTTATAAATTTCATTAAATATTATTTTTATCTATAAATTTTATAATAAGATTTGATTTTTACCCACTTATAATACATATGTTGTGGAGCGACATCACACGATTGGTAGTTTCGTGATGCCTCGAACTCATTATTTTGTACCAATCATATAATGTCACTTCAGCGTGAATATTATAAGTGGGCATTATAAGTGGATAGGAGATGAAATCCAATTTTATAAGATTTACTGTTTATAATCTAAAAAATACATTTATCAAATAAGCACTTAAGATATCAATTTGGAGTAAAACGAATATAAATTACTAATTTAAATTTCACTTACAATTCAGCAACCAACAATATTTTCAATTTTACATAGTTAGCGTAACAAAATGCTAATGGCTATGCCTAAGACTAGAGGTGGTAAGTAGGACGAGTTGGACTGACATGGGACGGGCCACGCATAAAATCGAGTTGAACTGACTTTGGTTCGATTTTACGCGGGTCATTCCAACTTAGTTTTAATTTTTTTTTCTTTTTTTATATATTTTAAGAAAAATTTAAAAACAAAATATACAAGACAATTAATCACATCGTTAATAAAGCAAAAAACTTTAATCACCTAACAACAACCTAAATTATGGCATATTTTAATTGAACTTTTTGGCTTTCAAAAAATAATTGATCAATGAGAAATGTCAACTTGCACTAGTACTAGGGGTGAATACGTCGATTTGATTCGGTTTTAAAAAATTGAATTGAATCAAAAACTAATGAGTATCTTGTAAATGGAATAATTAGTTCTATTTTTAATTATGGAACCAAACCATTCCTTTTAGTTGGTTCAGTTCCATAGTTAAATCTGTATAATTCCAACAAATATTTACATTCTCCTAGTGTTTGAAACAATACAATAATCTAACAAATTATAACTTCCAAACTTTAATCTATTCACAAAACAACAACATATCGAATTTTGAACACAAAGTTCTATCTTAATACAAATAACAAGCATAGTCCAAATTTAAAAACACAAACAAGTTCTATAATAAAAATAATTCACCAACATACATGAATGATTCGGTTATTTGGTTCTGGACATAGAATCGATAACCGAACCATAACTAATCAGTTCAGATATGTCTTTTGTCCACTCCTAACTAATACATTCCTCAACCTTACATTTTCTTTAGTGGTAATTTTACCACGTAATTGGTTTTATATTAAAATTTCACAATTAAATTTTAATATTTTAAATTCTAACTAAATGTAACAAATATAAACACACATTTTTTTATAAAAATATAACAAACAAAATAACAATGGGTTAATTTCACCAAAGGTCACCTGAAGTTACCTTCAAATTACAAAATGGTCTTTTGAAGTTCAAAAATTTCAGTGGTGGTCACTGAAGTTAGAAATTCTTTAACTAATGGTCACTTTATTAAATTTCTAATTTAAAATGGTGACTTGGCATGATGATTTGGCATTTTTTTATTGTATTGTAGTACATAACTTTATATAATACTCACTTTAGTCCATATATTTCAATTAAGTCTTTCAAAAATTGCATCTTAGGTCTTTAATCTTTTACATATTTACAATTTGGTCTCCAAATTTTCAATTATCTTTCATTTTAGTCCTTCAAAAATTGTATCTTAGGTCCTTCAACTTTTTATATCTTTACACTTTGGTCCCCATATTTTCAATTATCTTTCAGTTAAGTCCTCCAAAAAATTGCATCTTAGGTCTTTCAATTTTATACATCTTCAAACTTTGGTTCTTAAATTCTTGATTTTAGTGACCAAACTAAGTGCAATTTTAGTGGTCAAAATAAGTGTATTTTCAATTAAATCATTAACTTTACACTTATTTTGGCCACTAAAATTAAAGATGTATAAAATTGAAGGACCTAAGATGCAATTTTTAGAGGACTTAACTGAAAGATAATTGAAAATGTGGGGACCAAAGTGTAAAGATGTAAAAAGTTGAAGGACCTAAGATGCAATTTTGAAGGACTAAATGAAAGATAATTGAAAATTTGAGACCAAATTATAAATATGTAAAAGATTAAGGACCTAAGATACAATTTTTGAAAGACTTAATTGAAATATATGGACTAAAGTGAGTATTATATAAAGTTATGTACTACAATACAATAAAAACGCCAAATCATCACGCCAAGTCACCATTTTAAATTAGAAATTTAATAAAGTGCCGATTATTAAATGAAAGGATTTTAACTTCAAATGACCACTGATCGAAATTTTCAACTTCAAATGACCATTTTGTAATTTGAACAAGAACTTCAAGAACCTTTGGTGAAATTAACCCAAATAACAATTGTTACAAAAGTAAAACAATATTTTTATAATAAAAAGTGAAATATTATTCTTTAAATTATTTTATATGATATACAGTGAAGCTATCCATTTTCTTTAAAAAAAAAAAAACTATTCATTTCAATCATTAAAACAATAGTAAAATTAGCTAATAATAAATGGGTCGATGATTAAATTAGTAACAATTCTATATGGGGCATTTATATATATATATATATATATATATATATACACTAGAATGCAAATAGAAATTAAAAAATATTGGATTGTACGTATTAATTGAAAATACTCATCAATCTTATGTAAATCAGTTACCTAATTAAAAAATAACAACCACTCTCTATCCATATATATCATTTATCTTCTCTATAACACTTCTCTCTCTTCCAAACTATATTCTCGCTCTACATAATCATCTAATGTAATCAAATTTAAAAATTGCATAATCAAATTAAATCTCTATTTTAAAAAAAAAAAAAAAACTGCATCATTATAACAATTTGCAGTAACAAAATACAGAAATAAATTGAGTTTCAAAAAACAAGATAGTCTACTATTTGAAAATAGACAGTAATAAATTCTTATTACCAAGTATAACTTGAAAATTCTTTCAAATAATAAGAGGAAGAGAATACAAGAGAAGAGATAGAGTTTAAGATTTTTGCTCAGTATTGAAGAAAGAGAAATTAAAGTAGGAAACATGCTCCATTGAAAGTCCTTGAGTGAAAATGTTTGAAAACTTCTGAGATTTACTCCACTAAATATGAAATATATGTTTTAGTCCTTGAAATTTAGCAACATTCAAATTTTAAAGATTTTAATGATATATTAAAATGGATATAATATATTTTAATAATATAGTAAATATGAATGAAAATAAGTATTAAAGAATAAAAAAATGAAAACTAGTATATTTCAAAAATGAATGTAAAAAAGGTTAATGTCCTCATTTTCACTTCTTTATGCCAGTTTAGGATTCAATTTAATATCAAAAGAAGCATCCTAGCATGGCGAACAAAACTCAACATTTCAGATGCACAAAAAATCGAATTGTTGTACCCAAAAACTAAAGCAACCGAACTATAATATATTTGAACACTAAATTGAATAAACATGTTATGTTCCAGTTAACTTCTAAATTTTACACCATGATACACTCGACACAAATGTCAAAACACTCTATATCAACAAAACATCTCCTGCTGCAGGTGGTGAGTGGCAGTGTTGGACTAAGTGTTAACATCTCCAACGGGGCCTGGGCGGAGGTAATATTCTTCGCTCTTCTAGTTTGAACCATGACTTTTTGTGCGGGTTCTCACAGATGGCACCAATTGATGATAAAAGTTATTCTTCTTCTCCAAGTACGGTGGTGATAGTGGTGAAGGCCTAAAAGTGGCGGAGCTTGTGTCCCCCATGCTCACTACGGTGTGATAATCAATAAATGATGAAGGAGGTATCCAAAAGGGAAATTGTGCATAGTAGCAGTGCTTAAAAAATGTGGGAGTTGTCTTACACGGTGGATTTACCTCTATTTATAGGGGTTATCATAAAGGACAAGTGTCACTGTCTTTATAACGGGTGCTCTTTTATTTCTCTCATTACTCAGAATTAATGAGAGACGTTATAGCTTTTCAATCAATAGTAGTAACTTTCACTTTGTAGATCATGGGTCTAACTGATTCAACAACGATCGGATTACTGCTATTTAGATCTAAAAGCGAGCTATGAGACCACCAGGGTGAGCGAGTCGATGAGGTAGATGAATCATTGAGGTGGGTATGTCAGAACGTGCCACCATCATCCGACAAAATATAAGCATTGTCATTTCTATCATCACAAACAAAATAAAAAATAATGTAAGATTGGAGTTGTGATCTAGATTGGTTAAGCTTTATAATTTAATACTTTCAACTCAGATTCGAATCTCATTTAGCCAAATTTTAGCAAAAATTATGATTTGTAGTTTTTTATTTTATTTTTAAAAAAAAAAAATTGAGAAGACGGTCCGGGACAAACCCGATCCTATTATTCAAATAATTGGAGTGGAGCGCGGGATTGGTCCAGAGCGACAGGTCATAATATACCATCCTTGGAGTACAACAATGAACTGCAATATTAGGCTGGTAGTTGGGTACGAAATGCGCATGGTATCCCCAAATTAGAGGATCTAGAATGATTAAAACCAGAGATTCACATACTAGCTTTAACACATCAAGAGCAGCTGAAGCAACATTATGGGGTCCCCCATCCCCTTCTAAATGAGGTAAATAATCACAGTAAAAACAATTAAGCTAGCGGTATTAGTTCTTAAAGAAAAATGTACACTTAAGCTAATATGTCTTTTGACTTGACAAATGATAAATAACACACAGGCTATTTAAATGAATTCCACAGAATCTACAATAATATTAGGCGTGGAAACCTCACCCCACAAGAACAACTCTTGATTCTGGAACTCTATTCCAAGTGGGGAATTAGTTTTGAAATGAAGATGAACCCACTATTGCCTCAAAAATTGAAACTGATGTTCAAATGTCATCCACCAGGAGATGAATAATTACCCAACAACACGTTCATGAAATGTGCCATGAAAATAAAATTAGAACCAAGAAGAAAAAATAAATTATAAAAAATACAAAAAATATCGGTCATTTAGTCGCACTTCGCAATTGGTTGGTTGGACACTTCACGCTCGTGCAATTGCCGGTCGAGAAAAAAAAAAGAAACGAAGCTGGCAAGATAGGTTAATAAATTTAGGATTGATTGGAGTTTGAATTTGAGGAAGTGGAGTGAAAACTAAACGGATGAAAATATTGCAATGAGGTTTAGACTAATTGGCTGAACTCATAATATTTCTCTGAGTCATCCCATGTTGGGCTCAAGCTCCGGTAAAGTGAATAAAAGGGAAATAAGAAAAACAATAAAAAAGTCAGTCCGAACCAAGCTTGATTGACCCGGGCCACAAAGGCTAGATTTTTCGAGCCAATTTTTATCGGGCCAGCCCAGTCCAAAATTCAGGTCATGTGAACTAAGCCTTCGGATTGAGCTTATTTTGTCAACTCTAGTTACAATAGACCACATTGGATATATTCGTTCTCCATGTAGAATTTTATACTAATTATGGCATAATGGTGAATATAAAACAAAATAGAATTTAAAGAGTTTATATTTAATTAAAATTTTATAAGACTCTATAAGACTTCTATAAAATTTAAAAGTTTCAATGAAAGTCTTAAGATATTCAATATATACTTTTAAAAACTTTTTAAAAGTATTTAAAAATCATGCGATATTGATTCAAACTTTTTAAAATCTTACGAAATTCAGGAGTATTTAAAATGACAATGACTTTTAATAATTTTTGTAAAAAAAATCTATGTACTAACTTTAAAGCACAATGTATATATAAAAAATATCATAATTTCTCTTTCATTCATTTGAAGACTTTGAAAGGCTTTCGAAAAACATAAGTTTTTCATTCTCTATTTTTTCGTTTACAATATTTCTCTTTTCTTTGTCCATCTACAAAATTTAGAGTCAAGATTAATTACCAACTTTTTATTTGAAAAAAAAAATTAATATTTTTCTTTTTCCTCAACGTGTATTTTTCTTCTTCAATATTCTCCTAACTATTTTTTTTTTCTATTTCTTCTTTTTCCTTCCATCAATACTATAACTATGATTAATTATCAGTATTTTTTATGAAAATGAATATTAATAAGAGAGTTCTCACTTGGACTTCTCACATTTTCTTTCTATTCATTTGTTGAAAAATATTTTTAAAAAAAGTCGCCTACCATATATATATTTTTTAAAATTTATTCACAAGCCATTTGAAATTTCATAGTTTTAGTCAAAAGAAAAAAGAGAGGGAACTAATAATTTATGTCATTGACTTTTGACGTATACTTGTAGCAATTAAATAGAACATTATAAATTCTTTTTTTAGAAATTTAATAATATTAATGCAATTAAATAAATTATTGCTAGACTTTTTTTCTAAGACAATTTTTTTTATAACTGTGCGACATATTTTTATATTAAATATTAAAATTAAAAAAAATAAAAGTCTAAAGATTTATAAAAGTATGTGAAAGTCTAAAAAATATTTCAAAATGAAAATCTATAAAATACAATAAAAGTTAATAAAATTCAGCGATCATCATGATATTTTGCTTAAAGCTCTATGATCAAATGTGTATTGAGGTCTTTAATTGATCGATAAAGTAAGAATACTACAATTCTAGAGACTAGAATGATAAAATTGAAATTTTAAGGACTTTCATTTCTATCTCTCAAGTTTAATTATAGGGGATTCCTCTCTCTTATGCTTCAATTAGTCTCTCGTGTGTCTCCTGCTTTTCGTACGCTTATCGTTTGTGTATTCAATTTGTTTACAAAGAAAAAAAGGAACCGAGAAAAGTCAAAAGGTCAAGGGGAAATGTAATTTTCGTTTAAGTACTTGTTTAATTTTTATTAAATTTTTAGATGTATTAAATGATCAGATTATATTTTATTTTTCATCATTGCGCAGAGGGAAAAAAGAAGACAACATAACAAATATCTCCTCAATTAACTAATAATATTAGAGATACTCCCTCACATTTAAAAAATTATACTAACCCTCATTAACTTTTAAATAACCAGCTAAAAAAACTTTTAAATAATATCATCCCTTCTCCACTTTTAGGTCTAGTTTGTGATTGCTTTTAAAACTCAATTTCTGATTGTCGAACAATCCACTATTTTAAGTATTTGATAAATTTTTTAAAAAAAATGATATGAAAGAAATTTTAAGAAGCAGCAAAATAATATCTTATCAAATTTTGCTTTTAGCTTTTACAATTATTCATAAATAAAATGTCAATTTTAAACCCCATTGAATAAAATCAATTCATTTCACGTTCAAGTTTGTTGTTATTCTACAATAATAAAGTTTCATCCATCATTCGCATAAAAAACTTTTTTTTTTCATCTATCATTGACACATTAAATATATTTTTTAATTTTATAAATTTTGAAATTTAATAGTTAATAATTTTTTTTAAATAACTATAGTGTATTAGATAAATATTTAACAATACTCTGTATTTTATAAAAGTGAATAAATTTTATAACAATAATGACACATAAGGAGGTCAATATAATCAATGCTCATTTTAGTAATTGTATACATAAACAAAAAGGTAATGAGCATATTTCGTCATTATCCTTTGAGACTATTACGCAAATTGTCCCTATTGTTTGAATTTTGGCATTTAGGTCCTTAAATCCACCATTTTTTGTGTAAAAGGTCCCTACCATCTATTTATGTGAACTTTTGCCGTTAAATCAACGCGTACAATGTTATCTCTCATTTTCTGAAGGACAATTTTGTCAAATTACAAAATATTTGTTCACTTTCCTAAATGTTCTCTATCCATCTCTCTACTACAATGAAGCCCACCACCACCATTCTTATCAAAAGATTAGTCCAAAAAGACGTGTGGTGCACACACTTTCGACGGTAATCTCTCAGCTTCCACCCCTCCAAACTCCATTTCTAGCCCATATATGGAACTTTCGCCACCATATTAACGCCTTTTTCTCCCACAATAAAAATGCCTTTTTCACCTCACAGTCCTCTTCTTCATGGCCTTTTTTCAGTCTACATCCGCCGCCTTGCCTACGAGGACAATCCCTCATTCTCCTTCATCGTAAGTGATTGTTGCACATGGCTTCGACCAACCAGTGTCATCACCGCGTGCATAGCGGATTTACTTCCACAAGACAGCATCCCCAACATAATCTGGATCACATTCACCATTGACAACATCAGGAACGAGCAACCCATTACCGAACCAACGGTGGAGGCCAACATCCCAAACCTCAACACTTTCAAATTTTTATGGGCCCTCAAGATCTCATCCACATCTTTTCTATTCAACAAATTAATGGCCAATTTAAGGCCTTGGGCCACTAGAGATGAAAACAGAAAGAATCTGAAAGACACCACATCGAAAACCAAGAGTTTCTCCGCCACGTTGAGGCTGTACTGCCCGGGAGTCGTCGAGGAGAGACCCACAAAGACTGCTATTGTAAGGAATTAACGTTTACAAGGCCGTCTAGGGCATAACATGGACGCTGGTGGTTCTATGAGGAGAGAATGATTCTCTTTGGTAAGATTCAGATGTGTAAACTCAAAAAATAAAAATAACCCATCAAAATCTTGAATACATGTATGAATAATAAACAGATAAACATTTATATATACATATATGGAGACTTACTGTGGCATGATTAGTTGTTATTGGGTGTGAAATGTGTGATTCCAACTAGAATTCTTGCTATTTCTTGGAGGGTTTATTTTCTCGAATTCCCAGTGAAGAAGGTAAAGTAAGAGAAAGGAAACAACGAAAGATGTGCTTTGACAAAATTGCCCTTCAGAAAATGAGAGATTACACTGTACGCGCTGATTTAACAGCAAAAGTTCTCATAAATAGACGGTAGGGACCTTTTGCGCAAATAATGGTGGATTTAAGGATCCAAATGCTAAAATTCAAACGATAGGAACGATTTGCTCAATAACCTCAAAAGATAGGGACAAAATGTGCTAATTACCCTAAACAAAATAAAATTTTTTTTTTTTACTAAACGCTTAAATCTTGATTTTGAAACATGCATCAATTTTAAAACTAAAATTTACAAAATACTTAATTGATTATTCCTGCAACTAATTATTCCCTCAGCTCAGCTCAGCCAACTAAAGCTAATTTTCTTAAAATTTATAGTAATATCAAACCAAGCTTTAAGAGCCATTTGGGATCACTTTTAGATTATTAATTTGATTGTCCAACAATTATAGTTATTTTAGGTATTTGTAAACTTGCAAAATACTGATTATGGAAAAATTTGTTCTACCTGACAACAAATTTTGAAAAGTAACACAATGTAGCTTCTAGATTTTATTATTTATCCAACTACTTATCATTAAAATGTCAATGTTTACCCTATGAATAAATTTAATTTCTTTTTGTCTTGAGTTTGTTGGTATTTTAGAACAATAAAGTCTCATCAATCATTAACACTAAAACTTATTGTTTTATTTTATTTTTTTTCTTAATCACTACATATCATATTTATTTTTAAAATATTGAGATTTAATATATATTAATTTTTCAGTTTAAAATAAATGTGGTGAACATATTGTCATAGATAAATATTTAATAATATTATATATTTTTACAAAAATAAAAATAAAATTTACAATAATAATATATAAGGAGATTTTTATAATCAATTTCATTTAATAATAAAGATAAACTTTACAATAACTATATATAAGGATAAGTGGAGGTTGGATAAGGGACACGCAAACATTTTTTCTTATGTCTCCTCTATGAAAAGTAGAAACTTTGTTTTATATTCACATCTCTTTTATTTTACGAACGAAGAGTTTTTTAAAGCCATTACACCATTTAGGCGGGGAGGCAGGTGTGGTAACGCAAGGAGAGACTTCCTACTTACCAACTAAAAGTAGATCAGAAATTTTTAGGGGAAGTTATAATAGTAATAAAACACTTTTTTAGTACAAACACTTTTTAAACAAACTTTCAAATGTGAGTTTTGAAAGATATAATAAATTTGAGACAAAAGTTAAACAAACACTTGAAACTAATTTTTCCTTATCCTAATTTTAACACAACTAAAACTGATTATTACAAAAGAAGAGGTACTAAATATCATTATTGATAGCAAGAAACCTTAAAATACACAAAAAATAAAAAAGGGCAAAAATAATTAGAAGTGAAGAGAGAGAAAATATTAAATTGAAACCTAAATTACAAAGTAGAAATGGGAAATAGGAAGACATGCCGCTTTACTCATTACAGTTGAAGCTCACAAAATATTAATAAAAATGATAAAAACAATTTAGGTACAAGAGTAAAGTAGGTAATACACATTTACAATATAGTTAGTTAATAATTATTTTTGATAAAAGAGGTTAGTAAACGCGAGGGAGTATTTTTTATATTATTAATTAGTGGAAGTGTATCTGAAGACATGCCAAAAAAAAAAAAGAAGGAAAATCCTTAAGAAAATTGTAACTAGAACTGCCAAATAATAAAATCCAAGCAAACCCGAAGTCCACAGTAACGCACCATTGAGTGATGCACAGAAACAAAAAATCTTCAATTTAGAAAGAGAAATGGGGTCATGGAAATCTATCCTCTTATCCTGACCCAACACGAAACAATCCAGTAGTAACCAACACACAAATGCCCAAGTTCTAAACCTCAAGAAAACAAGAAAACGCATAAACTCTTAAACACAACCACACACTCTTCTCAAACATGGCTGGACTACTGGGAACTTCCTTCACTGTAGGAATCTTCGCATCTAAACCCTTCTCTTCTCACTACTCCAAGTCTTCATCTTTTTTTCTCTCTCCATTTCCAGGTACGTACCCATTCTTGATTTTCTTTGAATTTTGTTTGGAGCTTATATTTTCGCAATTTGGTAGTAATATGACAGAAGGGTTTCCATATAGATATCTTTTTGAACTTGAAGTTCACATCTTGATTTTTAGGTGGAAATTGATGAGATTTAAAATTTATAGCTTTTTGTTAATTTCTGCAGGGTTAAGTCTAGGAAAGAAGTTTTGTGGAGGAATTGGAGTCCCAATCAAGAAAGAGAGGTCTCAATTCCACGTTTTAGTTTCTAATGTTGCCACTGAAATTAACCCTGCTCAAGAACAGGTACTAATTTTCTTGATCTTGGTACCTCTTGATTATTTTCATGTAATATATGATTAAATTGTGATGCAGTAGCAATAGCTAGGATAACTAGTTTTAGTTAATTGTAGGGTTAGAAAAATTGCATGAAATGAGAAGTGCAGCCTTATTGAGATCTATAATTGGAGTGAAATTTAAATGTTCGTAGGATTCTTTAGCATTTTTACAATGCTGATACTTGTAGGTGTAGATAGACAGTTTCCTGCCTATATTGTTACATTTCATTTGGTGGAATGAGTTGGAGTTTGGAAAAAAAAAATCTATTGAAAATCGAAGTGCAAGTTCCAATTCCCATTTCAAGGGCTGAATCCCATGCTGCCAAACACAGATGTGGCTTATAATTGGTGTTTAAGCTGTACTACGGAAACCTTGTCACTTGCAGCATAAAATTTTTAGATTTGTGTTTTAAGTCGTACTCTGACTTTCAGGCACAAAAGCTTGCCTCAAAGGAGTCCCAGAGACCAGTTTATCCTTTTGCAGCTATAGTAGGACAAGATGAGATGAAATTGTGCCTTTTGTTGAATGTGATTGACCCAAAGATCGGAGGTGTGATGATAATGGGTGATAGAGGAACTGGGAAGTCCACAGCTGTTCGCTCATTGGTGGATTTACTTCCTGAAATTAAAGTTGTTGCCGGTGATGCATTCAATTCGGATCCAGATGACCCGGAAGTACAGGCTACAGAAGTTCGAGAAAAACTTATGAAAGGCGAAGAACTCCCTGTCATGTCAACCAAAATCACCATGGTTGATTTGCCGTTGGGGGCCACAGAAGATCGAGTATGTGGGACAATTGACATTGAAAAAGCCCTTACTGAGGGTGTGAAGGCGTTTGAGCCTGGTCTTCTTGCAAAAGCTAACAGAGGAATTCTTTACGTTGACGAAGTTAATCTTTTGGATGACCATTTAGTAGATGTTCTTTTGGATTCTGCTGCTTCGGGATGGAATACTGTTGAAAGGGAGGGAATCTCAATATCACATCCTGCTCGGTTCATACTCATTGGTTCTGGAAATCCAGAAGAGGGAGAACTTAGACCACAACTTCTTGATCGTTTTGGAATGCATGCACAAGTCGGGACTGTGAAGGATGCAGAGCTTAGGGTGAAAATCGTGGAGGAAAGAGCACGATTTGATAGAAATCCAAAAGAATTTCGGGAATCTTACAAGTCAGAGCAAGAAAAGCTCCAGCAACAAATTTACTCTGCTAGGAGTTCTCTCTCTTCTGTTACAATTGATCATGACCTTAGAGTTAAAATCTCAAAGGTCTGTGCTGAGTTGAATGTTGATGGATTGAGAGGCGACATAGTGACCAATAGGGCAGCGAGAGCTTTGGCTGCTCTTAAAGGAAGAGATAATGTAACTGCAGAGGACATTGCTACTGTCATACCCAACTGCTTGAGACACCGACTTAGAAAGGATCCTCTGGAATCAATCGACTCGGGCTTACTCGTGATTGAGAAATTCTATGAGGTTTTTGCCTGAGGGAGGTAAATGGTCCTTTTTCTCTCTCATTTTTGTTGTAGAACAGCTAATACTGTTCAATTTTTTGGTATTCAATATTCAGTTCTCAAGTGACTGCAAAACATACAGAAAGCTCAATCTTATGTTTGTATTGGGCTTAAGCATGACTAGTTATAAGCGACATTAATGAAGCTTGATTTTATTTTGAACAAAAAGGTCATTTATGTTGTAACAAATAGCTCATTTGAAAAGCTTTATGTCAAGAAACACGTGATACAGCTTCATGTTGTAGATTGTAAACTACCAACGTTTGTACTAGCATGTTTTCTAGTTTGACACACGTCTTCTTGAGGAATTCATTTCATCTGAGCTCCTCCTGATAAGTTTCTCAATCGTGAACACATCCTATCATCAATTAATAATCTTTTTTGTACCGTCAGTGTGCCTTTAGAATGAGACATATTAAGTTAATGAAACTTTATCATAAGATCATGGATAACATAGGAATCTTGTTAGGGGCTTCACCTTTCCCTTATCTGTCTCGTCTTTTCTCGTTTCCAAGTTCCATTTTGGATTGATTATCATTATTTCTCAAAGTAAAGTATTGGTGATGCTTTTGGATACATATGCCGTGATATCGATGAGGGATTAGACTTGCCAGAAATTGGTTATAGTCATCGACAAGGGTAGTGACAATGAGAGTGATCATAACCAACAAAATATTACACATGTTGCATAAATAACAAAGAGTATGACGAAGTCACGTGAGATATAGATTTTATTTCTTTTTTTCTTTAACTCACGGTCGTTTAGACTGGTTAAATTTTTCATGTTTTTGTATTGTGTTTACATCAACGGGAAGTCAGGTCATATATCTATCTCCTAAGCTTGTATTTCTTTTTAGTTCACTAAGAATAAATACACCACCATCGTGGTAGTTTGAATTTAACAAAATAGAAAGTTTCAAGTTTCTTGGGGGTGTACTTCTTTTGCCGTATCTGACATGGGAAAGTGATATCCGACATGAGATCAAGTGTAAAGCATTTCTTCCTTGCCTCGAAAAAAGTTACAAATAGAATTATAGAAGTGGGTGAAAATAGCCATTTTGAGTGGCAGTACTAATTTGTTTCTGAAATCCAAATAGTATTGGAGCATTTGCATCACTGTGTAATCTGCTAATGTCGAGTGAAGTTGTATGGCCTAACTAAAAGTTGATCGTTTCACTAGCTAGCATTGTTTAAATCTTTTTCTTTGTCATGTTCATCTATAGATTTCAAAGAGTAAGAAAGAGTATATAGGGAAGAAACTACACGATGTGACGATGGAGATGCAGGATTGTGAAACCCCTCGTTTGTAAATCAATTTTCCCTTGTTTATATCATAATTATAAAATTTTACCTATTCCCTCCAAAAAGGTTAGTAGAGAACATGGACATCTGAGCACGAATTTGAGCATAACTTAAAAATTGCGAGGAAGGTGCTAAGAGATGGTAGAACAGTATCTTAATTTCTTTTAAGGAAAATATACAAATATACTTATAATAATCTACACTAAAGCAACTAGTAAGTACAATTTAAAGGCTTCAAATATATGCGCAAGCAATTTAAGTTGAGATATTTTCTCAAGTTTCTTTAACGTAGAAATAGAAGAATTGTACAAACTAGCTTTACCAAAATTATGCTATGTAAAATATTTTGCTAAATAATAATGGTGTACAAAAACCAACATACACAAAATGGAAACTTTTTAAGTCGCAGTGAGGAAAAAATCAATTCATATTGTGGGGATCAAAATGTCACACCAATTACCAAAAATAATTGTTACATAATTAATTTACTAACATACATTTCAATAATGGTCCCGTAGCTCAGTTGGTTAGAGCGTTGGTCTTATGAGCCGAAGGTCGCGGGTTCGAGCCCCGCCGGGACCATCTTATTGGTGTTTCTATTTTATGAATGTTACTGTAATTTATATTTATTTTGAAATAAAAAATTATTATAATTACTCTGTTATTAAAATCCATTCTTATTCTATCAACTTTAGAGAAGAGAAGTATACATTAATATTAACATCTTACTTTTACAATCACTTTTTATTTCATGAAGAACGAGTTAAACTAGTGTTGGTCAAACTTGCACACTGCTTTTCAACTTTTTATTCTTATGTTTAAAATATTTTATTATTTTTTATACTAATCATTGTTTATTTCTATAATGTATAAATTATTGATTGATTTCTTTTATAACGTCTTTTTTAATGAAAAGAAAGGGAAAAGCTTTTTAAAGTAATATTTTTTACTCGTCAAAACAAAAAACAATCTAGTTACAATCTATTCTTTCCATTTCAAATGTATAACTTAAATAAAAAGGGCTTCTTGTACACCAATCCTTCTTCCTTCCTCCTACCAGACTTCACTCGCAGCATAGTCCCGTCCTCCACTCGACTAGTCCCATATTTCTCCCTGTCCACTCCCATATGTCATATTAACATGATAAGAGCATCTCCATCCATTTTGGAGTATGATAAATCTCCAACCGTACGCTATAATTTTGTGCCAATTTGGTTTTGCTGTTCAATTTAAGATGGAAATGATGTGAAATTTAATTTCAATTTTGTCCTCTTATTATACTCCAAAAATTTGTTTTTCACCTTGTTGATTATTATTTTAGTGCTATCAAGTGATTTATGTTTCTTTTAATTTAATTATTATTTTTATTAATACAATAAATTGTATTACGAGTAATAAATAACAACTATTGAATATATTAAAATAAAAGTATTCATTAAATTGAGAAGTTACAAATTCAATTATTGGAAACGAGAACGAAAAATTAACTCTACGACTAGGTAGACATTGAAAAGGAAAAATAAAAGAAAAATACAACATCAACTAAAAGACTATAGTTTCATAGTCTGGTAAATCATTTTTAATTGTGATATTGAGTATGAGTACCTTTTTCATTTTTTTAATGAATGCAATAATATCGGTAAATAAATGTATTTTAAAATTTATACATTTAATATAAATACACTATATAATTAAATAATTTTTGAAATAAATTATTTTTGAGAATTAAAAATATAAATAGATGAGAATATACAATATTCATTTGGTACAAAATTTGAAGTAATGTGTTGGAGATGACATATGAATTTGGTGTGAAAGTTATACTATTTTGGTGTAAAAGTTGCACCAATTTAAAAATATGGGTTGAAGATGGTAAAGAGTACGCTAAATAACAAAACGAAATATGTTTGGAGGTGCTGAAATTATAATTTAAGTGCTTATATTATAAGTTATTGGTGAATGTGTGGATAAAAAGTAGTTGTAAGTTGTGGGTCTCATGAAATGTGTGGATGAAAATTATGTTTGACCAACTGAAAATTATTTTTTAAATTTCGTCACCGTAGCTTGATATTTCTTAAATAATTCTGTCAAACTGAAGTTAAAAGAAAAACTGTATCACCTCGTGCAGGGTATAAATATAATTATAATTATATTTTCTAGAAATAAATATAGCTTGGTTTTTTTAACTGTGGAGAAAGGAGAGGAGAGCTGTCACAATGAAAGGTAGTGATGGACCATGGTTGGTTCTGCTGTCACTATAGCCATATACTTTTCTTGAATAAATTACAATTCTTGATGTGAGTTGGAGCGTCGGTCAAGTCTTTTGATTGAGGAAATAAATCTTTTTTAGAATCAAAATAAAGACAATGATTACAAATTGTGGGCTTTATTGATGAGTTGGTGCTGGGTTTTTTCTTCAGGTTACATGCATACAAACATTTGTTTCTTTTTCTATGGTTTTCTTCACAAATTGGAAGTACCCTTTTGCCATAAAGGACGAGTTTCTTCTCTGGTATGTGATTCTTGTTTTCTGTTATTTATTTCAAGATCGTATCTTTATTTATTTTTGCTGTCATAAGTCGTGATTATGTTATCTGGAGTCTGGATACTCGTCTGTTGATTGGAAAATATTGCTGAAGAGGCAATGGACTTTTGTTTGAACTCAACCATTGGTGTTCTTGTAAGAAGAGGTTGAACAGGAAATGGTTTGATTTCAACTCCACTTCCAGCTCCAATAGCCTATATTTGAATTGTTGTAGGTAAAAGGCTTGTTGGATATGGTGTGCGTTGGTCCTCTGGACATGACTGTGATAACATTTATATGTGCTGTACTGCTGTATGACATTCTCTGCAGGATATTTTAGATAATCATACTAAGCATCAAAGATGGGCTCTGGGGTTTGGTTTAAGTATATAATCAGCAAAAACAAAGTGATAGGCACCAGATCAGAAATATTCAAGGTATGCTACTTGTGATGCGTCCATGCTCTAATGATGCCCTTATCATTTTTTCTTTTTCTTCAACTGAATAAATTTTTGGAAAAAGAAATATCCATAATTTCACTAAGTTCAAGGAATTTATCCAATAACCATTATGATTCCAATTTTGTCACCTCGTGAACTGAATTTCTGCATGCTTGCAATTTATTTATTTTCATTATTATAGAAGAGATATTCAGCACCTGAAATATCAAATGGGTACAAAGAGGAAAACTGCTCTAAGAAAGAGGTCCCTACAGTAGACAAGTGTGCTTCTGCCAAAAATCGTGGGCTTATTGGCTTGGCCTTGGAGGATATTGCAGCCACTCGAATTCAGACTTCATTCCGGGCATACAGAGTATGTCATATTCCATGTTATGTTCATTTCTATCATCTTTTATTTCCTAATCCTTCCTTTACCCTCCCACACTTGTGTTGAGGGGTTCAAGTGTAAAATTATGTTCGTTCAAGCACCAATTATGTTGGAGAATGCTGCAAAGAACTTGTATAACAGATTTTTTTGACTTCATCTGCCCATTTAAAGTCTCACAAGGTGAAGGCTTCTTGTAAATGAAGAAGAGTTGGGGAGTAATTGTAGAAGGTTATTTTGTTTGCTAATTTTCTGAACAAGAAAATATAAGATTTTCGTTTATTTTAAACTCCCGTATCTCCCTGACTCGAACTCTTTAAATCAAGGACCAAAAGGCCAGTTTTGATGCCACGATGGGATAGATGGCCTTTGATGTTCTATATGTCAGCTTCAGAAATTTTCTCAGAGTACTTTTCTATATGTGCTCTTAGCTCTCTGTTTCTTTGTTGCCTGTGTACACTCTTGTATATCAGGGTACCCCCACATCTTTGATGGAATTTTGGATTAGTTGAAAAAAAAAAGGACGATGCCACATATGGGCATACCGAACATTCTCTTATGCTAATGTTCTTATCAGTTCATAAAGATGCTTTGATATCTCTACTAGTGTTATTCACTCATATTCATTTTTCTACTGACTAATTTTTTAATTTCATCAATAAAATACGTCCCCTATAGGTTGACAATGTACATTGTTTTACTGCTTTAGGCAAGGAAAAGTTCCCGCCGATTGGAAGGAACCCTAAGGTTACAGAATCTGATGCAATGTAATACTGTTAACAAGCAAGCTTCAACAACCTTGAATCATCTGCACTCATGGAGCAGGATTCAGGCCGAGATTAGAGCTCGCCGACTCCATATGGTAACGGAAGGCCGCCTCAAGCAGAAGAAGCTGGAGAATCAATTGAAGCTCGAAGCCAAACTTCACTACCTGGAGGTATAATTGGCTGCTTATTCCAGGTTTCCTCGTTTATCACTTGGTCGAAGACTGTGTTGCCATCCTTCTCTGCATCTGGAGTCGCTTAGTTTTCAGCGTTTTATACTTCTACTCATAAATGCTAGTGCTTCCTGAATGCACCAGTCATATATATATATTTGAAAGTGATTTGACCTATTTATGATTGTTGTGTATCTGTCATGTACAAGTTATGATGCACAAATCCTTTATGAAGTTCGTGTGCGAAACTCTATTTTATGCATCGGGCTGTTTCAAATAAACAAAACACACGTTTATAAAATGTCTGGCAGGTGGAGTGGAGTGGTGGCCATGAAACAATGGATGAAGCTCTTTCAAGAATACATCAGAGAGAAGCAGCAGCATTGAGGCGGCAGCGAGCTATGGCATATGCCTTTTCTCATCAGGTACATCAAATTAAATAACACCCCCGTACTTCGTTCCTTTGAGATATCAAACCAAGATTACCAGAGGACGCGCTTTGCAGTGGAGGGCCAATCCGAATCCAAATTTGGGAGCTGGTAATCATGACCTTAGTAATGCAAATTGGGGCTGGAGCTGGATGGACCGCTGGATTGCTGCTCGACCATGGGAAGGCCGGGTCCCAGTGCAGTCTAGTCTAATGAAAGCGCAAAGTCGTGGGACCAGCAAGACTAGTAGAAACATCAATTCTCCAATAACCAAAGCACGATTTTCTATTAAATCAATTTCTCCAAGTGGAAAGGCTGCTAGAAAAGCTCGAAAATTGTCTTATGAATCAACTGAGAAGATAGCCGCCCAGAAACTGATCTCAAAAGCTGAGAAGGCGAAAACTAAAGTAACGGCAGTATTATCTTAATAGCTCCGTACTATGAATATCAAGAAGAGATGGAGAAAGCTACATTTTGATCACTTTGTCATCAACAGAAAAATTATGAAGGAAAAAATATTGGATTTTGGATCGTGCTTGTTTCTGACTCTCGCTTGTTTGCAGTTCTTATGTATATTTGGAGAAGGTAAGTTATCTAGATATATGTAATAGACATATTTAACTTTGTGTGTGTGGAGGTGGTCCATGTGCAGTACAAGCACCAATTTAAGGAGTTTTCTGATCTCTGTTTCCTTTGGTTTAAACAACTGTATTTTTTAGCCAAGAATGCACCAGTAACTAATACTTTCTTGAAATTAGTAGATATAAAGAATCAATGAAGTATTATGGACAATTTACTGAAAATCAGGAGAATATAATTTATAATCTATCAAGAGTCTAATTCTATACATTTCCATTCACTGCCATCGTTACCAGTTGACATCAAGTCTTGTAACACAAGTCCTTTTATACATTTCTATCCTAGAAAAGGGAACGAGAGAGAGATTGACAACACATAAATGATAAATCACAAAAGTTAATGGAGACGTGCTTCTCTGAAAGCTTATACTCCGAATATAATTGGCAAGCAATGCAATCTACTCCTATAAGGGAACTTGTTTATGTCATCTTGTAGGAAACTTTTAAGTACATGTTTAGTATACAGTATTCAACTTTATTCAACTCCACAATGAACAAAATTTTAACTTCCTTCTCTTTTTTAGTAGTGTCGAGTAGTATTAAACTATATTCGACTCTACAATGAACAAGATTTTAACTTCTTTTATTTTTTTAGTAGTGTCGAGTACCGTCTAATCCACTTATCAGTCATACCATAAGATTATACTAATCAAGTAGAAGATGATATTCTATTGGCTTCCTTTTTTTGAAGGTGCCACATGCATGAGAAGTTTCCTTCTGTTACATGATTTATGGGGAAAAAAATGAACAAAAATCCATTCTCACTTCATGTCATAATATGCCCATTTCCATATTTTTTACTCACTTGGCAAATTTGGTAGTATTTTTGGGGTCTCTTAAGCAATTCATGTGAATGTATTATGTATTCCAAAAATTACAGCACACTTAATGGAGATTACGATAGACATCACAAAGAAAATCATACACTCTGTGCAAACTTGGAAGAACGGTTTTCTCTACTTTCCATTCATGTAATTTGTCCAGGCGCCTGCACATTTCACCTGAAATGGCAAAGTGAAATGTAGATAACGAGAAGAAAATTGAAATTTGAGAAATAATGCATATATGTTAATCGAGCAGTAGTAGTACCAAGTACGAATTAAAGACTAAATTTAAATAAATAAATGTGTAGTCTAAATGCAAAAACAGCGCACCACAAGATGGCTTCATGGAAATTGAATTATTTCTCCTTTTCCTCTACTTCACTCGGTGAAGCAGTAACTTTTGATATTTCGTCGCCAAAAAAGCCAATGCCGGGAAATTGGGCGCCCAACGGAGCGTGATTCATGGGAGGACAAATGCTGGACTGAAGGGGTTCCCTCTGAGAAAAGAAATGATTTTGGCCTAAAACTGGTGAAGATGTACCTGAATTCACATTATTGTAATTCCAAGTGAAAAGTCTAGGGAATCCAGCCATTTCCAAATCTGTATCCAAATGTGAAGGAGTTGACGTAGAGAATAAGCCCTGCTGATAACAAGACATAATAATCGAGTCATCCGGAAGCGGTAGGGTATAACGACCAAGACTTTGCCCTTGAGTTCTGCTTTTCGAGTTAAAATGGTCATCGGGGTAAATAGGATTGTCCTTCCAACCTTCTCGGCACTGAATTCCGGATTCAGACGTAGAAAAACTGCCATCAGGATGCATCTGATGACAAAAAGTCTCCCTCGAGCAAGGATCTTGAAATCCTTCCTCTGATTGATGTTCACCTGATTGCATAATATTTGCAGCATTGTGATTATCCGATCGATCAAGTGCATCAATGGCGGATTTGGCCTCCTTCATCAGCCAATCGAGGGCCTTACTCGGACGATCATAGCCAAGCCTATCTTGCACATCATAGAATTGAATTGCAGTGTTTGGTGACAGTCTAACACGTCTGTCTCTAGGCCCCCTTGTGGTGCATACTTTGCTGTGCCTATCCTTTCGTCCAGTGGGTCGAAAAATTCGGCCTCCATGGACCTCTCTTTTCCTTCTTTTTAGCTTCAATTTTGATGATGCCTGATGAAAACCCTCCTGCATTTTCTCTTCAAGTCTTGTACAATGGATAATTCTTTGTTCTGGTGCTAAAATTCCACTAGAAAGAAATCCATTTTTCAGCAGATTCTTTATTACCCCTTTAAGCGAGTGGAGCGGCTTTAGTTAGTTCTTTGTGTAGGTATAGTACAAGAATGTGCGATCTTGGGCCCTCTAATGCAGGTCAGAAGCCAATAGACTGCTTCTAACTGTACCAAATGCAAAACCAGTCACTGTTGCTAAATTTAACTATGTACTACTCACTTTCATAAAAATCTTGTGCATTATATAGTCGACGCACAAAAGAATAACATGAAAGGCAGAGAAACCAGAATCACTGCATATGACTAGTAACGATTTGATGCCTGCATCACTGCATGTAAACACTGTTCATCAACCCATTACCTTTTGTCTGGTGAAATTGATTTTACATGGAAAGGATTCTAACCATTTCACTTGTTGGGATTCACATTTCAAATAAGGAAATTCAAGCTCACTTTAAGACCACATGGGAAAAATAATTAAGAATCATAAAATTAGCCACCAAGTCATTAATTGAGAACAACAGAAATGTCTGTGCTTAACTGGTCATCAATTAGTCCGTACAGCGCAGAACCAAAATGAATAGAAGATAATCAAACCCCATGTCCCCTATAAGAAAATTCAAAAAATTATACGAATTTATGTAATTTGTATACAATTATCTCCATTAATTATATAATTGCTATTAAATTGATCGAGTATTTATTGATTTTCATTATATTTTTATGTTTAAAGAATAATCCCAAGCTTAATAAACAAATTGGAAAAGAAAGAAGAGAAAAAATGACGTCAGATATCGGATGAAGTGAAGTTTTGAGGAAACCATGAGAATATTTATGATATCAACCTGACATATAATATTGGTATGGTTATTGAATTTGAGGTTCAACGCAATTTATGGATTACGATTTGGTGTTTTTATCAAAAGTTGCTCGCGTTTAAAGTCCAGCTACCATGCCGAGGAAATTGGCATGCGCGTACCAAATCTAGGCCAAATCGAGATGCGCACGTTGGAAGAGCTATTGCTTCAGCGCGCATTTTTCGCACTGGAGAAAACTTTTAGTACTCCCGGTCATGGGGTATGGAATTCAGTACTCATTATCACTATTTAATTGACATGTGTATGTTTGAGCCTAATTAAACTGTGGGTCCCAGTTATTCATTACACTTGTCAATTAAATACTGGCAATGAGTACTGAGTATTCTATACTTCGAGAATCTAGAAATAAAATCATCGCACGATTGTATTGTGGTGCACTTGTGCCTAGTGTTCCCGTTTCTATTGGGTCTTGGATTTTATAATTTTTAAGAACATTATTGGTATAATTAGCACGATTTTCAAAACTTAGACTCTTCTACTATATATTTTACATGTCTTGGACATTAAAAAGGAATTCGTAAACACATCAATAGACAAGCCACAAACACAAATTTCTCTCATCAAGGGTTTGCAGAAGATTGAAGAAGAAAGAAGGAAAACTTGAAGAGTCAAAGTGACCGAGGATTCGTCTACCTTTCTTCGCTTTCATCTTTATTCTTACTCCGGGTAATGTCATTTTCATATGTAATGTGTTTGTACTTGATAATTATGCTCAACTAAATTCATAGTTAAGACAAATGATATAGTCTATTTTAATTATTTAATTTCTACTTTCAAATTTTGATTTTAAAATATATTTTTCATGTTTTCGTTTTTGTTTGTTGAATTTAATATCTTTAAAAGTTTGCTCAAGTTTTGAATAATTTGTTAACCATAATGAGATAGAGAGGAGATTTATGAGTATAGAATGAAACAACAAAAACCAAAAATTTAGATAGTAGATAGAGACATACACATATAGTTTATATAATTGTGTGCCAATTTTTTAGCTAGTTAATACACTTTGTTATATTGTAATTCACATAGAATTAGATAAGTTTGACTTTATTCGATAGAAATTATAAAATAAAATAGGAAAATTCAATCTACTATATTATTGTATTATGTCAAAGTCTAAAAAGTAATGCTGAATCATATAAATTTCGGTGAAATCAAGAAATCTTAACATTTTCTCTCATTATTTCTTATTTTTTTGCTCATTGAATAGATTTGTAAAACCCTTTTATTCCAACCAACATTTAAATTGCTTTTCTAGTAGTTTATGGTTAAAACATCCAATCACATTGTTTTTATACTAACTGTTCAAATAGATGTTAGAATTAATTTAGTTTAATATTTAGTAGCACAGTCCTCTTAGGAACGACATTAAAATCACAATCTACTTTTACTACTTTTGCGATATTGTGCACTTGTGATTTTCTCGAGAATAAGAATGAAGACCTGAAAAAAAAAAATTGAAACTCAAGTACAGTACTCAACAAACTATAAGGACCTATCTCCAATTTTTCCTGCTTAAAAAAATGACCAGTTAAATATTGAATAAATTGCACAAACCGCCTCTATGCTATTTTAACTTTATTTCTTGACATTAAACTTCTCAGCATTTCATTTTTAAGCCCAATTGGTCTTTGCTCATAGCTTTTGTCCAAAAACTACATTTACTAGACGCGAAAAGACAAATGAGAATTTTGAAAAATGTTTAAAAACAGTGTTTTAAAAAGCGTAAAGTATTGCTAGACGTGGATATCGAGTTTCAAGTTTTTTGAACCTATATGCGAGAATGAGACAAGAGTGATGCGAGGGCGAAGCGTGGGGCATGGCTAGGTGTGGAGACCGAGCTTCACGCTTATGCGAATTTTTTAGAACAGTGCTTAAAAGTAAATAGTGGATTAGAAATAAGTCGATTTTTATTAATATTTGCAAATATATTATTTTTAGATTTAAAATGTCAAATATGCTTTTTTACAAAAATGACCACTTTTTTTTTTATTGGTTAAGATTCCACGATAGTTGAGACTTATGCAATAGCTTATATGAGTAGCAATCAAAATAGATCTTGCAATTACCCATTATATTATGGTACCACACACAAGATAATGCAAAATTGACAGTTAATTTTGAAGATTTTTTTCTTTTTTTAGAAATTGACATTCATTAGAAAAATTGTTACATTTTTTTAAATCGACATATTAGTCAAAAAAATCGACAGTTGAAAAACAAATTGAAAATTGACGTGTCAGTCCAAAATTCGACAATTGATAAAAATATTTTTTTTAAATTGATAGAAGTCCAAAAATCGACAGTTGAATTATTATTATTTTTTTGAAAATCGAAAGTTGAAAAGGTTTTCAATTGCTCACTCAACTTTCTAAATAGTTTTTAATTCATCACTCATTGCGAAAACATTAGGTTAAGCGGACAAAAATTGCCACATGGTGAACTAAAAATTGATGTAGCATAATTAAATTATTAAAATCGTCTACGTAACTAAATTGTAATAGCCAAACACGCATTTAGTTTGATTTAAAAGACGTTTCTCTAAGCTAAAGATATTTTTTCAAAGTTAGAGAAACGTTTTTTAAAGCAATCTAAAGGCGTGTTTGGCTATTAAAATTTTGTTACGTGAACGATTTTAATAATTTAATTATGCCACATCAATTTTTCATTTGTCGTGTGGTAATTTTTATCTGCTTAATTTAATGTTTTTTCAATGAGTGGTGGATATAGTAAACTATTTAGGAAATTGGGTAAATGATTAAAAATATTTTCAAGTTGAGTGAGCAAGTAGTAATCCTAATTAATTTGGTAGTTATTTATTAAATTTACCCATTTGCGCAAATACAAGTTGGAATGTTGGACTTTCTTCCCTATTACAGCCAGGCCTAAACCACGTGAGATAAGTGCAAAATGGTAGGGTGACCCGGTCAATTTTTCAAAATAGCCGTTGATCTATTTTGGTCTGTAAATTACCAAATATAACCCTTCATTCTCTTCCCCACTTATAACTATTTCAAACGATTTCAAATTCACCTATCTATAAAAAATAGAAGATTTTAAGGTTAGAATCTAACTCATTTCAATGTTAGAATTCAATCCATTTCATTTGTGTAAGAAATCTCATTTCAAAGTAGAAATTCATCTGTCTCTATCTTCTTCCTTTAACTTACGTAAAAATTGTGAATTTTGTATTTTTGTAGAATAAATCATGAAAATATGTATAAATGTATGAATTGTGAGTTTGTACTTTAAATTTTTGTAAATTTGAATTCATTTAAAGTAGATTAATTGAAAAATCAGTTAAAATGTGTAAATTCACGTTAACAGGTTCATGGTATGTTAACAGACAACATGTCAAAATTGGTCTTAACAAACCATCTGTTAATAGATGGTCCGTTAACAAATGATCTGTTAATAGATAGTCCGTTAACAGATGGTCTGTTAACTGTGTTTATTAAATAAAGATATTTATGTCTTTTTTACGTAAAAAATACCTTTTTGAACTCATTTGATATAAGTTAGATATTTTTGCTATTTGATTAGTTTGAGTCGGACCTTTTAGCCAAAGCTGCCCTAAACCACAAACAATGCCTACACGGTTTACTACTTTACTTGTACATGAGAGAGAAATTGAAATTGGCCAGTAAATTTATGGGTTAAATATATTACTCGAAGCAAGAAAAGCGCAGAGCTCAGCTCACGTCATAGCTGTTGTGATTCTCTAATCACGAAAGAGGAATTTAAAAGAGGAAAAACGATTCTATTACTACTTGAATAGAATTTTACAAGAGTTAGACACTCAATTGCAAATATACAAACAACCTCTCTTTCTAAACTCTCTATCTCTTATTTCTTGGAGTATCTCTCAATGGATTTTCTCTCTCTCTATATCTCTCCTTGGATAGGAACTACAAAATGAGCATACGAAACTTATGAACTCTTCTCCTATTTATAGAGTTCATTTCTTGGTGGTTAAAAAAACTTAACCTCCTTTGACTTGGTCAAACTTGGCGTCTTTGACTTGGTCCAAGAAGAATTCAAATCGGATTCGAACTCTTCAAGGTAGTAGTGTTCAAATTGAACTTGAACTCTTGAGGTTGAAAAGTTCAAATTGAATTTGAACTCTTACTTTTCAAAGACTTAACTATTAAGAAACTTTGACCTAATCTTAAAGGCTACAAAAATGGCTTTACAATAACAGAATATGCAGCTGGAAATCATCAATTCTCCCCCTCCAGTTGCATATGAGGCAATTGTTATATGTCAACCATTCCAACTATGTCTTTGCATAGCTCTAGCTTCTCCGTTGAAACCACCTTTGTCAACATGTCCGCGGGATTCTCCTTTGTATGGATTTTCACTAGTCTCAACAGTTGTTGATCCATTACTTCCCGTATCCAATGATAACGAATGTCGATGTGCTTTGTGCGAGAATGATACATTGAGTTCTTACTTAAGTCCAGAGCACTCTGGCTGTCACAATGTACTTTATAATCTTTCTGGTTGATTCCTAATTCTTGGAGAAATCGCTTTAGCCACAACATTTCTTTTCGACTTCCATTGCTTTGCAATATACTCGCTCATTGTAGATAAAGCAACACACTTCCGTAGTCTTGACTGCCATGACACAGCTCCTCCTGCAAAAGTGTATAGGAATCCTGATGTAGATTTTCTTCCATCAAGATCTCCAGCCATATCTGAATCTGTATATCCTTCCAAGATCGGATCAACTCCCCCGTAGCACAGACATGTCTTTGATGTACCTTTGAGGTACCTGAGAATCTACTTGACTGCCTCCCAATGTTCCTTTCCTGGATTAGAGAGAAAACGACTCACCATACCAACCGCGTGAGCAATATCGGGCCTGGTACATACCATTGCATACATTAGGCTTCCTATTGCTGAAGAATAAGGTACTGATAACATCTCCTCTATCTCTTTCTTGGACAGGGGACATGAACTCTTGCTCAACTTGAAGTGGTTAGCTAGTGGAATGCTGACTGGTTTTGCATTATGCATATTGAATCTCCTGAGCACTCGTTCAATATACTTTTCTTGAGATAGCCACAACATGTGTCTTTTCCTATCTCGAACTATATGCATTCCCAAAATTTCTTTGAAATTTGGGCCTAAGTCTTTCATGTCAAAGGCCTTCGAGAGTTCCTTCTTCAGCTTGCTAATTTCTGTTGCATCTTGTCCAACGATCAACATATCGTCTACATACAGTAGAAGAGCAACAAAATTACCATTTGGAAACCTCTGAATATAAACACACTGATCTGCGGCAGTTCTTTTATATCCTTGATTCACCATGAACAAGTCAAATTTCTTGTACCATCGCTGGTAGTGGTGCTTGCTTCAGCAAGACAAGCTCTTTTTGAGCTTACAAACAAGGTTTTCTTTTCCGAAACCTCAAAACCTTCTCGGTTGCTCCATATAGATTTCTTCATGTAAATCACCATGAAGAAATGTTTGTCTTGACATCTATCTGTTCAAGCTCTAAATCCAAACGGCTACTAATCCAAGAATAACTCGAATTGAGGCCATCTTTACAAGCTGTGAAAATATTTCGTCAAAGTCAACTCCCTTTTTCTCGTAGAAATCCTTTGACGACCAATCGAGCTTTATGTTTCACCATTTTTCGCCGCCATCCTTTTTGAGCTTGAACACCCATTTATTTTGCAAGTGCCTTCTTTCCTTTTGAAGCGCGACCAACTCGTATGTCTCGATTTTTTTCTCGCAATGACTCCATCTCATCCTTCATTGCTTGCAGCCATTTGGCTTTGTCCACATGAGATTGTGCTTCATGGAAACTCTTTGGCTCCCCTTCATCAGTAAGCAGAATGTATTCAGACTGTGAATACCTTGTTGATGGAATCCGAGTTCGCTCAGATCTTCGTAATTGTGGATTTTCACTTTCAGGAGGTACACCATCATCTAACTCTTGTGATGGTCCTGCAACTTCTGGTGAAGAAGGTTGTGGCTCCCCCTGATCAATATCATCTTCTTCATCCTCCTGTTCTGCTTCTGGCATTTCCTCATACACCGCATCACTATCTGTGGCAAATTGTGCTGGTGCAGGGTCTGGAACAATATCCTGGGTACTGGAATAAGTATTAGAAGATACTGTGGGTTTTTCAATATCTTCTAATGTCTGGCTTTCATGGAACACCACGTCCCTACTTCTGATAACCGTCTTTGCCTTTGGGTCCCATAATCTGTATCCGAACTCTTCATCTCCATAGCCTATAAAGATACATGGAGTAGTCCTTGCATCGAGCTTCTTTCTGAGCTCCTTGGATACATGTACAAAGGCTAAACAACCAAATACTCTTAAGTGAAAATATGAGGGATTCTTACCAGACCATATTTTCTCCGGAATTTCAAAATTCAACGGTAGTGACGGTGATCTGTTAATCAGGTAGCAGGCGGCTCGAACAGCTTCTCCCCAGAATGGCTTTGGCAGCTTAGCCATACTGAGCATGCTTCTGACCTTTTCCATAATTGTCCGATTCATTCTTTCGGCTACTCCATTATGTTGTGGAGTACGTGGGACTGTCTTCTCATGTCGAATGCCATTTCTTCTACAATAGGCATCGAACTCCTTAGATGTGTACTCACCTCCATTATCTGAACGGAGACACTTCAACTTATTTCCTGTTTCACGCTCTACCATGGCATGGAACAATTTGAAATAATACAATACCTGGTCCTTTGTTTTTAAGAAATACACCCACACCTTTCGAGAAGCATCATCAATAAATGTCAAGAAATACTTATTACCTCCTAGTGATTCAACCTCCAAGGGACCACAAACATCAGAGTGCACCAGACTGAGCAACTCTGATCTTCTCGTTGAAGAGGAACCGAAAGAGACTCTATGTTGCTTACCAAATAAAAAAGTGATTGCAAGGATCTAGCATGACTTTCTTCGTGGCGATGATAAGCTCCTTCTTTGTCAAAATAGACAATCCTTTCTCACTAATGTGACCGAGTCTACGGTGCCACAGATTTTGAGACGCCTCACGCTCTATATTGTGTTAAAGGCATGCGCACACATTTCACACATGAGTCTTATATAAAGTGCCACAAATATGTCATCGGGCGACAATCATGGAGCCTTTCATCATTTTCCATGTGCCATTACTAAATTGATTGTCGTAACCCTGTTTGTCAAGGGCTATCCCGGAAAGTAGATTTAGCCAAAGATCCGGCACATGTCGGACATCCTTCAAGGTTATTTTGCACCCGATGTTCGTTTGTACCTGAACATCGCCAATTCCTACGATCTCAGAGGAACTGGTATTTCCCATTTTCACTGCACCAAAGTCACCAGCTTTGTATGTTGTGAAAAGATCTTTGCGAGGAGTGGCGTGGTAAGATGCTGCAGTATCTATCACCCACTCAATGTCTTCTCTTGAGACGTGAAGGCATGTCTCCTCTTGGATAGAGCAAATAGCTGTCTCTCCTGAGATAGTGACTAGCGTCTCCCCATCTTTATTCTTCGACTGCGAACTATTCAGGCCTTTCTGGCCCTGTTCTCGTAAAAGTTTTCTGCAGTTTTTCTTCATGTGGCCCTCCTGACCACAATAGTAGCATATGTAAGAAGGCTTTCTTCCATCTATGGATCTGCCTCTACTTTTGCTTCTGCCTTTCCCCTACCACGACTATCTCTTTGTTGTCTCCCCCGATTTTCCGTGACAAAGGCATGTGACTGGTCTATACCAACATCTTTTCTTCTGGCCTCTTCATTAAAAAGGGCATCCTTAACCATAGACATGGTAAGTTTGCCATTTGGGGCCGAGTTGCTAAGAGACACCACCAGAGTCTCCCAGCTATCAGGAAGAGAACTGAGAAGTAGGAGGGCTTGCATTTCATCCCCAAGCGGCATCTCTACAGATGACAATTGGTTTACCAGGCTCTGGAATTCACTAGTATGCTCAGCAACTGAAGTTCCACTCTTTAGCTTCAAATTCACCAAACGCCTCATCAATAGGGCTTTGTTTGAGTCAGATTGGCACTGGTACATGTCCTCCGTAGTCTTCTAAAGGGCATATGCATCATCTCTGCGCCACGCGTGGTGAAACACACTATGATCAATCCATTGCCGGATTTGACCTATAGTTTTCCTATTTAGCTTCTTCCACTCCGTCTCCTTGGAAGAATCGGGGTTCTCACCTTTGGCTTCAGGGGTCATACAAATCTTACAACCGAGGAGATCCTCCATCCGAGGCCTCCGGTGTATAGTTAGTGGCGATAAGCTTAATCATAGCTCCCGATGATGATTCTTCCATTGACATCTTGGCTTCGCAATGGTTTGATCAAATCGGAGTTGAATTTGGCTAAACAAAGTACACCGTTGTATCCAGAACAGTAGAAAATAGCAGATATGACTCTTATTTGGTCAAACCGACTTTTTTCGAATTTGGGAATTTTGAAATTTCAAAGCTAACCAAAATTCCAACCTCAACGCTCAACCTGGCGCTCTGATACCACTTGTTGTGATTCTCTCGATCACGAAGAGGAATTTAAAAGAGGAAAAACGATTCTATTACTACTTGAATAGAATTTTACTGAGATTACACACTCAATCGCAAATACACAAACAAACTCTCTTTCTAAACTCTCTCTCTCTTATTTCTTGGAGTATCTCTCAATGGATTTCTCTCTCTATCTCTCCTTGGATAGGAGCTACAAAACGAAAGATATCTGAAACTTATGAACTCTTCTCCTATTTATAGAGTTCGTTTTCGCCAGTTAAGAAAACTTAACCTCCTTTGACTTACTAGTCAAACTTGGCGTCTTTGATTTTGGCCCAAGTTAATTCAAATCTGATTCGAACTCTTCAGGTAGTAGTGTTCAAATTGAACTTGAACTTGAGGTTGAAAAGTTCAAATTGAATTTCAACTCTTACTTTTCAAAAAGTTAACTATTAAGAAACTTTGACCTAATCTTAAAGGCTACAAATATGGCTTTACAATAACAACAGAATATGCAGCTGGAAATCATCAATAGCAATTACGATATTTTTCTTCCTATGAATTCCGACACGTTCGAGAGATCCCAGAAACTCAGGATCTTAGCAGATCGGCTTCTACAGTACAAATCTGACCCGAAATTTGATATCCCAAATGACCAAACTCCTACAAATCCAAGAATTGAAGACCCGTTACAAAATTCAGAATCTCTTAGGAACCCAAATTCGATTCAATCTGAAAGAGTCGAACCCAACAGAGCTGCAGTTTTGATCTGCCTGTTTGAAGGCGAAAAGGGCGACATTCGCGTAATTCTTACAAAAAGATCTTCAACACTTTCCTCTCACTCCGGTTAGCATTTTAATTAACCCACTGCATTACTAAATATTGAGTACTTCTGATGATGATTAAGAGAATTAGGGTACTTTAATTTGCAGGTGAAGTGGCATTGCCTGGAGGAAAAACGGAAGAGGGTGATGCCAATGATGCCGAGACTGCACTGAGGGAGGCTAAAGAGGAGATTGGGTTGGACCCTTCTGCTGTGGATATTGTAACTGTTCTTGAACCCTTCCATACTAAGGTAATTCCTATGAAACTCGCTACTAATTCTGGGCGCTGTTCATTTTTTCTATTAGTCTCAACTGTTTCTAAAGTCTGTACGATTCATTTGTCGAAGCTACAGCACAAACTAAATGAAACTGAGGCTGCATGTTCACAATTTAGATTACTTGATTAAAAGACTAATTGGCATAATTCATCCATCCCTTCATCAAAAGTTGTGTGTTCAAAATCACCCAATGGAAGAACAAAATCATTTATGTAGCTTCGTCCCGGCATTTAAGAAATCCTTAACAGAAGCTGATATTCCCCGTGTAAACCCCTTCACCGGGGAGTAACCTTCCCAAACGGTATTTGAAGGGATATGTCTTCTAGACTTAACGCGCAATTCTCACGCAATTCTCAAAATTCCATGTTGCTTACATCTTCGTGGAAACTAGTTTGGACTTCGTTGCCATTTGCCACTATAAGAAGCTTCTTTCTTAGGATGGACCAAGTTATACCAAATAAAAGAAGGTAATGAGAAGGAGACACGATGACTTACGGTTAGACATAATGTAAGTTTGTGTATAGCCAATATTTCTTGCTGCATACTTCCCAAGATGTTCAAACATAGGCTTCCTCAAACTGTAAGGTAAAGCATTTTTGAGTTCTGTTGATGAACTATTCAAGCACTTTGATATGGTCTCAAGTTCTTTTGAAAAAAAGAAGAAACAAAGAAAGCAATAGCCGACTTTTGTATTTATTTATTTCTATTATTTTCAAGGAACCAAACAAAATAAAATCTATTTTACACGGATCCATTGCTGAACTCACCGGTTATTCCCCATGTTTAGAGCATATTGTTGGACCTTCTTGCATTTCTGAAATTTTCTTCTGCATCACAGAAATATTAGCATAAAAGTATCAAGTATCGTCATTTCAAACCCATTTCAAGCTCACCTTCTTTAAGAATCTTTGATGAATTGACTCGGTAGATTTAAACTTTCCTTGTTTCTGTGCAGAGGAACATTACTGTAATCCCTGTGATTGGCATAATGTGGGATAACAATGCATTCAACCCAGTCCCAAATGTTGACGAGGTGGAAGAAATATTTGATGCTCCTTTAGAAATGTTTCTTAAGGTTTGTTTGTCTAAAAATATGTTCGTGCTTGGCATTAATTCTCCGGTTGCTGTTTATATGAGTACTTTATGTTTGAAGGAGTTGAAGCTTTTCTCTAAAACTCCAACTCAGACATGTCAATTTCTCACAGTAGAAAAAGTGTTGTCCTGCTGATACCACGTTGTTTAACTAATATTTTCCATTCACAATTGGGTCTTTTCTAACATGGTTCTTGGCTCTATGCAAAATTAGATGATTATAGTTTTTGGTTAGGTGAAAATGAACGACTGTTTTGGAGCCAACATATCAGTAGTCTTTTTTTGTTTACAGGTGTAAGCTTTCATAAGATGTAAAAAGAGATACACGGAACTTCTCTCCTTCTCCAAAAAAGTTCTCTCTTCTATGTTCTTCATTTTTATTGTTGTAGTGCTCTGTTTCTTGGTAATTTTCAGTGCAGACTTTCTCTGCAATTGTTCACAGCAAAGCTCACAATATTGATGGATTCAGGATGAAAATCGAAGAGCAGAAGAGCGAGAATGGATGGGAAATAAATATCTTCTCCATTTCTTTGATTATCAAGCAGATCATGAGACCTATGTGATATGGGCTTTGACTGCTGCAATTTTAATTAAGGCTGCATCAATTGTGTACCATCGGCCACCAGCTTTTGAAGAGTGTAGGCCTAAATTCTGGAGTAGAAGTCGCCAATGAAAATATTGCTGTGATTTCCTCGTAGTAAGTATGTTAGTACATATTTGGTTGGCTGTACTATACATGTCTAGACAGCATGATTGACGTGATTTAAACTTCTCTTTTGGCCATTGATGTTGTGTTAACATGCCATTGAGCTGAAGGTCAATTTATGTGATACTCTGCTTATTGTACACTTTAAAGTGTGAAGTGGTCATATTAGGCTATTAGCATTGTTGTTCACCTTTGTTGGTGACAAGAATTTAAATATGGAAAGAGTAAAATAATGATGAAAATTGAATTGATTTCATCCGTTCACAACATGTATATTAGTTTATATATTTTATGGAGATTTTGAATTGCTTATGTTGAAATCACTTGTAGTTCAAATCACTTGTGCTCTGACTTTGAAAGGTCAGCGGAAGCGAGGAACATGGTGTGCAATGTTTTGCCCTAAATGTAGGTGCTTAGTGACCCAAGACAACTAAGCTTTAGATGTCTTGTGCTAGAATGGATAATATAAGAAACAAGAGTATATGTTGAATCTGATTGTGCTGTTAGTTCTTGCAAGATATTCTCATCTTGTTGGACTAATTTTTGGTTTGAATTTGCTCATCCCAAGTTTTCTCTCTCCACTGATTTTGAAATCACTCCAAGATTTTTGGGCCTCCTTATCAATCATTTGATCCTCACAATTTTTGTTGACGAGCTGTGAGACATTGCTAACAAAATGGAGGTAACAGCAATTGTGGATAAATTGAAGGAACAATGACTAAGATAGTAGGGATATTTTTTAGGAATATGAAGTACAGCAAAGTTACTTTTTTATTGTAGAAAGTCAATATTTTAAATTATAATTGTGTTCTTATGTTCAAATAAGTAAAAAAGATAAATATAAAACAAAAAAAAAATGTTTTTAATGATTTATATTTTGGGCTTTAAACCTTTCCTAATTTTCATTTCTATTAGAGATTTCTTTTATAAAATTTCTTTCATATATTTATACTTTATATTGAATTTAATATCTCCTCATATTAAATGAGTATCTGATGGCGTAGAGGACTTAGCTTTGACTTATCTGGATGCAAGGGATCGTAATCGTGATTTATCAAAGAAACGGACATAGGGCTCAGAATGTTTATTATTATATATTTTCGGAATCATCTCGACGAGTCGGACAAGACCAATCGCTTCGCGATTGCTGATGATGAATTTTAGCCGTTTGAAGTCGTTTAGTTAGTTTAAAACGGCTTTTCTTAAGTTTCATGCCTATTTTTGTCTTTTTGCATTTTATTTATCAATTAGGGTTTTATTTCAACTAGAAGTTTAGTATTTAAGAGTCATTTTTAATTGATCGAGTTAGTTGTTTTTTGAGGAAGAATATTGTTCTTGGAGTTTTTTCTACATTTAATATATTTAATTCAGCATTCATAGAAATCAACGAATTGTTTTGAGCTTTGTTTCATTCGTTTACGTTTCTGCCTGCGTGAGTATCCCTACCAGTAACATTTTTATCAACTAGTAACATCAACATTTCTATTAGTCAAATTAAAGAATTTGTATGGAGTGACAACAAATGTATAAACTCAACAGTCCAATTGGGATAAAAGTTAAGTTACTCAATTAAAATTTTTGCAATATTTTTTTTTTCCCACTATTTTATTCTTGACTATTCATATCATTTTTTTAGTAGATAAAATATATTAGTGGTTTTGGATTATCAAATATAGTTTTATTCTAATAATATCAAACAATTTTATTAGGCTAAAGAATGCAAGAAATGTTACTGTCTGATCAAACTCTTTCGTCGATTATAAGAATAAAAATACCTGAAAATGACAATGTAGCTACACCCAATTTTCCTTATTATTATTATTATTTAAATTTTGGTTAATTGGGTTTAAGTTTTGCTCTTCATATAAGTAAAATATTTTAAAAATGGAAAAAATAAAAAAAGACACTGCAATATCAAATAATACAAAAGACACTGCCAATAGTTGACTTCAAGAGAGGCAGGCACACCAGCCCATGCTGGCCTTTTCATTTTTCTATAGGGAAATTGGCGCAAATGGTCCCTAACGTATCATGTTAGTGCGCAAATGGTCCCTAACCTTTCATTTTTGGCGCAATGGTCCCTAACCTATCCATTTAGGTGCGGAAATGGTCCTTGTGGACGGATTCCGTTAAAAATCCGTTAAACAACCTTTCATTTTGGTGCGCAAATGGTCCCTCTCAATGTTTTTGTCTTTATTAGTGGGGGTAAAATTGTCAAGTTACATCTTTCTTTCAATTGGCGCAAATGGTCCCTAACCTTTACCTTTTTCTGGCGCAAATAGTCCCTAACTTATAATTATATTTTGGTGCACAATTAATCATAATTTGATGAAAAAGACAAAAATATATTTACTTTTAATTAAAAAAATTTGCAATTGGATTCCTAACCTTTAAAAAAAGTAAAAATGAGTCCGATACTTTAATTTTTTATTTAAAAAAATAAAAAAGAAAACTAACAAATTGATAATATACTAAATTATTTGGTATATTTTATGAACTATTATAAATTAACTAAAATTTAAACTCATAATTATTAACAAATATGCTAATTAAAATTATTTTATTATTATTAAGTAATTATATTATTTAAAATTCAAACTTTAATTTTATCATTACAACATAAAAAGAAAAATAAATTTGTCACAAATAAAATTTTAATTATGTTCAACTCAGTTCGATTTTATACGCTCTCATATTTACTGGGCCAACCCTACCTGCTTTTGAGCAACTAGGCCAACCCAATTTTAAATTTTAATTTATTTTTCTATTTAAAAAAAAAAAAAAAAATTCTTCATTATCTTCCTCACCCCACCCCACCACACCCCACTGCCGAAAATGGGGGAATTTTCCCCATCGTTTTCGCACCACGATGTTAGGAAACAAGGTTGAAACAAGGGGAAAATTCCCCTGTTTATGCTCGCTTCTTCTCTCCGGTTTCGCGACCTAGACATGGCAATGGGCCGAGGAGCCGGCTCGGCCCATAAATCACGAGCTCGGCTCGCCCATGGGGACGAGTTGGAGCCGAGCCTCGTCTCCATTCCGTGGGCTCGGTTCGCCCACGGTTCGTGGGCGAACGAAATGAGCCATTTCGGCTTTTTTTTTTTTTTTTTTTTTTTTTTAAATTTGAAAATAAATTATTATATTCTAATTTCTATAATTCTATTTATTTTATTAAAGAACAAAATGTAAATATTTAAAATGAATCATTTATTTATCTTTATCTTTATGTTAAAGATTAAATATGTATCTTTATGTTAAAATTTTTATTGAATCATCTTGATTATGTTTTTTAAAATCCTCATATTTGATTAAGTTTTTGTTTTGAATTTGAAAATAAAAATAAAGTAGAAATAAAAAATCATTTATGTTAAAAATTAAAGATTTAAAATCCACCTCTATTTTTTTTGTGTTTTACATTTTTTAAATTTGAAAATAAAAAGAATACATAATCGAAAATCGTTTATGTTAAAATGTAAAACTAAAACCCTCCTCCTTTTTTAGGGCTTGGGACCGGCTACTTTAAAAGTAGGCGGAGTTAAAATTGTACACGAACAAGATGTTACGTGTACAATTTTTATTAAAATAAGAAAAATTCTTCAAATACGAAATATTAATGCAAAATAATACTTACTACGATTCTACGAATATGATTAATCCATATTCAAATCTTCAAGTTCTTCAGACATTATTCATCCACTTTGTCTTGGATTCGAAGTTCGGCATCATCCCAATCCTTTAGACACAGTAAACTTTCTAATATGTCGGCTTTGAGTCTTGACCTGATATCAGATAAAACCCTGCCACTTATACTAAATGCAGCCTCCGATGCTACTGGTTGACACCGGAGGTGTTAGTAGATCACGTGCCATTTTTGAAAGAATTGGGTAACTACGTTGATGTTGTTTCCACCATTTAAGTATATCAAAATTTTTCTCTCCTCTTCATCTAACATACTAAGTACATCATGTGCAAAATACCTACCTAACTCTCTGGTGTATTATTAGAATAGGGAAGGGAAGAAGAACTAGAAGAAGAACCAACTAATTGTTGATTTTGAGTGGTCCTATGTGTACCGACGTAACTCCATAAGTCAATGTCATCGATTGATGATTTAAGTATATGTTGGATTGGGGGGTCGTACAACGTTTGTACCCCGCCTTTTCAAAGATAAATCTCATACATAGAACATAAAGTTTGTTCTAAATTAGAACACGTGATTGGATTTCCAAAAGTTAATTTATCCGAAATTGCCATTATTGTTACTTTTGTACCCTCTAAGTTAAGTCGAGGATCCATGATACATACTAATGGAAATAACATAGGTAATTGTTCCCAATATTTTCTAAATTTAGCTTCCATGACATGTATAATACTAGTAAAAAGAGCAAAATTCTTATACTTATAAAAATTGTTAGCAATATAATAGAAATGATTTAAAACAAGTGGAGTAGTTGGGTAATAAACACCGAACATGCATTTTGTTGCGTCAGTAAAAAAACTTTTAAAAATTTTCTAACATGACCACATATTTCCCAATCATGTAATTCTAAATCATATTTCGAAAGTGAGTGAGTGTCGACCATTATAATATCTGAGAATGCAATCTTCATAACCTTCACACGATTCAAGCATAAGATATGTTGAATTCCACCTATTGCCAACATCGGTTGCAAAACATTTTGATTGCAGCCCATTTTCTATATATAAAGCAGCAAAAACTTGTTTTCTTGATGGTGAAACCGAAATATAATTAATAGCAAATCTAATTTTTCTAATTGTGGGCGTATAAATTGTAATCCATCTTGTACAATTAAATTAAACACATGGCACACATAGCTAATATGAAATAAAATACCATCAAATTGTGGATTACAATGTTGCATTAATTTTTCAATTACTATATTATTTGGGCTGCATTATCAAATGTAAAACTACGAGTTTTAGAATCACATTTAAATTCATGTAACACACTTAATAAAACTTGATAAATATTATTTCCATTATGAGGATAGTCTATTTGTTTAAATGCTATTACTTTTTATGCATTAACCAAGAATTATCAATGTAGTGTGCGAGTTGCTACCATGTATCCTTTTGGTTACAACTCGTCCATAAGTCGATGTAAAAGATACAACACCATTGTAATTATTAATATCATTAATAATAGCTTGTTTTTAGTATTATATCTAACAATAGTATCTACGAAGTGTATTTCTAGAAATACTAACGCACCTTGGTTGTAGATATTTTTGGATGAATGTAGTCCAATGAGGATTGTCCACCAAGCATAGTGGAAACCCGACATTTGCTATCAATTAGGTAGTCCTTCGTGTCGCGAAGTTCTTGTGAGTACATCCGGTTGTTGAGAGTAGGACCACTAGACCCGGCCCCGGAGATCCAAACCGGAGATGTGCACGATTTGTATCCACACCTCCATGTTTGTATTGACACTTTTTGAAGTGTCATTTAGATGGGTCGTGCCAATCCCCTTCGCCAAGCAAACTTCTCCCGGCGGTGTTTACACGTGCTTTGAACTCGGGGACTCCGTTCACTAGTTTACCGGTTGGCACCAACTCAAAATGCTCCCAACATTTAGCCTTTTGTTTTGTGGCTTTTCGTTTGGTGCTAGAGCCAAACGTAGTTTCATGTGTATTAGGCGTCGTCATGAATGTCTTCCAAATCAATTGGATCGGTGCTACCACCAAACCGCTCAATAATGTCATCTCGGAATTGGAATTTCATTAAGACCACCTGAAATCATCATCACTTTGGTTGTATGCCATTTGGAATAATAGAGAAAGAAAATAGGAGAAGATGAAGATTTAGTAGAACGTAGAAATTAGAAAATAGAAATGTAGAAAATTAGTAGAAGTAGAAAATTATAGCGTAATATCTAGATAATAAGATACTAATTACTAATTACTTGGAACACTAATATTGAGATTTGAGAATTTATAATAGATTGAGTATGTAATTGAATGAGAGATAAAAGATTGAAGTGTGAAAAATGAGTTTAGAAATAGGGTATTTATAGGAAAACCATGAAAGGAAAAAAAAAAAAAAAAAAAAAAAAATCTTTGTAATGCCAAGCGGTCACAAATGCGACCGTTGGATGATCATCCAACGGTCACGATTTCGTGATCGGCAGGATTTGAGCCACCAGCCGAGCGGCTCGCTGGTGGCTCGTCAGCTCGCGGGCACGAGCCCACGAGCGAGATCGCGAGCAGCCGCGTGGGCTCGTGTCCACGAGCCCCACGAGGCCGCCTCAGAACGAGCCCGACGAGCCTCGTGGGCTCTTTGACAGCCGGCTCGTGGGCTCGTTCCCACGAGCCCGACGAGCCGGCTCGTTTTTTGACGAGCCGAGCGAGCTCGGCTCGCTTTTTTTCTCCGGCCGCCCCAGCTCGTGTTCGGTGGTTCGACGAGCCCGAGTCCGAGCCGGGCCGAGCTGAGCCGAGTCGACGAGCCGACGAGCCGACGAGCCGCTTTTGCCACCCCTATCGCGACCGGATAGGTGGATCTCCCCCCGCTCCCCCTCCCGGCCGTCGATGAACTAGATCGACGGGATTTCTCTCCTCCGGTCGCCGGGAGAAATCCTCCGATCTGGCCGACGACTGGTGGGGTAGGGTAGGGTAGGGTAGGGTAGGGTGGAGTGGGTGGGTGGGGAAGACATTTGCTGTTTCTTTTTTTTTCTTTTTTTTTTAAAATAGAAAAATAAATTAAAATTTAAAATTGGATTGACCCAATTGTTCAAAAAGCGGGTTGGGTTGGCCCATTAAATATGAAACCGTATAAAATCGAGTTGGGTTGAGAATAATTAAAATTTTTATTTGTGAAAAATTTATTTTTCTTTTTATGTTATAATGATAAAATTAAAATTTGAATTTTAAATAATATGATTACTTAATAATAATAAAATAATTTTAATTAGCACATTTATTAATAATTATGAGTTTAAATTTTAGTTATTTTATAATAGTTCATAAAATATACAAAATAATTTAGTATATTATCAATTTGTTAGTTTTCTTTTTATTTTTTTTAATAAAAAAATTAAAGTATCGGACTCATTTTTACTTTTTTTAAAGGTTAGGAATCTAATTGCAAATTTTTTTAATTAAAAGTAAATATATTTTTGTCTTTTTCATCAAATTATGATTAATTGTGCACCAAAATACAATTATAAGTTAGGGACCATTTGTGCCAGAAAAAGGTAAAGGTTAGAGACTATTCATGCCTAATTGAAAGAAAGATGTAACTCGACAATTTTACCCCACTAATAAAGACAAAAACATTGAGAGGACCATTTGCTCACCAAAATGAAAGGTTGTTTAATGATTTTTAACGGAATCGTCACAAGCGACCATTTTTGCACCTAAATGGATAGGTTAGGGACCATTGCGCCAAAAATGAAAGGTTAGGGACCATTTGCGCACTAACATGATACGTTAGGGACCATTTGCGCCAATTTTCCTTTTTCTATATTTATTGTTTTTCCTAAAATTATCAAAAAGAAAAATTGTAAAAAAAAAAAAAAGGTTTCTCCACATGGTTCTGTCCAGAAAATTATACATATGTTAAACATTGATTAGACAAAAAATAAAATAAAATAAAATAACATTAATGTGACAAGGTTTTACGGTGCACAACCAAATTGCATACATTTATTCAATTAAAACTTTCTCATTATGCTACATTAACATGTCCAAACAACAACAAAAAAGAAAAATATTAATACTAGAATACATAAAATGGGCTTACTCCCAACCCAAAAGATACTGAAGAACATAATATAGTACTAAGGAAAATGGATAAAGGAAAAATGCCAATAAACAAGTCCATAATGGGTACGTAGTGGATGAGTATGCCATTAGACCTATCACCCCACAGACCATTAAAATTGTGAGTACTTCTGCAGAATAACTCCATTTCAAATCTTTTGCATATACAATTACTAAAAGTGTTGTCAATCCCATGAGGTTGTTCATCACCACTCCACCATAGATCTGCAACACAAACATTTATGGCATGTTTAATAAAATACTAAAATAGATGTTATGGTACTAAAATCTTATTCATTGTAGTGTTGAATAATGTGTTGCAAACATTCTCGTAGTGATTACCAATGTTGAACGTAGAAGGACTTGTTCTTCAGGCTAAGTGACGGTGGCTCAAAAAACATAATTAATTTAGTTCTATATGCAATTTCTGTTGGACGTGTAAAGTGTAATCATATTATATACTTGGGATTGTTGTGTATAAATGTGATATCATATTGTACTCTTCTTCTTCTAGTTAAAACCTGCAGTTATATTGAGGATGAACCAATATAAAACTGTGTTTGCTTCACTTATTTTCTGCTTTTATTATTGCTCTTATAAGTAGGGATTAGGGCTTAATTCATAACAATTTCGGTGTTCTCAAAGAGAGAGAGAGAGAGACCTCTGAAAATGTCAAAGAAGCAGTTCTTGAACTCTTTTGGCTTGCTGGAAATATTGCTAAAATTGCTGTTCTTGCATTCATGGCAGCTGGTACTATCACAAAAGATATGAAGAAAGAAGGGACACCAATGGCATCTGATATTTGTTGAACGCTAGTCATAAGAGGTTCAGAGAGGAAGGTCAATACAGCAATGCCTAATATCACTTGAAAAACTGATTTGCTAAAAGCCCATGTCATTGATTTCAACTTGGAACTTCCGTTTTGTTTCACTTCATACATTAAGTTGTCAACTTCTCCCCACATGATCTGCAAATTTCAAAACAAAACCACTGCAATTATGGATCATACCCTAATCCATACTGCAAAGAGCAATATTTAAGCAAAAACGAAATCAGATACAGACAAAAGCAAGCACACAGATGTGTCCTCAATGCAAGAACTACGTCCACTCCCTGCAGCATATTGCAATGGAAATTTCATGCCTCAGAGTCTTATCTCTTTAAAAAATAGTCCCCTAAATGACTTCATTTATGTAGGTATATTAGGGCCATCCAACGTATTTATAGAATGCTTAATATAGCCCTGAACCCGAAATACACGTAATGAATGAGGTTTATCAAGCAGAGAGGGAACCCTCTATTAAAGTTGGTGGAATACTGTTGCACTAAGCAAATTCTGTTGCTTACCTTGTCAAATTCATCGATAGACTTTTTTGCATCCTTGCATTTTGTTACATTAATGGCTTTATTAAGCCATTTAGTTACTCCATTGACAAATTCTTCTTCGTCGATTATGTTGTCACCATCTCTATCAAAATCTTTCATCACCTTCTCTACCACACCCTCGCGATCTAGCTGCATTTCTCCAAATTTGACTGTATGGATTAATTGCTCCATTTCGGATTTGGTTATCGAGTTGCTTTTGTCAGTATCAAACTTATTGAAAAGACTTGAAGAAGAAAAGAGAAGACCATCAGAAAGTTCTGGTATTTTAGACGAACCAAGAAGACAAACAAGTGAGTGCACGTTTGCAACGTAGTATTAGACTTTTTGGACAATACAATAGACAAGATTTTGGATTCTTTTTCTCATTTAATATTGTCCAGTGCTGTCTAATCCACCTTGCCATATATGCAATAAAGGAAGAAAAAAATACTCTTTTATTCGATCAATATCCGGGCTTCCATCATCCAAGAGAAGATATTTTCCTTCAAGCGCTTGGCTTTGGGCATGCTTCAAAATCCTTGCCATTAGATGCTCAACCTCTGTGAGTACATTTCTTTTGTTCTTGGAAAATGGCTGCACTACCTGCAGTTTGAACTAAAATAAGAGGATAGCAATATACAGCTACGCCATATTTGGTAACGTGGATTGCCCAATCATGTCCAGTACTAAACACCGACATTCTCCTAATGTATATGATCAGTTTAACGAAGAAATCATAATGTGCTAAAATAGTTTTCAAATCAAAACAGAAAATATCCCTTTGAATCGGCATAAATCAATTTAAATGAGCCATCGAAGAGGCAGCTTGCCTCACGTAAGAACTTTCTCGAGGTAGACTCGCCACTTTCAGCCAACTGCTTAGCTTCATTTATCCATTTTGTGCATCCCTCTACGAACTCGTGTTCTTCTATTCTTCCATCCTTGTTCAGGTCGAACGCTTTCAGAATTTCAGATATGGCATAATCTTTGTCTACCCGCACCTTCCCATTCTGGATATCTTGTATCAAATTTTCCAATTCAAGAAATGTAATGCATTTGTCATCATCTTTGTCTGTTTGAGCAAATAATCTGCAATAACAAATCTACAAATGAGAATGTTCATTGGGCTAAACTATTGAGCTTTTTAAGTGCTGATACGATGCAATTCTACATGTGAACTATAATGGCTTGTTTGGTAAGGTAAACTGTATCAAACATGCCTCGACTGTATAGCTTATATCAGAATCACCTTTTGATGACTGGAACATTAGGTTGTCCATTTTCATCAATGAGCTTTTCTTGGGCATGTCTTTGCACATGTTGCAGAAATCCAGCTAGCAGATTTTCATACTTTGAGTATTCTAAACTTCTTTCCTGAATCCAAGGATCAAAAATCTGCCGAAAAGAAAGAGCTATTTAACCGCGTATATATTAACTTGTGTCATTCATACGGGTAAACGAGTATGTAGCTAGTTCGCACAACGCTAGCTAGCTACCTGATAGACGAAGTAGGAAAGTAGCAACAAGGTTGATAATACAAGTGCAATCAAAATCACAAGGCGAGTTCCAAATGACGTGTTGAAAACATTGGCTAATTGCACTAGAATATATGGGATCAAAGAAAGAAGCATAATCCCAGCTGTGTAACAAGTCTTTTTGTCAATTGTGACACCAGTATCTGCAGTTGAGAAACATAACTCAGTTCACAAATATGCAAATGCATTGATTGATTTATTTTTGATAATTTCACAAAGTCGAAAAAGGACCAAACCCTTCAAGTCTGATAGTTTTTCTTTGGCCAGCAAACATTTTGAAACTGAAGATCTTGTTTGCTCAGAAGCTGATTTTGCAGATAACTCTGTTCTGCCAAAGATTACACACATACCCCACAGCAATGTGAGATTGAATACAGTGGATCCAGCATACACACCTACTCCATACGAAACCTTATATTGAGCAGTCTCTTTGCTCTGGAGTACTCCAGATACTGCAAGAAACAACTTGAACTGTTAGGTAATAAGCCGTAACCCCAGTGACGAGAGAAATATTAAGAAAAACAACACGCAAATCAAACACACATTTATAGTGGTTCATACTCAACGTGAGAACTACGTCCACTTGCAATGCAGATTTCTCGCTATGATGGAGATTGCAAGGTTTTTCACACCTGTGTCTTATTTATCCAAAAACGGTCCCCCCCTAAAAACTTTATATATGGTAAGAATATTAAGGTGATCTAATACATGCGTGGATTGCTCAATACACTCGGTGTTCTGCCCCCGAACCACCAAGTGGAGAGGGCCTACCACCCGTGCTCCCCTCCTCGACCTTCCCCCGAAGGTCAATTTGCAAGGCTCCACACAGTAAGTGATATCTGGCAGTAAATTACTACTTTGAATTGCCTTGTTGATCTAGCCTGAGATCTTTCGCAAACCTTACTGCATCACGAAATGATGCATCCTTTTTGTCCTTTGAAATTGAAGTCCTATCAAGCATCAAGGGCTCATTATTTCTCGATTTCATTAATTAAAAAGATTTAAGAAAAAAAGGTCAGAAAATACACAAGGTAACGGACTGTTTCCTTTTTTGCTTCCTTACGTGGAAAATAAATCAAACCAGTTTTCCCCCCTCTAGATCAATTATTCGTTTTATGAACACTTTAGTTTAGTGTCACCTTAATTTGTGCACCAAAAAGTTGGTTTATTGATGTATATAACCACTTACCAATCACCATAACCAGTTTTGGCAACACCATGAGGATTCTGAAAACACTAGCACCATATACACCAGTGCCTAGGATATTGAACAGAGTCTTGCTCCCTTTTGTTATAAGTTTTCCTCCAATTATTAGTAAGTACTGATAAACAACTATTTGAAAGATATAGCCTCCAATGTTGTCTGCACATGGGAAGAATCCGTACTTATGATAGCACGAGTTTAACTGTAGAGACGAGCCTGCCCATGTCAGAAATGGAGGTTGATTACTAACAAGATCAACCCCATCTGAAATTAGATCATCAGAAGAACTGAGTCTTAAAATTCGGGCTTGAACATCGCCTAAGGAAAGTTCAAGCATGAGAAAGTATAGCAGAAGGCTAGGCATTGATAAAGATATTTGTGACATGCAATGAAAAGCAAAGTTTAAATGAGTTTAGCAAAATGGATATGGAACATATAAAGATTTTCGTGGATTTATAAATGACAACTTGTGCCGAAGGGATCTCGATTTGGAAAAGGAGAAATTAAATATTCTACTATTCTTGACCCATTTTATATATAAAGATATAGATTATCGATATGCTTACTTTCCTTATTTATTTGTCCATACTTTTGATTTCTTATTCTTATTCTTGACCCAAATATATTTTTATTTGTCCATTGATATGCTTACTTTCCTTATTCTTATTCTTGACCCACTTTTGATTTCTTAGTTTTTTAATATGTATTTATTTAATGTGTCATGTTATCAACAAATATAAACTACAATTATTCAATACAGAGATATATTAAGAAAAATGTAAATAAAATTTATATTTTCAACTATATTAATTACTCCATCCGTCCTATTTATATAGGTTAATTTGTCCTTCTCAAATTATAGTCCACCTACCTTGTTGATGATGTATTTAATTTTTTTATTTCCTATTGAATGTACTTTGTTATCAACACAAATAAACTTGTAGTATTTTAAAGGATTAATTACACTAATGGTCTCTATTCTTTCAGGTTTGTAACGATTTCATCCCAATTCTTTTTTTTTAGCAGATATCATCCACATTCTTCCATTTATTCTCACAGAGGGTCCCCAAATCACTATTTTTCACTATTTTGAATATTCTATGACAATTTTACCCCTTGACTTAAATAAAGTAAAATAATAGGAATAAAAAATACAATAAAAGTATTGCAATTGAGCCCTTAACCTTTTTAAAAATACAAAAAAATCTTAAACAATTTTATTTTATTCAAATAAGTGTTCTTCCCAAGCTCAAAAGAAATTATCTTTCCCACCCCACCCCACCCCACCCCCCCCCCCCCCGGTAGCGCAGATCTCGGATCTGCATGTGGTCGGCGGTTAAGCGCAGGGAAGATCTCAGATCTTCGCGTGGCCGCGGCTGGGCGCAAGCACAGATATCGGATCTGTGCCACCAGAGATCTGCAGAGAGATGATGATCGATTGCGCCCACGGAGATGCACCGAGATGACCAATTACGCGGAGATTTACACACCGTAGACGCACTAAATGACCGATCACGCGCGAGAGATTTGCGCTGTCGAGATGCACCAGATGACCCGATTATCGCTACCGAGATTTGCGCTCGTCGGAGATGCACCAGATGACCGATCACGCGCGGATCGGTGCTCACGGATCACAGAGATGCGGCGCGCGCGCGCGCTGATCATCATGGCGGAGATCCGCTCAGCGCAGATCAGACGGACGCGCATGGGTCTCCCAACAACGTACTACTCCATTTTTCGTTGACTTGGTGGCGTGTTGGGACTCCGACCATGGTGTTTTTTTCAGATTGTTGTTTGGACATGAATTTTCAATGAGGAAATCTGGGGGTGGGATGAAAAAATATATATATATTTTTTTTTTAGAAGAACACCAATCTGTATTAAATAAAATAGTTTAGGATTTGTTTGTACTTTTGAAAAGATTAAGGGCCTAATTGCAATGTTTTCATTGTATTTTTTTTCTTATTATTTTAATTTCTTTAAGTCAAAGGGTAAAATTGTCATAGAATTATTAGAATAGTGAAAAATAGTGATTTGGGGACCCTCTGTGAGAATAAATAGAAGAATGGAGATGATATCTGCTAAAAAAAAAAGAATGGGGATGAAATCGTTACAAACCTGAAAGAATGGGGACCATTAATGTAATTAACCCTATTTTAAATATAGTGGAAATTGATAATACTTAAATAAGGTTAAACTAGGAAATTTTTTTGCAAAATTTGCTTTTTCAATAACATTAATTAAAATTTCTTAAAATGTGTGAAAAACAAAATCAACCTATATAAATAAGACAAAGGGAGTATATTTGTATATCTATGTGAAAATAAAATTAAACCTATTTTTATTGAACATTAAAATAAAAAGAACACATTAAAACATTTTTAAGTGGCAAACATCGAAGAAATTCAATATGATAATAGACAGAGGTGAGTTGACAACCTGAGTGACACTAAACAAGACCTCGCACAAGATTGGAATTTTATTTTTCGAACTTGATTTCTCATGTCTTTGGAGAATAAATTCTTTTTGTCAACAAAGAATAAAATTTGGACGTTGGAAGATATAGTATTGACCTGCATCAAAATTCTTATTCTGCCCAAAGAGATTTTTACATGCTTTTGACGTTCGGACTTCGGTTGGGGTGCAACATCTACAAATGGGTTCCTGGACGAAGTTTAGTCGATTGCACCAGGGAAGCTTTTGTTACATTTCCCCTCTAAAAAAAACCTTGAAATCATTTAAAGTTCCAAGAATTCAATACAATCTCACGATATATTTGGTACGATGTATTGAATACTAAATAAAATAAAAGTTCGGGTAACAGCCGTATGTAAAATGATTAGCAGCCACCAAAATCATCGTTGCAAAAGAATTCCAGGTCTGTAAACATAATGATTAATTATCATTATATCCATGCAAGAAAATGAAGTTACAAAATAATAAAAATGAAAAAAATTAACTCATCAATAAAAATTGGTCCGGATACACGAAGTATATTAATACATTCAATTTCGAAGTGTGTTCTATTTTCTAGTTTATAGTTCTTATGCAAATCTTTATGCTACATCCACGGCCGAATCAAAACTTATCTGTAGCTCCTTCCCCTTCCTCTCCCTCGTCCACCACGGCCCCTGCCCCTTGAACCACTTCTCCCTCTATAAGATTGGCTTTCAAATGCCCTATTAGCATATTGGTTTTGCATATTGCCAGCTCCGCGCCCCTTTTTCGAAGTACTATTGCCAGCACCATTAACAGCATCAACAGGACGCTTCCCCCTGCAAATGAAAATACAATGAGTAGATAAAATTTTGTTTCCTCTCCTGAAAATGCTCCAAATTAACAGCATGCTTACTGTGAAAGAAAAACTACATTCACGGAAAGCATTGTAAGAATAAAATAGTTTCCCTTTGAACTGGCATTCGAGCAACTAAAGATCGTGAAAATGCTAGATCATAATTACGAGATAAGAGATTATGTTCTTTTAAGGTCATCCCCATAGCTTCTTATACTTTCCCGACATAATATACTGTATGTACGCTCACATATACATTATTATAATTACTATTGCTGACATGCTTTCAGCCTACCAATTAACACTGCCTTACTTCAGGTTTGGGCAGCATTGATAATCTTCAAATTCACAATTTATTTGATTAGATCAGAAGGAAATTGGAACTTCTCTTATCATTTGGGCTGTTCTCCTATGCATGCAATCAGGCTGGGAGAACGTTACTGAATTTTCTGTTAAAGTATTTTCTAAACAAAGATCCAAGATTTGATAACACATTCGTAATAAGCATTTCGGTAACGTTTCAAGAATGTTCAACAACTAGGTAACATGACTTCTTTCCATATGACAGTGATAATTGTTCCTCAATTAAAAAGCGATGCCAACTGATGAAAAATGTTAGATAATAACCAAAGTGACTTTTGTCTGAACAAATCATTAGAAGCTTATCCCGCACAATATGGTATGCACCAAACTCCCTCACCCTCCCCATTGACCTATACTATATCTACATGGAGGGCTTTTTATGTTCAGTCGTATATATTTTGATCAGTCAAGCATTCCACTTAAATTTCTTTTCGGTTAATACAGAGTTGCATTCTGAAAAAAGTAATAATAATGACAATATTTTCTTTAATAATTTAGAAACGTTGTAAGATTTCAAAGAATGGCCATAAATTGGGTGGAAACAAGTTTCATGCATGGCACACAGTCAAATTTGTCAAGTCACAAAAAATATTAATAAATAAATTGTGCTCAAATTTTCAATGTAGCCAACTCTCTACCATCTTAGAAGTGCCAATAAGATACATACCCTACAGTAGGAGTTGATGTTGTCGAAGGTTTCACAGTTTCTTTCCAAGATAAATTTATTCTCTTGTCGCCAATAAATGAAGGTGACTTGGAGTGCAGTGGCTGAGTTGTCAAAACAACACGAGAAGATTAGTTCAAAAACATGCATATGTGCTTAGAATTCAAAACTACTTCTTTATATCCTTGTACCTGTGTCATAGCCAAGATGTTATTGCAAGTTCGCAATCCAGTCGTAGTGTTCTGCTTCTGCATTTTCTGCATATTGCATAGGTCATATATGTTAATAGTTGGAAAACTATTAACACGCTAGGTCTTGTAATATGAACTCACGATTTTATCCTTTGCTTCATCAGATGAAGCAGCTGCCAATGCTTTGTTGTGTTCAGCCATTCCCTGAGTTAACTTCTTCATTGTAGCCCTCGCTAACTCTTCAACGCAGTTCAACCTGTGGCATAAACAAAAGATATATCAACTAAAATGTTCTTAGGTCATGAAGAAAATAATATTTGTTACCTGTAAACAAAAGGAGAGGGAACAGTGTCGGTGCATGAGATATTGAACAGGATAAGTCTTCCATGTATATAAAGAAAATAAACTAGTAAATCTACACTGTGTATCTGTTCATATTTTCTGCAGAAGCTACAATGAGCTATCACTGAGTTGTTTAAGAAACTACATCATGCAACAGACTCCTAAAGTTGGTGCTCTATTTATATCCTTCCCTCTACTTCAAAATGAATGTCCTAGTGTAACATGCATTCACTGCTGCTACAGCCTAAAAATATTTAATGAGTGACTGGGTAACTACGAAAAGACACTACAAACTTCTCTTTTTTCAGATAGGTTTAGAGTCCAGCCCAAGATTCCATGACATGTAGGGAAAATAAATTATGGGGGGTGGGAGGAATTCAGTTGAAGTCACCCAACTTATATTTTATTTCAATTTGACCATTCCGTCTACAACCGTTTCCAAAACTGACGAAGTTCGTGACCCAACTTATATTTTTGGCAACACAATATATTTTTTGGGTGCTAAAAGAAATACTAAATCTCATGTTTTGTTCTTTTAAAGAGCGAGTCTTCCCTAGTGACAAATGTCATGTATATAAATATAGGACCAATCCTGTTAGCCAGGTCACAAGTTCCACTAGCCTGTTCACGAATGCCGTCAGTTTTGGAAAATTTTGGTGATGGAATGCTCAAATTGAAATAAAATATAAGTTGGGTGACCAACATGAAATAAACGTGTAATTTGGGTTACCCCCAGTGAAATTTTTCCATAAATTAGGAAGACAAATTTAATTTGAAATATTTTAGGAGAAAAATAAATAGAATAAAGACAAGGTGATAGGTTGAATAAACTAACCGCTCGGTGAAATCTTTGTATTGCTCAGAGAAGTCCTCCCCAAGCCTATCTGATGGTTGCCCAGTCACAATCTTGAAACCACATAAGCTATTAGTGGCATTTGGAGCCTGTCTAGTAACAAAAAAGAATATGAGGATTGAAAACGCAGGTACACAAAAGGTGTTAAAATGGAAAGATCAAGAAGCAATGATAACCTTATGAGCTAGATGGTGGAATGTGTACAGCAAGCATTCAACATAAGTGAAGTTCATCTCTTCTCCTGCTTTTCTTCGAGGCATGTACTTCTGAAAGAATGGAAGAGAGGTTTCATGAGGAATAACATCAAATAAAATAGAAATAACAAAAGTTCCTTGCATTTTATAGGTGCTGGCTTCTTGTGGCATTTCTTTGGTTGTGGGGCAGGATCCAGGATTCCCCAACTTGGGGGAGGGGGAGGGGGAGGGTGAGGGGGCTAGCCAACTTCGATAGTGCGAGGAAATTTTATTTATTTAAAAGCAAAAACCCACTTAGTTAGGGCGGACATAGTGAGCTTTACCCCTCAATATACACATAATTAACATAATACATAACTTGAAAGACGAAAAAGAAAAGACGCCAAGAGTACGAAAAGAACATGCAGTGCAAATACAATAAAACACTGTTTAAGTCGCAACTTATAATTCTTCAAAAGATCAAACTTATCAATTATGAACTTTTGAATCAATCCCATCAAAAATATCTTTCTCAATATAGACAATCATGAAGTTGGCTAGGAATACATTCTCCATTTTATTGCAAACGGTGCCTTAATAAGTTTTGTTGTTGCTGCTGAAACTAAAAGAGTCAACACTAAACAAATCACCTAAACATTTTGAACATGCTGCCATGAATGTTATGTCACTTCCCAATATATAAGAGTCAAATCACAATTAGCAGCAGACAATTCACCGTCCCTATCTAGAAATCTTTTTTTTTTTTCCTTTTTTGTTGTACTAGTTCTGTATTTTACTTGGCATCTATCAGTTCTGTCTCATTGATGCCAATACCTAATATCCCGTTCTTCAAATTGTCCAGTATAAGTATTTAACTTGATATAGGCTCTACATGACATGTGTTTAATGTCTTTAGTAATCTGGCCCAACTTATAGCATTTGTACTTTCAAGTTTCAATAGTATATTTATTGAGCTAATAACCAATTTCTTGTCATGTAGAAACTCCCTACTTAATTTCAATATCAAATAATCATTTAAATTAGGTTGAGTTAACAAACATCGATACTATACTTCAAGAATAATGGAATATATAACTCCATGATCAACATCTAGATGTATTTTCATTAATTTATTAATTGATTCATCAACCCACTCCCAATATTTTCATCTCCATCTCATTAACTGCTCGCCAAGTCACTATTCATGCCATTGTAGTATTATTGAGCAAGCTCCGTGAAATATTTTTTTCCCTATTTTTGGGACTGGGTGGGCTCTGAATTCGCCGCTGGGGGTACATTTCTCATATTCGTACAGAGTGCATTTAGAAGCATGCAGTTGCCATAAACTAAATTATTAAACTTGCCTTTAACAGCTGAACAACAGAAGGCAGGGTTAGTCTCGAGTCCTGAGGTGAGGTGTAAGGTGAACTTTCGGCAATGTTTTTAAGCAGGTCCACTCTTCGTTCTTCGGGAAGCTGAAACAGAAACCATGTGATTCTCATAGAGAACACGTTGTTTATCTATAATATGGAAATTGTGATCGGGGATCGTGAGAACATAAAATGAGATTTTAATGCAGAAGCAAGGTTCTATATACCAAAATACAAGGCACATAAACCTAGTAGCTGAATATTACAATGGAACAAACCTCGCAAGACAATACCTCGTCAAAAACAGGAAAAATGTGTTTGTTTACGTAGTTGAAAAACTTGCTATTAGATGCACCCCTCTGCATGTTCAAGAAGTTCGTAACGCTGTAAGAGTACCCTAACGTGTAAATAAATTACAGTGACAAGAAATATTCAGTATACACACCTCAAAAAATGGAACAGCCATAAATAGACATGAAATCAGTCTATCAATATGGTCTCCATCCGTAACCTGCAATAGAAACGTGCTGATAATTTAGTGTTGTGAATATGAGACTTCAAACCAACAATATTTTTGTTCTTTCTTCTTCTTTTTTTATTTGTTTTTATTCTTTTTCATCTAAAAATCGCGAGCTGAGACTTGAGCAATCCTTTAGAAAATCATACTCAAACCATCAATACCAGTTGTCTCACATTTTAAACAGTTCAGTAAATGACCGACAGGCTATAACAAGTATGTAAAGGAGTCAACATAACTGAAACCAGTCAGGACCATAGTTCAGCTTTTAAAGCAAAGAGAATGAGAAACCTCTGATCCACCCAGATGGTAGAATTCATTTTTGAGAACTTCAAAGGCCAGCCATAGACTTGGGTATTTTCAGAGGAAAATGTAAATCTATTCTGGTGGACAACACTTCTCTTGTGCCATGAAATTTCCAAAAGAATGAATGGCTGCTTTGCCAATGCTCTTTATCCTTCGACTTACTCAGGGAAACCTACTTTCAAGCTACACTCTATATGGAAAAATTCATACGCCTATGAGACGCCTATGAGCACACTTCTTCTGCACATAAATATTTACATTCTACCATGAAATCTTAAAATCCATCACTTCTCACAATTTAATTAAAGATAAAAAAAATGTAGAAAAATTGATCACAAGCCAGTTGATTAATTAGCATTCAAAACCAGCCATGGAAAATCAGGACCAAGGAGTCAGAACTGATCACACGTTATTGGCTACTGTACTTTCACTGATATCCAACAAGCGACAATCCCAACATCAGGAGTTGTCCCATTGAAAATCTTGTACTGCTGAGCAGCAAAAGAATTTCGTAACATGAAGTCTGTCAGGGTGTTGAAGATGAGATGTTTTGGTCCTACATGGAGTGATTCTTCATTAATAAAGTTTATCAGAGAAACAGCCCACATCCAATGGCCACCCCAGAAATTAAAAGCACCTTTAAGTCAAGGGTTCTGAAATAGCTAAGAAGCTATTCCTACCAATTCAATTACTAACCTTAGCACAAGGCCTAGAAAATGGCCTATCTCCACCGTAGAGTTAAATTCAGGACATGATAGTTGTTGGGCTCTAAGGCTAATTCGTGAGAATGATACAGGTTTCAAAATCTTGGACGACAAATTGTAAAGATGGAATTATTTCTGCCAATATCAGCAACATAATGTATTCTCAGTGTTGAATATACAAGGAAAATTTTGTATTTCCTTGTGAAAGCACACAAGAGAGACAGAGAGAGAGAGAGAGACGAATACTATACCTAACAATACAGAATAAAGAGAATACTCACATTGAATTGTGCATCCAAATCAGCTTGGCCTTCAATGATTTCAATAAGTTCTTGAACTCGCTCTGGAGGAGCTTTCTCACCAAATATGTTCAAGTTTTTTAAAAAATCCATAAACATCTTAAATTCAGCTCCTGTTACATCTTGTAGACTCTGCAATTTAACACAATCAATCTTGCATCTTGTTCCAAAAATACCGTATCAAAAAAATTTATGCATAACTGATATAACAGATGCCATTTTCTTTACTTTCCACCAGGAAAATTTGATGCTAAAGGAAGATATAGAACTACTACCTTTCATGAAGAAAAATTAAATATTCAAACACTTATCCTTCCCCACGAGAGAAGAAAATGAGGGTAGAAATACAATAATATACCTTTTTAATCAGATCAGTTATGTGTCTTTCCGTTTGATCTGAAGGCTTCAAGAGCTCAGCTTTAAGAGGAAATACCTGCATTAAATATTTCCATAGAAGGACCAGGCCATTCCATTATTTAGCTTTAATTGTCTAAACCAAAAACAACAACCATGAGTATTAATTGGCATGGAGTCACGGTGTTTATCTTCCCACCTTATCTCTAATAAAGATTAGGGTTCTCTCTCGGAGATTTTCATCTATTATTTGCTCTTCGACGCTCTCAATGTGCTTGAATAGGGCTGTCAAAGAAGCTGCATGAAGAAAGCATTACCTAATTGAAGCTCAATAAGACTAAATCCAATTAAAACAGGAAAAGATAGAAAAGAATGCTAAAGTCAGCTCAGGATCATGCAGCAAAAGGATTTTGTAGGACTTCTCATAACGCTAGACAAAATATGTACATTTCACATAACAGAGCTCAATATGGAGGAACATCAAGACTAGAGGTGGATATCCATCTAATATACTTGATAGTGCAAACACAAAGCAATATCGCAGAATTACATCACTTCGTTGTGTATTTCACTAAGGTCCCACTACTTCAGCCAAAACCTACAAGTTATCAATCTATGTTGTTATTTGATATATATATATATATATATATATATATATATATATACAAAAAATGAAGTAAACATGTAAGTGAAACTAAATATCAGACAGTTTCATATCAGATATATATTAACTGTGGATCAGATTCAATGCATTTTCATTCAGTGTCAAGTTTATTAGTTTGTTCTTTAAAAGGGCTGTGTTAGCATATCCAAACTCTGGGAAATTATGACGTGCCTGAACCATTGAACAGGCATCACGAACCCGAGCACAAGGCCCACTCAAAGAACTAGGATATGATCTGTAGCCTCCACTCTGATGACATCTTGTGTCCAAGTTTCCAACACCACAGGTATCCTATAGTTCTAGAAGACAGGCTATTATCACCCATCAGGCAATCCTAATAACTTTTCTTTCTTATTGTTTTGGTTGGGGGAAAACTAAGCCACTTACATGATGATGGTACTTGCTCAAGGAACTCCCAAATAAATCACTAATAATTCTTATTTGCCATCTTAGAAAAAGTAAGTGCACGTTTGGTAGTGTTGAAATTATTTTTTAAGTGCTGAAATTATAAGTTGTTGGTCAATGTGTGGATAAAAAATGGATTGTAAGTTATGAGTTCTACGAAATGTGTGGATAAAAACTATGTTTGACCAATTTGACTAGTTGAAATTATAATTTAAGCAACCCCAAACATGTGCTAAATTCCCACCGCTCATATACTTTTGGGAGTTGGAGTGAAAGGTTAAGTAGAACTTAAGCTGCAACTTGAAATCCACTTAAAGGATAAACATTGCAGAAACCCATGTTAAAAAGTGCAAGATGAGAAACCTACATCTTTATATGTCTAGAATAAATGCCTCCCACTTGGAATTTCTTTAAAGGATGATTTTATCTGGGAAAAACATGTGAGAGGTATACTGAATCATTGGAAAACAGAAAACTATGAAGGGATGCTATACATTAGACACAAAAAGATAGCATGGAACCTTCCAAATAATCATGAAACTACTTTCTGTCCATGAGACTGTATATGTCGCACAAAGTTTAATACTGTCTTCAAAAATCAATCCAATGATTTTATATTATTTACATTGATCAAATCCAACTAAATCAGTGTACAATGTCTAATAGCCCCATCTCCACTATCTCCTTGTTGTGCTATAGCTAAAACTGAAGTGCTCAGAAAGAAGTTTTAAAGCTTTATTTTCTGTCAATATAAGTTGACAATGCAGTTATTAAAAAATTGAATAAGATGTTTTAAGGATAAACAATAAGAAACAATCACAGCAATCTTGTATCCAAATCAAGCCTTTTGTAATCTAATCAGTGGCCATGGCCCTTTCGCTATACCACTCTTACCATATTCCAAATTTCAATCAAAATAAGATGCAAATCGTACATATGGATACTCTTTCACATTTCAACGATAAATGGAATACCTTTCACATCTTGCCTCAATAAGGACAAAAGGGCTTTATGTACTGCATCCCGCTCCACATTTTCCTCTAGAACCATCAAGAATATTCAAGATTACATTTTTACTAGAATATATTTCTTTATTTTACTTATAAGGTACTTTTGCCATTCTATATTTTTAACAGATAAGCTTGAATCGCTCAACTTACCAGCTGTAAGGAGCTGTGCAAGAATGTCAACAATTTTAGAAAGATGCTCTGGTGTGTCCTTGCAGAAAAGAGGAAGGCCTCGAATAGCTTGCACCCGAATCTGAAAATGTATATTAGACATTTACACAGCCTAAAATCCAGGAAAGTTAAAATAAACATGCATGTACAATTATAATTGCATATATTAATAAATGTACCAGACAACAACAATTATTAGCTAAAACAAGTAATATGCAAGAGAAAAGATTAATTATTAATATCTAAATCCACCTTCAAACTTCAATACTATGTTTAAAGCTTCTAACCTCACATCAATTTCACACAACACAAATAATTTCATGTAAACAAAAGGGAGAAGCTGACCCCAAGCTCTTCAGCTTCACACAGATCAAGATGTGCATCAACAGCATTGACCGATAGGCCCGGAAAATACTTAAAAAACCTCGGAATAAGCTGCGCTGCTAATTGTCTTGCTTTTACGCTGCTACTCTTCGCCATCTTTATGATATTCTCATAGTCCTCCGCGTGCTATATAAAAATATATATAAAAAAAAAAAACACATACATTTAACAAAATATTGGATCTTTTAAAATCGAAAGGATTAAATTTAAAAACCCTAGAATGGAAATCGGAAAGACTGATAGAATTGATTCAATTGAAGCAAATTACGGAACCTGAGACTTGTCTTTGACCTCGTTCAGTCGTTCTCCGTACTCGTAGAGCTTCTCGATGTCCTTTGCGTCGTCGGAGGTTTCTGCCATTGCTTTACAGTGCGTGTGTGAGTGAAGAGAGTGACAGCTTACCTGCAGATATAGAGTAATCGTTGTAATATGCGTGCCCGCGTATTTGAGTGAATTGAGTAGAAAATATGTAAGACCTTTCTTTTTTGAGTTGACACAGATGAGAAAGGTTTGGGATTTTGATGCGGAGGCGAAGATGAGAGTGAAACAAAATTGCAGCAAGTGAGCAAGATGACTATCGGGTAATATTCAAATTGTTACTCCTTTTTTTTTTTTTTTTTTATTTAAATGTGTTTGGACTGATTATAAAAAGTTAGTGCTTCTCGCGTTGGGATTCGACATAATATCTATGAGAATTCATCATTTAATTCCTTTTATTTTTTATGAAATTTTGATGGGCGAGAATGATAATCTGAGTTGTGGTGATTATGGTTTTAGGATCAGTAAATTGAGTAAGGAGAAAATCGTTTGAGGGAGAATTTTGATTGAGATAGAGATTGAAGGTGTAGAGACACGCAAACGTATATATTCTTCTTTTTTTTCAATAGCGGAGCGTTACTAGTATGCTGTTTTTTGTAGTGGAATTCGGCCATATGCTCTATGAATTGAGGCGGTGAACAAATTTTGGAGATGATCGATTGAAGGAGCTGGATTGAGGAGGTGAGCAGATTTTGAAAATGATCGGTTGAAGGAGAATATCGAATAAGTGAGATAGATTGAAGCGGTCAGCAAATTTTAGAAGATATGATTTTGTGAGTAGAAAAATTGAAGATGTAGTGACACGCGAACGTTTAAGTACTTTTTTTCTGTAGCAGAGTGATAAATACTTTTTTATTGATTAATGCTGAAAATAACTAGTATACCACTTTCTTGCAGTGAAATTCGACCGTACGCTTTATTATGATAATAAATTAAAGAGGTGAACAAATTTTAAGATAATCAGTAGAGGGAGATGGATTGAGGAGGTGAGCAGATTTTAGAGATGGTCGGTTGAAGAAGATGATCGAATCAGAGATATGGATTGAAGCAGCTAGCAAAATAGAAGATGATTTTGTGAGGGGAGAAATTGAAGACGTGGTGACAGTGTGTAACACACAGACGTTTAAGTAATTTTTTCTTCCCGTAGCAGAGAAAACTCCCTACGATCGTGATAAAGAATAATTACTTCCCAAATCAATTTGAAGTAGATTAGATTATCATTCTTCCTATGTAATTTGTGCATTCAGAAAGTAGAAAGAGCTAGTGGTGTTTGAACAAAGAATTGATCCTGATTTGTAAGATTTGTTTGAAATTAATTAAAATTCTATTAAAAAACTTAATTAAAAGTCAACAATTAATTTTAACCATACATTTCATCACTTTTATTAACTTTTGTCAACAATTAATTCAAATTAAACCCATGTTTTACCTAACTTTAAAAATTGTTAAAAATCAATATCAAAATCGACAATTAATTTTAATAACCCACAACCTTTATCTACTTCAACTTTTATAAAAATTTGCTAAAACTTTTATAAAAAACTTTGTTAAAAAAACTCTAAATTGAGAAGAGACGAGGAAAATTCAAGCATGAATCACTTTGCATCTACAATATATATAATATTAGAATCAATTATTTTCGTGAAATAAATTAACGAAGCAAGTTAATTTTAACTATAAGTGTGAACATATTAAATAATTGTATTTATTTGATAATGTGTACATTTTTTATTGGTTGAATAGTCAAGGAGACACACATTTGGTACAGCAGATGTGGGCTCACACTAAAGAAAGATCACAAAACTAGCTACAAAGGGTTTCTCTGGGGTGCAATGTTCTTCACATACAGGGGCTGAAGAAAACATTGAATATATGTTCTTTTTCTCTGTAACCTTGCAAATATGTAAATATCACAGGGTTTTCAGGTTTTATCATAAAAGCTAAAAAATAAGTATAAAATCTACTAAAAGTTAAACAATTGTATCAGTCCGCAAAGATAACATCTATTTATGTGCTGGTAACTTGTAGTACGTCGTTCAGAACATAGAAGTAATGCAATCAAAACTGGACCTGATCATGATTCGTTCAGAACATAGAAGTAATGCAATCAAAACTGGACCTGATCATGATACGAGCAAGGATAAAACACATCTAAGGGGCACATCCTTGTGCATAAATTATTAAAAGAAGAAAAAGGCCAATCTATGCTCTTACAATTTCCTAACTAATAAACTACAAAACAGGCATATCTAATGCCTGCAACACATCCTTGAACTCAAATTCACGGGTTTCTTTGTTGAAACGCTCTACCAGTTTGTACCTGACATCATTTAAGTAAAATGACTGTGCAGTCTCGAGAAGCCATTTTGCCTCTGAGTCGGTCAGCTTGCTAGTGAACACAATATCTCCACGAATAAGCACCAAGTCGTTGCTTTCTGCAAATTCTGTGTAGTATGAAGCAGTGAAGTATGGAGCAGCTTGAGTTCCTCTTGCCTTATAATCTTCAAGACCAGTGAAAAGCATGTGTGGCATCTGAACTGCACGACAGTTCCAACATAATTAAGCGGCATGAAGCATATATATTTGTTCAAAATCGACAACATCAATTGCCTGAGAAAAGCGGCATGAAGCATATATATTTGTTCAAAATCGACAACATCAATTGCGGGAGAAAAGTTAATTCAGGTCGAACCTTGCAAAAACATTGTTGTATAACCATTTCCTTTCCACATTGGAATCACAAAATAGCGGCTACAGAGAAATAACAAGAGCGTCAACAAACAAGGAAGGATGACATGATCAAAAGACAAACAATAACCAGGAAGGTGATATACCAATCTGCAGCTCTTTGCTTCAATAGATGGTATAATGTTGCTTTCATTGATGCACCAATATGGCCTCTTCCCAAGTGATACTGAGAAAAGTATAGCCCAGACAACTGTCAAACTATTACTAATGATACTTGCAAAAAGTTCACTGAAGAAAAAGATTGAGAGAGAATATCTATATTAGCAGTCTTTGATTCATGACGCACAAAAAAATATGCTAAATAAGTAAAAACATAGAGCAAAAATTGCGAGAAATCAATAAGTATAGTATGTCATTCACCCACTACAATGGAAAAATACTTCAAAAATCCTTCCTAGAAATTGAGGAAGAAGTATCCAAATTCTACTTTAATCTCATTTGAATTAAATTCACTCCATAAAGACATTTATTGTTCACCCGATAAAGACATTAATGATTCATCCTTTTGCAATTGAACTTTTAGTGATAATGAGGTACTACACTTAGAAGGCCTTGTAAACACGGTCGATAATTAAATAGATTCTCCAAGCAGATTCGTTAAGCTAAACAAACACCTCTGCTAATGAGCCTAAACCGTTAATTGGTTCACACTTTATGATGTAATAAAATTATATTTATATTGGAATGTCAGAAAAAATATGAGAAACACCAAAAAAAAACCTGCCATAAAGTGAGAAAGAGTTTTCTAGTGGGAAAAAATCTTGAATGGGGTTTAAAGAATTACATCATCCCAAATATCCACGAGTTCTTCGGTTGATTTATTCTTTGCCCTCTGTATATCAATAATCGACTCCAAGGGCTTCAGTTGCAATGGTGTGAACCCAGTTGCAAAGCTTGATGTCCTGCAAAAACCTAGCAAACCACACTTCAAGAATTCACTAGGAATTGTAGGCTTCTGCACATTGTCAAAATTCCTTCGCAGAGTTGAGACGGTAGTATAAGACTGTTTCGAAATTCTAAAAGGGCTAGGAGCATCTCCACTCAGAGCTACCGGGGAAGACAATATCCTCCTACAAAACTTTGATGCTAGACGTTGCATTATATGCTTATCTGCAATACAAAAATCTGATCTTTGAACATCTAATTGCAGGCAAATGGTAAAACACAGAAAATGAAAACCTTTCCAGTTTTGTCTTAATTTGTAAAAGCACGTAAAGGTTCATTTTAAGCCAAATGTCACAGACTTGCAAATCTCAAGCACTGGGTAGCCTTACCTTCTCCCAAATTCTATACCCCTCGTGGTGAAGCTAACTCAGCCTTCGATGATTTGGTTGGCAAAAATAAAGTTGGCACAAACAAAATAACTTATGCAAGATTAGTACACTAAAAGCTTAAGGGAAAGATGAACCGCAAGACAAATGGTCTAAAGAACTAATTAGAGCTCTTTCAAGAATGTTATCAAACAGTAATACAGCGCCAAACCAGCAACTCACAAAATTCACATAATCAGTAAAATTGTACAAAATATTGTAGACACATTGATATCAAACAAGTAATTGTTTTCCTACAAGTGATATATAACACATTTGAAATCCACATTGTATCGTTGCATGCGCTTGTTGTGACCAATCATTATTTGTACATAGACTTGCAATCATTTTTATCAAAATAAATGATTTAGCTGACCTGATGAATTCAAAAAGCGGAACGATTCTGATGTTAGACTACGAGAAGAGAGTTCGTGCGCCGTTGAACAAAGAAATGCACTTGTTATATGCAATTTATCAAGGAAAATGGAACCGAATGCTGTCGTATTTTTCCATTGGTACTTTTGGGCAAAAATAGAAACATATAATTAATTGACTAAATATTTGGGGTTGCTTAAAATCTCCATATACAGTCTGAAACATGCACGAGTCAACTCAAGCATTAAAGTCATTAATAACCTCTTATAATGGGGATGGACAAAAGCTATCACAATCGATTGAACCGAATTAGAACTGGACGTATTAGTAAGTTCGGTCCGGGTATACTTAAGTTAATCGGTTCTAAGTATTAGAATTGAAAACCTGACTAGAATACCCGGTTTAACTCGATTTTTTTTTTAAGTAAAAAAGTAGTGTCTAGTGCAATGCACCAACCACGTGGAATGACAGCAATGGCACAACATAGATGAACTATGAATGAGTGTGCATCATAGCTTTGCCATGAATTCCGAATGATTATGTGCAATCTGAAGCTCCCATTTCCCGATTTTCCTAGAATTCTTGAGATCACTAACTTGAAATATAAAATTAATACCACCAGGATTGAAATCCAGTTTCGTTATACTCCTCTCCAGAAATTGGATCATCCACCTCAAAAACTTCTTTCTTTTTTCCTCATCCGCAAATGTCTTTGCATATAATGGTGACTATACACAACAAGTTCTGAAATTTCAAATTTTTATAATGAATGGTGATTGGTGGCTATTTTGAACCAAGTTTATTGCAATTTTACCCTAAAATAAATACATACATCATGTTTAGGGTTCACATTGGTGAATGTTATAAATTTTGACTATAAATTGGGGAATTTTATCTTGAAATAAATTCATAGGAAATAAACAGCAAGTTTATTGCATTTTTGTTGTTCTAATGTGTAACGACCCACATTTTTACGCTAAATATATTAGAAATTTTAAAAGAATAGTCAGAGTAATATTATGAAGCATTTTATCGACGAAATATATGATAATATGTTAGTGCCAACAAGTTGTATTTGTTGAGTCATTTAGATTATTTCTATGTATCATTGAAATAAAATATTCTATACATCGCAACAATTTTAATAGCGTTGCTAAACCAAAATATTTTTCTAGTAAACCGATAGGCTTTATAAATCTTATTTTTAGGTATTGTCAAGTTATATTTTATGTGCCACTATATTTAGGTATCATCAAGTTAGAATCACTTTTAAGGACTCAAATGTTTATAACGGGATTATACGCAAACTCTTCTGTAATGATTCTATCAACAACACATACGAAGAACATTTTAAACCAATTAGATAATGAAACATGGACCTAATATTAGAAGCCACGTGGACAAGATATTTTCAAGTTCTACATGGTGTATGAGAAACCAACTACACCATATTATTTCATTTGACTTAGTCTACACCCGAAAGAGCAAGAAGGGGTGAGAAACAAATGATTATAATATTGGATATTTTTGGAACTTTGGCTTGATCTTCAACCAAAAGGATAAGCAATGTGGGGAAAAAGAATTAAAATATTATATGATTCATATAGAGGAGACCCAAAATTTAGGCAGAAAGACAAGGTGCTGTGGTGCATAAATAGCATACACTACTTGGTTGGGAAAAGCAACATTACAACCATTTCTGTAAATATGGCAGGTCATTGCCATCACAAGGTGAGAATGTGAGAAGAGAACAAAGTGCATATTGTGAAGTGTACACACACACACACACACATATATATATATATATATATATATATATATATATATATATATATATATATATATATAGAGAGAGAGAGAGAGAGAGAGAGAGAGAGAGAGAAGTAGGCCAAGCCCAGTAGAAGAAGGACTAAATCAAGGGAGCAAGTTGAACTTGAAATGTAGATTATATCCAATCAATGTGAATTGACTTGATCATCTTGGTTATTATGTGAAAGTAATTCTAATTAATTTGTCACTTTCAAAAGAATGGAATTTAGTTAGAGTTTATGTGCTCTTTGACAACTAAAGTTATATTATTGGACTGATAACTAAATTAAGATGCTTATGAGTAATTCCCTAGCTTTCATCTAATTTTATTTCACTCACCTTGCGTGAAGACAGAAGATAGGTGTTGTGGTACATTCTAGCTTATCAAATAATTGTTTTAGTTGAGGTTTTAAAGAAAAAGGTTCACAGTTAAAGCTAAGAGTATTGCCTCATTTACAAGGCTTACAGAATCGTTTGTTCAACAACAACCAATTCTAGCTTCTAAACATTCTACACTGCAAAAAAAGAAAAGAAAAAACAAATGCAACTAAAAAGGCCTTGAATCATAAAGTAACAAGAACTTATTCTTCAGCCTAGTTATATGTTAACCCTTAGCCCCTATCTTTTAATCCCTGTCTCTATCAGTTCGGTATAATTAAGTTTTAATCCCCTGCACTTTCCAATAGTGTAATTAAGTTCTGACCCTCATGAGCTCTGTTTTTTTGCAATTAGTAGCTAATGATTTTCTAATGTTTATTACTTATACATCTTAATTTTATCTCCACAGCTTGAGTTGAATTTACTATAAGTTAAGTTTCTTGTGAAGGCACAATATAAGTTACTAGTGTTCCTCCACTGGTAACTTCCCTCAAAATTACTCCATCCCAAATGACTGCTGTCAAATTTATGGTATCATTCTTGAGGTCACTAAACCAGACAACATTTGAAAAATGCAAAGGTTTGACCGTGTGATCTACTTAAACAACACATAAAATTATTTCTTAACAGATATGCATCAGAATAAGAAGCAAACATAAGTGTGAAGTGCAATGAGACGTGCTATTTTCCATTCTGAATGTGAAAAGCATGTGCATTTAATACATTTGTATAATTTCCAAATCACTTTGATTGAATTAAAAGGATAACAACTTCTAATTGGGCATAAAAAATTGTTAACGTTGTTTGAATCTTGATTAAATTACTGCAAACAAAAGCCAATTAAAATCTAACTTATAAATTAATCACAGTCTAATTAAAAACTGGTTAGTCCTGCTTAATCAGCATTTACATACAAATGAAAATTTCACCATCACCTTATTTTTTAAAGAAATAATGCAATTGGAGGAAATAACTAACAAATGTATGTGTTTCAACTGCATTATTGCATATATCATTTTAATGAACGTCCCAAAGCCTCTAATCACATAAAGAACCACAATCGAGGCTAGCACAATTTTAACTAGACATTAGTCACTATATTATAATCCCAAACATATTATCAAAGTCCCACATAATTAAACCCAGCTGGTTTCTTGAAAAGCCTAGCATTTTTCAAGTCGACTTAAAACTAATATAACTAACATATGGTGCAAGAAATAAGTAAAATCAGCCCAAAAAATCGACGAATAAGCTATAAATACTCACAGAGAAGAAACAGAGACACAATTGGAAGATAAAGCCTCCTACTTTGACTTGGGTTTGATTTTGAGCGGAAGGGATCAAGAACAGAGAGCTCGGATTTTGGGAAGTGCAAAAGTGGGCTTCAGACCCGAATCATTTGATTGAGATTTGAGGTTGGGCTTTGTTCTCAAATTATTGTTGGGCTTCTTAATACGTTTAATTTTTTTTTTAAGGATTTGGGTGTACTTAAATCCTTCAATTTCCTTTTATATTTTTATGGAATAGTTTCTCGTATATTATAAAAAATTAAAAATAATATTTTTCTTTTTTTAATTCTAAAAATATCAATTTTACTTTTGTAACCTTGTTATTATATTTATTACGTTTGTTACATTTTTACATAAAAATATATATTTGAAATTCAAAATGTTAAAAAATAATTATATAATTTTAATATTGTTATGAAACTAGAAAAGTAGAGAGAAAAATGAAGTGTATAGAGAGAGTCAAAACTCAAGACTGTATATTTATTATAACAATGACCCTTATTTATAGGGTTCTAAATAGAGTTACAATTTTATTATAATACATTCTTCTAAAGTAAGTAGATAACTACATAGACATCTACATACAATTAAATAGTCATTCATCATTATCTATAATTTTACTATACTCCCCATTGAATAACTTATTACACAGTAATTATTTCGTTGTTTGGCAAAAATCCAATAGGACAAAAATATCAATACAAAAAAAAATTATCAAAAATTAGAGTACTCAAATGCTGCCTCATTAAAACTTTGTCAGAAAAATCCAGTGGGACAAAACTTAAGCGAAGGAAAAAGAGTACAGCTACTCCCACTTATTTCAATCGATAAAAAAAAATTTGTATCGAGCTGTCTATATCTTGTGCGTCAATGTCTTCAATGTCGCCATTTTCTTAAATTTTGTATAAAACAATTCTGGTGAAATGTGCTCCATGTTATAACCTCTAAGTAATATTATATTCATACATTATCTCTGGTTGACTGTAGTCAGTATGATGGTTTGCTGTTATTATATTAAAAACAGATCTTCTTGTTATTCCCTTCAGGAGTCTCATATACACTTTATAATATACGGGAGTATAACCAATGAGTTATGATTATGGTAAAATATTTTGTAGGTTATGGACATTCATAACTATAATATTTATACTCATTTATATAAAGAATATGCCTCGTTAAAACCTTAATAGAAAAAAAAATCCGGCGGACAAAAATCCTAGTGAAGGAAAAATAGTACATAATTCTTTTTATACGCCATTAAAGTTGTCTCATTAAAAACCTTGCTAGAAAAATTCAATGGGACAAAACCTTGGTCAAGAAAAAGAGTACAACGCGTATTTACTCCCCCTCGTTATAATATCATTTTAGATCTATACTTCGATCGATTGAGTTCTTGAAAAGTTGAACTATACGCTTTAGGCATATTAAATCCTCCAGGAATTTATATACATAATTTTATTAGTCATGGGAGATGAGTTGGTTATAACAATATTTATTGTATGCATATATGTCATACATTGACAGGCTAACAAGATATCAACTTGTTATTACTTTACATATGCTTTTGCGAAATTCATAATGTTAAAAATCGTGCATTACATATTACGACTTCATTTTCTCATTTCCTTTTCGCATAAATATACACCTCTAAGTGCTCGGACTACATGTCCAGAAACTTCAGGTTTCTCTAGTCAATTCAATTTACTTGGATTGCATTCTTTTAATTGGCCAATTAATTATTTGACAGATTTCTTTCAATATCATCGATACCTTTCATAATATGAAGCGCTTCTTTATATACAAAAGTGTTATCAACAACATTTATTTTTGAATCTATTTTCTTCTCATAACGACATAACTTAACGAGATCTTTTCGTTTTATTATTTCAGCTAGCTAAACCTCTTATGGAGTTTTATAATTAGTTATGTCTATATACTCTCCAAGAATATACACCTTCTCAATAGAACCATCTTTATAATTGGCTCCATTTTTAATTTGAAAATTTTTTAGAATTAAATATCACCACGCTCCAAGCGTGTCATTCATTTACTAGATATAATGTTAATGGATTGTCCTTCAAGGACGTTGATATAAATTAGAGTATTTAGAGCTGGTATATGAGATTTGATTTAATCTCTTTGGTCAGTAAATGTATCTGTCAATTGTATAACTTACAAATGAGATATTTGTCGAACTTCTAGTTCATATTATCTTATGCAATGATCTAGAAAACATAATATGCTGCATTTTCATGTATTCTTTCCAGTTACTTAATTTCTCTCCACTGATGTTAAAAAACTGTCTTATCAAAATGACATTCGAAAAATCGTATTTTAAAATATCATCCGTTAGGACTTAAGATATTTTATAATGTTCCAAATTAAATATGTATTCTCAACATTTTTTAATGATCATCCCAGTGCATTAAGGTAGACCGATTATATATATATTGCACTATCAAAAATTATTAAATGTGTAATATTAGGCTCTGACCATAAGTCAACTATAGTGGGGATAACTTTGATAATGGCATGATACATATAAGTGTTTCTGCATATAAAATAACATTCCGTAGATAAAAATAGGAAGCGCTTTGTTCTCAATAGTAATGGTTTAGAATTTAATTGGAGGCGTGAACAAACAGTATTACTAAACCATTTAACATCATCTCAACTAATATTTATTAAAAATTTGAGATTTAGACTCACTAACATTGACAAGACACACCACCGTCTTATTTGAATAATCTGAAAATTATGCTTATAATTCAAAATTTGAGCAAGTAATCTCGCAAATTTCAAGTTACGAATAATAACAACATACAATCATCTAGTATATGTATCTATTAGATATAAATAATATATAGATGGTCAACATGGAGGGTGATGGGGTCCCATAAATCACCCTAAATAATTTTCAGAAATGCAGGAAATTCAGTACCGATTCTAGCTAGTGAATGTCTATTTGTTTATATATCATGAGAACAAGCATTACGTGAGAATTCATTGTATTGAAAAATCTTGTGGTTTTCGATAGATATTCTCATTAATTAATAATTCACGTCATATTGATCTGAGATGATCTAACCGGTAATGCCAATCAATAAAAATTTTAGGACATTGAACTTCCGATTCAATATAGTACTTGTTTAATTGTATCAATATTTATATAGTACAAATTAGAAGAAATGAATAACATAATATTTGTTTTATCATTATTGTCTTTTTCTTTAAGGGATACATATATGTACAATAGGTACGTTCTATTGTCGCCATATCTGAAATATAAATGATCTAAACAACATGTCAAAAAATAAATTTTGTAGAACATTGAACTCCTGGTTCAACATAATACTTGTTTAATTGTACCAATATTTGTGTAGTACAAATTAAAAGACATGAATAACATAATATTTGTTCAAAAATATATTTTTCAAGAACAACACAATATCTCCAAGAGTATTAGTATATATAAAAAAGAATGTTTTTTCAAGAATATTAACCAAATATTCTTCTAGAATATTGATGTATTTAAATTTGTGCATTCTAATAAAAAATATCACAATATTCTATTAGAACATTAATTTGTGCAGTAAAGTTGCGATTCTAACAAAAAAAAAATTATAGAATATTGATTTGTACAAATATAATACTTCTTCAAGAGTAATCGTATAATACTATTAAATTGTGCTTCTCCATGAGCAACAATACAGTATTTTTCTAAAATATTCTATATATTTTTTTATTTCTTCAGGAAAACAATATCATTTTCTTTTACAATATTAATATTCATAAAGTTATACTTCTTCATGAGTATTAATAAAATATTTGTATAAATATTAATATACAAATAATTGTTCTTCTTCAAGATGAACTCAATATTTTTTTGTTAAAAAAAAATATTGACATGTATAAATTTTATGCTTCTACGGAACAATAAAATAATATTTCTATAAAATATTAAAATACTCATCGAGAGCAATAATTTAATATTAAATCTTTACACAATTACGCTCTTCGAGAGCAAGTAATATTCTACTGAAATGTTAATATAATGTTGTGCTGCTTCAAGAGCTACAAAAAATTGTTATTTAGGAATATTAGATTATGTAAGAATTTACTCATCGGGAGCAAATATATAATAAATGTTTAGATCTTATACAATTATGCTATTCGAGAGCAAGTTATATTCTGCCAGAATATTAATATAACGTTGAACTTTTTTAGGAGCGACGACAAATTATTTTAAAGTATGAAACTTTATAAAAATTTGCTCTTCAAAAACAAATAATTTAACATTAAAGTACAAAAAATAATGCTATTCGAGAGCAAGTCATATTATGTCAAAATATGAATATAACGTTGTGCTTCTTCAGGAGCAACAATAAATTATTTTAAAATATTAAACTTTATAAAAATTTGCTTTTCAGAAACAAATATTTTAATATTAAATTATATTAATTATGCTATTTGAGAGTAAGTCATATTCTGTTAGGATATGAATATAACATTGTGCTTCTTCGGGAACAACAACAAATTATTTTAAAATATTAAACTTTATTCTAAAGTAAAGATTTGATATGCAAGAACAATATTATAATATTCTTATAGAATATTAGATTTTATAAAATTAGGCTATTCGAGAACAATTAATATTCTACTGAAATATTAATATAATATAAAATTGTGCTACTTCTGGAGCAACAAAATATTCTTATATAATATTTATATATTAGGTCATGAAATATAACACAACATTCTTTTGTAATATTGATAGAATTATAATTCTTTAGGAAAATAAAAAATAAACAAATATTGTTCAAGAATATTTTAGAACAATAAATACACTGATTTCTTGTCCTTTGCCGTTGAATAAAAGTTAAAGCATTGTTATCTCTAATTAAAGCATGAAATTTTTTTCTAATTGCTTCTCATAAAAATATCATAACAAAAAATATAATATGAGTTGGACTCATAAATCAAAGCAAGGATAGATATATAAATACTAACCAGTTGGTGCTGTTTGAATTTTTTTTGGGATATTGACGCTTGAGAAAGTGGACTTTGGGCTACTAAGCTTTTGTTTGTTCTTTATGATGTTTGGATATCAGTTTGGTTTGGTTGCTTTAGTTTGCTTTTCTTTTTTTTTCTTTTGAATTAAAAATTAATAATATCTAATTGCTAACTCAGTTGGCTAGAATTTCCTGCTGATAACGTGTTATGAAACTAGAAAAGTAGAGAGAAAAGAGGATAGAATAGAGAGAGTAAAATTCAAGTCTGTATATTTATTATAACAATGACTCTTATTTATAGGATTCCAAAGAGAATTACAATCTTATTAGAATACACTCTTCTGAAGTAAGTAAATAACTACATAGACATCTAGATACAACTAAATAGTCATTCATCATTATCTATAATTTTACAACAAATATCAAATTTAGTAGGTAGTAAAATTATCGCTTTTTTTTTTTTTTTTTTGGCTTGGTGGGCATGGAGAATTGATGTTGGGCTTTGGTCTCCTCAGATTATTTTGTACTTCTAAATACCTTAATTTTTGCTTAGAGCTTGGGTGTACTTAAATTCTTAAGTTCCTAATTGGTCTTCATTTTTTAAAAAAAAAATTCTCCTAAACTCATTTTTAACTATACATTTCATAGAAATTGTAATTTTTATCAACTTTTTATCTACACAACTTTTATCAAAATCTCTTAAAAATCTAATTTTTATCTACATCAAACGAACTCTACAACTAGATAAGTACAATATATGATAGCCTATTCGTGTCTCATTAGTCCATAACGTATCTTATTCATGCAAACTCTCTCAATTTGCTTTGGAGGGATAAATCTCATTATGACAAAATTCTCTCTTAGATTACTCTATGCTAAACTTTTTTAGCACTATATCTATACTCGTAGATTGAGACAATCCAAGTATCCATTTAGATCTGTCTCTATAGATTTTGATTCCTAAAATATAGATTGCTTATTCTAGATCCTTCACTGAAAAATTCGTAGACAACCATATTTTCACGATTGGAGCATGGGAATGTCATTTTCGATCAACAATATGTCATCTACATATAATACTAGAAAGATTATTGCGCTCCCACTAAAATCAAACGTTCAGTTATCTCATCAAAATGGATGTTCCAACTTTTAGATACTTGATTTAATCCATAAATGGATCTTTTTAACTTTTATACCTTATTGACATCTTTGGATTCGAAACTTTCGAGTTGTGTCATGTACACATCATCCAACAAATTCATTGAGAAATGCAATTTAACATCCATATGTCAGATCTCATAATAATGATATGTTTCTATAACATATAGAATCCCGATAGACTTAAGTATGGCTATAGGTAAAAATGCATTATCAAAGTAGATGTCTTGCCTTTGTTTATACCCTTTTACTCTTTTAACAACTAGGGGTTCTAATGTTGCCTTGGTTAGGTTGGACGAATCTATTATCTAAAAAGAAAACTAAAATGGGTGTTCAAATGTAATAAATATAACGCACATTTTTTGTAATAAATGTAATAAGTATTACAAAAAGTAAAAATAGTATTTTTAAAATAAAAGAAGTAAAACAATATGTTTTAAATCGTTTTATTTTTTATAATACTAGTTACTGCAAACGTGCGTTGCACATTATTCAGAAATTTTTTAATGTCTTGGATAAATATTATTTTTAAATTTTAAGTTAATACAAATTGATAGTTTTATGGTGTATATATATAAATTGTTCATAATTTCCAATACAATGTGTAATGTTCTTATAAGATGTGTAAACATTACATAAGAATAAGAGAAGTTGAGAGAGATATTTTTGGATGATAATGCCCTCAGGGATATTTCATAATTACTAATATGTATTTCTATTAATATTATCTTGTTCTTTAAAATTCCATGGTATTATCATTTTGTCACTTAATATTCAATTTATTTACAGTAATACAATTATCATTAATTATGTATCCATAAATTACTACATTCATTTTCTTACATAATTTATGTATGTAGCTAGTATATATGAATCTACTTAATTCCACATGTCTAATTAATAAAATACATAAATGACTATTAAAATTCTCAAATAGATGAATGCATAATTAAATTAAATTTATGTTCCAATAGATATTAGCCAAATGGGTGTCGCACATTAGTTTTTAATTTTTTAAAAATTTTGTAAAAGTGTTATTTTTAATATTTAATCAATACTATGCATAACATATAAACATATCAAATAATAAATAACAAACTTTCATGCATGGAGTAACATTCAACATGATAGGAAAGTGTGATCAACATTTAATTCAGAACCTAAATAATTCTTGTCTTTAAATCGTAGAATAAAAAATGCATTGGCATTTCACGTTCACATTGAAAAATCAAATCATGTTGTCTACATTATAGATGTCTATTTTGATAAAATGTTTACTTTTCGTAATCATTCAAAAAGAATATCAAATGATAAAAGAGCGTCTGGCGCTCAAACAACATGAAAAAAAAAATCATACCCAAACTTGAAAAGAACTACTACTACTCCGTGTATACGTCGTCATCACTAATTCAATCACCATGCACTCTACCAACCTTTCACTGCGGGCCTCATTGTCTGAAATAGGTGAAGGTGCATCTTCACAAATACACATCTCAGTAGGTATGCTATAGTTCTCAGAGAACTCGAGTGCATCATCTCGAGCCTGCTCTCACTGCGTCGTCAGTTCTGCACAGAAGGCTTGTAGTCAATCTTTCGTGGCAAAGTAGGTACAACTGCTTCCCATAAGTAATTATAAATCGATGAATAAAATATTGAAAAAGGTAAAAAGAGAATGATATTGATTGTGAGAGAGAGATTGAGATATGATGACTGCATTTTGTAGTTGGTGATTCAAGTTTAAATTTGTTTTTACAAAAATGGATACATTGAATGAGAAGTCAACATGAAATATGAAAAGATTTATTATCATAAATGGATACGTTGAATTAAAAGTCAACATTTACAACTAAATAAATTGAATAAATTAGTAAAACAGTTCAATGAATGTATGACTTTTAATATAATAATGTTTAAATATTTACATTAAATAAATTAATTAAATATGTATTGAAAAGCAAAAAATAAGGATATAAGTATGGTAAGGATAGAAATAGAATTGTCCAAAATAAATTTCATTTCCCGTGATATTTAATATATTATAGATATTCCGATATAGTGAGTCAAAACATATTCTTATGAGAATATCAGACCTTGAATCTTGTCGGGCTCAACTTGTGAGATGGCGTGCTGAACCAGCCAAGTGCAAGAGCCCATAACAATGCACGACCCAATTTACGCTGCTGAACCGTATCAGGCTCAATGTGGGTCGTCAAATCCAGGTGTGACAGCAAGAAAGTCGAAATTGAATGAAGACCTTGAGAACAAAATTTTAGACCTGTATATGTCCCTTCTCTTTTTTCCTGAGGTCAACAAATCAGGTTGTCCCAATTAAAGTTTGTGGTGGTCCACAGCTTTTACTTTGCACAAAAAAAAAAGGTTCAATCCACTGAAGAAACCAGAAATTGTAAAAGAAATGGCAATTAAATGAGAGACTGAACATATGGGCCATGGGCACTGAGAGCAACATATGGAGGGGAATTGGGAAAGGTCAAATTTATATTGAAAGGTAGTTAATAAGTTGGTGAGATTCCTCATTGCACTGCACATGGGTCTCACTTTCTTGGTTCTTAGACGATGTATTAATGAATATGATATTAGAATAGACAAAATAGAAATATATCGGGTAAATTACAGGTAGTGTTTTCAATTTTTGACTTTATTTGTATTTGTATTCTCAATATTTAATTCTTGACATCCATCACTTCAATCTTTTTATATAATTAGCAGCTAATGCCCTCTGTGATCAAAATACTCTTCAACCTTTTATATAATTTACAATCTTTTATGCTATTTGATGTCATATTAAAATATTTCACAACATTTGCATTTGTTTATTGATATAATATATGATTGTGAACAGTGGCGGAGGGGAGGGGGGTCCTTGGGGTGCCCAGGACCCCCCAAATTTCTGAAACCTTTTTTTTTTTTTTTATTTAAATTTTAATTTTTTTTTTTTTTTTTTAAGTGATAACTATAAGCCCAAACCAAAACATAAGAAAATGGCCCAAGCTATAAAATACTCAAACAATGCTGTAAACCCAACAAATATTACCCAACCCAAATTCCAATTACCCAACCAACCAAAAGCCCAATTCATACTTCTTCTTCAATCTGATAGTCAGAAACGCAATTGCAAATACACAATCGTAGAAACTTGAGCAGTTCAACCCTTAATTCGGAATACGCAAATAAAAAAAAATTAAATCACTTCCTCATCTTCTACAAAATTCGGATCGAAGAATCGATTTGACGATTTCCTATATCATGTTCACCGCGTAACATAACAGACTAACAACAAATTAGCAATGGGGAGTCCCTCTTTCTAGTAAAATCTTATGTTTCTGGGGATATGAAATTGATATGGGATTACAAAATTACAAATGATTGACCCATTCCTCAAATGATAATACAAAATTAATAAATGCATTTTGCTTGTTAATACATATCGTGTTCAATTGATTTTTTTTTCTTTGAACTTGAGTAATATTTAATTTCATTTGTAAATCGGATCTTCCTATTTTGGAAGATAATTTTATAGAAAGGCAACGTGAATAAGAAGAGTTTGACTAATTTTAGATCTTGAATATTTTTGTACAATTACTTCTTGTACGATTTTTAAAAACTATGACTTATAAAAAAAATATTATTTTCATAAAAATGAGCTCAATAATTGTGGTTTGAGAAAAAAAAATTTGGGGGCCGCCTCGAACCCCATGAGGGCTTCGCCTCCCGACCTACCCCATAAAGGACCCCCAACTTTAAAAGTCTGGCTCCGCCACTGATTGTGAAATATTGTAAATTTGTAGGTCACAAACTCACAATAACTGTATTATTGTTAGCCAGTCTAAATAAATGTATGATCCAATCGAAATAAAATTTTATTTTATGTATTATTGTTATCAATAAATTTTGTATTTTCAATATTAAATATTTGAAACACTTATTAAATTTTAAATATAATGTGTTTAAAGTAAAATTTCATGTTTACAAAAAAATAATTTTTTGTTACCTACATTACATTATTACTTATACAATCTATCACAACGATAACTTGAAAATGATGAAAATACAATATTATAAATACATCACGTGCAATGCACGAACCAAAAACTAATATTTTGAAAAGACTCGAGTGGAATTGAAATTATATAATTTTAAAATATTCAAATATTTATAAATTGTGTTATGTTAATATAAACATCATAATTCATTACCATAATATATTTATGGACTAAAATTAATTCTTTTATTAAAACTTAACTGGATTGGAATCATATTATGATAATGAATTATGGTGTTTAAATATTTATAATTTAGCATCAAATATTACAATATTGACAATATTTCACAATCAAATATTATATCAATAAACAAATGCAAAAGTTGTGAAATATTTTAATATGGCATAAAATGTTGTAAATTATATAAAAGGTTGAGGTGATAGATGCCTAGAATTAAATATTGAAGATACAATTGCAAATGAAGTAAAAAATTATGGACACTAGCTACAATTTACCCAAGAATATCATATCAACGTTTTCTATTTACGCTTCTTATTTAGGACTTGGTGAGTTTGGTCTACGTTCATGTTTGGAATTAACGGCATTGGCACAAAATTGATTTACAAAACAAGACTCTTAGAGCATATCCAATGCAAATTGTCTATTGTTTTTTAGACGTGCTATATAAGCACAAATAAATGGAGTTATAAAAAATCATCTCCAATACATGTTGATGAGGATTCCGTCTAACTGATGTGGCACACTAAGAAATAGACTCCGTCTAGAACTCCGTCTAAGTTTAGACGAACTTCTAGATTGAGTAACTCAACAAATTTAAATCAAATTCAGCATTTTATTAAAAAAAATCATACGAGAGAAATAAAAATTGAAGACCCGCCAATTGAAAAAAAAATTAATGCTATAGCGTTAAAATTAGTTTTAGACGGAACCCATTGGAAATAAATTTATAATTTGACCATCTATTCAAATAGACGTAGTTATACATAGACTGAAAGTCCATCTATTTTATTTGTTATATAGATTACAATAGACAAAATGCATTATAGATGCTCTTATATATATTATTGTTAATAAAACATATCCATTGTGCATGCTTCCGTAGCTAAGCCTAGCTGTTGTGCAATACTAAAAAGAGTTGTGATCTCCTCTCCACAGTGGGGATGGATCATCTTGCCCACTGCCTATATGGCAGTGGACGATTGACCAAAAAAAATCTTATTTAATGTTAGCAAAAAAAATTGGTCAATTGGCTTTGGACAAGATGATTTCTCCTATTATGGGAAGGAGATCACCACTCATACTAAAAAACCTAGATAGTACAATAAATAAAAGTTTAATAATATATATAATATATTTGGTAGTATTGAAATTATTTTTTAAATGCTTATATTATTAATTATAGGTAAATATGTGGACAAAAAGTAGATTGTAAATTATGGGTCCCATAAAATATAAAAATAAAAAATATATTTAATCTGTTTGATCAATTAAAATTATAATTTAAGTATCACCAAACATATGTTAAGTCTGATTCATCCAGTTATAAATGTTTAAAGGGTCTTAAAACATTTGATGCATTTGGCCACTTAGAAGTGAGACCTACGGCTATAAATCATGGACAGTTGTCCATGCCCGTGAAATGATGCTTTTTGCTAAACAGTATTATTTTATCCAATATCACACCACGAAGTACTCATTCTTCAAATTTCCCTATCGAACAAAATGAGCAAATAGAATATATTGCACAAGGGTAAAGCCCCATGACTTGCGTCATCCAGCAAGAGTCCCGCCCCTTTTGTGTGGTAAAATAAACTGTACAATAATTTAATAGTATTATAAAATTAAAATTGTGTTTATGACAATGTTTGATAGCGAGATTATATAAGACTAGACAAAATATTAAAAAAAAAAAGTTTAAATTTTATTTATTATATTGTTCAGTCTTATTAAATATGACATATCGAATGCACTTAAAATACAAGAACTGTTAGCCGAGCCATCTTAAATCTAATAGAAGAAACAAGTCTAACAGTAATGCTTACATGGTTTCATCCTTTCATGACACTTATATGAACAAAAAACTATAATTAAAATATTTTTCTGCAGTTATGGTCCTTTTTAAGAGGACTTGTGCATGTGTGTGTGTGAAAATTTAATTCACAATTTCTGGGCATCACTCACGGGTTTTGATTCTCTCATTAATGTGACAAGTTTTTTTTTTTTTCTCCAACAAGTACACTTACAAATAATACTGCTAATTTGTCCTGCATTGCTCTCTACAAACAACCTGCCATGTCTGTCTCTTCCAATTCATTCCCTGTTATCATTTTTATGTTCATTTTCCTTGTTACAATGGCTTCTCACTCTTTCGCCAAGTCCACAGCCAACACCACTCGCCGGCCGCGCCAACTCTCCGTTGGTTACTACGCCAAATCCTGCCCTCTGGTTGACCAGATTGTTGCGTCCGTAACCTCCCAGCAATTCAGAGAAGCGCCGGTATCTGGCCCAGCCACCATTCGCCTCTTCTTCCATGACTGCTTCGTTGAGGTAATCACTAGACAACCCTCACCTCCACCATTCCCAACTGCAAATTTAATTGTTGAACCACTTCATATAAAAACTTAAGTTTCTATAGAGACGTGCATATGGAACTTATTTCTTTATCAAGGGTCCAACTAGTACAGAATTTTCATAAATGGGTGGCATCAAGAGCAAAACTTTTGTCTTCTAATTGTTTATGAATGGTGTTGCTTAAGGGGTGTGATGCATCAGTACTGATAACAACAAGAATGGGAAGCAAATTAACAGAGAAGGACGCAGAGGATAACAAGGAACTGGCACTGGAGGCATTTGATAGCATAAAAAAAGCCAAATCATTGGTGGAGAGCAAGTGCCCTGGAGTTGTATCCTGTGCAGATATACTCGCAATTGCAGCCAGAGATTTCGTCCATTTGGTAACACAATCTCCTATTATTTGGTGCTTCTCGTTTTTTTCCCTCAAAATATTGGCCTCACATGCTCATCAGGAATCAGAATTATTGATAGTGACACCAAGAACAGTGAGATGGTTCTAAATTCTAGTAATGTTTTCACTCTTTTGATATATGTTATCGTGCCGGGGGATGTGACTTTGTAAGAAGTCGGGTACATGAATTCTTGTTTATAATCGAAAATTTCAAATAAAGTCAATATGCTCACACAACAACACAACAAAGAGACAACCTGAGAAACTTTTCTGTGTTTTTAGATTGCATCATTAAGAGTAGAACAACCTATGCAGATTGCAGAGTGATTAAATATTGTTTTAATTAGAGAAATAACAGCTGTGCAATTTTGTCCATATATAACCGGACAAATATTAGTTTTTTTTTTTTTTTTTCCCTCCCAAATTTGGTCATTTATCAGTCATCGATGTACCTTCAAATCTGTTGGTGCTTTTGAGGTATTAAATTCAAAGAAATTATTTGTCACTTGGTACTTGGTAGGAAATGACTGATTTGTAACACTATATTCCAAAGATAATAAGACATAATTAGAAGAGTAAATTATACTGTATTGTAAATGCAACAGGTTTTTGCTATTATTAAAATTATGACACAGGTCAACAGTCAACCACAACAAAAAATGAAATCAATTTTGGTTTGATCCAGGAGATCTTAGCAGTAGATCATTTATGGTCTTAACAAACTTTGTTAACAATTAGAACTTGTTTGGTATGGTTTATAAATCAATTTTAGTTTATTTCATCCATCATTTTTTATTTTTTAACCCACTTCAATTCACTTTTAACATGAAAAGTCAACAATTTCAACTCAAATAAACCAATATTGGTTTATAAACTAATTTATAATCTCTGTCAAACGAACCCTTATATATTACATATAAATGAAAAAGAAATGTGATAGAAATCAAGGAATTTTTATTACTTTTTACATTTGTATGGGCTCGATTTCCAAGTGTGGCGACCCTTAATCGATTTGACACAATGCTACATGCATATATGATGTAGCAGCTTATTATTAACAAAGTTTTTTGTATGTATTACAGGCCGGAGGTCCATATTATCAAGTGAAAAAAGGTAGGTGGGATGGAAAATTTTCAATTGCATCAAGAGTCCACTCCAATCTCCCTCAAGCAAATTCAACAGTAGACGAACTTCTCCAGCTCTTCAAATCGAAAGGCCTAACACTTGAAGACCTAGTCGCCCTCTCCGGTGCACACACCATTGGTTTTGCCCACTGCCACCATTTTCTCAATCGTCTATACAACAACAAGGGCACCAAGCAACCTGACGCAAACATTGACCCGAGACTCCTAAAAGCCCTCAAAATGTCATGCCCACAATTTGGAGGGAATTCTGATATTGTTGCACCGTTTGATGTCACAACCCCATTCTCATTTGACAGTGCATATTATGGGAATTTAGAGGCTAAATTGGGCTTGTTGGCTTCTGATCAAGCTCTGTTTATGGACCCAAGAACAAGGCCTTTGGTTCAAAATCTGGCAAAGGATAAACAGAAGTTTTTCCAGTTATTTGCTGCTGCAATGGATAAAATGGGATCCATTGGGGTGAAGAGGGGAAGGAGACATGGAGAGAAAAGAAAAGATTGTAGTATGCATATGTCATGACTGTTCATTTTTATTTTGTTTTGTTTTATTTTTTCTTGGGTTTGGCAATGTTTATGGGTGATTGATTTTAGTTTATTATTCTTTATTTAACCTAAATTAACGAACTTTATAATTCTTTAGATGAGCTAATAGGTTCTTGGACCCTTTGTCAAAAGTAGATTATATTAAAGAATCTGAGTGCTATTTGTGTCAACTTAAGTCCAATGTGTGGGCAGTCCTGCATAACTTTATTTGGGCCACAGCTTTATTATGAGTATAGAAAGATCCAACTATTTGCATTTTGGGTAACTTTCATAAATAACATAAAAATACAAACTATTTTCATAATACTTTGTAACTTTTTTTTTTTTTTTTTAAAATACGATCTTAGTTTTTGTACACTTTATTTGAATATTTACTTATTTTTGTAATACTTATTTTTGGTACCAAACTGAGAAGAGTGTGTTATGCGTGTAACATACTCTGTTATATGTACTACTACCAATACAATTGACACCCTACACCACCAACGTCAACACCACGACCACCTCTACAAACCACCATCTGCACCACTATCGCGCCACCATCACCACCATCACACGCCTCTACCATAGTCCACCACTTGCAAAACCCTAATTCATCCAACTGACCACCACCACGCTTAGAATCAGGTATCCCCACCACCGTCGTCGCCTACTTTCACCATAAACCACTGCCTCTAAAATCATAGCCCATCTCACGAATCACCACCACCATGACCAAATCTTCACGCTACCACCATCTTCGTCACCAAGAAACAAGATAAGTCACTAAATCCTAACCCTTCACATCGATGCTCCACTACTGCCGCACCAAAAAACTAAAAGAAATCACCAAATTCTAACATGCTTTATTGTTGCACCATTGCCACAGTTGCACCACCGCCACAGTCGCACCACCATAACCACCATCCAATCAAATCCCCACACCCACCACAAAAACAAACTCATAAATCAAAAAATAAATAAATAAAACAGATCTGCAATTGCAAATGTAGAACTAGAAAGAGAGACGGTGGAAGATCTCACTGTGGTGATGGTCGGGTATGGTCGGGTAGGTGGAGTCTCGGTAGTAGTGGTAGTGGTGGTTGTAATTGGATCCTCATTTAAATTTTTGTTGTAGTTTCGACCTTCAATTTTTGTGTTTTTTATATCTCCATACACAAAACTTCATTTAAAAAGTTCGTTACAATATAATCCAGTTAATTTCACAAATAGTCGCTATAAGTTTAAGCGAACTTTTAAATATGTCCTTAAAGAAATTTTTTGATTCATTTAATCATTAAAGTTAAATAATGTTATATAATTGGTCACTCCGTCAACCTGATTAATGCCATATGCGATGTAGGAGCTGTTAAACTTGACGTGGACTAATGACCATTTTAGCAATTGATTCTTTTCAATTGGCCTCCATTTGCAGGCAATTCAGCTTTGTGGCCACTTTTTTTACTATTTATTAATGATTAAAAATAGAATTACGGTTAGATGGAGGAATTGAGATTTTTTGACTGAATTAAGATGAAGTTTTTTCTTTCAAGAATTGCGTTAGTCAATGCCAAGGCTTAACAAGGTCACGTCAGATCTGGTGTGGGTGCTGTTAAAAGAATGACCAATTATGTATAGAAATTTTACTTTGATAACTAAATAATTCAAAAAATAATTTAATGGGCAATTTAAATTTCAATGAACATTTGTGAAATCAACTAAAATATAATATTATCAAGAATTTTGATTGAAAAGATCATTATGTAGAATAAGTTTCATATAACACCCTGTAAAATAATATTTATAATTCAAAAGGATTAGTCACATACTTTAAAATTTCTTCACATTAGGTGGATTATGTTGCGCGACATGCTTCAAAAAAGTGTACCTTTAAATAAGAAGTAAGGCAAAGAACTTCTAAGAAAGCAGTCGATAGTCATATAATAAGCAACCACAATACATATAGTATTAAACCAAAATGCATAAATATAATTATATATAATACGGAAAAATACATAGACATAGCAATTTAGCATATGTCAAGGGTTTTATTTGTCATTTTTTACTGGTCCGTTATGTTTCATCAAAGTTATAATCGGGAGGGGGAGGCTAAGAAAGTATTAAAAAGGAAAATATAGATTCCGTTGCCGGGACTTGAACCCGGGTCTCTCGGGTGAGAGCCGAGTATCCTAACCAACTAGACTACAACGGATTTGTATAATTATTGCCGCAAATTATAAACACGTCATGGAAACCAAAAAATAGAATACAGAATGTTTTACATGTTCATTTTTTGTAGTAGAAAGATTAAAGATTTTTTAGCTAAAATTTACGAAGGAGTTTGTGTATAACCAGGTAGTATTCTCGGATCAAGAGACAGAAACATGAAAAGAAACAGCCAGCAAAATATGATTAATATTAGAAGTTGAACAAAATCTTCTATGTAATGGGAAACCTTTCCTTTTCGTCAGTTGAATGGGAAATTGATAAACAGCTGTTTGTGTTTTCTGTGCTTAAATTCTGATCATATGCAGCCACTATTCTTTGATGATCAGGTGGAAAATTGAGGAGTGCTTTAGAGCCTCTCATGTTGAACGCCGCGGTATCATAAGCCAAAGCTGCTTCTTCAGCTGTCTCAAAAGTGCCAAGCCATATACGTGCACCATGTCGGGTTGAGTCACGAATTTCTGCAGCGTATTTTCCCCATGGACGCCGCCTCACGCCCCTATAGTGCTTCTTTCTTATGGAATGAGAATGAGCCACCACCTGGACGGCTTTTCTTTGGGGCAAAACTGAGGTTCTGAGGGCATTGGCCTCGTTAAGAACTTCATAAAGAACCATTTCTTGTGAATCATTCTCGTTTAGAGGTAACTCATTTTGGACTAATGGAACCATGGCGCAAACCCTTCTACTTTTGTCAAGTTTTGTTATATAATATGGATTATGGAATGGACGGTGTGGTGTATATATGTTAAGGAATATTACCAAGTGGGCTCTTGGTATTGGAATTCTAGGGGCAAATGATGTGACGTCATCACTGTCGTAACCTTTCAATGGGACCCAATATATTTCATTAGTGACCCAATATATTTCATTAGTGACATCAAAGTCGTGTGGGAATGCAAAATTGACATGGTGAAGACTTGAGAAATTTCAAGCTTTTTGGTTATAATTTTGTTTTTTATACTCATTAAAAAAGACACAACTAAAAAATAAAGTTTTGGCCAATAACCTAATAAATTAACATCCCGTCAAATGAGGTGGAAATTCTTCTTGCAATTAAAGGTGTGTTTGATTTGATTAAAATTAAATTTTTTGAAAAAATTGATAAAAATTGATAAAATGTGTAGTTAAAAAATTGTGAAAAGTTGTTGGTCAATAAAAATGGTGGTTAAAATTAATTGTTGCTTTTAAATTCAACTTTTTAACAAAATTTTGAAAACAAACGAACCCTGAAAGAGTTTATCACAAATTTCATTTTCGATATTTTCAAGAAAATTTTTAAAATTATATTATAAATGAAACAACTATGAATATTGAATAAGTGAGTATATTGTTTATGTTGAGTTTACGAGAACATGATCTCACAAATGTGTAAAACTAAATTTATTAAGGTCATGTTTGGTAGAGGTTTTTTCAAAAAAAAAACTATTTTTTTGTGTACAATTTTTGACTTTTCAACCTTTTTTACACTACAAAAAAATTTGAAAAGTCAAAAAATAACTAAAAAAACCCATTTTTTTTCAAAAAAAATTCTACCGAACAAGCTCTAAATTAAATATCTTTATAATTCTACGCGACTTGTTTAAATAGAAGATAATTAGAATTAAATAAATATTAATACGTATGTATTGCAAGATTAAAATTTTCATGATGATTAAGAAATGGTAGCCATCATTTGTCTTTTCATAAGATAAAAAATAAGAAGTAGCGAAATCAAAATGAAACTAGTCTTCGTTATTTTGTGAATGCACCAATTAAAAAGTCAAATTCCCCATTATTACCTACCGATTTCTTTGGAAAGATGGATATCACGTGGTTTGAAGTTTGAACTTGAACAACACGTTTGACGATAATCTGCATGACTTCTTTAGCCCAATCAAACGGGCTTAAATAGATATGGCTCCCATTTTATTTTTTTTGGAATTTTTTTTGATAAATAGTACAAGAACTCTCAAATCTTTGAATTTTGTAACAATAGAATCTTAAACTTTTAATTTCTAGCACCCAGATCTCTAACCTAAGAAACATTAACGTCTGAGATCTTTTTTTGACAAGAATCGTCAGTTTGACTATTAAATTGTCAAAATTTTGTTAAATAAACTATTTTACATTTAAATTGAATGATAAAAATAAAAAAAAAATTACAAATAAACCCCAACCAACAAAATAAAAAATTACTCACAGTGTACAAAACCACTTATACATGCACAGATATATAGAGAGAAACACGCACAAAGTGAAATGTGTAGCACAACTGAAGTAGAAGAAGTCTTTAGTTTAACCCGAATGGATGGGGTCAGCCAGAATCATCTTCTTCTACACTTTCTGTACCCAATCATCCTTCCAATGTGCCGTTCGCCCATTTTACCGCTCTGAGTAGCTAGACCGTATTATCGACTAGACGCGTTCACTCATCAACCAGAGACATCTCGGATCCAAGCAAGGCCATCACCAATCTAAATTTGCATTTGATTTCTTCAACGATGATTCTTTTGCGACTCTCGCCGTCGACGAGGACTCTTCTTTCTGCCTTCTTGACACCTCGTGACTGTCTTTACCATCTTAACCACTCTCAGATGTCCCAGCGCCGTAAGTCCGCATTGTTTAAATCTTCTGTTCAACATTCAGCTGGAATGGAATATGCTAGACCAGATTCCATTATCTATTTTCTCCAAACTATCATTCTCCGTCCTTGAGCCTGAAGATTTATTGATTTGTGGTGGGCTGGAGTTTTATGACAAGTCTTATTCAAGATCAATGGAAGATCAGTCCATGTTCAGTGTCAAGAGCTTCCTTTGGCATGGTGGGTGGTGATGGGCGGCGGCAAATTTAGAGAAGAATAAGTGGTTGAGTTGGGGTTTAGTTACAATTTTTTTTCTTTCTTTTTATCATTCAATTTAATGGTAAAATGGTATATTTAACAAAATTTTGACCATTTAACGGTCAAATGGATAGTTTATATCAAAAAAGAATCTCAGGCGCTAACGTTTCATAGGTATGGGACCTGAGTGGTAGAAATTAAAAGTTTGGGACTCCATTGTCACAAAGTTCAAAGGTTTGGGACCCCAGTGAGATTTATCCAATTTTTGTATAAATAAGCCACTTTTTGAAAAGAATTACAAAAATTCATTATTGTTCCATATATTTCTAAAATATTTTTTTTTTAAAACTAATATTTTAATTGATTGATATATATATATATATATATATATATATATATATATATATATATATATATATATATATATTAAAGTTTAATAACCAAATCATTAAAAACCGGATTTGATGGAAATACTTATATTATATTAAAGAATTTTTATTGTTATAATAACCAAATCTTAAAATATATATATTATGAGAATATTTGATTGGAATATACATATGTTACATAATCGTTTATTGTTATAAGTTATAACTGTTAAATATATATTATCTGTATCAGAAATAGCTGTAACAACTACAAACAAATTTGTTCAATTTCAACATTTGTAACAATCTATGTTACTAATTGAAGTATAACATATAATATCAGTTTTAACACAAAAATATCATGATACACTCAATTGTATCATCTGTATCTATCAGTGATACAAAATATCAATTGAGGGTAACACAATCTGCATTAAGAATCAAAACATCATATTAAATATCAATTAACCAATAACAAGTTATAACATCTTTAACATTTAATGTTACATAATAACTAATTGTGTAACATGTGTTACATAATAACAAATTATGTGTTACATAATAACAAATTATGTAACATAATCTGTATTCCTGTGTAATAATTTTCAATTGTGTAACATGTGTTACATAATAACAAATTGTGTAATATAATATGTATTTCCGTGTAATAATTTAATCAAGAATATTTAAGTATAAAAAATATAGTGTTCAATCAAAACATCATATTAACATAAGTCTTACAAAACAGTGTATTAAAAATACGTGTTACATGCAATCAATCAATAACAAATTGTAACATTTTTAACAGTCAGTGTTACAGAATAACAAATTGTAACAATTCAATCAAGAACTTTTAAATATAAAAAATAGAGTGCTCAATCAAAACATCATATTAACATCAGTGTTACAAAAATTGTATCAATAGTACGTATTACATGCAATTAACCAATAACAAGTTGTAATATTTTTAACAGTCAATGTTACAGAATAACAATTTGTATAACATAATCTGTATTTTCGGGTGATAATTCAATAAAAAATATTTAAATATAAAAAATAGAGAATTTTGGTGTGTTTAGAAATAACAAATTTTCGTCTGATTTATGAGTAGTTTTTATTTTCTATGCAAATTAAAAAGGTAATATGTAATTAATGAACGATCAATCAAGAAAAATAATTGATATTGATGAAGTGATGGAAATAATTATGTAAATAATATTTTTTGGGCATCAATTACGCAAAATAATTGTGAAGGTTAACTATAATAAATAAAATATGAGGGAAAACGAAATTAGTGGGTTAATATGTTGAAGAGTCTAAAATGGAAGATTAAAGTTAAACCATTATTTTATTTATTAATATAATAATATTATTTTTAAAAGTTTGTAATAGTATAATAATAAGTAGTAGGTGTAATTTCTACTTTTCTTGTTAATTCTATCCATACACGATCTTTGATTCGGTGGACAAAATTAAAAGTATATTATATTTGCTGTTTTCAGTTTTCAGTTTTATAAAATACAAAAAACTTGTTTACTTTCATATTTCTAAAAAATGCATTTTCGAAAAAAACAATTAAATTAATAACACAAAACTCAAAACATATTTTTTGACGTTTTAAATCTTTTCAATGAAAATACTCAAATACTCAAAAACACGAAAAAAATTTATTTAAATAAAAATTCTAAAAAATAATATATTCTAAATTCTTAAAATACAAAAATTAAAAATAAATAAAATTATAAAATTATAAAAAAAACTAAAAATCTAAGAAAATTAAATTCTAAAATACTAAATATAATTCAAGCCCATATTGGTTATTTAAAAAAAATAGATTAAAATTCTCAGTCCACATAATTATTATTTTTTTCCCATTTTATCAATTTATTATTTGTTTGAATTTTATTTTTGTAATAGAAAAAAAATTGTAAGATCTATCAACTTTAAAATGGATATATTATTTGATAATATATTAGCATAAAACTATTTTATTTTACTGAATAATCAAATTAATTGAATAAAATGTCATAAAATAATTTTTCAAAATTTTAAACACAATGTGTTTTTCTGTTTTTTGTTTTTAGAAATAATTTTTCAGAATTACATATCAAACGCGTTTTCAGTAATCTTAAAATATATTCTCAAACTAAAAAAATAAAAATGAATTCAAAACAAAAAACTGAAAATAGAAACACAATAAAAACATGTCTTAAGTTGCTCACAGCCTAGATGGCTTTCCACGTCACTCAAAAATTACCAAATAAGTTATGACTACCTCATTCACTAAATTGGACCACAAAACCTTACCCCATCCTACTCCTGCTGACAGGGAACCCAAAATCTTGATCCCCACCCCGATTTTGGCCCCCATTTTGGGACATGTGGGTTATAGGCCTACAACATTTTTCCCACAACAGTCACATACTTACATTATCATTTCAATAAAGAAAATTCAAGCATGCTGTTACGCACCAATCCTACCTTGCAGCCCGTAGCGCGCCACGCAGCATTAGCCATCCTACCGGCACTCCGTAGCGCCCGCGGCGGCATTAGTCGGGAGTTTTGGGCCGACCCCAACCTTTCTCCGATGCGGTCGGGCCGACCCGACCCTTCTCCGAGGGTGGTGCACTTGCAGGGAGGCGGGTCGAGGCGAGGTTATTCGAGCTTGAATACCTAATTGGTCGACCACGGTTGCGTGCCCAAGAAGCCTCCCCAGTAACTCAACCTTGACAAGAGTGATGGGACGACTGCCAGGCGCGCACGTTGTGGTCATAACCCCTTAGTTTGCGGTGAAAGTGACTTTCCCATTAATGCTAATGACGTGACACCAAGGATGTGACTTGAGAACCCCTCGAGATAGAGCCACGTGTCGCACATCAAGAGGATCGTTCCATAGAATTTTGCCTATAAATACCAAACTCATTTCACAAGACAAGGATGTTGAAAATATTACTATCACCATATATATAACAAGTCCTCCTTTCTAATTACTTTTAAGTGCTACAACCACCTGGGAATTTGTTAGTAGGAGGCCCTCAGGCTTTCACCTTTGCTTTAAGAGTGTTTTTTACCTTTTATCTTCCTTCCATCCGGACGGGAGGTGATCTACATGGTTGAATAAACCACGTGGCAGTCTTAGTGAGAGGAAAGCACACGTGGGCATAGGTAGCGTGGGGATCCTGTTGGCAACTATTTTTGGGGGTCAATAGATTGGCGCCGTCTGTGGGAAGCGTGATAAAAAGCTTCTTTTTCCTTGAACAAAGGAATTTCCCAACAAAGGATCAACCGACCCACAAAATGAGTGGAAGCAACGAAGAAGAGAACCAAGAAGAACCGGGCCCGTAACAAACGAGCGGACTCGGTGAAGAAGCTTCCTGAGGAGGCGAGGTAGAAGGCCTCCCACTAATCTTGAGCGAGAAATGAGCGATGGCGCCGCGCGTGAGGCGGTGGCTCGGTACCACGCGCAAGAAATGCAGGGGTATATCCAAATGATGCATGCATGCGGTGAGAACCGCCCCAAGAATCGATCCAGACGAGCCCGAGGAGGAACAGAAGTTAACAAGTGAGCACCTCCGTGGCCGCCAAGAAGCGGGGAGAGGCCTCATGCCGCGAAACCAGAGAGGGAGGGACAAAGCCGGCCGCCCGAAAGAAGGCCCACCCGCGATGTCCGGGTGTGTTGAAAGGCTGGCGAACAGGAAAGTAGAAGATGGCCACAAGAGAAAAGGAGAGAAGCGCCCCAAAGTCCTCCTAGAAATAGGCGGGAAAGGAGGCGAGGAAGCCGAGACTAGGAGAGAATCGGATTACTGACCATACGCATCCCTACCAACCATGCAACCACGGCCCCAACATCGAACTTTGGGGGCGGACAACAAGCCCAATGCCTCGCCCCATTACCTCCAGAAGTGGACACCGGAGCAGAGTATCCGAGGCCTACTAGATCATTCGAGGTGGACGATGATGACGAGAACCTTTCCTTTTCAGCCGGAATCAGGAACGCGTCCATCCCCCACGAGTTTCGCGTACCCAAGATTACCCCTTACACAGGCAGGGGTGATCCATTCGATCACATAAACACATACAAAACGGAGATGAGCTTCTTGATGAGCCACTCGGCGCTTGAAATCTGGGGCCTTTCACCTGACCTTGTCAGGGAGAGCGAAGCGGTGGTATAACAAGCTAGTCGCAGGAAGCATTTCCAGCTGGCCAGAGCTGAAAAAGACATTCATAAATTACTTCTCATCTCAAAAGCTCGCATCGACGCCCCGGTCCAATGCCTCCACGACGTGAGGCATGCCCCAAAGCGAGTTACCAAAGTTACCTAGGCCGCTTTAATGAAGAGATGTTGTTTACGTGAAAGAATAATCGACGCTGAGGCCTTGTCGCCCCTAAAGGCAGGACTAGACATGAACCATCCGTTCTGGAGAGATGTACGCAACAAGAACCCAGACACCTTTGACCAACTGGTGGAAATGATCACCGAGGAGATAACTAACGAGAATATGATCCTCCACAGGAATCGAGGCGGGTTGGGAGCCAACCCGGCGTCGAGAGCCGGGTATGTCCAAAATCCCAACAGAGCTGCTCTTCAGCACAATCCCCGACGAAGAAACTACCCATCCGACCCTAATGTCGGGATGAGTTATGTGGCCTCTGCACAAGAGGGCCTGCTCCCTCCTTACACAGCTCCCTCGCCGCCGGTCCCCGCTGGTCGGATCAGCACAACTATGGCACGCCCCATCCACCTACTATGAGGCGGAACCAAGACTCCTCCTCGATGATTCTTCCTCCTCGGGAACTCGGTGAAATCTGCTGCGTGCATAACCAAGCCACGTACATAGCACGGACGAGTGTCGAGAGGTGGAAGAAGCGCCAATCGGAGAACGGCCAATCGGGGCCCAGACGTGGAACTAATACCAAACGAGGTGATCCGGCCCCGGCAGAGGACGTGGAACCAATTTTCAAGATAGGCGCTCACAGCAATGGGATAGGAGGCCTCCGGGTCATGAGCACCGATCGAGGCGTAATTCAAGAAGCCCAGCCGGACAACCTCGGATGGAGCGCAACCCCGAGCCCCGATTGATCAAGGAGCTGGAAAAGGCTCCGATTCGATAGATTGACACCATCCACGGAGGACCATATATTGGTGGACAAACACGGAATGCCCAGAAAAGCTATGCCAAAGAGGCCGAAGGGATCCAGATGACTAACTGGCTTATCAATAGCAGCCCCGGGATCAAAAAAAAAGGCCGACCCTATCACCTTCGCAGAGAAGAAGACATGAAGGCGTGCATTATCCCCATTGCGACGCCCTAGTTGTAAGAGCAGTAGTGGCTCGGAATGGACTGGGAAGAATGCTAGTTGACAACGGCAGCTCCGCCAATGTCATCTTCTTAAGCACCTATGAGCAAATGAACGTGGATATGCCGCTGGAACCATCGACTGAGCCCCTCTACGGGTTCACCGGGGATTGCGTAACCCCGAAAGGGATAGTGCGCCTCTCCGTTAGCATGGGAGATGAGCCCCTCGCATCCCATGTTTTCATGGAATTCTTGGTGGTTGACAGGAGGTCGGCTTATCACGGGGTCTTGGGCCGACCAGCCCTAAAAGAACTTTGGGCAGTAACTTCAATCCACCACCTCTGTATGAAATTCCCCACCGAGGGAGGAATAGCAACAGTGCGAGGCAATCAACCTGAGGCTAGGAAATGTTATCGAAACGCTTTAAGAAAAGCAGAGAAGAAAGAGGTTAACATGACTCTGCTGGACATAGAGATGGCAGAAACATTGGTGGAAGAGCCGGGGGATATCACGATGGAGGAAGCGGCGACCCCCGATGACATCGATCCAAGAATAATGGAAGCCGATTCCCAAGCCTCTTCCAGCGCTGAATTAGAACATTTTCAGGCAGTGGGCAACGACCCGACCAAAAAGCTTCAAATAGGGAAAGATCTCCTTGAAGAGCCCAATGAAGCCTTGAAAAGTTTCCTTCAAAAAAATCTGGATATCTTTGCGTGGAAACATGAAGATATGGTGGGGATCGACGCGAAAATAAGTTGCCATCACCTCAATATCGACCCCAAGTTCCCCTCACACAGGCAGAAAAGGAGGCCACTGAATGCTGAAAAGTACGATGCCTTGAAGGAGGAAGTAAACCTACTCCTCCAAAGCAATTTTATACGAGAAGCCAGATATCCGAAGTGGGTATCCAACCCGGTGTTGGTCAAGAAGCCGAATGGAAAAATGAGGACCTGCATAGATTTCTCCAACCTCAACCAAGCCTGTCCCAAAGACAGTTTCCCAGCCGCTTCGGATTGATCGGTGGTCGGCCGCGCGGCAGAGGACATGAACTCTTGAGTTTCATGGACGCCTACTCGGGATACAATCAAATTCCGATGTACCCGCCTGATGAGGAGCACACGTCGTTCGTAACAGACAAGGGGCTCTATTGCTACAAGGTCATGCTGTTTGGCTTGAAAAACGTCGGGGCGACATACCAAAGGCTCGTCAATAAGATGTTTGCCGATCAACTCGGCTTAACCATGGAAGTCTACGTGGATGATATGCTTGTCAAAAGCTTAAGAGCCGAAGATCACATACGGCACTTGGAAAAGACTTTCGAGACGCTCAGAGCTTACAAGATGAGGCTCAACCCTCAGAAGTGCGCCTTCGGAGTTGCCTCGGGAAAATTCCTGGGCTACATGGTAAACCAGAGAGGTATCGAGGCCAACCCCGAAAAAATCAAAGCGCTAATAGAAATGAAATCACCGAGGAAACCCAAGGATGTGCAATGCCTCACGGGGAGAATGGCAGGCCTCGGCCGATTCGTTTCAAAAGCTACAGATAAGTGCCTTCCCTTCTTTAAGATCCTAAAAGGGGGTAACTGGTTCGAGTGGACAGAAGAATGCGAGGATGCATTCCAAGCCTTAAAGGAGCACCTTGGCAAGGCTCCTCTGCTATCGAAACCTAAACTAGGAGAGGCACTACTGCTCTATCTCGCCGTCTCGACCGAATCGGTAAGCTCGGTCCTGGTCAGGGAAGAGGGACATCAACTGCCGGTCTACTATGTAAGCAAAGCTCTACTAGGGGCGGAAACACGTTATCCAGACATGGAAAAGCTTGCATTAACACTCATCACCGCTTCTCGGAAATTGAGGCCATACTTCTTGGCCCATAGCATTCACGTTCTCACCAACTTTCCTCTGAGGCAGGTAATGCAGAAACCAGACGCCTCGGGGAGGCTACTGAAGTGGGCAGTCGAATTAAGCCAGTTCGACATCACATTCAAACCCCGGCCATCCATCAAAGGATAGGCCTTAGCAGATTCGTAGCAGAATTTGCTAACACACCCGTGATCGATACCCCGATGGATCCCGCAGAACCACCTACTTGGTATCTCTTCGTGGACGGCTCATCAGGAGATGCGGGGTCGGGTGCCGGGGCAGTCCTCGCGAGCCCTGAAGGCCATAGACTGAACTGCGCAATCCGGTTCGACTTCAAAGCCTCAAACAATGTCGCGGAATACGAAGCTTTACTGTCAGGCATGCGCCTAGCCAAAGAAATGAAGATTCAGAGGCTCTCTGCTGCGAGTGACTCCCAGTTAGTAGTAAGCCAAGTAAAGGGAAATTTCGCCGCCAGGGAGAAAAATATGGCCTCCTACCTAAAATTGGTAAGAAATCTCATCCCTAGCTTTGAGAAGTTTGAACTGGTTCAGGTGCCAAGGGCTGATAACGCCAACGCAGACGCTCTCTCTAAACTCGCGAGTAGCAAGGACTCCGAGCTTCTTAAAATGGTTCCCATTGAACACCTCAGCCGACCCTCCATAGAGGCGGTCGCAGAAATAATGTGGGTCGAGGAAACCACCACCTGGATGGATCCCATCCTCGCCTTCCTGAAAGACCAAACGCTCTCCATTGACCGAGAAGAGGCAAGAAGGCTGAGGAGGAGGGCTGCCCACTTCGTCTTATCAGACGACGTGCTGTACAAACGAGGCTACTCCCTACCGCTCCTCAGGTGTGTTGGGATGAACGAAGTGGATTACATCCTCCGAGAAGTTCACGAGGGAGTCTGCGGCAACCACACCGGAGGCCTAGCTCTGGCGCAAAAAATCCTCAAATAGGGATACTTCTGGCCTTCGCTAAAAAAAGATTCCTTGAATCATGCAAAAAAATGTGACAAGTGTCAACGCTTCGCCACCATTCCTCGTCTGCCCCACCAAGAACTTACCACAGTATCCAGCCCCTGGCCCTTCTCCAAGTGGGGGATAGATTTCATAGGACCTATGCCGAGGGGTAGAGGTAATGCCTGCCACGCCTTAGTCGCCATCGACTACTTCACGAAATGGGTAGAAGCAGAGCCAATGGCGAAGATCACCGAGGCTAACACCTCCAAATTCATATGGAAGAACATCATATGCAGGTTCGGAATTCCACACTCCCTGGTATCGGATAATGGAAAACAATTCGACAACAAAAATGTCAGGAACCTATGTGAGGAGCTGGGAATCGCCAAGCACTTCTCTAGCCCTCATCATCCATAGGCCAATGGTCAGGTGGAGGCGGTCAACAAAACCATCAAATACACGCTTAAGCGGAAGCTCGAGGGATCAAAAGGGGCCTGGGTCGATGAACTACCTCAAGTCCTATGGGCTATCCGAACCACCATAAAAACCTCGACCGGGGAGACCCCTTTCTCCATGGCTTATGGTGCCGAGGCTGTGAGCCCAGTTGAAATTGGTATTCCCTCGCCCCGTCGGTTATTATTCAGTGATCGGGTTAATAGCGATTTGATGAGAAGCAGGCTAGACCTATTAAGTGAAAGAAGAGGCGACTCCGGTGGTGGCGTCTTATCAAAGAAAGATGTCCAGATACTTCAACAAGAAGGTAAAGAAGAGGACTTTTCGGCGTGGGTGACCTCGTCCTAAGGAGAGTGTTCCTATCCTCCAAAGAGCACGGCGTCGGAATGCTCGGACCAAACTGGGAAGGACCATACAAGGTCGTTAGTGAAACACGCCCCGGGACATATCGCATCGAAGACATGAACGCCAAATTGCAACTCCATCCCTGGAATGCCGAGCACCTACGCCGGTATTACCAGTAGTTAAACGGGTCGTTATAAGGCCGAGTAGTTAGTTTAACTTTGTTTGACTATTGCGATGCGATTAGTTATATTTAATCTTATTTATTCGATGGCCCAAACTCACGGCGTCGGAAAGCAAACTCAAAACGAGATGTTTGTCATACAAGATCAAATAATAACAAGACAAAAAATTGAAAACGAGGCCCATAAGAAAAATAAAACTTCATTTCATAACAGAGGAATTACAAAAGAAACTTATACAAAGGTCACCGAGAAATTACAAAAGAAACTTATAAAAAGAAAACCTAACTATCCTCCTAGCTATCCTCATCGCCTTCCACATCAGGCGGAGGGAACCTGGCTTCTAAAGCCTCGAGGCTGAGGTGGGATAGTCATTTCAATCTGGCCGAACTTCTGTTGCCCAACCCTAGCAAAGTAATCCGAGAAGTTGGTATAGGCTTCGGTGGTGTGAAAATTGGCCACAAAATCCACCTCCGCACTCCCCAGCCTCGCCTCAAGCTCTTTCTTCTCAACAACCAGCCGAGCCACTTCTGATTCCGAGGAGGCCAAATTTTCCCTCAGATTCTGTAGCGCCTCCTCCCGGGACTGGGCCTCATCCAGAAGCCGCCTCTTCTCTTTATTGGCAGCCTCCAGGGCCTCTGCAGCCACCCTCTGAGCCGCGTTGGCATTGTCCAACTGCCTTGTCATTTTCAGGACATTGGAGTCAGACTCCTTCAGTCGACCTCCGTGCTTGCTCGTAGGCCACACGAGAGCTATCCAACGCGGCCTGCAGACCTTCCAGAGCCTGCTTGTGCTCCTTATCATTTTTTGAGGCCTCGGCTTTGAGTTTCTTTTGCTCCTGCACGCGCGTCCTAAACTCGCCGAGCACCTTCATCTGCATAGCCGAGGCCTTGATAGCCGAAGCCAGGCTGGCCTCCAAAACATCCTCGAGGTCCCCATGAGAGGAGAACTCCTCCCACTTGGGGGTGAAGTACCTCTTTACGGCCTGGGCCCCCAAGGAAGGATAAAATGGCAACTCCCGAAGCGAGTCTTCAGGGATCTTCGACCCGGAGCCGCCAATCAACTCCTTGACCTCTTTCAGAGTCATAGGACCCCCTCAGCTGCCCCCCCATCATCACGGGACTTGGGGCCCCTCCAGACCACCTCCCCATGAGTATTCACGGCCGTCTGTACTGAACTGTTGGGCGAGGCAAACCACATCTTCATCTACCTCCAGCCTTCCTCTTTGCTGTGGAGGTTCGTGACGAGCGGCTTTGGATTTCCTTTTCCTCGGTAAAGGCTCGTCGCCCTCCGGGACACTCACGTCATCGACCTCCACAACTTTCGAGGCCTCAGTGTCTACCCTATTTTCCTCTCGGCTCAGGTCCTCGATGACCTTCTTCCTGCCGGCCTCCTCCTTAGATCCAAAGAGCCTGGGGCCCTAGGGTTTTGCTTCGATAGGCGGGCGAGGTTGGCTCTCGGCGCTTGCTTGCTCTATATCATTTTGCAAAAACAAAGAGGTTTTAGTGTCACCTCAATTCTAAACAAGGCTCGAATCAAGCAAAGATAACAGAACGTTACCTTTGGAGGCCATTAAACCCAATTCGCTTAAACACCTCTGCCGGTTTAACAGAAACCCGTATCTCCTGTTCGACGGAGGCGACTGGTAGATGGATTGAAGCACGTCAACCAGATCCTCCGACAACTCGCAACGGGGCAGCAATCCTGAAAAGAAAACCAAGAACAAGTTAGATTATATGTTCACCCGCGTCGAAGACAATCGGCTCGCATCCCCACTCTCGCTGGCTATTAAAGTAAAAGCTGGACACATCCAGCTCTACGGCTCCGGGTCGTCGGTTACCTCCGCCAATTATCCGACACCCGAACTGGACTCCTTCCTTTGTTTTATGGAAGAGGGACAGTCCGTCACAAGGGGCTTGTGTGCTCCCCACGGACAAAAGTAGTACCAGCCAACCTCCTCCTCCTTGTCCTTCTTCCTCGGTAGTTTCCGTGGCTGGTATAGGGTCTGGAACACGTGAAGAGGCATCTCCAACCCCAACGAATGCCTGAACCACAGGTACATGCTACCCGCCATCTGACTCCACCCGTTCGGAGCCACCTGAGTGGGAGCTAGCCCATAAGCCCGTAGAATCCGTCGGAAGAAGGGATGCAGAGGTAGTCGCAGCCCACCCACAAAAGCATTTAGGTGCAAGGCTGTGCAACCCCTCCTCAGAACACAGGCTCGTTTATTTGTCTCCGGAAGTATGAGTTCAATGTCCCCAGGCACCCTGTACTGCTCCCTTAACGACACCAAGTCCCTTCCACCATTATCGAGGGACATCCATCATGATCCACCTAATTGGATCGGCCTCAAGCGGGTTTGTTCCTCTACTACCCTGAGCAGTAAGGATCGTTCATCACCTCGCTGTCGATCCACACACGCGCTCAAATAGGCATCACCTCGGCCATTTCGGGTGAGACGGGTGCCGGGACCCCGTCCTCAACGCGACCGGAAGCCTCGTTATCACCAAACTCCGCGGACATTGTCAAAAATTAAAACAAAATTAGTAAGTAAAGGGACTCTAGATAGAGGGTTTACCTAAACCTAACTCTTCGCAGGAAACAGATGGAAACAAACGCCGGAAAATCTCGCCTGAAGTCTAGAAACACACTGCAAATCTCTCAGAAAAGCGTAAGGAAGAAAATTATAACCCCCTCTCACCTATTTATAAGCAAATGCGAATGATATCACACCGTTGGATCTACCAGAATTCCATCCGTGCCGTCAGGTGGCATCGGTCCATCTCGCGCTTGAATCCAGAAAAGACGCGAGGAACCATTTCAATCAACGCCACGATGCGGGCGTGCTCACCTGTGCTGCGTCATTTCTCGATACCACCAAAGCCACCATAATTAAACACCATCATTACCCGCGGCCGTCTTTTCACCATACCCAAAAAGGACGTGCGTCAGGCTATCCAATCAATCTATGACCCGTAGATTGAACCATTAATTGCCCTGCAGCAGGCCTCTACACCTCCCCCGCACTGGGGCTCGGCCCATCCGCCTCCCCAACTTGGGACTCGGCCCATCCGCCTCTCCCAATTTGGGACTCGGCCCATCCGCCTCCCCCACTCGGGGCTCGGCACCCTCGCCTTCCCAACTTGGGACTCGGCCCATCCGCCTCTCCCAACTTGGGACACGGCACCCCCGCCTCTCCCAACTTGGGACTCGGCCCATCCGCCTTTCCCAACTTGAGACTCGGCATTTTCCACCTCTCCCAACTTGGGACTCGGCCCATCCGCCTCTCCCAACTTGGGACTCAGCACCTCCGTCTCTCCCAACTTGGGACTCGGTATTTTCTGCCTCTCCCAACTTGGGACTCGGCCCATCCGCCTCCCCAACTTGGGACTCAGCCCATTCGCCTCCCCCACTCGGGGCTCAGCACTCCCGCCTCTCCAACTTGGGACTCGGCCCATCCGCCTCTCCCAACTTGGGACTCGGCATTTTCTGCCTCTCCCAACTTGGGACTCGGCCCATCCGCCTCTCCCAACTTGGGACACGGTACCCCCGCCTCTCCCAACTTGGGACTCGGCCCTTGCGCCTCTCCAACCTGGAGCTTGGCATCCCGCTCGAAGCACCAAATTAAAACCACCAACATTGTCAAGGCCCGCCACCCACATAAATGAACGTCCCGGGCCTTGTGGGACTTAAATCTCTACCTCAAACTTTAAAACAAACATCCAAGTCCAGCATCCCACATGAATGACAAATTTTGAACTTGGGGGACTATTGTTACGTACCAATCCTACACGGCAGCCCTCAGAAGCGCCCGCGCAGCATTAGCCATCCTACCTGGCACCCCGTAGCGCCACGCCGGCATTAGCCGGGCGTTTGGGCCGACCCCAACCTTTCTCCGATGCGGTCCAGCCGCCGACCGACCCTTCTCCGAAAGTGATGCAGACGAGGGGGGAGGCGGTCGGCCGAGGCTATTGGTCGGAGCGGCCCTAATTGGCCGACCACGGTTGCGCCCAAGAAGCCTCCCCGTAACTCAACCTTGACAAGAGTGATGGGACACCGCCAGGCGGCTTGTCATGGTCATAGCCCCTTAGTTTGCGGCCGAAAGTGACTTTTCCATTAATGCTAATGACGTGACACCAAGGATGTGACTTGAGAACCCCTCGATAGAGCCACGTGTCGCACATCAAGAGGGATCGTTCCCATAGAATTTGTCTATAAATACCAAACTCATTTCACAAGACAAGAATGTTGAAAATATTACTATCACCATACATATAACAAGTCCTCCTTTCTAATTACTTTTAAGTGCTACAACCACCTGGGAATTTGTTAGTAGGAGGCCCTCAGGCTTTCACTTTTGTTTTAAGAGTGTTTTTTACCTTTTATCTTCCTTCTATCCGGACGGGAGGTGATCTACGTGGTTGAATAAACCACGTGGCAGTCTTAGTGAGAGGAAAGCACACGTGGGCATAGGTAGCGTGAGGATCCTGTTGGCAACCATTTTTGGGGGTCAACACATGCTAAATAATTAAAATAATTGTTGATCTTTAGACTTTATTTGTAAACAATTAAAATTGTACAAAGCTGTAAAATTTAAAAATTTTAGACATATTTTTAACAAAAGAAAAAAGTATATTATATTCACACTATATTTTTATTGTATTAAAGATTCTTTATATTTACTTATTATTGAACTTATGTCCCCAGCTTTGTTTAATTGTATTTTTATGTACTTTTCATTAATTAGAACATATTTTTTCTAATAATGATTCTCATCCAAAAATTTTATTAGCATGCTTTAAAACAAAGACAAATATATAATCGCACTTTCATTTTTGTGTTTTTTTTGCTTATTTAAATATAAGAAGGACAAATAAGTTTTTTTATGCTCTTTAAACAATTTTTTTTAGATAAAAACAAGATGTTAATTAATAAAAAATTGAAAATAAGAATGAAATTAAAAAAAAAAGTCAAAAGACATAAATTTATCAATAAGTAAAAATTTGACACATTTAATACAACTAAAATGTGATGTACATATTAAAAAGGAGTTATTTACAATTTTTGTCATCAACCTTTTAAATTTATAACAAATCTATCCCTAACTAATTTTTTTTAGCAACATGCATCTCCAACCTTTGCATTTTGTTGCAGATCACGTTTCTATTGACATATTTTAACGGTTTTGCCATTCTCTGTAAATAAATAAAAATAAAAAAAGCTAAAAATAACAAAAAAATTACAAATGAAGTCCCATCACTTTTAAAAAGTACAAAATAACATCATCTTCCCCACCCTATCCCTAAAAACTGGAAGAAAGAAAATCAAGGATATTAAATTTCTTGAAGAAGCAATTAGACTATCTCCATTTTTGCTGAGCACAACAATCGTTTAAGAGCCAAATGTCTGCTGATAAGTACAATTTTGTATTTATCTGAGCTCACAAAAAGGTTATGAGTACTCTTACTTATTTTCAGTTTAATTGCATGTTGTTTCCTTATTAATTTAGGAAATAATCAATTCAAATGTCAATTTGACGAAAAGAGAGCAAATATAAGAAAAGGGACTCAAACTGCTAAGAAAAGATACTTCAGGGGCTTAGCATGCAAATATCAAATAAAGGAATCCAAGAAATCATCGAAGACAACCATGCGATCACATGGTTATCTATGTCTGCGATCGTAAGACCTCCAGAAAATCAGCAGAATGTAAAACGATTGAACCATGCGATCATAAGGTGTTATACCATGTGATCGCAAGGGCATAACGCGATAGAAGTTGACAGTTTCCTGATAGAATTGAAACACTACCAAGTCTATATTGATTCAACTACCTAAATCACGTCTTGGAAGGTTAAGAGAACATTATAAAAGGCAGATAATAGCCAGAACAAGAGAGAGGAATTTTTGGGAACAAGATACAAGAAGAGAATCGAAGATCAAGGCACGAGATTGAAGATTCTTCAGCCAGAGTCACGGGTTTTATTTATTTCTTCTTCTTTTTTCTTTCGCCGAAACATGATTGATACAATTCTTTCATTAGTTAACGAAATCATGTCTGATTAATTTACTTATTTCTAAGATGAATGATGAAACCTCATGATTTTAATTAATTAGAAGTTTTTCCGTTATAGTAGGTAATTGCTTTTGGGTTGATTATTTTTTATTCATTATTTCTATTATTTTAATGTCTGATCACCATTAGAATATATTGTGATCTATATTGAAGTCGAGAGATTCAATATAGATTAAGCGCGTAGTATTGAATAACATAGGGTCCAATAATAGATAGAAATTACTATTATGCTTTATGAAATCCATTTAGGTGTTCTTGAGATTTTAATGCATATGTTTATGTTCGAAGCTTAATTAGAGATAATTAGGTTCGCATATCGTATAGAATTGATTGACCATCGAGAGAGGCTTTTGATTATTTTAAAATCACCGATTTTCAATCCAAGATAATTATAAGCTAAAATGGTTAAACGAATAATTGATTATGATACATGTAGGTGGATTCGTGAATCTTAGTATTAGTAAAAACTAAAATTTGTTCTCATAAATTTACTTTAATTGTCTGATAATTTAGATTTAATTGAAATAGGTTCAGATTCATAAACCAAATCAAATATGTGTTTTTCATATTGTTAGAATTTAAGTTATAAATTAATTTGTTAAATTGATATATAGTCATCGTGGGTTTGACACTCTATTCATTACTATATTACTTGTTAACGATCCGTCCACTTGCGGGATTATAATCGCACAACAAGTTTTTGGCGCCGTTGCCGGGGACTAGTTTTATCAATTACTACGTTAATTGATAATTTTAGTTTTAACAATTCCTTTTATTATTATTTATTTTATTTTTAGTTTTATATTTATTCTAAATTCGTTTTCTTACTGTTGAATTCCAACTTTGTGTTCGGGTGTTAAGTGTGTATGCGCCGTACAAAGGATCTTGATTTATTTGATTTAGATCTTGAGATTGAACAGAGCTTTCGTCAAAGACAACGTGAGCAAAGAGAAAAGAAACAACAGCAAAAAGACACAGTGGAGGATAACCGAATCTAGAATCCGTTACCTGCAGATGGCAGATCTAATCAAGCACCAATAGCTCGACCAGTTGAAGTTAATGAGCGAGATATTCTTATGGGTGAGTATATGATGCTACCGATTGTTGAGAATCAATCCAGCATAGTCTACCCGTCTTATGGACACGATAACTTTCAGTTGAGACCAGATGTGATGAATTTGTTCTCGAACAATCTGCCGTTCTATGGGATGACAGATGAAAATTCTCATTACCATATTTCTCGCTTCGATGAATTCTGTAGTAATTTCAAATACCAAGGTGTTAATGAAGAGGCACTTAAGATGAGACTATTTTCACACACACTGAAGGATAAAACTTGAGAATGGTTAGATTCTCTACCACCTGGGAGCATCACTATTTGGACAGATCTGATTCAGAAATTCACATTGAAATATTTCTCTCATACTAGAGTAAACAGACTGAAGTATGAAATTTCCAATTTCCAACAATCTGAGTTGGAAATTTTCACGAGGCATGGGAAAGATTCAAGTAACTGCTCCGAAAGTGTCCAAGTCATGGTTTCTCTTTAGCAGCTCAGAATGATTATTTCTACTCTGGACTAGCTACAACCAGTCGTTCTTCAGTAGATTCTGCAGCAGGTGGCTCTATCTAAAATAGATCCGCCGGTGACCTTTACGATCTATTTGAAACCATGAGTGAACAGTTTATTATGTGGCCAGAAAGAGGATTGCAGAAGAAAACAACAGGAATACACGAAGTGGACACTAATTCGCTTGTATTGACAAAAATTGATGCATTGGCAAAACAGATGGAAGCAATGAAATATTCTCACTCAGCCAATATGGTTCAGATGTCTTTACCAATATGTGTAACATGCGGGGCAAACCATCAATCATCAGAATGCCCCTTAACCAAAGTTGATATGTCATCACACCGAACAAAGCGCATATACTCTCGAACTTTCGGTGACGTGAGAATAATCCATACTCACAGACTTACAATCCAGGATAGAGAAATCATCCAAACTTCTCCTATAGCAATACCTAAAATATTTAAAATCCGCCAAATCAGGGAAGACCCCAGGAAAGAGAAGGAGGATTAGAAGAGACAGTTGCTAAATTGTCAGAACACATGGATTTTGTGCTAAAGGAAATGCAAAAAAGGATAGACGTCTCGATAAAGAATATAGAAAATCAAATGGGACAATTGGCTAAACTGTTGATAGAGCGACAACTAGGCACATGGCCAAGCAATACAGAGGTCAACCCAAAAGAGCAAGTCAATGCAATCACCACGAGAAGTAGAGCTGAATTGCCAGAAATTCAAGTAAAAAGGCCAGGTGTAGAAAAAGAAACTGTGTCCAGTAAAGAGAGAAAAAATAAATCAAATGCAGAAGTTGCACAAGAAAGATGGGACTCTCCACCAGATTATATTCCACCACCGACTTATGTCCCTCCAATTTCATTTCTTCAAAGACTGCGAAAACATAAGCTAGACCAGCAATTCAAGAAATTCTTGGATATATTCAAAAAACTTCACATCAACATACCATTCGCTGATACCTTAGCTCAAATGCCTAGCTATGCTAAATTCATAAAGGAAATTCTTTCAAATAAGCGAAAGTTGGAGGAGCACGAAACAATTACGCTTACTGAAGAATACAGTGCCATATTGCAAAACAAGCTACCACCAAAACTCAAAGATCCAGGGAGTTTTAATATTCCTTGCACTATTGGTAGTTTATTTTTTGACAAAGCTTTATGTGATTTGGGTGCTAGTGTAAATCTAATGCCTTATTCTATTTTTTTAAGACTCGATGCGGGAGAAGCAAAACCAACAACGAGATCGTTGCGACTGCGAGATAGGACAATCAAGTGCCCAAGTGGAATCATTGAAGACATATTAGTGAAAGTGGACAAATTCATATTCCCTGCAGATTTTATTATATTGGATATGTGCGATGACAGGGATGTACCACTTATTATGGGTCGACCTTTCTTGGCTACTGGTCGGGCAGTAATTGACGTTCAAAAAAGAGAACTTATGTTGAAAGTAAATGATGAACACATTACATTCAATGTGTTCAAAGCAATTAAATTTTCAAACTCTCCAGATTCCTGTTTTGAGATTGATGACATTAACCAGAAGACTGGGAACTTAGATGATAAAGCTGTTGCCCAACATTAGGATGCGCCACTTAGAGAAGAAGAGTATGTGGAGAAAGAAAAGTTACATCTATTTTCTGTGATCAAAGCCGATGAGGACAGTGAAATTTTCTTAGTTGAGTTCGAACAGGGCAGCGAAAAAAAATCATATCAATATGATAAGGGAAAAATCAAGCTCTGGAAGGTAAACAAAAATTGGATCGAAGTCGATCAAAGCAAGAAAAGCAAGTCTTCCAAAGATCTATTCAAAGTGTCTTGAGCTATCACCACGACAAAGTCAAGCTAATGAGTTTAAATAAGCGCTTAATAGGAGACAACCTATTTTTCTACCCTTTTATTTAAATTTTGTATTATTTTAAGTTCTATGATTTTAATTGACATTTTGCACATTTTAGGTTTTAAGAATTTTAAGTAAGTTTTTAATTCTTAGGTGAAGAGGCATACATCGTCATCTTGCATAATTACGAGCATACATTTAGTTTTAATTAATTCATGTTTAGAGTCATTAAGTTTGAAAAAAAAAATCGATTCTAACAAATTTTGTACCATGCGATCGCATGGCCTGGGCAGAAAATTTTCTGTCCAGGTTTTAACGCTCTTGCAATCGCAGGACGTTTTGTCCTTGCAATCGCAGCTGCATCTAAAAAAAAAATTATTTATTTATTTTATTATTATTAATACGTTCTTTTTTTCTTTTTAGGGTTACAACCTGCAGGCTCACTGGATGACATTCAAACAAAGATTTGTCGACCAACTTGTACAGATTTCTCCTCCAGTTGATCTCATCACACCTTTTTTTTAGCACCTTCTGATCTACCTCAGGGAAGTCTCTAATCTTTTGATTTTAAATTTTACATTGGGGACAATGCTTCTTTCAAATTTGGGGGTGTATAAAAAATTAAAATTTGTTTGATCTGATTGTGATACTTGATAAATGATTATTATCTTATTAAAAAAATTATTATTTTTATTAATTGCTGCATGCTTATGTGATATGAATAGCCTTGCCGGCTAATGATGCAACTTTTTATTTAATTATTTTGCTTTAATTCATGACTTGTGAACAGATCATTACTATTGATTAAATGTGAGACTATTTGACCATGTCTGATATTGTGTTGTGTGGGCCAGCTAAGATGAGTTTTAGCTATGTTGGTGTACTTAAGTTGAAAACAATAGGATACCCTGTTTGAACTTAAAAATCATCTGTATCTCGAACAAGTAACCAATATAGTGAGAAAGTGTGGTAATTGAACAGTGATAGTGACTATCTATGTTATGATTGATTCCATGTATGTTGAAAAATTGTGTGGAGCACTTTAGACCAGTTAAAGGAAACTAAGTAATGACCGAATGTTAGGAATCTAATCCTCATGCATGAACTTATTGCACGCAAGGAGCAAATTTATTTTTATTATTGTTTAACTCTTTTCGTAACCTATTTGACTTGAGTGAAAAGGTCCGTAGGGGTTTCTCAAAATCCGATGCCTTAAGGTTTGAGGGACCTGGGAGTCATCGACCTCAAGCTCGTTACATGAGCCATCTAGAAAGCTTAATAGATTGAGTTTTACACCCTATTAATATTTTATAACTCTTTTCGTACCCTATTTGACTTGAGTCAAAAGGTCCGTAGGAGTTTCTCAAAACCCGATGTCCTAAGGTTCGAAAGACCTGGAGTCATCGACCTCAAGCTCGTTACATGAGTCATCTAGAAAGCTTAATGGATTGAGTTTTGTACATAAGATTTAAATATATATATTAAAAAAATTATTTATATATATCTGTTAAAGCCAGTGAAAAATCTTTTGCAAAGTAAATTTGGAGATTAGACAACTAATGTGTTTGACTTACTTAGTAGAAACTTCTTGGTCGATAGTGCTCATAAATTGGAGAATCTTCATATACTTAGGTTGTCACGATTGTTAATTTTCTCAACCAGCTTCGAACAAGAAAATAATGAGCGAAGTTTAACCTTTGAACCCAAAATCTCGGGATTTGAGAGAAAACAATCATTTTGGGGAGAGTGTACCTTACGAGAGGAAAATGAAAAGTTAACCAAGTGGTTGAGCTATCACCACCATAGAATTTAAGTTGATCAGATTAACTGCTCTTACACACATCTCAAGTATGGTTTAAATAGAATCACGTTTACAATTGTATTACCTAAACACTCGTCATGAATTATAAGTTTTTTATTTTACAAAAGCTGAAGCAAGAACGACAAGTTATTTATAGTGTGAATTATGTTATTGCTAATTTTATTTAATGCAATATTATCTTTAACTAGTTTATTCGAAGACGAATAAAAGTTTAAGTTTGGAGGTGTTTGATAAGTACAATTTTGTACTTACTTGAACTCACAAAAAGGGACGATTATGACTACTCTTACTTATTTTCAGTTTAATTGCATGTTGTTTTCTTATTAATTTAGGAAATAATCAAATTCAAAGGTCAATTTGACGAAAAGAGAGCAAATAGAAGAAAAGAGACTCAAACTGCTAAGAAAAGATACTTCAGGAGCTTAGCATACAAATATCAAATAAAGGAATCTAAGAAATCATCGAAGATAACCATGGGATCGCATGGTTATCTATGTCTGCGATCGCAAGACCTCCAGAAAATCAGCAGAATGTAAAACGATTGAACCATGAGATCGCAAGGTGTTACACCATGCGATCGCAAGGGCATAACGCGGCAGAAGTTGACAGTTTCCAGATAGAATTGAAACATTACGAGGTCTATATTGATTCAACTACCTAAATCACGTCTTGGAAGGTTAAGAGAACATTATAAAAGGCAGATAATAGCCAGAACAAGAGAGAGGAATTTTTGAGAACAAGATACAAGAAGATAATCGAACATCAAGGCAGGGATTGAAGATTCTTCAGCTAGAGTCACGGGTTTTATTTATTTCTTCTTCTTTTTCTTTCGTCGGAATATGATTGATACAATTCTTTCGTTAATTAACGAAATCATATCCGACTAATTTACTTGTTTCTAGGATAAACGATGAAACCTCATGATTTTAATTAATTAGAAGTTTTTCCGTTTTAGTAGGTAATTGCTTTTGGGTTGATTATTCTTTATTCATTATTTCTATTATTTTAATACCTGATCACCATTAGAATATATTGTGATCTATATTGAAGTAGAGATATTCAATATAGATTAAGCATGTGGTATTGAATAACATAGGGTCCAATAATAGATAGAAATTACTATTATGCTTTATGAAATCCATTTGGACGTTCTTGAGATTTTAATGCATATGTTTATGTTCGAAGTTTAATTAGAGATAATTAAGTTCGCATATCGTATAGAATTGATTGACCATCGAGAGATGCTTTTGATTATTTTAGGATCACTGATTTTCAATCCAAGATAATTATAAGCTAAAACGGTTAAACGAATAATTGATTATGATACATGTAGGTGGATTCGTGATCTCATAAATTTACTTTAATTGTCTGATAATTTAGATTTAATTGAAATAGGTTCAGATTCATAAACCAAATCAAATATGTGTTTTTCATATTGTTAGAATTTAAGTTATAAATTAATTGGTTAAATTGATATCTAGTCCTCGTAGGTTCGACACTCTATTCATTACTATATTACTAGTTAACGATCCATCTACTTGCGGGATTATAATCGTACATCATCTACTATAAGCTGACAGCAACAATATAAAAAGTTATTTTTTCAGAATGGGAAATGAAAAACAGTGATTTTGACATGGCAACATAAAATTTTTTTCGCCTATTTTTCCCTAAAATAAAGTTAATTCAAGGCAAAATGATACATTTCTTTCTCTATTTCTGTGTCTAGAAGGAAAATGTTCTTAAGGACTCAAGCTCGAGACAATCTTGTTGTGTAGTGAAGTTGCGCTTGATTAATTTCAAAAAGCTTGGTCTTTTCTTTAACTTGCAGTTCTAAGTAAACTTTAAAAGAGTGAAAAAGGGAGAGAGAGATTTAGGCCGGAGGTTTGAGGGGTGGCATAAAGTAGATGGGGAGTAGAGAAGATAGAGAATCTAGCTCAGGAAAACTCTACATCGTAGCGGTGATGGCTGCGATTATGACGGAGATGATGGAGGACTCGATGGAGGTGAAAGAGATGTTAATAATGGTGGAAATGATTTGGCCAGGGGTGGGGTGGGGTTATTTTGTGCTTTTTAAAAATTATGGGACTTTATTTACAATTTTCTTTTCTTTTTTTATTTTTAGTTTTTTTTTTGTTTATTTAAAGATGGGGGAAAAACCGTTAAAATATGTAAACATGGACGTGATTTGCAACAAAATGTAAATGTTGGGGATGTCTGGTGCTAAAAAAATTAGTTAGGTGTAGATTTGTTACATATTTGAAAGTTTGGAGACCAAATTTGCAAATTATCCTCTAAAAAACCATTATGTTAATATAACCACTAGAAAGAGAATTCATTTATAACACATGAACTTTGGGTAGGGTAAATTCAAGGCCGGTCACTGTTTTGGCACTTATGGGCTCTAAAGTCATATGCTCAAAACTTAATTCAATTAAAGTCACAATTTAGAGTTAAAAGACCAACATACCCTTAATTGTAAAAAACGCTAATTGTGATACAGTTTTGTTGTGATACTATTTTTTTATATTGTTTTGTTGTGATACTGTTAAACCTATGATTTTGTACTATTAATGAAACATTTTAAAGAAGGGTAAATAGCACTAGAGGTCTCAAACCTTTGGACCTTGTGACGATGGGGTCCCTAACCTTCTATTTTTAACCCCCGGGTCCTTAACCTATGAAACGTTAGCACCTGAAGTCCTTTTTTGACCAAAACCGTTAGTTTGATTGTTAAATGGTCAAAATTTTGTTAAATAGACCAATTTACCCTTAAATTAAATAATAATAATAATAATAATAATAATAATAATAATAATAATAATAATAATAAAAAAAAAATAAAAATAAAAAATAAAAATTACAACTAAACCCCCCAAATTAATCTCTCCTCCTCCATCTTCTCTCCTCCCTCCTCCCTTACAATGGCGGCGAGCCCCTCTCTCTCTCTCCACCTCTCACTACAACATCAACAATATCTCAGAACCAGAAATCTACTGTTCTAGCCTTCAAAACTAATCTCAATTTTCTCTCACACTCTCTTTTCTCTCAAACTCGCCTTGCCGAAGCAGCCACTTTTTGTGCCCAATTTTTCACAAACAGGGTACCCATCTTCTCTGGCCGAGTCTGAAACGGAACCCATAACGGAACTATTGATGGAACTTGGATCTTTGGTGGTGAGGGTTGAAGCGCCACCGTGGATTGAACTTCGGGCAGTTAGTGTTGTGGTGGTGGTGGTTACACTTGGCAGAGGTGTCAACAAGACGGTGGAAAGAGGAGTCCGCGACGAGAGTAGCAAAAGAATCATCGCTGGAGAAATCAAATGCAGAATCAGATGGGTTGGGTGAAAATTGGGACTGAAAATTTTGGGTAATGAAAGAAAGCAAATCCATTTTTTTCCCTCAATATTTGGTGCTGCTTTGGTAAGATAAGCGTAAGTGCATTCTTTGGTTGTGAGAGGTTCTGCCGTGAAGGTCTTTGGGGTAGGGTGGGTGGTTTGATATTTCTTTCTTGTTTTGCTGTGTCGTTTGAGAGGTTGGGCTGTGAGAGATTGTCGGTGATGTTGGGACTGTGAGAGGTTGCCGGCTGTGAAAGGTTGTCGATGGTTTTGTACACTGCCGTGGTGACGGAAATTTTTTTGGTGGTGGTGGTAGTGATGGGCGGCGGCAAATTTGGAGAAGATGAAGTGGTTCGGTTGGGGTTTAGTTGCAATTTTTTTTTTTTTGGGGGTTTAGTTGCAATATTGTTTTGTTTTTTATCATTTAATTTAAGGGTAAATTGGTCTATTTAACAAAATTTTGATCATTTAACGGTCAAACTAACGGTTTTGGTCAAAAAAGGACTTCAGGTGCTAACGTTTCATAGGTTAAGGACCTGGGAGTTAGAAATAGAAGGTTAAGGACCTCATCGTCACAAGGTCCAAAAGTTTGGGACCCCTATTGATATTTACCCTTTAAAGAACAATATTATTCTCTACTGATTAATTCGTCTACCATTAAATACCCTATATATTTATACTTATCTATCCAATAGGAATCTATGTCCTAATTGAATCTCAAACATGTTCATAGCCTTGACAGATCTCTCTAATAAGTTGAAATTTCAATAATATCTAATTCATGGCTTACCTTGAGATTCACGAATCAGCTTAAAACCTTGGATTTTTCGATATGACCATGTTTTCTGCATAAAATATATTCAAACACCAGTTTTTTGGTAACTATTCAGAAAGTTTTGGTGTTATGAGTAGTCAAGTGCAAGTTTATGATTCTTGTAGTGAACCGTGTTTAGGATCTGATCAATCAAGAATTGGGAGTGTTAATGAAAAAAGATCAAATTCAAATGATGTTCAACAAGAAAAAGATGAATGGTGACTTCAATAAAGATACATTTAGAGGATGTGTGATACTGTTTTAGAGGATGTGTGATACTGTTTTGACAAGAAAAATTAAATATTGCCATTTTAAGCTAAAGAGACGGCTTCAAATGGATAAAATCCATCGTACGCAGTGGCAAAACCACTGGTCTTGATCATCTCGTCGAGACCATTTCGAAGACATATTATAATAAAAATTCTGAGCACGTATATGAATTTTATGTTCATTTATATTGTAATACTGTTTTCCTGTAATACTGTTTTGTATAATACAGTATCAAACAACACACATGACTATGATATCATGCTTTTATCTTTGATACTATTTAATTAGTCATATGTGTTGTTTGATACTGTATTATACAAAACAGTATATTGGATTAAAACAGTATCAAAATATACTAATGCACATTACCTAAACAAAACTGTATCATGAATTAAAACATTATCATAGACAAAACTAAGACATTCAAACAGTATCACATGTTCAAACCTTTCCATAATTAAACAATATCAAAGATAAAAGTACGGTATCATAAATAAAACCCATTCTACATAGATTCAAACAGTATCATAGATTAAAACAGTATCAAAATATACTAATGCACATTACCTAAACAAAATAGTATCATAAATTAAAACAATACCATGGATTAAAACTAAGACATTCAAACAATATCATAGGATTAAAACAGTATCATGGATTAAAACAGTATCAAAATATAGTAATGCACATTACCTAAACAAAACAGTACCATGGATTAGAACAGTATTATAGACAAAACTAAGGATGGTGTATTCAATTAAGAGTTGGTAGGACTTTTATGGAGTTTAAAAGAGTTTAAAAGTTTAGGTGTATTCAATTCAGGCTTTTTAAACTCCATAAAAGTCTTGAGGTATTCAATATAGATTTTTAAAGACTTTTAAAAAGTCTTATAAAATCATGCGATATTTAATTCAGACTTTTTAAAATCCTACGAAATTCGGAAGTATTCAATATGTTGATGATTTTTAATGACTTTATAGAAAATTTAATATGTACTAACTTTAAAGCACAGAGTATAAATAAAAGATGTTACAATTTCTCTCACATTTACCCTAAGATTTTGAAAGACTTTAGAAGAAAAAAAATATCTTTCATTCCTTTATTTTTTTATATGCAACATTTCTCTTTTCTTTTTCCTTCAACAAACTGTAGAGTTAAGATTAATATTCTTCTTTTTCTTCAATGTGATTTTTTTCCCTCTTCAATATATTCTCCTAACTTTTTTTTTCTCTATTTTTTTTTTAATATTTTTATCCCTATTCAATTTAATTTTTTTTTTCAATATTCTCGTAACTATTTTTTATTTTCTTCTTTTTTTATTCTTCTATGAACCTTTGGATCCCATAACCATTCTCTCTCTCTCTCTCTCTCTCTCTCTCTCTCTCTCTCTCTTGTATTTATCATTTTTTTGTTTTTCATTAGAAATAAGATAACTTTATAATTAAATTCTTATATAATTGTTGATTGCAGTTTATTAATAAATTTCATCAAGTTAAAAACTCTTTTTTATTACTGTATTTTTTTTTATTCTTATTTTTTCTATTTATCTCGATAAGCATGGTTGTGTATTTTTTTTCTTCGTCTAAATTGGTACTTTGGTTATTTATTTATACAATTGTGATGACTAATGACGTGTTACACATAGATTATTAAATATAATAAGGGAGATAATAAATTGGATAAATTTTTTTGTTGGAAATATTTCAAAATGAATCGCATGCCATAATTTTTTGAATTTATCTACAAGTCATTTGAAAATTTATAGTTTTACCCAAAAGAAAAAATAGAGTAAGTTATATTATTAATTTTTGACGTAGTTTACTTGCAGCAATTAAATAGAACATTAATTTTTATGACTTTATTAATATTAATATAGTTAAATAAACTATTATTAAAATTTTCTCTTGCGACAATTTTTTATAGGATATTAAATTTTTATATTTAAAATTTTTAACTGAAAAAACAAAGTCTATAAAAGTCCATAAAAGTATGTGAAAGTCTAAGAAAATCTTTCAAAATGAAATCTATAAAAATCCATAAAAGTCTGTAGGAGTCTATTAAAATCTAGAAAAGTCAATAAAAGTTAATAAAATCTATCAAAATTAGTCACTTGAAAAATGTCAATCAAAATCTTTAAAAATCTAGATTAAATACACCCCCCTAAGACATTCAAACAGTATCACAAGTTCAAACTTTGCCATAATTAAACAGTATCAAAGATAAAAGCACGGTATCATAAATAAAACTCATTCTACATAGATTCAAACAGTATCATGGAATAAAACAATATCAAAATATATTAATGCACATTACCTAAATAAAACAGTAACATAGATTAAAACTAAGACATTAAAATTGTATCATATGATTAAAACAGTATCATGGATTAAAACAGTATCAAAATATACTAATGCACATTACCTAAATAAAACAGTATCATAGACAAAACTAAGACATTCAAACAGTATCATAAGTTCAAACATTGCCATAATTAAACAGTATCAAAGATAAAAGCACGGTATCATAAATAAAACCATTCCACATAGTTTCAAATAGTATCATAGATTAAAACAGTATCAAACAGTATATGTGATACTATTTTAGAGAATGTATGATACTGTTTTGACAAGAAAAATTAAAGATTGCTATTTTAAGTTAAAGAGACGACTTCAAACCTTCCTTGAACAACATAGTTACATGAATCTATGGGGTAGTACAAGCTCTGAGGGGCTTCTGTCCCATGAAAAAGTGAAAAATCATTCTAATACTCAGGTTTTTTGTGATACTGTTTTCTATAATACAGTATCAAACAACACACATGACTAACAATATTTTCTGTGACATTGTTTTTCTATAATACAGTATCAAACATCATGTTCCCTTTTAACAATGAGATATTCTTGCCATTTCCTCAGCACAGAGTGATAACTTTGGAGGACATCATGCTCTCTTTTAATTCTCTCTTTGCAACAGAGATCATTCACTAGCAAATGTCCAGGATACTTATGTAACTGAAGAATTTCCTTACCTTGTTATGCTTTCTCTTTACTAGCAAATATCCAGGATGCCAATTGTTCTCCAATATATATCCAGGACAGTAATGCATCTGAATCAAGCACAACATTATTGTTCTCATAGTAGACGCAAAATGAAGTTTCTGAAAATTAGTTGCCTCAGATTTTGACTTTTCTTCCAGCATCTTGATTGCAGTATTTAAATCCAATAGTTTCCAAGAACAATTAAGAAACATCTCAGCCTAATCATTATCCACTCTATCGGGTATAAACGACTGCAATTAGTGTAACAAAGTCTCATATACTCCTGCATCCGCAAATTTTACGTTGTAGTGACAACATAACCAAAAAGTGACACTTCTTTTGATAAACTAAAAAGTGTCTTTAAATCTGAATATGAAATTCTCGCACTAAAAAACTCTTTCTTCCAATCTAAATTCATTGTAATTCTAGATTTCCTTAGTGAGAGAAGTAGGAACGATGCAATTGTGCAAAGAAACTGAAACTCTTATGCATGTTTGGTATCTTTGATTGGTGGTGGTGGTGGTATGTGATCTGAGAGGTTCTTTGGAGGTGGAGGTGGATGCAGTTTGTGATGGTCGCTGGAGGTGGAGACAGTGCGGAGGTCGCTGGAGCTGTGCAATGGGTGATTTTAGAATTAATTTAAAATATTGATAAAAATATGACTTAATCACAATTTAGAAAAATATTTTGACATAATTTGAAACAAGTCATGTGCAAATGACTTATAGGCAATTTTCCCAAGAATAAATAATGAATGGGTCTAACCAAAATAATGTGTCTCTAGTATTGGGCTAGTCAAAGTTCAATCAACAGCTTTTGATTACATAGCCCAATAGTTAACGTTAAGAAAAACAATCTTTATTCAACAGTAAATAACAACGTGAACATTAGGCCCAATACCAATTTTTATTTAGAAAATTTACTTTTTAATTTTAATAAATACTGATTAATTTATAATTACCGTGTCTATATATATATATACACACGAAAATCTAACATATACTTATTCATCGCATCAAGAACATGGACTGAAACTCACAAGGTGCATAAGTCCAATAACTCCAATTATCCAGTTATAATCATGATAACCAATTGGATCTCCAAATATAGTTAGTGAAAATTACAATTCAATTGATCTTTTAATAAAATAAAAATTCAATCAATTGTAGCACCACAACAGAAAATTTCGACAAATTTAAGATTAATTGATACATTAAAAGAAGACATTTACTTTATAAATTAATTAAATATCGGGCTATGAACTTAAGCTTCACTCGAGATTGGATTAGGATCAAATGTTGAGTACCAGCAAGATAAAGCATTAGTAGCTTAGGCTATTAATTATACTAAGTCCAAGTTAACTACCAAGAAGTTATAAAGCTTATTTCGTATTGCAGTCGATCAACACCATCTCTTGAGTTAAAAGTCTAGCACAAGGCACATAATGGTTCATCTAAAGCCAAAACTCATGTAAAGACGTGGGATCATTGAGACAAAGTACCCATGACCTGACATAAAAGTTTAGATACAATTGTGCACACAATATAATATTATAGTGTCAAGCTCGAAAAAGGTTAACATGACTTAACTAAAAATGCTCAAGTCTACAATATTATTGTATTTCACTCCAGTAATGCATCTCTATCCAAAAATACGAGGACTTGAATGAAGTGTGTTAAAGTTCTCGAAATAGAATATGGTCATTTGATTTATGAGATATGAAAAATTAAAAGATTCTTGTCGGAGTCGATTCCATCACTTTAAATTTTTTATGATCGAGTTTTAATGACTGAAATTTGTTCTGCAAGATTTTTGACATCTCAACATGTCCCCCTTGTTTCCTTATTCGGACCATATTACATGTACAAACATTCTAATTCAATTGGAATATACCTTAACAACTGATTACTATAGTTAAACAATGAAATTTCTTGTCCTAATGACGTGTTTTGACATTCCCTACTTACAAATAAACACTTTCCACAAGATTCTTGAAATTGACATTCCTCATAATATCCATCATTTTTATTTGTTTTCCCTCGTTTATTAACAAATCTACTGGAATTTGCTAATTATAATATGAATTAAAAACTGGACACCATTAGAAGCAGGTTAATAATGCTTCTACACTCAATCAATTTCCTAGAAATATAATATTTTTCCAGCTAAAAAATATAAAAAACACTGTAAGGTTTTAAAAGATCGGCCGGGTCCGTGTTTTGCGGATCCAAGTATAGTTTTTTATTTTTTATTTATAATGAGAGACGCTGAAAATTTTGATGTTGTTCAAAATATATTTGAAACTAAAATAAGTCTTACATTTAAAAGACCCATAATTTTTTTATTTTTTATTCCGTAGAGTTTTCTCAAATACTTGTCAAATTTTCGGTATTTTCCAAAAGAATTAAGGAATCTTAGTGTCCGTTTGGTAACATCCGGAAACTATTAGAATCAATAGTTTTTAGTGTGTGTTGATCAGTTGATGATTCTTTTTGTGTTTTCATTGCATATCCCTTGTGTCCTCCCCTCCCCCGGCATGTAGAACTGATTTTCTACCTACCTATAATGCTCACGGTAAGGTGACATCACCAGGGCCGGTTCTGACATTTTCGGGGCCCGAGGCGAAATCCAAAATTTAGGCCCCCCAAGTCAAGAAGTTATAGTTGGTTGTTGGTGGGCTGGACTTCAATATTTTTTTTAAAAAAAAATAGGCCCCTTCAATTTTGGGTCACTACTTAATAATAGTTATCGTTCTTATAGAATGCGGCTTGCTTTGCTTTGTTGGACTTCAAACTTTTGTACAAACATTTTTTATTGGGCAACTTCAGTGTAGTAAAATTTTTTTTTTTTTTTTTACGAAAATAGCCCCCCTTCGGTTTTGGGCCCGAGGCGGTCGCCTCACTCGCCTCGGCCCAAAATCGGGCCTGGACATCACATGATTGATAGTTCATGGTTCCACACTCATTATTTTTACTATCATGTGATGCCACCTCAGCATAGGCATTATAAATGGGTAAGAGATCAAATCCAACCCGGCATGTACTCGGTATGCATTTCAGATTTGATTGGATAAGCTCGAATTTGTTGAAAAAGAAAAAAGAAAAAAAGAAATTGAACAATTAATAAAGAGTCCTGCCTTCAATAAGACTTAAAGGCAACCATTTTCTGCCACACACAATGAAATTGAAAAAAAGAAGCAATTCCCCTTCTAATTTGCACCAAATTTTTCAGTGCCACAGAGTTTAGTTTATGTGCATTTGGTCTCACAAAATATGTACAATTGGTGTACATAATATTAATATATTGTTAATGCATGTGCAACAAACTTGTGCATTAAATCAAACCTGTAGTGTATTTACTGCATGCACGTTTGCATTAAGTGAATGGCGTTGGCGCATTTCTCGCCAAGACACACATACCTATTGCATAGGCTTTTAGAAAAATAGAAACATTCATTGTAATCATGTGCTAGCTCATTTAAACATATGGGAGTATATTTGGTAAGTTCGAACTAGTAGATCGGAATAAAATTTAAGAAGAGAGCACTTGTAAAATATTTATAAGTTTTCATTTCTGGTTTAATGTGCTAAATGACTACGTTTGTTTGTTTTTCGATTTTATTAGTTGAATAAATTAAGAAATTTGATTAGTGGAAATATGGATTTAACTTAAACATTTGTACAATTGCTCTATCAATTTCAAAATTAAGTTGCTTATTTTTCTTTAAGCATAGCTAAACACACTCATAATTTAATTCTCATCATTTACTTATTTTCCCACTCCTTTGAATAGGAGATCAAATTTGGAAGAATAAATAAAAAGAAGAAGTTCGTTGATTATATCATAATCCTAAATAATATTATATAAATAATATTCACTTATCCAAATATAACTAGAAACTAGAAAGACTTGGGCATTTATGATCAGTTATGAAATTTATGGAACGATGTAACAAAAAATAATGTTTTAGAGCATCTCCAATGCAACAATGTCCAACTGATGTGGCGATTAGGTGGAAGAGACAAAATTGATGTGGCAGTATTTATTGTAGAAGGCCGTCCAACATGCCGTCTAATTTTAGACATCCTGTTAGATACATTCCACATATTTTTTCATTAAATTGTGTTTATCTCTATTATCTATTTTTTATTATCTTTCGTCTTTCTACACTCTCTCTCCTCATTTCTTTTTTCTCTTTTACAACATAGATATTTTTAGAAAGTGTAGTATTGGAGATGCTCTTATAGGTCAAAATTATAACGATTTGCATGAACTTCAAATCTTGTATTTTTCAAACCTTAATTTTCTATTAGGAGTCATAATCTAATTTGTAAAGTCGAGAAAATTTCTAGTACTTCCATAGTATGAAACTTAGTAATCTTTATCACTATTTAATTGATATGTGTACATTAAGATTTCAAGGTAATCTCTATTGAGAAAACTTCTAGTACTTCCATAATATTTAGATTTCTTCAATACACATATGAATTTTAATTAATATTGACATAGAATAGTGAGTGCTCCCTACTCTGAAGTAGCGGATATAAAATCGTGTACGACTTCAGTCCACAGATCTTAAAACAAAGGTTTGAACAATATTCAAAGGTTTGAGACTTGAGTTTAGAGTTGTAGATTTACATGTCGGAATCGACACAGACCGAACCATTACTCTCCTTAACTTTCATTTGTGCATGGGGAGTTGGGAACCAACGACAAACCCCTCTTTTTCTCTCTCTCTCTCTCTCTCACACAGAGAGAGATGAGAGAGAGAGAGATAGGGATTACTACCCCTGCCAAAAAAATATAAAACGCCTTTCCAACTTACTTTCTGAACCAAGTTTTCTTAAAAAATGCACTTTTCTGGAGTCAAAAAGTGTCATTAATATCACACAAAATAATATTCTTTCTTTAATTCAATTGTAATTAAGACACTGTTTGACAAACGGGTGAACGATGCATTCTACTGGCCTTTTCAGTTTTCCACATTTTTCCTTCAACTTTTAATTATTTCGGGATATTGCTGATAAGTAGTCACCACTTCTTCAATAAATCATTTTTATCATTTTTTATATTTTCGGACTTATATTCCTTATTGAAATCTCAAGTCAGTCGTATTTTTTTTTATTTATTAAATTTAACATGTACACAAATAATGGTTGAATTTTAATAGTTCATATTTGTTGATAATACAACACATAAATGGGGGCATATTAGATAATTAAGAAATCAACTATATTTTTAAAAATTGACAATAATTTGAAACCGATGAATAAAGAAAGTAAATCTATCTTTGTGAAATATAGAGAAAATATAATTATTTTTCCCATTTAAAACCAAGAAGTAACATCATATCATTAATCTTTGCTAGCAAGAGGAATGAGATTCACACCCTTAAATCAATTTTTTTTTTTTTTGGTAGCGTATTTCACTATTATCTCACCCTTAAATCAATTTTTTTTTTTTTTGGTAGCGTATTTCACTATTTCTATTAATTAATCGCACAAATTGGTGAAACCCTAATTGTTGTTATTTATTTAAGTTTGTTTGTGATTTTGATTAAAATCAAATATTTGTAAAAGTTGATAAAATTTAATGACATGTGTGGTTTAAAAATTGTAAAAAATTGTGGATCCTAATAAATTAAAATCAATTGTTGACTTTGACTTTAACTTTTATCAAAATTTTAATTAAAATCAGACAAGTCCTAAAACAACAATCCATGACCCTAAAAGTTAAGATATTACATTTTTTCACATAATTTTGGAGTTTATTTCCATTTTAGACCTATATTAGAGATTTTTCTGTTTAATTAAAAGTCTTTATTTAGAATTGTTTTCCCTATTTAACCGCTTCAAAAAAACACCCTAAATTCATTTCTTCACTTTCAAACGCACTTTCACGGTTTCACACCCCCCTCTATTTATTCTTGCATTACAAAAATAATCACCTCACTAACACCTTCCAAACTCTCTCCATTAATGGCCTTCTACAAACTGAACTTGAAGTGAGGAAAACAGGAACCCTAAAAAACAAAGAGACAAACTGATCAGAAACAACCCAGACCTCTCTCTCTCTCTCTCTGTGCTGTGCCTTCCCACGTCTGTGTATTAAGAGCTTTCACTGTCTTCTCTGATGAAGATTCTAATATAAGCCCCAGCATCTGGATAAATTGGTTTGTACTATGTCCAGGAAAACAAGTATTCTAAGTTTTAATGCAAAATTGTAAGGTACGTAGGCGGTATGGGGCTGTACTGTTTATCTTCACTTTAAACTTAATTTGCTTTCCATTTTAGTTTACGATTTTGCAGGCGATTCTTGTTGTGGGTTTTGTCTTTTTTATTACTTTTTTTCTTGTGACCCAGTAATTTTTTATTATTTGCTGATAGGGATGACTGTATATATTAATTGATAGTGAACTGAAAAAGGAGTAGGTGAGGAGTCTATAAGAAGAGCAACAAAACGGTTGTCTGAACAAATAGCTTTCATTGTAACGCTCATGGCTTCATCAAATAGACACTGGCCAAGCATGTTCAAATCCAAGCCCTGCAACACCACTCACCACCAATGGCAGCATGACATAAACTCTTCTCTTATCTCCAGTACTGGTTGCCACAGAACTCCTTACACTTTAGGTATAATCACGTTTACATGCTTTGCGTGTTATAATTTTGTTTTGCTATTAACCCTCTCCTCGTTGAGAATAGGGCTTAATCTGTAACATTGCATATTATATTTTTTATGGAATATTGAGTTAATTTTGTAGTATAAAACCCAATAGTTTTTTAACTGATTTTTTGATTCAACAGTTTCAGGAGGTGAAGAGAGGACTCCTGATCCAAAGCCAAGATGGAACCCGAAACCGGAGCAAATCCGAATACTGGAAGCCATATTCAACTCAGGAATGGTGAATCCTCCAAGGGATGAGATCAGGAAAATAAGAACTCAATTACAAGAATATGGCCAAGTTGGAGATGCAAATGTTTTCTATTGGTTCCAGAACAGAAAATCAAGAAGCAAACACAAGCAGCGCCACCTCCAAAACTCCAAGAACCCACAGAAAAATCCTGCAACTGCTCCATCTAATTCTTCATCATCCTCTTCGGATAAATCTTCTCTAAATTCAACAGAAAAACCCTTCTCAGCTGGTTCAAGTTCAACCAATGTTATGGATGTATCCAACTCTCCAACAGCTTCTGTGAATCAAACATTTTTCCAAACTCAAACTGATTTCTTGACCGAACCCTTCTTTTTCCCTGTGCAACAACCAACCGGAGGTTCAAATGCTGTTTTCACACAAGGGTTTTCCTTTCCAGATGTTTCAGGTGTTCCTGATGTTATTGATCATACGGTTGAAAATTGCTCTAGTATCTTAATCAGTGATTTGATGCTTATGAACCATGCACCTTCAAAGAAGCCTGAGGACGACAAAGTCAAGATGCAGGAACAGCTAAGTTACAGTGTAACTACAGCTCCAAGTACTACTCCTACATTTGTTCCTACGAGTTTCTCTGTTCCATCCCCGCCACATCATAGTCAAGGTATTTAGGGCTACATATTGTTATGAAAGCGATTTTTTGTTGTTGCTGTTTTTCCAATGTTAATTAAGAAATGCAACTAAAAAAATCCGCTTTTTAAGTATAGCGTAGACATAAATATATATTTACTCGGGTTCTTACAAAATTTGAGCCTGTGCGAATAGATTCTACACTGCCATTTCATGGAAGTGACTTGTGTTCACTGTATTGTCCAATACTTTTTTTTTTTCTCCATACGTTATGTATGGATATTTATGTCATATTTGGAAAAAGGACAAGGTAGATATGTCTGTGATCCGCAATTCATGTAACCTGTCCCTTAGAACCTGTGCATGGATTGACTACTGCCTTGGTTCTTTTTGTATGCATACTAATACTAATTACATGTAATAAGAGAAGAAAGTTGCATACAGGAGATGATGATTTGATGTTTGCTGGTGCAGGTTTCGGCGAATCAGGAGGTGGGGGTCCCACAAAATCAACGGTGTATATCAATGATGTGTGCTTTGAGGTATCATCAATGGTACCCTTCAATGTCAGAGAGGCATTTGGTGATGATGCAGTGCTTGTACACTCATCTGGTCAGCCTGTTCTCACCAATGAATGGGGTCTGACTCTCCAGCCACTCCAGCATGGAGCTTTTTACTACCTAATGCGCACGTTTACTCCTGCCCCAGTTGATAGAACCATCGATTTGGTACTTGATTTGATCTTTCCTGCAGTCAAACTTTACCACATTTTCATTAATTTTGGCTCTTTAATCTTGCTTACTCTCATTTTATTCAGTATTAGACAAAACCATTTATTGACTAATTATGTTTTTTTGGCATGCAGATTTAGAAGGTTGAGGAAGTTCACAGGAAGGGTTGCTGCTATCTCTCTTTTTTTTTTTTCTCTTCATGAATCTCTCTTTTCCCTTTTAGGCCTTTGTTTCTACTTTTTTGTGCTGGTAGTCCTGTTGTTCCATTTGATCTATATTACTCTATTTCGTGTCAAATGAAGTAGAATATAATTGGTATGTGTTCTTAAATTATTTGTTTCAATGCAAATATTAATCTCAAAATCCAAGTTTAAAATCGATCAACAAAATCTCATAAAAAATAAGTATATATATTGAGGATGTAGTAAGAACTAAGGACCATGATGCAATCCATGTACAAATATTGTTTGATCATTGTAACATACAAGCTAGTATTTTTGATCTTTTAGAATTCATGGATGAACAATCTCTACTATCCTTGTAGTCATTCTTCATATGTATTTGTGATCTCGACTATTATGTAATAGTTCTATATAATCTCAAATTATTAATTTTAATATATAACTTACACATCTCGTTACTATTCAACTAATTTGGATAAAGTGGCAATTCGTCTTCGAATTTGAATGTGTTGACTTGAACACGCTTTTAAGAAAAAACGAAATAGTAAAAACAAAAGTCCATTAAAATAGATAATTTTATTTACTTTGACGATTAAAACAGTGTCTTTTATATAAATTTCCATTTTAACTTCTTGTTTTGAAACACTTTAAAAGAAATAATTTAAAAAATTCTATGATATTTGACTAAAATTAAGTTATTTATTCTTCAACTTTTGTCAATGGAAATATTTAAAAATCGTAACCCAATCTCATAAGCAAAGAGTGAATTAAAGAGACTTCTCTTTCGAGATCAATTCCATCCCGTCCCTAAATGTAATTGTCAATGAGCAGAACACTCAAAGAAGTTGTGCACTTTAAGTGAATGTTATTCTACAGGAAATTGTTGTGTGGGGACTGGTCCCGAGTAACTGGATGAGCCCTTGTATGTGACCACAAAGAAAAACAATTTAATTTTACATTAATTTCGCCTCTATTTTTCTTCAATTTCTGTCCAAACTCCAGTTACCTGTTACCCATAAGTTAAATATTATGTTAAAATAATTTACAATGCACACATAAATATTTTACTATTAACTTCTCGTCCTTAGTTCTTTGGTGATCCTTCCACTTTTACAAACAAAAGTTTATTGTAGCATGTGAAAGCCATTCTCTAGTTACCTAACTAAAATGGTATACAATGACACTTTCAATTACAATATTATGAAGAAAGAATAGTACATCATTCTAAAATCTCAAAATTATTATTATTATTATTATTATTATTATTATTATTTGTTTTTTGAAAAATGGGCATTCTTGATGAGTGGTCAAGTGACGTTGAGTGGTGGAGAATGATTCCGTGCAAAATGGTGGGAACAGTGTTACACATACAAATTACACATAGTAGAAATGCATAGAAATATGTATGTCTTGTGTGGGGTTTGATTGATTTGAGGTTGAGTGATGTTGAAATATCATTGCTGTAAAATTCTATCCTCTACGTCACACCATTAATAATACTGTGTGTGGATGAACCATCACATTGATAATCATGAATCATCACCTAAAAGATTTCAACTCAAACTGCTCTCTGGCCAAGTTATGGGGTTTAGATATTCATGTTTAAGGTCAGACAACTGATTGATTTTTCCAATTTAGGTGGAATGAGTTAACATTTGAACCAAACAGTGAACCTATTACTGTCATTTTTAGTTTTTCAATGTTTACCTTTCCCTTTTGCTTTATGTTTTATATTTTTGATGAATAATGTATGATTATTGGACTAGTTAGAGTGCAGTCAGCAACGTTGTTACGAAAATGTTTAGTTGGGCATGACATGACTAAACAAGCTTTTTGATCCTTTTGTTACTAAGTTAAGCAAAAAGTTTAGATTTAGTACTCCAATTCTATGTGTATTTATTATTTATCAAGATCTAATGATGTAGAGAGATGGAACCACTTTGTTCAAAGAACATAATTCATAGGAGAAGTGCAATTCACATTATCTAGAATCAAGCTCGAAAATCCACTTCAATCTTACTCCGTATGGACTGGACTTCGAAAGATACCTTATGAAGGCTCATACCCAAATAGCAACCATAGGCCCACCTTCATTTCAAGTTTGCTTTTGCATTATACACCCACTCAATGTAAATGCTCTATTATCGATTCGAACACGGACTTCTGACTTTGTTACTAGCTTATCCAAGAAAATTTGAGATTCGAGTTCCCTCAAAAAATAAGTCTTATCCACACCGTCCTCCTATTTTGCCACATTAATATTACATTCAAATTTTTATCACATCAATTAGATCAATGAATTCAGGCATCACACCCTCATCCCACACAAACCTTGAAAAAAAAAATACTTTGACCACTTAGAACCTCTATTATAGGACCCTATGAGCGCAATCTTTGGCCATTCATTCATACAGAATTTTTCGTGTACGCTTACAATAAATGGATTTTGTTCGGTTACTAGCTATCTAAATGGAGCAAACAAATGGTCTTAGAATTTGATTACTTTAATTTTATCACTATTTCTTTGTAGATCCCGCTGTTAAAAGACAAATGAAACTTTCCTATAAGATAATAACTACTCCCTTCTTTAGGAATCTAATTGTTTAAAGTACATTTCTCGATTCAATTGAGTAAGTTCTATTAGCTTTCCATCTCTTTCTCTTCTCATTTTCAATTTTTTTTTTCAATTGTGTAGTAACATTCAAACATGTCCATGCTCAATAAAAATTCATTTTTGCCGAAGTACATATTTCATATTTGGTAGGGCTGAAATTGTTTTTTAAGTGTTATAAGTTGTGGGTCATATGAAATGTGTAGATAATAAATTAATAGTAAGTTGTGGTCCTACAAAATATATAAATTAAAAATATTATTGACCAATTTAGATAGCTTAAATTATAATTTAAACTGTACCAAACAAAATGTACTTCAACTTCTTTCTAAAAACTCACCAGAGTCGAAAATCTCGACGCTAGTTGAGATACCATCCCTGGTTGAGAAAATAATTAGGATAACTATACTAACAATACAATTTTTTATAAGTGCATCATATTTTAATTTCACTTAAAGTCATCAACCTTTGTTTATGGTATGTTCTTAACATTTTTTCGTTGAATTGTTATCTTCAACTTTTATTAATTTAGCACATCTTATTCTCAATTATAATTTCTGTCAAAATATTTTGTCGCACTTTTGTATATTTTTTTTTAATTTCATGGACAAATAAATTATGTTACACCCCATCATATGATTTTTTAAATGAAAAGTCGGCAATCTTTATCAAACACAAAATGTGCTAATTAATAAAAAATTGAGAATAAAAAACAATAAAAAATGTTAAAGACATAAATACTATAATGAACAATGATTGTAAATGTTGAGTATAGTTAAAATATATTACAACAAATAAAAAATATGGTGCAATTATAATTACCCAAATAATTATAAGAGCTAATGATATTAATACTCCCCAAAGTAACTTAACTAATACAAAGACACCTACACTTTAAATTTTTTTCAAAATTACAAAAACATTGCCTCACAATTGTTGACCTTTGCGCAACAAATTCCTTCTTTTCAACGGGTTTTAATGCTTTTATCATGAAAAAGAGATCGTTTAATACCTAAAATATAAATGGATTTTTGCTCTAATAGGTCAATATTATACCATCTTGTACATAAAATGGGGTACTAAAACATCTGAAAAGTAAAAGACTTCTATGTATCCCAAAGACACTAACATGGCCAAAAAGGCAAACAGCTAAATGGGTAAAGGTAGTTTGTAAGAATTGCCAACAGGGGGCAATAATTGTGCTCCAACAGAATAAAAAGTGTTTCATAGACGAATATAACTTCTTCAACATGATTTCTTGGAGCAAGCCAAATTCATTTGCGAGCTTCCAACTTCTTCTGCTCTCTGGCTGCAGGGAGAAAATGTGCAGTGAGATCGAGATGAAAATGAAGGAAATAAAAAATTACTAGCAGTCTGTGTAACTAATGCAGATGGCTACCCGCTCTCTCCTCTTCTCGTTTCTTAGCAGCTTCTGCTCTTTGTTGCCTTATAAGAGCCAAACGATCTGCAAGATTAAAAAAACAATCATTAAATATTATGTCCTTTTAAGAAAGAAAATATGAAGCGTCAAACCTGAATCATGTGAATAGGACTCATTTAACAATAATCCCAGACGAGAGAGAGAGAGAGAGAGAGAGAGAGAGAGAGAGAGAGAGAGCGAGCGCACATTGTAGCACAACAAAAGTTGCATATTATCTTAATGGACAATATTGAGACTTAATAGAATATGTCATGGAGAAGTTTTAATCATTCATGTATACACCAACTAGTTAAGCAAAAGCAAGAGGCAATCAAGAAAGATACAAACAGGAGAAGAAGCAAACTGAAGTATAACCTGCTGCACATTTGGATTCACATATCTAAATCTTTATCCAATCTGATCTGGTATGGTGTTTGCAAAATTTTAGTTTTAAAATTATCATAGGTGTAGGGGGTTAGAACTTGGGATTAGTCAAGGATGAGAGCCCCTCCTGGATTCAAGAGTTTTACCTAGTTACCCTCCCATTCGAATGACCATAATCCCTTCTCCTTTGCACATTATGCAGTTTCCCAATCCTTTCCTCGTTGTGTAAACACTCACCAGATGAAAGTCTTCAAAATTGACATCTCCACAACATAAGATCCCTAGGTACAACAACACCCCCCCCACCCACCCACCCCACCCTGGTCTTCCATTGTTAAACTCCTTTAATAGTGCAATCTCCAGTAAGAAACAAAGAGTAGATTCAAAGACCCTACCTAAATCTTTCCTTGCTTGTTCCGTCTTCCCTTGTTCCTGCAGTTTCATGTACCTTTCATGAGCTCTCTGCTTTTCAATCTCCTCTCTGTTAACAGTAAGAGAACAACAGCAAAACAAAAGGACGGTAAGAATATGGACAAATCAGTTAAAGAAAACCACCACTAATTATCAACACTTAAGAGTGGCCAATACATTGAAATTTCGGTGATAAATACAGCTCTTTGCATTGCATTACAGTAAAACTTGCATCTCTAACTTCAAAATATTTATGCTTCAAAGAAATAACAGGGTTTCCAAGAAACATTCTGCATTCATTTGCAACTCAATAATGGTCCTCAAACATATCTTGTTGCAGAATATACTAGTCATAGTAGTCACCTAGAAACTAAAATAATTTCAGCAAGACTTATAAAAAATAAATAAACAAAAAGACCCAAAATGAGCAATCAACAATATCAGAACCTACTGGAAGATGTCAGGAAAAATGGAACTAGATGCACACGAGAAAAAGAAATGCTAAGATAAAAATAAATAAAATTCTTAACGCTAACTCGTGAGGAGATGGATAAGGAGGAAATAAAATAAAAGGTCTCCACACAACCATGCTGCCAGCCCCTTTCCCTTTGTGGAGATGGTAGCAGCCATAGAAATAGTTGCATTCCCCAGAGTTTACTCTCAACGACGAAAATCACATGCTACAACTAAGACACACGATAGGAGGCGGAGGAGGACAAACATTTTAATAAATGAATTGTACAGGTTTCCTTATCCTAATCTGCCTATAAAGATTTAATATGCAAAATGAACAAGAAAAAAGAAGATGAACTCAAAGAAATTCATTTGTTGTTCATTTCTATTGAAAGCCAATGCCTAGAAGAAAATTAACAATCACAAACCTTTCACGTCTTGAAAGCTCGGTTGTTTTCTCCATCTGCCAAACAAAAGCAACAATTAGTCTATGATACACTGATAACTACTATCTGAGCAGATAACTTATTTTTTGAGCATACATCAACATCTCTAGCTTTCAGGTTCTTTGCCTTGCCCAAATTCGGATTCTCAACTTGAATAATACCTTGGGTCCCTTTCTTCTTCTGTCAACAGCATTGACCAAAAAATAGAGTAAATATTTATTTATCTAGCCATTTCATTAAAAATACACGATGTCGCCTCTAAACAGAATACAAATGAAAATTGCTTTATAGGCAACAGTTAGCCACAGTTTACGGACTTCAGATTCTTCATCAGATTCCTCTTCAGACTCTTCTTCAGATCTCTCATCTTCTTCCACCTCAGCTTCTTCCTGATAGTTTAAAATAACTATTTAAGTATGATATTCATAACCGTATTTGGATTAGTTAGGATCCAATTAAGATGATTATGACTATCAGATCAGAAATGTAAGTATCTGCAATGAGAATACAGACTTAAAAGGCAAAAGAAGAAAAAAATCTATAGATTAAAGCAACATATATTAGGTCCCATACCGGCTGCCAACATTGCAACTCACTCTCACTAGCATTCACCCAACACTACTGTAATCTTTTTTTCCTCTATTCTTTCACCTTCTCTTTTACTTTACCCGTGGCTTCTTTGAAAAGACATTACCCATTTTTATATCAATAAGCCAAAGAATTTCTAAACCATAGCATTTTTATCGTCTTCAAAATTAACTTAAACTACAGTAATTTGATGCTGCATAAGAACAACACTTTTTATGCTTTCAAATTGTTAATTGCAGAGATGGTACCTTTGCAGACAGCATATCTAGAAAATATCACAACAAAAAACTAAAGCAAACTAAATTACCTGTCTGAATGTGCGAGGACGAGAAGCAGAAGTACCAGCCACTGAATAATTAAACCAAAAAAGAGAGAAATGAGAGTTGCTTATTGTAGCCAAAAAGAAAGTTTGCCTCCAATATAGACCGCAAAATCATCCCTACCCCTGGCCGCCTTTCTTTCTTTCCTGACAATGACAGAGAAGGAAAAGAAAATGGAGGTGGAGGTGGAGGTGGAGGTGGAGGTGGGGGAATGGAGCACAGAGAGAGAGAGAGAGTGGGGGAATGAGAGAGAGAGAGAGAGAGAGAGAGAGAGAGAGAGAGAGAGAGTAAAAACTTCAAATGAAGGCAATCTGAGGATGTAAGATTCAACAAATAGTAAAGCCTCAGTTTTTTATTTACAAACAATATTATCCAAATCGAGCAATCAACCATAAGTTTTGAAGCATTACTTTGGGTTCCTGGACGAAGGTTGAATAGGAAAAAAGTCATATGCATTAATCAAAACAACCAGATAACTTTTCTAATCAATAAATGCCTTAGCCGGATCCAAAAGTTCCTGTTTCGTGAAATAATATATTAAAGTTTCACTTTAAACAATTCCATTTATGCGTGAATCTCAGTTTTCATCAACAAATAATCGCAACCAATTTTTCACAATAACTAATAGTTACCCACTCTAAATTCACCACCAGGAGAAAAATATTGAATATTCTGTTAACTGCTTTTATGGAAATGAGAGCAAGGGACAATAAGATAATCCATATTTGAATGAAAATGTTCTAATCCAATACCTAATGCCACCAAACCGATCAAAAACTACATCTCAGATTGTTATCAATAAGGTATTACTTGTTAAAAAAATTCTTCAATTTCGGGCTCAAGTAGAACTACTTCTCATAGGAAGAATTATTATATACTCCAACAGCATCTTACAAAACTAAATAAAAATAAAGACAAAAGAAACTTGAACAATATAGCGTTCCAACCTTGAACCCGAGAAAACCAACAAATTAATGACTAAATCATTAAGTGAAAATTCAACGTTTTCAGAAACACTTCCTATCCCCCCGCCCCCCACCTTCCCGACAAACACAGATCTCAATTTAATCGGATCTCTGTACAAATATCAATTTTCACAAAAATAGCTTCGAGCATGAATACACATATGTGCGTAAGTGAGAGAGAGAGAGTGAGAGAGAGAGAGAACATACTCATCTGTTCGGGAGTGGAGAACTGGCGACGGCCAGTGGGTTTCCCCTTGAACTTTCCTCTTCCCATTTCGCGTATGGGTTTGAAACTACAATACTCTGCGAGATAAGGAGAAGAAGGCCAATTTTAAGAAAGAAGAAAATGGTATACGTATTAGTGAATCGGATTCTCAATAAATGGCAATTTTCTATTTTAAACCCTAGCTGTAGAATATTTCTCCGATATAAGAATACACGACTCTATTGTGAAAAGGAAATCTCTGCGCATGCGCGTGACCAGGTTCGACTATTACAGGGCGTACGATTCCTCTACTGTTCTGTTCACGAGAACTGATATTAACGATTTATCGTATCTTATTGAGTTTTAATTTCCTATTTTTCATTTTGTTCATTATTTTTAGGGATAATTGCATCAAAGGTCCCCAACGTTTCAAAATCGTTAGAGATATGCCCATAACCTAAAAAAATAGCACCACACATTCCCAACGTATGAAAACTTTGGCGTGGTAGGTCCTTTATGACCAAATTGCCCTTCTCTTTAAACAAACAAAAAAACAAAAACAAAGAAAAAAGAAAAACAAGATTGAAAACTCACCAAATGTACCCAAAAAAATAAAAAGTAAAAAATATACCCAAAAAAAATAAAAAGTGAAAAAAGGTCATCTTCTCCAAAAAAAGAAGATGACACAGCCTTTCAAACGTGGGAAGCAGAAAACTCAATGGTTATGTCATGGCTTGTGAACTCAAAGGAGCCTGAAATTAGACAGACATATCTGTTATTATCAACAGCTAGAGATATGCAGGATGCAGTCACTGAGACATTCACAGACTTTGGCAATTCGGCTCAAGTCTATGAAATTAAGACCTGAATTCGTGAAATAAAGCAGGGTGCTCATGGTGTCACAAGATATTATGGTATTCTTAAGGGTTTTTGGCAAGAGTTGGATCAATATTATGAAGTTGAATGGGAGAATGCTGGAGATGTTGCTCGACACAAGAACTGTTGGAAAAAGAAAGTGTTTTTGAATTTTTGGCAGGACTCAACTCTGAACTTGATGAAGCAAGGGGGAGAGTCCTTGGAAGAGAACCTCTGCCATCTGTTTGAAGGGTTTTTGCATATATTAGAAGGAAAGAAAGCAGGAGAATGTTATGATGGGTGGCCATCAAACTAGGAATTTAGAGAACTCTTCCTTATTGACAGTAGCACCTGAAACTGCCCTTGCTATTGGTCAGAAATACTTCAGGAAGGGAAAAGGAAAGGGTTTTTGATGCAATTTTCTTAGGTTTTTGGAGAAGATGACCTTTTTTCACTTTTTATTTTTTGGGGGTATATTTCTTACTTTTTATTTTTTGGGGTACATTTGGTTAGTTTTCAATCTTGTTTTTCTTTTTTCTTTGTATTTATTTTTTTGTTTGTTTAAAGAGAAGGGCAATTTGGTCATAAAGGACCTACCATGCCAAGGTTTTCATACGTTGGGGATGTGTGGTGCTATTTTTTTAGGTTATGGGCATATCCCCAATGTTTTGAAACGTTGAGAACATTTGATGCAATTATCCCTTATTTTTAACTACAACACATGCTAATTCTTTTTAGAATAAATTTTATTTATATTTCTTTTAATTAAATTATTGCTAGTATACTGCTTCATTGCGGTAGGATCCGACCGTAAGCTCTATTATGATGATGTATTAAGGTGGTGAATAGATTTTAGAGATGATTGGTGGATGAAGATGATCAAGGGAGATAGATTGAAGAGGTGAGCATATTTTGGAGATGATCAGTTGAAAAAGTTGATCGAATTAGTGTTGAAACGATCAGCAGAAATGATTTTATGAAAAGAGAAATTGAAGACATATTGACACACTGACATTTAAGTACATTTTTCTTTTTGTAGCTGAGAAAATTTTCTACGGTCGTGATTATTGTTAATATTTATAGTAAATTGCAATCAAATAATATATAATAATTACTAAAATAAAATAATTAAATGTAATATTTTATTTTCCAAACATGTGTAACAATAATAAATTTACGTGATACCCTTCAACTAGAATTTGAAAGTGGCGAAGAGCCTCATAAGCACTTCAATACGTGTATGATGACGAAGAGTACGGTAAGGACAAATGTTCTTTAACTTTTACATTATGCTCATTACCTTCAAACGGGACGAGTTTAATATTATTATATATATACTTACTCATTTGTAATTGGGAAATTGGTGCAAATGGTCTCTAACGTATCATTTTAGTGCGCAAATGGTCCCTAACTTTTTATTTTTGGCACAATGGTCTCTAACCTATCCATTTAGGTGCGAAAATGGTCATTGTGGACGAATTTCGTTAAAAATCCGTTACACAACCTTTCATTTAGGTGCGAAGATGGTCCATCTCATTGTTTTTGTCTTTATTAGTAGGGGTAAAATTGTCAAGTTACATCTTTCTTTCAATTGGCACAAATAGTCCCTAACTTTTACCTTTTTTTGGCATGAATGGTCCATAACCTATAATTATATTTTGGGTGCATGATTGATCGCTTATTTGATGAAAAGACAAAAATATCTTTACTTTTAATTAAAGAAATTTACAATTGGATTCCTAACCTTTAAAAAAGTGAAAATGAGTCCAATACTTTAATTTTTTATTAAAAAAAAATAAAAAAAAACTAACAAATTGACAATATACTAAATTATTTTGTATATTTTACGAACTATTATAAAATAACTAAAATTGAAATTCATAATTATTAATGAGTGTGCTAATTAAAATTATTTTATTATTATTAAGTAATCATATTATTTAAAATTCAAACTTTAATTTTAACGTTGCAATATAAAAGAAAATAAATTTGTTACAAATAAAAGTTTTAATTATCTTTCATTAAATTTCGATTTTATATCGATTGCCGTATTTTAGGTCAATCCAACCCACTTTTGATTTCAAAAAAACCTGGACCAGGTCTTATTTTAAAATTTAATTTATTTTTGTATTTATTCTTTGTAGCTCAAAAGTGGGTTGGATTGACCCAGTAAATATGATACCGTATAAAATCGAGCTGGGTTGAACATCATTAAAAATTTTATTTATGACAAATTTATTTTCTTTTTATATTGCAACGTTAAAATTAAAGTTTGAATTTTAAATAATATGATTACTTAATAATAATAAAATAATTTTAATTAGCACACTCGTTAATAATTATGAATTTCAATTTTAGTTATTTTATAATAGTTCGTAAAATATATAAAATAATTTAGTATATTGTCAATTTGTTAGTTTTTTTAATTTTTTTAATAAAAAAATTAAAGTATCGGACTCATTTTTACTTTTTTTAAAGGTTAGGAATCCAATTGCAAATTTTTTTAATTAAAAGTAAAGATATTTTTGTCTTTTTCATCAAATAAGTATCAATTGTGCACCAAAATATAATTATAGGTTATGGACCATTTGCGCCAAAAAAAGGTAAAAGTTAGGGACCATTTGCGTCAATTGAAAGAAAGATGTAAAATTGAGATGGACCATTTTCGCACCTAAATGAAAGGTTGTGTAACGGATTTTTAACGAAATCCGTCCACAATGACCATTTTCGTACTTAAATAGATAGGTTAGGGACTATTGTGCCAAAAATGAAAAGCTAGGGACCATTTGCGCACTAACTTGATACGTTAGAGACCATTTGCGCCAATTTCCCTTTGTAATTTTAGATGGAGATCAGGCCAAATCTTTGGTCTAAGTATGTATTATGTTTTTTTTCCCCATTATTAATTAAACATGTCCAGATTAAAAATTAGAGAAATTTGTAATTTTCGTTCTCAATCTTTACAATTTGTTACTAATCTATCCACAATATTTTTTTTAGTACCAAACATCCCAAACTTTTTCACTAAATTGTAAATCATGTCTCTATTGACATATAATGACAGATTTATCATCCACTTTAAATAAATAAATAAATAATAAAGTAATAAAACAACAAAAAATAAAGTAAACTTACAAAAGAAGTCCCATAATTTTTTAAAATAATTTAATACATATTAACAACAAAATACAAAAAAAATAAAAATATTTCATTTTTTCCATCCAAGCTCACCCCAGCCATCCTTGCCTTGTCTTCATCTTCATCAAAACCCACTACCACAAATCACCACCGTCCACTGGCGGCGCCGAAGCCACCGAAGCCGCAACCACTATACCCTTCAGCGGGGACATTTGCAAAATAATGAAAATCGATCCAAACCAGAACAAATCTATAATTTTTTTTTTTACAGCAAATCTTAAATCTACAATACAACAGTGGAAATCAAGCTCCAATCTTTTCTCAACTCTACCACCACAAAACACTATAACTTAACATGAATTCAAAATCAAATCAAGAAATCCAAACTCATCAAAAATTTGGAGAAAAGACACATAAAAAATTCTTGCGGTGGGTGGTTGGGTGAAATTTAGGAGCTCCGATTCCTAATCTTGGGTCATTCTTTGAATTGAGAATGGATGAGATTATTGGTAATTATTTCGAAACTTGTACCTAAATATCAAATTGTATGAGCTTGGAAGAGTTTTTTTTTTTTTTTTTTTTAACTTCTTAGAAAATTTCCCTTCTAGGCTGTTCATAATTTTCTTCTTAATTATCTCATTTTGTCTTCTTTGTGTCTTTTTTTATCCAATCAATTATTTTTTATTTTTTTCTTAATTAATTTTTTTGAAGTGGAGGTGGCGCCGCCACTATCGCCGTTATTGCATTTTGTGAAGGTAGTGTTTGGCCACTGGTGGGTATAGGTTGGTATGGTGAGCTTGGTTGGGAAAGATGAAATGTTTAATTTTTCTAAAAAAAATTTGTTAGTATGTATTTAATTATTTTAGGTGGGATTTATTTGTATTTTTTAAAAAGTTATGGAACCTCTTTTGTATTTTTCTCTTAGTTTTTGTTATTTTTTACTTTCTTTTATTTTTGTTCATATAAAGAGGAGGGAAAATATATCACTATTTGTTAATAGGGACGTGATTTGCAATTAAGTGAAAGGTTGGAGATGACTGGTGCTAAAAAAAGTTGATGATAGATTAGTAACAAATTGTAAAGATTAAAGACAAAAAGTGCAAATTTTCCTAAAACTTAAATAGTCCATATTTAAACAATTAGAAGGCTAATTTGATGTTGTCGTGACGCTTTGGTTAGGCTGACTATTATAGGCTAGCTACTTCTAGCTTCTATAGTGGCCCTTCCACTTTGGTGTAGTTTTAGTTTGTATTCTTGCAGAGTGGAACCATACAGTACCAGACACGAGATACATCTTCCATCACTAGTTCATTTGCTTAAGACGGCTGTGCAGGGCAATCGAGTGCAGGGAGTCAATAATCTAATTCCTGTTGATGTCTATTTACCATGTTGTCCACCTTAAAATTTGCACTTTTCTTCTTCAACCTTTGCGAAACATAAAAAATATACTCTCAACCTTTTTTAGTATAATATATCCCCAACCTTTCAATTATATAACAAAATTCGTCATTCTCTATATTTTTGGTAATTAACCGACGAAATTGTCGTATCTTCTTCCTTCACCCACCCTACCTCATCCCACCACGGTCACCACATCCACGCTACCAAACACTTATATTAATGGTTCTTAAAATTATAAACAAAAAAGGTTGAATTGATTTATTTGAGAAGGAAAAAGAGAAAATTATACTCCGTTTGTATATATACTTAAATAGATATAAAGTAGTAAATACGGTAAAAGCACAAGTGATCTAAAGTTTTTTTTTTCAACATTTTTTATTCTTCAGTTTGTCTTTGGTTTTGATTTGGCAGGTACAATTTTAGGAGATTAGACATAAGAAGAATACTAGAGTTTAATTTCATTACAAATTGGCTACATGTTCAGATATGTGTTTTGTGTTGCTGGCAGTGGTTCGGGCATCGATTGCATATTTATATCTACACTCACACACATGCTCGTGAGTGAGAGGGAGGGAGAGCGAGAACAACTTCAAATCCCGATCTAAAATATGTCCTTTATGACCACTTTAATAGCTTCATTGAAGGAGGTGACGGTGCTCGGATGATTATGTATTGAAAGAGGTTGACTGTGTATGTTGGAGAATGAGCAAATTTGTGTATTACTTGTTAGTGGAGGTAACGGGTGGTGGTGGTGGGGTCTTGGGATCAGACGAGGGCTGGTTGTTGTGTGGTGGTGGTTGAGGTGGCGATATGGGGGCTTGTAGTGGAGGCAAGGGTGGGGTTGCCATTAATGGTCTCGTTGATTCAACAATTTGACAGTTGTGGCAGTGGCGCGCGTAGTGTGGATGTGGTGATTGTGATTGTGATTGTGATTGTGATTGTGATTGTGATGGGATGAGGTGAGGTAGGGTGGGTGGATGGAGAAGATATTTCATACTTTTTAAAAAGTTATAAATTTTTTTTGCAATTTTTTCTTATTTTTTATTGTTTTCTTTTATTTTTGCTTATTTAAAGAGGATGAAAAATTCGTCATTATCTGTCAATGAGACGTGATTTTCAATTAAGTGAAATGTTGAAAATATGTGGTACTAAAAAAAAAAATAGATTAGTAACATATTATAAAGATTGAGAATGAAAAGGGCAAATTTTCTTTTAAACAATGGAGACAACTTTAAAACAGACACTAAAGTCTGGACGTTTAGTGTCCATTGTCTAATATCCAAAATGGTGCTTTTAAACATGAACGTTTGTATATTACTTCATATATCCCACAATGATTGATTTATTTTTATTTTCATAAAGACTAAAAAAATTAATTATTATAGTTTTATGTTTTTCTTAATAAATCTTCACATTTATGTAATGGTAGTTTACATTTTTTTTTATAACAGATCGCATTAAATAAGAACATATTAAAAAAATTAAGAAATTAACTATATATTTTTAACAATAAAATTGGACTATAATTTAGAATACATAAATAAAGAAACTACTATTTTTATGGGATAGAATGAAATATTTTAAATCACCAAACCAAACTTGAGCTTAGTTTCAATTTATAGCTACTATTTATAGTTAAAATATGGAATCAGATTTTGAAGCTACAGAAGCATGGATTTTCAAACCCTAAAGACAAATGTGGGGGTTGGCCATACTGGTGGTTGTTTTGCGTGGACTAGGCGTTGGGTTATATCTACCAATTAAAGAGTCCACCAACTAAGTGATTGTTCGATAAAAAAAATTAAATTTATAAATTGGTCAAATATTTTATGTATCTGTACCACAATTTTTATCTACACATTTTATAATATCTACAACTTTTATCAATTTTTTATTTTAATATTTTGTAAGATTCACAATTTATAATCTATAAAAAACTTTACCAAAAATATTATAAGTGTATGTTAATTTAATAAAAAAAATTCAAATTTATAAGTTGGTCAAATATTAAGTTTATTTACACATTTCATATAATTCACAACTTTTAATTTTATCGCGTATGACTCAACTTATAATACAAAAAATAACTTTTATACATTTTCGTTGTTTGCCAGATTTGTTACATACTCCTATTCCTATAAAAACCCACTTCCTCAGCTGAATATCTATAACAGCCTCATCTCTCTATCACACACACACACACACACACTTTCTCTCTCAAATCAAGCTTGGACAAAGATTTCAATGGCTGATAATCCCCTTCGGATTTTCATGTATCCATGGTTTGCCATGGGCCATCTCACGCCGTATCTGCATATAGCCAACAAACTTGCAGAGAGAGGCCACCAAATCTTCCTAGTTGTTCCGACAAAAATACAATCCAAGTTGGAGCATTTGAATCTTTTTCCAGAACTGATCAAGTTCATCCCACTCGCCATTCCATCGGTTGAAGGCCTCCCTCCTGATATTGAAACCAGCGCAGACATTCCTTTTACTTTGCAGGGTCTTTTTCGTCACGCCCTGGATCTCACACAACCCACCATTGAATCTATTCTCCACGAACTCAAACCTCATATTGTCTTCTTTGATTTCATGCACTGGTTGCCATCTTTGGCACGTCGCTTGGGCATTAAGTCAATTCACTATTGCATTATAAGCGCAGCAGCTTTCGGATTCTTGTCGCGTGAAGAACCAACTGTTGAGTCTTTTATGGAAGCTCCACCGGGTTTCCCTTCACGCTTCAAGCTGTATAAACATGCAGCACGCCAACTTAGTGGTGTTGAGAGTGGAAAAGAAATGGGCAGTGGCTTGAAATTTAAGCAGCGCCTACTCATCTCAGCAAGTGAATGTGATGCCTTTGGCTTTAAATCTTGTAGAGAAATGGAAGGGCCCTACTGTGAATATCTGGAAAACAAGTACAAGAAACCAGTCCTTTTGGCTGGGCCTATTGTTCCCAAACCACCAACTTCATCTTTAGACGACCAATGGTTCGAGTGGCTGGATAAATTCGAATCCAAAAACGTGATCTTTTGTGCATTTGGTAGTGAAGCTAGACTTAAAAAGGATCAGTTTGAAGAATTAATCCTGGGTTTTGAACTCACAGGTCTTCCTTTTCTGGCTGCCCTAAAACCACCCATAGGAGTTGAGACAATTGAAGAAGCTTTACCACAAGGTTTCAAGGAGCACTACAAGAAAAATGAGAATTAACAACGAATTTTTTAACGACCAAGTAAATATGGTCGTTACAAATATTTATCAACGACTAGAATAAATATTTAGTCGTAAATAGTGTATCACAAACAGTTGTATGTTGAGCGAGTTGGAGATAAGCTTTAACGACCACGTCATTAGTTGTAAATTTATTCTTTTCTATGACAAAGTTGAAGTTGGTCGTTGTATGTGTGGCGCCAAAACTTTCAAACCCGCCAAAACAGTCAACGACCAAAAAAATATATTTGACGACCAGATAATTAGTTGTAGTTAGATTAATTTAACGATAATCATATTTTAGTCGTTAAAGTGATAAAAACACATTACAACCAATAAATGTTTAGTCGCAAATAATGTGTCACAAACTATTGTATTTTGGGCTAGTTGGAGAAGAGTTGTAACGACCACGACATTAGTTGTAAAATTTTTATATTGTACGACCAATGTAACGCTGGTCGTTATGTGTGTGGCGCCAAAACCTTGAAACCTTCCAAAACAATTAATGACTAAAACAATATATTTGACGACCGAATAAATGGTTGTATTTAGAATAAATTAACGACCATCTTATTTCAGTTGTTGAAATTGATAAAAAACCTTACAACCAATATTAGATGGTCGTTAAAAGGAATATTTGACAACCATATTAGATAGTCGTTAAAAATATTATTCACGATCAATAAATTTGGTCATTAAAAACTATTTTTAACAACTAAATAACATGCTTGGTTGTTGACAATTAATCGTATACAATCAAATTTTGAGTTAGCTAGAAATATGTTGTAATGACCAAAGTATTAGTTGTTAATTCTATATTTCTTGTAGTGGCCAAAATGAGAATTAACAACTAATGTTTTGACGACCAAATAAATATGATCGTTACAAAATGTTTATCAACGACCAAAATAAATCTTTAGTCGTAATTAGTGAGTCACAAACAATTGTATATTAACAACCACGACATTAGTTGTAAATGTTTTATGTTCTACGACCAAGTTAAAGTTGGTCGTTGTATGTGTGGCGCCAAAACAATCAACGACTAAATAATATATGTGACGACCGAATAATTGGTTGTAGTTAGAATAAATGAACGACCATCTTAGTTTAGTCGTTAAAAGTGATAAAAAAATTACAACCAATATTTTTAGTCTTTAAAAGGAATATTTTTCAACCATATTAGATAGTCGTTAAAAAATACTATTCACAACCAATAAATTTGGTTATTAAAAATTATTTTTAACAACTAAATAATATGCTTGGTTGTTGACAATTAATCATATACAATCGAATTTTGAGTTAGTTAAATAATGTGTATTTAGATTATACAATATAAGTGGGTGTTTATATTTATATTTATATATTTGGCAATTAAGTGTGTCTCAATTGTGTGCAAATCTATATATGGTCATTGTGTGTGTTTATATATATATAAACAACACACGCATACATACATATATAAATACAAAATCTTTATATAATACCAAAATTTTGCAGCCCAAATTTAGCAAAATCATCAATCTATATAATAATTTCACAAATCTCCAATACCACAAAATCTTTCCATATTACATTTGGAAAACCTATGGAAAACCTAAGTTCACAAATCTCATTATTTTCCTTTACTCTAAAATAAGAAAAATTAACCTCATATTTTTCTCATACTCTTTAATTGTTGTGGATGACCATTGGAGCTTGTATTCTCTGTTCAAATCATGTAAGAATTCTTGTATTAAATGATTACTTTTTTTTCTCATATTTTTGTTTGCCTTTGTGATAGGCGAGACTTGTAGAAGTTGCTTTTATGTTAGTAAGTTGTATTTATTCTTTACGTAGTGGTTAATATGAATTAATTTTTATTCTTTCATTCGTTTTGTTAGTTTTCTTTCATAGGTAAAGAAATGTCAATCGATAAGAGTTGGACATTGCAGACTAATAGGAGTTCAAGATCTTCGTTCTCAGTTGAAATCTGTGCAGACATTCTTAAATCGCATTCTTGAAGAGTTTCTTTGGCGGCCTATTCAACATGATGCGTCTCTATCTAATGGTTCAAATGGTGATAATTAATGAATTTTTGACCTTTTTTTTATGACGGTGGTAATAGATATATATTTTTATTCAATCGAGACAATAATCTGTAACTCTATATTTCTTGTTTTTATATTGAGAATACTAATAGTTGAACTAGGTGTAATCTTTGTTTAAGTCATTACATTTGATATTGATATATAATTGTAGTTGATATTGTGATATTTTAATTTATTGAAGGTCTATGAAAATTTTAGTTTTTGTTAATGCTATTTATTTTCTTTACTTATAATTATTTATGGTTGTGGATAAAATTTGCTTGTAGTTTGATGTGTATGGGTGAAATTTATGGAGCCATGAATATTATTTTGCCAAGAATATTTCTCGTTATTTTAATATTCGGTAATTAATATAGACTTTTACAACCACTTCTTTTGTTGTTAAAAGAAGGGCAACTAAATTCTTGTTGCTTCAATATTGTTCATTTATCAACCAAAATAATTAGTACAACGACAAACCAAGCAGTTGTTGAAACAAAAATCGATTTTTAATATTAAATATTAACGACCATTCTTTTTGTTGTTGAAATGAAAGACAACTAAACTTTGGTTGCTTTTATTGTAATTTAATGACAAAATAATTAATACAACGACAAATCAAGCCGTTGTTAAAATAAAAATCGATTGTCACTATTAAATATTAACGACCATTTATTTCGTTATTGAAATGGAAGGCAACTAAAAATTGGTTGATTTTATTGTATTTTAACAACAAAAATATTTGATACAACAACCAAACAAGTGGTAGGGAAATAAAAACCGGTTGTCACTATTAAATATTAACGACCATTTACTTTGTTATTGAAATGAAAGGCAACTAAAATTTAGTTGCTTTTATTATATTTTAACGACAAAAATCTTTGATACAACAACCAAATAAGTGGTAGGGATAAAAAGAATCGGTTGTCAATATAAACTTTTACGACCCGGTTATTTAGTTCTTTGAAACATTACATTTAACGACCAAACTTTTTAGTCGTTGAATACATTCGCCAACACCTCTTTGCCAACCAACGAACGACCAACTGATTTTGGTTGTTGAATGTAATCAACAACCAAAAATGTATATTTTACGACCATTTTTATGGTGATTGAATGTGATATTTCTTGTAGTGGAGAGAACTCGTGAAAGAGGTATTAATATTAACCATCTCATCTTAAAAGTTAAGATGTTAAAGATAGGCTACATGTATTCATTTAAATCTTGTCTTCAACAGGTATTGTTCACGGAGGTTGGGTTCAACAACAGTATATCCTGTCACACCCTTCTGTAGGGTGTTTTGTTACGCATTGCGGGTGGGGGTCCTTATCGGAGGCTATGGTGAATGAATGTCAACTGGTGATGGTGCCACAAGCAAGTGATCAATTCATTAATGCAAGATTAATGGGAGGAGATTTCAGAATAGGAGTGGAGGTCGAGAAAGGAGATGAAAATGGTTTGTTTACAAAAGAGGGTGTGCACAAGGCCATAATGTCAGTTATGGATGATTCTTGTGAAACTGCGAAGGAGGTGCGAGCAAACCATGCTAAATGGAGGGAGTTCTTGTTGAGTAAAGGGCTTGTAGATTCTTACGTTGATGGTTTCGTCCAGAAACTGCTAGCTCTAGTGGGAAAACGCTAGCTCAATCAATAAATTATGTACTTTTATCTAGAAAATAGTCATTAATCCTTAATCTTAATTATATGTAATATTTTTAAGAGGTCTTTCTAGTATGCAAGCAGTGTGGAATAAGCACTTGTTCGTGTTGCAACTAGGCCCGGTTTTGGGTCGGGGCGAGTGAGGCGACCGCCTCGGGCCCAAAATCGAAGGGGGCCATTTTCGTAAAAAAAAAAACAATTATTACTGAAGTTGTCCAATAAAAAATATTTGTATAAAAGTTTGAAGTTCAACAAAGCAAAGCAAACCGCATTCTATAAAGACGATGACTACTATTAAGTAGTGACCCAAAATTGAAGGGGTCTATTTTTTTTAAAAAAAATATTGAAGTCCAGTCCACCAACAGCCGATTATGACTTCTTGATTTGGGGGGCCTAAATTTTGGACCTCGTTTCGGGCCCCGAAAATATCAGAATCGACCTTGAAACTTGCAACTACAATATTGCGACAAGTAGTAAAATTGGACGTAACTCCAGTATCTTGCAAAGACTATGTACATAATATTGATTTTTGATGGATCCTCAGTTCCATTTGAACAGTTAAAAACTCATTTTTTCCTGTGGTTTTAACTATAAACTACTGAAAGCAATTAAAAATGTTGGTTAGAATCAATAAATTTGAGATATTAGGACTTCAAGATTTCACCGTAATTTATCCGGTTTAATTTTGTTTACGATTTATGACATTATTTTATTCGTGTTGACGACCGAATTAATCTAAAATATTTGATAATCTCTCTTGATTTGAATCAAATCTACTTAAAGATTGCGAATCTACCATATTCTATATAAATCACGAAAAATCCAAGTGTAATATTCAATCACAAGAAATTCATGAATGATCGACAAATCCAAGTATATTTCTATCTCCGACCTAAACTTATAATTTTTATCGCTAGTACTAAATTGGTAATTTACCTATCGGTATCAACATGAATTCACTAACAACCGGCTGAATTTATGAAAACAATCAAAGCAATGATAAAAAAATCAACGCGAAATCATAACTGGAGTCAAAACTCGAAAGTTGACATTAAACAATCAAAATATCTACATAATTTATCCTAACTATGAATTAGCCGAGTGCATTCATTGAATACAAACACATAATATATAAAATCGACATCACACATGTTAAGAATAAAGATGAAAACGAGGAATTAAAGTTGAACATTGAATCGTCATTTTCATCATCCTCATCCTTCACCTTCTTGTCTTCAAAGATTTAGATGAGAGGATTGTGTTGTATGTGTTTTGATGTAATTTCCAACCCATTTTATTGTCCAAGACATTAGGTATATAAATAGGCAAGGACAAGTCTTGAATTTCATACAAAATATGCTCAGAGTGTCCTTGGAGTCGTACAATTTTAGTCCCAGCCAGAATCTGATACAAGGGTCGTCGCCCGCGTGCTACAGGTCTCGCGCGCGCTGTGAATGCAATGCTATTTGGAGTGTTCTCGAGGGTTGATGCGGCCGTGCCAAAAATAGGCAGAAAATCCTTGCGCTTGTGCCAAGTCTTCTTCTAGAGTTGTTTTTAATTTTCTCCATCAACTTCTCCTCTTTAATTCGTTGTCCCAACCTTGGGGGTTTACTTAAAACAATTAAAATACAAAAAAAATCAATAGAAGACCAAGCTAAACGATGGGCAGTCATGCAAGATTAAGGCCTATAATAAGTGTAGATGTTACACTTATCAACGTGTATGCAAATTATTTAATCAACAAGCATTTTATTTTCTATTTCATGAGTTTATTGATAATTTTTGTTGGAATTTCTCGAAAACCCACTCATATAATGATGGAAATGAAAGAAATTTTTCTAAATGATTCAATTCGTATTCATTTAATTAGTCCACACTTTATATTTTAAACTTGTTCATCTCATTTTTAAAGATAAAACATATTTGGATCTCACAGTCTCACAGTGTGCAACAACTTTGGTAGAATTGTTACCAATCTTTAACAATAACCAATTAGCATTGTCAATTTTATGCATTGTTTAATGTGGTTTAGGGTTCTCTTCCAAGTAGGTACACACCTTTCTTATAGCTTCAATCAATAAATAGTGTTACTTAACAATAAATGGCGCGAAACGAGTCTAGGAACGACTCTTTATGTATAGATAAGATAATACAACTGCCCTCCTGGCCCGATCATTAAGAAGCCTAACCCCACCCAGGCTAATACATTTATTTTCTTTCAATTTAGGCGCTTTTCCAAAGAAGGATTTGGTTGTTTCAAAAGAAATTGAATAAAAAAATAAATAAAAACAATTAATATGGTTGGTTGGTTGTTTTGTCACTTCTTCCCACTTACCAAAAGAAGGATACTTTCCCTGCCTACCACTTATCAAAATAAATATATTGTCCCTGCCTACCACTTGCAAAAAGAGTTTTGAAGGATATTGTCCCTGCCTACTATTTTACAATTGTTCTAAAAAGTTCGTCTAGGCGTAAAGTACGACCTTCACCCTTCACTCTCACCTAGGTCCAAAAAATTTGAAGTTCAACATCTACGCCTATCACTTATCAAAAGAAGGATATTGTCCCTGCCTACCACTTGCAAAAAGAAGGATATTGTCCGGCCTGCTTACTATTTTACCATTGTTCTAAAAAGTTCACTTAGTCGTGAAGTACAGTCTCTACGCCTCGCTCTCACCTAGGTCCACAAATTTGAAGTTCAGCCTCTACGCCTACCACATTTTACGCTTTTTAAAACTCTGAATTTTACTAACAGCAATTTGGTCGGTTGGACTAATTATGACAGGATAAGACTAAGTACAAAAATACTCTTTTTGTCTAATAAAGATAATTTTATTTTTATTTTCGCACCGATTAAGAAAAATTAATTATTATAATTGAAACAATAAATTTTACTTACATTTTTTCTAGTATGTTTCTATATTAATATAATGATAATTCATATTGCTAATAACAAATCACATTAAATATTAAATATGAACATATTAAAAAATTAAAAAATTAACTATATTATTAACAAAAAAAAAAATGAAATATAATTTAAGACAAATGAATAAAAAAAAGTACACTTGGAACGAATGATTTAACATTTTACTATTTATTGTAATCAACAGTCCTTTGCTTACGAGAAGATATGCCTCTTGCAAAAAGATAACCCTAATTCTTAGAAATTAGCAAATGGTTAAGGAAATTTATAGTAGTAAGTATCCAGGGAAACAGATAATCTGAATTGAAATCGAATTTGTCGAACCTTGGCAGAAAAAACTAATAAACCCTAAATCGGAAAAATGAAATGCAGTGTCATAAATTTCTTGAAAAAATCCAACGCATAAGTGAATAAATTTAACGATCCATGGAAATTTCTTTACATTCAACGCCACGTCATGATAATAACCACTATCGGAAAAAAATTGGTGGTTTTGGAACACCTTTAACAGCCATTGTCACTCTCCTCAACCAGTATTTGTTTTGGTTTTGGCGACGGGTGGTGATGGTGGCTTTGGTGGGCTAGCTGTGGTAGCCCGTGTTGGAGTGGGATTGGGTTAGGTGGGGTGGGGTGGGAAGATGAAGTTGGTTTGTCACCACAATTTTAATTATTGCCAGTAGATTGTCTTTGTAGAAGACGAAAATTGTTGCTGCTTACATGAAAATAGTTGTGGATTGCATATTTGGAAGAGTTTTATTTTCTGGGATTTATAACTTTTATCATTTTTTTAATTACATATTTTATCAACTTTTTTTAAAATCTCTTAAAAAAATATTTTTTTTAAACTCTACTAAACAAACACTAAAACACATGGTCACCAAACTAATTAAAAGTTACTACTTGCTCACTCAATTTGAAAAAATTTCCAATCGCTCACCCAACTTTCCAAATAGTTTATTATCCACCACTCATTTAGAAAACGATAAATTGAGCGGACAGAAATTACCACATGGTGAATGAAAAGTTGATGTGGCATAATTAAATTGTTAAAATTGTCCACGTAACAAAATCGTAATAGTCAAACACGCATTTAGACTGCTTTAAAAAACGTTTCTCCAACTTTGAAAAAATATATTTAGCTTGAAGAAACGTCTTTTAAAGTAAATTAAAGACATGTTTGGCTATTGCAATTTAGTTACGTGGACGATTTTAATAATTTAATTATGCCACATCAATTTTTCGTTCACCATGTGGCAATTTCGTCTGCTCAACCTAATGTTTTTGCAATAAGTGATGGATGGTAAACTATTAAAGAAGTTGAGTGAGCAATTAAAAACATTTTCAAGTTGAGTGAGTAAATAGTAATTCTGAATTAGTTGGGTGTCCATTTACAAAATTGATCCAAATGTCATGCGGGAATATGTGTACTTCTAAAAAAAAATGGGTTGGTGGATTGCATTAAAAAATTCCAACATTTATGTGCTGGTGAGCCTCGTCAATCGAAGAGGAATTGGGCATAAAAACTGGTTTGAAAATGGTTAATTACACTAAGGCTGTGTTTGATTGCAAGTAGAAAATTTGAGTGGAAAGAAAATATTTTCCATAGAAATGAATTATTAAGAAATTATGGATTGGAAAAGGTTAACGTCTTTTTCATGAAAAATAAATGGGTTAGAAAATGCTAACAAACTTTCCATGGAAAATAAATTCACCTATCCCACAAAGAAAATATTTTCCTTGAAAACAAGGAAAATGTGGCCAAAAGTGGAAAAATAAGAAAAAAAATTCTATGGAAAAAAAAGTTGCAATCAAACACAACAAGGAAAATAGGTAGAAAAATTTATTTTCTTTGAAAATTTTTTGTCAATCAAACAAACAAGTTGGAAAATAGGTGGAAAAAATTCATTTTCCATGGAAAATTTAAGCCAATCAAACACACCCTAATAGTTCTCATTCTTTTAGATTTATAACAATATCATCTCTATTCAATTTTTTTAACAGATATCATCCCTATCTTTCTATTTATTCATACAGATAGTCCCCAAATAACTTTTTTATAATTTGTCTATGATTTAAATAAATTAAAATGATAGGAAAAAAAGAAAAAATAATGAAAAATTTGCAATTGGGACCCTAATATTTTTAAACGTACAAATAAACTAAATTTTTTATTTTTTACAGATTTTTATTTAAAATAATAAAAAATGTGTCTTCAAGTCCTACACTTGAAATCTCTACAGATTTCGTCCAGTTGTCCATTAATTGACAAAAAAATTATATCCGTGATCTAAATTTGACCAATTTAACAAGGACAAAATAGTTTATTATATTATATTATTCAAAATAATTTAAAAAAACAAAACAAAAAAGATCTTCACCCCCTCCCACCCCACAGAAATTTGGGGGATTCATTCTCTACTCTATCGTAAAGCAAATGCTTGCATTGCAATGCTTCTTTAACATCATCTAATGTGATCACAGTAATTGATTCATCATCCCCATTTGATGTTTTCAGCATAGTTAATCGCGCAGTTGCAGTTGTAGCTGAAATTTCGAGGGCATTTAGTGTCACTCTTGCATCTCCATCGCAATACAATGACAAGAAATCTATGGGATTGTCATTCACTTCAATTTTCATCATTTGACATAGGCTCCTAACTACTCCCCTATCCATATCGGAAATTGCTTGCTTCTAAAGTATAACGATATTGAAATATTACCTTGATTGAGATGGTTCGAAGCATTTCGACAGTCAAGTTCTTTGGTTGCTCCGATACCTAAAAAGGAGGCAGGGAACTCTCCCCTGGTTTATCCTCCGACGTGAAAGTTAGATATTGAAGGGGAAAGAGTGACCAGAACTAAGTGAAAAACGTGTATGGCAGTTATGAGGTTTTTTTTGTGATCATTTACATGGCTCACCTTCTGAGATATTTATAGGTGGGCGATTTTCCTCTCACGTGCCAGGCAATTTTCTCCAGACTGCTCGGCAGTTGTTGCCCACGTATTGACAGTTATCGTCATGTGGCAACAGTTTCAACAGTGCGCTAGTTGATTTCGAGATGCGGGGCAGTTAATTTATCCTCCACATAACCGTTACGTAACATCAGCGAGTCGTCCGTTGATGTTAGTCGACTAACTGCCCTTTATAGTGACTGGTCCACTGGTTCAATATAATAATCAGTCGACTGACTATTCATCACAACGACTAGTCGATTGCCCACCGCCTAGGACAGTCAACTGACTGCCACTCACATAGAGCGCCTACTAGGTCTAGCACAATTTGAGTATAGTCTGTTTCTAGTATAGCATCATTAGCCCCTCTACCTCTTGAAGATTCTTGTCATTAAGAGGTAGCGAAACATTCTTCCTCTCTTCGAATAATTTTGATTGCTCAAAAAAATTTTTTCGCAGTATCTCTCATCCTCATTTTTTCAGTTATCTTGACGAGTTTTGATCGCATTATGAATTAAATTCACATATGGAATTTCAAATTTTTTGGAGGTAAAAATCCCTCCAAAATGCACCTTTATATAAAAGGGGTATGTGGGTCATTTATCTCACTTTCCTCTCATCCCACATCATAGTGTCCCTCATTTTCCTTAGACAATTAAAGGTAATCCTTCAATCCTCCCAAAGTTTTCTTTTTTAGAAAATGCCTAGAGTTATAAGTTCGTCCGATAGTCAAAAAAATTCTTCACCTTCTTCAAATTTTTCACGTGAGTTGAATGGATCTCACTTAAGCGTCGACCACCCATTTGGGGTGGCCGGCCTCTCCATTGGGAGCAGTCAGCTGACTGCTCCCTTGGGGGCGGTCGACAGCCACCTAGGAGCAGTCGGTCGACTGCTCTCTTTGGGACGATCGTCGATATTTTTTTGGCTGACATGCAAGTGAACCCAAATGCTTGGAGGCTTGCTTTATACTTTCTCTACATGTGTTTGTTTAAACACATAGAGCCTAGCGTAGACTTATTTAGACGTGTTTTTGAGTTGCATCACCTGCCACAATGTAACGCTTATGTCTACCTTACTTCAAAAATTAACATGCAAGTGCCTCGTTATAGAAATTCCAATTGTGGTGGAAGTTTTGATTTTTCTTTGTTCGACCCTCCATAGGCCAATTTCTTTTTAGTACCAAATGGAGACATCCTCAAGTTCGCCTGTTCAACAGCCCCTTTGAAGTGACCCATCTTGTGGAAAACCAAGTTAAAATATTGGAGTGTCTAGATCCTCCTGCTTCTAGGCTAAGCGATATATTAACAGAAGAGAATATGTTATCTGTGGGGCTCTTCAAGCCTACTGGTAGGTTTTGTGTTTATAATTTGCCTTGTTGTCTTGGTTTTATTTTTTTTATATGATGATTTTGATGAGCTTTGTTTTCATACAAGAATGAAATTGACTTAGCGAGGCGTGCTGCAGCTCTGCACCCTTACACATCGACAACGAGGGGCCTTCCTCTCCCAGACATGCTAAGAGAAGAAAAACTACAATCAAACCAAAAAGTATGTTAGGCGATAAAAATGCCTTGTTGTCCACTGGTAGACCTATGGGGGATGACCACATAGATTTGACTAGGGGTGCTGACCCGATTCAGGCGGACGATGACCATACTAATGGGGATTCTCCTGTTCTCGACCTGCGTTTTCCGCCCGCTCATGCTAGGCGAGATATGGAAGTCGTTTTATAACAAATGTTTGAGGGTTTGTGAAGAAGAAAAATTGAGGATATTGAAAAGGTTTTGGCCGTCTACAATAGAAAGGTAAGTTATTTACACGTTTCTTTTTCTTTTTTTAATTTTGATTGGCGGTTTATTTAACCATGGATACTTTGACTCATGCCTGCCAAGTTTTGACCTTTGAGGATTCTCTTGTTAAAGCCTGCAAGCACATGGTCACTGACTTGGAAGTTGTCAAGGATGAGAAATCCAGGGAACTTCATCATTTGAAAAAGAAGAATTCAAGTTAGAGGAAGTCTTGTGAGGCTTCAAAGGCTCGAGTCAAGGAACGAGGATATGAGATTGATAACCTTCGATCTGCTCTTGCTCGTGCTCAGCATGATACCGTGGAGAGTTATAAAGCTTCAACGGAATACCAGCACGATTTGTATGTGTATGGAGCTGAGTCTATGAGCATTTCCATTTCCTTGACTAAAGAATGGATAGCAACCGAGCATCCAAGCGTCAACCCCCAGGGTTTTGACCGTTTCTTAGATCGACAACGACGAGATTTGGAGCAGGCTGCTGAGCAGGATGGATCAGATAATCAGGCAGACGCTCCTCTTCAGGACGAGGACGATGCTTCTTAGCTTGATTGATTTAGCATGTCGCTATCTTTCTTTGTTCAGACAAACTTTTGGTTGTTCGGTTAACATTTTGTCTCACTAGCCCGAGATGTTGGCTAGACTTATCTTTAGTAGCTTGACTTTGGCAATTTTCCTTAGTTCTCAACTTTTATTTTCCCTTTTTTTTTTTGATGTATCCCCTAGCGCTTGAACGACTTCATTTTGTTCTTATATGATTGTGTTTATGCTATCAAGTTGTGCAATGAGTGGAACGGATTAAATTGTCATTTTTTCTAGCAACAATTTATCTTTTTAATTAGTCGATGCTGTGACACAATCGACTACCGACGTGCGAAGTAATATGATTAACAGCCTATCGTGTAATTTTGGGCAATCTAAATTATGTAAAGCAATTTGGAGATTTAACTAAATTTTGATTTTATTGCTCATTGCTAAGCCTTTTAAACATTTTTTGTGTAGTAGACCACTTCGTGGTTACCACTTTAGCTGCAAGCCGGTTTAGAGACTTAACCAAATTTTGGTTTTATTGCTCACCACCAAGCCTTTGAGCACTTTTTTGTATAGTAGACCACTTTGTGGTTACCACCTTAGCTACAAGGTAATTTAGAGACTTAACCAAATTTTAATTTTATTGCTCACCATCAAGCCATTTGAGCACTTTTTGTATAGTAAACCACTTTGTGGTTACCACCTTAGCTGTAAGGCAATTTAGAGACTTAACCAAATTTTGGTTTTATTGCTCATCACCAAGCCATTTGGACACTTTTTTGTATAGTAGACCACTTTGTGGTACCACCTTAGCTGCAAGGCAATTTACAGACTTAACCAAATTTTGGTTTTACTGTTCACCACCAAGCCATTTGGACACTTTTTTGTATAGTAGACCACTTTATGGTCACCACCTTAGCTGCAAGGCAATTTAGAGACTTAACCAAATTTTGGTTTTACTACTCACCACCAAACCTTTTGGGCGCTTTTGGTGTAGTAGACTGTCTTGTGGTTACCACCTTAGCTGTAATAGATGTAAGGTGATTTAGAGACTTAACCATATTTACAAAGTTAAGTGTCAACTTCTTCCTTTGCTTTCATTTTCTATTGGTAGTATTTTTTAAGATGTTCAGCGTTCCATGGTCTGCTCATCGGCTTCTCTTTTAGATCTTTAAGACTGTAGGCTCATTTTTCCAGGCTTCTGATCACTTCGTATGGTCCTTCCCAATTTGGCCCAAGCTTGGATGGTGGGTGCCCAGCTATTGCAACACTTCTGAGCACCAAATCGCCAGGCTGGAACATTCTTGATTTTACTTGTCGGTTGAAATATTCTGCAGTTTTTCGCTTGTAAGCTATCATTTTGATTACTAAACTCTCTCGGAACCCTTCGAAGAGGTCGAGCTCAGATCATGTCGCTACTGGGTCGAGCTGCTCAACTTTCAGTCTGCTAGTCTTGTTTAAGATTTATACCGGTACTACTGCTTCTATCCCAAAAGACATTTTGAAAGGTGTCTCTCATGTTGGCTCTCTAGGGGTCGTATGGTACGCCCACAACACGTTGGGTAACTCGTCTGCCCATAATCCATTTTCTTTATCCAGTCTTGTTTTTAGATTCCAAAGTATTGTTCGATTCGTCACTTCAGCTTGCCCATTTGACTGCGGGTGTGCCAGCAAAGTCCAGTGTTTGATATTGTAACTTTTACAAAAAGCTCTGAAACTATGGTTATCGAACTGTCTGCCATTGTCGGTCATGATTACCCTCGGTATTCCAAATTTGCAAATTATGTTTTTCCATACAAAACCTTGAATTTTAGCTGTAGTTATTGTTACTAGAGGCTCCGCTTCTACCCATTTGATGAAGTAGTCAATGGAGACTAGCCAAAAATTTCTTTGACCCTTGGCGATTGGAAAAGGTCCCAAGATGTCCATGCCCCATTGGAAAAAAGGACAAACACCGAAAATGGCAGATTGCTGCTCAGCGGGCACATAGATTAAGTTGCCATAGCGTTGACAGGCATCACATTTCTTCACCAAGTCTCTAGCATCTTCTTTCATGGTAGGCCAATAATACCCTTGTCGCAAGGCCTTGAATGCAAGAGTCGCGATCCCCTGGTAATTACCACAAATTCCGGCATGTATTTCGAACAAAACTTCTTTAGCCTCACTAGGTCGCAAACATTTCAAATAAGGCATAGTGAAGCCCCGTTTATATAATTGTCTGTCAATTACAGTGAACATGGCAGCTCTAACCTTTATCCTTTTTTGCTTCGACTGTGTCTCCTGGCAATGCGTCTTTTACAAGATAATTCATTATCGGATCAACCCAACTTGTTTCGAATTCAATGTATGCAATTTCTATCGCATTCAGTATGCTCGGCTGCTTCATTGTCTGCACGCTTGTCGTGCTAGGCAAATTTCTTGGATTTGCCTACGCTAACTTGGATAATGCGTCTGCTCGAGAGTTATCTTTTCTCAAGACTTTGGTTATCTTGAAGTTTAAGAATTTTCTTTGTAAATCTCTCACTTTCATTAGGTATACAGCCATTTTACTGTCTTTTGCTTCAAAGTCAACGATTATTTGTCCCACTACTAGCTGTGAGTCACTACAAATTTTAACCAATGAGACCTCCAGTCTGATCGCCAGATTTAGCCTTGTGATTACTGATTCATACTCATCATCATTGTTTGTAGTTGAGAACTCAAAGCGAAGAGAATATTCTAGTTCTTTAGACTCTGACCCTATCATGATGATCCCCACGCCAGATTCTTCACTATGTAACGAACCATCCACAAAAATTTTCCAGTCTGCTGCCTCATCCTTGGGTATGTTCGGCGGCATGGTAAGTTCTGCAATGAAGTCTACCAATACCTGTGCCTTTATGGCTGTTCTTGGCTTGAACTCGATATCGAACTCGCTTAGCTCGATCGCCCATTTGAGCATCCTCCACGACGTCTCTGAACGATGGATGATCTGCTTGATAGGCTGATTGGTCATAACTTGCACGGTATGAGACTGGAAGTATGGTCTCAACTTTCTGACTGCCATTATCAGAGCAAACCAACTGTTCTGCTAAGCTATAGCGGGTCTCTGCTCTTTTTAACACCTGACTTCATAATAAACTGGTCTCTGGACTTTTGTAAATTCTCTTATCAACACTACACTGACGGCACGGAGTGATACTGCCAACTACAAAGATAACACATCTCCGGGATGAGGTCGAGTTAGGATTGGAGGTTTTTGTAGTTATTGTTTTAATAGTTCGAGTGACTCCTCGCATTCTCTTTTCCACTCAAAGTTGCTAGAACCCCCAATCGCCTTAAAAAAGTGATAGCATTTATCAGCTGCCCTACTCATAAGTCGATTTAGGACGGCTACCCGTCCAGTCAACCTTTGTACATCCTTTTTCATAGTCGGACTTTTCATCTCTAAGATTACCCAGATCTTATCAGGGTTAGCCTCGATTCTTCTCTACGTGATCATAAATCTCAAGATTTTTCCACCAGCTGTACCAAATACACATTTCTCTGGGTTGAATTTTAGCCTGTTTCACCTGGTGACGTCAAACACCTACTGCAAGTCAGATATATGATCGCATGTCTTGGCACTTTTGACCACCATATCATCAACATAGGCCTCGATCACGTTTCCTATCAAGTTTCCAAACCTTTGTTAACCATCCTCTGGTAGGTCGCTCCGGCATTTTTTAGCCCGAATGGCATAGCTGTGTAGCAGTACGTCTTGAAATTAGTGATAAATGATGTTTTTTCCTGATCCAATTCTACCATAGAGATTTGATGGTATCCTAAGAATGCATCAAGGAAACTGAGTCGCTCATGGCCAGATGTAGCGTCTACCAGGTAATCGATACGGGGTAGCGAGTAGGAATCCTTTGGACATATCTTGTTCAACCCTATGTAATCCACACACATACGCCACTTCCCATTCGACTTTTTCACTAAGACTATATTGGCTAGCCACTCAGGGTACTGAACTTCTCGAATGAAGCCTGCTTTTAGCAACTTTTCGATATCTTCTTTTGAGGCGGCCTGTCTATCTGGAGCAAAGTTTCTTTTCTTTTGCTTAACTGGTTTGGCTTCTGGCAAAGCACCCAATCAGTGTTGAACAACTGATGAACTGTTTCCTGGTATATCACTAGGATTCCAGGCAAAGACATCCATGTTGTCTATTAGACACTTTATCAAATCTGCAATTTGTTCCGGTTTTAAATCTGTCCCAATGTTAAACTCTTTTCCATCCGGCACTTGGACTTCTCGGTCAGATCCAGTGGTTCAATCCTTCCTATTGGTGGCTCGAAGTCTAGCATCAAGACTGCTGAAGCACTTCTGATTAGAAAACTTTCAACATAGCACCTTTGGGAGGCGTTGTGGTCTCTTCGTATACATCCAATCCCTATACTGGTAGGAAATCTTACCACCTGGTGATAAGTAGAGGCAACTGCTCAAGCAGCATTCAAGACATGCCCTCCATATATAGCGTTGTAAGACATGGGGGTTTTGACTACCAAGAAGCTCGTCATAACAACCACGCTCGTCAAGTAAGGCCCCAATGTCTTGGGTAACTCTATGGTTTCTTCCGGGACAACAGTAGCCCCTCCAAACCCCACCAGGGAAAAATTTACTGGTTTCAGCTGACTCGGGGAGATTTTTAAGCCCAAAAATGCATCCCAACTAAGGACATCTGTTGCACTACCACCGTCAACCAATACCCTCCCGACGTCGAAATCTGCAATGTCGCCTACCTCCACAAGAGCATCATCATGAGGGCATTGCACGCCTACCAGATCCTCCTTACCAAAAATGATGTCTTGATCGAACATTTCTTTCCTCTGTATTGAGCAAATTCCAATCCAACGGACATAACTCTTTCTGGCAGAGTTGGAGTCTCTGCCTGCCGCAGTTCCGCCAATGATCATATTAATCACTCCCGCTCGAGGCTGGAGATGTTCCTCCACTTTCTCTTTACCGCGATCATTTTTCACATATTGGATAAAGATCCTCTTTTCAACAACCGTTCGATTTCCTCTTTTAGTTGAATACAACTTTCTGTGTCATGTCCATGATCACTATGAAATTGACAACACTTACTCTTATCTCTTTTCACGGCAGGCGCGGCCATTGGTCTAGGCCATTCGAGATCTTTCATATCTCGTATTTCCATCAACACTTTTGTACGTGGAGTATTCAGATGGGTATATGTTTGGGTATCTCCATACTTCTATCTAGTCAATTGATCTCAGGAGTTGTCTTTACTTGTGTGTACAGCTCTATGTTTTAGTTTGTCAGTCATCTTTCGATCATCATGAATTTTTCGCTTGTGAGTCTCTGGCACCATTTCTTCCCGCAAGCTTTTGGTTACTATGTCTGCCTCTTCTGCATCTACGTACTTATCTCTTTTCTTAAACAAATCATGCATTGACTCCGGAGGATTTTTTGAAAGAGACATTTTGAAAGCCTTGTTTCACGTACCATTCAATATAGCTGTAACAACAGTGGACATTTGGAGATCTTTGATGCTGAGAGTGGCTCTGCTGAACCTTGCCAAGTATTCTTACAGTGGCTCATCCCTCTCTTGGACGACTTGCATTAGGCTAATGGTGGTTTTTCTCTTCCTTTTGCTACTTAAAAAGTATGATACAAAGCTCTGAGAAAGTTTATCAAATGTTTTGATAGACCACGGAGCGAGAGTGGCTACCCAGTCCCTAGCTTCTCTCCTCAACGTTGGTGGGAAAGACCCGCACATTACTGCGTCTAACGCTGCGTACAGCCTCATCAGGTCTACAAAAGTCTGCAAGTGATCTAGGGGGTCTGTTACTCCATCATATGCTTCTATCATTGGTTGCTTAAAACATTTCGGTAGAGGAATCGCCATGATTTCTGGCACAAATGGGTCCTCTTCCAAAATCATCTGCCTACGCCGATCATTTCTTTTTGACAAAGCATCATCAATCTTTTGCGCCATCATTTCTTCCATCTTCTTTTCCAAGCTTACCATTGGTCGCATCCCATATGGGTCTGCCTCTCCATAAACTGTCACCGAGAGTGGAGGTGGAGGTGGAGGTGGAGGTGGAGGTGGAGGTGGGAATGGAGGTGTGACTGCTGGTCCCATTTGTGGTATGGCAACAGGCGGATGGAATCCCTGCCCTATCCCCGTTGGTTGACCACTTGGTGGTGTGTTTTGATGCTCTACCAAAAGTGGTTGCCTGTTGTGATTTTCCGACAAGTTTGGGGCTAGTTCAGCGGCTTTCTGAGTTTGATTGTACAAAATGGCCATCAAGGATTCTATTTTTGTTTCCAACGAGTTGAACTGTGTTTAAGTAACATATGGGAGTGGCGGCAGTTGGTCATCTCTGGCTACGGACTTCGATTTTGCCATAGTTGCTGTAATTCGTGTTCCACTTCTAGTTTGTCGACCCGTCATAACTTTTATGTCTAGTCTTTCCCACATATGGTGCCAATGAAATATTACCTTGATTGAGATGGTTCAAAGCGTTTCGACAATCAAGTTCTTTGGTTGCTCCGATACCTGAAAAGGAAGCGGGGAACTCTCACCCGGTTTATCATCCGACGTGAAAGTTAGATATTGAAGGGGAAAGAGTGACCAGAATTAAATGAAAAATGTGTATGGCAGTTATAAGGTTTTTTTTTGTGATCATTTACCTGGCTTACCTTATGAGGTATTTATAGGTGGACGATTTTCCTCTCACGCGCGTGCGGTTTTCTCAGGCATCTTTCGATAGTTGTTGCCCGCGTCTTGTGATTATCGTCATATATTAGCGATTTCAACAAAGTCGCCGATTGATTTCGGGACGCGGTGCGGTTAATTTATCCTCTACATAACCATTACGTAACATCAGCGAGTCGTCCGTTGATGTTGGTCGACTAACTGTCTTTCATAGTGACTGGTCCACTGGCTCGATGCAATAATCAATCGACTGACTATTCGTCACAATGACAGGTGACGGGCACTCAACTGACTGCCACTAAGTGCCTACTAGGTCTGGCACAATTTGAGTCTAGTCTATTTCTAGTATAACATCAGATATGATGCGGCTTCAATGGATTTAAGTGTTAAAACTCTGCAACACGACAATAAGGGCGTATCTAGATAAAATGACGGGTTTTATGTGGTGGCGCCTATGAAAACAATGCTCACATCTTCAATCACTATTTTATCTTTGTTAAATTGGTCAAATTTAGATCACATGTATAATTTTTTTGTCAATTAACGGACCATTGGACGAAATCTGTATAGACTCCAAATGTCCTTTCGGTGAACATAATTAATTTGATGACATATTTTTTATAATTTTAAGTGAAAATCTTTAAAAAAAAATAAAAAAAATTAAGATTTATTTGTACTTTTGAAAAGGCTATGGTCTCAATTGTAAATTTTTTATTATTTTTTTCTTGTTTTCTATCATTTAAATTTATTTAAGTCAGCGGCAAAATCGTCAAAAAAGTCATTTGGAGACCATTTGTACGAATAAATGGAAGGATGTGGATGATATCTGCTAAAAAAATTGAATGTTGGTGAAATTGTTACAAAGCTGAAAGAATGGAGACCATTAGTATAATTAACCCTTTAAAAAAAGATTTTTTCATAAATAAGCTACTTTTTAAAAAGAATTATAAACACTCATTCTTGTTACATATATTCTAAAAATACTATTTTTAAAAATTATTATTTTAATTTATAATACTATATATTACATATAGTAACTGAATTCTTAAAAATTGGAATTGATTGAAATACATATATTACATAATCTTTTATCGTTATAGTATTCAAATTCTTAAAATCGGAATTGGTTGAAATACATATATCATAATTGTAATATAATATTACATAATTGAAGTATAACATAACTGTCAAATATATATCATTTGTATCAGAAATAGTTGTAACAACCATAAACAGAACTCATTATTCTCTCAATTTCAATATTTATAACAATCTGTATTACAAATTGAGATATAACACATAATACTAGTTTTCACACAAAAAAGCTCATGATATACTCAATTGTATCATTTGTATCAATCAGTGATACAAAATATTAATTGTAGTGACATAATCAAGACATCATATTAAACATCAATTAATCAATAACATATTGTAACATCTTTAGCAGTCAGTGTTACATAATAATTATTTGTGACCTAATCTATATTCCCGTCTAACAAATTCAATCAAGAACATGTAAATATCAAGAAATAGAGTGCTCAATCAGAACATCAATGTTACAAAACAGTGTATTAACAGTACGCGTTACATGCAATTAAACAATAATAACAAATTGTAACATCTTTAGCAGTGTGAAACATAATCTATATTTTCGGGTAACAATTCAATCAAGAATATTTAAATATAAAAAATCGAGAATTTTGGTGTGCTTGGAAATAAAAAAAAAATTATTTTTATTTTATGTGCGAATTCCAACAACAGTTTGTATAGAAATGGTTGTGTATAATATTATATATTTTTTTATTTTATTTATTAATATAATAATATATAGACAATATTTTCAAAATAAAAAAGTTAAGTTTGTAAAATTAGAAATATTATTAGAATAGTAAGTAGTGAGTGTAATTTCCACTTTTAAAAATCAGACCAAATAGGAGCTTAACTTTGGTTATAAGGTTATTATTAAAAAACTGCAATTATTTGTCAAATTATTTGGTAGAAGGAAGAATCCCAGTTGAATGCCGTCTTCACTTTCATATTTTTAGCTTTAACTTTTTTTTATTAATATTTAATTGTTTCTGTCCGGGGTTAAATTTGTTGAAAAGAAAATTTTAGGATCAATTTTAAATAAGCAAAACGAAGAAAACAAAAGAAAAATAATCATTTCCTTGGTTTCTTTATCCCAAAAGTCAATAGTATTCTTTACTAGTATACCGCTTTTTTTTTTTCTTTTTTGCTGTGGAATCTGATCGTAGAGGATTTTAATGGATTGAGAAATTGAGAAGGATGAGAGAGATAGAGAGTTATGTTTGTGCAGAGTTTGATTTTGATGAATATGAAGAAGAATAAAAAGGAACTGATAGATAGATATGAGTTTTGATTTGAGAAGATGAAGACGTAATTACGGACAAAGAAGTATTTTTTTTTTGTGTTTGTACCAGAGTAAACCTCCCTACGGTCGGTGATAATTTCCTTGAGAGAAAATGCTTTACCTATTATTATATTATTTACAAAAATTCTATAATACATCTTGTATAATTAAACCCTGAGTAATAATATCTTACCCACCGGATATCATTAATCTTAAACCCTTCACCTACTACATATTACAGCATATTGTACATTATTAAATGCTTCTGTTCCATTCCCTTTTATGCTTATCATGTTCGAGAGTTTCTTTATATTTAAAGCACATATTGTACATAATATTTTCTAATTTAAAAATTAAATTTGTTTGAAACATTTTAACGAACTCTTTATTTTTAGTTTTTTATTTTATTTTTTTCAATAATCATCTATTGTTTTTTCTTCATTTTGTAATTAATATATAACTTTTTTAGATGTAAATGACTAAATATTTAAATATGATTTGTATAATACAAAAAGTGGAATATTGTAACTTGTAATTTATTAAATACAATTATTATCATAAAATACAAATAAATGATAAATATAAGGAAGAGTGCACAAAAAGGTCAGGAAATTAAAGCACCTATCTCATAAGAATGACCTAAAAGTTCTTTTCTTCTTCTTCTTCTTCTTCTTCGATTCTTCTTCGATTCTTTCAAATAATCAAATAGGCAACAAAAAGGCCAAAGCCTAGTAAAGCTTAAAGCATCTTCAATGCACTTTATCTATTGCAGTCTACGTGGCAAGTAAAATAGACGGACTTCCAATCCATGTGACACTACGTCTATAGAATAGACGGTCAAATTAAAATTCACCTCCAATGCACTTCGTCTAAAATTAAATTTGCTGTCTAACTCCGTCTAGAAATTCGTCTAAATATAGACAGACTTCTAGTCGGAGTCTATAATTTAATGTGCAACATCAGATAGACGGAATCCTCGTCAGCATGCATTGGAGATAGTTTTTTATAACTCCGTCTATATATGTTTATGTGACACGTCCAAAAAGTTATAGACGGAACGCATTGGAGATGCTCTTACAAGGACTACACGATACTCTAAAAACTAATTAAATTTAGCCCAAAATCTAATCAGTAATCACCTATTTTTTCTTCCACTTTGTCTCCCAACTTGTCTTAACTTTCGATTCTCATTCTTTTGTCACTTCCTAGATTTGGCATCTCTTCTAAATAATTGCATTTTCATACTCAACTCATATGTACTGACACCGACAATCGACTACATTTTTTCTCTACCTCAACACTAGACACCTCAAGGCACTCAACCTACGGTTTGAACCACGCAATTGGATTGGAGATTCGACTGTTAAATGATAGTTTAATTATGTATATTGAGAATGATGTATTTGAGAATATTGATAACGTTGTATTTATACAATGATTTCAAAGTATATATAAAAACATGTAGGCAATGTTTGTAGTAATGTATTAATTTAATTTCATTAACGTTATGGTGCTTTAAAAAAAATTATAACTTAATTTTTTACCCACAATGAAAAATATCTGACTCAACCACTGTTTTTTTCCACACACTCCACGCATCAGACTATGAGAAATCCGAAACCATGCCTTCATTGTATCATCAAGCTTACACCCAAAATCTCTAATAAGCCTTAGCAGTACGTAGTTCAATCCATTGGAGACCAGGGGCGGAGCTACCAAGGGACAAAGGGGATCAATTGACCCCGCAAAGATTTTGAAAAATTGTCAAAGCCCAAATACAAAAATCTAAACTAGTCTAAATAACTTAAGCCCAAGTCTCAACCCAACTTATTTAATTCATGTTTCAGCCCAAATAGACTTCAAGTCTAAGTTTTAATTCAGTTGATGATCCAACTCACAAGTCCATGATATCATTAGCATCTATTCAGTTCTCAATCACGGTGAAATATCAAGTGGACCTAGCATTAATCAGCAAACTACCCTTAAGCGTTCCAGTGATACACGTTGAAGCTCTCACTATACTTCTTTGCTTAACTTGATTCACGTGTTTTATGTTTTCCGCTACAATTGATGTCATTTAAATGATTGCTATTGATATTTCATGTTCTGAAAAAAGAGGTGAAGCACTTAATTTGTTGAGCTTGATACGAACATTTGACTTTGTCTTTAGACCACGTCTTATGAAAAAGATCTTAGGAATTTGAGATGATGACATTACAAAGAAAAGATTAAGATATTGTCAATGCCATGAGATTAGTGAAAATTTGTAAAGAATGACTCCAAACAATAAGGAATAATGGATGTGAATCTTTTTTGAAAAATATTTGTTCTTTCTTTGAAAAGCACAATATTAATGTTCCTAACATGGATGGTATGTATATACATCTAGATCGTTCACGGCGTAACACTCAAGAAAAGACAAATTTACATCATTTACGTGTAGATTTTTTTATGTCGTCATTGATATGCAACTTCAATAATTGAATGATCGTTTTTCTGAGGTAAATTGTGACTTATGCTTTCGTATTGCATGTTTATGTTCAGATGATTCGTTAGTATTATCCCAAAATTTTTTTACCAACATATCTATTGACACTTGAGGAATATCTTAAAATATATATTATTGATATGCGCACTGACCTAGATTTTGGAGGATTATGGGCCTTAGTGATTTTGCACAAAAGTTAATTGACGAAGAAAAAAGAACTTTATCCATTATTTTATAGGCTTGTGACATTGACTTTAATTCTTTCCGCTGCTACGACTATGGTAGAGAGATAGTATTTTTTGCAATGAATCTTGTGAAGACTTGACTGTGCAATTGAATTGGAGATCAATGGTTGAGTGATATTTTAAATTTTGATTATAAATGTTGAGAATGATATATTTGATGAAATTGATAATGATGTAATTATACAACATTTTCAAAGTATAAAAATGTGTAGAAGTGTAGTAATATATCGAAATATTTTCATTAGTGATATATTACTTCAAATTTTTTTGGTTATTTAATTTTTGCCCACCCAAAAGAAATTTTCTAGCTCCGCCCCTGCTGGAGACTAACAATTAAGAAAGATATGTTATACAACTCAGTTGTGGTTCTGCTTTGCAATAGAATATATGTTTGGTAGAGTTTAAAAGTAGTTTTATAAGAGATTTTAAAAAAAAATTGGTAAAACGTGTGGTTGAAAAGTTAATAAAAGTTATGGATCTTATGAAATATGTGGTTGACAATGAGTTTGGAAAAAATAAGTTTAAAAAAAATTCTCTCAAACATACTCTAATGTCCATCCTTCTTCCACAGTTTCCACGTTATGACATAGGAATGGCAAAAATATCTAATCGGACCTAAACTCGACAGACACCCGTTCTGAGTGGAGCAAAAAATTTTCGATCCGCAGGTCAGCGGGGCGGATCGGGACAGTTTTTGATGATCCGCCGCAGATCACGGGTCGGATCGAATAATGTGTGCCCCGATCCGATTCGACCCATTTGAAAAAAAAAATTGAATTTTAATATATAAAAGACATCCCACTCCCAAACCTAACCCTAATTCTAATTTACTTTTCAAATTTAAAACTCTCTTCTTAGTTTTTATTTAATTTTTTGAATGACAATTGACAAAATAAAAAATAAAAAAACCACAGATCAACTGCGGATCACTGATTTGATCCGCTCCAACCCGAGAAATAGTGAATCAATTATCGGATTTAGATCTCCTTGAATTATTGCAGAACGAATATGAATCAAGCCGATCTTATCTAATTCCACCCCGTTACTATCACTATTATGGCACCAAATCATAAAAATTATCACATGCCTTCTTAATCCGATTTCAGGTGGTGTTTGGTAAATTTTGATAGGATGTAAAAGTAGAATTTTTCCAAAAAATTTGATTAAAGTAAAATTCAAAATATTGTAAACTGAAGTGTTTTTCCAGTTTTTAAAAGAAAAGAAGAGAAAGTACCTAGCGGCTAGCCCAAATGCCACTTTTCAAAATGCATCAGGCCCATACGTGGTTTCGGTCTACCTGTCTCTAGCCATGTTGGCCTCGTCTGTAGAATCACGTGGCTTGCATGAACCCTGTCTTAATAAAATATTACCCAAAAAAAAAAACTTCAAATTCCTTCATTTTAAAATTAAAAGCCGTGTCTGGACTGAATTTGAGCTCTATGTCATCAAATTTCCTAACACTGTACCTCCCATTTCATCATAAATATCAAATAATGGGGAAAAGAAAAGCTGAAAAACAGATTCTTAAATATCACAAGTAAATAAAATTAAGTCATTCCAGATCTCAGTAATCCACATCCTTGCGGGCATCTAATTACATTCAAAATTCACTGACAAGAATACAAGAGCTGATTCGTATTATTTGCTTTAGAAGTGAAAAAGTAAACACAACTTGAATGGCTAAGGTGCTTGCATAGAGTTGAACGAATGAAAAACTGCAAAACTGTTCCATTTCATCACCCAGTCTTCGGATGCATTGTTTCAGTCACCTTCCCTTCTTCAGTATTAGCATGTCTAAAATTAAAAACACCAGTGAGTCCTCGTCCCCTGGCTAGCCGTTCAAGCTCTTCAAGTTTCTGCTTAAGAAGCTCTACCTCTTTCGACAACTCTTCATCCCGTTGCCTCATTCCCTGGAGACCATGATTTTTTCAGCCAACAGATTAACAGAAACAATATGTGTTCCCTTTTCTTAGATGCACTACTCCCAGATTCAATTATGCATCAACTGATTAGTTTATAAAGCTCGTGAGTAAGACAACAGACAAATGCCATTTTATGTCCTAGTGGTTTTCAAAACTTGTCAGACTAGTCTCTGGTTTAAATGCCGAGCTACTAAACAGCGTGTAATTTTGAAATTCTAGCAATATCCAATGTTGTCAGCTCCACTTAATAAAATCAACTTGGATGATAAAATGTAGTTCTATGACCAACCCCCAAGCTAGCTATGTACCCTGCTATGGTTTCCTAAAGATTGCTATGTAATCCGTCGATTGAAGTCAATTTGGACCATCAACTCAATTTTGGGTAAATATGCTGAGTGAAATTGATGATAAGGAGGCAGAGTTTAGAAACCAAAGCAGGAACAATGCCTATCGGATAACCAACAAATTTTAGAACCACGGGGCAGATAAAGTGTTTTTCATGAAGAAAATACTTTATCTACTCTACAACTTGAGTAGCAAGAAAATTCAATGATGTGGGCATTTGCAGATTGTATCCACATAAAATTTCTTGTCACAACAATAATAGATCACGTATTATAAGAAATAACTGGAAAATTTCGCACAGAAAATTCTCGTAACAGAACAACAAAAGAGAAAATGATGAGATGGCTCTATTGTCTTAACTGATACCACGTCCTCTCCAGCAAACTGAGATGCAAAGGACTGTCACTGCTCAAAGTAATGACCAATACAATATGTTCACATAGAGCTTTAAAGATAATGAAAATCTGTCTAGTCAACCCAAAGTTCCATTTCCAACAAAATCATATAAGGGTAAACCATGAAAATACCGAAAGATTAAGTTACAAGAACGAAATTGACACCTGCATAAGAACAATCAACTAGGAAGAAAGGTAAAATAAAGGAACAATGTCCAACCTCCATTTCTTGCCTACGAAGCTCCTCCTTTTTGGCTTCTGACCTAGAACTTCTTTGCACCTCAAATACGAGAGCACCTACTCCAACCTAATCACATAATTAAAAACATAAGCAGAAATAGAGGACAAATGACACACTTGGTTCCATTGGAATTAGGTGCTCTAATTTTAGAACCAATAGAGTATAGCAACCCTCTTTTGCATCACACACAACATGCATGCAAAAATTGGGATGGGTTCCATCCAACAAGGACTCATTAAAAACTTGCAGCTAATCATCAACTAATAGGTCAAATAAATGTATGCGAGAGTATACAAGGTCGGATGGATTATGAAGTCATCGGGTCTCTTTTCACTTGAAATGATCAATGCAATGATGATTTTGGGTTTTTTGTCAATTAGTACAATGACTTCATATCACACTTCACTATACCTATGAAAGATTTGAACGTGTTACAATGGGGAGAATAAGTTGTATTTTTATTATTTTATCTCAAGAATTCATCGTATAATATCTATAGATTTTCTCACGAGAAGCTCAACTAGAAGGCCTCAGTGAATGCATTTAACATGTTTAAAAAGTTCAAGTCATAGCATCATGTGAATTCACTTTTAGAGTAAAATTAGAAATTTGAGATAAATATCTTGCAATACCTCAAACTAGATAACTAAGTATGAATGTCACAATCAACAGGTATCTAAGCTGCACAAGTTTCACGGTTTATTTACCTTAATTTCTAGACATGAATCTTGGCCCCTTCCGACTTCCTTCGATAATCAGAATCTACTCCAACTAACGTTGCCTCCTTTTTTTTCTTTTTTCTGATCTAGACTAATTACAGCTTATCAAAATTGCATTCGGAAATATAATTATTGGACCACTTGCATTATGTTTCTTCGACATAACTTGTGAGACAGATATCCTCACTAGCGTCACTCTCTTAGGACGAAATCACGTCATTAGGTAGCAGGATGACCTTCATAGCCTTTGACGGTAGCTGTGAAATCATGAATGGAGAAAGGGGTGCATCTTTATGTTGTGAGAGGACCTATGTTGCTTGGACTTAGGTTCAAGTGTCCTATACGGGGACTTATATAGGAGTCGATATTATTTTTCTAAAATTTAGGATATGGGGATGTGGCTTAAAAGGATCCAAAATTTAGACACGGATACGTGGATACGTCTTATGAACTTAATTTTTTCTTTAAAAAAATTAGGTAATGATAATTTTAGGTATTTTTATGGGATACATGTATTATTACATGTTAAACTGGAAATTTAAAACAAATTAAATTGCAATATACTTCATTTGGTTTTCATTTCAAGTCTAGAAATGTTAGTTATAAATTAGAAATCATTTTAAATCCAATACCAAAATTACAAAAAATGACACAAATGTCTGATTTACTCTTATCCTTGTCATGTCGTGTAGACACAGATACTTCCTCCAAAATGGAGTGTCCGAGCAACATAGCAGAGGACAAGGTGACTAGAGAGTTCCTTGAAGAATTGTAGGGCAGTTTGTTTTGATAGGCCACTGGGAAAAAGAAGTGTCGCAGAACAGGTTAATAGAATTTGGAAGGTCTCTGCACATCTGAAGATTACAGCAGTCATTGAATCCTGCTTATTTGTAGATTCCCCTCTTAGGTCAACACAGAGAGTAGCAGAATAGGAGATAAAATGGTAAGTTGTTTTGTTAGTATACAAAATATTGTTTACATAATATATATGCAGATTGGGGAATTAAATCAAGCACGAATTCAGTGAAATAGGACATCAGTAGCCAGGAATTTCAAAAGATATAACAGAAGTCATTTTGCCATGGCAGAATTACAACCCCAGGAATACAAAAGTACAATATAAGCAACATCCTACAGAACATAAAGTGCCTACTCTGGCAGTCAGGCTTCACTGTTTCTGGAAGTCATTATTTTATGCAGCTGGATATTGAGCAATTCATTGACTTCCCTATAAAAAATATTCTACAGATCGCACACTAAGAAAGTAGGAGGTCTCTTGTCTTCCATCAAGATAAAAAAGGTACGCATCTTTTTTCATAAACACGTTGAGCAACCATTGATTAATTTATTTTGTTCCTTAAGAGAGTAAATTCTCGTACGTAAAACCTAGTTCAAACGGTCACCCAAAAGAGATAGCTAGTCAAACATACAAAGAAAATTAAAGATGGAAAGAAATGCTACCGAGAAAACAAAGAATTCCCCCAGCAGGTCCACAGCGGCCTGAACAGCTTTCTCTTCATTCAAAGGTCGAATTTCAACATCGGTAGCATGACCATATATGCGTCGTTGCATGGTTGTTGTTATCCTGTGATTTGCCTGATTTCAATAGACAATGCAAGGACAAAAAGTATTATGAACGTATTCAGTTACTCAAACACGGGCCAAATACAGAACAAGGCATGAAGATAACATTAATTGGGAAATATTCTCCAGCATTTGAATCCGAAAAAATGACAGGAAGTTAGAAATTGACAGTGAATATAATAAGAACCAATTATCATGGATAAAGAAATAGGCACTTAACACGTGATTAAATTAGACAAAGAAGCAGAAATTACAAGATAACGGTAAATTTTAAGAGACAAAAGCAACATCCAAATATATATAATGACAAAGATGAAGATCGAGGAGGCTATACCAGTTGACGTGTGCTGGTAATAGAAAAGACAATGAAAATCACTCAACAAAAACCAAGGAAGCCCTCAAGGAAGATATCATTGTGAGATGAAGATCATAGAATTTTCTAACAGAGATGTTGTCAGTACTTTCAATTCCTCAACTTCAATTCTTCATGGTAATTTTACGAGTAAATACCAGTTGTGTCCATGTGTAAACCAGATCTTGATTACTTGTTTTATACCATTTGGCATTATTTGATCTGATGGGAACAGGAGGTAGCTCAACAACTAAAAATCTAAATGAAGTAATTTACTCAGGACATATCAAACCTTCAGGTATTGCACATGCGTGGGAGATAATGAACTGTTTAAATAGTAGAATTGAAGATCAACGAATGTCCTCGTGCCTTTACTTTCTATTGCCACCTTTATATCCTGAGAAAGGGCTCCAAGGCACTTAGGCTTTAAATCTCTATAATTACAAGTGATTCAACTAGACCACAACACCTTGTGTTTCCATCTACATTTGATAAAGTATCAAAAATACAGGGATTCACAAAAGTTTCAGTGTCAATTTTCACTTAACATGCCACAAGTATATATATACTCCATTTCACACTATTACCGTCTGAAAAAGCAGCTGGCAGCAATAGACTTGAAATATGTTTCTATGTCCAAGTAATCGCAACCAAGGCCCCACCACCCACCCAATGTGATCTTTTTTACTGCATAAGCAGCAGTAGCCACAGCACCAAGTAAACAAAATGAAAGAATGCCTACATCTACGGGAAAAATAAAAATGCACAATGAACAAAATATATTCACCCAAAATAGACAGTGTCAGCAATAAATTTTGGGAAACAGTGGATTTTGATTGCAACAAACAAAAGGGGAACTTTTAACCAGAAAGGAACAAAACAAAAGGTAATAAAATCAAATAATTCCAGATCAAGAAAGCATGATTGACCCTCTAATTTCACCACACAAATAATAGTACATTGTTTCTGTAAAAATCATATGCTAATAAAGCAGCATCCATTTCAATTTATGAATCCATAACAACCATCAAACAACAGAACCATTTTCACATATGAATAATCAGACACCCATCCTCTACTTTATACCTAACAATAATAATAATAATACCTGAGCTATGCTGATGATGAGATTGCGAAATTTTGGGTGGAGCCCAGCTTCTTTCTTGAGCCTAGCAGCAATGGGTTTGCTCAGAGTCTTCAATGCAAGCGTCCCGAGCTTCAATAAAGGGAGGACCATTACTGATCACTATTTTTCCCTTTCTCGTTATATTGGTCCTTTAATCTGTACAATTCAAAAGCGAAGTCCTAATATATTTGCTTTTATAAGTGAATTTCTATGTGTTTGGGCGAGAAAGAAATGAGATGTTTGACCAGTTCAGAGGGGTTGAATTTCTTGAAAAGGAAGGCAGATGCGTGCAGCCAAGGTTAAGATTTGAGGAATGGAAAAAACTCGTTTTATAATCGGCGACTTTTTTACGAGGATGGGGAAAACAATGGACATGGCTAAATTTATTTTTTTGTTCCCCTGTTTAACACTTTTTCTCAAGGTTTCGACTTTTAACAAAAAGGAGCTTCTCTTAAATTTCTTTTTGGGTAAATTGCATATTTACTCCCCAATCTTTCACAAAAGTTTCGATCTTGTCCCTAAAAAGTTTTCATCACATTTCTATCCCCCACCTTTAAAAATTAGCAAAGTCAGTTCTCATCCAATTTCTCTCTTAATTCAGCCATGTGCACTGCTAGCGACATTTTGAGTAAGGGTCTACTTGAGAGTTTTGGAATATCGGTTATGACGATTTTTTAAAGTATTGGTTTTGAACGCTTATGAGTGAAGTGACTTTGAGTGGTTTTAGTATCGATTTTCTAAACAATTCAACCCATACTTGAGAGTTTAATTAAAAATGATTTGAGAGTTTAATTAAAAATGATTATATTGTCGTACCATTCTAATTGATTTCATCAATTATATTGGATGATGAAGTGCTCATAGGAGCATCACCGATTGTTATCTTGGGAAGCAAACCAGATGTAATTTGTAAACAAATTGCTCTAAAAATAGGAAAGTTCATACAAGGTTGAATTGGTGGAGGGGGTGGATCATGTAGAGAGTTTCTATGTAAATTTTGACATTATATTTTAGTTCAAAACGAGATCTAACCATATGTCTTGATGTCGGAGTAGTCAAGTAGGTGTTCACTTCGCCGGAAATGTGACTGCATGTTGTGGACAGTTGACGGTGGATGATGTGGGAGACGATTTTTATCTTTTTGGTTTATCTTCTCCATTTATTTATTCTTTTTTAATAGTTGTTCAATAAAAATCAGGCACACGTCACATGATTGTGAGTTAACGGAATATTTATGAAAGTTCAATAGATTTTGATTTCTTATGTTTTTACTTTCTATTGAAAATAAAAATAATGAAAAAGAAGATTTATATAACCACGTTAAAAGGAAGACAATATCGTTATGTGTCAACTTATCATATGGTAAATATCAAAAATAGTAATTTTTTTTGTTGTTAATTTGTGTGAACATCAGTAGACAGATGATAATAAGTCAAATATGGTAGAATTAGAAGTTAAAAAGAACTCAATTAGTAAGTAGATGACACTCAAATATTAGAAGGTGTGTTAATTGTCACACATATTGACATGTTAGGGGCCTCTCCCCCTTGACATGTTTTAGACCAGTTGCCTCCGCAACATAGATGACATTGGCTACTGAAAAGAAAATAAAGGGAGTAAAGGAAGTGCAAGGGAAGTGATTAATTCTGTTTCAATTGAAAGTCGATGCACTTATGTTCACTACTACTACAATAACCCACTGCAGTTGAAATTTCTATATAAACACCTTCAAGCAAAAACAATCTGACTCAACTCTAATCACATTTGAGTTGCATACCATGGGCTAGCTTTTAAAACAAAGACACGAGACAGAGACACAACACAGTTCAAACAGTTAGATACTTCAAGCACCACAATGTTTTACACTGGAAACATAAAAAGTGCTGTAAGTTTGTCATTTCTCTCATCCACAGCCCTCAGGCCCAGAGAATGCACAACCCAGAATGCCATTAGTACAACATCACACGAGGTCTTGATCTTAAAACTGTGATCCATGCAGCAAGTCTTCATTCGCTTTAACCTTGACGGAAAGCTGGCTGTCAAATAAACAATTCGATTGCAAATGGAATGACTGATAGATACAAAACAATTAATTATGCTGTTTACAGCAAAATACTCGTTCATTGTGCCGCACTGATATTTCAGTCGTTATACAATATACACTATAATGCTATGTCCAGAAGGATATCTCTTACAGCATGCATGTCCCTTACTTTGGTACAACTGCTACCAATTACCTTGGTTGGCATTGGAGGTCTTGGATGAACCTGTTCTTCATTGCACGGGAAAAATTTAGTTCCATGGTTGTATGAAGTCAGCGATTCAGTTGAATTGTCCTCCTTGCTTGCAGTGTTTTTTCCATCAATCAAGGAAAACCCAAAGAGCCTGCAGCCTTTTTTACACATGGAAACCAAATTTTGACTGCCTCTTGGATACGAAGATTCAATTTGGTTATACTCTTCTGATTTACCAGGGGGTCCATTTCGTTGCACATCTTCCCGTGTAAAGCCACTCTGAAATGGCTCGCACTCCCTAGCATATCTTTCAAAGTCATCAACTGAATCCCGACTGCTTGCCTCACGCTTCTTCTGATTGCCAAAATGCAAGGCCTGCAAGTTACAAGATGGAGAGCTTGGTTGCTGAAACAACAGCACAGAAGAAGGTGATGAAGCATGTACCAGCGGTGCAGAATGGCGTATTTGAGTATATCCTTGAACCCGAGCAGACCAATTACTTCCATAATTTGGCAACTGAACACTGCCAATGTTTTCCTGGAATTGGTTAGCGGCTGGGCCTTTTCCATATGGCAGGCTTGAGGAAGTTTCTTGACCTTGCAAGACCTTACGGTATCGCGGCGATTCATCAAACCCCATGCCCACAGAGGGGGCCTCGGAGTCTTCCTGCAGATGCCTAATGTTGCTGCCTAATCCAGAAATCATTGAACTTCTAAAACCAGGAAAGCACCTCATTTCTGATAGACGTTGACTTTGAGCATCAAGTCCACCGTGCAGAGTACTAAAACAAAAAACTTCTTGACCTTGCAAGACCTTCTGGAACCTTGAAGGTTCCCCAAAATCTGAAACTTCATTCCCATCTGTAAGATGTATAGACTAGTTAAGATTCCTCAAGCATCATCAATCAGTACAACACAAACATGTAAAATGAAATGGAAAGGGACCTCTGGGATGTGAAAAATCAGGTTTTGTCGTAGGCAAGCTGACCCTGGCTCTCTTTGTACCTGGTACCACAAAGCTGCTGGGTCCAGACACTGAACCGGATGGTTCAATCTCCCAAGGAGACACCCTAGTGTGTCGATTACCTTCCATATCATCCCACCTAACCTGCAATAGTCAGTCAACGAGACACTTGAACTCTGGATGTCACAAAGACATGGCTATAGCCATGACAACAATTTCACACTTGTACAACAAACAATAATTCAGAAAGCAAATTGAGCACAAAATGCTCTGAGGTATACAAGCTTGGACTTTCTCTTCTAGATGAATGTATGGAATTCGACTGTTAACAAAACCCAAAATATGACATTGGCAAATTATAATTTTTTTCCCTTTCAAGAAGCACCTAGAGATTGGTCTGATTACATCTTAAGCTTTACTCGTGTATTAAACAGGTTTGATATGTGGTCCAAATTGATCTAAAAACATTACTATTAACAGCCTCATAATGTAATGCAAAATCTGTGTTGCTGTGGAGGGGCAACAAGCTTGTGCAGTTGTTCAAAAAAAAGTTTAGTCTTCAGAGCCAGTTAAGAGCACATATTGGCTGGTTTGCCATAAGGAAAACCTTAAAGCATGATACCAGACCAAAGGTAAAGCACAATACACATGCCTGGATAAAAAATGCATCATCAATTTTTATCTGATCGCCAAAATCAACTTGAAAATTTGTAATAATCTAAGCAGTCATAAATGTGTAATTGTTAGTTTATTGGAAATTTCTTGCACGGGGAAAACTATGAAGTGGTGACTGTTTAATCAATATATCAGTTAAAATTTGTGCAACAAAGATTTTACAATTTTTCAAGGAAAACATGCACAATAAAAGTACAAGGTCCAACTTAAAGCAGGGAATACCTACGCGCGTTCACATCATTAAAAAGAATGAAATCCCAAGTCGAGTTTACACATATTCAACTACAAGGTAATTTATGCTGAAACGGGAAGGGGAACTAAACAAATACATACCAATAAGCACCTCCATTTTGAACCTGGCCATCTAACAGGATCCAAATCACTGACCCCAATAATGAGTCCACTGCACCTGCTGAAACAATATTGATTATATCGTGATGATGAATGCATATGAAATTCAGTTGCCACTATAAAACCAACCTTCTCTCTGCTGCATCTTCAGTTTCGAAGCGCATTTTAAATCTCATTCCAGCAGAAAAGGAATGTCTGAGGCTCTTTAAAAATTTATGGTAAGGTACAATGACCTCCGATGAGCTGGCCCTGCAAAACATAGAAGTTAGAGAAAATGTAGTACAAATAGGAAAGGTAGAAAAGTAGTAGTTGACATTGGAGCGTGATTGATGTAAAAAATATAATAGAACAAACTCAAGCAAAATTCACAATAACAAAAAGGAAAACAGCTCAATGGGAAGTCATATTGTGTTCCGTATAATGAAATATCATTCTAACACAAAGACCAATATTAATCTTGAGGATAACTCGAAAAACGGCTTTCTGTTGCAAGTATCCAATTTAGAGCTATACATTTAAAATGGAAGTACCTAACAACAAAATCACTCAAAGACATAAACTGCGAAAGATGTCAGAAGGGTAATTTTATGTACTTCCTCCAAAACCATCTTCTGAAACAATTGTGTACTCTTCTGGCACAATTTTGTCAGTATTTTTCATGTGAGATAAATCAGAGGTCAATGTCGGGCATGTGAAGCCCAGCTACTAGTATTGGTAAGGACCATTTTTATGACCAATCACGTTTAACAAATCCATTAATACTCACAAATCATAGTAACAGTTTTGAATACAAAGAGGCTTTAGGGGAAGTCCTTTTGGTTGATTAAAATACCTTGGATTGTAACAAATACTAAATATCCTATGCGTAGATATGGCACATGCTACAGCAGCCATGCTACTAGAAGTAAACTGTTGGTCAAATGGAGCTGGAAAAGCAGTGTGAAATTTAACTTGAGCAGCTCTTCGGATTCCTAGTCTGAGTTCTCCATCACCAACCCTGCCACAGATGATGAGACACAACAATGAGAAGAAGAAAAAAATGAAATAGATATAGCAACTAAAACTTCAGCAAATTGCAGGTTTACATACCTTAAAAAAAGAACAGCATCTCCAGAGACAAGCTTCTTCTTATTGACAAATGCACTCCAACCAGTAGTAAGCAAATGCCTGCGAGGCTGCCCTGCTCAACAAAAGACGAACAAACAAAACGAAACGATATTGTACTAAATAAGGAAGTTGATTAACGAAGTATCTTCAATTTTCACTAGCTCCATGCATTCAATCCAGCAACATTAACAGGTGAATATAAAAGTTTGCACCTCTGTAGATATGCCGAAATTTCCACTCAATCCCGTGCAAGTCCTTGGCTACAAGCTCCTGTGAAGGCCTCTGTTGTTTATGGTCCTATAACCAAACCAAACATAAATTCATCATTATGACAAACCAAGTCTTAAGAGTAAGTTGTACAATTTATCATATTCATCCATCTAAATGTTCAGCAATTGAGTTAAAATTTCATAGCAGGGTCAATAAAAGATACAAAACACCGGGAAGACAAATGTAATTCAAATTACCAGCGGTGGGAAGCAATCCTCAGCAGCTCGACGAGGAACTGAGAAACCACCATGAGTGCTAGTATCAGAAGCAGTGAGAGTTTTACAGAACATATGGGGCGTTATAGACTTCCCGGAGCCTTCAGTGTCGTTGTCTTCCTCTGCTTCAATTTCCCCTTCCTTCCACTTCTGCTCAATCTGCAGAAATGTAAGACAATCTTGGTTGATGCCATTAAACTGGAAGCTCAAATTATTAGCTAGACTAGCAATCCTCAAATAATATATACTTCATGACTTTTTGAAGAAGAACAACAACATTTTTTATTTCATCAGCAAAAAGAAATGCCATAAAATTATGAAAAAAATAAAGCACTTGGCTAGAGTTTCCAACTTCATCCGTATGAAATACAACGAATTAGAAAGAAGAAGAAACATTTCTTATGGTCATTAAAAGAACGGAATCGTTAGTTTACCTGATTTAATACGAACATAAAAAAAAAAAAAGGGCCTAAGCAGAATTCTTGCAGCTTTATCAAAATCCTAAATGCAGCGGAAACATTTCTTTTGGCAGGCATTTTCACCAAATATATTTTCACTTTAATAAGAAAAATACTAATTTAATTTCAAAAGGAAATAAAATTGCATGTTTCAGACAAAGATACCTCATTTATCTATACTGTTAAAGCACACTCCCTTTAATCCAAGAAATGAAAAGCAATAGAGAATTCCGGGAAAAAATTCTTGGGTCACAAGGAGTTATAAAGAATACTACATAGTTGCTATATTTAGCAGTTTTACAAATGGAGAAAATCTCAGCAGTAAACATATACAATTAATCCAGACTACTCGTAAATTTGAGCGCCATTGAACCATACCTCATTGTCTGTAACCAAAGAAACTTGTGCATAAACCTCATCATTAGCTGCCTCCGCCTACACCTCTCCAAAAGAACAGAAACACATTACATGTTATTTTAAATTAACAAGAAATTGGAAGTACTGCAAATCAGCAAAATCCGTTTTGATGAACCTGTCACTGTAACAGTCTAACAGTTTAAACTTATATGGCATCAGAGCAGGAGGCAAAAGAGTTACGTTGCCACTCATTTATATGGCTGTGTTGAAGCCAATATTTAAATAAAAAAAAAAACATGTTTCCTCTCAATCCACAGGCCAAGGCAAAGCTTACATTGAGTTTAACATCAACAACGCGGCAGAAAACATGAGGAGGAAGATCACAGGCTAAGGCGGTGTGATCAGAGATGCGCTCCAAGTGCCCCTGGGGAAAGTAGACGACGGCGCTCCCTTTTCTAGGCAGCGAAATCAACGGACCTGCGCACGCGTGCCACAGCTCCATACAGACCGCCGACGCCGGCAATTCCGAATTCCTCGATGAAGACGAAGGTGAATCGAACGGGGACGTTTCATCGTCGGTGTTCACAGTATTCAAATCGATTAATCCAAAAACCATATTCAAACCCTAAGACCAAAATAAACGGTAAACCCAGAAATTTGAGAAAAATTATTAGCTGTGTATTTTAAACTTCTGGTACATTATGTATTTATAAATAGAGAGAGGGAGACAAAAAAGTCTGTCTGTCTATGAAAGAGAGAGAGAAAGAGAACATTTTGTTTCCTAGCTGAGCACGGACTGCATTGGTTTCTCTCACTAAAAATACGAGGGCCCTTTCCCACTCACGCATCAAATCACAGTTTATTTGACATTATCACAATAATAAACATAGCATTATGCAATATTTAGGCTACACATTTGCATTAATCCTTTAATGACAATATACATACAAACACACACGCTGACACACACATGTATATAATACTGAGTACAAGTACAAGTGACCTGCAAGTGATAGAAGCAGCAGCCGCTGCAAAGAGCAGCGCTGCAACTGCAGGGCGGAGGAAGCAGCTACTACTTTGATTTATGTGTATGGCAAAGAGTGCGTGAGAGTGTGTTTAATCTATACGAGTAAACGTACATGCTTCATGATTTACGAATACATACAGGCTATAGATTCATGATATTGTATGTATAATTTCTAGGGTGGTGTGGGGTGGGGTGAAAGGGAAGTGACGATTAAAGAAAGCTGTGTACGACTCCCTTTATTTTCGGGAGTGATGTCGATTTTGTCCCCTACTCTTTCAACAAATCTCCCTCGTGTCCTATGGACTTAATTAAGTTTTTTTTTGTTTTTTCTTTCGTTTTTGACTCATAATCTTATGCATAGAATAATTATTAGATTTGTTTAAGGAATTGATTGTCATTATCATTGTTTGTGGATTTTAAGGTAATGTTTCGTGGATTATTATGTTTCAAAATGGCCTTCCCAAAGTATGCATAGGGAAAAATAATTTATTATTTATTTTTATAAAAGTATTGTCTTTATGTACAATATTTTAAATGTCCACGCATTATAAAATAATAATTGAATCAACTTTAATCGCCTGTAAATTCTAATAGCCCAACTCAATTAAAATTGACTCAACTTAATCGAGATCAACCCTAAATTGGTAAAAACCGACCCCTCAATTCTCCAATTATATCAAAACGTTACAATTGTTGTTTAATCTCCAAGTCGGAATTTATCCAATAAGGGAAAATAAATTTCAACTAAATTTTCGGTCTGAACTAATTTTATGATTTTATTAAAAGAAGAAGGAGACAAGTTGTTTTAGCTGTCAAATTGTCATGGTCTGAAAAGAACCTTACCTAAAGCTTTCAATGGCTTATTCCTTTTTCTTTCACTCCTTAACTACTTTGTCTGCCCCCAATTTTTCACACAGCCAAATAATATGTGGGGTTGGATCCTTTAAATCTTGTTGCAATAAAAAGGTAAGAAATAAATAAATCAAGTAGCCTACTACCAAAAGTGATTCTATCTTTTTGTTGGGGGCAATTAAAGGTGACTTTAGCCTCTTTTGTTCTACCAAATTGAAGTTGGTTGCAACATTTATATACTCTTTGATTAGATTATTAAGCATCCTTATGTTATAAGAAATAAAATTGAAAATCGTAACTATTCATGTTCAATGTAATGTACTAAATAAATACGATGTTTCGAAGTTTAGATTCATTACGAGTTATTTTCCCTTTATTTACTTGGAAACAACAAAAAAAAACAATGACATAGTTATTTTGCACTGAAACTTATTAGTAAATGGATTTTCTATTAGTGTAAAACAAATAATAATTTTTTTTTTAAATGGTAATATTGAATTCTTTGCAATACAAAAATAATAGAGAAAATTGCACTACTATTAGTCAGCAATGTTAATATTTTTCGTTTCAACCTTTAAAAATAAATATATTAGTCCTCAACATTTCATTATAATTATACAATTAATATTTATGTTCAATTTCATATATTTAGACAACAGTTGGATAGCAAAACTTTATAATGTTTGATGGCTACTGATAAGGTGTTTATAAGCACTATTTTAAAAAGTCTAAATTATATATATATATTTTTTAAAATTAAATGATTTTTATCACAATCTTACATCTCTAATAGATTATTAGTTATCAAAAGTTATATACTAAAAGAATGTATAAATTAGTGCCTTTTTTAATAAGAGTTTCTTTTTCGAAGTTTTTGAAAAGAATTAGTAAAATATAAAATTGATAAAAATTATGAATCATATAAAATATGTAGTTAAAAATAAATTTTAAAAAAATTTATATCAAACGTCCTCTTAGTTAGAGGTGTCAAGACGGGCGGGTCGGCCGAATCCGCATCAGTCCACCCATCTCGACCCGTAACTCGGGCTAGCCTGTGAACTGGGCGGGTCAGTCACGGGTCCAGGACGCTGAACCGTCAACCCTGGCAAACCGCTGGCCCGTTTGATAATTATAAAAAATGCGAATTTTATGTAAATATTTTTTGTTAAAAATAACAAATGTGAATTTTTCATTGTTATTTATTTTTTATTTAGTGATTTTACACATTTTTTGCTATAAATGTAAACATTTTTTTTTTAAGAACGATAAGTTAGTAAATTTTTTTAGTAATTTCAAAAGAGGATTAATTTTTTATTCGAACTGGGTCGAACCGCGGCCCATATAGGTTCGACCCGGATAAGCTAATGGGTGGGTGAGAACAGTATTGATTTTCGTGGATTGGGTTGACTGTCCACAATTTGTCGTGCATACGACTTTTTTTAATGCGAACCGTCACCAAACTTCATCGAATGCAGGCCGATCCGATCTATCTGACTTGAATTGACACTTCTACACGTAATAAATAGCGGTCCAATTTTTTCCAAAATAGCATAACGGATAGACAGTACGTTAAAAAGGGCCATGAACATGAATACATCACAAAAAAATACTGTTGCTAGAGAAATAAATGTAGCCGCATAATACAGAGGCCAAATATTGGTAAAATAGGTGGGACCTGGGGATGGAGGACAGAATGTGATATTTTAAAAAGAAGTCTAGAAAAGGTATTTTGGTAAAATGGTCCCATATCATTCACCATTTTTATTGGTTGTTTATAGAACTTTTTTTTTTGAATAATGGTCTCTGACTTTTGTATCTTCTATCGCAGTTAAAAGCACTATTATTTTATTTTTGACAATTTAGCCTCTATTTCAAATATTTTTTACAACAATGGTCATTTTCATCAATTTCCGTCCAATTCTCTGTTAACGTTGGAAAATTTTGGATTTAAAAAGTAAAGAAAAATTTGCATCAAAAGTCCTTAATCTTTCAAAAGGTGTCGAAAAATCCCATAACCTTCTAATCCTAACACATATGACTTCAAACTTTTTTGACAATTTTACCACCAACGTAAATAAATTAAAAATAACTCCTAAACCTTTTTAAAAATACAAATAAGTCCTAAATCTTTTTATTTTTTTACAGATTTACACTTAAAATAATAAAAAAATATGTCATCAAATCCCAAAAAATTTTATTTTGTTCACCAAAATGACATTTAAAATGTGTTTGATTAAAATTAGATTTTTTTGGTAAAAGTTGATAAAAGTTGTTGAAATATATGGTTAAAAAATTGTAAGACCATAAAATGTGTAGTTAAAATTAATTGTTGACTTTGACTTAAATTTTTTAGCAAAATCAAAATTGAAAACAAACGGACTCTTAGAGTTTCTACAGATTTTGTCTAGTGGTCCATTAATTAACAAAAAAATTATACCCATGATCAAAATTTGACCAATTTAAAATTTTAATTTATTTTTCATACCAATTACTAAATAATAATTTTAAAAAATTATTCACAATCTCCAACCCACTTTGACTTTTTTTAATTGGTATAAAATAAATTAAAATTTTAAATTGGTCAAATTTTAATCATGAGTATAATTTTTGTTAATTAACTGACCACCTGGACAAAATCTGAGAAAACTAAAAGCTCGTTTGTTTTCAATTTTGATTTTGCTAAAAAGATAAAGTCAAAGTCAACAATTAATTTTAACCACACATTTTATAGTCACACAACTTTTCAACCACACATATCAACAATTTTTACCAAAAAATCTGATTTTAATCAAATACATTTTAAATGTCATTTTGGTGAACAAAATTAAAAGTTTTGAGACTTGATGACACATTTTTTATTATTTTAAGTGTAAATCTGTAAAAAATAAATAAAAAGATTTAAGACTTATTTGTATTTTTGAAAAGGTTTATGAGTTATTTTTAATTTATTTAAGTTAGAAGTAAAATTGTTAAAAAAAAAAAAAAAAAAAATTGGGTCATATGTGTTAGGAGATTATGGGACTTTTCGATACTTTTTGAAAGATTTGGGACTTTTGCTACAAATTTTTCTTTACTTTTTAAATCCAAAATTTTCCAACATTAAAGTTGGACAGAAATTGATGAAAAGAACTATTGTTGTCAAAAATATTTGAAATAGAGAGTTAAACTGTCAAAATAAAATAATATAGTCTTCAACTGCGCAAAGAAACGCAAAAAGTCGAGAGACCATTTGTGCAAAAAAGCTGTTGTTTATATATTTCAATATGTTATCGAAGGTTAAAGTTGTCAATTCACTAATACAAAAATAAAGCGTCGCAGTAATGAAACAGGGCAGCTGGGCAGGTCTTTATAAATTACATTGAATTGCAATGCACCCCAAATGAGGCTAGGGGTGTAGGCTTATTGTACACCCTATACCCTAGGTGTGGTAACCCGGACAAAACGGGTTACTACTTAAGACCCTATTGGTTTTGACCCAACCTATACTTTTTATCCTATTTCGGATAACCTTCTTTTCACGCGCTTTGTCTAAGCGTTTCAACCACTCCCCACCTTTACCATGGGGATCTTTTTTCTCCATAACTGCTCGTTTAACAGAGGTTATAATGATCGTTTAACAAAAGTTATAAACCAGCTTATAAATTAATATTGGTTTATTTAGTTGAAATTGTTGACTTTTCAAACAATTTTAACAAAAAAGGACAAAATTGTCTTTTATACTTTAAAATGACATTTTGTTGATTAATGGTAATATGATCATTTTAATGTTAAAAGTATGTTGAAAAGTAAAAAAAAAAAACTGAAATAAACTAATTGGAGTTTATAATCTCTGTCAAACGGGACTTAAATCTTTTGACATTGCCAATGAAAAATTAAAAATATACAATTTAAAACGAATAATTGTGAAAATCACATTTTACCTTTTCTTCCCCTTTTTTCCCCTCCCCCAGTAAACAATGTACAATAATGATGTTAATATAAAGTAAATAGTCTGATTATTAAACTTATCTTGTCACAAGTTGAAAACAAAACGTCTGTATGCTATTTGAGATTTCTCTTATAGAATTGTGACATAAACCGAGATAAAGGTTTTTTTTTTTTTTTTAAACCTAAACTAAGATCAAGTTATATTAAAGAAAAATGAATATCTCTTTCATCTCATTTGACGTATTGGGGTTTAGTTAGGCTGTTTTACACGTCCTTTGATGGCCATTTCGTAATATTCCTCTTCAGCTAGTTTTTTCTGTTAATTTTGGTAATTTCCACTCATTTTCTTACTAAATTTGGAGTTATATCTGGGATCAAAAGATTATGCTGGAAAATTTCCCTAAGAGGAAATTATAATCCAATAAATGCCGTTGCATACAGGCTACAGCTGGTGTCCTGTTCAATTTGAGTTGTTTTAATATATAGAAAGAATATTCTTTGTTTTAATTCAAACACATATGCTTGAAAAAGAAATCTAGAAAAATGGACAAGATTTAAGGACACTGGTAAATCTCCCGGATAATCAATAATGTGTTTGAAACCTAGAAAATGTAAAAAGTAGGGTGGGCAAAATTCATGGAAATAGGACCAACTTGATTGGTTGAATGGGAAAGATAATTTGATTTACAACATAAAAAGCGACATAATCATGATACTTTATTTATTTTTCTCGACTCGTAATCAAAGTGACTTTACAATTTCTTTGTCATCAATGTTATTTTGTAAATGTGAAGTAACGAGCTTTGCAATCAACATGCATTCTCTTTGTTAACAATTGTTACTATTTTCGTATAAGTCGAAGTTGAATTTAATCTAACTAATCAAATAAAATAAAATATTTTAGATTATTACTCACTTCAATTCTTATTTTTATTTCACGAAATCGAAATGTATTACTAAAAGTTGGAGGGAAAACCGCCTATTCAAATTAGTTAAAAATAATAATTCACGTATCACGAAAAATTTGTTTAGTTATCCAAATATATCAGAAAATTAAAAAAAACGCTTAAAAGTGAATTTTATTTTTTAGACATGGCCAAATATGCTATAAAGATAGAAAATAAAGTAAATTGTGATGCTCGATTAATTACATGATAAACAAAAGGAAATAGTTTAATTGCAGTAAAGTAAATTCAATCAAGGTGCAGGCAGGGGTCACGTGCACCATCATGTAAAACAAATGGGTGAAATTGATCGTGCTTAAGCCATCATTTTGTTCTAATAATCATGATTTAACAAAGTAAATCTTATCTTAACAAACATTACTATAATGACTTTCACCTAAGCTTTTGTCTTCAAGTGCCAATATATTTAAATTTTTTTTCCTACCCCAATATTTCAAACTATTATTTACTCTTGTCTGTTTGATATTCAGTATTTAATATATTGAACAGTACATTAAATACAATTTTAATTTATGTTTATTCATTAATACTGTTCAATATAGTATAATTCTTCCTACTAAACACTCCATTAAAAAGTATCTCATATTTACAATTCTTAGATATATTTTACTTAAATTAAATTTGGTACATTAAAATAAATAGAATTAATCAACATGAAAAACAAAACACATAAAATGCTTTTGTATAGTCAAACGTATGAAAAATGCAAAAGGTGTTATAATATTCTTGATAGTTACGTTCCTATTTGAGTGCTAAATGCTATGCTAATTAAGTTTTAAATCATCATTATCCCGACAAAATATTTAACCTTGGGCAATAATCTTGTCCCCGTACTTTATTTCTAAGCATGAATCATATTTTAAGTTGAGTCAGTCACAATCTTTGGGTAGTTAGAATTTGGATTTTGCACAAAAGAAAAGTTCTTTTACACTAAATAATTTTCTTTTTTATTAAAACACCAGCGTAAAACTTTGAATAAATCAACACTTTTCCGTCAATCATGCTAGATATTTTATCTTCTGATAGACTATTGCTAATTCATTTAGGTTTGTTTGATAACATAGATTGTAAAATTAGAGACGGTCCTGAGGGTGTGCAAATGGTGCGACCGCACAGTATCTCAACATTATAGGAGAACATAAAAAAAATTTGTTGCAAGTTATTTTAAAGACGCTTACGAAAAGAAAGTCGATTAATTAATGTGTAAAAAATAAACAAATATTTAAATGTCATATTTTTGCAATGAAATTTGAATATAATTTATTTTTTCTTAATATATTTCTTAGTTAAATAAAAGTAGCACTATTTTAAATTGTCGCACATGACACTCAAAATTTCAGAGTCGGCCCTATTTACAATATTAAAAATTTTAATTTTATTTTGTAATTATTTCGAGTTTAATACTGTGTTTGAACATATCTTTACTTTTTATGTGTTTCCCTTTTAATCAATCCCATGAACTAAAGTGATAATATGCATTGAATATTGCTTTAGGGAGGTAAATGTAAGGATTAAATGCTGTTGATGTAAATTAAATATATGAATGAGATCATTTGAGTAAAGGTTTACATGTTCGTGCCATGTTTGATTAACACAATTTATTTGAAGTTGTTAAAAAATCGATGATTATTAATTTTTTTAGAACATTGCCCGCCTTACTATCAATGTTGTAAATGCACCATAAATACAAGCGTGAAGAAAAAGGCTTCTCATATGAAAAAGTAGTAGAAAATGCTCTCAACTCTATTTTTGACTATCAAAAGGCACATGCCTTTTTCTTTTATATTTTGTCCAATTTTTTTAAAAGTGTTAAAGGCTAAATAAACTAATTAAATAAAAAGAATGACGATTAATAGTCTTATTAAAATAATGTCTTGTTAAAATAATTATTAAAAGTCTTAGAATAATTTGAATAAAATTAAAAATAGAAAAACACTTTATTATTTCGTCTAGATACGACGAGACTTGTGAACTTGCATTTATTGTCTTGCCATTCCTGGCAACTTTTGGAACTTTGTTTTACTACTCATGAATTAAAATATACAATTGCATTTGAATGATCGTTTGCTAAGCTATAGTAAAGCTCAATTTCTCATTACTTAATCATGCAATCTCTCTCTATGTATTAATAATTTCTATATTTGAATAAGAATTTATACATATTTTGAATTTATTCCCACAAAAACAGAACTAAAAACATTGAATTGACTTGTAGTTAATAGCCTATGTGTTCGGTTCACATAAAAATACAGTGTAACTTAAACATAAATACTAAGAAAATTAATAAAAATGTGTCTATTATCATAAATAAATCAATAAATATTAAATTTCTAATAAAAAACAACACCAAAAATTTTCTGGGGATTTATCCACTAATCGCAAAAACATAGGATGCTAAAAAGTTCAATGATGATCAAGCATCAAATTGTCTATCGTCGTTCTTTAATCAGTTGAATGTATACATACATGTCATTGTTTGGCTCTTAAGTAAACTTTAATCGCCACTAATAAATTTAAAAAGTGTTGTCTAAGAATGATTAAGCCATTCTCATTATGCCCTAGAATCAGACCTATTTTGAAGTCCAAAGAAGAAATTAACTTCAAATAACACAAATTAAAGATACTTCGGGAGCATTTTTAAAAATGATTATTTAAAAATAAATCGTTAAAAATTATTCAAAAAGAAGCCTCTAGTATTTACCATTGTTAAGCATGGGAATATAGTTTGTTAATTTTGAGATAAATGCACATATTTGGGGTTGCTTAAATTATAATTTTAATTGATCAAATTGGTCAAATATACTTTTTATCCACGCATTTCATAGGATCCACAATGTACAACTAACTTTTTTTTCCATACATTCACTAACAACTTATAATTTCAATACTTAAAAAATAATTTCAGCACTACTAAACATACAGTATGACATGACTGGAACTTTTTTCTTCCAACTCATTTATTTTCAAATAAAAGTGTCTTTTTTTATTTTTTATTTAAAGGTAAGAAAATAATAAGTTATCAATAAATATTTGAAAATAAAAAAGTTGTTTAGAAGCCAAACATGAGGCGGTTGTTAAATCACGCATCATAATTGCGGGTGGGGAAAGGAAGTGTGAAAACTAAAGAACGGGGAAAAAAGCAATGAAAGACAGATAAGAAAGGTTTGGCTTTTTGCAGAGAGGCTCTCGACTTTTTCGCGGGCTTTTTACTGAGGCCTAGTCTATTATGGTCAGTCATGTGCGGGCAGTGGGCTCCCTCTGAAGACTGACCACTGTTTGTTGCTCTGTGCCGCCTTCATCGTACAATAGTCACGTCAGTTACACGCTCTCCCATGTTGTACCCAATAGAAGTGGCAATCTTGGACTTGTCTCTTTCCTCCACGTTCACGTGTCCGAACAACGATCGAGCTGCTCGTTTAGTGAAAAATAAGAAGTTAAATGAAATGAAATATGTTTTTCATTGTATTGCATTTGTTACAATCTTTGTACATATACAACAACAAAGGAAGAGAAGAAAACTTGTACAATAAAACGAAGAGAAAATCAAGCTAACTGTATACACTAATCAGCATAATTCTCTTTTCAAATGAATTCATAAATTTTGTTTAGCAGAATGAGACCATTTTATATTTTAACACTCCTTTTAAGTTAGAATATGTATATCGAGAATTACCAACTTGTGCATATGTGAATGGAACATTGCCTTGCCGACAGGTTCCGTAAACACATTAATAATTTGGAGATCAAATAGAGTAGAATATGTAGTAATTTGTTCCAAGTGAATTTTTTTTATCTTACTAGATACAATCAAATTCAATATGTTTGGTGCCTTCATAAAAATTTGGGTTTGCCGTAATATGTAATGCAACGTGATTATCACAATGTAAAATCGTTGAACCCAAATCATTAACTTGTAAATCCTGTAAAAAATATATTAACCAGATAGATTCACAAGTAATTGCAACCATAATAATATACTATGTATATGCAGACGAACAAGAAATAATTGATTGCTTCTTTGTTTTCCAAGAGACGAGAATTTTTTAGTGCGTGTCTCAATTTTACATAATGATATTACTGGGGTGACTAAACTTATTGTAAGTAAAAAATTGTCATTTTCATGAGATAAGCTGTGGAAATTGAAGTTTCACAAATCCACCTAGCAACTTTTTATTTGAAGTAGTTATTCAAATTCATAACGGAAAGCAATGTGACAAGTTCTAAAGTTTAGGAAAGATAAATTAGCGCATGAAATGTCTTGTTAACATTAGACGAAAAAGAATAATGTGTTGTTTCTTGAATATTCTTGTTGGTTTTTAGAATACATAGTTACATACCTCATCCTAGCCCTTCTTTCTCATCATAACCTTGTCCTAAGTGGAAAACTAATAGAGGACTCGTGCTTAAATGGGCAATAATTGATTATTGTGCAAATTTTTTTGATAAACCCTCCTCCCCACCCTACCCTACGGTATTTAACCCAAGTCTGTGCCGATACGAAGAGTGAACTGTTGGGTGAAGCCAGATTTGAAAGTGTTACAGTGTCAGCATTGCCCCCGCTGCAAGCAAATAAATCTAGTCAGAGTTATTGATTGTGTCTCCAGGTTTACTGGCTTAATTAGCTATATGCCTATACAGTAGCTCTAGCTACTAGACATTTTCAAGTCAGGCCATTAAAACCAGCCTTTCAAGATTTTCACTTTTCCTTTTGCTGCTTCACCTTTCAAGATAGTGATTATAGGGCCAGAGCGCCCAGGCCAAGGATAGCCCAGCAAGTGAAACACTTGGGCCAGGCGGGCAAAGTAAAGGGTTTTTTTTTTGCTTTTTAAATTATAGGTTATGAATCTTACAAAATATAAAGATAAAAATTGTGAATTTTACAAAATGTGTAAATAAAAATTATATTTCACTAACTTATAAACTTAAAAAAAACTCACCCAAACATGCTCAATATGTTTCCAAAACGAGAGTTACCCGTGTTGTGAAACTCAAATGGATTTGCAAGAGGAACTTTACTATTCGAGTTCAGTGATCCCACGTGTCTAATGCACCATTTATTACTCTAGATAGATATGTTACACAAGAGTGTGTACATAAACTAGAAGATTAAACAGAAATGTTAATAAAGTTTCTAAAGCACCAAGAAGCTCACTACTAGTGAGAATAGCATTATTCCAATGTTAAAGATTGTAATAGCAACTATCATTGCCAATGATTTAAAGAGAGAAAACATAGTTGAAGCTAAACCCCAAATGATAATCTTGAAGCAGCAATTGTAGGCTGTCTCCTCCTGTGATCCAATCCCTCAACTAGCTTATTTTTCAGCACGCCGAGTCCCCAGAAGATATTGCGTTTAATAAACACTATCTGCACCAAAACCGCTACAAAATTTGAGAATCATGTCATACGTACACTGCTATAAGTTAGATTTGCAAATTTTAACCTTTCAAATCCAGCAGAAAAGCAGCCTGTTTCCAGAGTAATTTCAAGAGGTTGCATTTTCCTTCATGGTACAATTTTTAGATTGAACAGGTTAATATAATATAAGGTCAACAAAAAGAACTATACATCACGATAACGTTTTAATAGAAAATGATGCAGACAATTTTTAGGTTGAACAGCTTTTAAAAGATTTCTTTTTCCATAACAGAATTAAAATTAAAGCCCCAGAATGTGAAACTCATTGGGGAACAATTTTTGTCTTGTCATCAGGAGCTAATCTTGTCACTGCCCAGCGGACGCCAGACATTATTGATCAAAAAGGAGTGTACACGGTTAAGTTCAGAAACTGGCTCTGAATGTCTATGAAGAACAGCCGAACAGGGTTGAGGAATCTTGCTCAAATGTGCTAAAAGGTAGGTGGCAAATTTTATGGCAGCTTCATGTACCTTGTAAAATCAAATTCTTTCTATGGAAAATATTCATGCGATGTGAAGTTGTACTACCCGTATGGAGTGGTAGCTCATTTATTGGCTTAATTATGAACTTTGATGGCCACAATTAATTTTAAGGGTTTGGACATTGTTAACAAGGAGGAATGGAGGATATTGAAATTTTAGTAGTGACTCTATGGTCGTGCTGGAGAGCCAGAAATGCAAATATATTGAATGGGATAAAAGGAGAGATGAGTATATTGTAGATAGATGCCAAGGTGTATGTAAGGGATACGGTGAATAAGCTGAAGTTAAATGTTGATAACCCCCAACCCCAAGGGGCCCCCCCACCACCCCTGCCCTGGAGCCACATGGAGGAGGGATTCTATGGTTGGAGTGATCTGCTGGAACGAGAAGGGGAAAATAGTGGCAGCCAGGTCGATGGATGGATACAATTTGAACTGAACCAGTCCCGCTTCATTGATGAAGTCGAATCTTATTGCATAATCGCTGTTACTGCTATTGATCTATTGAATCTCCATGCACAAAGATGACAAGATCCAAAATCAATCTAATATAACAATAAATGAAAAACAAAAAAAACCGAAGCCTTACTAAATCATTGATGGAAAATATATGAATCTCAAATCTCTGGAGAATAGTAAACGGATAGAAGCAGATAAATATAAGATCCAAAAGAGAATATTGTATAAACGGCAAAGCTCGAATTTCATTGAGATAGTGAAATCAACTACACATTCATACGAGGATAGAATTACAAATCCTTCATAACCAATGGTCCACTACAAGTCTACGACTAAACAACCCTCGCTAGCAAACAAGAATTGAAACTATGCCCTCTCACCCCGAATCCTCCTGGCCAACTGAATATCCTTAGGCATAATGGTAACTCTCTTAGCATGAATGGCACAGAGATTAGTGTCCTCAAAAAGCCCAACCAGGTAAGCCTCCGCGGCCTCCTGAAGCGCCGCCACGGCTGAGCTCTGAAATCTCAGATCAGTCTTAAAGTCCTGCGCGATTTCACGAACCAACCTCTGGAAGGGCAGTTTGCGGATCAGGAGCTCAGTAGATTTCTGGTACTTGCGAATTTCACGGAGAGCGACTGTCCCAGGGCGAAAGCGGTGGGGTTTCTTGACTCCGCCAGTAGCCGGGGCAGATTTGCGGGCGGCCTTGGTGGCGAGCTGCTTCCGTGGTGCCTTACCGCCAGTGGATTTGCGAGCTGTTTGCTTTGTACGGGCCATTAGGGTTTTCAAGGATTTGTTGGAGAATAGAGAAATTTTCGAAAACAAAGTGAAATTGAAAGAGAAAATATTCACGTGAAGATTATTGGCGGTGATGCAGGTTTGGGATTTGGGGGTTTATTTATAAATGAGGGTTTGAAAATTGTGGCGGGATTAAAGGTATTCTGGATCGTTGTTCTAGTTTGTGGATTGGGGTTTAATCGACGGTCTTGGTTGGTTTAATGATGTGAGTACAGATTGATGACATGGCAGATTTGCCAAGGTGAATAGCGATAAAGACGTTATCTTTGACGTTGATTTAATTATTTATCGACGGTTAGAGAAAGGAAGGTGCAGATTGATGACGTGATGGGGAAGAGTTTGTTGGATTTTAGAGTTTGATTTTTAAAAAAAATTGTTAAAAATTATAAGTCGAAGTCAATATTTAATTTTATCCATATATTTTATGAGATCGACAATTTTTATCAAGAGCATATTCGGTGCAGATTTTCTCTCAAAAAATGAGTTTTTTCCCATTTTTTTACTATTCAAACTTTGTAATTTGACTATAATTTTACTTAGTGAAAATGAATTACAAAATTGTTTAAAACTTTTTAACGAGTTAGTGGAGCTAATTTTACAAAAATAGATGGACATTCTGCAAATCAATTCTTATGCAATATTTTTTGAGCTTTAAGCAACGTTTCAGAATTAGAAATATATAAATTGCAAATAAGCTCTACTCTTGAACTTGACCAAAGAGTGTACAATGCACCATCGATATCACAAGTTGCTACACTTTGGGTTGAAGAGGATATGTTAGTAGATCTCATGATTCATGATTTATTGCAGGGCGAGATGCCCTGAAATGCGGAACAACTTGTAACAACACTTAGGAGGGTGTCAATTTTGACATATAACCATTGGAGATGAATTGTCACGACTATAGGGTATGACATGGTGGGGAGAAGTCCGTGGTGAGAGTATTGTTTCTTTGAGAGAGAAGAATGGTGATTATAATGCATAGAGTTTCAGTAACAACTAAAGAAGTAGATAGACTGAAGATAATTAAAAGAGGGTGCCACATTTATGGAGAGATAGTACACATCATGAAGATAAGTCTCATGGTCAATTGATTTGTCGTATAATTCCTCGAACGGGACAACATTTTCACAAGTATGAAGGGCATCAATTACTTCATTATAATCCGGGCCTAGACCTCTAGTGCAATAGATTAAAAGGTCTGCATCACTTGGAGGGGGCTAGAGTTGTTAACTCATTGGCAAATGTCTCATTTTTAAGGAGAATCTACAACGAACGAGGTGTAACAAGACTTTTAGGAGAGGCGGATAGCTTGTCTTTGAGGTGAAATGCATCTTCCACAAAAAGTAGGCAACATTAATTTGGAATAGAGATGGGGATCGGGAGCAGGGCGCTAATCAAATGGAACTCATTTGCTTGAGTCCACCTATTTTTCCAAAAAAATTATATAAAAATTTTATTTTTCTCATATTTTAGTTTGGTCTAATTTTTTTTAACTTCAATTCGCCTCTGATTGGGAGACAGAGTGGTGGTAGCATCACTGGATTATTGTTCGAAAATATATTACCGAGTTCAAGACAAGACCATGAACATAATCTAATTAACTTTGCAAATTTAAATTACAACAAACTAATGTCAATTATCTTACTAAGGATGGCAATAGAGCAGGAGGCGGTGGGGCGTGCCATTTGACATGAAACCAACCGTCTCGATTAATTTTTTTTTTTAACCGAAAAAAGAAAAAAAAGAAAGAAAAAGAAATACAAAATTTTTAAATATTTGTACAAAAAACAAAAAAAAATTATAAGATTGAGGTTGTGGTGTAGTGGTTATGATTGGTAGTTTATAAGTTTCAACTCGGGTTCAATTCTTCTTTAGTCTATTTTAGTGAAAATTATAATTTCTACTATATTTTATGATTTTTCAAAAAAAAAAAATTAAAGGAACGAGGCAGCGCTTGCGGGCCGGGGCGGCCAATTTTTTTGCCAACACAGATCTGACGTTAGTTAACGTGACAACAGAAAATGAAGAGGTCTCTGCTATTTGGATGAGGCCCCGATGTGTTTGTTGGCAGGGTCGAGAATTCATGGTCTTGCTTCTTTGCTTGGTCCATCGAGTTATCCTTAATACATGCATCTAGCAATTATTACGCTCTTCTTCCTATGAAAATACAAGAATTAATCATATGTTAATGTGTATCTAATTATTCGAAGAAACGTATCACATTATTATAGTGACCTTCTTAGTCAAAATAATATTAATTAAAAGACAAATCAATAAATATAAAATACCAGTGATGATATTCTTGTTGGAAAATATTTTTTCAATGTTAGTACTTTTAAATATGTTATAGATTATTGATATAGACGTGTGATAGCAAATAAATATCTCATGTATTATATTTTTGGGATAATTGCATATTTAGTCTTTATCCTTTCAAAAATATTGGAGATATACCCCTAACCTTTAAAAATAATATCAAGCATCCCAAACATTTGAAAATTTTGGCATGATATGTCTTTTTATAACGAAATTGTCATTTCCTTTAAATAAACAAAAAACAAGAAAAAATTAAAAAAATAATTGAAAAATAACCAAATGTACCTAAAAAAAAAAAAAGTAACAAAAATGCAATCTTCTTTATCAAACCTCCAAATCCAAAATCCACCACCACTCCCAAAAATCCAAAAATCCCAAGGTGGTCATCTTCAGCCATTGCTATGTTCTGATGCATTGTGAATATAGTCGTCACAAAATTAGCCTTCTGAAGACGTTTTGTCCATGTTCTAATAAATACAAAGGCAATATTTGCTGAAACATTGAGATTAGGGACCAACCCAGCAGTAAGATTCAACTTTATTACTATAATACTGTAAATGATTCCAATAAACAAACTGGCAACAATTTCGCAAATTGTTATTTGTTTTGTCCATGGAGGAATTTTGTTTCGAATCCCCTTGTTGATCAATGGCTTATTCCATATCCTCCCTCCCAATTCTCATCATTTCTCCCATTTCAAGAAACTCTCCCTACTTATAATGAGACTATAATAAGCAAATGCTAGCAAAATAATTGATTATTTTCAAGAATAAGCATTCAAGAAAATGTAAAGGGTGGTCTCACCCATGCACCCAAGAGAAATCTCCAATTTCTAAATATCAAACAGTTGGAGCCCAACACTGAATTCAACATCGAATTCTTAGAAGGTTCGGCTATGCATTTGGGAAGTTTAGTTGGGTGAAGTTTTTTGGGTTGTGGTGGTGGATTTTGAGATGGTGAATTTTGTGAGTGGTGGTGGATTTTGGATTTTGGGGTTTGATAAAGAAGATGACATTTTTATTATTTTTTATATTTTTTGGTACATTTGGTTATTTTTCAATTATTTTCTTACTTATTTTCTTGTTTTTTTATTTATTTAAAGAGAATGACAATTTCATTATAAAGGACTTACCATGCCGAGTTTTTCAAACGTTGGGGATGTCTGGTGCTATTTTTAAAAGTAAGATGTATATCCCCAATGTTTTTGAAAGATTGATGGCCAAATATGCAATTATTTCTATATTTTCTTAATCTAATTTAAACATGTGAGACATGCCGAAAATATTGTTTACAAGTAATTGTACAGTCCGTTTGGCGTGAATTATAAATTAGTTTATTTGACCAAAATAGTGTATTTGACCAAAAATTTGCCTTTGCATCATGATATTTTTTACCATTATTGGTCAAATAAACTAGTTTATAATGTACACCAAAACGGGCTCTTAATTTATTTATAAGTTGCACTACATTTTTAAATAAGTAGATTCCCTCGAAATATTAAAAAACAAAAAAAAACAAAACAAGACTAGCGACAAATTGTTGACCATTTGTAATTGCTGATCGACCAAATTATTTCTCATATTTGGGCATACTTAAATTATAATTTCAGCTAATCAAAATAGTCAAACATACTTTTCATCTACACATTTCATATGACCCACAATTTACAACCTACTTTTTTATCTACACATTTACCAACAATTTATATTATAAGCACTTAAAAAATAATCACAACACTGCCAAACATGCGCTTAACTCTCTAGCGGGTGGGATGAGAGGATTACATATGCCTTTTGGAAGATTATTACTTTGAAGTTTCGGGATCCAGAACAATTTTTGTTGAAGGACACAAAAAATTGGACTACTATTCATTATGTAGATATAGTGGATAATATCTCTGTTCGGTGAAATCCTACAAGCATACAAGTTCGTCGACAAATAACAGTAAAAATGAGTAAAAGAGTATCGTTCCTATGAGAAATTATACTTTAGCTTAATTTCGACAAATTCGAGTTTAAATCGAATACACACAACAAATATTTGAATCAAGAAATTATGAAATTCTCTAAACTATAACTACGATTTAACTAAGTGCAAATATGGTTTTTGGAGAAAAATAAAGTAAAAGAGTTGTGTTAGAAATCTGACTCCACCATTAATATCTATTTTAATCCTCAAAATCCCACGTTCTAATTCAATCTATGTTCAAATTGACAATCGATAAATCATTAGTTATCTAATAATATATTTCGAATAGAATTAAACCTATTTTCATATATGTTCCAAAATATTTTTATTTTGAATTCGAATATACAAAAACGCTTTGAATAACAATATTATCAAATTTGACTGCACCAAGTATATGAAATTATTTTTAATCTCTTTATGACTTAGTTATTAAAAATATAATGAGCTAATCTATTCTGAACATTTTGGAAACGAAAATAAATCACAAACACGTTCAAACGGATATTAATACCATGACATAAACAAAACAAACACAAATTAAGATTAGAAATAGAAATCCATAAATTAAAACTCTAAGGTATGGTTTACATCATCATCCTTAGCATAAAGAGTTTAGTCCATCTTGTTTGATTTACAAAAATACATAATAAATGGAGAATTCATCACCCGAAATATTTGATTGCAATAAGAACTTTGAGATTAATTTGTCCATTTGAATGTTTTCAATAGATTGTCTAAGAATCTCAACTTCTCTTGCTTAAAATTCCAATAATCTTGTCCGGATGAAGAAATTATTGTAAAGATCATGTGTTTTGCCTTCTTGTTCTCTCTAAAATTCGATTATTCAATCGTTATAAGAGTTATACTATTTATAAGGGTCCACTTAGCGACTGTTTTTTAAACGACCATAACTTCTTGTAAGAAACTCCAAATTGAGATCCGTAAAAAATGTTTGACTTGTAATTAAATTATCTTTCCAATGGTACATCATTTTCCTTGTAAAAATATATATATATTTTAACCAAAGTTGGTGTTCTAATTTTTTCACATGCTTCGATAGGTAATTTCTCAATTCGATTCTTTAGGTTTCGGGTGTTTGATTATTTGCTACAACTCTTCGTTGTCACTTCAACATACCTTAAACTTATTGATTTTATCTTATTTCTCATCCTTCAATATTTGGCTCTTGATATTTACTTCGAAAACTCAATTTATTTTCATTTACTTGTCTATTTCACAAATGTGATTTGAGTTTGGAGATTTTGTCCTACAATCACAAAAATGAACAAAAAATCAATAGATATCGACTCGAAAATACTTAGAGTTATACAAAAAATATTCATTAAAGAGTCAATATAAGTGTATAAATTACACTTATCACTCTCCGTGATGGTATAGGTATACGAATTGAAACAACCTCTAAGAGTGCGTTGAATCCAATTGATGCACATTCTCCGTTGGCTAAATCACCCCTTTGGGCTAATCCTTCAAACACCTATTCAAACGGCATGAACGCCTACAATTATTTTCCTTGATCCTAAATATTGAGTTTTTGAGAAAAAATATTTGCTAAAGCACAACACAACGAGACGTGGGTTCAACTCTAGCTATGGCTCATCCACTAGTTGTCTATACCATTGAATCAACCAAATTTGGTATTTATACGCTCTTGTCCGTGCATGTTTGGTAGTGATGAAATTATTTTTTAAGTATTTATATTTTAAGTTGTTGGTGAATGTGTAGATAAAAGGTGGGTTGTAAGTTGTAGGTCCTATTAGATGTGTTGATAAAATATATGTTCGACCAGTTTGACCAGATGAAATTATAATTTAAGCATTGTTAAACTTTAACTAATTATAATTAAGTTTAATGTTGGAACTATTATTGACCCTATAATTACGGTTTTTAAGTACAAACTACAACGCGATTTAATACATGAATCCGTGGTCGGTGATCATTCAATTTTGGTACCACATCACGTTCCCCGAAAATAGCATCCGCTAAAAATTAAGCATTAATGTCACTATTAAAGAAAATTAATGTCACAATTAACGACTAATGACCAAATAGAAAAGCCATTATCAATTGGACGTTACAGCTTGGAATCTGCCTAAACCAAATTAAATTAATTATTGATGTAGTGACACGGCCCCAACAGTAACAATGACGTGTAATCCTACGTCAAAGTCGTTGACGCTAGAATCCCCCACCACGCCAAAACCCATTATATAATCCCACTACCGCCCCACTATTCAACTCCCCCTTCTTCACCCCAACCCACCCCACCATGCAACAGGCACTCTCATACACAAATTGGCCTCCCACCACCACCTCCAGCGTGGAGGTGCCAAAATTGGTGGCGGAGAATGCAGTGGTTGTTTTTGCTAGAAGTGGATGCTGTATGTGCCATGTTGTGAAGCTTCTGCTACACGGGCATGGCGTCAATCCCACTATTTTTGACGTTGATGAGCAAAATGAAGCTACCGTTACCGGAGAATTGTCTAAGATTATCGGTACAGGAGAAGCAAACACCGCCTGCATGCCGCAGTTTCCAGCGGTTTTCGTGGGCGGAAAATTGTTTGGAGGACTAGAAGAAATCATGGCTGCTCATATTTCCGGTGAATTGGTGCCTGTGTTGAGACAAGCCAGAGCTCTTTGGCTTTGACTGACTTCTTAATTCAAGAATTTTGGATAAAGTGTTGCAGTTAACTTCTTTATATTTTTCATATTGAACAGCATCTGTTTCAAGACTCAACAGTCAATAATAGCTTGTAGATCATGAAACTTTTTGGCTTGGTTTTGTAAATATTGTTAAGAGTTTCCTTTGGTTTGATGCTTTCTGCCTCAGACAGAACCCCACCCCCACCCCCCATATTCTATTGTTCAATATCGCCCTTTGGTCACATTAAATCCAAAGATCAATTGCTAATATGTAAAAGTTCTGGGACGGGTTCTGGTAATTTCACCTCAAAGAATTTTCATATTCCTCGGACTCTGGTCGTGGTTGATGTTTGATACTGACAATAACGAATAGATTTTGTAAGATCTATTGACTTTTTAAAATGAAAACTTCAAGATTCAATATGTTATAAAGATTTATTTCAATTTCATTTTCATTTGGCCCTCTAATTACACTTGTTCAGGCCTCAGGGGTTAAATATTTGTTTTTTTAAGGCATTAAACCAGGTCTAGACTGGTCATGCATGGTTACATGTGCATTCTTTCAATTTAATAGGAGATAAATGTCTTTCTTAAAAACGACTTATAAAATATTTAAGCATGCTCGAATTATAAAATAAACACACACTTTTAATTCTTAAATTCAATTCTCTTTATACAAATTTAAAGTTAATTTGACTTGATCATCCCATCTTCACGTACTTTTCAACATTTTATACAATAATTTCTTAGAACCGATGTCTGAGATTGACGTAAACATTTAATTATGTGGAAAAATAAACTAAGTAATAATTACCTATTAACTCGAATAATCCATCTTACCGAACCATGCTTACGTTCGTTAGTGATGAAGTGATTTGACAAACAATATAAAATTTTCACATAAAAAAGATTTAATATTGAAAGTAATATTTAATTTTCTATTTTATTATTATTACAGGACCTCAATAGACACGGTGCGTGTTTGCTAAACTAAAAAATTTCACTTTAAATAAAATTTTTTCGTCAAAATTAGAAATTAGTTGTTATTTATTTTAAAATAATTTTTATATTTATAAATAATTAAAAATGTAATCATTGAATATATTTAGAATAAATTTACTTAAAAGTGGTTTTAAAATACTTTTAACTTACGCCAAACACGCCAAACACTGTAATTAGAATGGAGTTTTTAGTGAACAACGTTCTAAAAAGTTGTGAATTATATGAAATGTGTAATTAAAATTAATTATTAATTTCATTTTAACTTTTTAACAAATTTTTAATCAAAATCAAACAAATCTTTAATAATCAATTGCAATGTCTAGAGATTTGATATACGCGTTTTATGGCTCTAATTTTCTCGTGAACATCAGTGGTTGACATAATTTAGCCGGTCTAGGCGGAGGTTTATTAAATCTGTACACATTCATTAAAAGCTGCCTTTGACCAAATCATTTTCTCATTTATTAACCAACCATTAATTTACTTCAATTCGGCAAATCAAACAATGCCTGTTTTTAATTGACTGTGACATCATTGTGACGTCAAAGATTTTTCTCAAGTCAACTGTAAAGTGGAACTGTGGTTTCATGGGACAGATGGGGAGGCTGGTTGACCATTCAATGTGTGCTTACGTGGTGGCATTCACTAGTGGAGAATATATTGTTTATTGTTTTGTACCATCCCCGTTAGTGGCCATTTCTCCTACCTATCTTATCTATAGGGTTGGGCATGAGTTTGGTATGGTCAATTTTGGATCCAATTTACCATATTTGATTTGACAAAAAATTAAATCGAATTAAACTGTCCACGAGTTGAAATTCGATCTAATCCAAACCGTTCAAGTTTGAATTGGATTGAGTTGGTCAATTTGGACTTCGACCCAATTTATGCTGGGATAATTTTTTGGGGGCCAAATTCACGCTTAGATACTTTTTGAGGAAATTACGTCAATTACTATGTAAATACAATATATTCTTAAATTTACTTTTCTGATGTAATTATTCTAAAAATACTGGATATTGTGTGTGTGTGTGTGTGTGTGTGTGTGTGTGTGTGTGTGTGTGTGTATATATATATATAATATTCAAAAAAATTATATTTTACCCATTAAATGGAGAGAGAGAGAGAGAGAGAGAGAGAGAGAGAGAGAGAGAGAGAGATTGGAGAGAGAGGCAACACTTTCCATAGAGAGAGAGAGAGAGAGAGAGAGAGAGAGGAGAATTGGAGAGAGAGGCAGCAGTTTCCATCTTCATGAACCCTCTTCATCGCACCATTCCAGCCGACATTGCCGCCAACCGTATCATCCAATCCCCAAAATCTCTAGGGTTCTACCACAAGATGGAAGCATAACCCTCAATTTGTAGAAATTTTAGTCGCTGTGCAAAAATACCAAACGTGGATACACCTTCTTGTAGAATGACTTGGTCGGCGACAAAGAAGGAGTCGCCTGAAATTGTGAAGAAAAGGCATTACATTCCGGACAGGAAGTCATTTCCCTTGGGTGAATTTTTAAGTTGTAATGAATGTTACGAAATAGATTGAATATTTTTGATTTGAGATTCATTGTTCTTATGTTTGGGGAAAATTCAATTATTGAGTTCATGTTAATCAATTTTGGATGAAATTGCTTGGTAATTTATCGGAGATTTTGAATCCTACATTTGGAGCTGCATCCACATATTGCATAGGAAGTTTCAAATTTGTAGTGATGTGAAATTGGCCATTAAACTGTTGCAATTAATGTTACAAATCTAATTTTATGTTATCATGTATTTTTATATAAATGTTATCATAATATGGCTTATTGAATGTTACAAATATGTTGATTTGAATGTTAAAAACATCAGTTGCATTGGATGTTACAAAATTTGTAGTGGTGTTAATTTGTTATTAATATGTTGCAATGACTGTTATAAATTTGATTTGATGTTATCAGGTTTGTTAATAATGGAAGTTATTGTCAATGGAGGATAGATGTTGAAAAGATTATGATTGATTATGATTTTTAGCCAAATATATAATCCCAATTAAGATGGTAAACTGAAGATAAATATAGCATCCGTTAATTACAATTAATTAGATTTGAAATAAAATAAAAAAGGAAAAAAGGCAGGTACACCCAGTATTGATGTAATATAAAAGATGTAACAGTTTTTTGTAAATATTAACACATTTTGGCTTATTGATGAAAATTTTCCTTTTTTAAAATTTGAACCCAATTTAAATTGGGCTTATATTACATTGAAATTTGAAAGGCTTTGACCAAATTTAATTAATTTTTAATTTTTTAATTTTTTAAAATAATTGGATTGGGTTGGATCGAATTTTATGACATAACCCGCAACCCAACCCAATTTAGGGAAAAAACGATCCAAAACCGTTTGAGTCGAGTTGAGTTGGGTTGGGCTGGGCGGGTTAATCGGTTTGGGTTCGTTTTTTTGTCCAACCCCACTTATCTGTTATGCAACACTAGGAATGGATAAAAGTACTCTTTCGAATCGAACTGACCGGTTCAGTTATGTTATTTTTAAATTTAAAATAGGTAGTGGGTATTAGAAGTGAGAATCGACTAGTTGTGATTCGATTACCGGTTCTAGGCCCAGCTAGAAATTGAACTATTCGTGTACGTTAGTGAATAATTTTTATTAGACAACTTGTTTTTGTGTTTTTAAATTTAGACTAGACTTACTACTTTGTATTAAGATGAAACATTGTGTTAAAAACTCAATATGTTATTATTTTGTAAATGAATTAAAGCTTTGAATTTATAATTTGTTAGATTATTGTGTTGTTACAAATATTAGGATAATGAAAATAGTTGTTGGAATTATAAAAATTTAACTATGGAACGGAATCGAACGGTTTGGTTCCATAATTAAAATTAGAACCGATAATTCCATTTACAAGATATTCATTAGTTATCGGTTCGGTTCATTTCTCTTTAGAATTGGATCGAATCGAACCGTGTTCATCCTTGTCTAACACTAGAGATACTAATTGGGCTAGGACTATTCAGAAGCCAATAAAAGCCCAACTTCAGTGGCCTAAGTTTAATTTGAAGCCTGATGTCAGTTAACGAGAGATCCAGCCCAACGTCCACCCATGCCCACTTGTAGTCATTGGTCCACATTGCGAGGCTAGTTTACCTCGACAATGAGCCTTGATTGCAAGCTCGGTTTGGCTGAAACCAACTAACCCAACTATATTAAATGGTCCATATCGTAAATCTATAACCATCACACTTCCTCTCTAGCTAGGGTCGAGAAAATTTACGAAAAAGTGATTCTCATGAGATGATACTTTACTTTTTACTAAATTCAAATACGAGAATTCTACTTGTCTTAATTTAAGAAAGACTTTTTTTTGGGTCGATTTATAAGGAGATAACCGTTCGTCTTTTACGAGCGGAATTAGCAAGGAGCAGTAATGATCCAAGGTTGTATTATCATAGGATTCATTAGCATATTGTACATATCTTAATTTTACGATATGTCCGACCACCAAAAAAATATGATACGAAGTTTGAGACCCTTTTCCAGCATGGTATAATTTTTTTAACAGATTAGTGCACCTCAGACTGTCAATGGATTAATAGTGCTGAAATTATTTTTTAAGTGCTTATATTATAAGTTGTGAGTGAATGTGCGGATATAAAAATTGGTTGTAAGTTGTGGGTCCTATGAAATGTGTGGATAAAAAGAATGTTTGACCAATTTGACCTGTTGAAATTATAATTTAAGCACCACCAAACATTTGCTAAATTATGATTCGAATTATTAAGTAAATGCCTGGAGGAAAGAGCCTTTGCATGTGATTTAAAATACTTTACATAAATCACATATTCAATAAAGTGGATTGGACTGCAATAGATAATATTTAAAAAAAAAAAAAATCTTGTATAGTGTACTACTACCACATTTTCAATATTGACTATAGTCGAGAATACTATTTGAGATTTAGTGAATTTAACATGACCTTGATTAATCAAGATATAGACGAAGCAAAGAAATCATATCCATCCGAGGTTCCAAAAGGAACACCATCAGCAACCATAGAAGCGTAAAGCTCCTTATCCAAGCGATGCTTGGATCCATTAAGCAAATTTGTGCTTCCGACATCGTCACGCGAGCTTGAGAGAGAAGAATTAAATGTTTGGAAATTTTCTAGTACCCCATTCAACTCTTGCTTCAGCCTTTGGACTTCTTCCTGTAGCCTTGCATTATCTGCCGTAACATTTTCAAGTCTTAGCTTCAAGGCCTTGTGATCGACCTCGAGGCTTTGATTCTTATTACGCGCTCGTCTGTTCTGATACCATATTGCAATTCGATTTGAGGGTAGACCAAGTTGTTGTGCAAGTTGGGACTTCCGATCCGGATTGAGCTTGTTATTCAAGTTGAAGCTTGTTTCTAAAAGCCTCACTTGCTCTTCAGTGAGCCTCTTCTTGTGTTTGAGTTGGTGCTTTCGGATGTGAGATTGAAAGTACTCCATAGAAGTTGTTTATATCCCAAGAATGCCGAAATTCTGCAACTTATAAATTTCAAGAATTGAGTTCACATAATAAGGGAATTGTCCTTATCATACATCCACAGCCGTTTTCACGTGGGTGTGGCCTACTCTTGACAATCCCCTTTAAATGCAGAATAAGTGATAATCTTTTATTAAAACTAAATAATATTTTAATTTTTTTTTTCTTTTACTTAATTTTGTCTAATATTATTCCGTCAAACGAACTATAAATTTCTCTTCACCTACACATCTAGGATTCTTAGCGCTTCACTCAAGAAAATATATTCAATTTGCTCTAAATACGGTATTAATGAAATGTCAAATTAACTTTCATATCTAAACATGAGTAGTTATTTAGAAAAAATGAAAAAAATCAGATGTCCCATTAGTAAAATCAAACCACCACTGATAGACATTTGCTTGACAATAATTGCAAGAACATGGGGTGTGAAGTGGGGTGCATTGTCCCCAGTTACAGGGACTTGATTAGCCCTAAGGCTTGAATTTGGATGAATACTTGTGGGGTACAAATTGGCGTCTCAAGAAACACGACATTTGAGTAAGTCTAAAGATAAGAAATCCTGCACATTCCAGTGTTGATCAAACTTGACTTTCAATGGAAAAGTGCATGAACGTTGCCTAAGTACACAAATTCCGTTTTCAACTTCTTACCACTACTTGACAACGTTTGACTCATGATATAACCTTGATTAGCAGCAAGTGGGATTATTATTAACCCCTTGCCACCCTCAACTAGAAATGTAAAGGTAAATTTGTGTTTTGTAGGTGCAAACAACATTAATCTCCGTATCATTAATTAATATGAGCAAGAACTTAAAAATATCATTCACTTGCAAAAAATTACAAATCAATTATTTGATGTATTTGTTGATACAAATAAAGTAATAAAGCCTTATGTACCAACAAAAAATGATGTCTATGCAAGACAGTCTGACATAGAAAATGAATCTAAAATACACCAAAAATGCGGTCAACCAATTGGTGTCAAACATTTTGTACCTCAAAAAAAATTAAAATTAAAAGAGAGAAACCATTCAAAAACTTCATAAGAATTTTTTTTTGAAAATTTAGTAAAAGAGATTGATCGAACAAATGTGGATAATGTGATTCCTCATAACAACTATACAAAACTAATGCGATTTCAATAAATTATTAGTTATCTCATAAAATATGAAAACAAAATAATATTGTCATAGACAATATCTTCACTTTTAACGTGACTTTTGATATTATGCAGATAATTGGAATCCAGGTTGAAATAGAAAGAAGTCATACCAGCGGAATTGAATTATTTTGAGCAACACGTGCAAAGTGTTTGGACTCGTAGCTTGACACCCTAAAATGTAGTCCAAGTGAATCTTTGTAAGAAAGAGAAATGAAAAGAATGAAATTACAAGATACAAAAATCGATTATGAGGAATCATATTCTCCCGTATTAAACGTCATTAGAATTAAATTTGTAATTAGTTGGTTGTCTCACAAATGTTCGAGATGCACATTATGGATGTAGTAACTACTTATATGTATATATAGTTGACTTATTAATGACATGTACATGAAAATCTCTGAATGATTTTATTAACAAATATTTACTTACCTTATTTATTATTTACCTTGTTGGTATAATTATATTTGTAGTAAGATATCATGTATGTAATATTTCTATTTTAGGTATAATTCTTTTCCTATTAGTATATATACCTTGTACTCTTATACAATTCAATTCATTCAATTGAATCAATACAGATAATTATTTTTCCACATATATTATCCCTCATATTTTTACATGGTATCAGAGCAACGATTCTGAGCAACGATGTCTGGTACAAAAACCATAGAAGCAACGATTGCCCAATTGGATCCCATGGCTCTACAGCAATTCGATCATCCTGGCCTAATCCTCTTTTCTAAACCACTTGATGGAAACAATTATGGACAATAGAGTAGGGCTATGAGAATTGCCCTTATTGCCAAAAATAAAATTGGCTTCTTTGATGGAAAGATCAAAGTGCTAGAAGCAGAAGATGAGAAGTATTCTATTTAGAAACAGAGTAATCACATGGTACTATCATGGATACTTAATTCAGTACATCCAGATATTCTTTGAAAGTATCGATATCTCGAATCGCCACGAAGAATGGAACGACCTACAAGATCGATTTTCTCACGGTAATGATGCGCGAATATATTAGATTCGCCAAGAAATTGCTGAGCATCGACAAGGAAATCAATCGGTGTCAGCTTATTACACCAAATTAAATGGACTATGGGATGAATTGGGTTCTTATCACAATTCAATTGGATGCACTTGTGAGAATCTTAAGGCACTGATTGAAAGGGATGAGATGGAGCAAAACTTGCAGCATTTCCCAATGAGCAGTCATTAAAATTTAATTTGACAGATTGAAAGTTATTGAAAAATCCCACATATTATCGACAGTTGGTATGGAAACTCATTTATCTCACCATTTTTATACCAGAAATCTCATATTCGGTCAAATACACTCAGTCAGTTCATGCAGGCACCTAGGCAATCCTATCTTGTTGCAGTTCACCGATTGCTTCGATACTTGAAAGGGGCACCAGGACGAGAATTATATTTCCCATCAAGTGAAAAATTGCAGCTAGGAGGATTTTGTGATGCAGATTGGGTTGAAGATAATACTACACGACGGTCAGTTACGTGATATTGTATATTTTTAGAAAAGACGCTTATATCATAGTAAGAAGCAAACAACTATGTCCAATCTTCAGCAGAAGCAGAGTATAGGACAATGACTTCCATTTCTTGTGAGCTTACATGGTTGAGACAGTTGCTGACAGATTTATGTGTGGATCACCCACAAGTAGCAATCTTATATTGTGACAATAAAGCAGCAATACATATTGCGGCTAATCCAGTATATCATGGGAAGATAAAGCACATTGAAATAGATTGTTATATTGTTCGTGAATGAATCGTTAAGGGAGAGATCAAGACTATCTATGTTCCAAGCAGCAATCAGATTGCAGATTTATTTACTAAAACACTGGGCAAGAAGACATTTCACAGTTTCACTTGCAAGTTAGGCACTTTTGACATACATGCTCCAACTTGAGGGGGAGTATTAACAAATATTTATTTACCTTATATATTATTTACATTGTTGGTATAATTGTATTTGAGTAAGATATCATGTATGTAATATTTCTATTTTAGGTATAATTCTTTTCCTATTAGTATATATACCTTGTACTCTTATACAATTCAATTCATTCAATTGAATCAATACATAAAATTATTTCTCCACATATATTTTTCTCCATATTTTTACAGATTTAAAGTGTCAAAAATAAATAAATCATTTTTCAAAACCATGTTCTCAATCAAATTGCAGAGACTATTATATAGATTGATTTGGAGAGACTATTATATAAATTAAATCAATGTGGACATATGTGATGTAACTGTCTTAGAGAATATTTATTGAAAGAGATTATAAAAATAAAGATGTTTGCCTATGTATTTTCACAAAGAAAACAAACATTAGATTTGCAATTGTGAAAGTTTATATTGACGATTTAAATCTCAAACAAAATACTGAAGAGATCTACAAAATTATAGATTATTTAAGAAATGAATTTGAAATGAAAGATTTGAAAAAAATTTAAATTGTGTATTGAGTTGCAGATTAAACATTTTCAAAAAAAAAAAATATTTGTTCATCAATCTTCATATGAAAAAAAGAAGAAGTCTTAAAACGTCTTTATATGGATAAAGCGCATCCACTAGCATCGCATATGGCTATTCGATCACTTAATGTGAAAAAAAAAAAAAATATCCTTTTCGTCCACTTGAAGACAAGGAAAATGTTCTTGATCCTAAGGTACTATACCTCATTGCAATCTGAGCATTACTCATCTTACAAATTACACTCGACCGGCTATAACTTTTAACTGTAAATCTCATTGCAACATATAACTTTTATTAACTCAAAGACACTAGAGTGATATTAACTACACTTTTCGTTAACTAAAATATACTATTAATATAAAATTATTTTATTTCCAAAAATTAATATTTTTTTAAACATGTAGATGCAGATTATCTTTTTGATGTGAACATGGACACAGCCCCTGATTTTGTGAAAATCTAACCCGTTATGTTCTTTTTTATTCAACTTCTATTCCCACTCCACTCAACTATGGACTCAAATATCTAATCAAGGACTGATATGGAAAATCCCAAAAAGATGTAACATTTAAGTGCATCTTTGAATAGCACATATTTAAAGTTGCTTAAATTATAATTTTACTTGATCAAATTGTTCAAATATAATTTTTATTCACACATTTTATATAATTCATAACTTATAATCTATTTTTTATCCACATATTCACCAACAACTAATAATTTCAGCACTACCAAATATTAGTCAAGTCCAAAGTTGGTCTTTAATCATACATAAAAAATATAAATATTGTTAAATCACTCTGTAACTTCTAAATGTAGACGGAGCTATTTAATATTTATGATTTCTTTGTCACACCAGTTTAACATAGGTACTATCAGATTGTATTAGGAATCAACTTTTTTAAACAACATTTATTTTACTTATGTAGTAATATTTGTTAGAGTAATGCATCACCAATAGTAGATTTTTGTAATACATTGAACAGTAAATTAGAGATTCCATTGACATCTATACTGGTGATGATGTATTAATAATAAATATTATTATTCTATTTTTTAGTAATCCATTGAAACATTGGAGATGCTCTAACATGAACATTATTTGCAGTTTTCAAAGTCTAAAGACTATGATTGTTGGAATCAGAGCTATAAACAGGGACGATAAAAATATTCCATCTGCTCCAAATCTGATGGATACCCGTTCTGAATGGAGCGAGTAATTCTGCGGGTCAGCGGGACCGATCGAGACAGTTTTTGGTGATTCGCCGCATATCACAATTCTAATTTGGTCATGTGTGTCCCGATCAGCCGATCTAATCCGCCCCATTTGAAAAAATAATTTAATTTTATTATATAAAAAACGTCCTACACTCCCACTCAACCGATCCAACTTCCAAATCTAACCCTAATTCTGATTCACTTCTCAAATTTAAAATTATTTTCTCACATTCTCTCTCAAGTTTTGTCACCGACTTGCCTTTCATATTTCCCTATCCCATTTCACCTCTTCTTTCCATTTTTTGGTGAACAAAGGCATTAGCAGTGACTCAACAGTCCAGTTCCCATTTATAATTTCTTGGTTCGAGTCTTTGAGATAGTGAGGCAAAGCCCAAAACCATGAACTGATCCCCAGGCCTCGTCCTTAGTCATCACCCCGGTTTCTCTGTTAATCTCAGCCTCTCAAGTAAGTTTACATGCTTTTTGTTAGCTTTTCTGATTTTTGAAATTTTTTAAAGTGTCTTTGTTAATCTATAGATCTCAGCGGGTAGTATCTCTATTTTAACTCTTGAAGGTTTTCGAAATTTTTTGTTAGTCTTCATAATAAGTGTAATTTTAAATGTCAACAAATGACAAAGTTATTGTGTTATTCTTGGTGGCTTGGTGTGCTACTACGCTGTAATTTGTAAATGTTGGAAAAAAAAAATTTACTTGTCATTTAAACAAATGTTCTACATTTGAATTAAAATTTTGGTGTTTAACTATTAATTGATGCCAGCTAAAGAGTATTGGTTGGATCAACCATTTTAAATATAAACAAGTTCCCTTGTTTGTTGGCTGCCTACTTGCCTCTTGACATCCTGCAAATCATGAAAAAAAATAAAAGACTTAATTGGGCAGATAGTAGAATAATGTCTGCATATAAAATAGAATAATTAAAGTTAGCATTGAAATGGTGAATAATGTCTGCCCAGTGATGGAGATTAGAATTTGACGAAAGAAATATGCGATAGGTTAAAGGTTTTTTTTTGGGTGATTGAATTGTTTTCTAGGACTAAATATCTAATTGCTAATATATTTTTTTCTAAATGTTTGTGAAATCACGTTTTCATTGCAAGAGGGGCTTGAATCTCCTTATGAGGCGATTCAACTTATGGCTGATAGTATAACTGGAAAGTTTAACAAATATTGAAGTGAAATTCTTGAGATTTTGGCATTAGCAACAGTATTGGATCCGAGGTACAAGATGAAGCTAGTTGAGTATTATTATCTTCTTATTTTTAAAGAAAATGCTTCAAATGAGATTGACAGGCTTTGTCAAGTTTGTTACAAGTTGGTGAAATAGTATGATACAAAGCAAGCTGATGGTATGAGTGGTCATCAATTTTCTACTTTTTCTCAGTCCGACTTGTTTCTTAGTAGGAAAATGACTCGAATGGCGAGATGTTATGAATTTGTTCCTACTTCCTCTAGTTCTTCTAATGTGAAAACTGAACTTGACACTTTTTTGAATAAGCCCATATTGTCTCCATCAGATAGATTTGACATTTCGGCATCGTGTAAAATAAATTCAATAAAGTATCTTTTTTTGTCCAAAGTTGCAAGAGATGTATTGGCCATTTCGTTATCTACTGTGACATCTGAGTCAGCTTTCAGTACTAGTGATCAATTTCATGAGTCCACACCGAAACAGGCCACATCCCAATACGTTGGAGGCTTTGATGTATGCTCAATATTGGTTGTGGTCCGACATTCACAATAAGAAAAAAATGAATTTACATTTTGTTTTGTATGTGTTTTGATTATTTATTTTATAGTTATTTTATATGTTTTTTGAATAGAAAATTCACATATTGTGGATCTTGCACAATGTTTAGTAATGATGAAATTGAGGAGGTAAGTTATTTTTCGTTACATTAAGATGTTAATCACAATAGTTTGATAAATATTTAATGCAATATTTATTTCTTAATTTTTTATTATTAGATAGGGATGGCAAAAAAACCCGCCTCCCCGGAACCACCGCGCCGTGACCCCTCAATTTTTTTTTTTTTTTTTTGAAAAATCATAAAATATACTAAAAATTATAATTTTCACTAAAAATAGATTAAAAAAGAATCAAACTCGGGTTGAAACTTATAAACTACCAATTTTAACCACTACACCACAATCCAAATCTTATAATTTTTGTTTGATACAAATATTTTTAAAATTTGTACTTTATTTTATTATTATTTTTTCAGTTTAATAAAAAAAATAATAATCGGGCAGTTGGCGGGTCAAATAGCCGAGCCGCCCCGCCCCGCCCCGGGCCCACCTCATTGCCATCTCCATTACTATAAGGCATCTCTGGCTCCAATATGGGCACTTTTGGTTTATGATTCCATGAATTTATGAAAATGAAAAACAATTTGTTTGTTTTTTTGTGCATTTTGGAGTATTAGACAATTAATTGATGCATTTTGGATTTTTGAACGTTTAATTAAGTAATTGATGTAGTTTTTTTTTTTCTCTCTTTGACATTTAATTAAGTAATTGATGCATTTTAGAATGTTGTCTAAATTTTATGGTAAAATAGTAAAGTTTATTTAATTTTTTGAATGACAATTGATAAAAAAAAGTAAAAAATGGAAAACCACGGATCAACTGCAGATTGATCCGCTCCACCCTGAGAAATGACGGATCAATCCGCAAATTTGAATATCATTGAATTATTGCAGGATAGATACGGATCAGGTCAATCCAATCTAATCCAAATTCGTCACATTACCATCACTAGTCGTGAAGCACAGTTGCTTGACATGAAGAGAAAACATAATTTTAATATAAAGAAAAGCAATCAAATAAAGAGAAAAAAAATAATCGATCCATTCCATTTGGATTTGAAGAAGTGAAGAGATTTTTTTTAGTTTTTGTTAAAAAAAGAAATTGAAAAGCCAACAGATGTTACATAATAATTAATATATTAATTATTTCATTTTACCTCCTCATAGTTTTTCGTGAACATAGAGTGTGAACTAGATTTTGTTTTCCAATTTTATCTGGTAATTTAAAATTTAGAGTGAGGCATGTTTTAGTCATGCGACCATATAACGAAGATTTAGATGGTTTCTCTGTGCAATAAAATCTAATGTCAAAAACTAACTTAACTCTTCTTCAAAGGTTGGGGATCAAGTTGCCTCTCAAGTAATAGGCTGGGGATCAACTGTGAGATGTTTTCTCTGTTTTCTTTCTTTCTCTCTCCTTCGTATTTTGCAAATTTTATGTATTCTTAAAAAACTTATTTGCATATTATTTTTTACATTAGTTACGTTTAAACACCAAATCTTTTATAATTGTTACACTTCATGAGTCTCTACTAAATGATATTACAAAAAATCTAATTTTATTCAAAATAATCAATAAAATTAAAACTACGAATAGGAGCAAGTTTGAGATGGGAACATATCCCCGTTTCACCAATGCGACTAGGCAATGCGGGTTGAAGTTGAGATCATGATAATTTATCTTTTCTTTGTAAGATTTCATTGTACGATATCATAATTTAATGATATTCATTAAACACTTTCGCTTATAAACTTCAAAAGACAGTGATCAAATATTCAAATATAAATATTAAAGGTTCAAATGTATGACTTTCATGAGATTTCTCCTACTATTATTATTTATTACAAACTTAATATTGGAGAACTATAATTAAATACGTAACAAATTAACAATCTCAAAATAAAAAATAAAATATATGGACAATAACATTTTAATTTAATTTAAATTCTACTTTCAACAACATTAAAATCCACGAGTACACAACGGTCGTTTTAACTCCCACGCCAAGTCCCCGCCTCTCTCAAAAGCCTTCCTTTTGTTTTCCCTCTCCCATATTTAAAAAACATCCACCCTGTAAAATCCGCTTTAACAAAAAAAAAAGAAAAAAAGAAAAAGCAATATTACTCGACGAAAACTGGAAAAATGATGAGGATTTTCGGCAAGGGCTCCGCCGGAGATTCGCCGCAGAAGGAGTCCCCGGGGCCGTCGACTCCTTCAGGACCGGCCAGGCCAATCCGTCTAGTATACTGCGATGAGAATGGAAGGTTCCAGATGGATCAGGAGGCAGTTGCAGTGCTTCAGCTTGTCAAAGAGCCGGTTGGTGTAGTCTCTGTTTGCGGCCGTGCTCGCCAAGGCAAGAGCTTTATACTAAATCAGGTGAATTTGAGTAAAATTAGAGAAATTTGGAGATTTTTAGGTTTATTTTGGTAGTGTTGGATTGCAATGTGTCGTGTCACTATGGTTTTATTCGAGCAATATGTGTATTATTGACTTCGATCATTGATTTTTGTATGTAATTTATTGTTGTTTGTGGAATTAGGGTTTTCGTATGATATTGTGGTTAAATTTAGGATTTGAATTTTGCATCGATTCGCTTTGACTGGATATTGTTGTTAAGCATTATGTAATGGGGCTAGAGACCAGAGTGGCACAATTTTTTTTTTTCATTTTAGGTGGTTAAAGAGTAGGTCAAGTAATTGAAAAATTATCCCTGATTTTTCTGTTGATCACTTTCAAAAAAACATAAATTGAGGGTTGAGTTAGGAGACCAAATAAAGTGTGGGCTAATCGGCGTGACACCTGCCAGTTGTTGATGAAGTTAAATTAGGTTACCATCATGTGCAACCATGGAAACGATAGTTGTTGTTGAAGTTAAATGAGGTTACCAACACGTGCAACCATGGAAATGATTTGCTTTTGTGAGAATAGACTTAGGTAATGTAATATGTTGGCGTAGCATGAAGGAAGAGTGTTATGGTTCCCATTGCAAGTTATGGGGCTTGTCTCACATCGAAAGTATGCGCTTTGGGTGTGTGATTTATAACCCTTTTGCATGGTTTAAAAAGGCGGACTGAGGTGTGCTTTGAGGTGCGCCTTAGTGTGAGGCGCATTCATATTGCCTTGAGGCGCTAATTGTGGTGCTTTTTTTTAGGTTCAAGTGCTTCATTGTGTGAGGCTTACGCCTCACAATTCATGTCTCACATGTATAAAATTGGGCTTTTAATTGGGTCCTTTTTTTGAACTTAAACAAAAGTCAAAAGTTTGGACTCAAAAATATAAAATATAAAAACAAACATTTGGGCTCTCTTTACAAATTAAAAACACAAAAATATCCACCATCGCATACGTCAACTAGGCACCCTCTTTGCAATTAGTGGATGAGGAAGAGTATTTGATAGAAATTGCTAATGAAGATGAAGAAGATAGATTGGAGAATTAGATATGACGATGATTCCTTGGAAGATGCTATTTAATAGTGATAATGATAATTAGAGCACAACCTTCTAAACTTTGTTAGTTTAAGCTTTTTGTTATTGCGAAAAGAGTAAAAATTGTCGGTAAACATATCATAATTTTGATAGTCTACTTAAGTAAGAAATTTCAATTGAGGTTGTGCTCTTTATTAGTGAAATAGATTATTTCTATTTTAATTTACAGTTTTTTGACTAAGTTTTTAGTTTGTGGTGAGACTCACGCTTCAAAGCGCCTCGAGGCAGTACTTGTTTCTGCCTTTTTAAACATTGCCCTTTTGGCACCCACCCTTTAATAGCTAGCTTTTGTGGGTGAGTTCTACCCAAGAAGTTGTAACAAAGAGGTTAAAGAATTTTGGGTTGAAATAATGCAAGTGCTGAAGAGCGAAGGATACTTTGTATGATAAATGCCAGAAAATTTAAAAGTAGTGGAGAGGGAGAGGGTGACTGGCAGAACATTATATTTATTGAAGTGCTAAAAATGGGTACCATTATTCATGCTGAGAAAGCCTTCATTGGAGTCTCTAGTAAACGGAATCCCAGTGATTGTGCAATTACATGTTCTAGAGAGTTCAATTATAGGCGTTACAGTGCGAAAAAAAAATTATCTGTCTTGAGATGATAACTTTTGCAGCCTTATACAAGGAGTGAGGTCTCCAGGGTTCAAGACATGCCATTCTTTTAGTTCAAAGATTAACCATATTCCCCATGAAAGATTGCAGCTGCTTGTGTTTGAGGTTTGAATAGTAAAAGCTTAAACGCGATTTCCATTTGTAGCATCAATCTGTGTCTGTGGTACTCATTATTAGAATATTAGTTTATTGATTGTTTCAATATTGTCTCTAGATTGTATTGTCTTGTTTTTCCTTCTGGATTACGGTGTTATCTTCGAAATTTTGATGAAAACTATTTTTAGATATTTGACTGGTAGCTTCTTGCATTTATCGTTGTAGCTTCTTGGAAGGAGTAGTGGATTTCAAGTGGCTTCAACACATCGTCCCTGCACCAAAGGTCTTTGGTTGTGGAGTGCACCGCTGAGGAGAACCGCTCTTGATGGAACAGAATACAATCTTTTGCTCCTGGACACAGAAGGAATTGATGCTTATGACCAAACAGTTACATTTCCTTATTTAAACTTGGCAATAATTAACAATTCTCCTTTATTTAATATTCTCTTCATAATTAAACTCTATATATTAACAAGTTCTTACTATCGTTACTCTGATATTACTATTTAAAGAAAAATAAGGGACTTGTGATTATGTATATTTGCGTTTCTTCTTTAGTTGCATATTTTGCATCCATGCATCTGTACTTGAACAGGACATATTTTTATGGTTCACTGTTCTTGACCATTTTAGCTATCATTCAGACTGGAAAAAGTAGTAGTATCTGTTTCTTGTAGTGCTCTTCTGAGCAATCAAGTCGTAATGTGATTACAAATCAATGCTTACTTGACTGCATAGAAGACATATTAGCATTATCTTCAGTATTTATTTATTTTTATTTTTACACTTTCATTTCCTTTTTAGTTTTTTTGCATTAATCTTTTGTACTTTGACAGGGAACATATAGCACACAAATATTCTCCTTGGCTGTGCTCCTATCAAGCATGTTCATATACAACCAAGTAAGGAAAATATTGTAATTCCTTTATTTATATTTTTAGGACACCTACAAGTTGATGTCTATTTAGCCTGTCAGCCTATGACCCCATTTCGTTTTTTGTTTTAATGATTGTGGTGATCTATCAATACTCCTTTTTGGTTGATTCTTGTCTAACTCTTTCTTAGCTTGATATAGACGGTCAAAGGGTAAATAATTTGTGCTTATTTAATTATTTATGTCAGATGGGTGGAATTGATGAGGCTGCACTTGATCGCCTCTCTCTCGTGACCGAGATGACTAAGCATATTCGCATCAGAGCATCTGGAGGAAGGAGCACAGCTTCAGAGATTGGGCAATTCTCCCCAATTTTTGTCTGGCTTCTTAGGGTAATTGATAAATGACAACGTATATCGTTCCATCTCTGATGTTCAATTCTAGCTGGATGGTGATATATTTTCTCGATGATTTGGATTTGTAATCATCAACCAGCTTATATGTTCTATGACATGCAATTTGTCTCTATTTATGGGGCATGTTCTTATTTCGATATTCATGTTCATAGGATTTTTATTTGGACTTGGCTGAGGACAATCGTAAGATCACTCCGCGTGACTACCTAGAGCTTGCTTTGCGGCCAGTTCAGGGTGGCAGAAAGGATGTTGGTGCCAAAAATGAGGTTATCATTTCTAGTTGCCTCTATGTTCTGATGTGTATAGCCTGAGGCAGTCAATGCAATAGCGTTATTTTCCATAACCTTTATAAATTGCCTGAGGCAGCCAATATTTATTTCTTTCTTTCTTTTGGAAAGTTCATCATTTATTGTCTAATTGATTGAAAATTATTTACTAGATTCGGGAGTCTATTCGAGCTCTTTTTCCAGACAGAGAATGCTTCACCCTAGTGCGGCCTCTGAGCAATGAGATTGATCTCCAGCGACTCGATCAGATTCCGGTCTGTAGTTGCTAGTTTTCTGTTAGACACTATATTTGATTATTAATATGTTTATAAGTGTTATCTTCTTTATCAATTCTTTTTTGGGTATTCTGATTTATTTTTTGAATGTAGTTGGACAAATTAAGGCCCGAATTTAGATCTGGCCTTGATGCTTTAACAAGATTTGTTCTTGAGAGGACAAGGCCAAAGCAAGTTGGGGCAACAGTGATGACAGGACCCATTCTTGCCCGTATTACTCAATCATTCCTTGATGCTCTGAACAATGGTGCAGTGCCCACAATAACTTCTTCATGGCAGGTTAGCATGCACTCTAAATCTACAGATAATTTCTTATCTCCCGTCCCAATTTTGTCCAATTTAATTTCAAATTACAACACTATCATGTTTAGATATTTCGGGTGATCGTGATGGTAAGTTGTTTTGTATTTACTAATTTATAGATGCTGTTTGCATTTGCCACAGCCCATTGCCACAGCCCACAAGTAACTGCTCCTTGTTGATTATTTATACTATATATATATATATATATAAGTTTATTTAGTTTACACGATGGAAAGAATAAACTTTTCTGGAAAGCACGTTGGCCATGTACACATAGTCGATGATTTTTAAAGGATTTCTCAAAACATTATGAATGTGTCTGTATACTTACCTGAAATACATAACACTAATGCTTACAAAATTAATTAAAAACTAGCTATGGATGGAATATATATCTGAATTGCCTCTTTATTACAGAAACTTAACTTGCATGTTTTTCTTTCCCCGACTGTCGCAGGAATATGTAAATCTTGTACTCCATTAAATTCATATCGCATTTGCTCCAAATGAACATATGCAGTTGCAGTTATATTCCAATACTACTTTTAAAGATTTGATAATTTCTCTTTTCCAGAGTGTTGAAGAAGCTGAGTGTCAGAGAGCATATGATTTAGCTACCGAACTCTACATCTCTGGTTTTGACCGTTCCAAGCCTCCGGAGGAAGTGAGTGTTGATCTGTTCACAGATTGAATATATTCTGACTGCTTACTAATTCATAGGTATTTGTAGGCTGCACTGAGAGAGGCCCATGAGGACGCGGTTCAAAAGTCAGTGGATGCCTTTAAGGCTAACGCTGTAGGAGCTGGTTCAATTAGGCAAAAATATGAAAAGCGTTTACAGCATTTCTTGAAGAAGGCATTTGAGGTAATCCATAATCTTCTTACATCTTTTTGCTGATCGTTGTGGAGATTGCAGAGTATCTAAGCATATATGTGGCAAAAAAACGGTGGCTGCTAGTCTTGGTCATCATTGAGATTCTTAGTAACATATTCAGTTTAAAACTGCTTTACTTTTTGCACCTTCGGAGTTAATCTGGTGTGGTTTATTTGGGATGCCATTCAAATGGTTTAATGGAGCAAACTTTTGAATAAGATGTAAATTATATATTTTTAGTCATGAATTTCATGTGGTTAGTTGAAGACCAAGCAGGAAGATATGAATATTCACGGAATATATCAATGTTCTAGACTTGTGAAGTTGACATAGTTATTCACATTACAATCTGGATTTTTCCCCTTTCAAAAAGCCAGAACCAGTTGTACTCAAATTTTTGCAAGGGTAATGATACATTGTTTGAGAATAACTCACGAGTCTTGACATAGTTATTGATTTGGATGAGGCGTTTATTGCAGGATATTAAAAGAGATGCTTTCAGGGAGGCTTATCTACAATGTTCAAATGCTATACAGAACATGGAGAAGGAACTGAGAACAGCTTGCCATGCTCCTGATGCAAATATAGATAGAGTTCTCAAGGCAAGCCTTCATTGTTCGAAACTTCTTGCATCTGAAAAATTATTATACCACCTTTTGATTTGTCTCTAGCTCAGACATTTTCAGGTGACTAAATACATGAAAAATTGAGGCCTCCTAAGTTTCTTGCAGGTTCTTGATGGGCTTTTGTTGAAGTATGAAGCTACATGTCATGGACCAGAGAAGTGGCAGAAATTAATTGTGTTCTTACAACAAAGGTTTGTATCAGCTCAGTTAATTTGCGCGGTTTTCCATTTGAGGTTGTATCTAATGATATTGCCCACTCCAGTTTGGAAGGCCCGCTTCTCGACCTCATCAAGAAGCAACTAGACCATATTGGAACAGAGAAGAGTTCTCTTGCTCTGAAGTGTCGTTCGATTGAAGACAAGATGATTTTGCTTAACAAGCAGCTGGAAGCCAGTGAGAAGTATAAATCTGAATATGTGAACCGTTATGAAGATGCTATCAGTGACAAGAAGAAGCTTTCTGACGATTATATGAACCGTATAACGAACTTGCAGAGTAAATATAGTCTTGTAGAAGAAAGATGTTCAAGCTTATTAAAAACACTTGATACAGTGAGGCTGGAGTCCATGGAATGGAAAAGGAAGTACGAGCAGGTTTTGTTAAAGCAGAAAGCTGGAGAAGAGCAAACCAGTGCAGAAATAACAATGCTCAGGTCAAAGAGTTCTGCTGCTGAAGCAAGACTAGCGGCAGCGCAAGAGAAAGCTCAGTCTGCTCAAGAAGAGGCAGAAGAGTGGAAGCGGAAATATGAAATCGCTGTCAGGGAAGCGAAAGATGCTCTGGAGAAGGCTTCAACCGTCCATGATCGCGCAAACAAGCAAACACAGTTGCGAGAAGATGCTCTAAGAACGGAGTTCTCTATTGCCCTTGCAGAAAAGGTGAAACTGAAACCTCTGACTCTTTCTCTTTACACGCACGCGTTGCTATGAGTTTGTCCAGATCTTGTTGGTTGATTTATTGTCTTATGTGTGAAACGGCAGGAAGAGGAAATAAAGAACAAGGCATCGAAGGTTGAGCAAGGTGAGCAGCAGTTGACAACTACGATTTTGGAGTTGAAGGTGAGTTTATGACAAAGATACACAGAAATAGCATTCACAAAGGCTTAGAAATAATTATGAAGCAATTATAGCTTGCTTATTCTCTTAGTAGTGTTTATGTGATTTTTACTACTGTTGTGCTTATATAGATAAATGCACACCTTAACTCTTTTGTGCCCCTTAAATGTGATCCAATATGGATACCTAACAACAGTGCTCTCTGATCAAGTTTCATGTTAATTATCTGAAAATTTTGGTCACATATCAAGTTGGAATATTTTAAACAAGTTACACTGAAAATTGATTACCCAGGCCACAGCCACATGCATCACAAATTAGGCTCCAGATTTTTTCTTATTTCTGGAAAGCCACCTGCTTAAACACCTTCTCCCCAACACACATGAAAAAAAAAACCTGCGTGGAGGAAAAATGAAATATGCAAAAACGAAATTAAACAAGTTAGCTTCATAGACTCGGATGGTAAGCTGGCTTAAAAAGAGATTGGCTCGTTATCTGAAGTCATGAGGCTACATATAAGTAATGTGGTTTCGGCATTTTAACTATGACGCAAATTTAGGAGAGGTAAGGATTGGCTGGCAGAGTGTGTTTGTGTTTGTGTGCATGCATCTATTAAAATTGTCAGCTTATATGCAAATACGTCCATATTTTTGGTTCTCTAATGTTTTCTGTGCTTCCCACAGGCTGCTGAATCAAAGATAAAGAACTACGACCAAGAAATATCATCCTTGAAGCTCGAAATTAAGGAGTTGGTTGGGAAGTTGGAAATTGTGAATGCTGCTGCACAATCATTTGAAAGAGAAGCTAGGATTTTGGAACAGGAAAAGTTTCACCTGGAGCAAAAGTACTGTGCTGAGTTTAATCGATTTGAGGAAGTCCAGGAAAGGTGTAAGGCAGCTGAGAAAGAGTCTCAAAGAGCAACTGAGTTGGCTGATAAAGCAAGAGCGGAAGCAGTCACTGCCCAAAAGGAGAAAAGCGAGTTCCAGCGAATATCAATGGAAAGATTGACACAAATTGAGAGGGCCGAGAGGCAACTCGAGAATTTGGAGAGGCAAAAGGCTGACTTAGCTGGTGAAGTAGAGAGGTATCAAGTTGCTGAAATGGATGCTCTGTCCAAAGTTGCAATGCTGGAAGCCCGAGTTAGAGAACGAGAAAAAGAAATGGATTCACTTTTGGAGTCGAACAATAACCAGAGGAAGAATACAGTTCATGTACTCGAAAGCCTGTTGGAGACAGAGCGTGCAGCCCATGCAGAAGCAAACAATAGGGCAGAGGCTCTCTCTGTTCAGCTGCAAGTTACACAAGGAAAGCTTGACCAGCTCTCGCAAGAAGTGAATGCTCTTAAATTTAATGAAAAAACAACTAAAAATAAACACGGAACCATCTCCCATGGAAAACGTGGTAGGCCTGATGATTATGAAATGGGTTTTGACTCGGTTCATGATACAGATGCAAATGACAACGTAACCAGAGGAAACAAGAGGTCTAAGGGCACAATTAGTCCTCTGAAGTTATCCACTCCTGAAGATGGCGATTCTGTGTTCAAGGGTGATGAACCAACCAATAGCCAGCAAACGAATTCAGATGACTATACTAAGTTCACGGTTCAGAAACTGAAGCAAGAGCTTACCAAACATAATTTTGGCGCGGAGCTGCTCGAATTGAAGAATCCCAACAAAAAGGACATCTTAGCTCTCTACGAGAAATGTGTCCTCCAGAAGTCGTAGTCAAAAGGATTGCCAATATAAGGTGAAGTGAACGGGCACCAACAAGTGAAACGGGTAATGAAATAGGTTGATTATCTCAATATCCTATTAGTTTTTGTTCAGAGTTTGGTTCTTCATTTCACGACTACAACAGCCTCCATGTGTTGGCTGTAGCAGACTTTTTAAACTGCAGGTTTGATGTATTCTTTGTTTTAGTTGTTTGATATTTATCTTCCTTCTTAGAGTGCTTTGTTTTGAGTTTGCTTCTAGTTACCCTAGGACAGAGAGATGTAAGTAGTAAAATTGAAATTATTATGTAACAGGTTAGTCATTGGTTGGCTGTTCTAAAATTGATTGTTTAGTTGCGTTCAGACAGGTGGTTATGTTTGATTTGGAGGCCATCTTTTGCAAAGGTGACATTGAGTTGTTTTTGTAGGGCTTCCTTTGGGTTGACAATAATACTCTTGAAAATACGGACCACATGCACCGCATATACTAACTCGGCCGTGGGAATTTACTTAGTTTTTGAAAAGTTGGAGATTCAAGTGCGTCAAAAAGTTAAATGGAGATCCAAGTGTTATATTTCTCAAAAAATGGCCCCGGCTGTAAATTCGATCATTCTATGTGCATGTTTGTATACATTATTAAAAAGAATTGTATGTTACGATGGACAATATAGTTCATTTCAATATGTCTATTACAATATGTTTTGCATGCTAGAATGAATAGGGCTAAAGAGGATTAAGAAGAGTACCCGTAATAAAATTGTCTGTTTGTAGTGTCTAACCCATCAACTATAAAGTAAACAAATCACGCCCTGAAAGATATATTTTACAAAATTGAAAGAGACATGAGCACTATAATAAAATCAAATTTCATATTGAAGTGCTTTATAAATCTTATAGTTCTTATATGAGAGAGAGAGAGAGATGTATAAATTTTCTTTTATTACATTGACATGAACATGAAGTTTAAGAAAAAAAATACGTACAGATCAAATTACAAAGAAATATTACAAGATTAGTTTCCTACTACTATGACGCTTAAATGTATAGATATGTGTACATACATGATAAGATAGGAAATGTGTCTTGTGTACTCTCTACAAAATATTTCTAATTTCTAAAACAGTACTAATCAGAACAATTTTTCCCCCTTCCCCGTAAATATCTCTTTATTAACTTATTAATTTACCAACAAGCAACAAAACTACCACTAAAAAAGTGTCATTATTACTGTTAACCCTAATACATGCATAACACCTTTGTCCATCTTATTCTTCATTTGCCTTTGCTTGCACTAGAAGAAACCTGAAAAAAAGATGACCCGTCACCATGCACGACAAAATTAGGAATAATCTGAGGTGGGTTGTCACTATTTTGGCTCCCGACACCGTACGACATAAAAGGAGTAGTATTATAGTACTCAACGAAATCTTTATTTTTCACAAATGGGATATTGTTGCTGTCCTGCTGTCTGCCGCTTACACACTTTGATTTCTTGTCTTTGATATTGCTTGATCCACATTGTCTTGGCTGAGTTTGGTAGAAAACCTTTGAAATCACTAATTCTCCATCTTTTTCTTCTTCGTTATTTCCCAAGTGATATTGGTGCATTACCCAATTGGTTTTCTCAGGTTTTCTTTGCCTGCCGTAGTTTGTATAGAGGACTAGAATTTTCTTGTACCCTTTTATGGTTCCACATGTTGAAACTGGCCTCGTTTTGCCAGTTTTGTGCCATCTTGTTTCTCCCGCGCCATCCGTGTCGGTGTGTACCTTTCGTCGTTTTCTAGTCCCGGTTGTGTATGCCTTTGAGGGCCTGTGGAAGAAGTGGCGAATTTGACCATCCTTGCTGACTCCTGCAACATTAATGAATATGTTAATTAGGGTAAACTTTTACATTAAGATAAATATGAAAATAATAAATAAAGAGTCATGACTATTCTTTTTAACAAGGTTGATATTTTAAAATCGATCAATCAATTCAATATTTGACTTACCTTAATGACATTAAGTCATATAATTACATGAATTACACGCTGCATGATAGGTAATTAGCTAAACCAGATTACTGAAAATATATACACTTCAACGAGGTGGTACCAAGAAAATAAAAATGTTCTTATACATCCATAACTTAAAAACTATACATTTAAAAAGCAGTGTGACCAGATTTTCCAGTTGCATTTTTTTTTGAAAATAAATATATATTTATGAATATAAACAATTGAGCCTTGACATTATAATAGAAACTTAATATTATATTTTAATTTTTATATTGAAGAGAATTTGAATAAACATATATATTTTAAATTAAACCCACTCGTAATTGCACATTTTATTTATACAAAAACATGCAAATTGATTTTAAATTAATCTGAGTTGATGTTCTAGTTGAATTTTAAAACATCTTAGTTAACATTTAAAGACAGCTTTTTACTCACCACCATATCGTCATCATTACTCCATAATTCTAACTCTTTTGAATTTGGTCACAATCACGTGGGACAATAAAAGGCATATTAGATAAAGCTAATTCAAGCAATTATCTTATACTGATTATTCTTAGGTTAACACGATACAGCTAGATATTAACAATATTTGAACCAAACATTAATAATTATATATACTTGAATTTTAATTATTAATTACCTGGTAGCTTCTCTGGATGAGTATAGCAGATTCCATTTTCACCCTCAATTGTTGGAATAAATTCATCGATAAGAGGATGTAATTTCCGAGCATTAGAAATCACTTTTGCCTCCAAATGTTCGAGAATTTCTTGATCAGAAGGATCAAATTTCACTCCAGCTGGTAGTCCCGGCAACTCATGAAGTCCCGTCTGATTCAAAATTTTGTTGCCATTACATTAATATATGAAATGAAGTTTCAATAATCAAGGGCATGCTTGTTACCACTTCATCTAATATAATAAAGCTTAAGCTATCAAAGAGAAGACACGTTTATTTATTTAAATTTTATTTTCAATACGTTTTCAATAACTTAGGGCAGAGGTGAGACTTGATTTCATTAGTATTCAACAAACTCATCTAGGAGTTTAAGATATTAGAAATGGTAGAAACTTATTTATTTAAGTTATGTCTTCAACCTGCCTCCTACATGCCATATTCAATTTTTTTTTTCCACCATAGGTGGTCGTGCACAATTTACCTAAATGAGCGATGAAAGTGAGACTTGAACTAATTAATATGTTCTAATACCATGTCGATCAAACTAATCTAAAAACTTAAAACAGTAAAATAAAGTACAAACTTGGCTGAGTTCGTCAGGGAAAACACGTTTTTTTATTGAAATTTTGTTTTCTAACACATATTTGGAAGGAATTATACCTGATCTTGGAGTTGTATGGTATGGCCACATGAAGGGCAAGTTATAGTCTTAACATCATCGAATTTTGAGTTGATAAGACTGTTTTCTTGAGGAGAAGAGATACTTTGAAGCTGGGTTCTTTCGTTCAAGTCATTACACCATGTCATCTCTCTTCTTTTGCTCTTATGCCCATCCCAGATTGGGGTTTCCTCCACCACCTCTCTAATAATCATCAAAAAAAGAAAGAAATTAAGTAACAAAAAAAAGCATTTAAGACAAGAAAAATAAATTGTAAAAGCACGTTTCTAAGTAACCGAATATTGCTTCTTCTTGTTCTTGATGTTGGCAAGGAATTCAGAGAGAGAGAGAGAGAGAGGAGAGAGAAAGGGTTAGAATTCTCTTGCTTATATTTGGTGAAAGAGAAAAATGAATGACATTTTTATTTTCTAGAAAAACAATTAGGTTGCTTGGACGTCAAGTTTGGTTTTGTTTATTGTATATTCACGTGTACCAGAATAAACCAAGTCTTAGGTTCCCTTTGACCGTGCCTAATGAAAGACCATGTATTCCATGAGATCTTTTGGTTTCTCGGTTTAAAAACTAGAAGCGATTAATAAATTTGTCCACACAAATCGCATAGTATGTTTCGAGGAAATTAAAGTTAAAAACGAATTAAGAGTAAAGAAGAAATAAATAAATTAAGGGTAGAGTGGATGTGGGGCAACAAATATTCTTTGGAGTTTGGAGACGTTTCACCTCTTTCACCTAGAGAAGGAGAGGGGTTTAGCTCCAGTGTCAATCTGGAGTGACCTTAAAGCTATAATGTGAAATACACTACTTGTATATATTAGTATAAGTATAATATATAAATGTACGTACCAACAAATATGAAAGTAACAAACCGTCAATTACACCAACCTGTATTTTTCCTACTCCTAATTATTTCCATTTCTTCGACTACACTTCTCTGTCCAAGAAAAGTATCTCTCTCTCTCTCTCTCTCTCTCACAAACACACACACAAACACAAACAAATCATGAATTCAACTTGAAGATATATACATTGTTTGTGCGCAAAAGCTACTTCATAGACAAAAATCTGCTAAAAAACTGTCGGTGAAATTAACAATTAATTTTAATCACTTTTTTTATATATATACATTTGTGCACAAAAGCTACTTCATAGATAAAATACGTATATCGTCAATGGTCTAAATTTGCAAATATCTCAAAGTTAGATGTGAATGATTATATATATGTCTACAAAAGTAGGCATGTCCAAGACAATGCTAGAGTTGCTTAGCATGACACAGAGAAGTTACTTAAATAATATTAAAATGACTTAGAATAACCTTTAATTTTATATAATTATGGAGTAATGACCTATAAACTAATTAATCCGCATAAATTTATTAGGATTGTAGGAGATCTGCTTCTTGTTTTTTCAGTCAAACTACCCGGGGATGGAGTATTTATTCATACTACAAATAAAACGAGATACAAATTTGGGAGGGGACATTTGATTTAGTCTCCAATCAATGAGATACATACATTTATAAAATTTAACCAACAGAGAATTCTATCTTTCATATGCTCGAGTCATACTTCTTATCATCATGTAATGTAAGGAATCTTCTTTATGGTTACCATATATATACACAATAAAACTTTAGAAGAGCATGTTTGGTCGAGTTTTTTTTTTCTTCAAACTCATTTTTAACTACATATTGTATGAGACCTACAATTTTTATCAACTTTTCAAACACTATTTTTATCAACTTTTATTAAAATTTCTTAAAACCTACTTTTAAACTCTACCTAACAGATACTAATAAATAAATGTTTGATAAATCATTAATTAGTCTTTCTTAAATAAATAAATAAAAATTTGATCACAACTCAGCCGATGTACGAAATTAAAGTTGTTTGATATTTATTTGTACTCAAATCGAACCCAACTTCATCCCTACACTTTTATAGTGCATATAGCACATTTGGTATTATTTTTTTATTTTGTTAAAAGTAATTATTTAAGGTTACAACTGCTAGACTTCTTTTGTAGAAACATTTGTAAAACACAGCTATCATCATGATGTTCATCGATAGGCTATTCAATACCCCATGAATAATCTTTTCATGAGTAGGCAATTCCAACACTGTAATATTTTTACTTGGATAATTAGCTCTCAATATTCATCACATTTTTGTAGTATAAATTATAGAAATGGTTTCACGTAATCTAACGATAAATCAATAAATTATTTGATTAGCAATATATAAACCCCACAACTCAGACATACTATTCTCATTCAAGTTTTATTGAGTCTTGAGATTGTATCAACTTAGTTAGAAGAGATTTATAATTATTTTAGAATTTTACCCTTTCAAGAAAATAAAAATCCTCGATCCCTCTTGACCAGTCTTAAAGCATCAAATGCTGCACTGATCCGTGATTCGATCGGGTTGAATAATTGATATCCAGGCAGTTGTAAGATTGTGAGAAGGAGACGGGAGTAGACAAATTCTTCCCTTGAATGTGTAGCCGACAAGGTAGTGAATATTATTGGTTGTCTATTCAATTCATGTATGTATTTAGGCTTCTCATAGAAGCTACGCAACACAAATCTTAGTGAGGAAGCTTTTATTAGGGTTTACTTCATCGTATGGACGAGGTCTCACAAAAACAAAAACTGTCTGTTTCGGGAAATTTCTTCTTTTCAACGGCTGCCCTAATTATCCAAGTTGGTCAAACACTAAGAGTGTGTTTGATTAGAAACGGTGGAAAAGGGGGAAAAATCATGTAAAAAAGAAAATTAAAATTACAAAAATAGTGAGAAAATATTTTCTACCAAAATAGTCAAATTCATGCTTCAAGTGATTGTACCCTATAAAACATTTTCCTTTTTCACCTAGCTTGTATCAAACAATCAAAGTAAGAAAATATTTTTTTTGGATGTGACATTTTCAATGGAAAATTGTGCAATCAAACTGACCCTAAGTAATTCAACCCTAAGTAATTCAAATTGAGTAATTTATTTATGTATCTCAGTATTTTAAGATATGTATGTGTTCATATTGAGTTTATTTATTTTTGAAATCTTGGAAAATGATTTTTTTTTAAATAAATGACCAGGTGCAAAACTTGAGTAAACTAGTTAGAAACACATACGTTGCACGTGGTTTTGCAATAATTTTGTTAATTTTTAATATTTTAAAATTTTTAATTTTTAATAGTTAAAATGTTAAAATAGCAATTGCAATAAAGATGGAACAATACGGTTCTTGATAACATGATGTATTGTATTATTCGACGTTACAATGAATAACGTTGATATTTTATTTACATTTATAGAAGTACAATTGCAATCGAGATGGGTTTTATATTGTAGTAATACCGAGAGTACTAACTTGAACCCAATTAATACTTTTTGATGGTTTGAACTTTCATGATTGACGAACCCTTGATATTAAATCTTATGGAATTGATGATGTCTTCATGATTGTATTTTACGAAGAATAAAATTACTAATTACTAATTTTAGTATGAGAGAATGGTAGACATACATGTCATAGTTGACATGCTTTCTTTTTAATTTTACCCTTCTTTAGGTAAATTTTATTTCTACTAAATCAAAAAAAGTTGCAACGCATATCTTAAAGACTGAGGAATAAGTATATTTTTGAATTTGCCTACCCCCTCCCTGGAACTTATAATCCACTTCACTATTTTTGAAAAAAATTCAAATATGAGACATTGATCCAAGTTTCTCTAATCAGTTTTGATCATAAGTATTCAACTTATCAACAAAAAATTAGTTACATTAGTATTCGAAAGTAAATGAGCTAATTCTTTGAATATATTAAGAAAAATCATTAAACATGGGTGGACACTATAGACCCCTTATTAAAGAGAAAGATGGAGAAATTAAATAGAAGATTATGTTAAACTTAAATTAAATAGGTAGGCGTGTTATTTTTTGCCTACTATGATTCAACTTCAATTGGAAATGAAATTGTTTGGATTAATGGCGTTTTAAATTTTTTGCTACTTGCCTAGATTGCCATTGGTTTTTAAGTCGAGCTTCGATAAAGGTAATAAGTGATCCTCTAAGTCGTTTCATGATCCAAGATTGGAAGAAGGCTTAAAGGTATTAGGGTGCGTTTGATTGCAAGCATGGAAAATGGGTGGAAAGAAAACATTTTCTATGGAAATGATTTGCCAAGAAAATATTTTCCTGGGAATTGTAAATGTAGTGTGTTTGATTGGATAAAAATTCGTCCTAGAAAATGTTGTGATTTTCTATCTTTTGGTGTTTGATTGTCTTTATTTTCCATGGAAAATGTAGTATTTTCCAACTTTTGTTATGCCAACTTAAAAATTAATAATTTTGCTTAAAATTATTAATTTTAAGTAAAATTAATAATTTGCTTAAAAATTAGAGCAACTTAATGATTTAGAGAATTTTATATAATTTGCTTAAAAATTAATAATTTTGCCAAGAAATTATTTTGCCAACTTAAAAATTAATAATTTTGCTTAAAATTATTAATTTTAAGTAAAAATAATAATTTGCTTAAAAATTGATAAGGTTGGTAAAAGGCTTCTTGCTTTCAAACATTTTCCCTGGAAAATTTGATCTCCTCATTAGCCAAGAAAATCTTTTCCTCATTTTGGTGGAAAACACCATCACGTGCAAGAAAATGGAAAATTTTTTCCATGGAAAATTTGTTCAATCAAACAGCGCAAAAGATGGAAAATGGGTGGAAAATTTGGATTTTCCATGGAAAAAAAGACCAATCAAACGCACCCTTAGAGATTTAGGTGGTATTGTTTTAAACACAAACAGTGAAGACATTCATGTAGTCACTGACATACATAAGACAATTCAGGTAATTGTTTTATCTTGTTATAAGGAGTGCTTCTCCTGTACATGTTCTATTTAAATATATAATATATTATTTCATAATCTCCAATATACATGAAAAACTTCAATACATGAAAAAATAGAGGATAGTCTATGCATCCCACCGTTTTTCAAAAAATAGGTACTTGATAAGTCGATTCACTATTTGCTAAAGTAGGATTTTTATTAATGATATGAATCCCAATGGATAAAAATTGACACAAAAGAGTAAATTTATATTGGATTTCTCCTTCGAATAGCATATTAAAGTAAAGTCAAGAGATACAATGGCGAATAATTCGTGCAAGCTGGTATCAACTCTTATTAATATGACTAAGTATACCAAATTATTAAGCACTTGTAGATTGCTTACCGGATAAGAATGCCACAAACAAACCTAAAAATAATTAGTCCGTAAATCATCTCCTATTGACATTTTGGTAGATATGCAGGATATCGTCTTTTAATGCTCATTATCAAGATAATTATGAATTAATGTTGTTTAACTCGTAAAACTTTTGCTTTTTCAAATGCTTTTAATAGTTAAATGTGATTTATTGTAGGAATCTATTATGAAAAGTTTATTTTATTTTACTTTTTTAAGAATTGACACTATATAACATGAATTAAATATCAATTTTTAGAATTTTTTGTATGATAATTACATATTTTTTTGATAGTCTTATTGCTATGTAATATTTGGATTATTGGAGTATGAGAAAGTATGTATTTATTTTTATTCCTTTTGGACATGATTAACTACATTTAGTTGATTGTTAATACTTTTTTGTCGAGTTATTAATTCAAAGAAAATAGAAGAAATTTATATACTGATAACAAATGTATAATTTTTTAAGTACATGTAAATTTTGAGGACAAAATTTCTATAAAGAGGAGCATTAATATAATATTGATATATTTCATATACGTCTACTAGTAGTAATGTAGCTGAATAAATACGAAAGATGACTAACATTCCAAAAGCTCTTTGATTCATAAATAATACCGATAATTTAGACAAAATATGAAGAACTGACTCTCATAATATTTTATTGTCAATAGAGAGAAAAAAAAACACCAAAAACTTTTGGTTGCTATTCACGGTTTTTAAAATACCTAATTGTCGAACATTATAAATATTTCAACCATAATTCCAAATCTCTTCTAAAAATAATTATTAAGTTCTCATTTAGCCAAAAAAAACCATAAAATTAACAATAAAAATGAATAAACCACAATTTTAAATGGTTAAAAATTTTAATTGTACATTTAATAAATTGTTAAAAATTTAATGTATGATCATTGAATGTGGTTTTGGGAGGGCAAGAGACATGAATGAATACAATTTTAATTTAATTAGGTAAACTTAAAATGTAATATAACAAATAAAATATTATAAGATAATTGTACATTAATCAACAATAAGAATGAATATAGAATTTTAAAATTTTTGTAAGGATAAAATAATTTAAAAATATTTTTCCCTTTTATGGCATTTTAGATATAGTATAATATAATAATATAATAATATAATATAACTATTCGTTAAAATATTTCTCCCTTTTAGAACCTTTTAGATGTAGTATAACTATTACGTTCTCGTTTAGTAGGAAAAAAATCCATAAAATTAGCAATAAAAAGGAAAAAACCACAATTTTAAATGTTTAAAAATTTTAATTGTATATTTAATAAATTGTTAAAAAATTAATGTACGATTATTGAAGGTGATTTTAGGAGGGCAAGAGACGTTTCATGAATGAATACAATATTAATTTAATTAAGTAAATTTAAAATGTAATACAATAAATAAAATATTATAAGATGATTGTACATTAATGAACAATGAGGGTGAATATGAAATTTTAATTTTTTGTAAGGATAGAATAGTCTAAAAATGTTTATCCCTTTTAAAGGTCTTTTAGATGTAGTATAGATATAGATAATCAGTTTATCTAGTATATGTATATAGTTAAATTTTGATAAATGAGTCCATAATTAGTGTCTTTTTGAAATCATATTAAATTATAAATTTAATTAATTAAGAATTTAAGATGTTAAAAAAGAGGAAGACATATTTATTTATTTTTATTTTTATTTTTTAGTAAGATTGAAAATGTAACAAAAATTGCTAATTAGACAATACATTTCAACCATTGACGAAGAATTATACAGAATTATTTTTTAATAATTTATGCACAAACGATATATAATTCAATATTGAAAAACATTGAAATTATTTGTTCAATTCTTCACCTATAAATTTTTATTATTGTTTTGTAATTTAATTTTAAAACAAATTAAATGAAAATGTTTAGTTTTGTGTGGTAACAAAATATGAACTAAATAAATAATATGAAATGAATCAAAGAACATGCATCGATAATGAATTATTTTCATTATTTTTTGTTATCATGCATTCAGCTAAATTATATTGTAGAATCGACTAATATTTTTTAATTCTTAATTAATTAAATTAAAATTTATGCAAATTCGAAACAAAACCCAAAAAGCATAATTTTAACTTATTTGTTCAGCTATATGCGTTGATCAGACATATAGGGGAATGGTCTCAAAATAATTTTCGGATGCGTATGGTCGCATTTTAACCATTTTCAAGTAAAATTTGTACAAATGGTACTAAAATTTTGTACTCTTTTGTAAACTTTCAACTTTAGAACTACTTTTTGATAAACCTATAAAAGCGTTGACACAAGTTTTTTAAAACCTTTTTCTCGTTACCTTGAACAAGAAAGAATAATAAAAGTGTAAAGGAATAAATCCCTCATCAATTAAATATTGAAATATTAATCAATAAATAAGGAATTAAGTTACTCCTTTTAACAAGGTTGACATCTTAAAATAGAACCTCAAATCTTCATATAGTATCATAACTCATTATCCGATTAACAATATATTTGGTAAAAAAAATTGTAGATTATAAACAGTGGGTTCTATAAAATGTGTAGATAAAAGAAGATAAAAGTTGTGGATTCTACGAAATGTATAGATAAAAATAATATTTGACTAATTTATAAGTACTTATAAGCATCAACAAATATGTTGCAAAACTCATAAACGAGCACACTAATGATTGGTCTTCTCAAACAAATTATCATCTTGAAGAAGCATGTTAAAGAATAAATCCGACATCGGATAAATATCAAAATGTTCATCAATATATAATAATTTGAACTATTCTTTTTAGTAATATTGACCTTTTAACATGAAATTCCAAATCATAATAGAAAGTCGCTATAATTTTTATTGGGTAAATTCAAGGCCGGTTACTGTTGTTGGACTTATGGGCTCTAAAGTCTTATAGACAAACTTAATTCAACTAAATTCATATTTTTGCGCTAAAAGACCAACATACTCTTAAAAATTTCAAAAAAACGCTAATTCAATGATACTATTTTTTTAGATACTTCAATGATATTGTTTTATCTATGATACTGTTTTTTTTAGATAATATGTACACTGATATATTTATATCATATTTTTATCTTTGATAATGTTTCAACATATAATACTGTTATTAAATGCGAATAGTATCAATGATTTTGTACTACTAATGGAACATTTTAAGAATAGTATCATTACTTCAACCATTAAAAACATCTTGTACTTATTTTATATACTGTTTTATTTATGTTTTTATCTTTGATATATCTTATTATAATAATGTTTCAATCGATAATACTGAATGCATACAGTATCAATGGTCTTGTATTACTAATTGAGCATTTTAAGAACAATATCATTACACATCTCTACTTAGTTATATATATGATGCTGTTTTATCTAGATAAAGTGATATATAATACTATATCATTATTTCAACCATTAAAAACATATTGTACTTAGTTTTATATATAATACTGTTTTATTTATGCTTTTATCTTTGATACTGTTTTATTATTGTAATGTTTCAACCTATGATATTATTTCAATATATGATATTGTTATTGAATGCATACACTATCAATTGTCGTGTATTACTAATATTTCAACATGTGATAATATTTTTTAATCTATGATAATGTTATTTTATTGGGTTGTAGTTTGTGATGTTGTTTTATAAAAATACTTTCATGTATGATACTGTTTTAATATATGTGATATTGTTTAGACAAAAAAATTAAAGATTGTCATTTTAAGCTAAAAAGACGACTTCAAATGGCTAAAATCCATCATTAGCAGTAATAAAACTACAGGTCTTGATCGACTCGTCGAAACGATTCCGAAAACATATTATAATAAAAATTTTGAGCACGTATGCGAATACTATGTAATTTCTGTTATGATACTTTTTGTGATACTGTTTTATTATAATACAGTATCAAACAACGCACATGACTAACAACAAAAATAAATAATCTAAGGGCTACCAGCATTCATCTCTGCAGAAATTCAAGCTGCTATTTACAGCAACAAATCATAGCCACAACCAATATACTTCTTAAACATTTGTTTTACGCTCATCCCACATTTTGTTCAAATGGCAACGTTAATAGCATTTTTTTAAGAAAGACAAAGCATCTTTCAGATAAAGAAAACTAACTACAATATTCGACAAGGATGGATGACTACCAGCATTCAAAGAATTAACAGTTGGAATAGCTAGTGGCGAATGAACATTTCTAAAATCTTCCCTAAATTCACAACCTGCCCACAAGAAGACCCATTCTTGTGGTACCACTGCTCCACCTCCACCCCTACCTCTACCTACGTCTTCGTTAGAATTGAAGTTACATATTCTCGTGGTACCATTGCTCCACCTCCATTTCTCGTGGTACCGCTACACAGTCACTGGAATTGAAGTTAGAAATTCCAACTACAAACTCTGCAGAGGAAGTAGGAGGTTTGTGGAGATAGAAAAAGGCACCGATAGCAAATATTGATCACAATGGGGTATTTTGGAATTAATTTAAAGTATTACTTAAAGTATGACTTAATGACAATTTTTAAAAATATTTTGACTTAATTTGAAGCAAATCATGTACATGTAATTTATGGGCAATTTTCTCATATTTCTTTCAATGTTATTTGTCATATTTTTGGACCATAACCTTTTAGATTGTAGTTTGAGAAAGATAATAGCTATGATGAATGAGATAAGAATGACTTGGGCCCATGAAAGAAACTAATATTAATTGACTAGCCCAAATAATTTGGCATCCTATCTTTGATGTTTCTAACCTTGTTGAAATAAGGCCCAACGGAACCATGAGTAAACAGTTGGAACCAAGAGGAAACTTGACTTTTTAAAAAGATATAATTAGTCCAAATACGTACTTTTTAAAAAGAAAGAAAAAAGTCAAAATATACTCTTTTTTAAATTTTACTAATAAATACTCTTTATAAAAAATACCACATTTTACACTGTACAAATATTTGTCGAAGCTGATCCTAATTTAATCACTTACCAACCCTTATATTCAACATCTATCCACCTCTATCTTTCACAAATCGTTGTTGCTGTTGCCGACCACCGCAAGCCACCACTATAACCACTGCGAGACGCACCGTTCTTGCTGCGCCGTCGCCGTCACCATAGATATCCATCTCAAGTCTTCTGCCCCAAATTTGAAATTTGAAACCGCTAGCCATCGTCGTTGCCATCATCATGTGCCACTTTTTTAAATCTTTGTTAAAGTGGTTTCTTAGATTGTTCACATTAAATCTCCATTCAATAATTTTCATAGGGCTAGTAGATTCATAAATTAAAGTGATACTTCCCAGCTAACCTTTTGAATTGAAATTTTTTTGGTTATTATTTGTGCTTTTTTGGGATTTCTTGAAATTCCACTAAAATTGGTGTATTAATTTTTGATTCCTTTTTGAGCTAACGGTGTGGAATTAGAAGAATTTTTTGAAGAATAAGGAATCTCTATTCAATCATTTTAAGAGGGTATTAAAGCGATGGTTCCAGATTTCCAAATTTTAGTTACTCTTTTTGCTTTTTTTGGGTTTCTTGAAATTCTACAAAAATAGGTATATTAAATTCTGGTCTCTTTTTAAGCTAGTTGTATGAAATTATAAGAAATTTTTAAAGAACTATGTTTGGTATTTGCGCTTTTCTTATATCAATTGTGGTTTATGGAATGTCTAAAATTTTAAGATCTGGTTTAGTGCATTCTTGGTCACATTTGGTTTACTGCGTTTTTTATAACACATGTGCAATCTTAATTTAAATTACTGGTACAGTGGAGCAGTGGTGATGGTGGAAAAAATTGTGGTGGTGGTAACACATGTGTTATTCTACAAGTAATACATGTTATTCTAATATAAATTACAGTAACACATGTGTTACTATAATTTAAATTAGTGGTACTAAAATTGTGTGGTAGTGGAGAAAGATGGTGGAGGCATGTGTTATTATAGTTTAAATTAGGGTAACAAATGTGTTGTCGTAGTTCAAATTGGTGGTGGTGGTGGTGGTGGTGGTGGTAACAGAACATGAGTCATCGGTGTTATCCTGGTTATGATGTAGATGATGTGGATGGTGGTAACGGATCTCGAACTTGGTGGTAGTGATAGAAGGCGATTGGTAACGGTAACACATGTTACTTGTGTAAAAAATATTATTTTCAAATGAAAAATTGAAATATTGATTTAAAATAAAAATAATACATTTTATAAAAATTTATAAAAAGATATAAAATTTAAAATGTTAATTTTAATCAAAATGAGGAAGTAAAACATGTTATCAGTGTAAAAATGTATTTTTCGACTGAAAAATTGAAATTTCAATTTTAAGTGAAACAATGTATTTTAAAAAAAATCATGAACCTTGAAATATCTATAAATAGTTGGAATTAAATCAAATAAATGAGGGAAATTAATTGAAAACCTTAACCATATTATAGCTCTTAAAGTTTTCAATCCTGAAACAGTAATTAACAAGGTTGAGATTATTCTTTTGAGTGAAGAAGTGGGTAAGAATTTGTTACTTTTGAGTTTTGGGGTCAACAACTTTAATAAAAAATACTACTTATTGTAAAAGTAACTTTTATTTTATTTCAAATAATATAAATAACTTGCTTGTTTCTAATTTTAATCATCTAAAAAATAACGTAGATAACATGAGAGATGCAGTGTAAATTTTGACAAATCTCTCTCTTTTTTTATTATTTTTTTTATCTAATAATTTCTTATATTTCGATTCGTTTCGATTCGGTCTATTTAATTATATTTTTATCTTTTACAATATCTGAATTATTATATGATTATTTCCGAACTTAGTATATATAGACAAGAAAAATAATAGAATACACTAAAAATGCCTTCCATGATAATCAAACATTTTTACTAACATACCAACTACGTGGAATTTGCGTTTAAATAACAAAGACCCTACAAACAAACCCTAACATCCATATTTTTCAGAAACTAGTTTTTCTTGAACAGAATGTTTTAAAGAACAACCTCCCTTATCGTGTAAAAATTATGCAACTAATTAGACAATGTTAACTAGAGAAATAATAGTACACTAAATTCTCATGTTTTTTGTTGGCAAGTAAAAAGCGTTTGCTAGAATTCAAATCGATCTACAAGGTCTTTATTTGCATTTGGGTTCCACAATTGCAAAAATTAAAGTTCATGATAGAATTGAAAATGCAAATTTGTGGGTAATGTGAAAGAGAAAAGATTGTTACAAATCTTAAATGACGGGGACTTTAAATGACGGGGAATGTAAATTTATTCTACTTTTAGTATAATTGGATCTAAAATTATGATTTGGTACAACTCTACTATATGATAACTGTTAACAATTATAACGTGTTTGACAACTCTACTGTATCATTATAAAGTATTTGGCAACTCTATTGTATGTATCTATTTACAATTATAACGTATTTGGCAGAGATGATTGTATAGTTTTGAACAATATTAAAAAGAAAAGTAATTAAAAAAATTATATTTATTAAATTTTCTAATTATATTATTGCTTATTAAACATGCACTTAAAATTTTATAAATTGTTGATTTATTCACAATCACGCGCGGGGGATTTAGGTAGTCTGATCCGGTTTAGTAAAAAATTATTGTAAATTTTTTTTAAATAACTTCGATTTTAAAGTACAATTTTTTATTTTTTTTTTCATTAGCCTACCAATTTCTAAAAATTCCTGATTGGCCACCCCCTGCTGATCGCACATGTAATGAAAACATATCAAATCAAGCTAATCAATAAATTAAATACTAGTTATTTATCTTTTAGATCTCATTAATCGTTATTAAAATAAAATATAACTTGTTCGTATAAAATATTTTGATATTGATAGGGATGAAATAAGACACCCATTAATGATTATGGGAAAAACGAAAAAGTGGGAAGTTGATAAAAATGATAAGGGCATTGAACTGTTTGGACAAGACAGGTCCTTCCTCACGAACCTCTCGCTTCGGGATAATTAAGATAAGTAGACCCCACTTCCCCATCCGTTTCCCAACCATCAAAACGTATGACGTATCTATTTCCTTTACCATTTCTGCCGTCAACCCAAAATTTAAGTTTAAAAATTGGGTTAATTTCTCCAGGTCACTGAAGTTATTTTAAAATTACAAAATAGTTACTGAAGTTCAAAAATTTCAGTAGTAATCACTAAAATTAAAAATCCTTTCACTAATGGTCACTCCATTATTTTTAATTTAAAATTGTGATATAGTATGATAATATAGTATTTATTTATTGCATGATAGTCTATATACTTTATATAAAATTCACTTTAGTTCCTATATTTCAATTAAGTCTTTCAAAAATTCAATCTCAAGTCTTTAATCTTTTACATTTTTACACTTTGGTCCCCACATTTTTAATTATCTTTCAGTTAAGTCTTCCAAAAATTGCCTCTTAGGTCCTTCAACTTTTTACGTCTTTACACTTTGGTTCACAAATTTTTAATTATTTTTTAGTTAAGTCTTCTAAAAAATTGCATCTTATGTCCTTCAACTTTATACACTTTCAAAATCTTTGATTTTAGTGGTCACAATAAGTGTAATTTTAGTGGTCAAAATAAGTGTACTTTCAATTAAATCCTTGACTTTACACTCGAATTTTTACATAAACGAACAAAATAATATAATTAAATAATACATTATTTAGTGGTCAAAATAAGTGTAAATTTTGCACTTATCACTTAAAGTTGACCACTAAAAGTAGACCCTATAATATTATTTTGTTCTTTTATGTGAAAATTCGAGTGTAAAGTCAAGAATTTAATTGAAAATGCACTTATTTTGACTACTAAAATTATACTTATTTTGACCACTAAATTCAAGGATTTGATGGACCAAAGTTTGAAGATGTATAAAGTTGAAGGACCTAATATGCAAATTTTGGAAGACTTAACTGAAAGATAATTGAAATTTGGAGACCAAAGTGTAAAGATGTAAAAAATTGAAAGACCTAAGATATAATTTTTGGAGGACTTAACTGAAAGATAATTAAAAATTTGGGGACTAAAGTATAAAGATGTAAAAGATTAAGGATTTATGATACAATTTTAAAAAGACTTAACTGAAAGATAATTGAAAATTTGGAGACCAAAGTATAAAGATGTAAAAGATTAAAGACCTAAGATGTAATTTTTGAAGGACTTAATTGAAATATAGAGACTACATAAAATATATGGACTACTATGCAATAAATAAATGCCACATCACCATTTTAAATTAGAAATTTAATGAAGTGACCATTAGTGAAATGATTTCTGACTTCAATAACTACTACTACTGAATTTTTTGAACTTCAGTAACCATTTTGTAATTTGAAGGTAACTTCAGTGATTATTGGCAAAATTAACCCTTTAAAAACTTGTTATAACACTAAAATTAAAATCAACAATTAATTTTAATTACATATTTTATAAAATTTATTAATTTTTTAACTATACATTCCATCAATTTTTATTAATTAAATTTATAAAAAATCTCAAACAGCTCTCATTTATAGGAATATTATCAACAAATTATTTCAACCCTTTTTATGAGTTATTTTTGGACAAGACCTTTCCCCAATATTTAAAAACTCCATTGTTAATTATTAAAATATCATAAATTATGTATTATTTTAATATTCAAAATATTTTACAGTTAAAACTTAAAAGTCACTCTGTCGACCCAACTTCCAACGTCCCATTCAAAATGTTTAAAAGTCAAAGCTCCTTAGAAATATGGAGAGGATGACTTTTTAAAAAAAAATAAAAATTCAACTATATATTTTATAAAATTCACAATTTTAATCATTTTTTATAAAAAATCCCAAAATTTTTAGAGTACACCAAACAGTATCTCTTGTTATTCTTTATTTTGTGTTCTATCCGTCTATGGTGAATTTTATAATATTAATACTAGGGGTTAATTACATTGGAGGTCATTGAACTTTCACCCTAAATACAATTAGGCCACTAGATTTCAATTTGAAACAATCAAGCCACTAAATTTTAATTTAAAAGAAATCATATTTGGGTTCTGCTAATTTGTGCACTAGAATTCGTTGACATACTTGTTAAAACTAACAAAATGCCAACATGTTCATTACAGTCAGCAAATTAACAACACTAGATGTTGTTGAACTTTCACCCTAATTGCAATTATATAATTGAACTTTCAACCAGTTGCAATTGGGCCATTGGCCTTTATCTAATCATACATACTGTTAATTAACTTTAGTGACTAAGAAAAATACTTCATGTATCAGCTTGAAATTTTGTACAAAACTTCAATGACCATTCGTGAAATAAATTCCTAATAATACGATAATTATCACAAAATCCATACAATATCAGACACGTATTCAACAGACAAGGAGCACCTTACCAAATAGGTTGCAAAAAAAAAAATTGATTGAAAACGATGCAGACAACAAAGTAGTTATGGCGGCTACACTAATAGTTAGTGGCGCATTGCTATTTTCAATAATGCGAATTATTTACCCTCCCCCGGTTGACGTTCGTGCTAAATATGACTCTATTTATTTTGAAATATTTCATACTGTGTAGATAATGACTTTGGTATTATGAGATTTCATATCAAGTTTTTTGACATCTACAATTTGTTTCTAATAGATTTTTCAAATCGATTCATGAGTTTTGTTTACTACATCATATTTTTGTGGGGATTTGGCTTTCTAAATAAACTATGTTGTGGTTTCTTTGTTTTGCTCGATTTGTATTTCAGTTGAATATTTGATGTTAGATTGTTGTTGTGATATTGGATCAAATGGTTTTTTTTTCCATTTCAAATTGAGTTTATTTACTAGTGATTGATTTTGAAAATTATAAATTTGAGTTTTGAAACTCATTATTTTTCATCACTCATATTGCAGGTAGAATTACAAAGACTAAAAAATGTTTCATATGGTTAAGATGTAAAGATAGTATATATCGTGGCTGTTGAAATGGGATGTCATGGTTTATAATTTGATTGCACCAAATTGTAGTTTATTAATCTGCTGACTAGGATTGACACGTTGTCATTTTATCAGTTTTGATGTACATGTTAACTAATTTTGTTAGGCACATTAATGGAATCCAAATAGAGTGATTATGTTTTTAAATTAAAGTTTAATAGTTTGATTATTCTAAATTGAAGTTCAATGACTTAATTGTAACTAAGGTGAAGGGTCAGTGACCCCCAATATAATTAACTCCTAATAAAAGAGAGGAATATTTGCATATTTGGTCTTCAATTTTTCAAAAACATTGGAGATATACCCATAACTTTTAAAAATAGCATCAGATATCCAAAACGTTTGAAAAACTTGACATGGTAGGTCTTTTATGGACAAATTGTCATTCTTTTTAAATAAACAAAAAAACAAGAAAAAAGAAAAAATAATTGAAAAATAACTAAATTTACCCAAAAATAAATAAATAACAAATAGGTCATATTCCTTATCAAACCTAAAAAAAAAGAGGAAAATCTTCTTCAAAGCAAACGAGTACTAAAAATGACGGAATGGAATTAGAAAATAAAGAAACCCACATCAACGGCTGCCTTCACCACCACCACCGAAAACCTAAAAGACTGTGACCTATCATTACTACTGGTCTATCTCCAACTTCCCAACTTAAAAAACCCTTTTATTGATTCTAATTTATGTATCCAGTATCCATGTTTCTTTCTCAACAGATATATTAGAAACTTATAAGTGCATATTTTCTAGACCTTACAATGTCATGAAAAGGGCTACTGGTGTTGGTTGGAAAGAATCCATGGTGGAAGAGGAGCCCCATTTGTAGAAAAACACGGAGATAGATATTATAATAGCGTGATTACTAAAGATTATATTGTCATTAAGATCATTCAAGTGAGAGAGAGACAGAAAATGGGATCCGAGATCCAAAATTATTGTTATTGGTATATGTGAAAAATCAAATTGAGCAAAATATAATGAAAAAGAGAGCATATCATAACAAACAAATTGTGACAATGAACATTATGGTCATTTTTATTTCACCGTCCGGTGACGGTAGCGGTGGCGGCGCGGTAGGCGATGATGTAGTTTTCTTGATTTTCTAGTTCTATTCTACAATTTTTAGTACTCATTTGCTTTGAAGAATATTTTTATCTCATTTTTGTAGGTTTGACAAGGAATGTGACCTATTTGTTACTTTTAATTTTTTTGGGGTAAATTTGGTTATTTTTCAATCATTTTTTTTTTCATTTTTGTATTTTTTTGGGTTAATTACACTAATGGTCCCCATCCTTTATGGTTTGTAACGATTTCATCTCCATTTAATTTTTTTAGTAGATATCACCCCAATTATTCTATTTATTCTCAGATATCGTCTCCACTAATGGAACCCATCAAAAACTGCCGTTAAATTAGTTTCACACTACATTTTTTTATTTTTTTAAAAAGGAGGGCATTTTAGGCAAACTACCTACATTATTTGTGGAAGAAGATAACATCTGTAGTTGCAAGAACACTTCAACAGGAACACCGCCATCAATGAAGCAGCAAAAAAGAAGAATAATGTATGAATTGTCACAAATGTAGATTTTTGGAAGAAGATGATATACTTTTTGTTCAATTGTTGTTAGTTGTGAATTGTGGGATATCATTTATGTGCATGGTTGCAAGAACACTTTAATAGGGACTACCGGCACCAAGGAAGCAGCGAAAAATAAGAATAAGTCATGAATTTGTCACTATTGTAGATTTGTGGAAGAAGATAACATATTCTCTGTTCAATTATTGTTGGTTGTGAATTTGTGGGATGTCATTTATGTGCGTGGGCATGTTCAATTTTCCTTCGAAGTCAGAAAGCGGTGTTGGTCTCCATTCTTTAAATGTAGTCACATTGCCTGCCCTTATTCTTTATATTCAGTTACAGCGTAAGTCCCCATTCTTTACATAAAGTCTACATATATGTAATTTAGTAAATGAATACCCAGGCTACAAACAACCAAACTATAGCAAAAAAATTCAAGTTCGACTGCTCCTAGCTGTCGGTGTTTGTTTTTGTGTTTGTCTTCAATTCTCAGCAAGTAATTTTCTATTTTCTGTTTCTAGTCTTCTATTATGAGCTCGTAGTGTTCTGTTGTCAGATTCAAATTCGGAATGACCACATCTGCATGTTCTACCTTCTATATCTTTGTTGCAATGGCACAACACAGAACAAAGACCAAAGTTGAAGAGAGAAGTAAGATGAAATAAGTAGAAGAGAGATGAACAAATATGAACTTGATCATTAATATAAGATCACCATATCCTTTATTTGACAAATGGAGGGAAGAAAACAATATTTTTAGGTGGTTTGCTTAAAATGCCCTCTTTTTAAAAAGATAAAAAATATAGTGTGAAACCATTTAACGACAGTTTTTGACGGATTCTGGGAGTGGGGACAATATGTGAGAATAAATAGAAGAGTGTGGATGATATCTGTTAAAAAAATTGAATGGTGATGAAATCGTTACAAACTTGAAAGAACGGTGACCATTAGTCTAATTAACCATTTTTTTATTTAAAGAGAATGATAATTTCGTCATAAATGACATACCGTGCAATTTTTTTCAAACGCTAGGGATGTCTGGTGCTATTTTTAAATATTAGGGATGTATTCTAATATTTTTGAAAAGTTGAAGACCAAATATGTAATTATCCTAAAAGATATGAGTTATAAGTTTGTCCAAAATAAAGTTGACATAAATATTAAATTAGTTCAAAGCATGACCATTATAATTCAAATCAATTAATGCAGGTAAAGAAAATATCGATAGAGCAAATTTTCCACAAAAAAATTACGTGTTCTGATTTAAATTAGTCTGTAGCTAGAATTGAAGACGAGTTCAAATATTTTAATAATTAGTATTGTCGAAAGCGATTAATATATATTTTTTTATTTGATGTGTTGAAATATACTAAATTGAATGATATTAAAAAAATAAGTTAACATCATATTCTTAATGCATGTAGTCATATCAAATGTGTTCTTAATTCAAATTTGTACATCACAATAAATATAACTGAATAGTATAATAAATTAATTTTTAAAATGTTTTTTTTAAGATCCGTTTGATATATATTATAAACTAGTTTATTTGATCAAAAATGATTTATTTGACCAAAATTTTTGCCTTCTAGCATGATATTTTTTATTAAAATTGGTTAAATAAATCATTTTAATCAAATAAACTAATTTATAATCCGTACCAAATGGACAGTTAGTTAGTTCAGTACTGTTCTATCCTAATTTTATCATTATTATTTTTATAACCATTATCCGCAAATATAGTATCACTAGAAATAATACGGCCAAAATCCAAACAATCTGAACCGCTCATTGTCGTCACGTGATGGCAACCACTTAAATGGTCCCAACTCTACCCCTGTGCAAGTTAACCTTCCCGGCGCACGTTAATTCCTCGCACAAACTCTAATTGAAGACAACCCTCTGCATTATTACACAAAAAACAGTCCCATAAGACAAGACTCTCCCCCTCTCTCTAGAGTCAAATGGAGTCTCGAGTGTTTACCGGCGCCACTGCCATTCGCGGCCTCCCAGTTCTCCGGAAGCCGGTGGCGAGGCTCACCACAAACACCTGCAGTCTCCCCACATTGAGGCCCAATGGAGACCTCAGCAACGGCGGGAACTTGATATGGGGAAGACAGCTACGGCCAGCTATATTACTTGAAACCTCGCCGGTGAACGTGATATCTCCGGTGCCGAAGAGGGAAAGTATTCGGCCATGCCTAGCCGCGGCTTCTTCGCCGGCTGAAGGCAGCGATTCCGCCGGGTGAGGTCCGTTTGTATATCCGTCCCTTTAACCAGACCCGTTTTCGTGCTGTTGTTGTTCTGACCCGTTTTGTGCAGGGATGCTAAGGTGGCCCCGGTTGGGTTCTTGGAAAAATACCCTGCTCTCGTAACCGGGTTCTTCTTCTTCATGTGGTACGTCTCATGCCTTGAGCGTTGACAGTTGACACCATGGTCAATGAACATTGCGGGTTAAAATATCTGGTGGTCACGGAAAATTTTAAAATGGGTGTCAAATTTTTTCAGCACGATAACTTATAAAACTGTTGCAATAAAGTCACCAACCAATCCGTGCATTTATTACTCAATTTTAGGAATTTGGTGAAATATCCACCTAGAATAAAATATCAAAAGTTATCTAAAAATCAGATTTTTTTAATTTTGATAAAAGTTGATGAAATTTGTGATGGAATAAGTTGTGTCTCAATGAAATATATTATTGTTGATTGTTGATTTGACTTTAGTTTTTTAGGAAACATTTAAGCAAAATCAAGCACCCTAAATAACTTAGCACATGTTTGGAGTTGGCTAGTCAAAAATATCAAAAATATTTTTTTATCTAATTATATTCACATATTTTATAGCATCCAAAACTTACGAACTCATTTTTTATTCATACATTCACCAACAACTTATAATTCAAGACTTGTTTGATTTCACTTAAAATTCAAAGTCAACAATTAATTTTAACTACATATTTCATGAATTTACAATTTTTTTACAATTTATTAACCACGTATTTCATCAACATTCATCAAGATATTGTTAAAAACACTCTAATATTTATGTAGTGCAAAAGTCTGAATGAAAAGTTATATAAATTGACTGCAAACAGCCGGCTTATATAGTCAATTACAAAAGGATAAAATCAAAATAATAACATACATTTGAATGACACTAATCCTAAACCACTAACCCTTATAGATAAGTTTTATTTTATAGACAAGGTTTATCTTATAGATTAGATTTATTAACATAATTTCGTAAAGTAAATCCTAATAACCAACAATCCTTCCCTTAAACTGAACATTTTTCAGCGTTAATATTAAGAATCTCACAAACTCCAATCATACTTCGAAGCTTCAAGAATGTTTCCAACTTCAGAGGCTTTGTCATTATGTCAGCAGTTTGTTCTTGAGTGTTGCAATGCACCAGTTCAACAATGCCCATCTCTTGCAAGATCACGAAGGAAATGGAAGCGAATGTCAATGTGTTTACTTCGACCGTGCAGAACAGGATTCTTGGATAACTTGATAGTTGAACTATTGTCATACAAAATAGTAATACACTTGTTCAGCATATAACCAAGCTTCTCTAGAATTCTTCTCAACCACATACTTTGACAAGCATAAGAGGCAACTATGTATGTACTCATTTCGATGAGTAGACAAAGTCACCACAGTGTCGCTTGGACTCCACCACTACCTTTGTTCCGAACCAAGCAAAAGTACGTACCCTGAGGTACTATTCCGATCATCCAAGTTCTCGGCAAAATCACTGTCAGTGTAAGCTATAAGATCCTTGCAGCCTCCTTTCTTGTAAAGGATCCCCAACTCAGTTGTACCTTTCAAGTACCTGAGTATTCTCTTTGTTGTAAGCCAATGAAGCTCAGTAGGACAAGACATGAATCTGCTAATAACACTTACTTCATATATCAAATCAGGTCTGGTTGTAGTTAAGTACATGAGACTGCCAACTATCTGCTTAAACAAGGTTGCATCAACTTTAGTCCCTGCTTCGTCTTTCGACAACTTAGTACCTGGAACAATTGGATTCTTCACTGGGTTACTCTCGTCTATGCCAAATCTTGCTAAAATTTCACGAGCATATTTCTTTTTACACACAAAAATTTCATCTGAACTTTGTAGCACCTCAATCCCGAGAAAATACCTCATCCTCCCCAAGTCAAACATATCAAACTCCAACATCATTGACTTCTTAAATTCATCACACATAGTCTTATCATTGCCAGTATAAATTAAATCATCAACGTAAAGACTGACAATTAAGAGTTTACTTCTCTTATTCGACTTTGTGAACAATGTGTGTTCACAATAGCACTTTTCAAAGCCTTTAACAAAATAAGCTTCAATCTTGCTGTACCATGCTCGTGGTACCTGTTTGAGCCTATATAATGCCTTTTTCAGCTTGTACACTTTATCTTCTTTACCCTTCTTCTCGTATCTTTGAGGTTGTTGCACAAAGACTTCTTCACTAAGCTCACCAAGAAGGAAAGCGCTCTTTACATCCAGCTGAAAAACATTCCAGCTTTGTTGAGCTTCTAGAGCAAGTATCAATCGAATGGTATCACGCCTTGCAATTGGAGCAAAAACCTCAGTGTAATCAATCCCGTACTGCTGTGCATATCCCTTAGTCACAAGTCTCGCTTTACACTTTTATTTTTCCACTCTCGTTGAGTTTAGTTTTGAACACTCATTTAACTCCAGGTAGAATCGTCAGCTCCCAAGTCTTGTTTTTCTCAATCGACTCAATCTCTGTATTCATTGCATCCCTCCATTTTTTGCTCTTGACAGCTTCTTCAAATGTGATTGGATCATCATCGATAAGCATAATCATAGCATTCAAACCTTCATCTTCTGACAAGCTTTCTCCTGTTACATAATCCTGCATCCAAGGTGGTTCTCTTCTCAGCCTTCCTTCGTTTGAGCTTGGTGAGTTCTCAGCAGGTGACTCATTAGAGGATGAGCTAGCATCATTTGAACCAGCTCCACTTGAAGCACCACCATTCTCATCTTCATTAGTCTCTTCTTCAACTTCATTCCTTTCTTGATTAATTTCATCATCACTGTCACCCCATTCAAGGATGTCAAGTCCTATTTCTTCTTGACTTCTGCCCAATTCCAGCTTTTATTTTCTTCAAATACAACATTCCTGCTGACAATTACTTTCTTTGAAACTGGATCAAACAGCCTGTATGCTTTCGATTCATCACTCACACCAAGAAGGACACACTTGTAGCTTTTATCATCCAACTTGGTCCTCTTTTAATCTGGTATGTGTACATGAGCCACACAGCCAAAGACTCGAAAATACTCCATATTAGGTTTCATGCCACTCCATGCTTCTTCTGGAGTTTTATGTTGTACTACTAAAGTTGGAGATCTGTTGAGAATGTGCACACTCCACCTTACTGCTTCAGGCCAAAAAATTTTAAGAACTTGCTTCTCTGAGAGCATGGAACGTACCATATTCAAAATTGTCCTATTTTTTCTCTCAGCAACTCCGTTTTGCTGAGGGGTATAAGCTGTAGTTAATTGCCTGCTCACTCTATTAGCTTTACAAAACTCAACAAAGTCATTTGAATTAAATTCTCCACCTGTGTCAGTCCTTAAACATCTAATATATGCACCTGTTTCTTTCTCAACACATGCTTTGTATCTTCTAAAAACAGCAAAAGCTTCTGACTTTTCATGCAAGAAGTAAACCTAAGTTTTACGACTAAAGTCATCGATAAAACTTAACAAATATCTTTTATTGCTGTTTGATACAGGCTTTATAAGACCACATATGTCTGCATGTACAAGCTCCAGCCTCTGTGAGGCCCTCCACAAACTCCTTTTGGGAATGGATTCTCTATGCTGTTTACCAACCAGACAATCTGTGCAAAGCTTTGTAGGGGTTCTAAGTGAAGGTAAGCCACTAACCATCTTTTTGTACTGAAGGGTTCTCAACCTTTTGAAGTTCAAATGCCCAAATCTGCAGTGCCAGAGGTGAGTTGCATTTTCTGTTACAACCTGGAAACAAGTAAGAGTTTTAGGCATCATGGCTGCAAGAACAACAAACATCCTGTTCATACTCATCTCAGATTGCATAATCAGATCTTTTGAAGGATGAAAGATCCTACACTTCCTATGTTGGAACAAAATAGCTAGACCCTTTTCTTGAAGTTGTCTTATACTTGACAGATTATTCTTCAACTCAGGAATGTAGTAAACTTCAGAGATTATCTGAGTGATTCCCTTGACTTGCAGTATGACATTTCCCTTCTCCACAACTGCCATCTTTGCCATCTTTGTGTTGTTGCCTAGCTTCACTGTTTGTTTGAAGCACTCATCCAAATCAGAGAACTATTCTTTATTTCCACTCATGTAATTGCTGCATCCACTATCAAGAAATCACACCTCTTCTCTTTTTGCTTGGTTCAGATCCACATAGGACATTAACAGCAACTCTTCTTCTTCTTCTTTATCTAACTCTGCGTAATTGGCTCCTGTCTCCCAGCTAGGGCACTCAAATTTAAAGTGCCCTAGTTTGTAGCATTTAAAGCACTCTACAGTAGCCTTGTTGAAAGACTGTCTTTCTCTACCTCTTCCTCTGCCTCTGATCATTCTTTGACCTCTTCCTCTTTCTGTTCTGTCTTCATGAACAACCTTTAGAACCTGTTCCTCTCCTCCATGGCCATTCATCCTTTGTTCATGGACAAGTAGACTGTTCTACAACTCGTCAATGGTCAAAATATCCAAGTTGTTGGATTCTTCAATAGAACAGACGACATAGTCAAATTTTGTAGTCATAGACCTCAAAATTTTCTCATTAATGACCGTTTCACCCATTTTCTCACCATGAGCCTTCATTTTGTTGGCTATAGTGAGAGTACGAGCAAAATAGTCATTTACAGTCTCTCTTTCCTCCATGTAGAGAGTTTCAAAATCTCTTCGAAGAGCTTGCAGCTGTGCACGCTTCACCTTGGTGGAGCCCTGATATTTCTGCCTCATCGAGTCCCAGATGTGCTTTGCTGTGTCTCTATTGAGTATAGTCTCCATAATACTCCGATCTATAGCTTGATACTGATAATTCTTTATCTTCAAGTCCTTCAATTTTGCTTCTTCAATAGCCTTAGGCTATGCTTCTGTCAACTCATCCCCGTCTGCTGCTGTCGGTATCCCATTCTCCACAAGACCCCAGTAATTCTTTGAACGGAGGAGATTCTCCATTAACATCGACCAATGATCATAGTGACCATCAAATTTTGGGATCGCAGGTTGCACGAAGCTACTCTATGCTGCCATTCTTTTTAGCACACCACTCACAAGAAACCACTCACAAGAAACTGCTGTTTCTTTTACTCACACAAAACCAGGCCCCTGTGATGAGCTCTGATACTAAATGTTGAAAACACTCTAATATTTATGTAGTGTAAAAATCTGAATGAAAAGTTATATAAATTGACTGCAAACAGCCGGTTTATATAGCCAATTACAAAAGGATAAAATCAAAATAACAACCTACATTTGAATGACACTAATCCTAAATCACTAACCCTTATAGATAAGCTTTATCTTATAGATAAAGTTTATCTTATAGATTAGATTTATTAACATAATTTCGTAAAGTAAATCTTAATAACTAACAGATATATCATGACCCAAGAGTGTTTTAACTTAGTGTACATTTAGTAAAGTTTTTCAGAGATTATGAGCTGTGGTCTTGTAGACTGTGTTAATAAAAATTAGATTCTACAGAATGAGTGGATAAAAATCTTGAGTGCTATAAAATATGTAGATAAAAACGATGTTTGACGCAAATGATACAATTCCTAAGTTTGGTGAAAAGTGAGTCTTTAGCCACAAGTATATTTGTTATTGTTTATAACTACGTATAAGTTAGTCAAACATTATTTTTATTCACACAATTATTTACTTTTTATCTACATATTTTGTGGTATTTACTGTTTATAATTTAGAATTTTTTTTTTTAACTAAGCGTACTCATATACTGCTGTTACAGTTAACGATTTTTTTTGGAATGACGCATTTGCCCCCTTTGTTTTCCCAAGGTATTTCTTGAACGTGATATTCAACATTCTCAACAAGAAGATCTACAATTACTTTCCATATCCTTAGTACGTATTTTAATGTAATCTCAATTTAATTTTCTCGGTAATTGAAGTCCAGTAGAGTGTAAAATAAGCATTTTTTTAACTTATTGCTTATTTTACACTTATTTTCATTAGGCTTATATTGGCGGTGATGAATTGTGGGTTGTCTGCGCAGTTTTGTGTCGGTTATTCATTTGTTTGTTGGTGTGGTGTACTGCTTGGCGAGCTGGTCTGTCGGCCTTCCTAAGCGAGCTGTAAGTTAATTATTTTCAGTATTAATTTGCTTAAAATTTTGTGTTGACTACAATTTATGCTCATGAATTGAGGAAAATTTCTGTTTTCTGCGCCATACATGATCAAGGACTAAGGAGATGAAACGTTTTCTGAAATACAAATTCAAAACTAACGGCCCATTCATTAGTGTTGAGGTTAAAATTTAAATAAATAATTGTATTCAAGATGGCAAAGGTTATGAACTAGTGATGAAGATTGTGCAAAGGGAATTTGGTGTGTACTTGACAGGCAGCGTGTTAAAAGACTAAATTTAAATAAATGATTGTGTACTGGAGAACTACTGATATGAAGATTCTGTTTCCATACAGAACCCAGTAGTTTGAAACTTATAAACTCTGAGCAGTTAGGATTTCAAGTAAAAAATTGAAATGTTAGACAATCTTTATGACCTGTTCATTTTCTTTTTGCTAACCTGCAGCATCTTCATTTCCGTCCTTGTATGAATTTTGCCATTTTCCCGTTTATTGACTCTTAACTTATGGTATTCGGTGGTATTTTGTAGCCGATTGACTCAAACATCTTGAAATTGCTCATCCCAGTTGCTGTGTGCCACGCACTTGGGCACGTTACTAGCAATGTCTCTTTTGCAGCAGTCGCAGTCTCATTCACCCACACAATCAAAGGTGTCCTACGACCTATTTTAGATCATTGTGGAGGATAACAACTTTTGTATTACCATATGGATTGCACTGTTCTTTAACTACATGTGTCTCGTTCTCTTTGTTTCACTTTGAATCAGCCCTCGAGCCTTTCTTCAATGCTGCTGCTTCTCAATTCATACTTGGACAACAGATACCTGTAGCATTATGGCTGTCTCTGGCTCCAGTTGTCATTGGTGAGCTTTTGATTGTTTTCATCATGTGCAAGCTACTTACTGAGATAAATATAATTCAATAAGACATGGCATATAATCTCATGAATGTTACATCTTATCCAGAATATAACTAGAAATATATAGTTGTTTCAGTACAATCAGTCTGCAAATATGCAGAACTGTGCAGTTAAATTGTCACAATGTTGCAACATTTTTTTGTTGTTCAGTTTTACAAAATAAATGCAGGTGTGTCCATGGCATCACTGACTGAACTGTCTTTCAACTGGACGGGATTCATCAGTGCTATGATATCCAACATTTCCTTCACTTATAGGAGCATATATTCGAAGAAAGCTATGGTTAATAATGCAACTTTCATTTAGCTTTCCTCTTCGTAAATCCTATTAAGGATGCTGTTAAGAGCATGTTTGGCTAAGCTTAAATAAACACGTGACCTTTTTTTTTTAATTGATCAAAGTTGGAAACAAGTAAGCAAGTTACTTTTTTTTACTTAAAAGCAAAAAAGAAGTAACATATCCAAACATGTTTACAAACTAACTTTTTACATTTTTTAAAAGTTTAGCCAAACATGCTCTAAAGCTGGAAGCGGCTTCATTCGTATATGTTATTGCTTTTCTAATGTATGCTTATTTTGCAGACTGATATGGATAGCACTAACTTGTATGCCTACATCTCTATCATTGCCCTCTTCGTCTGTATTCCACCTGCCATAATTGTGAGTCACGGTCGATGAATGGGAATATTATATTCCCTTAATTACATCTCTCACACCCATTTCTTTGCTTCCTATTTATTTCCACTGCTACTTATTTTTTTGAGCAATCACAGTTTGAAGGACCTCAACTGATAAAGCACGGGTTTACTGATGCAATTGCTAAAGTGGGCTTAACAAAGTTCATCTTAGATCTCTTCTGGGTGGGAATGTTTTACCACCTCTACAATCAGGTACATGAATTTTGGCCTTTAGCTTTAAATTATCATTTAAAGTGGATAAGCCAAATTGCTGGTCACGAGTTGTGAATAAATCATGTGATCTTTCAAAATTCGATCTTTGTAGCATGTTCTGTGTTCTTAATGAAGGCTTCATCTTGTTGGACTAATAATTAAATGATGGGTGATACTGTAACAACTTCTTTTGGTTATGTTATGGTTTTCGGTTTTCCCCTTCCAAGATGATGCTTTCTTAATGAGAAATTTGTTTTACCTTTCCCACTTTGTAGCTGGCAACAAACACTCTAGAGAGAGTGGCGCCTCTCACACATGCAGTCGGAAATGTATTGAAACGTGTTTTCGTGATTGGCTTCTCAATCTTAGCCTTTGGTATACTCACATCTCCTTAACGTAATCATATGATGTGGATGTTAGTAAATGCTAATTCCATAATTTGGATAACTATGTAAACTTTGCAGGCAACAAAATTTCATTACAAACCGGTATCGGTACTTCCATTGCAATTGCTGGAGTTGCAATATACTCATTCATTAAGGCCAAGATGGAAGAAGAGAAACGGGTAAGTCCAATTGTAAGAATAAGATATGAATGCTTGCCACACAATTGTAGCCCATCAAAATCTGATGCATATTAGAAGTCGACCTTCTAAATTTGGCTGTGCCAGTTAAGCTTATTATCCATAATTCAAAAGAATCAAGTGGAGGATGCCCTTGAGTTTTTCTTTCTTGTTTTAAGTTATTTTTTTCACTGACATGTAGAATAATATATTTTTACGAAACTTGAATTTAGTCTGGTTCATTGCTACATGGGGTAGAATTGTTTCTTGAATTTATAAATGGGGCTCTATAATCAACTTTGATAATATGTTAGGGGATTTAGTAGAAAAGCCGATCAATGCTCTCCTAACGTGCAATCTGTGACCTTTTTCGACTGTGGCCTGTGCATACAGTATCCTGATACTACCATTTTTTGGCAGCAAATGAAAGCAGCATGAGAAGAGAAGCAGGGACATGGAACTTGGAAGAAATCTTGGTGTACATTTCGAGCGTTGTTCCACGAGAGAAGAAATGATAAATCGAGTTGCTTTTAATTGTGAAGTTATAGTTTTCCCATTAATTTTCAAAAATTCAAAGTTCGAATAATTCCTAATTTTCAATTTCCTGGTGGAATACTGTATAATTTCTCCTTTTGGCCAACAGCGTGATGGGGAAACTTGTATTTTTTTTTTAATTAAGAAAATAAAATTTCAGAAACTTGGGAATGGTCCAAATGTGGCTCCTCAACTGACCAAGTTTAACGATATGTGTCCGTTGAGTGCTGTTAAACTGTCCCCTCTGGTCGTCCACTATTTTATAGTTCTGTTGGTAAAACACAGCATGATACATATTTGATCGTGGTGCTTTGAAAGACGTAAAGAGAATCGTGCACTCATAGAAAAATACATCTTTTAAATTAGTTGTGCTTCAAAGTGTGCTATTCTTAAAATAAAAAATAGAATTAAAACTAGTATACCGCTTCTTTACGGTGGGATTTGACCGTCTGTTATATCATGACGATGAATTGAGACGGTGAACAGATTTTGGAGATGATCGGTTGAGAGAGATGAAATCAAGGAGATGGATTAAGTAGTCAATGAATTTTGGAGAACATGATTTTGTGAGAGAAGAAATTGAAGACATAGTGATACACGGATCAAGTACTTTTTTCTTCTTAAGGCGGATAAAATTTTCTATAGTCGTGATAACTTTTGCATCTTTAAGTACTCGTGGTCGTAACTTTTTCTATGTTTATCATTGACTGCCTTTTCTTTCTATCTCATTTTAAACCATTTTCTCACCTCCTTGCTAAATTTTGCATCTTTATTCTCTAATTCATTTGTCATCACTCCTATTTATTTTACATTCTTTATGTAAGTCATGTTAACATTTTTCTACGCATCAATTCCACAAGTTGGTCAAATATCATTTTTATTCACATATTTCGTACAATTCACAATTTTTATCTACACATTTCGTAAGACTCATTTGTTATAATTTACAATCTTTTTTATTAAACATACTCTTACTTACATGACAGTGTTAAGGTTAGTGTCACGGACCGACTCTTCTAGTCGCGCATCACAACTATTTTTCACCCGTGCGACAATAGTCTTACTCTATTTGACTACATTCTCTCTTCTCCATCACGAGTCTAGACATGACATGTTGTTCATTTTGACCACAAAGCTTACGAGCTTGTAAATACTCGAACGCATCCCTGCGCTGCACTCAGTGCCAAGACACTCGCCTATTCGCAATGCACATCATCATTGATATTCTCAACTCTGTTGGACCCGACTTAGCTAGCTTTCTCGCATGCTTGTGCACAATATACGGTCCACTTAAATCATACTCGATGGATGGCAGCTCTCACAAGTCCGTCCGAAGCATTGAGGGTCGTTCTCATGCACCGTAACACAATCTTTGTGTTCGTCACTTCCTACAGACATATTAACTCATTGTGTTCCGCAACGCCTTCATTAGTGGCTCGCCAAGCAGGGTCAACTGATAATCTATGGCTAACTTGAAATGCCTTCACATCATACTCATTCCAACAATATCGACATCTTGTCATATTTGCCCAACTATGCGGCGTCACCCCACGATTGCATCTTTAGCCAACGGATCCCGCGGCAAGGCTAGAACACATAGCCAAAGCACACAAGTTAGCATATGAGGCCTTTAGAGTGCTTTCCTCGATAGCTCATTCGGTCTAGATGTGTTACCATATCCTTAGCGTAGCCCTCGGAGTGTAGCAATGTTCTATCGGTGACCTCAGGCCTCGTCTAGGTGTCCAACAAAGGCCAAGAAAGCCAACATCGCACGATGAATTACCGAACTCAAACAAATACTTTAGCCCTATCTCGAGGTATTTAAAGTAGGCCCTTAGTTGCCTTTACGGCCCCCAAGAATTGCGCATTTAGTGCACAAGGTTAGCCCACAGGTTGCCCCTTCGTTAGGACAGAAGCACGGAGGAGGCTTGCTGACGGCTCACCAAGAATGTACCCTTATAATAGATGCAGATAATTAATCCAAGTGACACCAATAAATGTCTTTTGGATAATGAATCATAATTTTCATAACTGATGCTCCCAACCTCCAAATGATGCTCCGTTTGATCCGTAGCGAAACTAATATCTTCAATATTAAGTCTACAAAGTTTCAGTCAACAGGTACTCGACCGTTGAGTTGTTGCCCTCGCAATTTTCTGAAATTACGACAATATCACTGCTTGATATTGTCGCCTTCACCCCCTACGTTTCATAAACAACGGACTTTGATTGTAGTTTGTCGTGGTAGGAAGCTTCCTAACTCCTTAGGCAAGCTCTCCGTAAAGCGGCTTCTCTGAACTCTATTGTTAAGGTTCTTTGCTGCTATTACGGCCACCCACAATCTCATGTCGAGCCAATTTCTCCTATCATCCTCGATAGTTACAGATATTAGCGTTAAGTTAAGATGCAATACGTATAGACTTATCTTGCTTACTCCTCGACGCACAAAGACTTTCTATATATCGGCTATTGATATGCCCCTTACTAACCTTACACAATTTTCACTATATTTAGAGTTTGATTCAATACATTATTAAGTAGATGACTTCAAAAAAATATACCATAAAACTCACATAAAATTGGCGGGTTAATTTCACTAACGGTTACTGAAGTTACCTTAAAATTTTAAAATAATTAACAAAATTAAAATTTCAAAACAATTAATGAATTTCAAAAGTTGCAGCGCTGGTTATCAAAGTATATAACCATTTTTCAAACGATCACTCTATTAAATTTTCAACCAAAAAAGATGATGTGGCAAACAATAGACCGTTATTTATTACACGACAATCCCTGCTCTTTATGTAATGTTCACTTCAATCTCTATATTTTTAATTATCTTTCAATTAAGTCCTTCAAAATTTCATTTTATGTTCTTAATATTTTTACATCTTTACACTTTGATCCCCAAATTTTTAATTATCATTCAGTTAAGTCCTCCAAAAATTATAGCTTAGGTCCTTCAACTTTTACACCTTTACACTTTGGTCTCCTCTAATATCTTATTTTAGTGATCAAAATAAGTGCATTTTTAGTAGAAAAAATAAGTGCACTTTCAGTTAAATCCTTGATTTTACACTCGAGTTTTCACATAAACGAACAAAATAATATAATGAAATAATAAACTATTTGACAGAACTCATAAATGTCTATTTTTAGTGATCAAAATAAGTATAAAACTCGCACTTATCACTTAGAGTTGATAAAAATAGAAAAAAAATATTTCATTAACAAAAAATACATTTAGACACTTGGACAAAAAGTAATGGCGAGAAGAAGATTGATAAAAAAGGTAATGGCGAGAAGAGAATGAAATGTACTGTTTGTGGGTAAAAGGGGCCACTAAAAGTGATAAGTGCGGGTTTTACACTTATTTTAGCTACTAAAATAGGCAATTTATTATTTAATCATGTTATTTTGTTCGTTTAGATAAAAATTCGAGTGTAAAGTCAATAATTTAATTGAAAGTGCACTTATTTTGACCGCTAAAATTGCACTTATTTTGGCCACAAAAATCAAGGATTTAGGGGACCAAAGTGTGAAGATGTAAAAAGTTGAATAATCTAAGCTGCAATTTTGGAGGTTTTAACTGAAAGATTGAGACCAAAGTGTAAATATATAAAAAGATTAAGCACCTAAGATGTAATTTCTGAATGATTATATGGACTAGAAATGAACATTACATAAAGTACAAGAACTGTCATACAATAAATAATAATCTATTGTGTGTCACGTCAGCACTTAACAGTGCCATGTCATTATTTCAAGTTGAAAACTTACGGAGTGACCGTTTGAAAAAGAGTTACATACTTTAGTGACCATCAACTTTTGAATTTTATTGACCGTTTTGAAATTTTAAAGTAACTTCAGTAACCATTAGCGAAATTAACCCTAAAATTGGCACACAACTTTTTCTAGGCCCCGTTTTTGGATTGATTTTGGAGCCCAACTCCTTATTGTCAAACATTCAAAAGTTGATTTAGGCGTTTGACAAATTTTTAAAAAATAATTATAAAAGAATCTAAACCATTTGGCAACAGATTTTGAGAAGCAGCAAAATTGTAGTTTTTCAGATTCTGCTTTTAGTTTTTGGCTAAATATATTCACACCACATTTAAATTGCATAAAAAGTACATAATCTTTACTTAATATTATATTTATGTTCATAATATTTTTTCATTGCATTCTTATCATCAATATTCCATTAATTAACACATATTGTCTGATAATGATTTCCATAAAAAATTCAACAACGAAGGAACAAAAATACTCATTTTCTTCTCGTATTTTTAAATAAGGAAATAAATAAATAAATATACAATTTCGATTAAATATTTGTCTCTCATTTTAAAGCACACTAATAATAATTTTAGACGAAAATGAATAGTAGGAACAAGATGTGTTAATTAATAGAATGTTAAATACAAGATCTGATGAAAAAAGTTAAGGACATAAATATGACAATAAATAAAAGTTGTGAAAATTTTATGCTGCAATTAAATTATGGTACATTTATAATTAAATGTAGTGTGAATATAACCACCCTTAGTTTTTTCATTTATCTATTATTAAAATGTCAATTTTACCTTTAATATCATATGTTTATTAATTACATATTTAAGTGATTTCACGTTATTGAATCTCTCCATATGCATTCTTCTTCATCTTTAACCTTATTCACAAATCACCATTACCAAATCAAACATTCGAAATACGATTATTTGGTGTATGATTACTTGCGTAAATTTATAGCTTTTATATTTCAAAAATATGAATTTATAGTTTTTAGGATTTCATACATTTTGTAGAATATATACAGTAATTTAAAGAAGTTGATGGGTAATTGATTATTTCTACCAGTTGCTTGATTTATATGTATATATACATAGCAATTAGTTGAAAAATAGTTTTCAGATGATTGTATTTAATCATTAAATATGAATTACTTGCAATTTGTTTCTGCGCATTCCATAGCCTCCAATATTTGGTTTTTCTTAAAATGTTTTCCTTTAAAACTCAGTTTCTAATTTGAGTATTGGTGAAAATTCATGCGCATAAAAAATCTGTTGCTAATAGACATTGAGTTGCATTTTCACCATGATTATTTTCCATCTTTACAGTAGACAATTTCAGATCTGTAGAAAGAATTTACATTAATATTGCTTTATGTGAAAGGAGTTACGAAGAGGTTGCTGTTTGTTTATGCACTGGACTTTTTATTCAATTCAGATCTTGTCATTATGTCTTTACAGAGTCAGTTTATTGACCAAAATGATAACAATGATTAAGAGATGGAAAGTGAAGAGATTGAAAGAGAACATCACAATAGCAACAATAATAGAGCACAATAAATTTTTAACTTGAGAAATCAAATTACTGTCTGATGAATGGACGATAATTTAAATATTTTAATTTTTTTTAATATTAGTTGGAAATGGAGAAATTGAGAAACCAAATTGCTGCAAGTTCTACTATGAATGATAATTTAAATTTATTTGATTTTTTACTAAATAAAAATAGAGAAACTGAGAAACTAAATTTATGCAATTCATTAATGATAATTTAAATTTATTTGACGTTTTTCCTATTATATGAAAATAGAGAAATTGATAAACCGAATTGATGCAAGTTTTATGCATAAAAAATAATATAAATTTAATTAATTTTTGCACTATATGACTATGCTTTTTATTTTGTGATTTTTATAATTTTTAAAATTTATTAGGTGTTTATTATTTTTATTTTAAAATAATGTTGATGAATGCATTATCTTGTTAAAAATATTTGACAATATTACATTTTGCTATAAAAGAAGTTTTTTTTTTTTTTTTACCATTCGTGATAATAATAATACAAAATAATATTATTATAATCAACATCTATTTTACTAATTTTATACCATCAAAGCAATAAATCATTTTTGTTTATCTCAATTATTGATTTTGAAACATACAACAATTTTGAATCAAGAATTTATCAAACACTTATATCGATTTTTTCCGATACCGATCTTTCTGCTTAAAGTGAAGAAAAGTTGATTCTCTTAAAAGCACGACAATACTGAACCAAATCCTAATAAAAAAATACCAGTGAAGTTCAATTCATTGACCAATATTCAATTAAAATTTCAAATATCTATATTACAACTCTTTGCAAAGATCATAACCCTTTCGAGAAATAGTGCATTTCACATATTCTGCAAATGTCTAATACTAAAAATAAAAAGGATAGTTTTACTATATATCATAAAAAAATATTAAAATAATTAGAAAATAATTATTCATTTTTTATATTCTAAAAATACTGTATTTATTTTTTTGTTACATTGCTTATAAAAAATATGTGTTATATTTGCTATATTAGTATACTTAAAATTTAAAATATTAAAAAGTAATTATAAAATTTTAATATAAAAAAATATGTGACAAAATTATCACAAAAAAATAAAACCGAATGATAAAATTTATGAGATTGGATAAAACACTATCATACAAAACAGTATCACAATAAAACAATATCACAACAAAATAGTATTATTAAATTAGCGTTTTTTTACAATTGTAAGGGTGTGTTGGTCTTATAGCTCTAAAATACGACTTTAATTCAATTAAGTTTTGACCATATGACTTTAGAGTCCATAAATGTCAAAACACTAATCGACTTTAAATTTAGAGAAAATTGTCAATAAGTCATCTCCACATAACTTGTTTCAAATTATGTCAAAACTTTTTTTTAAAATTGTGATTAAGTCATACTTTACATCACTATTTTAAATCAATTCCAAAATCACCATTTTTAACCATATTTTCCATTGGCACAATCTTCCAACTCCACAAACCTCCTCCACCTCCACCTCCACCTCCACCTCCACCTCCGGCGCCGGCGACCGCTTCTATGGTGCAGTGTCACTTTTTAATTCCCTACAGTAAAATTTGGGCCATCTGCTATTGAAATTGTGAAAATATCTAAGCATTCATGAAAGGATTTGTGAAATAGACTATTCCACAACTTCTTTTATTAATCCTAAAATTAGTCATTGCTGTATGAGGAATTTGTTACCCAAATTGCAGTTGTTTATACCCGATATAGTGGATAATGATTGGGTTGAGATGTTTCTTAATTGTTATTGAAAACTATTGGATTTAAATACTGCAATCAAGATGTTGGAAGAAAAATCAAAATCTGAGGCAACTAATTTTCAGAAACTTCATTTTGCGTCTACTATGAGAACAACAATGTCATGCTTGATTCAGATGCATTACTGTCCTGGATATATATTGGGGAACAATTAGTATCCTGGATATTTGCTAGTAAAGAGAAAGCACAATAAGGTAAGAAAATTATTCAGTTACATAAGCATGCTGGACATTTGCTAGTGAATGATCTCTGTTGCAAAGAGATAATTAAATGAGAGCATGATGTCCCCCAAAGTTATGACTCTGTGCTAAGAAAGTGGCAATAAGATCTCATTGTTAAAAGAGAGCATGATGTTTGATAATGTATTATAGAAAAACAATATCACAGAAGATATTGTTAGTCATGTGTGTTGTTTGATATTGTATTATAGAAAACAGTATCACAGATATTGTTTGATACTGTTTTAATTCATGATACTGTTTGAATCTATGTGGAATGAGTTTTATTTATGATACAGTATTTTTATCTTTGATACTGTTTAATTATGGCAATGTTTGAACTTGTGATACTGTTTGAATGTCTTAGTTTTGTCTATGATACTGTTTTAATCCTATGATATTGTTTGAATGTCTTAGTTTTAATTTATAATACTGTTTTTTTAGGTAATGTGCATTAGTATATTTTGATACTATTTTAATCCATGATACTGTTTTAATCCTATGATACTGTTTGTATGTCTTAGTTTTAATCCATGATACTGTTTTATTTAGGTAATGTGCATTAATATATTTTGATACTATTTTAATCTATGATGCTGTTTTTTTTCATGATACTGTTTGAATCTATGTGGAATGAGTTTTATTTATGATACTGTACTTTTATCTTTGATACTATTTAATTATGGCAATGTTTGAACCTGTGATACTGTTTGAATGTCTTAGTTTTGTCTATGATACTGTTTTAATCAATTATACTATTTTATTTAAGTAATGTGCATTAGCATATTTTGATATTGTTTTAATCCATGTTTTAATCTATGATACTGTTTTGCATAATATAGTATCAAACAAAATACATGGCTAATTAAACAATATCAAATATAAAAGCATGGTATAATAGTCATGTGTGTTGTTTAATACTGTATTATGCAAAATAGTATCACAGAAAATAGTATAACAATAGAAATAAACATAGAATTCGCATATGTGCTCATAATTTTTATTATAATATGTTTTCGGAATGGTCTCGACGAGACGGTAAAGACTAGTCGTTTTGCCAATGCGTATGATGGATTTTACCCATTTGAAGTCGTTTCTTTAGCTTAAAATTACAATATTTAATTTTTTTTGTCAAAATAGTATCACAAATCCTTTAAAACAGTATAACGGATAAATGTATCTTTATTGAAGTCACCCTTCTTCTTTCTCTTGTTGAACATCCTTTGAACTTGATCATTTTTCATTAACATTCTCAGTTCTTGACTAAACAAGGTTCACTACAAGAATCATAAACTTGTACTTGACTACTCATAACACCAATAATCATAAACTTGTACTTGGTTACTCATATCGAAAACTCTAAGATTAAGTTGATTCATGAATCTCAAGGTAAGTCATGAATTAGATATTGTTGAAATTTCAACTTGTTAGAGAGATCTGTCGAGACTATGAACATGTTTGAGATTCAATTAGGACATATATTTTCATTAGATATATAAGTATAAATATATATGATGTTTGGGTAAATAGCACAAAACGTCCCTACCTATTGGCCTTATTGTGGAAAACATCAATACCTTCTAAATTTTGGCACTTTCACCCTTACTTACTGGATTTCTTGCGCAAAACGTCATTCAGTCCAAAAATCAGCCATTAATATAGGGGTAAATTAGTCCAACCACTTTTTTCACATATATATTACTTCTTTTAAAATTGGGAGGCTTCCCATGCAATTTCCAAAATTGCACGGCAGACCCCCATCTCCAAATCTGCCAAAACGACGCAGGCTGAAAGTGGAAGCAAGAAGCTTGTCGAAAGTGGCGCGCCGCCGCCGCCAACCCCGTGGAATTCAAAGACGTTAGGAAGTGATTACATCCGGAAGTCCAAGAAAATCTTGAAACAACTTGTTGGAGTTCTCTTGAAGATCGATATTGCATACGTACACGCGCGTCGAGGAGGTCAAGAAGAGGTAAACTCCGCTCTTCGGGTTGATCGAAGCGGTCGAGTGGTGGCGGTGGCGGCGACGGCGGATTTTATCACGGACCGAGCGAAAGTCGAGTTAGGGATTTTCCGTGGGAGTAAAGCCGGTCGTCGTTTTTCTCCGCTCCGATATGGACATTCTGGCGAAATGTTGGCGCCGGTTTGATCGGTGTAGATTCTAACCGTTTTCCACCACCCGGCGATGACGGAGGCTTCGAGTCAAGGCGGAGAAGGAGCGATGAAATCACGGATTATATCGTTTTGGGATTTTTTCCAAATGCCGTACCAAGGTGGATAAACAAATGATGTTGGTACGTGAGTACAAGTCCCGTGTGATACTTCAAATGAACAAATTTTGAAGAACCTTCATACTTTTTCGACCCACCGTAGATAAAATCTGTTGTGTTTGGCTTTTGGTTGGGCCATGGACGCCATCCGACGCCAGGGCGATGAAGAAGAAGGGGCTCTGCCGTTTTGGCGAGATTTGGAGATGGGGTTTGTGGTGCAATTTTAAAATTGCATGGGAAGCTCTCAATTTTAAAAAAGTAATATATATGTGAAAAAAGTAGTTGGACTAATTTATCCCTATGTTAATGGGTGATTTTTTGGGTCAAGGACGTTTTTTGCAGGAATCCAAAGAGGTAAGGGTGAAAATGCCAAAATTTAGAAGGTAGGGACGTTTTCCACAATAAGGCCAATAGGTAGGGACGTTTGGTGCTATTTACCCATGGTGTTTAATAGTAGACGAATTAATCAGTAGAGAATAAACAAGAGAATAATATTATTCTTAAAATGTTCCATTAATATTACAAAATCATAGGTTTAACAATATCACAAAAAACAGTATCACAACAAAACAATATCACAATTAGCATTTTTTACAATTAAGGGTATGCTGGTCTTTTAGTTCTAAAATATGACTTTAATTAAATTAAATTTTGAGTATATGACTTTATAATCCATAAGCGCCAAAACAATGATCCATCTTGAATTTACCCTTAAATTTATCCTTTATTTTATTACTCATGTTGGACCCAATTCGCATTAGCCCCATATGTAACCCAAGACATGCGAAAACTTACTGAAGCCCATTATAACAAAACTCAGGTCTCAGAACCCAGTCCTTATGAATTAAGATCGTTAGCACCCAAAAATATGAAAGTAAAAAGCAAAAAGCAAAAAGATTCCCAAGCAAAGAAACAAAAGATTATACAACTTGAAAAACCCATAAATACCAAAAACCCAGAAACAAAATAGAAAGTTTCCGAAAGTTAGCGCCCAAAAAATGGATCCCATTACATGTAACGTGTTTTAATGCCACCCAATACCAAAAAAATCAATTCATGAAACAATATTCAAAAAGGGAAATAAATTTAGAAAAAAACTATGGAATTTGATAGAACCAAGAACGGGAAGGACTTTTACTCCTACTTGTACTGTTCTTTTTGTGTTGGTTTTAATTTCCTTTTTATTAATTATAATCGATTCCTTCCTGATCTACATTATTCTTTCGTCGCTTCCTTTTTAATTATTGTTTTTCTGTTTCTCTCTCAATATTTTCGCATTCACAATTACTGGCACATTTATTCCGTATATTATTTGAAGTATATCTCATGCTTTCTGTCAAAATTTTGTCCTTTTTGTTTTCTTTTCTCCCAAGATACGGATTTGTGTTGTTTTAGCCCTAAGTTTCGATTTCTAGGGTTCAGATTGATCTGGGATGGAGGCGGGTTCGGAAGGAGGGATCAACAGGAACGTGAATAAAAGCCAGTCAGAGGGCCCGAAGAGGCCCAAGCGTCAGATGAAGACCCCCTTTCAATTGGAAACCCTCGAGAAAATCTATGCTAGTATGTCTATTTTTCTGATATATGTACGTAAATGTTTTGTCATTTGAAACCGTGTTTCTGATTGGTTTGTCTGATCATACGAGTGAATTTTGAATTCCTTAGATTTATGCATATGTTTATGTGAGATTAATCAGATATTTGAATGTTTATGTGGAGGTTGATGTGTTTATGTTAGCATTTTTTACGATCCTTTATTATATCTGGATATTTTCTTGGTGAAGATGTGTAATTTCCATTGAAATCAGTACAAGTTCTTTTATAATCAAAGTTATTCTTTGTTATTTGGTGTGTGGAAATATACTAGATATTAATTTTGAAGTAACGAAGATCTAAATTGACCAAGCTTTGGTATTTTTTGTGGATAATGCAATAGAGATGTGTAATTTGCACATTTATGAGTGTGCTATTTGTATGCAGTGACATATGGTTTGTTTCTTTTGGTGTAAGAAAACTAGATTTCATTGTTGACACTATGCTCACCGTGGTAATTTTATGTAGTGGAGATGTACCCATCTGAGGCAACTCGAGCAGAATTATCGGAAAAACTAGGTTTATCGGACAGACAATTGCAGATGTGGTTTTGCCACAGGAGGTTGAAGGATAAGAAGGAGGCTGCTGGTGTGGCAGCCATGAAGCCATGCACCCCTGTTTCAGTTGGGAGGAGGGGGTTGATGGAGTCACCTAGAGATGAATTGCCGGTAGCCGAGCCTGGCAGCGAACATGGCTCGGGGTCGGGGTCGGGGTCGGGCTCTGATTCAGGTTCCAGTAAGTTTGATAATGGAGATGATATGCCATCTGTGCCAATAAGGTATTATGAATCACATAGGTCAATAATGGAGCGAAGAGTGATAGCTTGTGTGGAGGCACAGTTGGGAGAGCCGTTACGGGAAGATGGACCAATTCTTGGGGTCGAGTTTGATGTACTGCCACCTGGTGCATTTGGTTCACCAATAGGTATATATATTCTGACCTGTTATTTGTGGATTCTTTGTATAGCATGATTATATGGTGTTGCTGCTAAGTTGTGTACCTGCTGAACACTTGTGTCCTCATTTTCACAAAAAATGAAGTCTTATAGCATCCATTTGGCTAAATTATCAATTCTGATAAGTTATTTTCTTTTATTTTCTTAATTCTCATAAACTATGTATGGGTACCTGACTTTTGAACTTGATTGGAACTGTTGCTGGAAGACTTTGGAGAGAACTTATGTTGTGGTGGATTATATTGCTTGAGAGTACACATTTTGTATTATTTGACATGAAAGTAGTACTGTTTCACGGCATCAAAGAGATCCTACCTCTTTGTGTCAGCGAATGATACTCTTGATTTGTATGGATAAATTATCTTGCATTAGTTGGTTTGTCTGTATTGTATTGCTGGATAAAATCTTAACTAATTGATTTGTAGCCAAATTGGAGGATGTAAATTGTTTTGTTTTCTATAGCCCATGTTGCTGTATGAGTTTGCATTTTTGTGCGCTGTTGTTAATTACTAACATTTCTTTATCTTGCTTACAAAAACAGTGCCAGCTGAGCATCGGGACAGATACAGGCATTCTTATGATGGCAACTTTTTTGATCCATGTGATGTCAAGCAAAACAAAGTTTGTTCTCTATCTTCTTTATATCTATTTGTGCTTTTTCCTATACATTATCAACCCCCCCCCCACACACACACACACACACACAAAAGAGCTTACATGCGGATAGTGATCGGTGATTAGTTCCAGCGTGTGGAGTCTGCGGTATATGACTTTCAAAGATGAGATGGCATTTGATTCTCGATGTTTATCCTATGAAACACCCTTTTCTTTCACTGTTTCAAGGACTATGATGCCTTTCTAACTCTGTTTTAGATTTTGTACAGTTGTACTTGCATTATTAGCAAACTGTTACATTTTGAATTATTTAGTCATCTGGCTTTCTTCAACTAACAAACGCCTCAAAAAAAAAAATTCCCCACCCTGAAGGAAAGAGAAAAATCTATTTCTCCAAGTTGATATGAAAGTTGTTTGTTGGAGATGTGTAAGTGTATTTTTATGCATGTTTGATGCGTGTGGTGCCATTTAACTACAGACAATAACTTAGTTTTCTCTAGTCAAATAAACAAGTGATTTGATGTTTAATGTGTCTTATTCCAGGATGTAACCAGTGGTCTTCACGAGCCTCCTGAACCCAAGATCAGGTCTGATGCATATGGACATGTTGCCACGTCTTACCTCTATAATTCACCAGTTGATGGTCCTACTGCAAAGAGTTCGTCACTCATGCATGGAAATGGGCGTCTGCATAAAGAATATGCTGTTGAAAGCCAGGTGTCAAGTGCTGACTTATCGTCTCAATCGGGCAGGCAGAGGCAGCCCTCCTCACCTCCATGGAATGGTGAATTTATACCATACGATGAAGATACTTCACAGATGGAGCGAAAACGCAAGGTATTTTGATGTAGTTAATGTTTGCTTTTTGTAACTTTACATTGACAGAGATTTCAATTTGTCTTGCTGGTTCAGTTAAAATTGTTCTTACCTGTTGCAGATTGACGAAGCTAGAAGTGGAAGGGAAGTTCAAGTCCATGAAAAGAAGATTAGGAAAGAACTTGAGAAGCATGATCTTCTAAGGCAAAAGGTTTGGACTTTCTAGATTTCATCTTGAATTTCTAGTGAACTTCTTTATAGAAGGATTAAATGAGAAAAGTACTGCTTCCACTGAAATCTGATAATACTGCCTTTTTAAAAGAGGGAAGAGCAAATAAAGAAAGAAATGGAGAAGCAAGACCGTGAAAGAAGGAAGCAAGAACAAAAGATGACCCGAGAACAGCAAAGGCAGGAGGAAAGATTTCAGCGTGAGGAACGGCGCGAGATGGAAAGAAGGGAAAAATTCATGCAAAAGGAGCTTTTGCAGGTAGGTTTGATTTCTGCTTTGCTGCTTCTATTTGACTATATATATATCCGCATCTGGTAGATAAAAGGATACACCTGTCTTCTTATTTGCCTCTCCAGGCAGAGAGGAGGAAACAGAAAGAAGAGCGGCAAAGAGAGAAGGAAGCGGCAAGACAGAAAGCTGCAGTTGAAAGAGCAATGGCACGGAGAATTGCTAAAGAGTCCATGGAGCTAATAGAAGATGAGCGTCTGGAACTAATGGAATTGTCTGCTTCAAGCAAAGGATTACCTTCAATTCTCTCTCTTGATTATGATACTCTTCAGAATCTTGAGTCATTCCGAGGTTGGCGTTGCTTGCCATAATTTCAATGAGATTTTCTTGTGATTATGTATCTATACTGATTAGAATTATAAATATATGTTTTTTCAATTTAAGTGAGATGCCCTTTTGGTTTGCCTTTGTATTCTTTCCAGAGCATCAAGGTGTGACCAATTAGTAAAGCACTGAGCTTTTAACAAGTTGTTTTTGATGCTTGTTTGATTAGTCTTCTCCTCTTTATTGCTTGAATAATTTGTACACAAATCTAATGTTAAAATTATTCATTTTGAAGGAGATATTCAATTAATAAAACGATGAAATTACTGCATTTTACCGTCTCAGAGATGGTGACAGTTATTACGTTTGAAACTCATCCAATTATTCATTTTCTTCCGCTATTATTTTTTAGTTATTTCTAATCTTTCTACATGGCAATCTTGCTGTCTAATATGACATGGTGTGGATATTGGTCCACACAATTTATGGGTCTCCCATCTTGTATGAAAGCTACTTTTTTGCCAAACATCCTCAATGCTATCATACTATGCTTTAGTCAACAATTTGATAAGAAGTATTTAAGTTTTTTTTTTTGGGAGAAATTGCTATTTTCTTCATTGAATCATGTAAATGTTTTGGTCTGGTTTAATTGCTCGAAGTTTCTTAGCTGCTGAATGACAACCTTTTCTGATTCAGATGCTTTGAGCAAATTCCCCCCGAAGTCTGTGAGATTGGAAAAGCCATTTGCTATTCAGCCCTGGATTGATTCAGAGGAGAATGTTGGGAACTTGCTCATGGTATGTTTCTGTGACCATGGATTCTGCCTTTACTGTTTATTGTGCGGAACTTGTGAAAGATGTAGTATATGAAGCATATTTTTATGTACATGTTAGTTGTTGTGTCTCGATGGTTCTCTTTTGTAAATATGTCCAAGTTCTCGTTTTATCGCTGTACAAAAGAGAGAGAGAGAATGGGTGGGGGCTAATAATTTTTATATGCTGCAAATAAGTGGTTGGGTAAATGTATCTCTGATGATATGTTTTCTCATCTCTGCATTCTTCTGTCTCATGTTACCAAAAGTATATCTGGAAGTCAGTTTATCCATCACAGTTAAAAATGAACTTATTCTTTGCAGAGGTGCTAGGTACTGTTTACTGAATTAGTATTGCAGTAAAGATGAGTTGTCAGTTTCTTGTACCCACAATTCTTCATTTCAGAGTTTTGACAGTACACTTACCTTTTCAGGTTTGGAGATTCTGCTTTACTTTTGCTGATGTTCTTGGGCTTTGGCCTTTTGCCCTAGATGAGTTTGTCCAAGCTTTCCATGACTATGTGAGTTTTTTCGCAACGCCTTTTGTTTTAACTATGCGATTTTACTTCTTTTTCCCACTCTGTATTGGCTTTTCGCTTGTCTTCTTGCTTTCTGGTGCAGAAAGGCACAGAATGCATACTAATGTTTTTATTCCTAACTCTCTTTTTATCTGTCTATTTCCCATTTTAATGTTGGATGTGGGGTATTCTGTATCGAGTATTTATTTTGCCTTTTCCCTTGTCAGGATTCAAGACTGCTTGGTGAGATGCACATTGCTCTTCTCAAACTCATCGTAAAAGATATTGAAGATGTTGCGAGAACACCTTCTGGTGGGCCTGGAACAAATCAATATACTTCTGTTAATCTTGAAGGTGGACATCCTCAGATAGTTGAAGGGGTAATTACTCCTATGCGTTCTACAGCTCTCATGCTTCCTTCAATTGCTTTATGTTGGATGCTTAATTTTTGGATGAAATCTTATGTAGTCATTTTGCATGCCAGGCATATTTGTGGGGTTTTGACATATGCAACTGGAAGAAGCACTTAAATCCATTAACGTGGCCTGAAATATTGCGGCAGTTCGCACTCTCTGCTGGATTTGGCCCACATTTGATGAAAAAGAGTGCTGAAAAAGCGCGTGTACGTGATAATGCTGAGGTGCTTTTATTCATTGCTTCCCCATCTGTGTTGTTATTTGTCAATTTTTGTCACTTAGATTAGGTTAAGATTTATTATTAAGTTCATATTTACGTGGATCTGAGACTTTCTGTTGTCCATTAACAGATAAATATGATCCTTCACCCTTATGGTGCATGAATCCTGCAAAAGAGTGGATAGGAAACTTGGATGTGCTTTTACGCTACACACACCACTTAAATTGGAAGAAGAATAATCAATTAGCGAGAGCATACGAAATAAGGGTCCTAATAAATAATGGATGGTGATCGGAATATCTATATATGAAATTAATGATGGAAAGGGTTGTATGCAGAGAATTTATGATACAGCAAAAAACATTGTATTCTAGATTGGTCATCATATTTATGCAAGAAGAGAATTTAATTGTGTGAAAATTAGTCAGTTTCAAACATCACGGTATTGCATAAAATTATAGTTCCACGCGAAGAAGTGCTTTCGAATATCATTGATATTTGCATTCATTCAGAGTTTTAATTTTACATTTTCATCTCCTTCCCCGCTTCCCCAAATTCCACCTTCTAGATAACCAGAATAAAATACTGATGAATGATATAACTGCATCCTTATGACAGTTGCATTTTTTCCCCCAGAATAAAGGTTGTGAAGATGCAGTATCCACACTACGAAATGGTTCAGCTGCTGAGAATGCTGTTGCAATTATGCAAGAAAAAGGTACCCTTCAACGCAGAACAAGGCATCGGTTGACACCAGGAACTGTGAAATTTGCTGCTTATCACGTTCTTGCTCTTGAAGCAAGCAAGGGACTGAATGTTTTAGAGCTTGCAGATAAGATCCAGGTTAGAATAAACTATTGCTTGGTCACTCCTACACTGTGTACGCTATTCTTCATTTTTTTATTTTTTATTTTTCTGATTCAAGTTTGCTTTCATGAAGAAATCTGGGCTCCGTGACCTGACAACAAGCAAGACTCCAGAGGCTTCTATATCTGTTGCTTTGTCTAGGGATCCAATACTTTTCGAAAGAATAGCTCCTTCAACGTATTGTGTACGTCCTGCTTTCAGAAAGGATCCTGTTGATGCTGAATCGATACTTGCCACGGCCAGGGAGAAGATACAGAAATATGCAAATGGTTTTTTAGCTGGTCAGAATGCTGATGACGAAGAAAGGGATGATGATTCTGACTGTGATATGGCGGAGAGTTCAGAAGTTGTTGGTTTAGCAACTCCATCTGATGCGAAGAAAACCGGGGAATCTTCCAATGAAGTTGGTGCCTCTGTGAATAGAAAAGATAATCTCCCTGATGAAACTGCTCTGCACAATGACAATGGTAACGCTCTTTAGATTTTTCATATGTTTCCTTTATGCAATGAATTTTTCTTGATTTCTTCCGAGCATATAGTGATGAAAATGACATCTACCTTAATGATCAATCAATTGATGTTGCGATTAAAGGTATTGGAGTAGTTTATCGTGACCAAGAAGGTGTAGAGATTGATGAAAGCAGATCAGGTGAACCCTGGGTTCAAGGACTTACCGAAGGAGAATATTCTGATCTATCTGTTGAGGAGCGTCTCAATGCCCTTGTTGCCTTAATTGGGGTCGCAAATGAAGGAAATTCTATCCGTGTAATTCTTGAGGTCAGTTTTTGGACAATTCTGGTGCACACTATATAATGCAATGGATATGAAAATTGAAAATAGGAAATTCAAGACCTTGTAGTTTTCTAACAATGAGATTGTTGCAGGATCGGTTGGATGCAGCAAATGCTCTAAAAAAGCAGATGTGGGCAGAAGCCCAACTAGATAAAAGGCGTATAAGAGAAGAGATAATAACGAAGTTTAACGATTCTTCTTTTAATGGCGCTGCAGAGTGTGTTCAAAGCCCATTGTCTGTTACAGAAAATAAATTGTACGATGCATCTGTAACAACTATAGGGAAAGATGAACCTTCCAGGGCTGCAGATGATGTTCATAATTCCACTGATAATCCAGCACAGGGTACCTCTATGAGTCAGTTACCCTACCCAATTCAGCAGAATGGATATATGACAGAAAGGTCACGGTTGCAGTTGAAATCTTATATTGGCCACAGAGCAGAAGAAGAATATGTATACAGGTCCCTGCCTCTTGGTCAAGATAGAAGGCATAATCGTTACTGGCAATTTGTTGCCTCTTCTTCTAGCCAAGACCCTGGTTCTGGCAGAATCTTTGTTGAATCACCTGATGGCAATTGGATGCTAATTGACTCAGAAGAGGTATGATCGTGTTTATTTAGCCTCTCTTCCATTTCTTTCTTACTGCATGTTTTAGGTCTAGGAAGAGTAGTATTGAAATTCAGTCAAGTGGACTGTCTTTCAATATTAAATGTGCCCCCTCCCCCTCTCCCAATTTTGAGAGAAGGAGATGCAAGTGGAAGTGTTACATTGGAAATTGGTATTAAATATTCATCTATTGCTAGACAGTGAAGCTTTTCCCTGTTCATGCCATTTATGTATCTTGTGTATTTTCTCATTTTGTGGCCTTGATATAGTAATTTGTTTCCTTCATGTAGGCATTTGATGCTCTTTTGGCATCCTTGGACATGCGTGGGGCTAGGGAATCGCATTTGCATATAATGTTGCAAAAGGCTGAGATTTCATTCAGGGCACGAGTCCATATCTTGGACCAAAGTGGAAACAGACATCAAAATGAAGCTGCTGAGGTAAATTCTATACATAGTTGGGGCACTGGTGCTGATAGTCCTGGCAATGCCATTTGCGGCACAAATGCTGATACGAGGGAGCGATCACTTTCTTTTAAATTTGATCTTGGGAGGAGTGAAACAGAGAAAAAGAATGCTTTGAAGAGATACGAGGATTTGCAAATTTGGATGTGGAAAGAGTGCTTCAACTCATCAATTTTACATGCCTTGGCTTATGGGAAGAAAAGATGCTCGCCTCTACTGGGAATTTGTGATCTCTGCTTTGGTACTTACCAGTTTAAAGAGGATCTCTGCCCTTCTTGCCAAAAAAAATTTGGCGAGGCTAGTATTAATGGAGAAGAAAAATTAAAACCTGGGACATTTGGTTTGATGTTTACGAACTCGTCACTCCCGCTGAGGATCAGATTGATCAAGGCCCTGTTAAGTTTCTTTGAGGTTAGGGAACCAAGTACTTGGAGGATGCTTTTGCTAGCACTTCTAATTTTTCTAAGTTGTGTAGTTCATTGTACAAATTTCCTTAACTTTCTACCGTGTGGGTTGTTTAGATATTTTGTATTTCTAACTTACAGGTTTCTGTTCCATCTGAGGCTCTTCAATCTTCTTGGACGGAAAACTGTAGGAATACTTGGGGCTTAAAGCTGCTGAATTCTTCATCCACCGAGGATCTTCTACAGGTTTTCATTTCTTCTTCTTTTTTATTCAGTTTTACATATTTGGGTGATAGTTTGACATGAATTTGTCAAGATAGGCACTTTGCTCTTTTTAGTTTTCTTTTCATACTTTTCAGATACAGGCGCACATCATATATCTTCAGCTCTAATTTTGTTTATGTTTAATGCATTACACTTTGGGAAGTATCAGTTTCCTTGGGCCTGTATGGAAGTAAGTGCGCTATATAGTAGTTCACTCAATGTCAAATAAGCATAGTGCTGTGTAGGATGAACAACTTGTTTTTGTGGCTGAAAGAATTTGCTTATCGTGTCTAGCAGTCTTTCAGGAGGTGATTTGAGTTCATCCCTGAGGATGAAGATAAGGATCCTATTAAGTATTGTTTCGTAATAAAAATCATGTACTCTTAGGATCATGGAGACTTAGCTAAACATTCTCAAAAAGACTGATTGAATTGGACTGGAGATATTGACAGCTACTTGAAGGTATAATAGGCAGTTTCTGATGAAATATTTTAGTTATAGGAACGTTTGTCACAACATTTGGCCTACTACTGGGTTAGTGGTTATTGCTTGATACTGACTCTTCAACATATTTCACTTGTCAAATTTATGAAATGTATGTATTCCAGACTGATGTTACCATTTTACATAGACAATGACTTCCAACATTAGTTACTTATTGATTTTTACTGCCTATAATAGTGGAAATTCATACGTAATGTAATTTCTCCTGCAGGCAGGATCATACGTAATGTAATTTCTCCTGCGGGCAGGAAACTTAATCTAGATAATAACCAAGGCTTACTACTGTTTTCCAAATTGTTGCAGATTCTAACTCAGATTGAGGTTGCCATAAAACGCAATTATCTGTCAGCAGATTTTGAGACAACAGAAGAATTGTTGGGCTACTGTACCTCATCAAGAGGTGCCTCTTATGAATTTGCCCATCCCGGATCGTTTCCCCAACTTCCTTGGATTCCACAAACTACTGCTGCTGTGGCTCTGAAGCTTTTGGAGTTGGATGCCTCTATTTCCTATGTCAAACAACAGATGGCCGAATCTCACGATGTAGACAAAGTGGATCCTCTTCCAGTTAATTCTCTTTTCGCACACTAGCACATAAACATTGTTTGCAAGTGTTTAATGTGTGTATTCTTTTATTTCGCTCTATATGAAGCATGGTATTGTTTTATAATGCACATCGTTTTATAAAGCGTTGATTGATGACTATAAAGATCTTGTCTAGCTCCCATACCTTTGAAGTAATACGTGCTTAAAGTTCTTCCCTGTTTCATGCAGAAGTTAAAGTTGAAGTATACTTACTCAAAGGATATCCAAAAAGCTGAAACATCAGAATTTGATCAACATGGACCTATAAAAGTGGAAAACTGGGATCATCTGCGTCACACTCATGGCAGCTCAGGTTATAGGCAGATGGCTCGTAGGCGGGGGAGTGGCCGGCCACATGGAAAGTCTCGGAAAAGAATTGCTGGTTCAAAATTAGAATCTGGTAGGCACATTATGAGACAAGAGGAGACATTGTCTCAGGTGCTTATGCAGCAGGGAGAAAGAATTCATGGACATACGCATATCCGGGGTCCTCGAACTCTTAGGAGTAGGAGGAGAATAGAGAAAAAGGAATCCGAAAGGACGTTCCCTGATTACTTGGGTGACAAGGGCACCCTTAAGAATGTTGTGGAAAAACCAGTGGTGACTTTGAACAATGCAAATATTGAACGCCAAAATGATGGCAGTAGTAACAGCATGGAAGGAGGCGATTTTGATGATGATGCAAACGGTAGCCCTTATGAGTTTGAAAAATGGAGAGCAAGTTATGGCGTTGTCCCCCACAGAGATAGAAAGATGGTGGAAATGAGCGACGAGGATGCAAATGAAATTGATCAAAATAATGTTTATGACAAGGAGGGTGGTGAAAATATGGAGGAAGATATGGCGATGAATGCTTATTATTCGGATAGGAATAGCGATGGAGACAAGGATGATGGCTCTGATTCTCTGATCTCTGGAGATTATAGCGACTGAGGTTACAAATTTTTGTGTTATGCGGAAGTTCGGTTGCTTCGATCAATAGTCTTTCTGTACTGCAGGCATTCTTTTGGATTTTTTAGTATTCTTTGAAGATGCAGCTCGCATTGGCTGGTCTTGTGAAATATTATAAAGGTATAGAGTAAAATTAGAGTACTTTATGTTAACGTATGAGAAAGATGATCAATTTTGCAATGCAATTGGCTAATGATATTCAGTGAGCGGATGAGTCTTGTACAAATAGTGCTACAGTTCCGTTGAATGCGTGTAAATGAGTTCCTTTTTTAGCTTTTGGATGAGACGATAACATGATATTTGAGCCACATTTATAAAAATTGAACTAGTTCAGGTTTTTGATTAAAAGATCAATCCAAAATGCATATGAAGAAACGTATGTAACTCCTCCCTGATAGCTTTCCATTATTTGGGATAATGCTCACACTTCATTCAATCGTAACGTGCACAATCTCGTACAAGATGCACCAGGTCAAACAGTTGAGCTACATCATATCAGTGCCAAAATAATTCACAACTAAAGCTATATAGAAGCTGATGTTATATTACTAATGATTTATATCAGAGTCAAGATTCTGCTTTGTAAGTTGTAACTGGGAATTAATGAAAAAGAGATCTCTAACTGATATTTCCACCACTATTTGTTCTGATTACAAGCAATATGTAATGGCAAGCTTATTCGTGTGGTCTTTTTCTGAACAAGGCATATTAAGGGACACTTACAATGCAACTCAGTTTCATTCTTAGAAGGGAACTCCCCTGATTCAGACAAAACAAAGTAAAAAAAAGGGTAAATTTACAACTAAATATCACCACAACTAGCAAAGAATTGGTATTTGGATTAAGGGGCAAGTAGTTTCTTGATGCCGGACTTCTGCTCGGCCGTCAACCTAGTTGGGAACCTTATGTTGAATTTGATCCTCAGATTGCCCCTTTTCGAGGGTTCTTTTGGGATAGGCATTCCTTCTTTGGGCACAACCTCTTCGTAGCTTGGATGAATAACATTGTTGATGGGTATCGTTAAGGTCCTCCCATCTAGTGTTGTGAGACGGACCGTGTATCCTGTTAATGCTTCAGCAAGCGATATTTTCTGCGTAACAACAAGATCGTTACCTTCCCTTGTGAACACGCTGTGGGGCTTCTCGTCAACTATGAATACTAGATCCGCTGGAACAACATTTGGTTGCTCATTTCCTTTCTCTGGGAATGTGATCTTTGTCCCCTTCTTCCAGCCAGGTTTGATATCTATGGTAAGAATCTCCTCTACGGGTAAGGTCTTCCTGTTCAATAAGAACGATTGCCATAAGAGACCCCATCAATAAACAAAACCCACAAGAGACAAGCAAGTAAATATCCAATAAAGAATGTTCGCCTAAGCTTAAAAGTTATCAAAGGTACGTATAGTGCAAGTAAGCAAGCATGGTATATAAGAATAACATACCCACTGGCATCAGCTATTTCTCTGGATATTTTCATCCTCTTTGTGGTTCCCTTGTAGAGCTCTTCCAGGCTACAAGGCAATGTTTGTTCAATTTGTGGTGCCTTCCGAGGCGCTGAACTCATTGGTCTACCTTCTCCGAATGAACTAAATATATCGTCACCGAACATTGAACTAGAAAACCTAGTACCACCACTCCTCATACCACTGCCACCACCCATCCCTCCGAATGGACTTGAAAAGCCAAAGAATTCAGCAAAAATATCATTGGCATTTCTCGGATTGAAGTGAAATACGTTTGGTCCATCTCCTGTCCGGAAAAATGTAGCACCTCCGGGACCAGCGCCACCAGCACCTGGTGGCGGCACTTGACCTTTTAGGCCTTCTTCACCATATTGATCATAGATGGCCCGCTTGTCGGAATCACTTAAAACCTTATGAGGGACAAAAACATCATCAGATTCCGCTTCATACAAACATCCCCAATAATACATAGATAAACACAAATTACTGATAAAAATTTCAAGTGCATCCGTTGCAGCCATATGTTTTGCGTCTAATAATACACAGATAAATACAACTTATTCAATAGAATTTGACATAATCAAGTAATCTGCGACCCAATACCCAAATTTGACAGTAAGGTGAAGATTGAGCGTTCAAAGAAATACAGACCAATACAAACCAAGTTTAGGTGCCTAACATATCCGTTTTAACATTTTTCACATCAGCAAGATGATAAAAGAGAATCAAATGAACAAAATTCTACAGAAATCCAACAAAAATTTAACGTCTGTGACGATTAGCAAGTAGCAACTCTACTAAATGGAGTCTAGCCATCAAGAATTGATAACTTAAAAAATCTTAAAAACCACCTTTAAAATATGAAAAGAAATGGGGACTAAATGCAAAACAATTACTAGAAACATAATGAGAATAAGTCACTGAATTCCAAGATGATTAAGTATACATACAATTCAAAAACACATAATAGGTAGGTAACATACCTCGTAGGCTTCAGAAATCTGTTTGAATTTGGCCTCAGCTTCTATCTTCTTGTTGGGATTCTTGTCGGGGTGCCATTTCATGGCCAGTTTTCTATAAGCTTTCTTCAAATCCTCATCTGTTGCATTCTTATCCACCTGTAATATTTTATAGTAATCCACACCCATAACTTGTTACTTTTTTCTTTGTTATGCTAATACTAAATAAAGTTGAGCAGATATCGTATTATATATATTGTTTGTTGGAATTATTTGATGAGGAGTGAGGACAGAAGAAGAGATATAGAGAGTGAAAGAGATGAGTCTGGAAACGAACAGAGGTATACTTGAATTGTGTGGAACTTTCCAGATTTTTGTTGGGTTTAGTTGGTCCAGACCCGGGCCTGATCCATTACAAACAAGGAATAAACAGAGTAATACACTAAATTTGGGGACTACACTGAAAAATATCCAGGAAAATACCGCATCGAGACAATTGTTTGGAAAATCACCCAAAATAACAAAATTCGGCGATTTCAACCTCAAAACAACCAAATTCGGCGACCAAATACCAAAATCAGCCTTGTTCTTCCAACATCTTCAACCGAGCTCACTTCATTTCAAATTCTCCGTGAAATTTTTCCAAATTTCAGAAAATTAAAACCCTAATCGATCCAACTTAGCAGATTTGGTGTTTTCCGAAGAACGATTGAAAAATCTTGAGATACAAAGCAAATTGAAGCTGGAAAATGAAGGAACTTCGCACATTCAGGTATTATCTTGATTTCCAGATTTCAGATTTAATTAAATTTTGTTGTTGGTTTTTGATTGCATTTTTGTTGATCTTTGAATATTAATTTCTTGTTAGTTTTGTTGATATTTTAATTGTATTTGTTAATTTAGAAATGGTGAAAAATATTTCAGATTTTAGATATTTAAGATTTCAGTTCATTGCTGAGAAATATTTCAGATTTTAGATATTTAAGATTTCAGTTCTTTGCTGAGAAATATTTTCATATTTTTTGATTACATCACTTGGCAACTATGTGTCGTTTTGAATACCTCTTTACTCTATTTTCTCCATGCAGGTTGAAGGAAAATATATGGAAAATCAAACCCTAGGCATCCAAGGAATTTGTTGAAAGTTTGGTCCAATTTTGAGGTCAACATATTTAAATGACCTAGGATAATTGGAAGGTACATATTATATTGTTATTGTACATGTGACCAATAAAATAGAGAGATAATATAAATAAATTATAAATTATTAAATAAATTAGGATTAGTAAAATTTGATGGAGATAAAATATAAAAAATTAAATAAAAGAGATTTAACACATATTTCGATAAATATAAATTAATAAAAAATAAATAAAGAATGTCTAGTGGACAGTGGGGTAAATTCGACCATTGAGCCTCAAATTGTACCAGATTACTATTTAACCACCCAACTTCGAATGGTATTTCAATGTCCACTATTTTTTCTACTGTGTTATTCACCCATCACTCGATGTCTAACAGTGTGCAATTCTTAACAAGACGTCCACGTGACAAATGAAATTCTGACGTAGCATGTTAACAATTTTAAATCTCACTCATTTATAAAAAAATGCATCACCCAAACACTCTGTATGAGGGAAGAAGATGGGGTTGTACTTCAATTTTGGAAAATGAAGTCGGTTATAGTTTTCACCGTCAGCTTGCCACGTCAGAAAATTATATGCCAGGTCGAATTCTCTGTTATGAGTTGACACAAGTTGGCTAATGGGTGGTGAATGGATAATGTAGTGGAAAGAAGAACGAGTATTGAGATATTTTTTAAAATTGGATGGTTAAGTAGTAACTTGGTTAAAGTTTGGTAGTCAATGGTTGATTTTACCCGTGGACAATGTGTTAGATATTGTTCACTTTTCTTTTGTCATGTAAATATTTTGAGATGACGTACTCTTTTTAGTGCAATATACGGTCATTGGAGATGCTTTTTGGTTCTATTAATGTAATATTGTTCCAATCTAGGAAATCATGAATGGAGTTAGTAGATCTAAGTATATGACAAATACATACATCAATGGTGATCTCCTCCCCCCAAGTGGGGAGCTTATGCTCCCCACTTGGACACTTGTCCAACTTTGGTTGGACAAGTGTAAAAAAAAAATGGATTTTATTTTACACTTGTCCAACCAAAGTTGAACAGTGTCCAAGTGGGAGCATAAGCTCCCACTTGGGGAGTAGATCACTCCTGATACATACATATATCAAGAAAACTTTATTAATTGTTACGGGGTTAATTCCACATACGGTCACTCAAGTTTGAGCAAAATTTCAAAACGGTCACTCAAGTTCAGAATTTACTCCATTGGTCATTAACGTTTTGGGCGTTTACTATAATGGTCACTATGTTAATGCCATTAACCCACGTAGTTGACGTGGCACCGTTTAATGCGAATGTGGCATTTACCCCGTCAATTGGTTTGCCACGTTGGATATTATTCTTACAAACTGTTAGTCAAGTTTGAGAGAAATTCTAAAACGGTAACTAAAGTTTAGAATTTACTCCATTGGTCATTAACATTTTGGGCGCTTACTATAATGGTCACTCAAGTTTGAGTGAATTTCCAAAACAGTAACTAAAGTTTAGAATTTACTTGCAAACACGCCCTTTAAAATTTAAGCAATACCAAACACGCAAAACTCCAAACATACCAAACTAGCCATTGTATGTTTCTCCAAAATCACTTGTATTTCTTAACAGTTGAGAAAATCCTCCCCCAAAATCGATTTTTCTTTGATTGAAATACTTTAATTTCATGTAAATGTGTTCATAAAAGTACTGTTCTAATTGTAATGTAGAAGAACCCTAACACCTGAACCCTAAATTGTGTTGCAACCATGTGCAAGAGAAGTCGTTTTTGTGGGCATTGCTGATTTTTCTTATTATAGGATTGTTTTGTACTTCATTTTGTTGGGCGTGATTTAGTGCTAAGTGAGAAAAATCAAGAAGTGCTTGAACCTTTTGTACTTCATTTTGTGGGGCTTCATTTTGTACATCAAGAAGTGCTGATGACAAATTATTGTTGAATTTGATGATGATGTTAAATTATTACGATTAGAACATCACTTTTATGGGCTCATTTACATGAAATTAAAGTATTTCAATAAAAGAAAAATCGATTTTGGGGAAAGGTTTTTTCAACTGTTAAGAAATACAAGTGATTTTGGAGAAATATACAATTGCCAGTTTGATATGTTTGGAGTTTGTGCATGTTTGGTATTGCTTAAATTTTAAAGGGCATGGTTGGAGTTTGTGCAATAGTGGTAAATTCTGAGCTTTAGTTGTCGTTTTGGAATTTCGCTCAAAATTGAGTGACCGTTTTGAAATTTCGCACAAACTTGAGTGACCATTATAGTAAGCGCACAAAGCGTTAATGACCAATGAAGTAAATTTTGAACTTTAGTTACCGTTTTGGAATTTCTCTCAAACTTGAGTGACTGTTTTGAAATTTCGCTCAAATTTGAGTGACCGTTTGTAAAATTAATATCCAACGTAGCGAACTAATTGACAGGGTAAATGCCACATTCGCATTAAACTGTGCTATGTCAGCTACGGGGGTTAATGGCGTTAACATGGTAACCATTATAGTAAGCACTCAAAACGTTAATGACCAATGGAGTAAATTCTGAGCTTGAGTGACCGTTTTGAAATTTTGCTCAAACTTGAGTGACCATTTGTAAAATTAGCCCAATTGTTATGGTTAAGTTTTATATTATCCTTATGAGTGATGTCATTCATAAATAAGTAAAAGAAGCGGATTGTTTGTATTTTTTGAAAATGTTAAAAAATTAATTACAATTTTTTTAAAATTAAAATTAAATATATATTTGTTTTTTTCATCAAATAAATTTGTGTCAAAATATAAATGTTAAAAGCGATTTTGACATTGAAGACAAAAGTTAGAGACTATTTGTACCAATTTTCTTAATAAAAACCCAAGTGAACTTTATTATTTTTATGGTTAAATTTTGTATTATTTTTATATTTTTAGGTTTGTATTAATACTAATGTATTGTAACATTTATCTTTAGAAACTTTCATTGGTCCGCAATTGGAAAAGTCCAAACAGTTTTTTCAGTCCCATTCTAAAATGGAAACCGACACCAATAGCATTAAATACTAAATTGGACAAATAAGATTTTTCTTGTTCAAGAGAAATAGAAAGAAAAATACATTAAATCAACAAATAAAAAGATTTTTTTTCCCACGATAGTACTTTCTTTCTCATATTTTCAAATTGACTCTAATTGGACGAATTCTCTGACTTTATTCTTTTCAATTCAATACTCGGCTAGATTTTTAGCAACCTTTCGTAGATTTATAAATTCAAATGGGCTTTTTTGCACTTATTGAGAGTTGATGACTTATTGTTTTATTTTTGGTAGTTTAACCTCCATTTCAAACGTTTTTTACGACAATTGTTCTTTCTATCCATTTCCGTTAGATTTAACCGTTAGTTCTTGTTTTTTGCACAAATGATCCTCACGTATTTCATAATGAGCATTTTCGGCATTCTACTATTCATAAATAAAAATTTTTTAGAGAAGGAGGTTCTAAACTTAAGAGAGAAAAAGAATAAAAAAAAGAATTAAAAAAAATACTCTTTCACCCCATCCCACTGTGTGTAAACTCCATTGTTTTCCGGTGGAGCTGCAACTGAACCCGAAATTTAAACAGCACCCGAAATTCACCATCTCTTTCTGACAGCACCCATTAAACAGAAAAGGCAGCAGAAGAAAAAACCCGAAATTCACCATCTCTTTCTGATCCTATTCCAAGTTTCAAGATTTCCCAATCCCAGAAATCCCTCAGAGAGAAAAAGCTTTCAATTATTATAACGGGTTTAACAATTAACACTAATAAAATGGAAACATAAACTTGCATTAGCAGTATAATTATGTGATTTTTAGGGCTTTGCAAATTCTATCGCATTGAATTAATTGAATTCAATCTGATCACGTGACTCTCCTCTTTCACAAAGATACACAGTGGTTTTCAAGGAAACAGATATATGCTAATTAATGAATTATATACAGTTAGTACAATGGAGTTTACACACGGAGTTGTGGTGTGGGTTGGGGAAGAAGAGTATTTTTTTAGTTTTTTTCTCTCTTAAAGTTTAGGACTTTTACTGTAAATTTTTATTTATGAACAGTAGAATGTCGAAAATGCCTTTATGAAATGAAAGTGTGAAATAAATGCGATTAATTAATTCATAAAAAGTAAGAACTAGCGGTTAAATCTAACGGAAAAGACCTTTGTAGTAAAAAATGTTTGAAATAAGAGTTAAACTGTCAAAAATGAAACGATAGGTCTTCAACCGACAGTAAATGCAAAAGATAGGAACCATTTGTACAAAAAAGCCAATTCAAATGAGTACTGTCTAAAAGTAGTGCAATTATGATTTTTCTTGCAAATCTTTGTATATTTATCATTTTTGAATTTATAAATCTACAAAAGATTGTTAAAAATCTAGCCGAGTATTGAATTGAAAAGGATAAAGTCAAAGGGTTCGTTCCATTAGAGTCAATTTAAAAGTACGGGAAAGAGAGTTACTCTAAATAAATAATAAAAAAAAAAATCTTTTTATTTGTTGATTTAATGTATATTCCTTTCTATTTCTCTTGAGCCACAAATTATTTGTGGATGATGAATTGGTATTGTAAAGTTTTGAGTTGCAATATCTTATAGAAATTAGGCAATTTTTATCTGCAACTTTGCTACTTATTCATATTCCTATCATAGGAGGTTTAAACGTAAACATCAATTCAATTTGTTATAAATATGACTACTTTCCGATTAACCCAATAATTGATTGAACTCACGTACCAAACCTCAACTTTGGAACCGTTCTCACCTATAACTCATTTAATTTTGATTGCTGATTTGAACCACTTTTTTATTAAAAAAAAAAAGGATATTTACCCTTTTTCTATCCGCTGCTGCATCGGACGACCAGCCGGTAGATGTTGTACGGGAGTATGGATATTTAAAAAATTTAAGAATATATTTAGTACATTAAATTAAATTTAAATAGACGTAATTAAAGAAAGCACCCCGTTTGTAATATCATAAAATATGAATGAAGTGCCGTATGGGTTGAGTTATGGAGGAGTGTGTGTGTCGGTAGGACTCCAAAACCGGACTATCTTGCGGGTTTACATAATTGCCGATGGTAGTGTAGGCCTACTGGGTCAAATTTGAATTTAAAAACTTATAACTTGTGTAAAACGATAATATTTTAGAAAATAATTATTTAAACGTATTTGGTAAGATCGAGAAACACAAGTCAATGTTGCACAATCCAAAATACATACTAAATATATATTATTAATTGTATATTTTGGCAAGGAGAGTTGTATAACATTGAATTGAATACTATTAAAAAAAAAAAAAATTGAAACTTTATTAATTATAGCTCGATTGTTCAAATCATATTCAATATTATATATTAAAAACGTATTAATAGAGAGAAAAAAGTAGACATGAAGTTGCCAAAATCCATTAAGAAAATGGTACATGAATAATCACATCCATAGTTTGGGAGAAAAGCAAATGAAAAACATAGACAAGAAGATTGTACAATTCCAGCAATGCAGATGCAGTTCATAGCACTTAAATGTGGTAGGTGAATGAAGTGAAACAATGACATGTTCATTAATCAGATCCATGCACTAGAAGCACTATCTATCCCGACATGTTCGATGCATTAGCACTACTTATCTCTTAGATGTTTGTTACTTTTTGTAGATTATAAGTAGTGTGTTCTACCAAATGTGTAGATAAAAATCAATAAAAGTTGCCAATCCTACTAGATAAAAATGATGTTTGACCAACTTATAAATACTTATAAGCACTCTCGAATGAGTACGAACATAAATCTTCTAAATTTTTTTTTTACAGGCATGGTTGAAAGAAAGTAGAACATTTCAAATACCAAATATTATTATCTTGAATATGAGCGGTGATAATGAACCATCAACCTGCTGGAAATATTTATATAATTCATTTATCATTGGCCCAAGAGTTTATTATGCCATATTCATGAGCTGATAATCCATCAATTATTTATAGTTGAAAGGACCATTCTTAATCATATTAGACTTCGTTTTTGTAAAATAGCTTAAACAAAAAGTTTGGACTCTTTCTAGCGTATTATAAACATTTAAAGTGCTTATTTTTTACTCTTAAGGAAAGTTAAAAATAACTTATATTATCCATAGTAATTACAAACAATTCAAATTGATTTTTATGACATATTTGATAAGTTAAATTAAAAAATACAACAAAAAAAATAATCTAATATTCTTTAATCAGGACTAGTTAGTCATTTCAAGAATGACATTGATTGCAAGTAATTACTGAATAGACCCAATACCTAACTACTAAATTAGCATTTTTGGATTATTTTATATATAGCATTAAACTCATTAGTTGGGAAAATAAGCACAAACCACAAGGTACACATGATGTCATTATAGAGTGATTCCGAGAGACCCAAACGACTTTTCAATGTTTCACTTGCAAGTTGCAACACAAAAAGAGACTTCTTACCATTTTCTGGTTTTATAGGAATCATTTTTTCTGGGCTTTGGGATGATTCTGTGATCATCCTTTTTTTTCCCCAGAAAGTCTCCCTTTGCAACACCATGGTTATGGAGGTGTGTTTATATTTATTCATCCTTAATTTCACTGATTCTATTTATTTATTTTCGATTCCTTATTCTTTTGCCGGATTCACTTTCAAAGAACATGTTCTTGTCTCTGCTTATTACAATTTTACTGATTTCTTGTCTTTGGCTTTGTTATTTAATAACTCTTGAATACAAGGAGATGATTTAACATATATATGATTAGTTGTAGCTAATTAACTTTTCCTGGTTCATAAGTTTCAATATTGTAATTCAATTCCTCCTATATAGTTTTACCATTAATCTTGGAACTCACATAACGTATAAGTAGAGGCTGTAAGAAGCAATGAATCGTCCAAGTGAAAAGCTGAAATCCTTTTTTTTTTCCTTCTTCTGCCTTTTTCTAATTTGTAGTTATTCTCTTGCCTTATTTGTTTTAATTTATAACATAAAACAGTTTGCAAATTAAAATTAGTTTTACTTTATCATGGTTAAAGATTTTTTTTTTATAAAAAAAACACTGGTTGGACATCATTAAGGGAATTGCAGGTTAATTTTTATTTTATTTTTCATAAAATTTATCTAAATGAAGTAACCCATTAAAGTATGAAAATAAAAGCAAAAAATAAAATTCGGAAAACAAATTCCTGTTCACATAACTGCATGGACAAGCTCAAGCTCAAGCTCAAGCTAACAATTGACCTCACCTAAAGAAAATGGGTTTCAAGTTAAGAAATTAGCAGTGAGGAGTGAGGAGGAGGAGTGAGGAGACTGATGGTATATTTGGTACGTTGTGATTATCTTTTCTGCTTGTTTGGTAAAGGTTTTTTGTAGATCATAAGTAGTGGATTCTACGAAATATGTAGATAAAAGTTGTAGTCCTACGAAATATGTGAATAAAAATAATGTTTAACTAGTTTATAAGTACTAACAAACATTAATCACTCGTATGTTCTAAGTTAATCCATGAGAGTTGAGACTATTGTTTGATCAATGGTGGTCTCAGGATAATGAGATCCCTAGTGGATGGCCACTTGGTCTAGGAAACATGAACGTAAGATTTAGAGTGGCAGAGACTTCTATGACTGCAACAACAGTAGCTTACATTTCTCGTCCAATATGCTCATCCAATTTCTCTTCATTCTCATCCTCCAATCTTGATACTGAGGTAATGTTTGATTCAATCATTTTCTTGTTCTTTCACATGACACTATTCATGTTTAGACAACATTTTGTAAGATAAATATGTTGCTTCTGTTGTGCTATTCTAGTCCACAGCATCATTCTTCCCTGATCGGAGTGTGTCCCTAGGTCGCTTGATTGGAATTCAACCAAGGAATAGAGGAAACTCATACTACCCAAATACAATCATCAATCAACAACATGAGAACATGTCCGTTACAAGGTCTGGCCGAGATGAATTCGAGGGCCAAGACAATCCTCAAGGACTTTGTGTTCCCCTCCTTCATAACGTAATCGGGAGGATGGGTAGAAGTAGAAGTAGCACAAGGCATTAAAATTTTAGAGTTAGTTCAATAAGAGATATATTTAAGAAATGAAAATTTTTATATGGTAACATCCCCTTTTTAGATTGATTTGGATGATATTCCATTGACTTGAAGCATTGATTTGTGGAACATGGTTATTGATATGATATTATGATATATAGGGGGAAGAAGCAATAATATGTCTCAAATTCTCTCGTCCATGGACAAAACACAAAACAAAAAGATGATTCGCGCCAGGTAGGGGTCGAACCTACGACTTTCTGCTTAGGAAACAGACGCTCTATCCACTGAGCTACAGGCGCTACTTAGCATTTGTAATAGCTGATATTAATATATACGTTTGCAAACTTCTCCGTCTCCTTTTCAGCTTCCTTTAAATGGTCGATCGGTTTCATTAATTATCACATTATATTTTAGTCTTTAGAACTTCTGCCAACGAAGTCCTTTATATTTGAAATAGTGAAATTTTCAAGTTTCCTTAATTTTAGGTCTAGATTAAAAATATTTGTAGCAACCTCATCAATGAGAATCCATTCGAATTGGTCCTTTAAGAATTTTAACATTGCAAGTTAATACTCGTAAACACGTGGTGGTATGTTGATATAATATAGACTATCATATCAACATTTAAGAGCATGTAGCTAAAACATTTTTGCAACGTAAGTAAAATAGATAGTATCAAAAAAAAAATTATTGTTAATTACTTTGTCAAACTGATATAGAAGGTACAAAAAAATAGACAATATTCAAAAGCTCCGCTAGAATTATTGACTCAATAAAATTTAAATTTTCTATGATATTTAAATAGTAATTCATAATACATTGGAGACTAAGTTTGAAATTGAATATCTATACATTGGACAACAATGCCACATATATTATAAATCTTTCAACATTTGTACTCTCTAAATAGTAAAATGCTGTGAAAATGCTCTAAACTAATCAAGTTAATAAGATCACCAAATAGACAATATCTAAACAAAATTCTCTCCAATACAATTTGTTAAACACTTTGTCAAACCGACATATCTTGAAAAAAAAATGTATGTAATCTTTTCTATTTTCAAAAACTCCATTAAACATACTGACTCGACAAAAGTTAAATTTCCTATTAGATTTAAATTCCATATGCATGTATTTATATGTAATTTTATTTTTATTTTAATAAAATAAAATATATCTAAATAACAATTCATAAAATATATTGAAGACTTAATTTAAACTTAAATATCTATTTATTATCAATGCCAAATAAATTAAAAATCTTACTACACAACTTAGTAGATAGCAATTCATATAATACATTCAAAATGCTCTAAACTACAGTGGTGGCTGTAGAGTTCAATACATTGTTTACTCTATAATGGATTTTAGAAATATTATATAACTCATTTATTAACAAATTTTAGGATCAATCATCTTTAATGACTCGAGTTTATCTGAAAATGCATTTCCACATGACCCCATAATTGAAGAGGTTAATATTCCAAAAATAAATATTTCACCGAATCTACTTCTTGATAGTTCCTTTTGTATTTCTCCCTAATAAAGAAAAGGGGAGGAAATAAATTCAAGCGCACAAAAAGAAAAAAGACTATAAGCTAAAATCCCAACGTATCCCCACATCTCTCTTAGGTGCTCCCCCAATATACACATTTTCATCCAGCCAAAATGGCAGTCTCTGCTAGGTCCATCCTGCGTCCGCCATCACATCCGCCCAAACCGCGGCTAACACACTCTAGCTTTCGAAATCCCGTCCACTAGCATTTTCAGCTCATACATTCAATTGAGATTGAATTTCTTATTAATCATTCTATTTCATATACGTATTTACGAGCAGGTCATCCAGAAGGGAAACTGACATAATCTTAACTATCTGGTGAAAAACCATCCCACACCCACGGGAAAGATTGAAACTTGTAACAACATGCAGATACAATTAAGATGCGTAAATACAACTGCTCTACTACTGAACCTCGGATTTTCAAACTTTCCACATTTGACAGACAGGTATAAGGCGTAATCAAAGCCAATCTTTTTACATACCAACTATCAAAACTTAAATTAGATTAGTCCTATCGCAGTTAATTACCTTCACGAGAGAAACAAACTAATTCAACCAAATCCATATACCAAAACCCTGAGTAGTCCAATGGGATCAACATAAACAGAGTAAGCACTTTCAAGATTCTTCAACAACATTTACCAGCTCATACTCGATCAGGGATAGATTGTTATCCTCTTTGACCTCAAATTTTGCAGGTTCGGTCACCTCAATGCGGCCCCATTTATCAACACCTAGCCTCATAGACCCTTTGAACATGTCAATTTTTGCATTCCGGAGAATTACAGTGTTATCTGGCTTCATCAAGTCAACTGCATCAAAATTGAGCCGCTCATCACTAAAAAGCCCAATGGAACAATTCACAGTGGATTACGTTTCCATGAACAAGTAAGCAGTCAATCAAGTTATAACAATAAGGTACCAAAATACGGCCACAAGCACAGATTATTCAGGTGAATTGAAAAGTGCACAAAACAATAATACCACTAAAAGCATGAGGTGAACATTCCGCATAATAATCATTGAATAAGCAAAAAGAAATCGTGTTCAACGAATTTCAGGCATCAAAACAGGAATAACAATGTCCACAATACGATGTTACATACATTCCTACCAGAATCATAAAATAAAAGGACTATGACTCTTAGGGATAGAGAAAATATTTTGTCTTCATCACTATGGTAGCAGAGCGAAGGAAAACTTAAACTTGATCACCAATACTAGAAGTTCCAATATAAAGAATCAACTAAACTTACACAAATACTAGTGACAGAAAAATAACCGCTACAAGAAAAGCTGATTAAAACTTTAATGTGTAGAAGATTGAAGTTTACGTATAAAAACATTTTCTACTTAGTTAATGAAATCCCAAACAAATCAAAAAAGACAAATTCATATTTTTCCTACATAAAAGTTAAATGAGTATTTTTTTTTTTAATGATTAGTTATTATAGACCATTTCTTCACTTGTGTTTTACTTATTAGGTAACATCAGTATAATTAACTCCATAACTTTTTCAAGCTGTGCTTACTACCAATTAATTCGGTCTTCTGTAGTAAATAAAAAAAAAAAAGCAAGTATTCTATGCAAATTTCCATAGATTTATCCAAAAATAATAAAATAACTCAAAAAAAGGCATTGAAAATTTGAGTTAAAGAGAGAGGGGACCTTGATCGTTACGTGCAGTGAAAAGGATGGTGCCAGTTTCATCGCCGACAAGGCACTCGGCAATACAGGTGTTCTGGTTTCGGGGTCCGCGGAACGACGTCGAATTACCGGGCTTCTTGTTGAGTACTGTACTGGAATTCAATACTTTGACAACAAGCGTGTGGCCGTTGGTCCCAGGCTTAAGAGACTCGACCTTCACAAACATCGGCTTTCGAAGCCCGGGCTTTGCGGTGTTGCCATCAGGCTGTTGCGTTGTTTTTGGTTGTTTCGTTGCCATGAATAGAGAGTGAAGAGAATTGGGAGTTCAGTTTCGGGGCGGGGCAAGGAGGGTGTTTTGACGGCTGTCGAAATGGAAAACCCTAATACTAATTTCAACCAGACAGACTCATAGAAAAGGAAATTTCAAATTTCTTCCACGGGATTTTGGCGTAAATGGTCCCTACTGTTTCCTTTCATGTGATTTTAGTCCCTAAACTTTATTTATTGAGAGAAACATCCTCAACCTATGTGGAAATTTCAAATTTCTTGGTCCCTAACCTTTTCTATTCATGAGATTTTGTTCCCTAACCTTTTCTATTCGTGTGATTTTGTTCCCTAACCTTTATTTCTTGACAGAAAAGTCCTCAATTTGTGCATTTCGTGTGCTTTCATCTTCATTTCAATTCATTTCATTTTATTCCAAAAATCACCATTTTCTTCACTCCTGCCAACACGTGTTGAATTATCCCCAATATATATTTATAGTGACAAGAACAGGAAATGTATTTTCTTGATAGTGAAGAGAGAGAGAAAATGAAAATCATTCTTTGCTGTTGTGGACTGTTTTGAAATTCAAAACTTTGTAGTGGTCAATGGTTTTTTATGTGACAAGAAATGACGAGTGGGCTATTATGTTTCTTTCTTCAAAAATTTCTAAATTTTGTTCTTTATTTTTTCCGGTTTGTGCAATATGTGGATGCGAGATGTTTGTATCGTGAGATCCACCCACGTGCCATATATGTAAAAAAGATATGAATCTCAAATTGTTGAACTCCAATACTAGATTGTGAAAAAAAACATGTACTTGTAGATGATGAAGAAAGTTTTTCTGGGAAGATTTGAAACTTTTGTTTTTTTGTAGAAATGTTATAATGTGGATGAAGAAGTGATTGGTTAGAGGTTAGACTTTAACGAATGTTCAAACTTGTTTAACTTATGAATGTTCAAACTTTTAATCTTATGGGTTTCACTTATGCGTGTAAATCAGTCACCAAATCTCTATGAATGTTCATGATTTCATTTTGGCAACATTTGGAGATGGTGCAGAAAAATCCCTAACTTATGTTTGATTTGACTAATGGTCCCAAACATTTGGTAATCAATGTGTAAATGATGTGAACCTTCGTGACTCCATGCGCAAATGGTCCCCAACGGGTCAAGATTGTTGTGCTAATAATAGTCTCTAATATATTGAATGATTGCACACAAATTATTTCCCTAATTTGTTGACATTATACAGATTTACCACAGATCACAAATTTGTCAACAAAACATCCAACTAGAGTTCAACATGCTCATATTGATCACAATGGACAGACGGGCATTTTCTTGATCGGGGATAGTCAGGGACGGATCTAAAAAAATTTGAAGCACAGGATCACATTACTTAAAAAAAATTTTTTACACTATAAAAACGACATTTTTAAGGACAAGACTGGACTATCCTAAATCCGCCCCTGGGAGGTAGTGTCACTGGATGTTGGCCTACCATGCCTCCTTGTAGCAGTCGTCAAACTATGGCATTATATCTATCATACTCCTTGAATCAGGACAAGAAATTACATGTCCACACGACAACACGAAAGGCTACCAACTTTTACAAACCAACAAACACATTTTATAATAATGTGCTAAAAATTACAAATTACACAAACAAAAAAATTAAAAAATTGTAGAATAAATGTTACGACCCATTTTAAATTAGTCAAAGTCAAATTCTATTTAGTCAAAGTCAATGAAATTTTGGGTCAAGTCTAAGTCAAATAGTTAAAGTTGGACTTAAATTAAGTAAATAAATTGTTTTGGGCTATTTTATAAATTATGGGTACTTAAGGATTTAAATACTACTATGTATGTAAGTTGGGGACTAAGTGTGCAAAAAGGCCGCGCAGAGAGTGAGAATCGGCAGAGAAGAAAAAGGAAAGAAAAGAAAAAAGGGAAAAAGAAAAGAAAGAAAAGGGAAAAAGAAGATCGTGACCGGTCGAGATCGATTTTAAAAATTGTGTTCTCCATTTCTTTTCCATTTCCAAGAGGTAAGCAAGAACCTATTTATTTTAGAAATGAGGTTAAAAATTAGGATTTTTGCTTATGAGTTTAAATATGAAGGTTATGAAAGGAGATGAGTTCTTTTTAGTGACATGAGTTATATTTGCATGTTAAATGAAGGATTTAATTGATGAAATTTTAGGGTTCTTGACTTAGTGGGTTTAATTAGATATTTAAGTTATTTTAAGCATATTAAGGCTTATGTTGGTTTATTTATGTTATAAACTTGGATTGATGATTTTAGTAAACCCTAGAATTTTTATTTGGGTCCTTTAAGTGAATGTGATGTAGAGGAAATTATTTTTGGGCCTTATGGAAGATTAGAATTGATTGAGAATGTTAAAAACATTATATATATTAAATTAATAGAAATGAGTTTTTAGCTTGATGACCTTACTAAAAAGTTAAGAAAATTATTCTTAGTGTTTCTTGAGATGGTTATTTATCGATTCAAGCAAAAATATTTTATTTCGAGGAGGTGACGAGGAGGTTGGTGCCGTGTCTGACCAATCTAGTTCTAGTCAAAAAAACTCGTGAGTGGAAAAACTTATTTTCATAAATAAGCATTTTATTATATTATATCATTTAGTAAAGTTATATGAATTGTTTCATTATTTCAGAGTTTCTAGTAAATTACGTAAATTGCAAAAGTGAATTATTTTTCAAGTGTTGGACGAGCATGATTTTTAATACGAGTTAGTTTTTATAAATGAGAATTTCACTAAAAGTTTATTTTAAAAACTACCAAAAGTACCTAGGTGACTTTTTACCCGCCTGCCTTTGGTGTGAATGCGTTTCCACGTGTGTATGACCGAGATATGGTGATTTTACCCGCTCTACATTGGTGAGAATGTGTTTCTACAGATGTATAACCGATTATGGTGATTTACCCGCTCAGACTGGTGTGAATCTGTTTCCACAGTGTATGACCAGATTATTAGGTCATTGGGACCCACTCTCGTACACATATAGGCTTTGGTAGTGCAGATCGGGTGCTTAGCCCTTTGGGGCGACTCTTGCAGCGTATGACCCAGATTGATTTTGATTTGATTACTGATTATCGGTTATTCAGGTATTTTTTGGTGTGGTATTATATAATTTAGAATAATCAAGATATAGATTTACGATTTTCGATTTCGAGATAATATATCATGCGCTTCGACTTTAAATTACAAATTACAGTTTAATCAGATTACGTTTTATTTGTAAACTACATCTATACTAGCATTTCTCGCTTTTTCTATGCTTGCAATTATTTTACTTATATCAAGTATAAAGAATTCTTAATCTTTACCGCTTACAAGTATTATATAGAGCGATTCGTAATTTCAATTAAATATAAATAAACTTGAAAAGTATAATTATTTGCAACTCTCCACTCTTTGAGCTGACTCACCATGATTTTCTATGCTTTCTACCGTGTAGTACTTGAGTTTAAGCAGCAGCTTGGAGAGCCTATTGATTGTTGAGTCAGAGCCACACGAGTATTAGTTTGTATGATTAATCTCCGCTAAGTATATCATCATTTATTTTTGGGATATATGTTCTAGGTCTTTTGATGATTTATTTTGGTATTACTTGTGGCATGTTGAAGTTAGATGGGCTTGCCGCCTTTTGGGATGTAAATGTTGTAAATTCAGTTGTTTTGTAAATGATAGTAGAATTGGTCGAGTTGGCTATATTATTTTTGATTAGTTTATATTTGGGTCAGGTGGACCTCAATTGATTTTGTATATACTCTGTGTTTGAGAAATTATTGCTTTTCAGGTTTGGTTTAGCTCAATTTACAAAGGGATTTCTGCCAAAATTTTTATAAGATTCTTTTAGTTCAAGAAAAGTATAAGTAGTTTTAATGGTGGGTCCGGTATCTAGTTGGCATCTATCATCGGCGCATGACACGTATTGAGTTCACTAGAGTGATTTAGGACGGGTCATGTCAATAACATTGTCTACATAAAGTTAAATAATCCTTATACCCCACATTGATACATAAAGGTTAAACCAGCACACCAAAACTCAAGCAAATGAGTTCTGAAAGAACGACTAAAGATCATCCTAAATTATAAAATATGCGAGTATAAGGCACTCTTATGTGGACTCGTGTTTTATTCAGTGACAGAAACAAATTCACTTGGGTTGCAAGATGATCTGTTTACTGCATTTACCACTGTTCAAAAGTCAAATCACCCAAATTTATTCAAAAATCAATTCTCTAGATTTAATTTTTTTTGTCATGTAGATACGACATGATAAATGTAATTTATACGCTTATTTATGCTTGTAAATTTTTTATATATTCACTATATGAGAATATTTCTATTTTAATGAGTTCAAGTATTGTGTGCGTAGATGCAAAACCCAATTTGAATGAGTTATGAGCGAAAAAGAAGAGTTTAATCTGCATAAAAGAAAATATCAAACATTATTACAACACAAAAATTCGTTTATAAACTTAAAATAGAGTATGAAATGAACAGTTTGAGATAATTAACACGGAAACTTTGCATGAAAATTTTAAATCTGAGCTAGCAGAATCAGTCAAGTTAATAACACGAGCTCATGTATTTCCAGTCCTTACACATATTTTCCATCTAAGAATGAGATGCCTTGTACATCCAAAACTAGAATGCTAGAGGAAAGCACTAGAGTGTATACGTCTTGTCGCAGACATTGGGATAACACTTTACAAGTGAAGTCTTCAAGTAGCTGAATGTGGTGTCAAAAAGCTCCTTCCCACACGGATAATTCTCCAAATCAAGGGAATCAAGAAGTCTCACAGTAACATTAGAGACCATTTTAGGCTATGAATACTTGTGATGCCTCATAATAAAAAAGACGAAGATGAAGGATGAAATGAGAAATAGTATCTTCGTCTTTTGTATTGTGAGGCAAGTTCAAAAATGCTCCTTCCACATCCGTTGTGTATACACTTTTTTGGTGATTGAAGATATTTCAAGAAAGATTTGCCCGTCCTAAATTTGTTGATGTTGTCATCCCTATTGCATCAGCCCAATTACCATTTGAAAATTTTATAAATTTTCTAGCATTCTTAAACCACATTTCAGTGTGTTTTGGCTGCTCCACCTCCTCCAGAAGCAACATTTTGTGAATAAGCTGATTTTATAGTTAAGTTTTCTTCATATTAAGATATTGACTAAAACAATTAGTGCACCCTAAATTGCTCTGCAATTCAAATATCTTCATATATTTAAATTTAGATGACCTCATAACAATGTCTTTATAGTATATCCATATCATATATAAAATGAAGATAAGAAGAGTGAGTCAAAAATAAATCAAACACGTAATTGCACGTCATGTTTAGTAATAATGTACGTTAAATAATATAAAGCGGAGTGAGATATTACTGCTACATCACATGTTGTGAAATTTTGGAAATGTAACACTATAATATAAAAATAAAGTTTAAGATGTTTGATCATTTTTTATAGTTTTGAAATATATTGTAAAATGTATTATATGTTGTGATATATTACAAATGTGATCCTGAATATTATATTATGGGACGTAATATGTGACGTATAAAAACAAAGATGTCGACGATATAAACACAAAATATATTATATACTCGAACACGTGTCATATTGCACTTCACATTCAAACAAGTCATATAAGATAACGTTTAAACTTGTTGAAATCTGAGAAAGAAAATTATCACATCATGTGCAAAAAGTGACATCGGTGGGTTCACACGTTACACACGAAAACAAGGGTTTACACTAGCGAGACATGCTATGTCACATTTTGTGAAAAACTTGGATCAATTCACGTACCAAAAAATCAAGGGTTAGTTACAATAATGGTCCCATTCTTTTAGATTTATAATAATATCATTCTCTTTCAATTTTTTTAACAGACATTATTCACATCTTTCAATTTATTCGTACATATACTCTCTAAATAATTTTTTTGATAATTTTGACCTTAACTTAAATAAATTAAAATGATAAAAAATTTGAAAAATTACAATTAGAACTCTAACTTTTTCAAAAGTACAAATAAATCTTAACATTTGCCAATTTATTGTAGCACAAACCCGCCAACATTGCTATAAAGTTCCGGTGAGTAAGAATGACGGCTTTTACTTTCTCGGTGGTGCCAGATGAATATAAAATGGCGGCTGGGTCCGATTGTTGGATACTGACTCGTTGTTCATTTGAATTATTGACTAGAGAAAGTATAGAAAAGAATTGCGGCAAGTCGAAGAGAATAACGGAGAGGTGACCGGGAAGATTGTAGGTGGTTGTGGTGGTAGCAAAAGCGATGATGGGTTTACTGAATTGAATTTGGTGGGCCAACTCGGACGGTGACGACAAAGGATTAGCCAGCAAAATGGTGATTCCAAGTGAAAGAAGGGAGAAATACAGTACTGGAACATATAGAGAAGGCGAGGAGAGTATAAACGCGACGTCGTTTTTGGAAAGAGAATGGTAGAGCTAGCGATCGTAGAGAATATGAAAGTGAATGAACCTGGTGGAGGAAGGTGGTGTAGGTAAGGTGGCGGCCAGTGGTGGAGAGAGAGGCGAAGATGGTGGTGGTGGTGGGGGTGGAGGACGGAGAGAGTGTAAGAAATAACGGATAGGGGTTGAGACCGTGACGGTAGTGGCCGGAGGCTGTGAAAACTCTTGGTTTGTGGGGTCACCTTCATCAATATTGAACACAACCATCGCCGGCTTCTCAACCTCATCGTTCCAAACGTTTTCAACTGCCGCTCTCTGACACTCAAGTTCATGTCCATTCCAGATGGGCTTTCGGCGGAGTATCCGTGGACTTGCCCCTCCGTAGTTGACTTATCCTTTTCAACTAGTTTTGTGAGAAAGTCAAAATTTTGGAATTTGGACGATGGGATTCGATTTCAAGGTATTTCCGATCATCATCGGGTAGGGTAACGTAGGATAGGGTAGATAGGGTGGGGTGGTAAAATTTTAAATGTCCATTTAATTAATTAATTATTTTTTAATATTATTTTTATTTTTAAAATATAATTTAAATTTTAAAAGATAAAAATAAAATAAAATAAAAAAAAGATTTAATTTGTGGTATTTGAGACAGGGAACTATGATCCCTTTCTATATTTTGATTATTGATGGAACAGGACAAGACAAGGCAGATAAGTAACGGAATTTTTGGCTAGACAAAATAGAACTGTAACCCCAGTACCCAACACAACAGAGTAATTTTGTAGCATGGCCACCATTGCGACCACATAAAAAAACCCAAAATTCGATCCAAAAAAAAAAAAGAAACCCAAAATTCCGACATTTTCTCCCTACGTCATCCTCTTGTCCCCACTCGGCCACCCCCCTCTCAGAAAATACAGTAGATTATCTTTATCTGATTTTGACCCGCTTTCAGAGATCAATATGTAAGAAAAAGTCAAAGCAACTCTCCCCACCTAAACCAGAAAAAGGAAAATCATATTTATATCACGACACCAGAAAACTAAAGAAAATGCCAGATTTTCATTTCTCTTGCTTTGCATAATTTATATATATAATTCATTCTCATCTGAATCTCTTTCTTTTTTTCTCTTTCTTCAATATTGCCTATTATGGACACTGATTTGTGGACCTCTCGGATAGCCGCCGCCAAAAGGCAATTTAACTTACAGCACCACCACCATCTCGGCCACAGCAACGGCGGCAGCCATCACACCTCTCAATTGGGTTAGCTTTGATAATTTTTTTCTTGAGTTTCATTGACCTGAAATTCTTTTTCTTTTTCAAGAAAACAAAATTATTTTGTTAAAGTTTTTGTGTCATGGGTGTCTGTTGCTTTTTCTATTTATATAGATCGGTTTAACATAGATGATTTCGAGGTTGAAGAAGATGTCCGACCCGATTTCCCATGCCCGTATTGTTACGAGGAGTTTGATATTGCCTCCCTTTGCTCACATCTAGAAGATGAACACTCTTTCGAATCCAAAGCCACCGTGAGTTTCTCGTTACATGGATCTGTATCTATATGTATGTAGAGTTTTCTTGCACATTTATATTGTGAAAAATAATATTTATTTCCATGTTGATGCAGTTTTATTAAGTTTTCATTTTCTTCATCAAGTTGATTACGATATTCATTGTATTTTTTCCTCAAATGGTACGTCTGATTTTGCTGGAGGAAACATAATTCTAATTCTTTTCCTCTTTCTGGGCAAGTAAATGTTGGTAAATTGCTGGGAAAAGTACTTTTTGCTTTGTTGGGCTTGTTCACATGTCACTATATCTTTGGTGTATATAGATGGTAATTTGAAGCCTTTTCTTGTCTGTTGGCAAACAATGTGTAATAGTGGACTAATGGACTTAGGTTATTGCCTGAAGACATGTCTCTTTCTGTCTTGTATCGAATGAGTGAATCTCCTATAATTGTCCCTTGGCATCTCGGCCATGGAGAGAAGACATTTTCATTTTCATTTTTGAATTCTGCTTATTCTAGGAGAGCTCCCATGGGTGCGTTTTCACAAAAAGAATAAGTTAAGGGCCTCAGGGCATCTGGTATGCGGGGTGGCAGGTGTCGGAATGGTTGCTAATTGATCATGTTAAATTTGAAAATATTCTTGTAAGTTTAATGACTAACCAACTTAAAATGAAGCTGCTTTTGGGTCAAAGGATATTGACACCGGGAAGGAGGGGGGAAAAGATTTAGGAGATACCACAAGCACACACTTAAGAGTTTAGATGATGAACTCGCCACCCAAAGGAATCCACCCAAGGGATAAGAGTATGAACAAGAAGAAATCTTTCGATATCAGGACTCACACCTAATGAACTCAGAGATTTTGAGGGAGGCTATACTACCAAAATTAGGCCTCATATAACCTAATGGAGGAAATGAAAGATGACTAGCACACAATATAAATTGTGATGATATTTACTTTCATTTCTGTCCTTAATTTTAATGAAACTACAGATAGCATGTGACACAATAGTGGAAAATAATATTCTATCCTTCTCAGTTGTACGTTTTATATTTTGGATTGATGACATATATATAAACCACCAAACATGGTTCATTTGTGCACTTCTCGATTCTCTTACCACTGTTTTACCTTTTCTTATAATTGCTCAAGTGTATATGGATACTCATTCTGTCCATGCTGAGAAGGTGGGGAAGGTCTATTGACTTAACAGTTTAGGTCCTAAACCGGAAGCTTGGAACCCAATAAAGATTTGATTTTCTTGTGGTTTCTGGCATTTTCTTGCGTACTTGAAAACTGTTAAGTGAAAACTATTTGGATGGGCTAAGTTTGAAGAAAAAGTCCTTTTCGAATTAAAGTCATCCACTTCAATAGACATTGAATCAATATTGACGTCAGAGTGTCCACAGGTGAAGCAAATTTTTATCAAGACTGTTTCTTTAGTCCACGTTATCTTGCTCATCTTTTCTGTCTATTTTCAAGTTCCATGAGCTTCTTTTTTAGTTTGCCTTGGGTGAAAAATTGATTTATAAGTTCTATTTAATCAGTTGCCCGATTGAATCTGTTGACTGCTTCTTTCTTATACAGTTGCCTCTAACACAAGGTTTGCTACTTGGAATAGTTCCCCACAAAGATTGGTAGAAAAACAGCATGTTTTTACATTCGTTTTCTTCTTTTATTCCTATTCATCATTTGTTTGTGGACAAGGGAATCCAAACTACAATTGATACGAGTCTAATTTCTGTTGCCTTAGGCAACAGAACTTGCCTTAAATAAGTTCCAAGAATCTCACACGACATCCACTTTTTTCTTTCAGGTTTGTCCTGTTTGCTCAGTAAAAGTTACAAGGGATATGTTAAGCCACATAACACTGCAACATGGATACTTATTCAAGATATCCTTTATACAAAAATATTATTACTTATATCTCACGCTACATCTTTGCGCATTTAACTCTGAGTATTATTTCATTCGACTTCATAATCCTATCAAAGATTCTTTAACATATGAATACTTGCAGCGACGTCGTAGGTTACGTAGAGTTGCTATTCCCAACAGTCAAGCACTCTCTCTGCTGGGAAGGGATCTTCACGAGGCCCGTTTACAGGTGCTTCTTGGAGGCAGTGGATATCGATCAAATAATGCAACTTCATCCAATGCAGTCACCGATTCTTTTCTCTCATCTCTTGTATTGAACTTGTCTGCATCTGAAACTGATGAAATTTCAAAATCTGTGATGTCAAGTATCGAGGACAAGTCCTCTAAACTCATGACTTCACAGCATATGTGGAAATCAAGGTAGGGGATCTTTGTTAAAGCCAGCTTGTTCGAACCACTTACTTTATATTTACTGTCTCTAACAAAATTATGGAGGGAAAAAAATTGCTCTCTCATTCATGGTTTTTCTTGCAATTATTTGCTCATAAGGAATTGTTTTCGCAAACCAATGTTGAGATAGTGGGACCGAACTCACTAGCCCATGTACGCACCACTTGATTACATCATGCTGGCGTATGTAGTGGAAGCTACTTGTGAGATCATATCAGTGAATCCCCCCAACCGGGAGGGCATATTTATTTATTTCTGTATTGGAGTATGATTTCTAAATGGTGAAGCACTCATTATCTTTGCAGACTCATTACTTATGTTGGATGCTATTTTCAAATATAACTTTAATGTCCTCTTAAACTTTCCATTTTCCTTCTCTCATTGCAGTTTTGATTCATCATTGAGTCGTGAAGAGCGGGAAAAGAGAATGAGACAGGCAGCAGGAAGGGCTGTTTTCATCCAAGATTTGTTCGTCTCAACTCTGTTAGCTGACTAGTGGAAGCAGTAAGTTCTTATGTTGACACAATAATGCTAAAATTGGGTTGAATTTGATCTTGAAAGAAGGGGTTTGTGTGCATAATGCCGGTTCTGTGATTTTTCGGGTGAGGCTAACATGGTAATATGCATTCAAAACTACAACTCTTTTACGGAATTAATTGTTAACGTAAAAAAAAAAAAACAGCAAACATAGCAGAGTAATAAAGATGGCCCCTTTAGATTTTTAAATATATTTGCAAATTTTTTTTTTTTAATGAAAATGGCCCCATTTGGTTTTGGGCCCAAGGCGTTTGCCTCACTCGCCTAGGCCCAAAACCAGCTCTATCTTGCATTCAATGATCATTTAAGTTGGTAGAATAAATCATTTTACCTCATTCATTAAAAAACAGTCCAGTCATTTCTCTTAATTTGAGTTCTAGGTACAAACAATTCTGACCTCCAAAAACAATGTTGATCTTTATGACACTTGAAAGTTACGTGGCTATTATCTTATCACTCTGAAAACTTGAAGCTTGAAATTGGTGGTCAAACAAATGGAATGAATAGAACTGCATATTATTTGGAAAGTATTTCATTTGTAAGTGACGCCATGCCAGTGCTAATGTTTATTTACCTTTAAATTCTTTTTGAGTTACTATTTTCTCCGTATTTCACTTTTACTTTGCCCGATAATTTGGGTAAATAGCACAAAACGTCCCTACCTTCTAAATTTTGACAATTTTACCCTTACCTCTTTCGGATTTCTTGCATAAAAGATCCTTGGTCAAAAATCACCCATTAACATAGGTGTAAATTAGTCCAACTACTTTTTTTCACATATATATTAGTTCTTTAAAATTGGGGGCTTCCCATGCAATTTTCAAAATTGCACTGGCAGCCCCGTCCCCAAATCTGCAGAGGAATTCCGGTTTACCCATAAGATGACATTAAGTTCAATCCAAATTAGCTTAAGGAAGAAGCTTCGATCTTCGCCAAATCTTGATTGATCTCCAACTTGGTGATTCTTGTGCTACTTTTAGAGATTTTCTTGAAGATATACCTTGCAACACACCACTCATCCGATGGCTGAATCTTCTAACTCGTCCATCACTATCGCCACAAATCTTCTTCATCGAAATGTTTTAGAGAGAGAGAGAGAGAACATTATCCATCCATTTACTTTGGTAAACCGGAATTTCGGAGGGTTTTAGTAAACTGAATTCCTCTTTAGGGAAAGAAAATAAATTCCTTGCTCGTATTCCAATTGTTTTACGCCAAAGAAATCGGTTTTGTCACTTATTTTCACTTTTCTAGACGAATTTTTTGATAATGGGTTTGATGGGATTTGTTGAAGGAGGCATTGCTTCGATTGTTGCGGTGTAGTACACACCCACTGATTTGATTAAGGTGGGATGCAACCTGTGGAGAAACGTCGCACCAAATTCGCGGTTCGGAACCTTTGTCCGGCTCTCGCTTTTCCCACCTCTGCCGCCATGCCAACCACCACGTCCAACTCCATCGGCCTCCACCCGTGTGGGACCCATTCTTTGTTGGGGTCGGGATTATTCGTGCAAAGACGGTATTCCCGCTCTCTTTTCGGGCGTTTCGCCACCGCCCTCCGCCGGACCCTCTCCTCCACCACCGAATGGGACCGCACGACATTCTCAAGCAAAATGGATGATCCCAACACAAAATATGCCTGCCGACGAGTAAGATCACGGCAGACTCATAGCCGGTGGCATCGGAGCCAGCGTGGAGAACCCGGTGATGTCGCGAATGGCCGACTCTTCCGGGACGTCATGAACTACAAGAGCGTGGTGGACGCTATTTCTCGGATGGCCAAGAACAGGCGTCGCTAGCTGTGGCGCGCTCTTCCCTCACCGTGAATTGCGCCATATTGGTGACGGCTTCACAACTCATGCAGATTTGGGGGGCAGGCCTGCAGTGCAATTTTGGAAATTGCATGGGAAGCCCCCAATTTTAAAAAGAAGTAATATATATGTGAAAAAGTGGTTGGACTAATTTACCCCTATGTTAATGGCTGATTTTTGGACTGAATAACCTTTTGCGCAAGAAATCCAGTAGGTAAGGGTAAAATTACCAAAATTTAGAAGGTAGGGACGTTTTCCACAATACCCTCAATAGGTAGGGACGTTTTGTGCTATTTACCCAAATATTAATAATTGTCTACAAATAGAAAAACAATAAATTTGCAGAATATCATTAACACAATTTGCATCTTTTACAATTTAGAAAATCTTTTTTTAAATTATAATATAAAAATTAGTGGGTTATTTAATGAGCTGCGCCAAAAATAAAGTCGGAAGCACTTCTTAAAATTAGAAAATGATAATCAAGCATTTCATTAAATTAAGTATTCCAATACAATTTAATCAGAACAAGCTTTCCAATATTTCAATTTCCTATTATACTCGGTTAAAATGAATAATATTAAAAATTAACATTAAAAAAATAGACATCTTCCAGAACAAGATAAATTTCCTTCAAAACACAAAACATATGATGTTATGTGTTCCAATGTCTTAATTTATACAGGAATTTAAATAAGTTATGTTTTCAAAAAAATGAAACATCAATGCACGAGAACTATTGGCAATAATGCAATAGTATTTCGAAAATGGACTTATTTTTCCCACGAATTTTGTATGCTTCATATAGTGGGTTGAATAAATAGGTTGCAGTTAAAAAAAACATCAATATACGAAAAACATATAATTGTGTTATATTATCAAATAATCTGATTTATTGATTACAAATAATAAGTTGATTAAACTAATAAAATAAATATGATAATCTCAAAATTAAATTCATACTATTCAAAAACCGTCTCAGATTCAAGCTCCTTAAAAGAGTTCTAGACAAATGATAGGTTGAGAACATTAAATAATCAACGTTAAATTTTATTAATATTTTATTACATAATAATGTTTTATTACATATGTTTAAAACATTAAATAATCAGATTCTAGCTTCTTAATATTTTATCACATAATAATAATTATCATTGTGTTGTCTTTTAAATTAATTATAGTTGTCTGTTTGTTTCGATTTAAAGATTTGGAATTGAATGATGACTAAATAAAAAATTATACACTCACAAAGATTGAAAAAATATTGCGAAATAGTAGAAAGAGTCTTCGAGACTTTCAAACAATACCAAACAATACCCTTATATGAGATTGTAGATGTTTCAATTCGTAGTAATAGATTTGTAAAGGATGGACCGCGTTGTGATAAAAACGCTCTAGCTGAAGAATGAAAAAAAAATTGTTTATAATCTCACAATTGAGCAAAATAACGCTTATGAAACAATAATGCAGTCCGGATGAGATTTTCAATAATTTATTTGTTAAGTAGTTGCCTAACTTCAGTTAATTAATTATCAGTATTTCAATACATTGTAAATAGTACCATCGGTTCAGTTTCTCAATGTTTTAAATTTTCTATGATACTCGATAAAAATGAATAAAATTATGAATTGACATTTCCATTTAAAAAATACACATATTACAAGACAAGATAAATTCACTTCAATTATTAATAATAACAAATTTGAATGCTACATTAATTAATCAATATAAAATTTAGAGTATGTAAATATTATTAATTGTCTACAAATAGAAAAATAATAAATTTGCATAATATCATTAACGCAATCTGAATTTTTACAAATTCGAAAATCAATTTTCAAATTATAATATAACTACACCAAAAATTAATTAATTGTCTATACGCTATGATTATAAAAATAGTCAATGTCAATCTTTCTCCCACGTGTGATTATATATGAAAAAACTAATTTTTAGTCATAGACAATTTTATGTTGCATTATCTAGAGTTACAAATCGTATAAAATTGAAGATGTTGATTTGTGATAGGGATGGAGTGTCAACCAATTCGACCACAAACGTGGTTTTCAAAGAGGCATTTAAAAATCTGGATTAGCCATGTTGTTATTTTTTTTTTCAATATCAATAAGTAATCAAATGTTATTTATGTTATATTTTTTTATTTGACTATAATAAATAAACAATATACTATTAAAATATTTTAAAATTACTATAATGAAAAATAAGTACCGTGTATCATACGGGTGATATACCAATATATAGTAAAATTAAATGAAAAATAGTAATATTAAAAGAAATTATTTCATCAAGTAAATATCTAAATTTTGAAAAAAAAAAAAAAAGTAGGCATAGCTCCTAATTATCCCCCAAAACAAATTGGGTATAGAAAATATAGAAGGAAATGGGGCTGCAAATTGGTCGAGGTGGGCTTAAAAGTTGGTCCACTCAAATAGATAAGTTGAAGTCTGGCTCAAAGTTTAATGGACTTAGTATGGGTTACTGTCTAAGTCTTAATAATTTAATTTAATATATTGGAATTTTAAAATATTATGAAAGTCACCGACCACAATACAAATTTTAGTAAGGTAATTTTTTTTTCTTTCCTCTACTTATGTAATGTTTGAACAAAGTTATTTGGTACTTAAAAGTGTTACCACCCTTACCTAGGGTTGAAACTACGATATTTAATTATCATTTTTATGTCTACGAATGTAATATTCACAAATTAAATTATTCAAAATTAAAACCAACAATACCACGTTGATTTTTTATTTTTATTTTTTCAGTAACCAGGAGTTTGATGTAGTTTGTGAATTTAAATAAATAAATTTGATAGTGAAACTATTGGCACCGTAATTGAAATTGTCGACACTGAACTAGCGCAAAAACTCTTCCATTATCTTCAGTTACCACCAATTTGATGTAGTTCTCTGTTTATTTGTATTGTTTGTTCACAATTGCCTTCCTTCAACAGTGTATTGAATTGAATACAACGACTTATTGAAAATATCAATATCGGAAGAGCTTGAAACGAACCCAAATTAAATCGAATTTGATGACCCTTAGGCTCCGTTTGGGATTGATTTTGGAGCCCAACTTCTGATTCTCAAACAATCAAAAGTTGATTTAGGCGTTTGGCAAAATTTTTAAAAGTGATTATAAAATAATCTGACTCACCTAACAGCAGATTTTGAGAAGCAGCAAAAGGGCAGCTTTTCAGATTCTGCTTTTAGCTTTTTCATTTATGTTTTATTAAAATACCCATTTTACCCCAAATTAATTAACTAATTCCTTTAATACCCACTTGAAAAACTGAATTGATGCAAGTTGAATCATAAAAAATAATATAAATTTAATTAATTTTTGCACTATATGACAATACTTTTATTTTGTAATTTTTATAAAATTCAAAATTTATTAGATTTTATTATTTTTATTTTAAAATAATAATAATAAATGCATTGGCTTGTAAAAAATATTTTGACTAGAAAAAAATGAATTTTACCACTGTAATAATAATAATAATACAAAATAATATTATTATAATCAATGTCCTTTTAGTAATTTAATAATTCTATAATAATAAATCACTTTTGTTTATCAAACGTTCAAATCTTTGCTTTTGAAACAAACAACAATTTTAAAACAAGAGTTTATCAAACACTTATCTCGATTCTTCCCACACGGTGATTATTTCGCTTGTGACATGTGTTGTGATTCTCTTAAAAACACAGCAATACCAAACCAAGCCTTAATTGATGTTTGGTTAGGATTATTTTTTAATTTTGTTCCTAGAGAGGATATCACCATTATGAAATGTCTCCGGTAAATTCTTAACTGCTAGCAATTTTCCATTTTTTTTTTCCTAACATGCAATTTTAAGTAATAGTTCAGGTCCCAATACTTTTCTGAATCCGTTAACAATCACCAGTATATACAATGTTTTAAGTAATAGTTCAAGCTTTTCGAACTTAGGCGAGAGCGAGATAAGGGTAAGACGAGGCCGATGTGTGATGTGTGGTTAGGCGTTGAGGCCGAATTTCAGCTTATGCGGAGCTTAGACAAACTTTTTACAACAGTGAGTATATATCATTAACTCTTGAAGTGAAAATTATGACTTCTCTTGTATAACGATAACCCAAAAGTAGCTCATGACCTGTTATTTAAGAGTTCGACAAAAGAATAGAATAAGGATCGTACCTTTAATCTCTTTGCACTTTAATGCAATATATTGGATTGTTTTTACTTTTTATAGACAATATTTCATGTTTCACAAAACTCTTAACCTAGCACAGAAATAGAATCCTAGTACTCTTCAAAAGTTTAAGCTAAACCAATATAATGTTTAAATACCTTGATTTGAAAAAATAATTTGTTGACCATACGGAATTAAAACTTGCAATAATTAATGATGTACTAGAAATTAACACATTGAGTTTATCTAAGACATTATAGTTAATAAGATTGTCAAAATATATAAACAAAAGATAATCAAAATATACTTGCACAAAGATTTTCAAGTTTTCAAAATCTTCAATTAAGTTGATTTAAAAGTGTAATGTGAGGTGAGTTGACTTGTCACACTCGTAATTTTTAATTTTGTCTCTAGTTGAGGCTTAGCACGACTCACATGCACATTTTGTTAACCAACATCTATTTTTTGGTTGTTAAATTATTCTTTTCTTTAAATTTTTAACAAATGTTTTTCACTAGTTCATGTGAGCAGCCCATAACACGTGTGCTATATTAACATGGTTGAGACATGAAATTTTTCAGTCAAAAGAGTACGATATGATACAAGAAATTAGTTAGATCAAGTCAACACAACAATATTTACGACCCACTTCACATTTAGATCGAGCTCCCAAATTATAAAGTAGATTGTAGACATGATGAACTCAATCTGAAGAAATTTTAATTTATTCTGATGCATTCACGCAAGTGATCCTATTTCCCTAGACCTGCATCGAAAAGGGTAAAAAAGAAAGAAAAGAAATGCTCTAACTTCTAGACGTTTTATTAAGAAGGAAAAATTGCACATTTGATCTTCAAAACTCATGGTTATGTGGTAGATCTTTAAAAATGAAAAATATTAGCACTCGATATTACATTATAATTGTACAATTAATTTTGGCTTATTTGCACAAATGGTCCCTGACTTTTGCACTTATCTGCGGGTTGAGGACCTATCTTTTTATTTTTAGCGGTTAGCCCCTATTTCAAATGTTTTTGGCGTCAATGGTCCTTTTCATGATTTTCCATCCAAATCACCGTGAAATTTGACGGTAGAAATTTTTAATTTAAAAAGGCTTATTTGCACAAATGGTCCCTAACTTTTGTAAAGGAAAATTTGCAGCAAAAGTCCCTAATCTTTTAGAAAGTGTTAAAAAGTCCCATAACTTTTTAATCCTAACACATATGACCCCAAACTCTTTTGACAATTTTACTCCTAACTTAAATAAATTAAAACAACTCATAAATCTTTCAAAAATACAAATAAGTCCTAAATCTTTTTTATTTTTCTGATTTACATTTAAAATAATAAAAGTATGTCATCAAGTCTCAAAATTTTAATTTTGTTCAACAAAATGACATTTAAAATGTGTTTAATTAAAATCAGATTTTTTTAGTAAAAGTTGTTGAAATGTGTGGTTGAAAAGTTGTGGGACCATAAAATGTGGTTAAAATTAATTGTTGACTTTGACTTTATTTTTTAACGAAATCAAAATTGAAAACAAACGCGAGCCTCTTGTAGTCTCTACAGATTTTGTCAGGTGGTCATTAATTAACAAAAAATTATACCCATGATCAAAATTTGACCATTTAAAATTTTAATTTATTTTCATACCAATTTTTAAAAAAGGTGGTGGTGAAATTTCAAGATTGTGAAGAATTTTTTTTAATTATTATTTAGTAATTGGTAGAGGCGGCAAATGGGCTAGATGGATGGACCTACCAACCCGAAATTAGACGGGTCATTTAAAAGATTGGATTGGGCTAATCCTCGACCTAATTTTACATGGGTCGTTATTCTTGGACCAAAATTTCAACTTACATTTTTAACTTATTTTTCAAAATAATTACTTATAATTTTGTAAAAAAACAAAACAAAACAAAATAAAAGCTCGCCTAGTTTTTATTTGATCAATTTTGAAGTGTTTGAAGTGTGGGGCGTGGACTTGGGCAAAAAAAATTTATCAAGCTCAATCTGATTGGCTAGTTATCTACCGAACTAAATTGACCTAATTTTTATTTGATCAATTTTTATTGGACCGACCCCACCCAGAGATCGGGCTATCTCGGCTAGCCCATCGAAAGTGGCCCATTTTGCCACATCTAGTAATTGATATGAAAAATAAATTAAAATTTTAAATTGGTAAAATTTTGATCATAGGAATATAATTTTTTGTTAATTAATGAACCACCTGGACAAAATCTGTAGAGACTCTAAGAAGTTTTCATTTGTTTTCAATTTTGATTTTGCTAAAAGTTAAAGTCAAAATCAATAATTAATTTTAACAACACATTTTATGGTCCCACAACTTTTCAACCACACATTTCAACAACTTTTACTAAAAAAATTTGATTTTAATCAAACACATTTTAAATGTCATTTTGGTGAACAAAATTAAAAATTTTGGGACTTGATGACACACTTTTTATTATATTAAGTGTAAATCTGTAAAAAAATAAAAAGATTTAGGACTTATTTGTATTTTTGAAAAGGTTTATGAGTTATTTTTAATTTATTTAAGTTATGGGTAAAATTGTCAAAAATATTTGAGGTCATATGTATTAGGATTAAAAAGTTATGGAACTTTTCAACACTTTTTGAAAGATTAGGGACTTTTGCTGCAAATTTTCCTTTACAAAAGTTAGGGACCATTTGTGCAAAGAAGCCCATTTTAAATAAAAAAATTTATACCGTCAATTTTCACGGTGATATGGATGGAAAATCATGAAAAGGACCATTGACGCCAAAAACATTTGAAATAGGGGCTAAACTGCCAAAAATAAAAAGATAGGTCCTCAACCCGCAGTAAGTGCAAAAGTCAGGGACCATTTGTGCAAATAAGCCATTAATTTTTAACATTAAAATTGTTTAAAATTGTAAGGTGAAATTTTGGATACGGTCTAAGTTGAGAAATAAAACTTAACTTCATAAAGTTGAACATGCAAGCGTCACACAATGAATTAATTGATATTGGGATAGTTTTCGATATTTCTTATTGGGGACTGAATATGCAACTTAATGAAAAATTGGTGACTAATTTGTTTGTGTATAAAAATGAATATCAATTTGTTATTGATGCAATAAGTTGAGGACTGGTAATGACCAACTAAAATGAAAGAAGGTGTTATTAAGGCAGAAAAGTCCAAAATGTCCAACAAGAAAAGAAAAAGTCAAAATATTCGCTATCAAACCCTAATTAATTGTCCCCAGTCCGCCACTCCAACACTCAAACATACGTCACACGTTACACTTTTTACTTATTTCCCTCACACTGACAACTCTGAGGGTAAAATAAAGTGGACCCCACGAGTCAAGCACAAGATGACTCAGGACCACCGGTTCACAGCCCAACCGAGTCAAGTATAACTCGGCTCTGTCTCCTTCAACTCAGACACCACGTAATGTGTAAATGTGCCCCCGCCTCCACGTGAGGACCTGACAGAATTTATACAGTCTGAAAATAACACTGCTCTACAGTTCACAGTTTTCACATACACATGCCCCATCCTTTTCCCAGTTCACACCCACCATAATATACATGCTTCAGCCAGTAATAATTTGACACCACATCATCTTCACCTGCCACTCTGATTCTCCAGAACTGCCCAGAACTGCACATATCCAAAATTATGTTTATATTTTGTGTTTATATTATAAGTTGTAAGTAAATATGATAAAAATATTTATAAATTATGAATTCTATAAAATATATAAATATAAAGTATATTTGATATGTTTAATAATTGAAATTATAATTTAAGTAATAATAAACATGAGTTTAAATTAAAATTTTTATATTTAATTTATTATTAATTTCATATTTTGTAGTTTTGACGAGACAACTCCAACTCACTCATAAGATGCATGTATTCTATTGTTGACCAAAAAGCACAAATTACTAATTATAACATGTTTGATTGTATTTTTAACTGTTTATAAACTTGTTAAATATTAGTTTTATCTACATATATTATAAGATTTACTATTTCTATTCACTTATTTACAAATTTTATAAGAATCAATACTTATAATTTCATTTTTTTAACCAAATAAGTACTAAATAAGAGGATTCTTAACTTGTGTTTTGCACAATCTTAATTTTCTAGTTAAAGTAGTAGGCAACTATACTACTAATCCGACAAATTAAGATTTTCTAATATGTTTTAACAAAGAGATCAAGTTTTTTAAATCGATAAATTATGAATAAATGAAAAGATAAAGATAATGATGACAAAATTCGAAATAACTTAAAAAAAGAAAGAAATATGACAAAACATTTAAAGGGAAATTCAAAATTCTTTCAATTTCAACACTTTAATTACTCCGATATTTGTTTAATCCATAGAATCTACTTATCCAGTAGAAGATCTAAAACATGAATTAAATATATATTAACTCCACAAATAATACAATTTCTAACAAAAATCCGGCAATAAATAATAAAAAATCACAAAATATTATTCTTGCAGAGTGGTCCTTCAAAATAATAGTACAGCATATAAATCATGTGCATCTATAGTTTATATTATTTATTAAAGTATGTTTGTCAATTAATATTTATTTGTTTTTTTATCTATACATTTTATATGATTTACTGTTTATAATTTACAAAAAATTTTTACTGAACATATTTTAAACTTGACTACACAATTTAAGTAAAAAAATGAAAAAAGTTATAGAATAAAAGTACATGTTTGGTAGTGTTGAATTAATTTTTAATTACTTATAAATCGTAGATTCTATAAAATGTATGAATAATATATAATAAGTGGATAGTAAATTATGAATTTTATAAAATATGTAGATAAAAAATATATTTAACTAATTTGATGCTATTAATACTTAATAGGTGTGAGTAGGGATAATATTTTATTGATTAAAGAAATACAAAAAAAGGCAGAGGCGCCGCTGAACAGCGCCGTACGGGGGGTAGTGCAGGGCATACGTAAGGCTGGGTCTGAGTTTTGGATTAGTTTTATAGCCCACATCCCCACGACACGACACGTCTTATCAGGCGGCGGCTCCAACTTCTCTCTTATTTAATTACTTCCATATATTTCATTTTGCCTACCAAGTGTTACTCTACGTTCTAGCTTTTATTAGCACTATTCGTTTTGACCAAATCAAAAACGGGGTTTTGATAAGTGATAATTGACCAGTCACAAGTAAAAAATTTGTCACGGTGTACAACTGTTGGCTTTGCCAAATGTTACTGTGACATGGTGAAATTATAAATAATTAAATATTGTTTAGTTAAATTTAATTTTTTTTATATTTTTTTTTATTTAATTTTTAAAATTAATGCTTGCCTTTATTATCTTTCATATTTATTTATTTGTTTGTAATCAAACTTTTTCAGGTAAGCAAAACACAATATTAATAAAAATGATATGGAATATGTGAGAACATTTCGAATTTATGTTTCAATGAAGGCAACTATTAAAGTTAAAGATTGACCAAGCATTGTGTTAAGCTCAAATGTTCAAAGCTAGACCTCTTTAAAAAATTGGTTCAGCATCGTAACGAAAAAGATAAAAATTAATGGTATTTAAAAGTTAAACTAATAAATAAAATATTTTTATTCTTCTTTTTTAAATATTAGAATTGAAAGACCGATACCAATTCTCTAGAATTTTTTGGTTAATTTGATTGATCCAGTTGTTAGACTATTATGTCACACTTGATAGTCTAAATTTTAAATGTCGAATTTTAGTGACACTTAACACATATATAGTTGATTATTTAGACGTTTTAGAAGTATGACATGTATTGCTAATCTATAAAATTGTGATCAATTATGTGGTCATAATGAAGATTAAATAGAGTAACAAGTTAATATTTTTGTAATTTTGAGAAGCAACAAAATTGATTATTTAATTATCTATAAATAAAATTTAATTCAATCATTTTCTACTTTTAAATAGGGAACAACACGTTGTCAGGCAAAAGTTATGTGCCTGTTCCCCCGTTAACTTCAATTTACATATCTGACTGCCTATTCAACAAAAAACATAAATACATACCGGTCGTGATTGCATATGGAATGATCAACTTTTATGGGGACATCGTATTTGATCGAAATCAACGGTGGAGAAATGAAATGGACTAGGTCTTGATTTACACAATGACTCTTTTAAGTTGTTTATTTACGCCGTCCAGCCGACGATTACGGGAGACTCAGTGGGACCCAAACTTTTTCACGCACACACACACATTGCCGCAAAACTCCTCTTTTTAGGCCTCAAAACATATCGTTGTCTCTCTTCAAAACACAGCACCGCTTCACTTTCTCTCTCTAGAATCCTTTCTCTTGACCATGGCTTCAACGCGTGAGGGTCACTACAGAGGAGTGAGGAAGCGCCCATGGGGTCGGTATGCGGCGGAGATACGTGACCCGTGGAAGAAAACCCGGGTTTGGTTGGGCACTTTTGACACCCCTGAGGAGGCTGCACTAGCCTACGACGGCGCCGCCAGGTCCCTCCGCGGTACCAAAGCGAAGACCAACTTTCCGGCGCCTCCGCTAGGTCATCCCTTAGATCTCAACCTTCCGTCCGATCATCGATGGGTTTCTCCGTCAGGCAGTATCGTGCTAAATGATTTTCTCCGGACTGGGGTGCTCAAAGATGCGAGTTTCAAGGCTGCTGATCATGGCTTATCTCCGGTGGCAAATGGCGGGCATGTAGCGGCCTCTTCCGGGGCTCCGGTAGCGGAAGGCGACGGTCAAGCGAAATATTTTGGGATAGTGAGACGTGGGTTGCCCATTGACTTGAACGAGCCTCCACCCTTGTGGATGTAACCAAAGGTTCTGTGTTTACACAATGCACAAGTTAGGTTCTTTGTTTACCATTTTCCGGCGATGTTGATGTTTTAAAGAACTTACTTAGAGTTTTCTTGACCTTATGCAACAAATCACTATGTATATATCTCATCTTCGACCTTCTTCGTTATTAATTATGATGAAATTAAGTCCTTCTTTTCTTGCTTAGTCTTCTGTTTTTATCCATCATTATTTCTGCATTTATTTTAATATGTTTGACATGCAGTATATTTGACAGAATTAATTGTATAATAGGCAAAAATTTAACCATATTTTTATACTATTTAGTACTGGCATATAAATATCTGTGTGTAATTGTATGTATATGGAGTGGACTGTGAAAAGAAATTTACTGTGATAGCAAAAGGTGAGGAGGAGCAAGCGTGTGGTTATTGTTTCCATTCCCAGCTTGATAAACAGTACAAGGTTTACCCGCATTGGATTACTTTTGCAGCGAACAAATTTTGTTTTGACGGATTAGAGTATATTCACGTGCCCTCTCGAATACCTCGATTTGACCCTTCACCTGTCACCTTTTTCCCCATTTTTTACGTGCAACTTAAGTTTTTAAGAGATAATTTAAATAACAAAAAGTGAATTTTTTTAATTGTGTCTAAAAGTTAAGCCAAACACATCAGTATGAATATATGATAATTTAATAATTTGCTCAAAATAAACTATAGAAATATAAATGGTTTGATACATGCACTTAGAATTTTAATTATATAAATTTACTTATTTTTTCTATAAGTGGGATTACTTTTCTTAATATAAATATTTATATAAATTGTAGAAAATTTCATTTGTAATGCACGAGGGTATTTTGGACATATCAAAGTGATTTTGGACATATCAAAGTGATTTTAGATGAGATGTGGCTGAAAAAGTAGATAGAGATCGATTATAATATTCAAAATTAAAAATATGAAAAGTATTCATGATATTTTAAACTTGGAAAAATATCTCTTACTTTGTCATAAAGCTCAGGATATGCGAGCCGCTAGTGGCGAAGAGCTTAGCTTACACATAGTGCTTGTTTGTTTTAGTGTAAATTATAATTTAAATTAGTCAAATTAATTAAATTTTTATTTATTATTTATGTATTTTATATAATTAATAATTTATAAATATTAAAAAAATAATTTTAACACTATTAAATATCGTTGAATGGCAAATATAACATGCATGAAATAACTACTCTAAAATATACTTTTAACCAAGTCGAATTTGTTAAAATAATATTTGTTTGGTAATTTAACTTTAGAGTGGAGGAAATGAAGACGTCATGGCAGTGGGGTTAGGTAGTGTAAGGGAATTTGCGACGCGTGGTTGATTTGCCGGCTTTTGAGTCACTTTCTCCCATTCTCTGTCTCCTCGGAATCTGTCGGACTTTTATAATTTTATTATTATTATTATTATTATTGTTTTGACTAAATCAATACATATAACCCTTTGTTGGATTAAAATTTAAACGTGGATTAAGTACGTTTTAGATTAATTATTGGAAATTGGATTACCAAAAATGAAAGAGACATACAGTGATAGATTATTACAAAAAATAGTAAAGAAACTAATCTATAAAAATCTCCTTTGACCTACCTTGCAGGTGGTTATCACGTACTTAAAATTATTGCCTAATTAAAGTGATTTGTATATTGTCATTATCATCAATCTGTTTCAAGTCCTCAAATTTTGTATTCTTAAAAAAATTACTACTAAAATCTATATCTATATATATAAAGTCCCAATGTTAGATGAAAATGTGCTTACTTATATTTCATAATTTACCATTTAATTAAAATTTAATAAGGCTTGGCTCTTCTTTAAATCCATTTACTTATATTGTAGCGGGCCTCTCTTAAAAATATCTCCAATGTAGCACCCGTTTGACAAAGATTATAAACTAGCTTATAAATAAATATTGATTTATTTGAGTTGAAATTATTGTCTTTTCAAATTATTTTAATATAAATTGACAAAATTGTCATTTCTACTTTGAAATGATATTTTGTAGTTTAAGAGTACTATATGTATTTTATGTTAAAATTAGTTTGAAAAGTCAAAAAATACAGCTGAAATAAACAATTTTTGATTTATAATCCTGTTAAACGGGACTTTAACAACATAAAATGTTGTACATCTAACAAGTAAAATGAAGAATGGAAAAAAAAGCTTCTATAGGAGGTTCAAACATTGAATGTCTCACTGATGGAACCGGTAGCAGAATTCTGGCATTTTTTTTTTTCTAAATGTTAAGTGGACATTCGCTACAGTTTGCAAAGCCATTTGAAATTGTATTTCGCCCACATCACTTAGGGCGGTTTGATATATAGTTAATGAATAACAATAACGAACAAAATTTGTATTATTTTATTTGGACGGAATTGTTGATATCCGAATGTGCTTTTGTCTCAATGAAAATTTAAGCAAAAAATGAAGATAAGTTTTATCTTCAAAAAGAGAGGGACAATTTTTTATTCGAATAAAAGTTTAACTAAATTTGTTTAAAAGACGAACGTATCATTTATAATATATAACAAATATATTTTTGGACATCTATATCTTAGAATAATCGTCATCGTCGACCACCATCCATCGTCGACCACCACTTGAGTCCACGCCACCACCACCCCATCATCCACTGCCCCTGCCTTCCGCCTCCTCCACACCACCCCCGATGCTCCACTCATTTTTTTTTCTTTTAATTTTTTTTTGTTTAATTAAGAATAATTGTAGAATTGTCTTTTTTACGAAAATCTGACTTTTTTACATTGATTTTTTCTATTTTTATACCTAGTTGAACCAAATAATATAATAATAAATCTGCTATCCGAATAACTATTATCTAGATAATTTTTATCTAGATGAATAGTTTTATTCAAATAAAATTATCTGGCAATTAATTAAATTGTTATCACCGGAATATTTTGATAAAACTTATTTTTTTAAGAAGAATAATTTTTCATTATTGACACGGACAATAATCATTAACGGCCATTTTATTTGAGATCAGTGATTGAATTGATGTAGATGATTCCCGTTCGTAATCATCGATGTAGGTGTCGTCAATGATGCTACATTTTTCTTCTTCTTATATTTGAAGATGGATAACTTTATATGAATGCATTTAATCTCAATGTACTAATTTAGCTCGAGTTTTTTCAAGACTCTTGCACATATTGTGTTCAATACTTTGCATCGATAATAGTGCAATTCATTAATACAAATCAGTTATACATCAGTTTCTATATGATATTATCAATCATTTTCATATGCTTGAGATGGACGTGCAGTCGAATAAACTTGATATCTCAAGCAATCAAAATTTTTAAAGATACAATTGTAATTGACGGGATATCTCAAGCACTTAGAAAGATTTCATATATACTCATATTTTTATTTGTTCAAGTTTAGAAAAACTGTCTCGAGAGTCTAAAAAGAAAAGAAAAGAAAAGTTGAGAACAGTACTGCAAGACGGGATAATGTTAAAGACTGTTGCTCTAATTTAGTGAAAAATACAATAATATTTCTTGGGTCAAAATAAGAAATTCTACTTTTCTTTGCATTTCCCCAGAAAATAGTCTGCTTGTTTCACGTGGTTTTCAACATTTGATTGACTACTAGCATTTTATGTTAAGCGATTGGGTTTACTTTACTAATTATGTACATAATCAATAATTCTGGATTTTTAAAAATTTATGATTTTTAAATATATTAAATTAAAACAAAGAATAACATATCTTTAATTCTTTACTATCTAAAAATTTAGAAAGCCATTAATTGCAAATTAATTGTAAAGGAACAAGTTTCTCTCCTTATGGATAGAGATTTGACATCTTCTTCTCTTTTACAACATTCTGATTTCTGAATGTACACATATCTCCATCAAATACATTCATTTAATATGATATATGACTTTTAATATTCTTACATTTTACTAATATCTCAAAAGGTAAAGTAGTTAAAAAAGAAAAAAAAGAAAATAAGAAAAAAGGCAAATAGTTTTGTGAGAGATTTTAAAAAAAGTTGGTAAGATATGTAGTTGAAAAATTGATAAAATTTTTAATTTATAAAACATACGATTGAAAATAAATTTTGAAAAAAAAAAAAGAATTCCAAAAAAACCCATACCAAACAAACGTGCTTATAAAGAGTCCACAGCTGAGCAACACAATTAAAAATTATTAGATGTTATTTTTGTTGAATTTCCCGGGCGACTGTTTAAAATACAAAAATGAAATGGGAATTGTGGGAAGCCCTTACAGTGACATGTGGGGGCTACTGTAAGATGATAGGAAAAGGGCAAGAAAGAGTAATTAGCTAGACACGCAAGTCTTCCTTAGCTGCTTTGCTACCTAATGAAGTGTCAGCAGTACCTGTAAACAGGTGCAGCAGCCACTGAAAAGTCACAGATTCTAGCTGTTTTTCTACCCACCCTCAGTCCCCCTACCCGGCCGTCATTTCACCCCTAAATCAATATACAACTTGTTTGGCTAAATTTTTAAAATAATTAATAATATTTTTATCTATTCATTTCGTATTATTCTTAATTTATTATTAATTTATTATTTACATATTTCATAGAACCTACAATTTATAAACACTCCAAAAATAATTTATAAATAACATGTAGAAAATTGTCCAAACTCAAAATTTGTGCATCATTCTGACAAATCTTGACACGTGTACTTTGCGTATCAACCTATACGTGGTTTTATAGAATTGCCTACAATTACAAATTTTGATGATACAATCCGATATATCTTGACATATATGTTCAAGAGTAATTCTATTCATACATTTACTTATCAAGAATATCCCATCCTGCGTGGTATTCTCTAATTTGACAAATTATTCATAATTAATGGTTATAAATACATTACTCAATTTAAGTAAATAATTAATTAAATTGAGTAATGTTACGTATGATGACTATCGGTAGTGAACGACTTTGAATAGTAATATTCTATATTCAATGTTAGACTTGTAGATGACTTGTACAATTGTCGTAAATATTGGACATATCAATTGATGCCTCTAATTAATTATATTTTTACAAAATATATGTTACAGATTTATAATGTTATATTTGTTACGTCTCAATACCATATTGTGCTCTATGTAGACTTGTCAAAGTTAAAATTGTCCAGTGAAAGTGATGACACATCACCTACGAGACTATTCTTTTATTTTAAGGAGTTTTTGAGAAAAGGAAGTTGAGAAGACTAGTGCTTTTCTTTTTATTTCGAGGAGCTCTAGAAAGAAGAGGTTGAGAAGGCTAATGTTGTTCCCTTTATTTCAAGGGAGTTGTGGAAGACGAGGCGGTATAAGACCGACCTCTCTCCCCTCCCCTCCCCGATTGCATGTCGAGTAAGCTCTCTTGACAATTTACAAATTAAACTTGAAAAGAGTGATAGAATAGTGCATCCGTCCACGCATTTTCGCGGTCATACTATTAAGACGCGGACTAAAATGGATCTCTTCATTAAATCACTGACATAACACCTATGATGTGATATGGAGATCCTTGAGATTGTGCCACTTGTAGTGCATCAACAGGGCTTGGCCTTTAAATACCAAAGTTATATCTACAAGAAACTTATGATGAAACTCTAAATAGCAAAATTATATTAAAACAAAGTATTCTTCATTGACTACTTCTTTGGCCATAATGTGTCTTCCTCACGCTCAAACATCTTCTACTCCCTTTCCAATTTATCATATTGATCCACAGACCCACGTAGCCGTCTAAATGTATTCGTAAAATACATGTAAGCAACACGTTTGCAATATTTTTGTGAGATAAAATGGAACTATGTTATAATAATCGTATTAAGTTTTTCCAATTATTGAAATAAACTATATAAAAATGAAGTCTAAAAATATAGAAAACACTTGTAAGTTATTCCGTCCAGCTGTATTTAATTTAAGGGAACCAAACATAAGTACGCTAATTCCAATATATTGGATAATTGTATTTTGTTAAATCTGGTGGAACGAAAAAATTCGTAATAATTGGTCTTGCCGCAAAAGTTGAAAAAATTAGCAAAAGGATTAAGGTGTCCACGTAGAAGATTTAAAAGAGGCCACAAATTTGTGTCGGCAACAGGGGAGACCTAACGGCGGTCTTACGTCAAAATATTGTGTGGTATTGCTTTTATTACTGTTCATCAGTTGTGTTGTGTCGTGTAAACTCCGTCACTGTTATTTTTGACGGCTAACACGTCTTATCAGCATTGTTGGTCGTCCAATCGGGGCGCAGCAATAGCTTCCTCGCTCTTCCCAATCATTGTTTCCATTTTAACGACGCCGTTAAATTTGTCAATCCTCACGTTAAGTTATATTTTTAAATAATAACTTTATTCCTTTCCTTTCATTATCATTCCCATAATCCCATTAACGTTGACGAAGTAAGATTTTATTAAGATCAAACTTTGGAATAAAAGTAATTTGGAGTGGGAAAATACGAATCACCGCTTAGTTTAAATCATATAATGACATCCCAATATTTTTTAAGGAATTATAATAATTTTAGGTGATTAATTTTATTAAAATCTAAAATATCGATCATACTTGTTGTTATACGCTTCTTCTTTGTGTTAATTATCAAAATCACGAAATCTTATATAAATTAATTATTTTGCAAACGATATGAGCATAAATAACTTTTTTTTAGAAGTAGATATACAATATGAGCATAAATAACTTTTTTTTTAGAAGTAGATATACATGGGAAATAAATAATTGTTGGGATTCGGCCTTTTAATTTCATCAAATTTTACAAATTTCAAAATTTTTATCCTTCTCAAAAAAATAAAAAAATCTTGATCAAACACTATTTTTTACTCAAATCTCAATGTTTTACTTTTTAAATATAAAATATGTCTATATAATAATTTGCAATTTTGATTGAATTGTGTGAAATGTTGATATGCTTTTACAAACGTACTAATCTATTCAAGTCTCTGTGTTATTTTTCAAATTACAATTAAAATTCAATATAAAAAAAATGTATTAAAGTACATCTTGACTAAATTTAAACTTGGCCGACAAATTAACAAACATCGAATTGATCGCACCAAATTAAATGACTACATCTTCAACATATACTTCCATATTCCAACTTGGCTTTACTTATTAAGAAGCATAAAATTACAAACAAAAGTATCACTTATGGTAACATTCATAAGTACTATAAACAAAGTGGACCTTGACTTAGAAATTAAAAAATAAATTATATCATAGCTACTCTCCTCAATAAAGAGAAAATGAATTGCCTCTAAATTATTGACTCCCCACATTCATTATTTATTTCCTGGCAACTTTCCTTGGTGACCAAATTAAGGGGGCAGCCGCGGTTTTGGACAGGGACCCACCAAAAGCGGCAGCCGCGCTTTCACTTGAGACGCCCGCGTCCACGTAGGGCCCATCTGTTGTCTCCTAACCTACTTTTCGGCAATCAATTTATTAAATAATTAATAAATATATAAAATGAGGGCGGCCGTGTGACACGTTCATGCTGACGCTACATCAGTCAACACATGGTTTATCCCTTGCTCTCCACTTATAAAATTAAATACTCAATCATTCGGTGTTTCACTTTCGGTCCCCAATCTATTACTCTATTAGTAAGTTAGTCCATACCTTTTAAACATGTGTAAATTAATCATCATCCTTTGATTGTAGCTAAAAAGGTCTTCGATAACAAAATTCATCTAATCCTCTATTAAACTATTGTGTGACCAAAGTTATACAAATAAATTTTTGTAAAGACAGGTTTTGTACAACTTGAATTGATATCTAAAATTTGAATTGACACATGTTTTCACGAAAGTTACATAACAATGTAATAAAAATTTGAATGGTTTCAATAATAAAGAATTGATTGGACATGAATAATGAACAAACACTAACTTGCTCAATTTTAAAGATTCAAGATTAACTTGCCAGTGATATAATATGAATATATTAGAAGGCAAATAATGCAGTTTACCTGTCCCAATTCTCTCATCGAATGTTTATAAGAATCACAATATATTAAAAAAGAAGTATATACTAAAATTAATATGGCATGTTGTAGTTATTAAGAATCTAATTAATTTTATTAAAACAAAAATGCCTAAATGTCTCCTACCATTACAAATAGCAATAGTCACACTATGTCCATTTCTTTTGCCAAATAAAGTAAGGCAAATGATTTGCTGCAGAAGGAAACAAACCAAATGACTTTTCATATCCTATAGCTGGCTTGTGTGTGTGTGTGTGTGTGGTTTTTTTTTTTTTTTTTTTTTGTGCACAGAAGCTATCAAGAATATGTATGTTTAGAATTCGACTTATAATTGATAAATGTGAATCGTGTGTTTAATACAAAGTGCAAATAGGTTGTACAAACTAATGTCCTCAACTTGAGGTATGAAATATCAAAATAGTGAAATACACATTTTATATGGCTGGCAAATACTTTTAAACTTTCACATTATTTATGTTATATTTGTTATACTCACAAAGCATGTTGAATAAAAGTTATGATCACATGTTTTGAATGTTTGAACAAAATCAAGAAGTCGAGTTTTGGTTTTGAAATGAATCAAGAAATTAATGTTTGTATCGGTCCTCTTTTCTATAATGGTGTAATATCCTATGGCAGTGGTTGCCGTTCAAGGTGGAAGTAGTTTGAGAAGAAGTTCATTTTCTTTATAGTTTTCCTTTAATTTATATTTTGTTTTAATTAAGAATGAGAGTCTGTTCTTCTTTTTGATAAAAATTGACTTGTTAATTGACAATGGATGTTTCTATCTAAAAGGACCATGACTGCCAAAAAAGAAAACATTGGGGACCCAATCGCTCCGCTCAATAGTTGCAGACTACCCCCGCTATTTACCATCCACTTTCTGCTCGTGCTTTTTGCTTTTTGGTACGTTATTAAATTAATAATTAATTTTAGAAAGAACTGTGTTTGTATACGTATTTGTCACGTATGTACTAAACAAAATCCTGGCTCCAAAAGGGGCGGCATAGCACCCACGTGGCGCTCAATCCATTATTATTGTTAGAATTCTTAATCCACAACGAAATACTATTGTCCGTACATACGGACCACATGCGCCACCACGGTACCTGGAAAAGCTTCCCGTCCCTCACCGCCGATTCAATCGGTTCCGGCTAGAAATAAATCAAATATAAAAATTCAACATAATTCTGAAAATGAGAGGAATTTCAAAGAAACTGATTAAAGCTAATAAAACTAGTATTGTATATAATTTAAGCTAAGAAATTACAGGATCTGAAGCAGATAGAGCGTCCAGTTAAAGAACAACAGGCCGGAAAATTTATTAAATTTTCCGTTTGTACTGCTGCAAACAAAAAGATAGTTAATCACCGGAAGCTTCTGTCTTTTGAGTCATCTACATGTCTTGTTTCTTCTCTTTTTCCGTAATTTTCAGCAAAAACAAACATAAAAACCGAAACGGAAGTAACGGAAGTAAACAAAAAGATAATCAGTTCCGGGACCGGAGTTAGATATTCTCAGGAGGTGGGAGGTTCAGATCGAGATCGAGACCGAGACCAATTTTGGGTTGGACGTCGACAACAGCCGACGACGAGTCGGATTCGCTTTCGGATCCACCTTTAAGGAAATCCACCGTCATAAGCTGGTGGTCATTAACGCGGTTGACGATTTCTTGCTTTGACAAGGCGTCAAGGTACAACATCTGTGATCGCACCGGTAGTATTCCGACAAACCTTCCGGCGAGTTGTCCGGGCTGTACGGGCATCGTTGTAGAGCCAAAGTAGTGGTGGCTCTGGAAGGGAAACCCTTTGGATCCACCCAGAGTGAGGTCCAAAGGAGAGGAGTCCATCACCGCCGGCGAGTTATCCAGGCCGGCCGAATCGACGGTGCTGCTCTGGCTGGGACTCCGGCTCTGGATATTTTTCTTGCTCCTAAAAAATTCGTTGCTTTTCTTGAGATTCTCAGCATTCATGTTCAGATCCGGAGACGGGAAATTTGTCTTAGCCTTGGCGCCGCGAAATTGTCTAGCGGCGTTGTCGTAGGCTCTGGCGGCCTCCTCCGCCGTGTCAAAGGTCCCCAACCACACGCGGCTCTTTTTCCCAGGATCCCTTATTTCCGCCGCATATCTCCCCCACGGTCTTTTCCTCACCCCACGAAAATGCACCTCTTTTGTCCCACCACCCACTCTCTCCGCCGCCACCGCTTTCTCCCTCGGTGCCATCAATCGTCACAATCCCTATATCTTGTATTTACTATCAATATGGGTGACTATATGAATACAAGATCAATAATTTTGTTGAAAAATTAGGATATGTGATAAGGAAAAACAATGGGGGGCGATTGATGGGAGATTATATAGAGGTGTGTTGGGTAACAGTCAAGGTTGGCCTTGACTGGTGAAAGATAGCCGCCCCCATGGGGAAGTGGGTCCGATCATGTTACGTGGCAAACGGGATTTGTTTGCTGCCGGCATAGTTTATTGGACGTGGATAGTGTATTATACTTTATCAGTTTATCCAACGTATGTACAAGAGTCATGCTACATGTACATAAAGCATTACAGAACAGGTTACAAAATGGCGAGATTTTGGAATTGAAAATATCGTGATAAAGTAAATCAATTTATCACGATATATAAGTGTTGAAATTAAATGGAGAAACACTTTTACCCTACATATTTTGTCTTTGCCAGAAAGAGAAAATGGACTACAGTGAAAAAATCCCAACTTTAAACCACTCAACCGACGATATTGTTCACCACTGATCGATCGACGAAATTCAACGAATTTTTTGTCTGCATACCAATCAACAACAATACCAAATTTTGCTTCAGCAAAAGAAATCTCTTCAGTTTATAGCTTCAGCTGGTCCTACAAAATTGCGAGCTTGTTCGGTTGAGATTTTTGGAGAAAAAATGGGTTTTTTTATTCTTTTTTTGACTTTTTAAATTTTTTTGTAGTGTAAAATAGGTTGTAAAGTCAAATATCAGAAAAAAAAAATGGATTTTTGAAAAAAATATGTCATAGAACATGGCATGCATAAAAATTCTATTATCTTGACATAAAATCAATAGAACTCCATGAAGAGAGATTGACTTGTGTACATACATAAATTCACAATTTAAAAAAAAAGCCCCCAGGGCATATCTCCCAGTGGCAAAGGGGAGGGTGGATAGGGCTCAGCGCGGCGAGGTGCAGGGTTCGAATCCTGAAATATTGGATTTGTACCATGTCGCAAGCGGGAGTTATCATATAATTAACAGCCTAGGCCTATCCATAAGCTCTCCACCCTAACTTCTGGGAGGCACATCCTGCGATTTACCTCCTCCACCAAAGGCCTAGGACATGGTCGATGGGGGCTCTCAAGGTTGGGGTTCAACCTTTATAAATTCACAATAAAAAGCACAATTACTGGAAAAAAAAACGTGTTCACATTTTCACTGCACCAACGATTTGCAGGTTGGTCACTAAGTGACATTTTCTTTGGAAAATAGATTAACTTAGATCCTATTGACATTTTCTTTGGACAAATATCACAGGCAACTAAAAATCCAATTTCAACTGTCTTTCCAAATAAATTTGTTGAAGCAGCAATCCAATAAAGTGCGGCAACGAATTTTCCCTCCCAGCGTGGAATATACCTCCAGTGGCGACCAACAGACGTAACCCTAATCAGATCTGATTTTGCAAATTGAAAAGGAAATAAATTTTCTCTCTCCACGGTTGAGTCCAGCCTAAGCATAGTTTATCATCACTTAAATTATAATTTCAGCTGATTAAATTGATCAGACATACTTTTTATCCACACATTTCATAGGACCCACAACTTACAACTCACTTTTTATCCCCACATTCACTAATAACTTATAATATAAGTACTTAAAAAATAATTTCAGCACTATCAAACATATGCTAAGTGTGCAAAAGGTGGAAAATAAGTAAAGGGTATAATGGTCATTAAACAATATCACCACATCAACATCTGTACATGAATCTGTAATGTGTGATGTACATATAGCATTTTCCCGTAACTAAATAAAAATGGGGTAAAGCTTGTTGTACAGACAAAATTTAGAGAAAAATTGACAGATGCTGACATGGCGACAAATGAAAGACAATTTCTCATGAGATATTGAAATAAAACAAACAAAACAAATTGAAACCAAAACTTCTTTAAAGCCAGAAAGCGAGAAAGAGGGGAAAAATGATTTTTTTCTTCCAACGCCACCACACTTTCTTTTCATTCGGTTAGCTTCCATCTCCAGCGATATTTTCTTCTCCTCCGGTTAGCTTCCATCTCCGGCGATGACTTCGACGAAATGATGGACACATGTATTTGCTGGGTTGTCATTTTTCTGAAGGATATCGAAATACATATTTGTCGTTGAAATTAATACACTAGAGAATCAAACTTTAAAATATATTAATATGGGCTACTAACGAACATTGGAAGATGAATTCATAGTTTGTAAGCAGTAGTTAGAGTTTGTAAGCTCTAAAGATGAATTCAAAGTATGTTGTTTCTATTTGCTATATATCTGAAAGTTTTCATAGTTGTTCTATTTATATTGTCTGCAATGGTTCAATTTGTATACATTTTTTTTCCACTACTAAAAGTAAACATGCTATATATATAGAACCTGGCTTTTGATATTAAAGGCTTCTGGGTACTAAGATAAGTGGAAAATGCTCTAAAGATATAAAGTTTGCAGGTCAATTGGATAGCAGAATTCCTATCATTACTGCAAGGCCTCGCAATTTACCCGTTCACTATATCTAATTTTTAGCGAATGCATGAAAACTATATCAAATTTGGCAGCCTGACCCAACACATGTAATCCAAAGCACTTAAACTATACAGCTATGAAAACCAATTCATCTTATGCATGAAAACTATATTAAATTTGGCATAGTTCCTATATCAAGCACCACTGTCTTTGGACCAGGCTTTTCTCTCGTTGACCAAGCTTTTGTCCGCGACCACCAGCTTCCTCCGATTGGGACGATATTGAAAATGAAAGGAAGAAAATGAAAGCTGGAAAATGAAATTTGGACCTTCTCTATCCGCGGTTTGGACAGCCAATGCTGGAAAAATTAATAAAGGTAAATAAATTTTTACACACTTAGCGCCATGTCAGCATCTGTCAATCTTTCTGTAATTTTTTTCTGTACAACAAGCTTTATCCATAAAGAAATAAAATTAGAGAAATGCTACATGTACAAAAAAGTTTCTACCAATTTTTTTTTTTACAGAAGACCATTTTATCGTGAGAAAATGTTAATACCAAAATATCAAGATATTTTAAATCAAAAATTACAAATTACAAAGGTCATTTCACCAATTTCAACACTAGTTTTTGTCCACCATTTCTCCTCCATCGGCAACAAATCTTCTCCACCGCATCCATCATCGTCGACGAGAGTGAGGTTTTTGAACATGGAGTCGTAGTAGAATATTGGGGTTTTTGACAGAGAGAGTGAGGCTTACTTGAGTTGTTAAGTGGGTTGTGCCGTCGAAGGTGGTAGTGTGAGGTTGAACGGGGATATTTTCAAGGAGGTGACGAGGGTGGTGGGGGTGGTAAAGCACCGGCGGAGGCAGTAGCATGTGAGGCAATTGAAGCAGCGCCGACGGAGGTTTTGGCGGTGGTGGGTGGTGGGGTTTGGACGGTAGAAGTGGCGCTTGGAGTTATAAAGCTGGGTTTTGGTTTCTGTTGGGTTGGTTGTAGCTGCGGCCGCCGTGGGATTGGCGGTGGAGATGCTGGTGGGAGCGGCGTTCGAAGTGAATATGCTGAATCTAAATAGAAGGATTATGAAAAGAATAGTAGCAAGAAGATGAATCCATATCAGCCATGGGATTTTGTAGCTCTCAATTATCCACTCATCACCAAAATCAAACATAATATTCTATATAATCGTGTGCAATTATTGTTAGTTATTACCCTAAACAAAAGCGAATCCACTTCAAAGCTTGATTGATGGGTAAACACTATCTTTGGAGTTCGCCGGAGATTCGTCGGTGGAGTTTTGAAGTTCGCCAAAAGATTTGCCGGTGGAAATTTGAAGGTCGCCGATGGATAAGCTTTTGTCCGACAAGTGAAGACTTGCAATTACATATGGAAATTGGAATTGTAAAACAAGTGTATAATAGTAATTTAAGAAATATGCCAAGTCACTATCTGTAAAATTTTCTGTACATATGGCATTTCTCATGTAACAATTATAAATTGTCATATTATCTATATAAATGACGAGTCCTATGATACTTGCTTGTGAATGACAGTTATATATTGTACTAATAGAAGGGAAAAGTACTTAGGCCCTATTTGTTTTCACTATTAATTTTACTAAAAAATTAAAATCAAAGTCAATAATTGATTTTAACCACACATTTTATGGTCCTACAACTTTTCAACTACACTTTTCAACAATTTTTATCAACTTTTACCAAAAAATCTAATTTTAATCAAAATCAAACACACTCTTATTAAGGAGATTTTTGAAAAATGCAATAATAAATAATTTGATACTCAAATGTGATAAAAAATAAGTTATCTTGTGATTTTGTCGTGTCCAATAAAATTATTATAGAATTAATGGATAGAGTGGCCAATTTATCTTTGACGATGAAATTCATTTTTCACATTTTAATGATATAAGTAATAATTGAAATTGTTCTTTTCATTAAATGAATGAATAGTCTAGAGTCACACAACTTTGACATTTATTAATAATGTCATACTCACCCACGAAGTGACATAACACTAATGTTTTTTGATATCATGTTTATTGCTGACTTCGAGTGAGTATAAACATGTTACAACTACATAGATACATTACTAACTAAATTTATTTACAAGGAACTGACTAGCTTGATGACAGTTTGCAATCTATTTGGTAAAACTCTGGCTAGGTCATCTTTAATCGCCTTTACTTTTTAATCTTTAGTAGTTAATTGTTACTCGATCTTTTAAATTGAGATATCGACATTTCGAATAAATTGTTGACCTCCAAAAATCTGTCAACAGGAACTCCACGCTACCTCTGCCTACGTGTACTTTCCCTCTTACTGAGACTGCCACGTGGTTTACTCAACCACGTAAATGAGCCTTGGATCGGGTGAAAGTATAATCAAGAAATCAAGAGGGACATGCTTATGGTGGAGGTGATAGCTTGAGGGCACCTAACTAATGATTTCTCAGGTGATTACGGCACTTAAGAAAGATTAGTATAGAGGACTTGATATTTTTGTAGTAAGAGTAATATTTTTAACATCTCTTTCTTGTGAAAATAAACTTAGTATTTATAGGCAAATTTTACAAGAATGATCTCCTTCGATGTGCGACACGTGGTTCCATCTGAAGGGTTCTTGAGTCACATTTTTGGTATCATGTCATTAGCATTAATGAGGAAGTCACATTCAGCCGCAAACTAAAGGGCTATGACTGTGACAAGCCGCCTTGGCAAGCAGTCCCATCAATCTTTTCAAGATTAAATTACAGGTTTGGTAGGGAAAGCTTCCTCATCACGCAACTAAGGTCGGTCATTCAAGTTCCTCGGCATAAATAGCCTCGGTTATATAACCTCCTCGGCCCAAACAGCCTCGGATATATAATCTCCTCGGCCCAAACATCCTCGGATCGGGCTGGGCCCAAGCCTGTGCTTACATGGAGCCCGAGGTGGATTATCCCGCCCACGTGGATTGCCATTGGGATTGGTGCGTAACAATAGTCTCCCAAGTTCAAAATCTGTCATTCATGTGGGATGCTGGACTTGGACATCCGTGGGGTGCTGAGTCTCCGGATTTTAAATTTTGCGATAGTGATGTAAGTCCTACAAGGCTCAGAACGCTTATTCATGTGGGTTGCTAGCATTGATATTCTTGGCGATTCATGTATGGTGCTGCTGCAGAAAAGTCTAGTCCTGAGTGGGAGAGGGCTTGACAGCAGACGTGGGACTCTAGTTGGAGATGCATGGGCCTGAGTAGCCGAGTCCCCAGTTGGGATGGGGCTGAAAAGCCGAGTCCCATAGTGGGAGAGGCTGAATAGTCGAGTCCCAAGTTGGGATGGGGCAGAATAGCCGAGTCCCATAGTGGGAGAGGCTAGCATGGTCGAGTCCCAAGTTGGGAGGAAGCTAAATAGCCTAGTCCCAAGTTGGAAATGGAATGGGGTCCCATAGTGGGAGAGATCGAATTGTCGGGTCCCATAGTGGGAGAGGGTGAATAGCCGAGTCCCAAGTTGGGAGGGAGGGGAGTCTGAGTTGGGATGGGGTGAGTCCCCGAGTCCCATAGTGGAAGAGGCTGAATAGCCGAGTCCCAAGTTGGGATGGGACTGAATAGCTGAGTCCCATAGTAGGAAAGCCTGAATTGCCGAGTCCCATTGTGGGAGAGGCTGAATAGCCGAGTCCCAAGTTGGGATGGGGTTGAATAGCCGAGTCTCATAGTGGGAGAGGCTGAATAGCTGAGTCTTAAGTTGGCAAACTCAAAGCCCCCAGAATTAATTACAGAAATCATCATTACATGCAGCTGTCCTTTTATCGCGTCCGAAGAGACGTGCGGCAGGCGTCCCAATCATCACGTTCCCCGTGGACACGCCATTCTTGCTTTCGATCGATGACTGCCCCGCCCACCCTCCCCCACTATAGGACTCGGCTATTCAGCTTCTCCTACTATGAGACTCGGCTATTCAGCCCCATCCCAACTTGAAACTCGGCTATTCAACCTCTTCCACTATGGGACTCGGCAATTCAGCCTCTCCCACTATGGGACTCGACTATTCAGCCATATCCTAACTTGAGACTCGGCTATTCAGCCTCTCCCACTATGGGACTTGGCTATTCAGCCTGATCCCAACTTGGGACTAGGCTATTCAGCCTCTCCCACTATGGGACTCGGCTATTCAGCCCCATCCCAACTTGGGACTCGGTTATTCAGCTCCCTCCCAACTTGGGATTCGGCTATTCAGCCTCTCCCACTATGGGACCCTACAATTCAGCCTCTCATACTATGGGACTCGGCTATTCAGCCATATCTCAACTTGGGACTCGACTATTTAGCTCCCTTCCAACTTGGGACTCGGCCATGCGGGCCTCTCCTACTATGAGACTCGGCTATTCCGTCCCATCCCAACTTAGGACTCAGCTATTTAGCCTCTCCCACTATAGGACTCAGCTTTTCAGCCCCATCCCAACTGGAGACTCAGCTACTCAGGCCAATACATCTCCAACTAGAGTCCTGCGTTTGCTGTCAAGCCCTCTCCCACTCAGGACCAGACTTTTCTGCAGCACCACCATACTTGAATCGCCAAGAATATCAAGGCTCGCAACCCACATGAATAAGCATTCCGAGCCTTGTGGGACTTAAATCACTATCGCAAAATTTAAAATCTGGGGACTCAGCATCCCACGGACGTCCAAGTCCAGCATTCCACATGAATGACAGATTTTGAACTTGAGGGACTATTGTTACGCACCAATCCCACATGGTAATCCACGTGGGCGGGATAATCCCCCTCGGGCTCCATGTAAGCACAGGCTTGGGCCCAGTCCGATCCGAGGATGTTTGGGCCGAGGAGATTATATATCCGAGGTTGTTTGGGCCGAGGAGGTTATATAACCGAGGCTATTTATGCCGAGGAACTTGAATGACCAACCCTGGTTGCGTAATGAGGAAACTTTCCCCACCAAACCTATAATTTAATCTTGAAAAGATTGATGGGACTGTTTGCCAAGGCGGTTTGTCACAATTATAGTCCCTTAGTTTGCGACTGAATGTGACTTCCTCATTAATGTTAATGACATTACACCAAAGATGTGACTCAAGAACCCTTCAGATGGAACCACGTATCGCACATCAAAGGAGATCATTCTTGTAAAATTTGCTTATAAATACTAAATTTATTTCCATAAGAAAGTGATGTTAAAAATATTACTCTTACGACAAAAATATCACGTCCTCTATACTAATCTTTCTTAAGAGCCGTAATCACCTGGAAAATCATTAATTAGGGGTCCTCAAGCTATCACCTCCACCATAAGCGTGTCCCTCTTGATTTCTTGATTATACTTTCACCTGGTCCGAGGCTCATTTACGTGGTTGAATAAACTACGTGGCAGCCTCAGTAAGAGGGGAAGTACACGTAGACAGAGGTAGGGTGGAGTTCCTGTTGGCAGCTATTTTTAAAGGTCAACATAAACTTTTATTTAGTTCGTATTGGAAGTCATCTTTTCACTTTTGAGCTTTATGATGCAATTAATAAATATGTATGGTGTATTTAAGTTATAAGAGATTGGTTGGTTAGAAAGTTGTACACGGAAGCCAAGTTGAATGTGCCAAGAAATTCGACATTTAAGTTCTCAAATTATTGTATCACATACATTCAAATAAATATCAATAAATGAAAATAACTTTTTAATCCATTCACCGGATCCAAAAATTAAATTCCATCAATTTCTTTTTCATATATTAAATTTATTATACTTAGTTATTTGATTTTCAAATAACTTCCAATAACAAATAAATAGTGTTAATTTCATTACTTCTCACTAAAGTTTGTGCAAAATTTCAAATTGGTAATTAAAGTATTTCTTTTATCCTATTAGACACTTAAGTTATTCATAATATCATACGTTAGATTTAAAAAAAAAATAAAATTTGTAGCCCACATCTCCAATCTTTACTTACTTTAGCACCGTTGTCTTGAACTTTTATTTTTGACAATTTTATGTCCAACGTTTAATTTATTAGCGGTCTCTGTCTTTACTGACAGTTATATTAAGTTAGTGTTTAAAATACGAATTATTCTATCATTAAGTTCATATAAACAAGAAATATATTAATAAAATAAGAAAAACTAAAAAATTTATAAAGAAAATAAAATTAATTCACCTTAAATTGGTGGTGCCACCAATGTAATTCACAGTTTGTTCTTAAAATTGGTTTTGTATCTGATGCTTATTTTGCTTAATATTTTGCTAATTATTAATTAGAGTTTGATGTTAACATAAATTAATGGTCACTATATTGGTATATAAGATCAATTATGGTTGTTTGTTGTAATGGGTGGAAGTTGTGGTAGTGCACGGAGTTGGTTGCTAATACGAGGTTGTGGTAGTCTATTATTGGGTGGAGTTGGTAGTCTCCGTTGGATGGGAAAAAAATGGTCAATTTTTTTTCTTTAATTTTTTAATTTTATTTTTATATGTTATTGCCTTATTTAAATTTATGGGTAAATTCGCCAATTAACACTCTAGAAAACTATTATTAAGAACTAAAGACCTAAAAAAATAAAAAAGCTAAAAAGTTAAAAATAAGATTGTCAACAAATAAATATTCGACACAAAAGTATAAAAGGGATAAATGTTAGGAACCAAAATTACAATTTTTTTTATAATTACTAAATGAGTGACCATTTTTTAAATTAATAATAATAATATTAATGACAATAAGATAAGAAAAATATTTTAATATCTAAAAAAATTTAAATGAGAATTAGTGAAATTCACCCAAATAAATAAAGACTGAAAGAATGTTTTAAAATTATATAAAGCTTTTTAATTACACCGTGTAAACGTATCGTATAGGGTATAAGTCAAAGTCTCGTGGAAAGTAAACAATTGGTAGAATCAATTGTCGGCATATCCTCTAATCCACTCACAATTTCAATATTGCGCGAGAAAAGAGAGCTTACGTGCGAGCGTGTGAAGTGGCGGCTTTCTCAATTGCTTCCTGCTGGTGGTTCAACTTTCACTACCAATAAAAAATCGACACGTATTTTCAATACTCTAACCAAAGCCGGCATGCCCGGCCAAGGTTCTGGCGAAACCAGCAGGATTTTTTACAGCAGTATCAATTTTCGCGCAGCAACTCAACTTCCTCCACGCTCTCACACGCGCTCTGATATTTCTCAAGTCTACTATTACGCGTGGACCGTGTCTTTTGACTTATTAATATAAGGGACAATTTCATATTTGGTCCCCAACTTTCAAAAATATTGAGAATATACTTTTAACATTTAAAAATAGCACAAAACATCTCATGTTTAAAACATTTGGTATAGTAGATCCTTTATGACAAAATTATCATTCTCTTTAAATAAACAAAAAAATAAAAAACAAGAAAAAAATTGATTGAAAACTAATCAAATGTACCCCAAAAATAAAAAATAAAAAATATGCCATCTTCTTTATCAAACTTCAAAAACCAAAATCCACCACCATCCCAAAAAACTCAAAATCCACCCAAAATCATTAATAGTTGAATTTGTTATCCCAAATCAAAATGAAGATGAGGAAAATTAAAGCCAAAATATAAAAAATTAAGCCATTCATTGTATGCCATTCAGGGTCTTGACAACGAAGCTCTGTATGACATTTGCTTCCTAACGCTAAAGCTGACTACTCTTAGCTGTGAGTTTTCTTAATTCATAAATTGTAGTATAATTTTCATAAGTTTTTGCATTTTTATTTGTAAAATGTTTTTGTCTATTTAACTGCAGTTAAAAATTTAATTGTTTTGTTCTAACAGTTGGTGATCTGAATCATCTGATATCTGCAACCATGTTTGGAGTTACCCATTGCCTAAGATTTCCCAGCCAGCTCAACTCTGATCTCCATAAACTTACTGTAAATCTCATTCCATTTCATCGTCTCCACTTTTTCATGGTGGGATTTGCTCCTCTCACCTCACATGGGATAACAAGTTCAACTGTTAATGATTTTGGATTTTTGGGGATGATGCTTGATTTTGGATTCTGAGGTTTGATAAAGAAGATGACATCTTTGTTACTTTTTTATTTTTTTAGGGTATATTTCTTACTTTTTATTTTTTGAGGTACATTTGGTTAGTTTTCAATCATTTTTTTTTTTTCTTGTTTTTATTTATTCAAAGAGAAGAACAATTTTGTCATGTTGGGGATGTATGGTGTCAAGTTTTTTCAAATGTTAGGGATGTTTGGTGCTATTTTTAAAATATCTCCAATATTTTTGAAAGATTGGGGAACCAAATATGCAATTATCTCTTAATATAATAATAAAACAGTATTTTCCTGTCCCAAAAATATAGTATAGGCTTAATTTTTTTTTATTCATTCATCGTTCCATCTTAAATTATATTTCATTTTTGTTGTTGATAGTATAATTGATTTTTTAATTTTTTAATATATTCATATTTAAAGGGTATTGTTATCAATAAATATGATATTATTGTAAGAAATATTATGAAAAATGTAAATAAAATATATTATTTTAATTATATTAATTTGTGTGAAAATTGAAATAAGGTTGTAGATCAAATGTTTGTAATAACTTATTTGGAGGTACTGCCAAATCTAATTTTCAATGTAAGACTAAATTAATTGCTCCTCTTGAAATCATTAATTAGAATCTAGTCCATATAGTAAGTTTGTACATGTTATTAGCTGCCAATTAAATAATATCTTCAAATTGAAAAACAATAGATGAGAGTGTAATAAATTTAAAATTAAATTGAATTTATGTGACTGATTTGAAACAAATTAAAAATTTAATGATCAAATTGAGATTTTACTAAAACTTTTCTGACTGCAAATGAAATTTACCAGTTTCGTTTCTCCAATATGTTTATTTATTTTTTTTTTTTTATTTCTATTCAATTCAGTATTCAAAGATGCTCTTCATATGCAATATTTAAATTTAAATTAAAAATTATCACTTGCACAGAGTTTAAAGTGTTAAAAAAGCGTGCACTGCAGGTGTGAGCGTGACCACGCCTCGTTTAGGCCCTAGGTGCGCACTTTTTTGATCAAGTATATTTTTAACTAAAAAGCGCGAGCCTAAGCGCCTAGTCTCGCTTAGTTACGCCTAAGGTGCATCTAGACTCGCTTAGACGTGCGCTTTTTAGTTAAAAACATTTTTTATCTTTTTTTTTTTATATTTAAAATAATATTAAAAATAAGAAAATATTTTTTCACGCATCGCTCACGTCTCAGCCTCGCTTAAGCCTCGTTTAGACCCAAAAAAAGTTTGGCCTCGACGCTCTGCACACGCTTTACACGCTTTTTTAACCCTGGAATTTATGCGTAAATATAAATTCGTGAATAAGGTGATGGAAAGAAATCATACAAGGTGTTTGGCTTGAAATTTTATTATGTCCGGAAATGGGTGGTCGGTGCTTGCCCCGCGTGAGGTGGGTGGGTACTCGTTCGGCACTGAACCAATGAGATTTGATTGGATAAAATGACCAAATGACGATACATAATTATAGTATGAATACATTAACTATAGCTAATTCTGCATTCAAACTAGTGTTTTCAATGGTACCACGGAAATGTCACTATCAAGTTTAAAGAAGAAGAATTCTAATACAATCATCAAAGTTCTCATACGTTAATAATGTTGTATAATTAATTTATCATCAATTTTGTCAAATTTTTTTTTTTTTAAATATACACAATCAAACTATTATTTAATTATTTATTATCTTTGTATTCAATTACGTAATCGATTTTTGACATAATTTATTGTAGAAAATATTATATCTACCGTAGCAGTAGCAATTGGAAGAACAATGTTAGTCACAAATTACTGAATTCACAATATTGATTTGCTAAGAAATCAGACCGCACTCAATAAAAAAAGGTATAATTGTATTATCATACAAAAACTAAAAATATAAATTATTTTATGTATACACTATACACAAAACAAACCCACTCACTGCTAGTAGTCCGGTTCGATGGTCTAGAGACCGCCGAGAAATGCAGTGGCCCGTGGTGCGTGGTGGTCCGGTGGAGTCATTAACCTAGTGCAAGGGTTTTTGTGAATAGCAATTGAAGATTTTTATAGTAAAATTTAAGGAGTGAGTTTAAAAATTTGAGAGATTGTTGGTCAGGTGGGGTCGCTAATCATTTGTAAGTTTGTATTATTAATTTTATTAGACTAATAGGTCGAATTGCCTTCCATTAAATTGATATTGGGCTAATTGATCCAACTGCTGTTAGGAATGTCGCCCATTTGGCCCAATAAACATTTCAAGCCCAACTTATAATTTGTTACGATGAAGCCCAAGTCCAATTGCCATAAGTCGTGGTCGATGAATTAACGATTATAATTCATCCGGTGATTCGTTCGTGATGTCGACACTTGGAGGATTGGACGATTGTGATCAATCTTCTGGAGGCTTCTCAACAGATTTTGGGTTGAAAGTGTATATGGTACGCATTCGGTGGATGGGCATTGGGATACTGAATACTCTCTCACTCTCTCTGAGTTCTGTGATTCATCTTCTTCTCTCTTTTGAGTTTCTTTGTCTCTGTAAACCGTTGGTTTACAGAGCATTCTGAGTGATTAAGAAATTAGGAGGGTTGGTTTGTGATGAGTTCTGGTGAACAGTAACCTGTGGGTTACATATTTGATTACTTGGTGTATTTTTTAGTGTAGGCTATGGAGGGTTGATTATTGAGAGTTGTATTCTGTAAATCTGTAAACATTGGTTCTTTGTCGTTGTTCTATGGTTGATGCTTAGTGCTTGAGCGTTATCCTTTGATGGATGCTCAACGGGTGAGTAGGTCTTTTGACCGATCAAGGCCCTTTTAGGGCAAAACAAATCCTCGTGTTGTTATCGCTTTTCTTTTACTTTATTGCTTGCTTTGTGGTCTTGGTTGGGATCTTTTGGGACCAACAAGTGGTATCGAGCCGGAATCCCTAATTTTTGGATATAAACCTTCAAGATCCTTGGTAGATCTAAAAGCGTTCTTGGTGAAAATCGAAAATCTTTGATTCTCTTGGTGAAAATCTTAAGCCAAGACACTGGGTTCTAGATTCCTTGTTCACTTGGTGTAAACCCACTCGAAAGTAAATCTTCTCCTCTGGAAGGGTTTCTTGGTTACTTTTTTCTGCTCTCTCTCATTTATTTTGAGAAACTCTGGTAACATCCCTAAACTCTGTCATACTCCCTTAGAATAAGTAGTTATCTTGATAGTTCAGATACACAGAAACCGCCAAATATCCTTTGTCTAAGATCTCCTGCAAGAATCTTAGAATCTGAGGCTCTATCTGGCAAGGCTTAGTGTTCTGATGAACTATTAAAGTTTCTAGTTAACTTTTCTTTATTCTAACTAAATTGTTGCTTGTATCAGAGTTATTGTACGTTGGATGTTTCTTGATTTGTGTTCACTCTTTTTCTGAAAAAGTGATTATATAAGTGTTATAGTTGTACTTTGCTTTTCAACAAATCAATACTTGTTTTTCAAAATTTCATTTGTGAAAGTTTTTGATTAAAATGTCACCAAATAAGTTTGAGGTAGAAGTCAGTGCAGCATCGAGACTTTAGTCTGGGCGCCAGAAAATGAAAGCTGTATTATTACAGCAAAGGTGTGCTAAGGCCTTAGATGAGTCTTGGCCTGAGGATCTTGATGATATCAAGAAACAGGAGATGGATGAGATAGCATGGAGTTCCATCTTTCTCCATCTATCTGATAGTGTCCTTAGACAAGTAGGTGATACTACTACTCTTTGTTGCCCTTTGGACTAAGCTTGAGTCCCTTTATATGTCTAGGACCCCGCCAAATAAGTGCTATCTTTTAAAACAAGATTATGGCTTTAAGTTTGACCAGGTCCACGAGTCTTGATGTTAATCTTGATGATTTAGTAAGATTGTAAAAGACCTAGCCAAGCTGTAGTGAAATCTTATCTGAAGATCAGAAAGTGGTTGCCCTCTTAAATTCTTTAAGTGAGAAATACAAAGACATTAAAAATGCCTTAGAATATGGTAGAGAGAACTTACTGTTGATATTATCTTCAATTGCCTGAGAAATAAGGAATTAGAGTTTATGAGTGATCATAAAGAACAGGTAATAGGAGAGAGTCTAATGGTTAAAGGTAAAAACCAGTTTAGACCTAATACCAATAGTAAGTCTCACCATAACAATAAGAAGGGCCATTCTGAAAAGGGTAAGACTAAGTCTAAGGCTAAGTCTAATGCTAAAGGGAAAAAATGCTATTTCTGTGGTAAAATTGGCCATTTCATAAAAGACTGTTATAAAAGGATAGCTGAGTTAAAAGAAAAAGGTGAGGTTGAGGGTGCAGTTGCAGTAGCTTTATAATGAAGTGCAGCTCTTCGATGGTCGTGTTTGTGTCCTCCTTTTTGACCAGTTACCAAGATTGGATTCTTGACTCTGGTTGTTCCTTCCACATGTGTCCAGTCAAAAATTGGTTCTCTGAATTCTTTGAAGTAAATGGAGGACAGGTAACTATGGGAAATGATGTCTGTTGCAAAATAAAATGAATTGGTAAAATTGTTTTAAAATTGGAAAACAACAACCTTTTAATTTTGGAAAAAATCAGATATGTGCCTGATCTTTAAAGAAACTTGATTTCTTTAGGAATTTTAGATGACCAACAGTACAACATGGTTTTATCAAATGGAAAAATAAAAGTTTTTAAAGGAAATCTTGAAATCCTAAATACCCCAAAGAAAAATGGTCTTTATACTTTGAAGGCTACACCCTTAGTGGGAAATAGTTTTAGTTTATTACCACCGATAATGACAAGTCGATTTATGGCACAAAAGACTTAGTCATATCGGTGGATAAAGGCCTGAAATCTTTAAAGAATGAAGGGTATTTGGTAAGGACAAGATTGAAAAATTATCCTTTGTGAACAATGTGTAATTGGTAAACAAAACAGTTACCTTTTAAAGCTGGAACACACAAGTCAACTTCAATACTTGAATACTTGTATGTCGATTTGGGGGCTCGCCCAATTAATACCTTTATTGGATTCGGGTTCTATTTTTCGATTGTTGATGATTTTTCAAGAAAGGTATGGACCTTCCTTCTAAAATCAAAGTCTGAGACTTTTCAAATTTTTAAAGATTGGAAAACTCTAATAGAAAACCAAACTAATAAGAAAATAAAGGTTTTAAGAACTGATAATGGTTTGGAATTCTGTAATTTTGAGTTTGACTCCTTCTGTAAAGCCTTTGGAATTCTTAGACATAGAACTTCCACCTATACTCCTCAGCAAAATGGAATTGCTGAGAGAATGAATAGGACCATCCTGAACAAGGTTAGGTGCATGCTTCATAGTTCTGGCCTTCCTAAGTTGTTTTGGGGAGGTCAGAATGATGACTTCTTATCTCATAAATCTGAGTCCCTCTAGTGCTCTGAAAGATAAGTCTCCAGAATCTGTCTGGAAAGGTCACACTCCTGATTATTCCTTCCTTAAAACCTTTGGATGTGCTGCTTATGCACATCAAGATGGTGGAAAACTTGAACCTAAGGCCCTGAAATGTGTTTTCTTAGGCTATGGGATTGGGACAAAAGGTTATAGATTATGGGTGAGAGATCTAAGAGGTTTTAAAGTCATAGTCAGTAGAAATGTTGTCTTCAATGAAGCAATAATGCCCCGTCGAAATTGTCAAATTCGAAAGTGAAGTTGATAATTACATTTCAAACAAGTCTCTCAACTCCTCCTCGATTGAGGTGGAGCTTCTTTGAAAATGAAACTCGGTTTGATAATCCTATTGAAAGCAGTCGAGAACCAGGTTGATGATCTTCAAGTTGTTGAAGAAAATGATTCTCCGACCTATCGATTATCAACTTGCTAGAGACAGGAAAGAAGGACCAATATTAGACCTCCTTCAAGATTAGTCGACACCGACTTTGCCTTAATCCTCTCTCGCTCAATCTTGGTTGGTAGTGAACCCTCTTTTAAGGAAGCCATAACTTGTAAGGATTCTAAACAATGGCTTTCAAGAATGAAAGATGAAATGAAATCCTTAGAAAGTAATTCCACTTGGACCTTAGTGCCTAGACCTAAGCTCCAAAAGATTGTTGATTGTAAGTGGCTATACAAATTAAAAGAGAGTGATTCTAATCTTGGGGCTCCTAGATATAAGGCTAGATTAGTTGCAAATGGTTTCACTCAAAGGGAAGGTATTGATTACAATGAGATCTTCTCTCCTGTAGTCAAATACACCTCTATTCAAATTCTGCTTGCCTTAGTGGTTCAAGATAACTGGGAATTAGATCATTTGGATGTAAAACCGCCTTTTTACATGGGGAGTTAGATGAAACTATCTTCATATCTCAACCCGAGGGGTTTGAGAAACACAGGAAGGGTGACTTAGTCCGCCTCCTTAAGAAGTCTTTATATGGTTTAAAGCAAGCCCTAGGCAATGGTATAAGAAGTTTGATTCCTATATACAAAGCAATTTGGTTTTAATAAAATAGCTATGATCCCCTGTTTTTATTATCAAGGTAATGGTGGTTACGATTCCATTTATTTGCTTTTATATGTTGATGATATGCTTCTTCTTTGGTTACGATAGGAAAGAGATTCAACTTGTAAAATGTAAGTTGAGTAATGAATTTGAAATGAAAAATCTAGGCCCCGCTAGAAAAATCCTTGGTATGGAAATCAATAGGAATAGAAGCTTAAATTCTTTATTTTCGAATCAATCCTCTTATATTTTAAAACCGCTTGAAAGATTCGGAATGAATGAAGCTAAGTCACATTACCTTACCTTTATCTAATCATTTCAAACTCTCCTCCGATCAATCACCTAATTTCAAGAAGAATTAAAAAGGATGGAAATGGTTCCTTATGCTAATGTTGTAGGTTCTATTATGTACTTAATGGTCTGTACAAGGCCTGATATTGCTCATGCTGTAAGTGTCTTAAGCAGGTTTATGAGTAATCCTGGTGAATATCACTGGGAAGCAATGAAATGGTTATTTCGATATCTAAAAGGATCCGCTAGCTTAGGCTTAGAATTTAAAAGGGGAAAGAGGAATTTCTTTATGTGGCTATGTAGACTCGACTTTCTTTGGTGATGAGATAACAGAAAGTCTATACGCTTATATCTTTAAAATAAATGATAGTCGTATAAGTTGGAAATCCCAACTTGAAAGTGGTTGCCCTCTCTTCCACTTGAGGCCGAATACATTCTTCGCAATGATGCCATCAAGGAAGGTATTTGGTTAAAGGCTTACTTAGTGAATTAGGATTTATCAATAATCATATTGTTCTTTACTCACGATACCAAAGTGCCATTCACTTAAGTAAGAATCTCGTCTTTCATGCGAGGACAAAACACATTGAGGTAAAATTTCATTTCATAAGGGATGTAATTGAGAAAGAGATAATCAAGTTGGATAAAATTTCAACTCTGGTTAACCCAGCAGATATGGGAACAAAAGTTTTACCCCTAAATAGATTCAAAAATTGTTTAGCTTTATTGAACATGGACAGTGGCTAAACTAGTCTCTTTCTTGCAGGTACCGTGAGCAAGTGAAACTCAAGATGGAAGCCTCAAGCACTACTGGTATGACCAAGTAGACTGCAAGGTGGAGAATGTTAGAATGTCGCATTTATTTGGCCCAATAAACATTTCAAGCCCAACTTATAATTTGTTCTGATGAAGCCCAAGTCCAATTGCCATAAGTCGTGTCTGATGAATTAACGATTATAATTCATCTGGTGATTCGTTCAGATGCTGACACTTGGAGGATTGGACGATTGTGATCAATCTTCTGGAGGCTTCTCAACAGACTTTGGGTTGAAAGTGTATATGGTATGCATTCGGTGGATGGGCATTGGGATACTGAATAATCTCTCTCTCTCTCTGAGTTCTGTGATTCATCTTCTTCTCTCTTTTGAGTTTCTTTGTCTCTGTAAACCGTTGGTTTACAGAGCATTCTGAGTGATTAAGAAATTAGGAGGGTTGGTTTGTGATGAGTTCTGGTGAACAGTAACCTGTGGGTTACAGATTTGATTACTTGGTGTATTTTTAGTGTAGGCTGTGGAGGGTTGATTATTGAGAGTTGTATTACGTCAAATCAGTAAACATTGGTTTTTTTGTTGTTCTATGGTTGATGCTTAGTGCTTGCGTTATCCTTGATGGGCCAAAAACTTGATGTCAAATTTTAATTAACTCGCAAGTGTACGAATCTACTGGAATATAGATAGGTAAAAACGAGGTCGATCCCACAGAGACTGCTATGAGGAAGGTGTAATTTAATCCCAATTAACTGTTATTCTAGGCTAGTTGAGTTGAGAAGATTTGTTGTTGAAATTGTTTAACTAAAAGACTAAAGAAATAAGCTAATAAATGAATTGAGAATTCAAGTTGTGTAAAAACACCAAGGTTTCAGAATCCACCATTGTCTAACTAAGCAATCATCCAGTCATTCATTAATTCCCAAAGAAAACACACGACAATACGAAATCAATCTATTGTCGCCCCTAAAGATTTATCAATTAAGTCCAAAAGTAGAAAATCAAATATAGGCTCCCCTTATGCTTCAAACATAAATCACTTAAGCATTTTTCATATCAAATTCTATTGAAAGAAGACAAAGAATCAAAGATTACCTAAGCATTCCATGTATCCCAATACGAATAAAAGAAGATGAAAAATCAAAAGAAATTAATAAAATCTATTTAAGCATCAAGCATGGATTAATTAAACCAATATCTAACTATCAAAAATACATGATATTTAAGATGAAAGAAATTATATTTAATTAATCTAGTTAAGAAACGAACCATGAACGTTAAAGCCCTAAAAAGGAATTAAACGAATAATGAAATAATTACTTAATTAAAACAAGGTTTCATCGTCTACCTTGGCTAAAGAAAATTAGAAAAACATAATTAAATTAAAAATACAAGAATTGATAGAACCCGGCATGGATTGAAGGAGAAGAAATCTCAAAAACTCTTGATTGTCGATCGGTTGTCTTCTCTTGTTTTCTTCCGTCTTCCCTTCATTCGGCTCCCAAAAATCCTCCCTTTGTTATGAGAATGTATCTCTTATTTATACTACCCTAATTGTGCCCCAAAATATCTCCAAAGAATACAAAATTCGTGGGTCAAACATTACCTATCGAAATTAGGGCTAAAAAGGAAAGAAAATAAGAATAAAAAAGCGCAGACAAAAATCATTGATCGGGCGATCGCCCGATGCTTTCGGCGATCTCGTGCACGGCCTTTAGGTCTCTGTTTGTGATTTTCATTTCTTTGGCGCTCGCAAAGATTAATCTGGGCGAGTGCCCACTTGTTCCTTCAAGTTATTGCAGCTTGGTCCTTCACGTTATTGCGACTTGGTCCTTCAAGTTTAGGTTTTGGTAATTTCAGGTCCTCCATCTTTTCATAACATCAAATTTGGTCCTTCAACTTTAAATCATCTCCGGTTTAGTCCTCAACTTTGCATCATCTCCGGTTTAGTCCCTCAACTTTGGGTTGAGTGCAATTGAGTCCTTGAACTTATGAGATATCTTCTAAATCATTGCTCTTTTTGCCCAAACTTCTCCAATTGTTCACCAACAAGTCCAAAACTGAAATAAAACAATAATAAACTAGATTAAGTAGAAAAGCAACTATTTGACGACATAAATGATTAATTAAAAGGCCAAAATAAGTGCATAAAACGCACTTATCAAACACCCCCAAACTAAACCTTTGTTCGTCCTCGAACAAAAACAAAACTAAAATATAAATTAAAACTACGCTAACAGAATCATGGAAAATTAGTTAATGTTAAACTCCTTACCATATGCCTCAAGTTCAAAATAAAGCAACACTATTAAAAGGATATTAAACAACAGCACAAAAATTTTCACTTATCCGATGCTCGACCTCGTGTGAGAGTGTGAATAGCCAAAAATTAAACTTATACACGATTAGACCATGACCAATATTGTGTTGTTGATATTTTAGCAATCCCAGAACCCTTTGTAGTCATTTATTCCTTACACCTCTCGTAAGTTATCACATTTCTAAAGCTCTTCTCTCAAATCCCGAGGTGTTCTAGCGAAGTTGGCTTCTATTGATCATCACAATGCTCTTTCTTTTCAACAAAAGTGGTAAAACTTAGCACTTGTATTCGAGAATTAGGATGGTTAGAGATTTCTAAATTTTCATCTTGGTCTCCAAAGTTCTAATCTAGCAATCCTTTCGAGCACTTCTACTCTTTTTATTTATTCAATTCATGTTATGATCTTACATCACATGCGGTACTTTTCTTTCACTAGCTTTTCATGGTGACCCTTGTAGCGAGCTTTAGGTCGGTGACTCCCAAGTCGAGATGACCATAGGGCACTGGTTTGAAAATACCCTAGCAGACTTAATTGCTCGAGTCCCAGGTGCTAATAGAGAAGTGAAGATGTAAATTTATAAATGTCGCTCTCTTTTCTTTTTTTTTTTTTTTTTTTTTTTTTTTGTTTTAGATATCTGGGACTCATGTAGCGAGCTTTGGGCCGATGACTCCCAAGTCGGATGACCATAGGGCACCTGTGTTTTAAGATACCCTTACAGCTTAATTGCTCGAGTCGGATATTTCATTTAAATTTATCGGTGCGAGTAGTGCTCGGTTGAGATTTCTTGACTATAACCCATTCAACCAAAGATGAGACCTAGAAAACCCAAACCATCAAAAGTCTTAGAACAAAAGTAGTAACTTTAACACCCCAAACCTGTTCTCAAAGCAGGTTTAGTCACTAGCTCTAAGAATGTAGGAACGGAATGTTTCATCATGATACTCGGTCAATAATATCAACACAAACACGCAAGTCATGTCTCCAATAAGCGATAAGTCAAAGTGGCTATGTGCTTTCTTAATCGGTCTAACATAGATAAGTAATCGGATAAAAGAATGAGTTCAAGTGTTGTCTAATAGTCAACTAAAACTGTGCTCAATTTTGAGCAGATATCATCATGGCGGCAAGATATTCAACAAGAACTAGAATCTTTTTTTTTTTTTTTTTATTTATTTAAAGTATTACAGTTATGGAGACAAGAGTGATAAGCAAATTCAAAAGTACTAAAGTAACATGATACTTTATAACCCAATTTAAACAAAAACCTTACATTGTCCTCAATGTAAGCATAAAATAAAGCAAAGAGAAGGAGGAAAAGATCGAGTTACTCCCAGAGAGAGATGTGGAGAAAGAAGATGCGCCTAGTATGTAGTGGACTGGGAGTATAGTGGGACCCTTGGTCAAAAGATGATTGCCTACATAATATCCAAGCGGCTCATAACGTGGGACATCCTGCTGGCGTGACAAGGTGAGACCTAATCGGTGCAATAAAACTAATAAATTATTTAAACTATCTAAAACTACTACATATAACGCAAGTAAATAAAGGGTAAGAAAATGGGTTGCCTCCCATTAAGCGCTTATTTATAGTCATTAGCTTGACTTATTGTGCGGGTGCCTTACGGCACTCACGAATAGTGATTTGGAGGACACGCTTTGCTTGCACCTATTGACTTTGGCATTCGTTGGAAGTGGCTCAATTTTACATTTCCATTTAGTTGTACCTATGGCGGTCTTGATGCAAGCAAAATATTAACTTCTTTGATAGCACTATCAATATCAAAATAAGAACCCAAATGAGTTAAGCACATGTTTAACGCATCATCACAATTAGTATAAGCAAGACAATCATCATCTAATGCTTCTATCATGTCCACATCAAGAACATCCTCATTATCATGTGGTAGCCTGTTGACATTAAAAATATTTAGTTCTCTTGTCATGTTGCCAAAGGATAGTTGCATAACTCCATTCACGCAATTAATGATAGCATTAGATGTTGCGTAAAAGGACGACCAAAAATTACGGGGAATATGTTTTGTAGAGTCTCGTCTTGGTTGAGTGTCAAGTACAACAAAATCAACAGGAAAATAAAACTTGTCAACACTGTATCAAAACATCCTATACAATTCCTCGGGGTACTTTCACGAGATCTATCGACCAAGTTGTAAAATCATAGATGTTGGTTTTAACTCGCCTAGTCCAAGTTGCATATACACAGAATAAGGAAGAAGATTAACACTAGCTCCTAAATCTAGCAAAGCTCGCTCAATTTTATGGTTTCCTAAGATACAAGAGATAGTAGGACAACCTGGATCTTTAAATTTCGGAGGAGTGTTGCTTTGAATTATAGAGCTAACTTGTTCAGTTAAAAATGCCTTCTTGCGCATATGTAGTTGTCTCTTTGTTGTACATAGATCTTTCAAAAATTTAGCATAGGCAGGAACTTGCTTAATAGCATCAAGTAAAGGAATATTTATGCTTACCTGCTTGAAGATGTCCATCATGTCATTGATGGAATTACCTTGCTTTACCTTTGTGAGCCTCACGAGGATATGGGGCTTTTGGAATGTAAGATGGCTCATTGTCCTCTTTGGGAGCTTCTTGGATTGAATCGTCGGTTGGAGCATTACACGGAGAAAGTGGTTGAGAAGTGGTTTGCTTTGAGATGTCCACTTTGTTGTCAAACAGATTTTCCACGTCGCAAAGTCATGATTGATTTTGCCTCTTCATGTTGCACTCCTTTAGGATTAGGAAATGGTGATTGGGGAACCTTCCTTTCTCAATGGTTGTTGCCAATTGTTGGGTGATGAAGCAAGTTGTCCCATCATGTTTTCAAGATTGGAGATGGATTGTGCACGAGAGTTCGGGTGGCGCGTGCTTCATTCTTAAACTCAATGAATTGTGTGGTTACGGGCGCTCTAATGCAGCTTGTGTAGCTTTTGTCAAGTTTTGAATTGCCTCCTCCCATGGTTTTGGCGGTGAAAATTGTGATTGAATTGTTGAGTAGCTGTTTGGGGCTTGACTCTTTGTATCATCTTGTTGAAACCCATGTGACCAAGAGAAATTGGGGTGGTCCCTCCAACTGGGTTATAGGTGTTGGAGTAAGGATTGTAAGGAGGCTTCCTCATCATGTTGAGGGCATTAGCTTGCTCAAGACCTTACGGTTTCGGAGGACTATTGATTGTCAATGAGGTCAATTTGCGAGAGATGTCCTCTATCATGCACTTGACTTCTTTGATTTTCGAGCTAGGTTCTGCTGCGAATCTCATAGATACCCCTTTTCTTTGGCTCGATTCTAGAGGATCTCGCTCATTGTTGTGAATTGTCAGCCTGCTTTTGAAAGAAGCTCCAAATCTCCGTAGCATTTTTAGACATCAGCTCTCCACCACTTGTGGCCATCAACCACTCTTGAATATGTGATAGTAGACCCTCCAAAAAATATTGGCATAAGTGCCATTTTTCATAACCGTGATGTGGACATTTCATAAGAAGCCCATTGAATCTCTCCCAAGCTTCATAGAATGGTTCTTCGTCTCTTTGCACAAACTCTGAAATTTCCCTGCGAATAACATTAGTTTTATGAACAGGAAAATATTTATTCAAAAACTTAGCAACCATTTGTTCCCAAGATGTAATACTATTTGCAGGCAACGATTAAACCATGATCTAGATCTATCTTTCAGAGAAAAGAAAAAACAGACGAAGTTTAACATTATCAGGAGAAACATTCTCATATTTAAATGTCTCACATCTGAGATAAAAGTCGATCGAGATGATTATAGGGTTCTTCACTATCTAAACCATAGAAAGATGGAAGACAATTAAGTACACTCGGTTTTAGCTCAAAATTTCTAGCAGTTACTTGTGGGTATTGTATGCATGAGGTGCTCAAATTAGCCAATGGACTAAAATAGTCCCTAAAAGGTCTCTCAACAATTTCATCACCCATAACTACTATTGCTTCGGTTCCTCCAATCTTATCTAAATTAGTAGGTCGTTTTCTCTGGTCAAAAGTTCTTTCAATCTCACTATCTAGTGGTTCTAGCTTAATTTCCAAAGATTTACGACCAAGCATGCACAATGAAGATTTTTGATTTTTTTAAATTTTTTTTTTTTTTTTTAAAAAAAATTTAAAAATAAAAACGAAAATTAAATAAATTAAATAAAATCCTAAATTATAACTAGTCGAGAATAAAATTAACTAAGATTAGATTAACCTTGAGACGCAGTCCCAAGAATGGCGCCAAAAACTTGATGTCAAATTTTAATTAACTCGCAAGTGTACGAATCTCTGGAATATAGATAGGTAAAACGAGGTCGATCCCATGAGAGGCGCTATGAGGAAGGTGTAATTTAATCCCAATTAATGTTATTCTAGCTAGTTGAGTTGAGAAGATTTGTTGTTGAAATTGTTTAACTAAAAGACTAAAGAAATAAGCTAATAAATGAATTGAGAATTCAAGTTGTGTAAAAACACCAAGGTTTTGAGAATCCACCATTGTCTAACCAAGCAATCATCCAAATCATTCATTAATTCCCAAAAAGAAAACACACGACAACATTTAAATCAATCTATTGTCGCCCTAAAGATTTATCAATTAAGTCCAAAAGTAGAAAATCAAATATAGGCTCCCTTATGCTTCAAACATAAATCACTTAAGCATTTTTCATATCAAATTCTATTGAAAGAAGACAAAGAATCAAAGATTACCTAAGCATTCCATGTATCCCAATACGAATAAAAGAAGATGAAAAATCAAAAGAAATTAATAAAATCTATTTAAGCATCAACATGGATTAATTAAACCAATATCTAACTATCAAAAATACATGATATTTAAGATGAAAGAAATTATATTTAATTAATCTAGTTAAGAACGAACCATGAACGTTAAAGCCCTAAAAAGGAATTAAACGAATAATGAAATAATTACTTAATTAAAACAAGGTTTCATCGTCTACCTTGGCTAAAGAAAATTAGAAAAACATAATTAAATTAAAAATACAAGAATTGATAGAACCCGGCATGGATTGAAGGAGAAGAAATCTTCAAAAACTCTTGATTGTCAGTCAGTTGTCTTCTCTTGTTTTCTTCCGTCTTCCCTTCATTCGGCTCCCAAAAATCCTCCCTTTGTTATGAGAATGTATCTCTTATTTATACTACCCTAATTGTGCCCCAAAATATCTCCAAAGAATACAAAATTCGTGGGTCAAACATTACCTATCGAAATTAGGGCTAAAAAAGGAAAGAAAATAAGAATAAAAAAAACGCAGACAAAAAAATTGCCTTCGGGCGATCGCCCGATGCTTTCTGAAGCGATCTCCGTGCACGGCCTTTAGGTCTCTGTTTGTGATTTCAATTTCTTCAAGGCCGCTCAAGATTAATAATCGAGTGCCCGACTTGTTCCTTCAAGTTATTGCGACTTGGTCCTTCACGTTATTGCGACTTGGTCCTTCAAGTTTAGGTTTTGGTAATTTCGGTCCTCCATCTTTTCATAACATCAAATTTGGTCCTTCAACTTTAAATCATCTCCAGTTTAGTCCCTCAACTTTGCATCATCTCAGTTTAGTCCTCAACTTTGGGTTGAGTGCAATTGAGTCCTTGAACTTATGAGATATCTTCTAAATCATTGCTCTTTTGCCCAAACTTCTCCAATTGTTCACCAACAAGTCCAAAGCGAAATAAAACAATAATAAACTAGATTAAGTAGAAAAACAACTATTTGACGACATAAATGATTAATTAAAAGGCCAAAATAAGTGCATAAAACGCACTTATCAATGCTCAATGGGTGAGTAGGTCTTTTGATCGAACATCCAGGGCCCTTTAGGGCAAAACAAATCCTGTTGTTGTTATTTCTTTTACTTTCTTGCTTGCTTGTGGTCTTTGGTTGGGATCTTTTGGGACCAACAACCGCCCTTCCATTAAGTTCATATCGCGTCAAGTTTTTCTGCTATTAAATTGCATGTTAATAAATAAAAAAATAAGCAAAAAAAAAAAAAAAAATTGTCCCAAAGTTGGGGTGGTCCAGGTCCCCCCCCACCCCACCCCACCCCACCCCACCCCAAGTCCACCAGTGATCAAAATTACTAATAGTCGATGTTAAAATTTTCACTATTTTTAATAAAGTACAATTATTTTTATATACTTTAATATGATTTTGATCTCAAGACTCAAATATAGTTAAGAATTAATATATGTCTAAAGTGGAGTCGAAGATAGTTAGTGAAGACCTCATAACATTGGAATTAGGCGTTTTGATCAAATGTGTCTTTAATAAGCATCGACTGGTACACATATTATAGGGAAAATAGTGTGTGTCTATAATATATATATATATAGAAAAAATTCTAAACACGCATGTTGTTGTTATATACTTGTACTTTATAAATGGAAATAGTTAAATATGCGTAAATTGCATTTAAATGTTAAAATCTTCTTTTGTCTATAATTTCATTGCTTAATTACCGTACAAATTATGAAAACTTACCATAAAAAGATGATGAGCTTTTACCTCAATACTTTTCTTGAAAAGTTCTATTATTTAATTCATCTATTACTAGATTAGTACAAAATATTATAAATATGCTAAATTTTTTTATGGCAAACTACTTACACACTTTAGTTTGATATTATTGACCTCAAAATTTGACGAGATCAAGATATTAACTTGTTGTCATTTCGTATCCACATGTATGATACTTGCACACTTAACACCACTGACTTGCAAAAGCAACCACTTAAGAGGTTTACAATCTTATGGTCAAGTTAGTTTGTCGAGAAATAACAATTAGTATGCAAGAAAAAAAGAAAGATTTTACTAGGGGTTCAATTTTCATCCTTTATTATTCACGATGCATTGAGTATTTACAAGAAAACCAATGGCTAGAGTGTTTCAGACATTTTATCTTATGTGGACACACATCGCTTTATCAGTGATGAGCTTGTTATCAACAACTGATTCTTGTTTGAAACTATTTTACACTTTCTAATGATTTTAGCCAACGTGACAAAGAATATTCAATTGTTCCCTTATATGGAGCCTACATGGCAGTGGTGCCTTCTTTTAGTTTTGTATAAGATTTAGAAAATTTCTTTAAGACACATAGATTTGCCATCCTCTTCGTCTCTGAGGATGGCAAGATCAAAGTTCATCTTCTCTTATCTAGTCACGATATTTGCCAGATGACAAACTCTCTTGATGAATCGTTCTTCACCGGCAATGGAATGTTTAGCTTCGGTTTAATACAAAAACGATGTTGACAAAGCACACACGAGACTCCTCAAAGTCAAATGTTATTCTAGTGCCGTGACTTGTATATGATACGTAGTCTTTTAAATTTACATAGCTCGCACGTGATATTTAAATGGAAAGAGATAGTAAGTACTTGTTTTTTTTTATGCATCATCTAATAGAAGAAGAAATTTAAATACAATCTATTTTAATTATATCACAAATTTTTTTTTTTTAATAAAACATGATTAAAACATTGTACCCAACCCTCACCCCCGAATACACATGGATGACGGTCTCCACACCAACACAGAAATTACAGAAAGGAAAAGTCTAAATACATCTTCCATTCTTCCTTTTGCGAGTGAAGTGTGAACACATGTTTCCCTTTCCTATTGTGTTTTCATCCACCAAATGTCGCTTGTCTCATAATGGGTGGAAAGGAAAATCCCTAGAAAATCGACTGAATTTATACAGATTTTTAGTTTGTTAGTTCTGTTAAACGGGGTTAACGCGGCACTGCAATTTTGACTAATTGTCAAGTAAATTTAATGTCAACAGCACCCACCCATTTCACATTTATTGTTTTTTCAATTGTTCAAACATCATTTTACATTATATACATCAATAATTTTTATTCGCATATTTCGTTGAATCCATTACTTATAATTTACCAAAAGTCTTATCTAAAGCTCTACATTAGACATTCTAACTCAACAATTTATTTGATTAAAAATATTATATTTTCTTTCTCTTAGTCTTTATTTTTATTTTAGAATAGATAAAAGTTATAAGGAAAAACAGTTTGTATTAGTCCAAACTTATCCTTAAATTTGCTTTCTTAATTACACAAAAGTTGAATTGATAATTTAATTTCTATGTTGGACCACATGCATAGATGACACGAAATTCTGTTGTATATAATCTTGATTCTAGATGGTCGAGAGTTCGTATGTTTCGACATTTAGGCTATTTTGTATCCACAAGTTCTGGTTATCAATCAAAAATTTCTATATTGAGTTATTTCCTTACATGATCAGAAATGTTTTCAAATATTTTGTGAACCTGACATTTGAGCTTTAACTTTATTGAAATCTACAGTTTTATATTGTATTCTTAGATCATCTTTTAATTGTATGTAAGAGGGAAAATGAAACAAAAATTAGTTTACACATTTTTGACATTCAGGATGATTTTCACTAGACTCGTGCTCTTAAATTAGGTAAATTGGTAATCGAGACAGGTAAATTAATGTTAAGACATTTATCTTGAATATTGCAATAAACGACAAGAAATTCAAAATTCACTTACACAACATATTCAACACCGCTTTGAGGTTGTTCTATCCTAGGCTGGGGCGGATACAGTGGGAAGGGGGAGATACTCCCCATTTGCTGGAGTCCCACTTCCCACTTGGCTCAATTTATTTATTTTTTATGTATATGATTTATTTTTTCCATATTTTAATTCGGTCTAAAAATTATTTTAGTCCCTGATCCTAGATCTAAATTCTTACAAGGACTTATAAAAGTAGCAGTATTGAATTGTAAATAGAATTCATTAGAGACCAATATTAAACTTGTCCATCTATGCATTAGACCTTAATACCACGTTGATTATAAGTTTTTCAACTTACTTGCCATGTAGAATGCAATCCATATAACGTACTGGTGATGCTCTAACAAAGATATTTTTGATACATAATAATTGGCTTTTTTTGAATAAATGGTCCCTATCGTATGTTTTTACTATAAGTTAGAGACCTATTCTTTCATTTTTTACAATAGCATCCCTCATTCAACTTGTCATGGCGCAAATGGTCTTTCGATAAGATGTCTCTTTCAAACTTGTTATTCCTTAATGTTTCTTGTTGGAGGAATTTCTTTGATTGCCTTCATTTTGCTACGATCAACTTCAATGTCAAGCTAAAAGGCATGACCATTCCTTTTAGGGCTCCGAAAAACGTTGAATGTTCTTCTTTATGAGCAATCTGCATTTGAATAATTTTGGAGACTATCTATGAGTTCACCTATGATTTCAATTGACAAGACTTCCGATTAAGAGGTTTTCATCAACTACAAATCTCTCTTCTCGACTAGTGAATAATTTAGTCTTATTGCTGGTTTGGTTATGTCTTTAAGTACTTATAAATATTGGATCATATAGAATGTGTAAATAATAAGTGGATAATGTAAATAAATTTATATTTGACCAGCTTAAAAAATAAGTTAAACTTAGCCAAACATCATGTTACACAAAAAATTTCGGATGTCTACTATCAAGCAAGTTGTTTTTAGAAACAAGAATATCCACCACTAAAAGAAAAACACTTCTTGTTCAATACCGTATATATTGTTATGACTTGAGTTCCATCATAAGAAGTCAACTTTATTGAGATGAGAAGTTCACTCTTTTATATGTTGATTAGTACTTTTAAATTTAATTTTAATTGATGTGAAATTTTTACTTTTGACATGTTTCCGCAATATGTGACTTATTTAAACACACTAATCTTTACATCCAAATGCCTGTTTAAACTTTAAACGGATCGAATCACAAGTTTAGAACTTATTGCACTCAAATACTATATTAGAACTTAAAATTTCACTTAAAATATCAACATTATTAAGAGCAAGATTCTAAAATGCGTAATACGCAGTGAGGTCGCGCATTGAGTCTAGGCGTGTCTAAGCGTGGCAATGCTCAGCCGATGCGCAAAAATGAGCGATGCAGAGCGAGACGACAAGGCCAGGCATCAAGCTTCTAAGCGTGTTTGCATTTGAAAGATTTTAGAACACTTATGAAGAATATCCCAAGTTCTAGGTTAGTATTTTTATAGTTAACCGATGTAAAAATTTTCCCCTAACATGTATCAACTAACAACAGTGTAGTCTGAAGGGTAAAATAGTGAAGTGGGCAACCTCAGATCAAGCCTTAAACTGAAGTCCTATTCATATTAGTGTTCTTTCATGGGATAATATTCATAACCACGGTTTGAAGTCTGAAAAGCTTGCAATACTAGTTGCCGAAGAGGGTTCTCTTAGGAACTAACCATGAGCCAACTTACATTTAGTTTAAAGATATATACATATCAGACATGTACAAATCGTCTACAAATTTCTGAGAAAATTCAGCTACATCGCATGAACATTGTTTCCCCATTGCTATTAGATACAATAGGCATCCCCGCCGTCACTTAACTGTCGTAAGGTTTCCGGCCTGTTAATATCATCAATATAGCTTGTTCACGTCCGGGTAGACCAGTCACTGTAAACCAGTCTCGACACTTACAAAACTGGAAGTTCAGTAGCTTAGTTATTCCTGCATTTACACAAGGAATGCAATAACTATGGAGAAGGTCAATTAAACGTCAAGTATACTCGGCATCCATAATACAAGAACAGAAACACATACATGCAATATTCCTTTAACATCGTCCAAGTTTATTTTCATCGGATCCAAAATCTAATACTTTTTAATGCCAAAGCCTTAGCACAACATATAGTTATCAATTCGAGTTACAAAATTATCGGCAGAAAATAGCACAAAACGTCCCTACCTACAGTGGCGGATATAGACTTTTGTTCCAGGGGGGGCACTACGTAAATAATAAGGGAAAAAAAAAATTTCAACAAAAATTATACATCGAAAACAAAATCAATATAATATATAAAATATGATAGGTATCCTATTAGTGTTGTAGATGAAATATGATGAGAACTTTTTGATATATTATCTCGTGTGAAGACATTACAATATTGGATCTTTGCAAAATCAATTTTCAACATATTAATATGTTTGGAAGCTATTGTCTTGTATTAAATCATAATATTCTATTTTTCAACATCAATATAAATCTAATGCATATATTTGAACAAACCACTTTGAACAATAATTAATTATAATAGAAATTTGAGAAGGTCATGGAGATGGGAATGGGGAATGGACTTTTCTTGGGCCCCAAATGGTGGGAATGGGAATGGGTTTTCTTGGGCCTCAAATGGTGAGAGGGGGCCTGGGACCCCCCTTGTCCCCAGGTAAATCCGCCTCTGCCTACCTATTGAGGGTATTGTGAAAACGTCTCACCTTCAAAATTTTGGCATTTTCACCCTTACCTACCTGATTTCCAAAACAAAACGTCCTTGGGTCAAAAAATATAGGGGTAAATTAGTCCAACCACTTTTTCACATATATATTACTTCTTTTAAAATTGGGGCTTCCCATGCAATTTTCAAAATTGCACAAGAGAGCCCCCGTCCCCAAATCCGCCAAAACGACGTAAAACCCTTCTCCTCAACACCACCTTATCCCACGCCACATACGCCGCCACCCTCGCCTTCTCTCTCCGCCAACCTCCACCTATCTCTATCATACACCATCGTGCATTCATCTCCATTTTCTACTACTTGTACACCGTCGTAACCAATATAGCTCAAATACACCTCCTCATAACCGACAAAATACCAGGCTGTTCTCTAGCTCTCCCGAAGCTTCTTTTTTAGTGAGTCTAGTAGAAAATCCATGAATCACATTGGTATAAGTGTACTGACATCTCCGCGAGTCGGACAATCGATTTGAGCGACGAGTCATACCAATTGAGTCTGGTCTTCAAAACTCGCCGGCATTTCCGATTTGGCCATGTGAACAATATATGTATTCTTGTCAAGGACATTCTTCTTCACGCAAAGGACACGTGGCATAGACCCGTAAGCACCGAGAATTCCCAGTCTTGAAAATCGAAAACTTTGATTTTAATCTCCATTTTGTGTGTTAATAAAGAAAGTTTTGAGGAAGATGTTGCCCTATATAGGTCCGTAAGAAGAGTACAATTTGGAACAAGTGTGAAAACAGCAATGTGAGTAGGGACGGTGATTGTTGTATCAGTTTATTGAATAAATACTATATAGAAAGAAATCACTATATATCCGTCAGTAACCAATATAGCTCAAATACACCACAAGAAGACACCATTAATCACTCCGAAGCCCCAAATGGAAAAAACCCGCCAGACTCTTCTTGAGTTCTCGGGTTCGATGAAATTCTTCCACTCACCTCTCCAAACCGACCACTATTACGAAAACTATGAACAAAATGTGCGAGCAGTCAAAACCATGTTTAACCATGAGCTCTCTCTTGTCTTTGCAAAACCTAGAAAAATTTAAAATCATTGGCGCTTATATAAAGTGAAAATGATGACAACATGTTGGAATTTGAAAAATTTTACAATGTGTATACATAGTGATTACGAGGGTGAGGGTAGGAGTAGGACCACGACCATCATGACAATGTCAATTTCAGATTATAAGTCATACCACCGGAGGCTTCTTTTTCATGTCGACTCGGGACCTAGCTTGAACCCGGCTTGTCTCTTGAAAGAAGTCGAGACAGAGCATGCCCGGCGAGCCAATAGATTTGGGGACGGGGGCCTGCTGTGCAATTTTGAAAATTGCATGGGAAGCCCCCCAATTTTAAAAGAAGTAATATATATGTGAAAAAAGTGGTTGGACTAATTTACCCCTATACTTTTGGACTGAAGGACGTTTTGTTTTGGAAATCCAGTAGGTAAGGGTGAAAATGCCAAAATTTTGAAGGTAGGGACGTTTTCCACAATACCCTCAATAGGTAGGGACGTTTTGTGCTATTTACCCTTAATATTTACATACTCTAAATCTTATATTGATTAATCAATGTAGCATTCAAATTTGTTATTACTAATAAATAAAGTGAATTTATCTTGTTCTAGAAGATGTGTATTTTTTTAATTAGAAATATCAATTCATAATTCTATTCATTTTTACCAAGTATCATATAAAATTTAAAAGATTGAGAAGTTGAACCGACGGTATCATTTACATTGTATTGGAATACTGATAATTAATTAACTAAAGTTGGGCAATTATTTAACAAATGAATCATTGGGAATCTCATCCGAGCTGCACATTAAATTTGGTTATTAATTACTTGATATTGGACAATTATTATGTGAGAGATGTTTTGGACGGAAAAATGTGTTGACTTTTATTGATGAGTATAATTATATATATATATATATATATAATACTCCATCCGCCCCACAAAGATATGTTCGTTTCTTTTTTCACACAGATTAATAAATCTCATTTAATGTAATTGAAATTATAAAATTTTCACACATTTTCCTATTATGCCCCCATTTGATATTAGTCATTCATGAATCAAATAAATTTAAATGCTCATTAAGTTACAATTGAAATGCAAATGAATTTGAATTGCATTACATTGAAACAATAATAAAATCAATTGTTGACTTTGTTATTGGGGGATGAATGTTTATAGGAAAAGTGAAATATTAGATAATATTAAATTAGTTTCAATTTATCAGCAAATTTGCAGGTGGAATTCAAAATTCAAACTGATAAAAAAAAATGAAAATCAAATTTCATTTACATTACGAAGAATAGTTAACATCTGTGTTACTCTCCGTAATGCAATGTCGTGAAAGTCATTATTGATCGTACAATTTTCTTTGAAGAAACTCAGTTATCCACAGATTTTTTTATGAGGTGATATCGACTACAATATCAATAAGAATCTGGATAAGGAAGATTGTTTATTAATGAATTGATACTCCGTAATATGTCAAACAAGAATAGTTTATAATAACAATTTTTTGTTACTGTACAAGAATTATTAGAAAATCAGCATTTATATTCGCAATTACAATGACAAAGCAGTTACATATAACTAATTTTGAGAACCAACAATAGTGAACATTCACGTTGTATGTTATCACAATATGGTACCGACTACGCGTAATAAGAACATAGACAACTAGTAACTCATAAATTTTCAAAATGACTTATAAAATGATCCATTATGCTTGGGTATATATGAATTTATAACTAGGTGTTGTGTTGATAAAGAAATCCATTTGAATATGATTTATGTTTTATGTGCATACGTTTAAAAATATTGATAGTGAAAAGAGTAGTATATACTATTACACAAATTAACAATGTACAGAAATCAGTAGCAATTCACGTCGCATGTTATCTCACCATGGCATCGCAAAAAAAAAAAAAAAATCACACATGAATAGAAGAAGACAACTTTCTAACATTTTGTTTTATATTTACAGTGACAAAACAAGCACACAACTAATTTTGAGAACTAATACCGGTAAACATTTCACATTGCATATTACCACATTATGATACCTACTACGCGTAATAAGAATATATACAACTAGTAACTCGAAAACTTTTAAAATGACATATCCACAACGGCTTCTTTTGAGTGTAGAGAGATTTCTTGTTTTATTTTTGCTTTTCCGCATTGATTTGGTACTACGTGTTGATGTCATTATCTGATTACTGATTAATGGCATAAAAAAAATCAAAAGTGAGCATGCAATGATAGATTGTCGAACAATTCAAAAAAAAAATATGTCAAATGAATTTAAAATCTGCAAACTTCAATGCACTTACATCAAATATCTAGGTTGAAATTTAGAGATTTAGTAACAAATAAATGTGGAAAATAATTGAAAAGATGATAGCAGTTGAGAATAGTTTGTTTCTTGTTTCAACAAGGGTGTTGGAAATGGTGAATATTGATTGTGTGTGTAGGGATGATAATATAATAATTAATTAATTGTTAATTAAATTTGGTAATAATATATTTGAATTCCTTAATGTTAGTTATATCTCACAAAATGATAATGATAATTAATTAACAAAATTAATTTTTGTGTGGTAAGAGTTAATACTAAATGATAAATTGTATTATTATAAAAAATAAAGACTATCCAGTAAAATTCAAAATTTGAGAAAAATATAGGTAGAAAGCATAATTTTTACTTTAAACACTAGTAAGTTTCATTGCAACACATTAGGCCCATTAATCACGATTAAAAATAGTGGAAATTGTACTCTTTAGTTCCATTAGTTTCTAAATTCCAATTTTACTATTTAAGTTTTTTTACGTAGAAATTACACTCACTACTTACTATTTTATAAATATTTCTAATGTAACAAATTTATATGTTTTATTTTAAAAATACTGCCCTTATATTATTATGTTAATAAATAAAATAAAATAAAAACAAAATATTACATTATACACAACCATTTTTACAACTATTTTTACAAATCGCTATTGGAATCCGCACAAAAAAAAAAAAATAGAAAACTACCTCTAAATCAGACAAAAAATTGTTATTTTCAAACACACCAAAATCTTCTATTTTTTATATTTAAATGTTCTTGATTGAATTGTTATCCGAAAATACATATTATGTTACACAATTTGTTAATATGTAACAGTAACTGCTAAAGATGTTACAACTTGTTATTGATTAATTGCATGTGACACGAATTGCTGATACACTGTTTTGTAACACTAATGTTAGTATGCTGTTTTGATTGGGTACTCTATATTTTTATATTTAAATGTTATTGATTGAATTGTTACACGGGAATACAAATTATGTAACATAATTTGTTATTATGTAACACTGACTGCTAAAAATGTTACAAATTGTTATTGGTTAATTGATATTTACTATTATGTTTTGATTCTTAATGCAGATTATGTTATCCCAATTGGTATTATGTATCACAGATTGATACAGATTATACAATTGAGTATATCATAAGTTTTTTTTTGTGTGTGAAAATTGGTATTATGTGTTACATCTCAATTTGTAACACAGATTGTTACAAATTTTGAAATTGAAGGGATTATGAGTTACATCGTGGTTATTAAATTTATTTCGATACAAAATATATATATTTGACACTTATATTACACTTTAATTATGATATGTAGTTGATGATGAGTTTTTTTTTTTTTTTTTTTTACCAAAAATTAACCAGCTGCTATTGCATGCCAACAGATAACATTAAAAAATTCCGTAATATATGTATTCCAATCAATTCTGATTTTTAAGGATTTGATTACTATAACAATAAAACATTTTGTAATATATGTAATCCAATCAATTCCGATTTTTGAGAATTCAGTTACTAGATGTAATATATAGTATAATAAATTAAAATAATAGTTTTTTTTAAAAAAGTATTTTTAGAACATATATATAACAATAATGAATTTTTACAATTATTTTTAAAAAATAGCTTATTTATAAAAAAATCCCTAAAAAAATAGCTTAAATAGCTAAACTCGTATGCCTCATCAACAATTAAAAAGTACACAAACATAAATACCAAATACATACACTTCAATGTTCATGTCAGGTTTGTTTCTTAAATTCCTTAATGGTGTAATTAGATAAATCGGAAAAATCGACCAAAACATTTTTCCAATAAATGTTGATTAATAAGCTAAGAGGATATTGGTTAAATCCTTGTATTTATCGTATGTATATCACTCAAATATAATACATCATTAAGTTTCACTACATCGTATGAAACTCATTAATCACAATTAAAAAAAAATTAAACGACTAAACCGTAGGCCTCATCAATAATGAAAGGGTGCGTAGATATAAAAAAAGCAAATATACTTATATACATACTTCAATGTTCATGTTGGGTTCGTTCTTTAATTTCTTTTAATTAAATAATCTAAGGGAAAAAAAAAAATCGAGCTCATGATGTTGCACCACATTTTCCAACAAACGTAGATTTATATAAGCTGAGACTCTATTAGTTAAACTCTCGTATTGACTGTATTTATATCACTCAAATATAGTACAACAATAAATTCCTCTACAATCTATGAGGTCCATTAATCACAATAAAAAATATCCTAAATAGCTGAACTCGTAGACTTACGCGGACATAAATAAAAAAAAAACAAATACATGCACGCCAATATCTGTGTCAGGTTTGTTCTTTAATTTTCTCAATAGTGCAATTACATAATCCAAGGGAAACTAAAGATCGGAAATATTGAACTTGGGACACTTTTTTCCATCAAACGTTGATTAATAAGGTGAGAGGCCAGGGCGGAGGTGGCGGGAGGGGGGTCCTGGGGGACCAGGACCCCCCAACTTTCTGAAAAAAGAATTTTTTTTTTTTAATTTTAATTTTTTTTTAAAAATATTGTGTTTGATTCTCTATTTAATAATTAGACACACACAACAAAGATAAAATTGAAATTACAAATTTATCAATGAATAGAATGTGGTAAAAATTTGTTTAGGAAAAATCTATTTTTTTTCGAAAATAGTAGAATCAAACATGCTTTTAAGATCACTTATTCTTTCGGGATATTTACACCCACTACTTATAAATATTAAAATAATTTTAAATCTAACAACTTAACTTATTTATTTCAAAAATACTACATAATTAATATTATATTAAATAATAAAATAATGAATTAAAATTAAATAACTATTTCACATGAATTCACTCAAATTTGTTTTTGAGTCCTTGATTATTTGCACAATAAGTCCTTCATCTTTATAAAATTTTCACTTTAGTCCCTATACTTCGTCTTTCATTTCAATTTTGTCCTTTTTTTATTTGCAACTCAAGTCCTTCAACTTTTAAATTTGTACAAGTTGGTCCCCATATTTATACTTTTATATCAATTTAGTCCTTTGTATCACTATTTGATCTGAGATGTTCTATATAAATGATATTTTGTATCATGAATATATTACATATTATATTATGTTATTTTACATATCACACGTATACGAATGAATTGGTATTTTGTATCATCGATGTTACGTATGTTACAAATGATGAAATCAATAGTTTTATTTGTTAAATTTAACATTGTGTTTCATATCTATATCATACTATAAACGAACTTATGAAGTTTAGAGTTGATTTTGCAACAGATTTAATTTGCTTTAAGATCGCAATCTGTTACAAATGTTACAAATCTTATCACAGATCATTGTTTGATACAAATTCTACAAATAATATTTTTTGTATCATTTGAATATATTACTGATTATATTATGTTATTTTACACAAGACATGCTATACGTGAATTAATATTTCAGTATCACTAATATTTTATATTTCAATTTGTAATATGATTGTTACAAAATATCATTTGTAATATTTGTATCAAACATTGATACACAATATCATTTGTAATATATGTATCAAATAGTGATACTATAAAGGACTAAACCGATATAAAAGTATAAATATGGGGACCAACTTGTACAAATTTAAAAGTTGAAGGACTTGAGTTGCAAATAAAAAGGACGAAATTGAAATGAAAGATAAAATATAGGGACTAAAGTGAAAATTTTATAAAGATGAAGGACTTATTGTGCAAATAATTAAGGACTCAAATGCAAATTTAAGTAAATTAACGTGGAAATATATATTTTGTAGTATAGATTTAATTTTAATTTATTATTTTATTAATTAATATAATTTTAAGAATGTAGTATTTTTGGAATAAATTTGTTAAGTTGATAAAATTAGAATTATTTTTAAAAAGTGGTTTATTTATGAAAAGATCCCTATTCTTTCTAATAATCAACCAAAACAAAAAAATAGAAACCCAAACCCAACAATGAACTAAACAAATAAAGTTCAATCTAAACCCGGATTAAATTGGAATCATTCAATAACCAAGAAGAAAGTATTGAAGTTAGTCTTTTCAAGATGAACAAACACAAAGTGAAAGAATCGAATACGCCTAAGCTGCATTTAATTGATTGTATTCAATATTTTCTTGTAAACTTCTTAAAGATTATGACATACAAAAATATTAGATTCTCATAAAAATCGATTTCAAGAATCGTGGTTTAAAAAAAAAAAAAAAAAATGGGCCGCCTCAACCCCGAAGCCTCCCGACCCACCACTTGTTTGAGGACCCCAACATTAAATTCCCTGGCCCGCCCACAATGAGAGGCTATATGTTAAACTCTCATATTGTCCATATATATATATAACTCAAACATAATACATCAGTAGGTTTCACTACAACGTATGAGGCCATTAATCACAATAAAAAAAATAATTTAAATAGCTAAACTCATACACCTTATCAATAATAAAAACGTAATACATACATAAAAAAATCAAATATATACATTTCAATGTTTGTGTTGGGTTTGTTCCATAATTTCCTCAATATTTTAATTAGATAAATTGAGGAAAAAGCCAGAAAGTCGAGCTTGGGATGTTGCACACATTTTTCCAACAAACACAGATTAATAAGTTGAGATCCTATTGAATAAACTCTCGTACAGATCATATATATATCATTCAAATATAATACAACAATAAATTTCACTACCACGTATGTGTCTCATTAATCCCAATAATAATAATAAAAAAAATACTAAATGGCTAAACACGCAAGTCTCATCAATAATGAAAAACTACACACGAGTAAAAAAACAAATACATACACTTTAATATTTGTGTCGGGCTTGTTCCTTAATTTTTTCAATAGTGTAATTAGACAATTAGAGAGAGGAGGGTTGGGGGGCAAGCTCAGGATACGAGTGACATTTTTTCAACAAATGTAGATTAATAAGTTGGGTCCTTATTGGCTAAACCCTCGTACTGACCGTAACATGTATCACTTAAATATAATAATACATTAATAAGTTTAATGATATCGCATGAGGTCTATTAACTACAATAAAAAAATAATTCAAACCACTAAATTTGTAAAGTCTCATCAATAATGAAAAAAAAAACTAAATATTCATACAAAACAATACATGCACTTCAATATTTCTATTGAGTATCGTTTGTTAACTTACTTAATAGTATAATTAGATAATCTAAAAAAATTTGGAAAAATCAAGCTAGAATGTTGAACGATTTCCAACAAATGTAGATTGATAATATGGATACTATTTGTTAAACTCACGTACTGATCATATAAAAATTAATCAGGATATAATACAATAATATATTTCACGAGGTTTATTAATCACAATAAAAAATAATTTAAATAGCTAAACTTGTAGGCGTCATCAATTATGAACAAGTATACACAAACGTAAAAACAAGTACGTACACTTTAATGTTTGTGTTGGTTTTATAATTCATTAAATATGTGTAATGTATGTTTGACTACTTAAAAAAAGTTATGTTTTGCCAAACAATGCTGATGAGTAGCATATAAAATATCGCCGCACAGTGCTGTCTGCTGTCACTTTCTCAGAAGCCGCAAACCCAAATGCCTTCCTCCTCCTCTTCCGCGGCGGTGGTTGATCCGCTATCAGCAACCAGACAACCTTTAAGCTCCGAAATTGACGATGATGTAGAAATGGAATGCGAAGAAGTTGAAGTCGAAGAAGAAGATGATAATGACTTTGGAGAAGACTTAACTCCAATTCGGGAAGAAAATCATCAAAATGGTTAGTTTTATACTATTAAATTTGAAAATTTAACTACTTTTGCAGGGTCATTGATTTTTCCTGTAGAAAATCGTGGGAACTTTATCTGTTTGATTTTGAGGAATGTTGTTGATACAATCTATTTGAAGGTTTTTTACTTGAATTTTGTGATTGTGGGTTTATGTCATTTCTATGTATGAACTGATGAACACGATTTTCTGAATTTTGTGATTGTGGGTTAATGTCATTTCTATGTACTAACACGATTTTCTGATGTTATACGCTTTGATCGTTCAAAATAAGACGGATTCTTGATTTTAGTGAAAAGTTGTTGATACAATTTTTGGGATTTTTTCCCCACGAATGTCGTGGTTCTAGATTTATCTCATTTCTATGCATGGACATGATTTTTTTTTTTTGGAATCATTGAAAAGAAAATGGTTCTTGAATTTAGGAGGAATGCTTTTAATACAGTCTATTTTTGGGATTTTTTTTTTTTTTTTTCCATTTTACATGAGTTTTTGTGATTGTGGGCTTCTCTCATTTCTAAGCATGTATACGATTTTTTGGAAATGCATATGATATATATTGTCTGCTGATGTTATACGCTCTGATCATACAAAATAAAATGGATTCATGATTTTTTGAGGAATGTTTTCAATACAATCTATTTTTGGGCTTTTCTTTTTTCTTATTTTACATGAATTTTGTGACTGTGGGTTTCTCTGATTTCAATGCATGGACACGGTTTTTTGGAAATGCATCCCGTATTTATTTGCGACTGATGTTACCTGCTTGGATCATTGAAAATAAGATGAATTCTTGATTTTTTATATGCACCGTTTTGTTTTTGTCCAATTTCGTGATTCTGCATGCATGTATTGGTTTTTCTCGTGGCTGATTTATGTCATGCACATAAGTTCCCATATAATTTGAATGTTAATTTGAATGTGAACGATTAAATTTGCCCTTGAAAAGTAGAGCATTAGCCTCTGGACAACTGGCAAAAAACAGAGATACCGCAAGAGCTTTGATTGCTCACTGCTAGTGCAATTATTGCATTTGCGTGCCATGATTCAGCGCCAGACGTCTAAAGTTCCAATGTTATAGGAGTCTCTTTAGTGGAGCATCGACCTTTTGACAACTGTCAAAAAAGAGATGCCACAAGTGCGTTGTCTGTCCACTGTTGAAGTATATTGCATGCAAACCTTTTTATGTGATTGTACGGACTAATCAGAGGATTAGTTTCCGTTACATACATCTATATCTACGTCATATAAGTTACGTTGTATAATTTTGTCATTATACTAATTAAGGCAAGCCTTTAAGGAAAGACTTTGGCAGAATATAGTTGATGTGAATCCAGTTCTCTACAAGTCAATTGGAGATCTAGTGATTCCAATGACATTCTCAAGGAAAGTAAAAAGAAAAAGAAGTAACCAATGAAGGTTTGCAGCTGAAGGGCTGGCCGCTTAACAAAGATGCCAATGGAAATCATTAGTCATGCTTTCATTCTGTCGTGTGGTTCAATGCTTGCTGGAGTTTTAGATGTTGCCTCATGGCTTTATGTCAATATACTTAATGTATATGGTTCCGAATTTTTTTTCTGCGAACCTGAAATTTAGTGATGCTATTTGTTCTATGGGAACCAAAAAAAAAACGAAAAGAGAAATTGTGTTCTAAAGGGTGGATCGAAGAAAGTCCTGTAGCAGTGAGGTTTACTTTTGACAATTATTAGAATGAAAAATGGAGCTGAAGCGCTTCGGTTGTTCTTTGCTGTTCTACGTAAATTTAGTCCTTGCTAAGACAATTTGAGTAGAAGGGAAGCTGGATTGGGGAAAATTGCAATTGCTGGTTTATTGGCTGTAACATGTGATTTTGTAAAGCCTGACTCTTCCGTGGTAAAATTTTCCTTTTTGTTTAGTTTAACACTCTCCTCGATCTGTTTCAATTACAACAATTTTAATGTGCTATTTCAGGTTTGCCAATTTAATGACTTAGACTCCTAGTTCCAATTGCTACCACTATTATTGGTATATATATTTTGTTGAGTTGAGAATTCAGTTGAGGTTATGTAATAATTAAAATATAAAATGAGGAAACTATTATAGAATTCAAACAATTACTTTGATGAATTAATGAACTAAGAATAGAAGGACAGAAATGTAAGACAATATGTCTATTCAGGTGGTTAGGACTTCTTTGAAATATTTCTGAAAGTGAGACTTAGATATCAGAAAATTATATCAGAAAATGTCCTTTACATTGTAAAATAGGACTTAAATGTTTTACCCCTTTGCTCTGGGCTTTTTTGTGATTATTTATGTTTCTTCCTCGTAGATTCCAGTGGAGTTACGGGTCCTGAAGAGCACTTGAGATCAGGTCTAGTGACTCCAGGGAAACACGTTGCAGATTCACTACCAAATGTCCCCACTATCCTAGACAATACTGGCAAGCTCAACATTTTTAAGTCAAGTGAAGACAGACCAAAGACGGAGTCATATGCCGATGGTGAGGCTTTCTAGTATCCAATAATGTCAAATAATGCTCTCAAGAAAAACCATAGAAATGTTATGATTTGTTTGTTCTGTGTTAAGTTTTCTTAGCTCTCCTTGAGTTTTATCATAAAAATCAATAGTTCAAAAAAACTAACTATAAGGCTCTTGCAGGAAAAAGAACCCCACAAGACTGCGATGAAAAAGTTCCTGTTTGTGACAGTCGGGGAATGAATGCTTTGAACACCAAAGCTTCTGTTGGAGTAGTCATTGCTGCATCGTCAAGGGTTGATGCTTCTAGTAGTGAGAGGGTTGATGCTTCTAGTAGTGAGTACTTTGCGGCAGAGAACATAAAGGAAATGTCACAAAGGTTTAACACCTATTTGAATTAATAGCAGTTATTTTTTATTTTCTGCACTAGAATTGAGCCCTGATGACATCTAGGTTTTCAGGTTGTATGTTTCCCAGATAAGGCCAAGAGATTTGTCGTCTAGCAATGAGTTGACAGGTGGGAATAAAAGACAAAGGATTATATGTGAATTTCATGCCAAAGGATGGTGCATCAAAGGGAATTCTTGTAGGTTCCTTCATATAAAGGAGGGAGCTGTGGACGCATCAAAGCAGAAATTATTTTCTAGCAGCACACAGTACACAACTGGATATTTAATCAATGCGTCTTCTGATGATTGGGAGCCATCTGCTCCTTTTCGCCCATCGCACATTGTCACTCAGGAATTATTGTCTCGAGCAAATCTATATGACCCCATTCGTGATAGCGTTGAGCCAACAAATATTAGAGATGGGGTCTCAAAAATTTCTGGCAGTGGTAAAGGAGCATCTGTTCCGAGCCCACACTTGCAGTCAAATGATCTACATTCGACAGGAGACAATGACCCAAAGGCGAATATATCAAGTTCTAATCGTGATTCCAAGCAAGGTGAACCAATGCACAAGACAGATCCGGAAGTAGATGAAGTCAGACTAAAGAATGAGAATGATATTGACTTTAAGACCAATTTATATGTGCAGAAGGAATCAAAGGCAATGAGACATTTTCAAGCTGTTCTTGTAGAATATGTGAAGGATTTGGTAAAACCAACATGGCTTGATGGCCTTTTGAGCAAGGAGGCTCACAAAGTGATTGTTAAGAAGGCAGTTGACAAAGTTCTTAGCACATTTCAACCACACCAAATTCCTAGCACGGGTGAATCAATTAAGTCATATCTTTTTGTGTCTCGGCCTAAACTTGAAAAGCTAGTTGAGGTTAGTGATTTGAGTTACACTTATATATATTGAGAAAGACTGATTGATATCAACTATTTTTGCCTTTGATATTTGGTTATTGTTATTGCAGGGATATATTGAGAAGTATGGGAAATCTTGACATGGCTTCCTGATTGGTCTTTGGTAGCATATCCTGTAATTTCTCCCAACTGGAAGTTCTGAACAACACTTCTTCGCGGATCATCATGTTTTCCTTGAAGGCTAAGACCGGGACTTCTGAAATGCTTAAAGTTCTGTTTCTGAGATGTCCAGTTTTATGGATAAAACTTTGATCCCCCTTATACGTGGGAGTGTAAGTGTTTTGTCTATACTTTAAAGAGCTTGGAATTTTTTACTGTTTGTTCTATACTCTAAATAACTTGAATTTTTTACCCTTTTTTATATCATGTTGACTTTGCAATAAGAGTCTAGGCATGAAGTTGTTTTACTTTTTGTAGCTAGCCCTTGAGCCGTGTAGCCTTGTAAGTAGGTGATATTCTAGAGTAGTTACAGCAGGAAAATAGAGAGGAGTCAGAGCATTTCTCCTTGAGTTGGAGTGGTAGGAAAAGAGAATATAATGTTCTCTTTACCCATGAATACAGTGTAATACTATTCGAAAGCTTGCTTTACTCTTTGTTTTAAGGTCAGCAACCCTGGGGGCTTATCCATTCGATAAGATGTATGAAGAAAAAGTGTTTCCTCTCTAGGTGCCTTCGAGAGCTCGAGCAAATCCTGGGTAGGAGGAGTAAAGCCTCAACTAAGCTAATAAACAAGCTCTTTGAAATAAGAACATGAGGAGAAAAGGTAAAGAAAACCCCCTTGAATAGTGTATTTTGTTGGAATCGAAACATCAAGATTTGCAATGAAAGCCGAAGAGTTGGTTAAGAAGAATCTCTTTCGAATCCAAGCCCAAGATTCCTGTTTACACATCATAATCAAGAACATGTGATAAAAAAGTACCCGCTTATTCAATTATTCTTTGTTTGCTTAATCGGAATTGAACTTTCAATGGCTAGATCTTCTTGAATATGTTCCAAAGGCTGTTAGAGAGCTCACTAGTGTGTGCGTTTGTGTGCACCATGGGTAAGGGGGTTGACCTAGGCTTCTTGGAATGTGTGATATTTATCGTCCATTGATGTGTATTAATAATTCACAACCTCCACCCTCATGTTCCACTTAGAGCATCTCCAATGCTAATGAGGATTGCTTTAAATTTTTTGGCACATAGCAAAATAGGTAGTGTTTAAAAAAATTCTCTTTAGGGACTCTGTCGCTGATGTGACCAAAAAAAGGCATTGTCTAAAGCTCTATCTAGATTCAAAGAGACTATGTTAGACATGCTGACGCAGCAATTTATTTGATTTTGTTTATGTATTTAGAGCATTTGATTTTTTTTTTCTCTTCTTCTATTTTATTTATTTTTATTTTAGGATAGATAAACACACGTAAGCAATAATATTAGGTTGTAGGTAAAATTCATTGGTGGTTAATTTTTGGTTTGACCATCTATTTATTAGATATAAATGCCACGTAGACTGCAATCAATAGAATGTGTTGGAGATGCTTTTAGAACCTTGTCTAGTCCAATCTCCTATACGTAGCTTAGTCTGTAAAAATATTGAATTGTCCCTAATTAATTCGAGCTAAGTGCCTCAGTAGACACTTATAATCGGAGCTTCAAAGATCTATACTCATTTTGGTGCCTACTAGGTTTATATCATTAATATTAGGCTAGTCCACTAGAGCGCCCGATGTTGTGCTCTTGGGTTATGAACTTAATTAAATAAGTTCATTAACATATTAATTAATGAGATAATTAGGTTAAATAATACATTTTAATAAAAAAATAGAAAAATATTATATTATTCAATTATTGAATTTCTACTTGTACATAACCTAAACTTATTAAAAATACTCTTTTCTATCTTATAAAATTTGCTTACAATTCTGAACACCATCAAACCCTAGTACCCTAGCACCAACTTTTGTAGCTGCCATTATGATCGTCTTCTATCTCTATCAAATTCTCTGCTTCAAATCTAAAATTTCAGATCTGAAAGTTAGATTTGAAAGTTAACCCCTACACTTGTCCCAAATTTGTGTAGTGGCGGTCACGATGTGTGCAAACGGGAGGAGATATGGAGATGGTTTTGACGTGTGGGGTTTCAATTTGTGCGTGGTGTGTGGTGGTAGAGGCAATGTGCACGAGCTAGAGGTGATGGTGAGATGGCGAGTGCGATGGTTGCGACGAAAAGCATTGGTGGCGGCCGCGGGTATGGTGGTAGTGGAAGATAGATGCAGCAGCGGTTGTTGGTGGTGGTGTTGATTTGATTTGGGTACAAGACTTACAGAAATCAATAACTATCATCACCGTACATGTAACATGATATTTTCTCTATTTTTTGTGGCAAAGTTAGATTTGAAAGTTACCCCCTACTTGTCTCAAATGTCAGAGCGGTCGCGATGTGCTGCAAACGGAGGAGATATGGAGATGGTTTTGACGCGTGTGGGGTTTCAATTTGTGCGTGGTGTGTGGTGGTAGAGGCGATGTCGCGCGAGCTAGAGGTGATGGTGAGATGGTGAAAGCGATGGTTGCAACGAAAAGTATTGGTGGCGGCCGGCGGGTATGGTGGTAGTGGAAGATAGATGCAAAGCGGTTGTTGGTGGTGTGTGTTGATTTGATTTGGGTACAAAACTTAGAGAAATCAATAACTATCATCACCATACATGTAACACAATATTTTCTCTATTTTTTTGTGGCCAAACTAATATGTAATCAGTGAAAAAAAAAAGTAACATAACATGTACTTTGTGAAAAAATATATTTAAAATTTTAAAAATTGAAAAAATGAAGTATTTTTTAGTTTTTGAAAAAAATAAATAAAATAGATGTCAAAATTTTCCTTAATTAATTAACTGAATAACCGAGCTAAGCCCTAAGATTGACAAACCTATAATCAATCCAATCAAAAGCAGGTTTAAAATGATTAATTGCTCAATTGTATTTTGTACCTTAAGTCACTTTTTTTTTTTTTTTTTTTTTAGAGCTATTGATTCCATGTTATGAATACATATTCTATGCATTCATGTGTCCAACTCCCAAAGTATCAAGGTATTGCTCTTGATTGATTGATGTCTCAAACAAAGTCCGATTGTAAGAACTAAGCTTCATTAACTACTCAGGATATGGAAGGACGGCCTTTGTTGATGTGTAGTGAAAATTTAACGATCAAACGCATAATTAAATTCCACATGGTCTTGTCTAATGCATTCTAATTACACTAGTGTCGGTCAAGATAAAGTATTCATCCAATTTTGAGGCAAACAACACTACGACCTTACAATAAAGTAGGGGCGTCAAAACGGATTGGGATACCCGCGGTCTTGGTGGGTCGAAGATGTTAAAATAGGGCGAGGTCGGGGCTCACAGTGGAGGTGGAAGAGGGTAGTGGAGTCTTCACCTTCAAGGGCCGATGGCCGACAGGGCCAACAAGCGGGCTGGTCCTTTTTTATTCATAAAAATATAGGGGCCTATGGCTCCACGAGTCCAGATCGACAATTTTCATATGATGTTTTCTCATTAAAAATTTGATATCTCACTGCATCACCTCTTGCTAGCAAGATGTCAACACATTACACTATGATATCACTTTTGAAATAATATCTTGCTATTTGCTAATAAGAGTTAATGTAGTGGGGATAGCCAAATTGTACAGCAGATTTGGACTCATGATCCCATAGGCCCCACATGTCTTAATGAAGCGTGCGTTGTTGCATTTATGGCTTAATAACACCCTTCATTAATTGCAGATGAATTGTAAATTTTGAAATCTACTATTAATTGTTATTTACAAAAAAAAAAAAAAAAGCCTAAATGCTCTCACCGTTACCAACTTCTTTTTTTTGGCACTTTTACCCTTAACGTTCTATTAATTTAGCACATATTGACCCTGATAATGGTTTCGTTCAAATATTATGTTAAAGTGGGGTAAAAGATATTTAGTCTCTAGTTTAAATACAAAAAAAGCATGGAAAATAAATATAAAAAAAAAGAATAAATATTTGAAAAATAAACTACTAGCCATGACCAAACTCACCGCCTTTATTCTTAGCCATCCCACGAAACCGTTTTATTTTTTGTCTAGCTTTGTGATTCTGCATGCATGTATTGGTTAGTGTCGGTCAAGATAAAGTGTTCACCCAATCTTGAGGCAAACAACACTACGATCTTCCAAAATAAAGTAGGGGCGTCAAAACGGATTGGGCTGCATGTGGCCTTGGTGGCCCGGGTTGGGTTCGTGGGGGGTCTCACCTTCGAGGTCAACAAGCGGGCTGGTTTTTATTCATAAAAATATAAGAGCCTATGCCTCCACGAGTTTAGATCGACAATTCCCATTTGACTATTCCATTGACTCTTCTCCACTAAAAAACTTAACATCTCAGTACATCACCTTTTGTTAGTAAATAGTAAGACGTCAAACATAATACACTACAAGTGACATCATTTTTAAAATAACATCTTGCTATTTTTACTAATAAGAGTTAATGCAGTGAGGGAATAGCCAAATTAGGACAACAAATTTGAGTCATGCCCCCATAGGCCCCACGTCTTAATGAAGCCTGCATTGTTGCATTTATGGCTTAATAACACCCTGCATTAAATATAGATCAAATGAAAATTTGAAATCTACTATTAATTGTTATTTACAAAAAAGGCTAAATGAACTCATTGTCCCCAACCTTTTCTTTTTGGCACTTTTACCTTCAACGATAACGGTTTCGATTCAAAGATTCTATTAAAGTGGTGTAAAAGGACATTTATTTTTTTTAAAAAAAAGGCTAAATGCACTCACCGTCCCCAACCTTTTCTTTTTGGCACTTTTACCTCAACATTTTATTAATTATCACATCTTGTCCCCGACGAAGATTTCCGTTCAAAGATTTTGTTGAAGTGGTGTAAAAGGCAAATTAACCCTCTAGTTTAAAGAAACAAAAAGTAAACATGAAATATATATATAAAAGAATAACTTTTCGAAATATAAACTCCTCTAGCCATGATCAAACCCACCGCCCCTATTCTTGGCCATCCCATTAGCACCGTTTTGTTTTTTTGTCTATCTTTGTGATTCTTAATGCATGTATTAGTTTTCTCATCGGTGTTATGTCATGACATAAATTACCATATAATTTGAATGTTGTTAATTTGAAAATGAACGTTTAAATTCCCATGAAAAGTAGAGATTGTCCTCTTGACAACGGGAAAAAAATTGAGATACCGGAAGTGCTTTGATTGCTCACTGCTAGTGTATTTGTTGCAAGTTGCATCCCGTGCCAGGCATCTAAGTTCCGGTGGTATAGGAGTCTCTTTAGTGGAGCATCGACCTTTTGACAACTTTCGTAAAGAAGAGATGCCACAATTGCGTTGTCTGTCCACTGTTGAAGTGTTTAATATTGCATGTGAGCCTTTTTATGTGATTGTACTGACGGATCAGAGGATTAGTTTCCGTTACAACGAGTATATCTACGTCATATAAGAAGGTTATGGTGTATCATTTTGTCATTATCCTAAATTCCTAATTAAGGCACACCTTTAAGGAAAGACTTTGGCAGAATATAGTTTACATGAATCCAGTTCTCTACAAGTCAAATGGAGATCTAGTGATTCCAGTGACATTCTCAAGGAAATGAAAAAGAAAAAGAAAAAGAAAAAGAAAAAGAAGTAACCAATGAAGGGTCTGCAGTTGAAGGGCTGGCTACTTAACAAGTACTGGAACAAAAGATTCCATTGGAAATCTCTAGTCGGGCTTTCATACTGTTGTGTGGTTCATATTACTTGCTGGAGTTTTGGATGTCGCCTCATGGCTTTATGTCAACAAACTTAATGTATATATGTTTATATCTAGAAAAAATTTCTGCAAACCTGAAATTTAGTGATGCTAATCTGTTCTATGGGAACCAAAAAAGCCGAAAAGAGAAATTGTGTTCTTAAGGGTGGATCAAAGAAAGTCTGGTAGCAGCGAGGTTTACTTTTGACAATTATTAGAATGATGTATGGAGCTGAAGCACTTCGGTTACGTAAATTTAGTCCTTGCTAAGACAATTGGAGTAGTAGGGAAGGTGGATTGGGGGAAATAGCAATTGCTGGTTCATAGGCTGTAAAGAACAGACACAACGTGATTTTGTAAAGCCTGATTCTTCAGTGGTAAAAGTTTCCTTTTCGTTTTGTTTAACATTCTCCTTGATCTGTTCCATAACAACAATTTTAATGTACCATTTCAGGTTTGCCAATTTAATGACTTAATCGCTTGGTTCCAATTGCTTCCACAATTATTGGTAAATTTATTTATTGAGTTGCAATTCAGTTTAGGTTATGTAATAATTAAAATATAAAATGAGGAAAATATTATAGAATTCAATTGATGTGAAAATTAATGAACTAAGTATATAAGGACAGAAATGGAAGACAATGTCTTTTCAGGTGGGGTTAGGACTTCTTTGAAATACTGAAAGTGAGACTTTAGATATCAGAAAGTTGTATCTAGACTTATACTGTCCTTTACATTGTAAAATAGACTTAAATGTTTTACCCCTTTGCTCTGGGCTTTTTTGTGATTATGTTTCTTCCTCATAGATTCTAGTGGAGTTACGGGTCTGAAGAGCACTTGAGATCAGGTCTAGTGACTCCAGGAAAACACGTTGCAGATCCGCTAGCAAATGTCCCCACTATCCTAGACAATACTGGCAAGCTCAACATTTTTGAGTCAAGTGAAGACAGATCAAAGGCGGAGTCATATGCCGATGGTGAGGATTTCTAGTATCCAATAATGTCAAATAATGCTCTCAAGAAAAACCATAGAAATGTTATGAGTTGTTTGTTCTGTGTTAAGTTTTCTTAGCTCTCCTTGAGTTTTATCATAATAATCAATAGTTCAAAACAACTAACTATGAGGCTCTTGCAGGAAAAAGAACCCCAAAAGATTGCGATGAAAAAGTTCCTGTTTGTGACAGTCGTGGAATGAATGCTTTGAACACCAAAGCTTCTGTTGGAGTAGTCATTGCTGCACCGTCAAGTGTTGATGCTTCTAGTAGTGAGAAGGTCAATGGTGTTGAGTATTTTGCAGCAGAGAACATAAAGGAAATGTCACAAAGGTTTAACACCTATTTGAATTAATAGCAGTTAATTTTTTATTTTTCTGCACTAGAATTGAGTCCTGATGACATCTAGGTTTTCAGGTTGTATGTTTCCCAGATAAGGCCAAGAGATTTGTCATCTGGCAATGAGTTGACAGGTGGGAATAAAAGACAAAAGGATTATGTGTGAATTTCATGCCAAAGGATGGTGCATCAAAGGGAATTCTTGTAGGTTCCTTCATATAAAGGAGGGAGCTGTGGACACATCAAAGCAGAATTTATTTTCTAGCAGTACACAGAACTACAACTGGATATGTAACAAAGACGTCATCTGATGATTGTGAGCCCTCTTCCTTTTCGCCCATTACACATTGTCACTCAGAAATTATTGTCTCGGGCAAAATTATATGACCCCATTCGTAATAGCATTGAGTCAACAAATATTAGAGATGTGTCTCAAAAATTTCTGGTGGTGGTAAAGGAGTATCTATTCAGAGCCCACACTGGCAGTGAAAATGTATAATGCTATAATACTTAATGTGGTTGGGAAAAAAAATATCCCCTACCTTGTCACAGAGTATTTCTTTATTTCTGATTATGTTTATCTGCAGGCCAATTATTTATCGGAACTCTTAGCAAAATATCTTCGGACAGACAGTACTCAAGCTAGTCGTGAATACCTACATGGTTGAGTCCCCGAAAGCAATGCCTGCAATATTGTCCAGTTAGTTTCTTTGAAACGTTGGTTGCAATGGAATTTTGTGACAGATGGTGCTTGGGTTCAGTTTATTTCTCCATTGGCTTATCGTACTCTTGTGTATGTATTGCTGTAATGTATGTACATTTTCAAGATATCGGCAGTGGAAAAATATATTAGGAATTGGTTATGATTTATTGTCTATTCTGTTAGCTCGATCTCAAGCATTTTCTAAAAATGTACTAAAGAGCAACAGGTATTCTGCAAAACATTTGAGGTGGTGTTTTTGATAAGGTGGATTGAATGGTTTTTCATAGTGGTATGGAAGAAAATAAATTAAAATATTATTTATCATACTATTTAGTTGTACCTAGAACTGTGTCTATTGAGGACATTATTTAATTGATATAGACGAGGTTCTATCTAATATTTTGTGTATGTATAAGGTTTTGATGGAAAAAAATTGAATTATCTTACACGGGGCGTGTTGAAGGTAATATGGTTCGATCTAACAATTTAAATTTTGCCAATATTTGTTGAAATATGTAATTGATTTTTTTTTTATTTTATGATGATTTGAGTTAACTACATTGCACTATAATTAAGGAATTATAATTTTAGATTGATTTTAGGAAACATGCACTCAAGTGTTTGATACACGTTAGTTGAGAATATTGGATATCGAGGTAATCACTACAATGAAGTATTTGTATAAATTCATTTGCCATTCTGAGTCTATCTTGATAACCTGGTTTTTGTAAGGATGATTGTTTAATGCATTCAGAATAGCGGATTAAGTGACAACATTTCTCACTTGTGAGAAAACAGCAAAAAAAAGTCCATTTTCGATTTGTAAAAAGCCCAGTTGGGAAGTAGTGGTGTATTTTTGGCAAAGTTTGGAAGTGCTTATGAGCAGTAAGTCTTACAAAATTGTATATGTGCATAAAAGTATATTTGACTAATTTAAAAAATAAAAAAATTAAGCTTTACCAAACATTCACCAAACCTCGGACAATGTAACACAAAACAAGTAGAGTCACTCTAGCATACAAACTCCAAATTAGATTTCTAATTTGGCTGCACTTGTCAACGAGGGGTGCAAAACGTTCTTATCCTGTCGCCCTCTAACCTCGTAAGGTAAAAACAGCAGCTCTGCCTCTGCATGCGTGAAGCATCTTCTTTACTCGATATTTCCCCATCATTCCCTCACGTGATAGTGATTTCTCCAGTATCGGATGCAAGGCTCAGGGCACTGACTCTTGGCATTTCTCTTGATTGTGCCATAAAAAACATAGAAATTCGAAGGGTTGAGAGAATTGATCCTCAATGCAAATTAGATGTTTGATGAAATAGCTGATAGAATACCTCTTAAGCTACAGCTGCATTTCAAGGAGGCGCCTCAAAGTTCACCAGACAAAAACATTTACAAAAAACCTGTTTCGGATTTTAAAATAACTTTGCTATACCAATCTTTCATTTTGCCGAAGTTGGACTTTGGTATGAACTCTTTTAACTAGTAAATGCATGACATTTTGACTTCGACAGATTTACAGGAAGCCTGGACTTAGGGGATGCTACGTGGGTCTTTCCTCTAATGGTTACGGCATATCCTGCTAATGCTGTTGCAATTGTCACATGGGAGCTGGCTGTGAAAACGCAAGTTAGGTAGGCCATCTTTGGCTTTGCACTTAAATAAGCTAAATCAAAATGTTAGCCCGATGAATGAAAGTTGGAATGACCTAATGCTGCTAATTATTCTTGTGATCAGTGTTAGTAATTTGGCATAATAATGGGTGGATATCAGCAAATCAATACGATTTTTTTTGACAGCTGACTGGCTTTGTGTCGAATGATTCCGGTGAGATGAACCAAAATTTGTTGTCCAACATCAGATGCAGCTCATAGAAGAGCATAGTCAGTTTTACGGTCATGGATTGTTTACTTTATCAGGGCTTTTAGCTTGGTACTCTTGGAAGACACATAAGCCCGTCATAGCATTTATGTCTGCATATCCATACACACAAAATTAGTTTCTTGTTACAATCAAGCTTTCCATGTGACCAATTTGACTATAATCTGGAGAAACACTGGAATCATTTGAAGTTAAGCTTTCTTCAAGTGCTACTCATTTCGGAATTTGGATTTACATATCAGTGAGTATTATTAAATGTTTTGCTAGTTTTGAACCTAGGATAGTGTTGTGTAAATGGTTCCTTCAAGTATGAAACTTGCCATGCAATGCTCATTTTAGTATTATGTTTCCTGTATGCCATTTGCTTTTCCATTTCATCAACAATTGAAGATTAATGAACAAGTTTATTGTGTGGTCGTGTTTGGTTAGATATGGTTTCACTGCGGCTGGCCATTAAATGTCTTACGTTGCATCAGTGCACTGTTAAATGAAAAAGCTGCTTCTTGCATTTAATCATTGAGCTAAATTAGATTATTTTGGTTGGTTTATGGTTCTGTATCTCTATTTTTCTTTGGTAACACAAAAGGAGAAGCTGCGGTGAAAATTTTTGTATTCTTGAGGATCGTTTTATGTTTTATTTCAAGTGCTTGCCCATTGACTAGCAAAACCGATTGCTTGCCGAAGTGGGAAGCCTGACATTAGGTATGTTCTGTTGAGCTTTTTGAACACTTACTGCTTAAAAGCAATCAGGAAACTGCTTAGTACCTTTAAGGCAAGCATGACATTGCTAATGCCAAAATATGTACTTCAATTTCAATTACCAGTTGTTTGACAGAGAAACATGATATCATTCCAAGACATGATATGAAGAAAGTATACAGACATATTCTAGGGGGATCATATTGGAAGTGCAGAACAAACGTCTCTTCAGTCCATCAGGTTCTGGTTTAAGGGATAGACTATTTATTTTACATAGACGGAAACAAGGTTCTTGAAAAGAAATGGTACAATTGACGGAAACAATGTTCTTGAAAAGAAATGGTACAATTGACAGAAGACAGAGAGCATTCTAGCATCACAATGCTAATGCCATTCGCTTCCATAGAGAATTCCCTTTATCAGTTTGGAGGGATTGTATTTATCTTCCTCCAAAACTGTAACATTTCAACTTCTCCCTTCTTGAGAGTCATACGAGCTTTTGCGGCGACGCTCATTATGGCCTGCCAAGCGCCTGCGACAACTTCTTTTAGCTTCATCGAATTCTGATAGTTCATGAAACCTGCAGAACATCATAATCCTCCAGATGTTAATTCCACCTCTATCCTGATGTTAATTCCACCTCTATCCTTACTAAGTTGCATTTCTAGTCTCTAATCCTCCAGATGTTAATTCCACCTCAAGGGCTTGTGCTGTAGTCTTTAGCTGCCACAGGCAATTGATTATGGTGACTTGTAAACGGTAGATCTTATATTAAAAATATTTTAGCATGTCCATGTAAAGTTCTAGTTTTGGTTAATAAAATACCAGATTATGATTTTCAATCTTATTAATGGACACAGAAGCCTTTTGAAGTGAAAGTTGAGATAATAATGCAGTACTACTATAATACTCCATGATGTCATGGACGAATTCTCATTGCCTTCCCCTTTATTTTGGTCTGTTTTTCATTCCTGTGATGGGGGTGCACACACACATTTTTGTTTCAGATTTGGTTTGCATCTACTTTCATGTAGTCAATGCTGAATTTTGCATCTTATCCTTGATGCAAAATGGAAATGCTGTTGTTCCAATCAATTCATAATTAATCTTCTAACAATAATTACAAAAGGGACATTTTATTGAAAAGTTCCCCTATCTAATCAATAATTTACAACAACTGAAACTTCAACTAATGCCCAGACCAGTGGCAATGGATAATTCGAGTCGATTCAAACTACATTCATGTTATGTATGATGCGTAGTTATGATTTTACTTGATTTTGGAGTATAAAACTACTGTGCTCTAACTTTTAGTAATAGCCTTGGAGTTGAGTTTCAAGTGGATTTATGCTTAGATAGAATGTTTATTCCATAATTCACAGTGTAGCACTATGTCTTGTAGAATTAGCCTGACTGTCCTTGTCAAAATGCAAAATCTTCCTTCTAATCCGTGTCCTTTCATCTTTATTTACCTAAATAAAAATTTCAGTACTCAACTGAATGGTTCAGTGCCCCAGCTATTGATTTTGTGTTGTTTCTTTTTCAGTTAATTACTAGTTTAGTTGCTGTGCCTATAAACTCGAGAATCAGTATTTATTTATTTATTTTCTGCTCATGACACTGCTGTTTTAACTCTGTTGGCATTCCTGTATTCCACTATATGTTTAATGACTTTCTGTTGTCTCTTTTTGGTTAATCGATTAGTTTATACTCGTGCCTATTGACTTGATCTATGAAACACTGAGACAGAGAGTCCTCTCTACCTTAATTCACAGATAAGTATTGGCAGAAACAGATAAAGAGTAGAATTACTTGGCATATTTAGTATTTCAACCTGCTGCACTGTTGACAGAAACGTTGTTGGATCCCGGAAACCAAAACTACCGGAGACTTAGCATGAAATTCACAAACTTTATGCCGGCGATGGTAAGGTTTGGAATCAGTCATGTTGGTGGTGCAGTCTTCTATTTGACAATAAGGCTTTATTGATCCTTCTGCACCTGATATCTTTCTTCCAGAGGGAGTCAGTACTCTTTTCTTCTTGTTATCCCCTTCAACATCTTCGTCTTCCTCCTCTTCGTCGTTGTCCATTACGATTCCCTTTCCTTCTGCTTTGTTTGTTTCCATGTCTTTAGAAAGGAGTAGACAACAGGACAAGCACAATAAGATGAAAGTGGAACTTGAAAGGAAGGGAAAAAAGGAGAGTAGGAATATGTGAGGACCACAAGCTCCATTCTTTTAGTTTGGTATCTGGACCTGATAGTGGGTTCATAGGATTCTGAAGTTAAGATGGGCTAAAATTCTACATTTGATAGGCCCATCTCGCCTTTGCTTTCTTTCCTCTAGCTACTATGATGTTTCACAGTTCATCATGTTGTCTTTTGTCTGTTCATGGATCAACAACAATTCAAAGGTTACTCTATTTGGGAATCTTGGTCCTATGCTTATTTTCAACTGCCTAGAGGGGATTCATTAATTATTATCCCCTTTCTCGTCTCTTGGTGCATAGCTACCGTAGTTCCTTGTTTGAAGATCAGAAATATATAATGTCACAAAACCACTATTAGGCTCAATTGTATTAGGTTATATAATAACATGCTTGCATTAATTTGGTTAGTCGATCCCGTCACTTATGACTTGCTTGAACACTAATAAGTGCCCGTTTGATGTAGTTTATAAACTGGTTTATTTGATCAAAATAGTTTATTTGACTAAAAAATTTGCTTTTAGCAGCATGACATGGTTGACTATTTTTTGTCAAATAAACTATTTTTGGTTGAAAAATTGGTTTAAAATCTATATCAAATAAGCCCTAAATCACATATACCCGAAGCTATTGAAGATCATATTATCCCAAGTGTTTTTCTCTTATATGGCAGATTTTGGTGGACATTTACTGGGAGGAACTATACCTATATATATTATGTATGTATAGCTGGAAAGTGTAAACTAAGAGGTGTATGGTCCAATAATGAAAAGAAAACGTTGTTTATACATCTGTTTTCTTTAATAATTGGTCTTATTGTGGATTTAGTTTAGCCAATTGATTTGCAGCAAAATGGCCGTCTAGCATTGGCTGCGAAAGTAGAACAACTATCACTACATAGGTAAATAAATATACATCAATATATGTTGTTTCATGTTTGGTCCACCTTTATTCTAGGACAGCTATTTATTTGATGTCCCTCTCTACTGCTTAAGCCTTTATCAATTGATCTTTAAAGGAATATTATCAAGATATTATTTGAAATAACAACTGTATTGAATTGAATTTTATATTATAATAACTTAATTTTTTTTTTTTTTATAATATTGTCTAGTACTATTTAATTCTTCTTATCAAATAGACGGTAAGTGTTCAAAAATATTTTGTAGTTTCAAAATAATGTTGGTTGATGACGATGGAAGATCTCCATATTTGTATGTTAAATGATAGCTTTTTATTTGCTCTAGCGACCCTTCACTATTTTGGTCTAATTTGTGGTCACATCTTTTTAGTTTTTGTCAAGAGTAAGACCGAACTAAACTTGTGCCATTTTTGAAAACTAAATAGACAATTATATTTTATTCAATCTAACAAACTTAAATATGTTCAAAAGTATTTGCTTTTCTTACAAAATTGATATAAATTTGTCACGTCAATAGCTCCAATCCCACTTGTTAGGCTTGAGTTACATAAGTTGCAGGGAGATTGCCAAAAATCAAATTTGGCTCCCAAATGTATGGTATGTTTGGCACAACTCAATTGTTTTGAGTATAGTTTTTAGCGAAGAAATTTTTTTGTTAAAAAGTGCATTGTTGTTTGGATATGAACTCAAAATTGTGTCAATAATATTAAATTGAGTGTTTAGTTGCATAACTATAAAAGTACTTTTGTATAAATTTTATATTCATTTTACTAAACAGTAATTAATTATTATATATTTCATATTTTTTTAAAATAAATATTATTTTTTATATCCTATAATAACTATTAAAATTAATATATTAATTTAATTATAATTACACAATTATTTAAGTATATATGAATAATCGAGAATTAATTATTATATATCTCGTATTATTTTTTTTAAAATAAGTAATTTTTTATATCATATAATAACTATTAAAATTAATATATTACTTATAATAACATAATTATTTTAGTATATATTATATTACTCAAAATTAATTAATTATTTCAATCAAATATATTATTTGTAATTTATGTTATATTATTTAACACGTCAATATATATATTTTCATTTTATATTAATATATGAAGTGACTATTTGTTATAAGTAATTAGTGTGGTAAATAAATTTTTTTTTTTTATGTATTAAATGATAGTTTTGTTAATTTTCAAGTTCATTAAATGTAATTACAATTTCTCGTAAATATTCAATTAGACTTGGTTTGATATTGTTGTGCTGTAGAAAAAATCAGTTATGAAAAAATCAGATAAGTGTTTGATAAACTCTTGTTTTATAATTACTTAATGTTTTAAAATCTGTATTTAAATATTTGGTAAACAAAAGTGATTTATTGTTGTGACTGTATAAAATTACTAAAATAAACATTGATTATAATAATGTTATTTTGTATTATTATTATGATTAATTTTATTAATGGTCACTGAAATTACCTTAAAATTTCAAGACGATTACTGAAGTTCAAAAGTTGCAACACTAATCACTAAAGTATATAATCATTTCACAAACGATCACTCCATTAAGTTTCTAACTTGAAATGGTGATGTGGCATGAAGAAGTGGTATACAATAAACATTTATTTATTAAATGGTAGTTCATGTATTTTATATAATATTCACTTTAGTCCCTATATTTTTAATTATCGTTTTGTTAAGTCCTCTAGAATTTGTATCTTAGGTCCTTGATCTTTACACTTAGGTCCTCAAAGTTTGAAGATGTGTAAAGTTGAAGGACCCAATATGCAATTTTTGGAGGACTTAACTGAAAGATAATTAAAATTTTGGAGACCAAAGTGTAAAGATGTAAAAAGATTAAGGACTAAGATACAATTTTTGGAAGACTTATTTGAAAGATAATTAAAAATATAGGGACTAAAGTTAATATTATATAAAATACATGGACTATCATGCAATAAATGAATGTCTATTGTATGCCACATCACTACTTCAAGGTAGAAACTTAAGAGAGTGATCGTTTCTGAAAGGATTATATACTTTAGTGACTAGCGCTGCAACTTTTAAACATCAGTGACTGTTTTAAAATTTGAAGGTAACTTTAGTGACTGTTAGTGAAATTAACCTATTATTATTATTATTATCATAAGTAGTATTGTAAAATTTATTTTTACTTATATAATATTATCAAATATTTTTTAAGACAGTGTATCTACCATAATTATTTTAAAATAAAAATAATATACATCTATTAAATCTCAAATTTTATAAAAATAAAAAAATAAAAACATAGTAATATTGTGCAAAAATCAATTAAATTTAAATTTAAATTTAAATTATTTGTAGAGATACATTATAATTAGAAAACTAATAAATATGTGATATAAAAGAAGTTAATGTCCAAATTGGTATTTTTATAATAGAAAGATAAAAAAAACTAACGGGTAATTATATTCACACGACACTTTTTATTTTTTGCACCACATTTGAATTACATTTAACATCTTTAATCTATGAACATTATAGCACTCATGTCTCCAACTTTTTTTTATCACATTTTTATCTTCAACTTTTCATTAATTAGCACATCTTGTGTTTGATAATGGTTTCCATTTAAAATATTTGTTGAGAATTCATAAAAAGATTTATTTGCCTGTCAAATTTTTAAAAAAAAACAATAGATACAAAAGTACGATAAAATATTATTTCCTCATTTCAAAGCACGTAAATAAAATATATCGATATAAACCATCATTAATGATGAAATATGCTAATTAATGAAAGTTGAAGATACGAATTCGATAACAAAAAGTTAAGAACATAATTGCAACAATGAACAATAGTTGAGGATCTTAAGTACAATTAAAATGTGGTGCACTTATAACAAATTGTAGTGTGAATATAACTACCAAAAGCTAAAAGTAATTTGAAAAAGCTACATTTTGAAATGCGAAAATATCTTTGTCGAGATCATACAAATTCTTTTATAATCACTTTTTAAAAATTTACCAGATATCTAAAACAACTTCTGATTAACAAACAATCGAAAGTTAAGCTCCAAAATCAATCCACCCTTAGAACTTTTTAGGAAAGTTCAAATTTTGGATTTTCTTTTTTAAAACTGTTTTTAGTCAAAAGTGTTTATTGATTTTAGCCAAACAATTATAAATATAATCAAAAACATATTTACTTTTTAAGAAATGCTTTTGAACTTAAAAAAGCCATTTAACTACTATGCCTAGAATCCACAAAATATACAATTTGATCTTTCATTTTTAATTTCATTATTCATGCTATATTTTCAACAAAAAAAAATCATTATTCAATACTCTATAAAAATATTTTAATTTGGATTTTGCATATTGGAATTGAGTCCAAAACCAGGACAATTTAACCTTATATTACGTCATAAAACTGTTTTATTAGTAATTCAGTGGAAATAAAAAGAGTTTTGAACTGGATTCAATGGGCCTAAGAACAAAATGCCATTTTATGTTACAACTCTACTGGACTAAGCTGGATCCAATTTAAATACGAAAGGTGAGGTTTGCTGGGCCTTTTCTGATTTCTTGGTCCATTTAAAATTGAGAAACTTTCATGACTATAAATATTTAACGAGGATGTCCTCAACTCAGATTTTAAAAAATTTGTTAATATTTATGAATTTAAATGGATTTCATGAATTTGAATAGAATTTTACTGAATTTATAAGATTTCAATGAATTCTATATTTTAAATTTCAATATATTCTTATAGATTTCAAATAACTTTCATAGATTTGTGGTTTTTTTTTTTTTTAATTAAAAATAGTAATTTTTCATTTTTTTTATTCTAAATAGTTCGAGTGATTGCCATACATAAACAAATATTTTGAGTAGAATTTTGGAAAGAGATTTTTTTTTTTGAAATATAAAGAACTAAAAACTCTTTTCGATCAAATGGGTGAATGATTCGATGGATTAGGAGGTATACCAATTCGACATTTGTGTCAACTAAGCTCCTAGGGAATAAACTAATAAATAGGTTGTCTGTAGCCTCTAAGCTCGAAACGTAATTAGATCCATTGTTTGGAGAATTCACATTATTATTATTATTAATTTCCTTAGTTTTGTATTAAAAAAATTTTGATTAAAGAAAAAAACTTTTTAAAAATAAATTTAAAATAAAGTTTAATTTTTACTTTCTTTCTACATGTCCTTTTTTATATAATCATCTCTTTCATATCCGAGACTAAATAATAGATATTTAACATTCATTCTCTTCCAAAATCAGTTGTTTAACCATCTTGTATAAAAATTTATTTTATGGCTTAAAAAGAGAATTTAAATGTGTCGTATTTGACGAATAATCTTTCCAAATTCAAAAAAGAATTTTTAGTGCTATACTAATTTTACAGTCCAATATCTAATTGTCATAAATGGTAATTATCTAATTAATATTTGCAAATATATTGTTTATATATTTCAACCCAATTGTTTGGTTTAATAAATAGTCATGGAGCATCAAGAATAAAAATTTCAAAGACGATGTTTGGCAATTGTACAAAAAAAAAATATTAATAAAATAAAAATAAAAATTCAATAAACTTCTATGCTAATATAAAAATCAAGAACAATAGTTTACTACAAAAACTTGTGATACAAATTGAGGAGAGAGACGAGAGGAAGAGATACATAAGAGAAGAGTAATTGAAATTTTGAGGGGTGTGGATAAAATTTTTAAAGAATTTGTTATTCATATTTATGAGCTTGAAATCCATACAAATCTGTTTAAATCTTCTAATTAATTAAATCTTTAGAAATCCATTAGTAATTGTGGACATCTAAATTTCTAAAGAATCTATTTAAATCTGAGTTGAGAACACTCAAATTTCAATTGAATATATTAAAATCTGAGTTGGGGATACCAAAATTTACATGTATTTTTAAAATCTATTCAAATCTAAGTTGAGGACCCCCCCTAAGTTTAAGTTTTAAAATCAGGTATAAATTGTAAAAATTAGGGTTATTTTGCTTCAATATTTATTTCCAGAATTTATTTTAATTAAAATAATAATAATTTAAATAAGAGATAAGATTGTGTAACTAAATTTTGAATGTGATCCAATATAAACATGTGATATACATATTGTACTATATTATGTCATCATTCTTTATCCTTAAATTTGAAATTATTTAGTATCAAGTTTTACAATTAAATAAAATATTTCTTAATGAAGAAAAAGATAATGTGTTTGTGATTGACGAATGAAATTGTTACTCGAATTTGAAAAGTATGACCAACAAGCATACTATTATGTGAATTGATATTGTTGTCCGACTGTCTACATATATAAGGTAGAATACAAATTTTGGTATGTGAATTTGATAATGCCATAATTTCTAATCTTATTTGTTTTACATTCATATTTTATAATTGAATTTAATATACTACGGTTGATTATGTTTTCATCATTTCGTAAAGCTTTAGACCACGCCAACATTGTAAGTCGCCCAATTAAATGCAATCTTTTAATTTTTGTTAAGTTTTAAAATGATTCATCATTTCACCATAAATATTGCGATTGCTACATTTTATGACTTAGTGTATCATTACGTTGTTTATCATTATATGGTGATCTCTTTTAGAGTATATGAATCTAAGTGATTAATTATGTGATAGTCATTATGTGGTTGTGACTAGTCATTTGATGATTTAGTTTGTAACTAGTGTGGTATGTGGTGATGTGGTCATATTGTCATTTGAGTGTTTATTGATTAAGTTCGTGACTCATTTTTACGTGGTTATGACTTTGCTTTCATGTTAAGTGTCATTTTATTTAGTTATCATAAAAATATCGTGTGATCTATATTTAGACAATTGTGACTAGTACTATGTGGCTTCGTATGTAAAAAAATGTGATCACAAAAAATAAATAGTATGTCTACTAGAGCTGGAGTTAGAGTGTTATAATGATCTATGACTTACATGCTTATTTGGGAATTAGAATATGTGTATGATGTGACTAATGTAATAACAATAGATGTATATTGTGACTTATGTTCTGTTGTTGTGACTTTGCTAACGTGTTATTCGCCAATTTACTTAAGTTATAGAAAAAATATCGTGTGGCTTGAATTACACAACTGTGACCAGTAATGCATGTCTTTGTATGTATTACAAACGAAAGAGTATTTAGTGTGACTACTAGAGTTAGTAAATTGTATTGATATGCGACTTACGCGTGTGTTTGGGGTTACATTTTTGTGACTGTTAAAAATGAGGTGTGATTTTTAGATGTGTGGTTGAGGTTTACATTGATTTATTTTGAAAATGTAAACATTATTTTTTGGTGAATATTACTCTTTTGAGTTATTATGATATTCGAATTGTTTCATTCTACTGAAGAATGGTTTTCTTGTGTTACGAAGCGAATGAGTTAAAAATAATAAATATATAAGTTCCAATATGACTGGTATATCTTGGTTTCACGAAATTGTACGTACAACCAATTCATCGATAGATTATTTTCAGAACTGAAATGTGATCCAAAAGTGATCGTAGTTACAATACAATATAAGGTTGGGAAGAACTTGCTTTCAGTGAAAATATCTAGTAACAACAATGTACAGTGCTATCTGAATCTTAAAATGATTGAGAACGACCCTTCGAGATTCCTATTATGTATTGATGTTGCAACGATATCGAATAGTCACAGTTGTGAAGTTATTAGGTAATTGCCAAGAAGTAACTTGGACTTATACATCTAACATTTGTAACTTGACCCATTCTCAAATAGAAATACTAGGAGTTGAATAACTAGTAGAATATGCATTTTTAGAAAAACCTTTACCATAAAATATGTAAAGATTTTCATTATAATTTTGAAGGTTCTCTCTCTTTAAAAATAATATCGTTTTCTGATTATTAAGAAATAATAAATAAATTTTTTATTTTAAATTTAAATTATATGAATTAATTGGTTATATTTTAATTCATTATTTTAAAATAGACTTGATTTTGCAAATTTATTTTTCATAACCCGATTTATCAAAATACATAATTAAAAATAGTGTTTAGCCTAATTATCTCTGTAATGCACATTTTTTCAATATTAGATTAAAGCATTGTAACATCTTAGTCCTCTAAATTTATCATATTATTCACACGAATTAATACAATAATGTTTATCAAATTAGAAAAGAACCTCAAGAAATTTCAAATATCCGGATTAGTCCATAATCAAACATAAGTGTGAACATAATATTTGAAATCTCGAAAAAAGTTCAATTTTTAATTTGTCCAAGAATTATAGTGCACTATTTATTTGAGCTATACAAGTCGATTAACACGTTCGATAATAAATAGTTGATCCGTTTATTCCAAAGCTCCAAATAGAAAATAACAAAAATTAAAATCGATGAAATTGTTTAATGGACATGACCATTTGGAGGACCACATATGTAAACTAGAAACTTGTGGCACGACATGGTCCCATAATTTGGTAACATCATATCTTGTCATAAAAGATTATCAATAGTTGACTCACATGGAATGTAATTATATGGTATTAAGTATGGGTTTGTGGTCCAAGTAAGATCCATCAATGAAAGTGCACCTCATACCAAGGTTTGGCGTTGTTCCATTTATGACCTTCTCGAATTTTTATACTCCAATCATCTCAATGAAATTGCGAATATTCAAAAGCATATTAGCCTTCGGGCGTACGGCGTGTTTTATATTAGAAACTAATTTATGGTTATTTAGAATGTTTTTATTTATTTCAAACAACGTAATTTGTAAAGTAGTATTTGTTCGATAATAATAATTAGGTTAAATTTTATTGTAAGAGGGTTGGATAATTATGTCTTTATAATTACTATTGCTCCTCTTTGATTGCTTTTTGGTCAACCATTTATGAGAATTAAATTAGATATGATACAAAATTGCATTTATTAGAAATTAATCAAGCTAGTATTGTTTCGACCTCTATATGATAATTGGCCAGCACAATCATAAACATTTTAACTATAATTGGAATCTCAATATCTCAAAGTGACCACGTGTATGTGCTGTAAGCTTGTAGACTTTCATAAAGAAAGATAGGATTAAAAATTGGTACAAAATGTACAAAAGTTGTACCCCCAACATTCTCCTCTAGGTAGAACTTTATTCCATGCATGTATAGATATATACAATATAGAATGGTTGATTATTACATTGTACTCACATACATTTCGTTAAATATAAATTTATTAAAATTAAAAATATATTTGATATTTGACGTATGATAATATTATTTTACTCTATTTCATTTTGCAACTCTTTGTTCGCTTTAGAACTCCACAACCCCCAGCCCCTTGCGGCTTTTCAAAATTGGGGGTTGTCTTGATTCTTCTATCAATCCCTCCACATATGAGTGGACATCCGGGCAATCGTAAGGCCAAGAAAAAATTTGTTTTTACCTCCCACCTCTTAAGTAGAGGCATTGAAGTTCACTTTATATCTCTTTTAAATTCTTTTTAAATCCAATAAATAATACTATAAAGAAAAAGAGAAATGAAAATGTGAGAAAAAAAAATTGAGAGTGCATAGAAATTATAGGACATGAATAAAAGGGAAGATTCTAGGCATGTCATGAAACGATTTATTTAGATTTTAGACAAAGTAAGTTGGAGAGCAATCTTTGTCTGCACATTGTTTGTCGTGCAATGTGGTCAGCATTTGATGGGTGTTGTGTTGGGATTTTACAATTTGGTCCCTCCCAATTCCAAATTCTACATCACCAAAACTTCCCTTTAACGTGCACGTTGAGTTTCTTTCATGCTCACAAATTGGGAATCTCTTGTTGAGTAGTGGTGGGGGATGGTGACTGATTGAGTTAGTGCGGGTTTGGGTCGGACCCCACTTCCATTTTCGATTTGACCATTACTCCATCTACCTCCACTTCTCAATCCCCCACCACCACCACCCCCTTCCCCCCAACCCCTTCCAAATTTAACTGAATTGACTAGTTTTGGTTTGGTTCGGACAATTTAAAAAAAAATTGTCCACTCTTACTTTGTATATATGGATCCAAATTATGTCTTTGATATTGATATGGGTTTTCACGTATAAATTAAATACTTACATAAATTTTATAATAAATTATTACGAAACTAAAACTCTTATATTTAATATTATATTACACCATCTCATTTAATTGAATGTGTTACTTATGGAAAGATTGTGTAATTTTTATTTAATTTGTTAAATATTTGATTAATTAGAAGCATGTAGATATACAAAGCGCAATACATTGGTATATTAAGTTATGTTACAATATTGCATGGAGAAGAAAAGTAAGAAAATAATTAATTATAAAAGCAAGAAAAGAAAATGAATGATAAATTCTCATATTGTTTAGATAAGGTTATAGGAGGGAACATGTTTTGTGTTTATTGGTACCCGCCATTCCACTCCTTTTTGCTTTCTTGATTATATATCCAAACATAGAAGTTAACAAAATTAAATTTAGTTGTCTTTTTTACTATATTTATGTTTGTGTTATTTTAAATACGAAATAAGTTTCGATAGATTGTCAATCAACATAAAACTCGATTACAATATTATCTGAATATTTATATACATATTATTAGGGACGCGAGACATTAATATATACGTTGGTGGACCAAGTCTAATGATCAGAGAAATTATATAGTTAACTTTAAATTTATTGTAAATAGAATTAGATACTAACTTACATTCCGTACAATATTTTAACATGAATTTTATCAAATTAGAAATAAATTCTTAATATCTACTTAAGTACTAAATGACAGCGTTAATTATAAGCCTAGCTACCCAAGATTTGAAATCTTGAATCAAACCTAAAATGTCCGGCAATCGCGGTCTTAAAAAAACACTATGATTATCATTGTAACCATACATCAATCATGTAATTATTAATTACAATAAAATCCAAGTTTACTGAAGATAAAGTTGTTCAAAACAGTTATTATGTGTCAAATATCTTCTTTAATAACTTCTATTATTAAATAAAGAGTAATGTTATTTATAGTCGCTCACTACCGACAGTCATGATATTACTCAATTGAATGAATTATTCACAATTAATTACTATAAATACATTTGGAATAAATAATTCATCCAATTGAGTAATGTCACGTAGGATAACGTGGTGATTATGAAAAATATTGTTCTTAAATAAATATAAAAAAAATATCGTGTTCAAATCTTTTTTATTCAATCTTGTCTCGATAGGCTCAACTAGTGAATTTTTCGATTTTTGGGTCGTCATCTCTATTCATGAAAATAGTATTTCTTGAAACGTAATTAAAGAAGACAATTAAAGAACAAATTCCATAGTTGTTAAAAGTACTTAAATCTCTAACTGTAAGACTAGGTTAACATAATCAGAGAATCGCTTGGGAGACTACAAAATCCGTATGTTTGTTCCCCCAACAAATGCCTTTTTCTTTTAATTTCTTCTTTTTGAGCTGCCACCACATGGGCATGGAGTTTATATGGTTCTTATTCAAACCCTAGTTTCTCCTCTCTCTCTCTCTCTCTCTCTCTCTCTCTCTCTCTCTCTCTCTCTCTCTCTATAATATACTGATCAGTACTCTATGTAATGTCACTGACATCATTAACAGTTTTAGATTATTAAATTTTTTCTTCTCAGAAAAACAAGTTGAGGAAAAATAAGCCCTCGAGAATAAAGCACGCTGAGTCCAACCATGTTTTGAGTCTCAGAAGTAGACACCCACCTGCTCCCTCTCTTGTCCCTTTCTCTTTGGAATTTTCTCTGTGCATTTTTAGCAATTGTTTAATGTTATTTTAGTCGACAGTTTTCTGTAAAATTCCCCTACTTCACACTGCATCACGCGGATTCGGAAATTCTGAAGCTCACATCGTGTTTTCATGTAAAAGATGTGAAAGTACCCACACTGGATAAATCTGGGCGTAGACTCGAAAAGATGAACAATAATTATTATAATAATAATTACGTATTAAAGTTTTATTCTCAACAAATTTAATTTAAACGATATGAATTTTTTTTTTTTTTTTAGATGATTTTGAATTTTTGAAAAGAAGCTTAATTTGTTCATCTTGTTGTAAAGACGGAATTACTTGGTCAGAATTTCACTTAAATGTTTTTAAAAATCATTACAAAAGGATGGTTTCAAGTGTATTTGCAATTGATTTATGTAATTATGTCTCATCAAACTATTTATCTCTTAATCATGTGCTCAATCAAAGAATTAAATTTGTATATACTATTGCACCATTGGAGGACAGCCGTATATATATATGGTGTAGGGTTATTGCACTTGCACCATACAATTATTTGTTGGGCCATTGAGTAAATTATGTTAAATTAATTAATTTAATTATTAATAGTAAAATAAAAGAAAATGGAACTCAGTGGGATTTTCTGTTACAGCCTCGGGTATTGAGCTCTAGGGATTCCCTCTGTCGATCTAACAATTAGTAATCTATGTCTTACGTAGTTAGTGGATGTTGTTGTGTTCAATGTAAATTTTTTTTTTCTTTCTTCAACTTCTCGAGATTCATCTGGCATTATGCCCACTTTATCTTTCTGTCCTCTTCTTCGACCAAGAATGTCTCTCCACTATATCTATTATTTTATTTTATTAAACAAATAAATATGTTTTTCTTTTGACCTTGTAAGTTTTTAGACTATTTGATTAATGTATTATTAGAGTAGATAATAATCTTGTATTTATTAATCATAATATTTAAAAGTTTAAATTATTAAAAATAGAATTGTATGGATTTAATTTGCTGTCTCAAAAATATGTCTCCTTAGTTGTCTCTTCAATGAAAATATTACACATCATTAATAAAAATAAATGTGAATGCATTAAATGTTGTCCATATTAATTCTCTTATATATTTATTTGATGATGTGTAAGATTTTATTAGTAATGATTAAGGGGAATATTTTTGGACAAACAGATATGGACTTCGGCATGAACGTGAGGAGCCTATTGAAGACCTATGTAAACAAATAACATTTTTTTAATCTAATATAGTTTTATCTTTTAGACAAGAAATTTGATGAGTATACATTAGAATAAAATATAACAAAAATTGAAAAGATAAAAGACAATCAATCTAAATTCATTTTAGGAGAGATCCTTCACGTGAAATTAGAATTAAACAATGACTTAATTCCCTATCTAATCATTCTCTCTCTCTCTCTCTCTCTCTCTAATATTTCAACCCCGTCAAACAAGACTACTCACGTCGTCACCTGTTATTTGGTTGCTTACTCCTTGTTTCCAACGATTCCTTTGAGTGAAGAAATGCTAGGAAACTGTGAGAAGATGATGGTCATCTCTTCAACTACTAATGAATGGCCACAGGTTCATTCTCTCTCTCTCTCTCTCTCTCTCTAAATTATTAGACAAAACATGACACAATTTTTGTTTCTTAGCATTTGTCGAAGAATATCCCTGTTGTGTTGTTGTTTTTAACCTAGAAACACCCTATTCAACTCTCTTCTTTCCTTTTCCTATCTTTGTTTTTTCTCCTAGGTGCAGAATCAGATAGATGAGCAGAAAAAATTGATGGCTTCAACAGGTAGGGTTATGGAGAAACCAAACCAAGATCAGCTGCAGCAACTCAATTGTCCTCGTTGTGATTCGACAAATACTAAGTTTTGTTACTACAACAACTACAGTTTGTCTCAGCCAAGACACTTCTGTAAAGCTTGTAAGCGTTATTGGACTCGCGGCGGAACCCTAAGAAATGTTCCTGTTGGCGGTGGTTGTCGGAAGAACAAGAGGGTCAAGCGCCCAGCCTCCGCCGGTGATGCAACTTCCTCTTCAGCTCCAACAGTAACTACAAACCCTAGTATTCAAGTTCAAAACCAGATAGATCTTCCTTCAAACTCAAACAATCAAATGAATCCTTTGTTTTATAGTCTGCCCTCTAATCATGTTGAGCTCAATCCTCCATATCACAGCACTTTCAGTTCAAACACAGTTTCTGGATTTAATCTTCAACCTCAGATTAATGCTCTTGGATTAGGGTTTTCGTCTGGACTTTTTATTAATAATGGTCATAGCAATGACTACAAGAATGGGTTCAATTCCACTAAGCAAATCCAAGATGTTATTACACCATCAAGTTCGATTCTTTCTAGCAACCCTATCTTTGGATCTTCAACTTTGCTTCTACCTTTCAGCAGCCAAAATTCATTAATTCAAGTGGTTTGAAGGATCATACGCAAGCAGCTGCAGACAATCTGCAAGGGTTAATATCTTATGAGGATCTGCAAATGCCTGGAAATGGTGGAAACAGCACAATGGTCAAGGAAGTAAAAATGGAAGGTAGTCATCAAAACAGGTTAGTTAATTGGAATATTTCTAATCATAATCAGATTGAACAGATAAATTCCTCCGATCCTTCTCTTTTATGGAACTCAACTGGTGTTGGTGCTTGGCTTGACCCTTCAAACATGGGTTCTTCCGTTTCCTCCCTCATGTAGCAAAGCAGATTCATCAAAAGAGCCAAAAATAATCGACCACACTTTGAAAATCATCCGAGCGTCCATCTTCATCACAAACTTCATTTTATTTTTCTTGATTGATCTCCCTTTTCATCAGCTTTTGGGTCTTTTTAGGTGAATACGTTTTATTTCCTTTCGTCTAAAAAAAAATAAAAAAAATAAAAACTACCCAAAAAAGAAAGAGCAAATTTCAGTTTGGAGAAATTGACGAGAGGAGTTTGGATCGAGCGATCATGTCAGCTGCAAGAAAATTCAACCTGTTTATTTTAACTATCAAGGTTGAGAATAAAATCTGATTTGCGCTGAGAGGAACCTCAGATCCATATCTTCACTTCATTCACAAAGGTTTCATCATCAACAACATTGTTATAATTGAAAGGTTAGCTTGATGCAATTCCCTGTTCCAGTACTGGGTCGATTTTCTTTTTCTATATATATGTGTATGTATATATTTATGCATGACAATGCTTTTCTTGATGTATTTGAGGATATATCTCTTACTAGGAATCATTTTTTTTTTGTATTTTTAGTCTAGGGAGAAGGGTTTGGGTATATTGGTATAGAAGTGAGGGAGATTAATTAGTGTTATTTCATTGTGGCCGGTTCCAAGTTTATTTGGATATTCATGCCTAAATCTTGTTAACTTTAATTTGACAATTTGTTCATCTTTATTGAGAAACTTTGTCAAAGACCAATGCATTGTTTTTTTTAACTTGTGTATCCTCGTGATTGTAATTGACTTTTTTGGCAAAGTAGATCGGATAGTACTAAACAGTTAAAAATAAATAAACGATGAAATATTATGTATTTACATATATATTAAAGACTTGTAAGTTATGTTGAATTAGACCGTACTAGATAGAATAAATCACATAGCAAAATGCACCAGATTCGATCTCGAACTGAAGGCTGAAGTAGTACATTTACACTGCGTTGGATGTTGCATCCCAGCAAACGTTGAAGAGAATCTTAAAAGTGTATCTTTCAGGTTTATACTTTTATTGTTTCTAAACATTACACATTCTATAGTTCGTTTTTTCTACAAGAGTCTTGTCTTAATTTCATTTAAATTAAAGGTTAATTTGTCAAGAAAACTAGAACATCAATCTTAATTTAATTTTGGCTTCTCCTTTAAGTTTTTTGAGTTTTAGAAGCCTTTAATTTGATACTAAATTTAGTTTTGGAATTTGTTCTTAAAAGATCGATTTTATTAAGAAGAACTCAAATTTTCATATATTGATTAATGCATATTTTCATATTTGAGGGTGTCATGGTTTTTAGTGGAGTTTATAGGAATTTGAATTCCACATCGGATGTGTGGGCATCATTTGTACGGTTTATATGGGCTTGAGTTCTCCAACCATATTAGCTAGCTTTTGTGTGATGGCTTTTCCTAGTCCCATGACATTGGTATCGAGAAGGCACCATGTCTTTAGGTCTCTGTTACCACTTTGAGTGTATGGGCACCGCTCAACGTGGACACCGAGTCGGAAGCGTGGTGGTTTGTCATGGTTTCTAGTGGAGTTTATGGGAACTTGAATCCTACATCGGATGTGTGGGCATCCTTTGTGTGGTTTATATGGGCTTGGGTTCTCTAACTACATTAGCTGGTTTTTGTGGGATGGCACTTCCAAGTTCCATGACAGAGGGTCGTGAATTTTACTATTGACATCCCGTTATTTCCATTCTTTCAATCTTGGATGCTTGATGACCATCAGACCATGTATGAAACCCACTTTTTACATATCAATCAACCAATGCACCTGAATTTGCTCCTACAAACTCCACGAGCATGACAGGCCTCGATTTGTTGAAGACATTAAACTTTTTAAGAGTCCTAATGTGTTGTTCCAAAACATGCCTCTTTGGTTGTCTCTCCAATAAAAATCTTACACATTATCAATAAAACAAGTGTGAATGTATTAAAAATTTCCATATTAATCTCCTCATATTCATTTGATAATGTGTAAGATTTTCATTGGAGATACATAAATTTAAGGAATATGTTTAACAAAATGAATTCGATTTTCACTTGGACACCCTTTTTAACTTCATATAAATCATTGTGTACGTGTAATTAACAAAATGAATTGATTTGTTTAAGACACAAAAGTTTAGCCCACTTTTACTTCGTATAAAATCGGTGCTATAAATACATAAATAATTTTAGGGCTAAGAAGATTGCATTATATACGTGAATTGACTTTTCTACTTTGGATATGGAGTTTCCTTTGCATCACATAATTAACCCTATTTCTGAATGTAGTTAATTCAAAGGTGTAAAGTAAAATGAATTGATCGACTCCAACTGAAGTTACGTATGAAAACCTTAATTTTATGAATGAAAAAGAACGTTGAACGTTTCGAAAGAAGCTTCTAATTTCTTAGTATAAATGGTAAATTATTATGAAGGGGGAATTTTTCATAATTAGGAATGTTGGCAGAAAAGTACGAGCTTGTCGTTAAATCTTGGAAACCCAAACAGAATAAGACTGGTTGCCTATTGAATACGTAATTTAGGGTAATTTCTACAAATAACTAGTATACTGCAGTTTTGCAGTGGAATCCGACTGTAAGTTCTATTATGTTGATGGATTGAGGTGGTCAACCGATTTTGCAGATGATCGATTGAAGAATATAGATTGAGAGGGTGATCAAATTTTGGAGATGGTTGATGGATTGAAGTTGTCGGCAAATTTTGGAAGAGAGTTTTTGTGAGAGAAAAATGGAAGGCGTAGTGACACACGAACGTTTAAGTTCTTTTTTCTTTCCACAGAGAAAAAACTTCCCAACGGTCGTGATTAGCCCACGATGAGAATTTATAGAATTTTCGAGTAAATAATTCATTTATGAAATTTGTGGACATAATAGAATTTTGATAAATAAAAATGTCTTATGCGCATGATAAGACGTGTTGAAGATACTCTTAAATGTTTTTTTTTTTTTTTTTTTTTTTGTCTTTCTTTAATACTCACTATGTCCTATAAAGATAGACTTGCTTCTATTTTCACACCGGATTTAGAAACTTTAATTATTATTGTTGGTACAATAAATTTTACTTTACGTTTTTCTTAATGTACTCATGCGTTAATATAATGATAGTTCATATTTATTGATAACAAGACATATTAAATAGATGCATATTTAGCTAATAAATTAACTATAATATTAACAAGCAAAGTGAACTATAATTTAAGACATGTGAATAAAAAAGGGCAAATTACACAAACACCCATATATTTGAGAACTTTTTGAAAAATCGGGTTAAAAGTTATTTACACATTAAAACCAGTATTTCACACGCTCAAACCCAAATCAAAAGATAATCAACTCCATATTCGAACGAAAAACCCCGCCCGCTAAAATCCAAATTAAAACAAACAAAATTTTCATACAAATCCAAATTCATAATAAAAATGAATCTCTTCTAGATTATTGTAACGAATTTCTCGTTGTTTCTTTCCAATCTAGTACAAAATCAAAACTAAAAAATCCAAAATTTCCAGGTAATATGATTTTTTTCTTCATAGTTTTCATTTGAATTACATAAAATTAGAACTCATATTCCGATTTTAATCTAGACATATCCTTCTTTATTCTCTTCATTGTAGATTCGTGATATCTTATATTTTTGTTTGTGTTATTCACTTCAATCGAAATATATTTCTTTATTAATCTAGACATATCCTTCTTCATTCACTTCAACTTTAGATCAATAGTATTGAGTAAGGTGTTTTAAACATATGTGAATATCAATTACCAATTACAGATATGTATACAATGTGTTTGTAAAAATGTAAATATGAATATGGTTTTATGGAAAGTGACATAACATTGTATGCAAGTTAAACAAATAAATTTGAATCAAAATCACCTCTGTAGTTGATTTAAATAGAGGATTTAACTTGATATTTGTTGTACATTATGAAGTGACATGAATTATTGAGCATGACCAAACATTAATGTATTTTTTTTTTGTTTTCAATATGAATTGATGCTTTGAGGATAGAAAAGTGACACGCTATGTTATTTTTTGTCTAAAAAGTGACATGCTCTGTCACTTTTGCTCAAAAAGTGATGAGAACAATGTATGCAAGTTACACAAACACATTTGGATCAAAATTATCTATGTTGTTGATTTAATTACGTAATTTAACTTGATATTTGTTGTGTATTATGGAGTGACACATACACTATGTCACTTATAGAACAAAAAGTAACACAATATGTTGCTTATTCATTATTAAAACTCCTAACTTGACTGTCAAAGTGTATACATGATTTCCATATTTAAAGTAATATATCAATTAGATGCACTTCTATCATCTATATTCAACAGTTTGAAAAAAATCATCCAATATAATCATGTTTTGTCAACATGAATAGCATGTCACCTCTACACAAAAATATTTTGTACTTACATTTTTTGCAAAGAAACTTTCAAAACCTACATTGTTAATCTCATATACATGAAACTACATTCACTATATACATTACATTTACATAGAACATGTAGTCCTAGTACAAAAATATTGTTTAAAAAAAATTACAGCCTTCTCTGTCTTACCAAACGTCCTTTGGCACTCAATCATTATCAGTGTAGTAATTCTCCACTTGCTTATTCTTGGCATACGCGTACAATTGAGTGACCAAGTATTTTTGAATCTGTGCAATATTGAATGTCTTTGACATCTCCTTCAACATTTCATTGATAAAATACTCAGCATATTTAATCACATAAATTCTACAATCACCACTGGGAAAAAAAAGAGGGCACATTAATCAAGAATTGAAGGCAAACCATACATTTCTATCTATTCAACATATAAAAAGTCAAATTATTAAAAAACAAACTAACTCGTTCTCTTGCTGTGGTAGTTTTGGAACCAACTTTACAACAAGTGGTTTTAGTGCCTCTTATTCTGAAATATTTTTGCCGCTAAAGAACCCGGTGTTATACGTAAGATGAAGAATCATAATCGCAAATGGTTGAACGACTTTCAAGTACAACAAAGCTTGACCATCTTAGTGTAGGAATTATATATATTTAAACACATCTCCTTGATGTCAAAATGACATAGAATTTAATAAGCTGAGTTATACATCCTTAAAGGCATAAGAACATGGTTAACTTCTCACCAACTTGTGTTGCAAGGCATATACAATCCAATTAAATATAAGAGTGGAGAAGTTTGTTTGACAAAGACTAGTGGATCATTCGAAAAATCATCATACAACCCCGTAACCTGGCTGTCAAAGGTAAAGTCCATAGTTGTAGCATTGATTTTTATACCATGTTCATACCTTAACATCTTCCGCAGATAAAACACACACATCCATATACTACAAAACAAGTGTATAAAAAGAATCAGCAATGTATTAATAAATTATATACATAAATCTTAAACCAAACAACTAACAAACAAAAACTTACTGTGTCATCCAAAGCCTCATTGGTTGTCACTAACTCATATCACTACATTTTAGAAGAGATTGAAATATCGCTGAAGTATAAGCAAGGGCTAATCGTAATATTCTCATTATTGAAATGATTAACCCTGTATTACAAAAAAGAAAGGTCACATACAATTACATTGGTACAAAATTTGTAACATGCAGTGACACTATTTTAGTAAAAATGACATACTTATAAAAAGTGACATATTGTGTCACATTTTACTAAAAAAGTGACATACTTATAAAAAGTGACACAGTATGTCACTTTTTAGTAAAAAGTGACAGAGTATGTATACAAGTTACACAAACACATTTGGATCAAAATCTTTTAATTATAAGATTTAACTTGATATTTGTTGTAAATTATGGAGTGATAAGAATTATGCAAGATCAAGCATTAATGTATCATTTTTTTGTCTTGAATATGAATTGAGGCTTCAGATAGAAAAGTGACATGCTCTGTCACTTTTTGCCATATCACTTTTTGCTTAAAAAGTGACAGAACAATATATACAAGTTACACAAACACATTTGGATCAAAATTTTCTCCGTGGTTGGTTTAATTGTAATAATTAACTTGATATTTGTTGTACATTATGGAGTGACATGAATTGTTGATCATAATTAAGCATTAATGTGTTTTTTTTGTCTTTAATATGAATTGTGGCTTACGGATAAAAAGTGACATGATTGCCTAAAAGTGACATGATTGCCTAAAAAGTGACATACTCTGTCACTTTTTGCTCAAAAAGTGACAGAACAATATATGCAAGTTACACAAACACATTTGGATAAAAAAAATTCTCTATGGTTGATTTAATTTTTACACAAATACATTTGGATAAAAATAATGTGTCACTTTCTTATTAAAAAGTGACATACTTAAAGTAAAAAGTGACACATTATGTCACTTTTTTAGTAAAAAGTGACAGAGTATGTATACAAGTTACACAAATACATTTTGATCAAAATCTTCTATGTGGTTGATTTAATTGCAAGATTTAATTTGATATTTGTTGTGAATTATAGAGTGACATGAATTATGTAAGATCAAGCACTAATGTATCATTTTTTGTCTTAAATATGAATTGAGGTTTCGGATAGAAAAGTGACATGCTCTGTCACTTTTTGCTTAAAAAGTGATACAACAATATATATACAAGTTATACAAACACATTTGGATCAAAATCTTCTTTGTAGTTGATTTAATTGCAAGATTTAACTTGATATTTGTTGTGCATCGTAGAGTGACATGAATTATTGATCATGATCACGCATTAATGTATCATTTTTTTGTCTTGAATATGAATTGTGACTTCAGATAGAAAAGTGACATGCTATATCACTTTTTACTTAAAAAGTAACAGAACAATGTATGCAAGTTACACAAACATTTGAATAAAAAATCTTCTATATGATTGATTTAGTTACATGATTTAGCTTGATATTTGTTGTGCATTATAGAGTGACATACTTATAACAAAAAATAATGTGTCACTTTCTTATTAAAAAGTAACATTATGTCACATATTTATTTGTTTTTCGTCATCAACCATTCCTTGTACCAACTCTCGAATGCTTCAACATCCGGTCCAGATATCGGGCACAACCTAACTTTGAATGCAAATGTACCATTCACCACACGCTTCACAAAGAGAAGTACCCACCGTAAAAATCGTATTGATTAACCCATGGCAACTAAAGAAGTGCGACATGTTTCTTTTGCTTCTTCATGGGTGCATCCGGAGTGACTTCATCATCCATCTAAAATATCGCAAAAATATTAAAAAGTGTCAAGTTATATTGTGCAGAAACACAAAAATAAGTCATTCAAATGAAAAATAATCAAACAAACAATTGCGTCTTCAAGTTTATGTTTAGTTAAAACAGCTGCCGCAATCTCATCAATTTTTTGTCAATCCTCATCTTTCAATTCAACATCATTATCATTTACATCAATCTCACAAGTTTTAAACGATGATGCACAAACAGTCGAATAAAATGTACAAAAGACTACTTTTGCGGCAAAAAAAACATGATATAACAAAGTAAAAATACAAAATAAAATGTGAAAAAAATACATCTTGATACATTTTTTTTTTGCTAAACTACTGAGCAAGAACATCATTAAGAATCTTCTAGTCATCTTCATTAAAATTTATTATATCTTCATCAATAGATCGAATCAAAATAAATAAGTCACATTATATAGTGCACAAAAAAAAATCTCAATTTAAAATACAATACATTTGAAATTGAATAATACATTTTCACATTAGTTTCAATTTGGCCTCTCAATATTTTTTTTTCATCAAATCAAACTCAATACCCAATGAAAAACTAGGATAGTCGGGTTAGATTCTTTTCATGTCCATTGTATCATTAGCAACATTTTCTCGCATCATTCTAGACATAAGAATAAATAAAAATCTCATACATATCTATATAAAAAGTGACATACTTATAGTAAAAGTGACATAGCAAAAAGTGACACATCGTGTCACTTTCTTATTAAAAAGAGCAAAAAGAGACATAGCAAAAAGTGATACACTGTTACTTTCTTATTAAAAATTATATATAGGGTTGTTGGGCTTCCAAATCAACTACATCAACTTTGTCATCTCCCTATTCCATTTCTCTCAACATTTTCACAAAAATAAAATAAAATGACAAATATCTCCAAAAAGTGACATAGAACTTAAAAAGTGACACAAGTGACATAAATCTAAAAAGTGACAATAACTCTTAAAAAGTAACATACATTTTTGAAAAAGTGACATACCTTCAACATTTGCAAGTCATTCACTTTGCTTTCAACATTTGCCACGCGTTCTAGAATTTTTTCATTCGATTTTATTTTCTCTTCAAGTTCTTTTATTTGTTTCTCAATTTGAATATTAGATTGAACTTTGATTTCAAGCTCAGCTAGTCGATTCTGAATTTGTTCATTTGATTGTATTTTTGACTCTATATCTATCAAGTGTTTCAAAATAATGTTATTTGATTCAACTTTCGCCTCAATTTCGCCGCCATTTGTTTCAAAATTTCTTCATTTGATTGAAGTGAAAACTTCAATTTCGCTAAACGTTTTAATATTTCTTCATTCGATTCGTAATGTCTCGAAAATACAAAAAGCGGAGGAAAACACATAATCATAAGAAACAATAAACAAAAAAGATATAGAAAGCATAAAAGGTAAATAAATGCTCATAAAACTCAATCTTGTTTTTTTTCTTCAACTTTGAAGAACCTGTCATTGCTAACTAATGGTTCTTTGGTCAGTAATCATCGCCTTCGATCGATGAATAACAAGATGTTCAAAGTCGTCATCGTCATTAGCATTTTGCCATTGAGATTTGCAATTCTCAAAGCGAACCCTCGATGTATGCCACATCCTTCTCGCGTCGATTATCCTAACATCATTAACTTCTATCCGCAAAAACAAATATTCATAAATTTAAAATAACAAACAAGAATGAAAAATGTAAAGAAAAATCGCATAAATAATAAATAGAGCCTACTTTAATTAAGTAAAAAATACATTTGTGCAATTGTAACGATGTCAAATGCATATTAGAACTTCAACTCAAGATATGAAGAAGTGATGGCTTGTACTTCACACAAAATATTTTTGCGACTATTATGGAATTGTTTCGTATATCAAAACTTGGAAAGCAAGAAGAAAACCATTAAGCCTATACTCCAATTTTTTTTTTAAGGATCTAACTTCATGATCCTCTTCTTTGGATGCACTCTTCGAGACATCAAAGCAAACTATATAACTCATCCCCCCGGAAAAATTTCATTTCACCCGATTCAACAAGTCTAAAAATTGAATCATCAACACATTTATCGTATGATGTGGCAAATAAGAACGACGAAATAAGATAAATAATACCAACATCCACCATATCCTTGTCAACAGTATCAGATGGCAACTCTTTAAACACATTTTCAACACACTCTGTTGAAATGCTATCATATTTCTTGAAATATTTGTCCTTAATCGTACTATTACACATTCAGTATTTGGTAAAATCACCATTACCCACACACCAAAGTCCAGACATTAGACAAAATTCTTCAACAGAAAATCTAATCAGTTTGCCACTGATGTTAAACCATAATTCATTTATGTTTTGTTGCTTTACCTGCCTTAATAACAAATGGTGAATCAAGCGAGCACAAGCATTATTTCTTTTAAATCAAGATATGGTCCAAAGCATGTTTTCCTAAACATTTGCTTTTGGATTTCAATAAGCTTGTCATTCAAGGTTTTGATCACTATATATTTGTGAGTAGAATGTGATCGCCAGAAACCAATAAGTCCGGAGAATCAATAGCTCCCAGTCCTACAAAAAAAAAAATAACAAAGATGGTTAGTTAAATAATAATTTTATAGAATGAACATAAATTAAATAAAAGTGACACACACTATTTAAGTAAAAGTGACATGACTTGTCACTTTTAAGTAAAAAGTGACAAACATCTCTAAAAAAGTGACAAACATCTCCAAAAAGTAGCATACATTTCTTCAAAATGATATATATATATATATATATATATATAAATGTGACATGCATCTCTTTTAAAGTGACATATATCTAAAATACAGTGATCATAAAATCTATTTGTTAGTTTGCACATTCAAACTTATTATATCTATATAAGTAAAAAGTGACAAACATCTCTTAAAAGTGACGTAGATCTTTTTAAAAGTGACATACATATCAAAAATAGTAATCATACAATCTATTTGTTAGTTTGAATATTCATACTTATTGTATTAATATATTAAATAAAAGTGACATGCCCTGTCACTTTTTAAGTAAAAAGTGACAAACATCTCAAAAAAGTGGCATACATCTCTTTAAAATGATATAGATCTGAAAATGTGACATTCATTTCTTTTAAAGTGACATATATCTCAAAAAATAGTGATCATAACATTTATTTATTAATTTGTACATTCAAACTTATTGTTCCTATATAAGTAAAGAGTGACAAACATCTCTTAAAAGTGACATAAATCTCTTTAAAAGTGACATACATTTCAAAAAATAGTGATCATACAATCTATTTGTTAGATTGAATGTTTATACTTATTGTATTTTTATATTAAATAAAAGTGATATAATATATCACTTTTTAAGTAAAAAGTGACAAATATCTCAAAAAAGTGACAAACATCTTTTAAAAGTGACATCTCAAAAAATAGTGATCATACAATCTATTTGTTAATTTAGATGTTCAAACTTATTGCATTTATATATTAGATAAAAATAGAATACTGTGTCACTTTTTAAATAAAAAGTGACAAACATATCAAAAAATGACATACAGTTCAAAAAACATTGATCATACCATCAATTTGTTAGTTTCCATGTTTAAACTTATTGCATTTGAAATATGAACTAACATATCAAACCAGAAGGGACATATTTTCATACATGATATATTCAAAAAACAAGTTGGTGAACTTGAATATCATCAAATTACACTTTAATCTCATTTTCGTATATCATTGATTAGGCAATAGTTACAATGTGTTATTGGATTCCTAAAAACACCATCATCAACCAGTTAATAATTGAAAACAGAAATGTAATTTCACAGCACAAATAATCCCTCAAAATGTAAAATTTCACACAGCAACCATTGTCACTGATTTTCCTAAAGACAACATCATCAATTGAATAATAATAGAAAATAGAAATTCGATTTCACAAAGCAAAAAATCTCTTTAAATGTAATAATTAAAGCAATCGAAAAAATATAAAAATAAAGAATAAATCGAACTTAACCTTTGATTGTACAATATTTTTCATCTTTTTTAAAGATCTTTCGATTGAACTATACTTTCTCTTCATCCCTGAAGATTCTGCAACGATTTTTTCACATTCTCCAACCATTTTAAACAATATAGTGTTAAAATAAAGAAGAAACGGACAAAAACTATGGATTAGCGGAAAAAATTGAGAAATTTTTGCCGAAAATCGCAGAGAAAAAATGAGAGGTAGGGTTTAAGGCAATCGTAGTAATTAATTTTTATTTTACCCTTCCATGTTTCGATATATTAAAAGTCCATTTTTCAAAATTTTAAAAAGTAATCGTACTTTTCAATTTTTTTTTGAAAAATAGAGTAAGGGGCCTAATTTCCACCATAAAAAGATAACTCTATTTTTATTTGGACCACATAACATTTGGAAGGAAAGTGGTGGGCTGCACTTGCTCCCTAATTCTGAGATAGCCCAACAAAGCATCCACAGCCCAACACATTTTACAAACTAGTGAAAATCATAAAAGATAATAGAGATAATTAGGCTAAACACTATTCTTAACTATGTTTTAATAAATTAGGTTATGAAAAATAAATTTGTAAAATCAGATCTTTTTTGAAATAATTAATTAAAATGTAACTAATTAATTCATATAATTTTAATTTAAGATACAATTTTTCCTAATAATTAGGAAACGATATTATATTTGAAAAGAAAGAATCTTTAAAATTCAAAACACTATCAGAAAATCTGAGTCATCTCAAACCCATTGTCTGAGACATTCATCTTCAAACTGAGGTGAGAGAAACCTCAAAATCAAAAACATCATTAGAAAATCTAATCTTTCCCTAACCCATCGCCTAAGATGTTCAAAAACATCGAAAACCTGTTAATTTCTTCGAAAAACTATTTTGGAGGCAAAATCACCATCGTCTCTTATAATTCTTTTTATTTTGGTGAATTGGAATCTCAAGATCTAGGAAGAACATGAACACCATCCTAGAAGAAATTTAGAAGATATGGTAATTTCGCTCAACACAAATGCGACGCTTTGTATATACGTCTTCATACATGTCGCTATGCTTGGTTGATCTAGAGTCAGCTTTCGACTGGCGAAATTTTAAAATCATAAAGCATTCGCAAATGCATTCCAGTTGATTGCAAGTGCTTCTTATTTTGTATTGTAATCTGCGACCACTTATGAATGTAACTCTAGTTTTGAAAACAACATATCGATAAGTTGGTTATACGTACAATTTCGTGAGACCAAGATACCAGTCATGTTAGAACCCGTGTATATTTACTAGTATCTTTGGTGGGATCCGACTGTATGCTTTAATATGATGATGGATTGAAGCGGTGAACATATTTTGAAGATGATCGGTGGATGGAGATGATCGATTGAGGAAGATGGATTGAGGAGATGAGCAAATTTTAGAGATGATCGGTTGAAAAAGATTATCGAATGAGGGAGATGGATTGAAGTGGTCAACAAATTTTAGAGGAGATGATTTTGTGATGGGAGAAATTGAAGACATAATGACACACGATCGTTTAGTACTTTTTTTCTTTCCGTAGCGGAGAAAACTCTCTACTGGTCGTGATTATTTTCAACTCGTTCACCTCGATTGTATGTTTGATAGTGTCAAATTATTTTTAAGTGTTTATGTTATAAGTTATGGGGTGAATGTATGGATAAAAGCGTAGATTGTAAATTATAGGTCCTATGAAATGTGTGGATAAAAAGTATGTTTGATTAATTTGACCAAATTTGAAATTATAATTTAAGCACCATCAAACATGTGCTCAGTAACACAAGAAAACGCTAGTATATTTCATTGCTGCAAAAATGGAACAATTCGAAGGTTATAATAACTCAAAAGAGTAACAAATTTAGCCAAAAATAATATTTTCATTTTAAAAGTAAATCAATGTAAACTCTAGCCATACATTCGAGGCACACCTCATTTGTAACAGTCACAATAATGTAACCTCCAAACACAAGCGCAAGCCACATATTATTATAGCACTCGGACTCAAGTAATCACATTAAATACTCTTTTGTAACTTGTAAGTACATATAATACATACAAAGACACACATTAGTAATTAAGTAATTCAAGCAATATGATATTTGGTAAATTGAATAATAACACGTTAGAAAAGTCACAAACAATGTAACATAAGTCACAACATAAATCTATTGTTATTACAAAGTCACAACATATACACCTATTCTAATTCTCAAACACACATGTAAGTCATGATCATTATAATACTCTCACCCAAAGAGTCACAAACACTAAATAATTTTTGTGATCACATTTTTTTACATCTGAAGCCCATAGCATCGGGTCACAATCGTCTAAATTCGCACCACACGATATTTTTATGATAACTAAAGTAAAGTGACACTTAACATTAAAGCAAAGTTACAACCACATAAATGAGTTACAAACTTAATCACCAAATGTTTAGCCACAACCTCAACCACAAAGAATACAAACTAAATCACCAAATGGCAAGTCATAGTCACAAAATGAGCATCACATAATTAATCACCAAATATTTAATCACATGCATTATTTTCTTTATAAATTCATATATTTTTAAAGAAATCACCAAATAATGATAAATAACAAACACATTCAAGTCATAGAATGTAGCAGTGGTTTTTTTTATTGTGAAATGATGAATAATTTTAAAATATAACAAAAATTAAAAGATTGTCTTTAATTGGGACCGTCGATGTGGTCACGACTTGACAAATCCGTGATTGTGTTATAATTTTTTTTAAATTATGAAAATATAATTAATGGTACTATATAAAATTCAATTATAAAATTTAAATTCAAAACAAATAAGATTCGAAATTATGACATTATTACATTCACATACTAAAATTTGTGTCCTACCTTATACATGTAGAAATTCGGACTACAATATCAATTCACAAAATGTTACGCTTGTTGGTCACACTTTTCAAATGTATCACTTATTTAAAATTGTTTAATTTAACATTTCAAATATATTACTATTAATTAATTTTTCTTAAGAAATTCTCTTAACATGGTATACAAAGACAAAATATAAAGGGTGAAATGAATGAAGATTACGTATATAGTGGTGAAATGCCAATGACCCTAGTCGCTAGTCACATGCAGGTTTGATTACACGGCACCTAAAATTAAGAGCTTGTTTGATAAGGTTTAAAAATCTATTTTAATTTTTTATTCATATTTTTTATTTTTCAATCCACTTTTAATATAAAAAGTCAACAATTTCAACTCAAATAAATCAATATTGGTCAAATAAATCAAAAATTGGTTTATAAACTAGTTTATAATCTCTGTCAAACGGACCCTAAAATTGGTTGGTCCGAAACATATATTTGTAATTGTTTAAATTATTTTCTTTTTATTTATAAAAAATATAAACACAGGTAGGATGTCTATTAGAACGGGACCAACACAATACACTCTTGTATCACACCAAGTCGTGCGTAATTGGTGATGGCTTAGACTGAATAACACACATTTATGAGTAAAAAATAATTCACAAAATTATGAGAATCATTAACGAACATGTACCCAGTACACCCAATTATAGTTGGGGTAGAACGTAATCAAATGCAGTAGTGAGACGGTTCTCTGTGATTGGCCAATGAAATACAATCAATTACCATAATAATTCAACCAGTAGAACCTTTGACTAAATGATTGTTTACAATCGAAGACCAATGGGAGTCCGTCTTACTGAGAACGTGGGACCCAATATAGTGCATGCGATGGAATGATAGGGAAGTGTCAAAATCATGTACATATTAGTTGTGGTGTTAAGCAGCAAACACTGTGCACTTGACACCAATCCCTTACAAAAGGCAAAGGAGAAGTAAAGTGCAACATATTTATTTCATCATTTATTTACTTTGTCTTGGTCGTGCAGCATCCTCTATGATTTCTCCATCCATTTCAATTCCACCGTGTAATAAATTACCTGCCTGTTTGTTCTAGATTTTATTTTATTTTGTTAAATTTTGGTCAAAAGTCAATAATTATTTTAATCACATATTTTATAAAACTTATAATTTTACTAACCTTTCAACCATAAATTCTATTAATATTATATCAAAATTTACTAAAAAGTTCAATCAAGCAAGCAAGCTCTAATACATTACTAAAATGTAAAGAATATTTTAGAGGACTTTTGTCAACAAGAATACATGTATATGATGGGGTTAATTATTTCTTTGGTCACTGAATTTTTCATCTCGCTACCATTTGTCTTGAATTTCAAAGTATTTTTTATGGTTACTCAACTTCCAAATGCGATACTCGGCCCATCATTCTATGGATTCATTAAAGAGATAATCGACATGGCCAACGAAACTCTTACATGGCATGTCAACATTGTTAAATTTGTAGAACTGTGCCAAATTGTGTTGTCAAATGGTCACTTAGTTGTCCATCGTGGTTCCCCATGGTCGTTAAGAGGGCAACAACTATTTTGTATTGAAAGGGTTTATAATATTTTTATAACATTGAAGACAAGTCTGTACAACTATTTCCCATTGAAAAGATTTAAAACATTCTCATAATATTAAATATAAGTCTCTACGACAATTTTTTGTTGGTGGAATTTAATTGGACATGGATTGTAACAAAGCCATAGTTCTTTTTGCTCTACTCAAAATTTAGAAGCAACAAAGTGATAATCAATTTCCAACAAAATATATAAATTCAATACAATGAATATATATATATATATATATATATATATATATATATATATATATATATATATATATATATATATATATATATATATAACGGTTATGTTTGATTATGTTTGAGTGATTAGGCGGATTGATATAGAATTGAAAGATTATCGAATCAACCATTATAAGATTTGTAAGATTTTACATAGTGGGACAATTTTAATGGTGTTGACATGCCATATAGGAGTTTCGTTAGCCATGTCAAGCAGCTCTTTTAACGAAATAAATCAGAATGATATGGATAAGTATCACGTTTGGAAATTGAGTGACTATGAATAAATACTTTGAAGTTCAATTACCAAATAGTAACCAAAAAAAAAAAAAGTTCAGTGACCAATGCAGTTTTTAACCATATATGATGTCCTTCACCACTATAAATCTAGAATTGAATCGTACTGCATCATTGTGAGGTTAAGCGTGTTTTTACCCTGGTGAAATTATTTTTAGTAGCTTATAAGTTATAATGTATATATATAAAAAATATATGAATAATATGTGAGTAATAAATTGTGAGTCTTATTAAATATGTAAATAAAAATATATTTAATTAATTAAAATTATATTTAAAGTTTAACCAAACAAATTACAAGATTACAAGGTGCTTATTGGCCAAACATGTTAATAAACACTGATTGTAAATTAGTATTTTTAAATTAAAAGATGACCACGATTGTGGTTTAGGTTTGACTTCCTACTATGGTTACAGTCCACTTAACATTTCAAATACGTGTCAACACAAACAACTTCAAGCATGCAGTACGGCATGGCAGACAAAATTGATTACAGTTGAATTTATCAAACAAACCACAAATGTATTAGGCACAGAATGATGCAAACATTATATCCCATAAATTAGAGCATGTACGTACCTGCTAATTAGTATTTTTTTCTTAATCAAACCAAAAATTGGATGGAATATTTACTAATACTCGAACAAATAAAATCAGAAAATAAAAACTGCATGGGTGGTATACCACTTATTATTATCAATTAATACTCGACATAATATTTTTTCAAATAATTCTCAGTACATTTCAACATGGTACAAATCCTAGTTAACACTTTTGTACTAGTAACCGAAAATAATTCGGTCTTTTGAATTGAAAGGAACAAAAGCATAAAATGAGTGGATCAACTTTTGATAAAGAAGTTCAATGGCAAACCTATTATATGCTCGTTACTTTGAATTTCCATGTCATTGGAAGTTGGAAAATGTAAACGAATAATTTATTCAAAATTTGTAAGGTGAAACTATGGAATCATATTCCGAAAACCAATAGTGAATCACAAAATGGGAGATAATAAAATCAGAGAAATAAGAAATTCATATAAAGGACCAAAGAAAAATTCTAGAAATGATCACTGATCCGGCCATATGTTTGGGTTGATGGAAGACCCACCTCCGTTGCTGCCAGTAATGGTACTATTCCAGAAATTAGGGCTTGAGGCTGAAGGTTGCCCCTGTTGTTAACGAAGATTTGAGTCCAAGATTCCAATGTCCTTTGCGCCGGAACTAATTCATTCTGCAGTTGGAATTGTGATGATTCAGAGTCCAAAGATTGATAATTTAACCCTGGATATTGTGCCATTTTGCACCACTTCCGGTTCCGCCATCAAGTTGGCCGCCAGGCACGTCAGCCATATTGACTGGTTGCATGGACAAAATGAACCACCAGAATAGAAAGAACTCATTGGTGAAATCACCGCCGGCAAACTCCTCGAGGATTGATTCACTGGTAATAACTCGGAATTACCCGAAATCATAGCAGCCATAGTAGTTAAATTATGTGACACGTGCAGTTGTGATGGAAGTGTCGGTGTTAGAGATTCAGTTCTTGAATTCTCACTGTTATTCAAAGACGTTGCGGTTTTGGGTCGCTTACTCTTCCTCCGGCAGCCGCCGCCAACGGGAACATTTCTCAAGGTCCCGCCCTGAGTCCAATACCTTCTGCAACTCTTGCAAAAGTACCGGGGTTGAGAGAGGCTGTAGTTGTTATAATAGCAAAATTTGGTGTTCACAGAATCACACCGAGGGCACTTTTGTGGCGGGGCGGCGGTTGTTGAAGATTTTGATTCACTTGACCCTGATCAGGCGGCTGCAAACGGCGGTGATATTGCTGCTGATTCATATCGCCGTCTCCTCCTATCCCATGCTCCATATATATTTCTTTTTCTTTTTATGTATGTATATAATGAACTCTATATATATTACAATATCAAGGCTTTCGACAGACTATTCACCAGTTGTGAAATTTCTGTAATCTGCATGAGCTGATTTGTTCTTCACCTACCTACCACAGAAAACAAAGGATTCCTATAACCCAAAACCGGACAATTCATGAAAATTCAATTCTAAATCATTATTGCAATCTTTCTTCAAAACCACGAAATCTAAACGAATCCATCCTTACCAGTAATAAGAGGTCTGGACGAAAACTTCTAAAACGCTGATAGTTAGGTTCAAACGTAGAAGAGAGCTTGATCTAGTACTGCGAGGTAAATATATTTATGTGGTGCGTGGACAAGGAGGAATGGGATTTCTGGCCTGCAAAGGAGGCGGCAGAGCGCGGCCCGGTACGGTAGTTGGGCAGTAGACTGAGTGGTGGTTGTATCAGATTTGGCTTTTGTCTTTGTCTATAGTCTATTGGTACTTGCCAGTTGCCACTGTCTTTATCTCTCATCTTATTCTCTCACTTCAGTTTTCTTTATTTTTATTATTTCTATATTCTTTCTGACATCAGTTGGGGTCAGTTGGACGCCCACCCAGCCACCCTTGATAATTCCGATAAATTCGTGTTCAAGGTTTTTACCTAGTAGTTAAAAAAGTCATAAATTTTACTTAAATTCTGCGCCAGACTTAAAGTTCAACCTCTACGCTTGGTACATATCACTTTCACTTTGTCTTATCTCGCCTTACTTAGATTCAAAAATTTAAAGTTCGAACACTTAACCACACTTACCACACTTTACGTTTTTATAACATTGTTTTTTACTAATCGATTTCATTTAAAATATTGATAGACACATTCCTTCAAATTTAATAATTAATTTTAACTATATATTTTACAATATTCATAATTTTTTAACTATAAATTTTATTAACTTTTATAAAAATAATTTTAATCAAAATCAAACACTCTCTTAGTGCTCGTTTGATTTCGCTAAAATTTAGATTTTTTTTATAAATTTTGATAAAAGTTGATGGAATGTGTAGTTAAAAAATTAATAAGAATTATGAATTTCATGAAATTTGTGTTTAAAAGAAATTGTTGACTTTGACTTCAATTTTTGAATAAATTTTTAAGCAAAATCAAACAAAACCTTATAGAATGTTTGAACGTGTTTATAAGTATTTATAAATTAATTAAACATCATTTTTATTCATATATTTTTATACGAATCACTAAAACTCACTGTTTATAATTTTTTTTTAAAAATATCAAACGGGCACTTAATATATATGCACTACAATTTCAACGTTTATGACCTTTACATTTTCTTTTTGGCATTTGAGACTTTAATTTAGAATTTTAAAGGAAATATTTATTAAGTATAAAATTTAATGAAAACACAACTTTAACTTCGCACTACAAGGGGAAAAAATTGTGAGCTCTCTCCTAACCCTCTGGTTGCTCCGCTACTTAACCCCATCCTCTTTGTTAGTGTTCACAAAATTAATTAAAGTTTAATAACTAATGTGTCAAGGATTAATTATATTGAACTTTATACTCCATTTCATTTATATTACAGAACTTTAATTTATTTTATTAATACTATCAAATTTTAAAATTACTTTTAGTTAAACCACTTCGTTAAACAGTCATTCATTGTTTGACCAATATTTTGACGTGACATTAACAGGCTGTTAATTGTCGATGTATCTTGTCGTGTGTGAAAGTATTGTCCACGTGTATAAAGTTCAAAATAAAAATACATTTTTTATGTCAAAGTCATATTTGAAAATACGTTTTTGTATCAACCATTTCGACAACCCTTAGGCCAAAAGTCGTTTAATTAATGTCAAAAACATATTTTCATTTTAAACTTCATACACATGGACAATATTTTCACACGTGGCGAGATACATCAACCAATTAATGAGTCGATAGTATTACGTTAGAAAACAATGAACGACTGGTTAGTGAAGTTGTTTAAATAAAATTAATTTTAAAGTTTTGTGGTATAAATGAAATGATTTAAAGTTCGATGATATAAATGAAACATGGTATAAAATTCGGTAGTATATTATATAATTAACCCAATATGTCAATAAAGCCAAAGTGTTGATTAACACGGAATGCTCTAGATGATCATCTATAGTTTTTCTTCTTTTTAATGCACGCGATGGATTGAAGATAGAGCATCTCCAATGTAACCATTAATTGCCAAAACTAATTGTCATATAAACAAAATATATAATAATTAAAAAAAAATCTTCATCATTACAAGATGATAGGGATCTTTCTAGTTGACGTGACATAGAAAATAGACTGTTTGAGACTTCATCTATATTCAGAAACTCTGTTAGACATATTGACTCAACAAATTTTATATTTCATCTCTATGTAGATTTAGATGTAATTTTATTTTTATTTTTAGAAAATAATTTATTAAGTTGTGGATATAATTCATACAAAACTAATTTTGAATTTTATTGCATATTTATTAGACATCACAAATCGAAAATGTTTCAACTTACCTGCTACCTAAATAGCAATCTATATAATGCATTGGAGATGTTCTAATTATTAGTATAACTAACAATTTTTTGTCACATATATGTCTAATCAGTGCTATTATTTATAACTTAAATTATCTAAATTCATATCGTTGACGTTGGAAAATGGTTTGCACCGATTCCTAGTCAACTTAAAGATAAGTATTGAGGTCGGTTATGACCGTAGTAAGTGGCGAGATAAGTAAGTATATAGGAAGACACGATTGTATGATCTTTGTAAGAGTGCTTTTTAAGCGGTTGAATGTCCGAACTGTTGGACATTTATGTCTCCTATTTATAGGAAAATATGTGATGATTACATGCATTAAATGTCAAGCTAGGCATTTAATGCTTACAAGACATCTCCTTTATGGAAATTCAATGTGAAGTGACATCTCCGTGATGGCGGTCGATCCGACGTCCCGACACGTGAGAAGACGTGACATCTTGGTGACGTGAGCTTAACTGTAAGAGATGGAGATGAGGTCCGACACGAGTAAGGCCCACCTTGGGATGAGGTCCGACACGAGTAAGGCCCGCTTGGGATGAAGTCGGGACCGGAGTAAGTGCCCGCTTGGGATGAGGTCCGACACAGGTAAGACCTAGATGAGGATGACATCCGACCGCTCTTTGTAGCCACGGTGAAGAATTACTTAGTTGATGTAACGAGATCGAATTAGATATCAACAATTGCCCCCAAGGCACGCTCTTGACTTTGATCATGGGTGGCCTTCGGTTCTGAGCGCGTTTGATGCTTTAGGTGTGTGCACACATAGCTAACGTGATAGTCTTGATGTAGGGACCGAGATATCGAATAATAATTTAAATAACAGATAAGATTGTGTAACTAAATTTTGAATGTGATCCAATATAAACATGTGATATACATATTGTACTATATTATGTCATCATTCTCTATCCTTAAATTTGAAATTAGTTACTATCAAGTTTTACAATTAAATAAAATATTTTTTAATGAAGAAAAAGATAATGTGTTTGTGATTGTGAATGAAATTGTGACTCGAATTTGAAAAGTGTGACCAACAAGCATACTATTATGTGAATTGATACTATTGTCCGACTGTCTACATGTATAAGGTAGAACACAAATTTTGATATGTGAATTTGATAATGCCATAATTTCTAATCTTGTTTGTTTTAAATTCATATTTTATAATTGAATTTCATATACTACTGTCGATTATGTTTTCATCATTTCAGAAAGCTTTAGACCACGTCAACATTGTAAGTCACCCAATTAAATGCAATCTGTTAATTTTTGTTAAGTTTTAAAATGATTCATCATTTCACCATAAATATTGTAGTGCTATATTTTATTACTTGAGTGTGTCTGTTCTGTTGTTTATCATTATATGGTGATCTCTTTTAAAGTATATGAATTTAGGTGATTAATTATGTGATAGTCATTATGTTGTTGTGACTAGCCATTTGATGATTTAGTTTGTAACTAGTGTGGCTGTGGCTGATATGGCTGCGGCTGTCGTTGAGTGTTTATTGATTAAGTTCGTGACTCATTTTCTGTGGTTATGACTTTGCTTTCATGTTAAGTGTCATTTTATTTAGTTATCATAAAAATATCATGTGATCTATATTTAGACAATTGTGACTAGTACTATGTGGCTTCGTATGTAAAAAAATGTGATCACAAAAAATATATAGTATGACTACTAGAGTTGGAGTTAGAGTGTTATAATCATCTATGACTTACATGCTTATTTGGAAATTAGAATATGTGTATGCTATGACTAATGTAATAACAATAGATGTATGTTCTGACTTATGTTCTGTTTGTTGTGACTTTGCCAACGAGTTATTCGCCAATTTACTTAAGTTATAGAAAAAATATCGTGCGGCTTGAATTACACAACTGTGACCACTAATGCATGTCTTTGTATGTATTACATGTGATTACGAAAGAGTATTTAGTGTGACTACTAGAGTTCGAGTGCTGTATTAATATGCGACTTACGCGTGTGTTTGGGGGTTACATTTTTGTGACTGTTAAAAATGAGGTGTGATTTTTTAGATGTGTGGTTGAGGTTTACATTGATTTATTTTGAAAATGAAAACATTATTTTTGGCTGAATATTACTCTTTTGAGTTATTATGATATTCGAATTGTTTCATTCTACAGTAATGGTTTTCTTGTGTTACGTAAGCGAATGAGTTAAAAATAATAAATATATAAGTTCCAACATGACTGGTATATCTTGGTCTCACGAAATTGTACGTACAACCAATTCATCGATAGATTATTTTCAGAACTGAAATTTGATCCAAAAGTGGTCGCAGTTACAATACAATATAAGGTTGGAAAGAACTTGCTTTCATTGAAAATATCTAGTAACAACAACGTACAGTGCTATCTGAATCTTAAAATGATTGAGAACGACCCTTCGAAATTTCTGTTATGTATTGATGTTGCAACGATATCGAATAGTCACAATTGTGAAGTTATTAGGTAATTGCCAAGAAGTAACTTGGACTTATACATCTAACATTTGTAACTTGACCCATTCTCAAATAGAAATACTAGGAGTTGAATAACTAGTAGAATATGCATTTTTAGAAAAACCTTAACCATAAAATATGTAAAGATTTTCATTATAATTTTGAAGGTTCTCTCTCTTTAAAAATAATATCGTTTTCTGATTATTAGGAAATAATAAATAAATTTTTTATTTTAAATTTAAATTATATGAATTAATTGGTTATATTTTAATTCATTATTTTAAAATAGACTTGATTTTGCAAATTTATATTTCATAACCTGATTTATCAAAATACATAATTAAAAATAGTGTTTAGCCTAATTATCTCCGTAACGCACATTTTTTCAATATTAGATTAAAGCATTGTAACATCTTAGTCCTCTAAATTTATCATATTATTCACACGAATTAATACAATAATGTTTATCAAATTAGAAAAGAACCTCAAGAAATTTCAAATATCCGGATTAGTCCATAATCAAACATAAGTGTGAACATAATATTTGAAATCTCGAAAAAAGTTCAATTTTTAATTTGTCCAAGAATTATAGTGCACTATTTATTTGAGCTATACAAGTCAATTAACACGTTCGATAGTAAATAGTTGATCCGTTTATTCCAAAGCTCCAAATAGAAAATAACAAAAATTAAAATCAATGAAATTGTTTAATGGACATGATCATTTGGAGGACCACATATGTAAACTAGAAACTTGTGGCACGACATGGTCCCATAATTTGGTAACATCATATCTTGTCATAAAAGATTATCAATAGTTGACTCACATGGAATGTAATTATATGGTATTAAGTATGGGTTTGTGGTCCAAGTAAGATCCATTAATGAAAGTGCACCTCATACCTAGGTTAGGCGTTGTTCCATTTATGACCTTCTCGAATTTTTATACTCCAATCATCTCAATGAAATTGCGAATATTCAAAAGCATATTTATATTAGAAACTAATTTATGGTTATTTAGAATGTTTTTATTTATTTCAAACAACATAATTTGTAAAGTAGAATTTGTTCGATAATAATAATTAGGTTAAATTTTATTGTAAGAAGGTTGGATAATTATGTCTTTATAATTACTATTGCTCCTCTTTGATTGCTTTTTGGTCAACCATTTATGAGAATTAAATTAGATATTATACAAAATTGCATTTATTAGAAATTAATCAAGCTAGTATTGTTTCGACCTCTATATGATAATTGGCCAGCACAATCATAAACATTTTAACTATAATTGGAATCTCAATATCTCAAAGTGACCACGTGTATGTGCTGTAAGCTTGTAGACTTTCATAAAGAAAGATAGGATTAAAAATTGGTACAAAAATGTACAAAAGTTGTACCCCCAACATTCTCCTCTAGGTAGAACTTTATTCCATGCATGTATAGATATATACAATATAGAATGGTTGATTATTACATTGTACTCACATACATTTCGTTAAATATAAATTTATTAAAATTAAAAATATATTTGATATTTGACGTATGATAATATTATTTTACTCTATTTCATTTTGCAACTCTTTGTTCGCTTTAGAACTCCACAACCCCCAGCCCCTTGCGGCTTTTCAAAATTGGGGGGTTGTCTTGATTCTTCTATCAATCCCTCCACATATGAGTGGACATCCGGGCAATCGTAAGGCCAAGAAAAAATTTGTTTTTATCTCCCACCTTTTAAGTAGAGGCATTGAAGTTCACTTATATCTCTTTTTAAATTCTTTTTAAATCCAATAAATAATACTATAAAGAAAAAAGAGAAATGAAAATGTGAGAAAAAAAAAATTGAGAGTGCATAGAAATTATAGGACATGAATAAAAGGGAAGATTCTAGGCATGTCATGAAACGATTTATTTAGATTTTAGACAAAGTAAGTTGGAGAGCAATCTTTGTCTGCACATTGTTTGTCGTGCAATGTGGTCAGCATTTGATGGGTGTTGTGTTGGGATTTTACAATTTGGTCCCTCCCAATTCCAAATTCTACATCACCAAAACTTCCCTTTAACGTGCACGTTGAGTTTCTTTCATGCTCACAAATTGGGAATCTCTTGTTTAGTAGTGGTGGGGATGGTGACTGATTGAGTTAGTGCGGGTTTGGGTCGGACCCACTTCCATTTTCGATTTGACCATTACTCCATCTACCTCCACTTCTCAATCCCCCACCACCACCCCCTTCCCCCAACCCCTTCGAAATTTAACTGAATTGACTAGTTTTGGTTTGGTTCGGACAATTTAAAAAAAATTGTCCACTCTTACTTTGTATATATGGATCCAAATTATGTCTTTGATATTGATATGGGTTTTCACGTATAAATTAAATACTTACATAAATTTTATAATAAATTATTACGAAACTAAAACTCTTATATTTAATATTATATTACACAGTCTCATTTAATTGAATGTGTTACTTATGGAAAGATTGTGTAATTTTTATTTAATTTGTTAAAAATTTGATTAATTAGAAGCATGTAGATATACAAAGCGCAATACATTGGTATATTAAGTTATGTTACAATATTGCATGGAGAAGAAAAGTAAGAAAATAATTAATTATAAAAGCAAGAAAAGAAAATGAATGATAAATTAAAAATTATATTCTCATATTGTTTAGATAAGGTTATAGGAGGGAACATGTTTTGTGTTTATTGGTACCCGCCATTCCACTCCTTTTTGCTTTCTTGATTATATATCCAAACATAGAAGTTAACAAAATTAAATTTAGTTGTCTTTTTTACTATATCTATGTTTGTGTTATTTTAAATACGAAATAAATTTCGATAGATTGTCAATTAACATAAAACTCGATTACAATATTATCTGAATATTTATATACATATTATTAGGGACGCGAGACATTAATATATACGTTGGTGTGATCAGAGAAATTATATAGTTAACTCTAAATTTATTGTAAATAGAATTAGATACTAACTTACATTCCGTACAATATTTTAACATGAATTTTATGAAATTAGAAATAAATTCTTAATATCTACTTAAGTACTAAATGACAGCGTTAATTATAAGCCTAGCTACCCAAGATTTGAAATCTTGAATCAAACCTAAAATGTCCGGCAATCGCGGTCTTAAAAAAACACTATGATTATCATTGTAACCATACATCAATCATGTAATTATTAATTACAATAAAATCCAAGTTTACTGAAGATAAAGTTGTTCAAAACAGTTATTATGTGTCAAATATCTTCTTTAATAACTTCTATTATTAAATAAAGAGTAATGTTATTTATAATCATTTCATTCTGAAAGCGGTTATGATATTCTTCAATTGAATGAATTATTCACAATTAATTACTATAAATACATTTGGAATAAATAATTCATCCAATTGAGTAATGTCACGTAGGATGACGTGAGTGACTATGAAAAGTATTGCTCTTAAATAAATATAAAAAAAAAATATCGTGTTCAAATCTTTTTATTCAATCTTGTCTCGATAGGCTCAACTAGTGAATTTTTCGATTTTCGGGTCGTCATCTCTATTCATGAAAATAGTATTTCTTGAAACGTAATTAAAGAAGACAATTAAAGAACAAATTCCATAGTTGTTAAAAGTACTTAAATCTCTAACTGTAAGACTAGGTTAACATAATCAGAGAATCGCTTGGGAGACTACAAAATCCGTATGTTTGTTCCCCCAACAAATGCCTTTTTCTTTTAATTTCTTCTTTTTGAGCTGCCACCACATGGGCATGGAGTTTATATGGTTCTTATTCAAACCCTAGTTTCTCCTCTCTCTCTCTCTCTCTATAATATACTGATCAGTACTCTATGTAATGTCACTGACATCATTAACAGTTTTAGATTATTAAATTTTTTCTTCTCAGAAAAACAAGTTGAGGAAAAATAAGCCCTCGAGAATAAAGCACGCTGAGTCCAACCATGTTTTGAGTCTCAGAAGTAGACACCCACCTGCTCCCTCTCTTGTCCCTTTCTCTTTGGAATTTTCTCTGTGCATTTTTAGCAATTGTTTAATGTTATTTTAGTCGACAGTTTTCTGTAAAAATTCCCCTACTTCACACTGCATCACGCGGATTCGGAAATTCTGAAGCTCACATCGTGTTTTCATGTAAAAAGATGTGAAAGTACCCACACTGGATAAATCTGGGCGTAGACTCGGAAAAGATGAACAATAATTATTATAATAATAATTACGTATTAAAGTTTTATTCTCAACAAATTTAGTTTAAACGATATGAATTTTTTTTTTTTTAGATGATTTTGAATTTTTTGAAAAAGAAGCTTAATTTGTTCATCTTGTTGTAAAGACGGAATTACTTGGTCAGAATTTCACTTAAATGTTTTTAAAAATCATTACAAAAGGATGGTTTCAAGTGTATTTGCAATTGATTTATGTAATTATGTCTCATCAAACTATTTATCTCTTAATCATGTGCTCAATCAAAGAATTAAATTTGTATATACTATTGCACCATTGGAGGACAGCCGTATATATATATGGTGTAGGGTTATTGCACTTGCACCATACAATTATTTGTTGGGCCATTGAGTAAATTATGTTAAATTAATTAATTTAATTATTAATAGTAAAATAAAAGAAAATGGAACTCAGTGGGATTTTCTGTTACAGCCTCGGGTATTGAGCTCTAGGGATTCCCTCTGTCGATCTAACAATTAGTAATCTATGTCTTACGTAGTTAGTGGATGTTGTTGTGTTCAATGTAAATTTTTTTTTTTTTCTTCAACTTCTCGAGATTCATCTGGCATTATGCCCACTTTATCTTTCTGTCCTCTTCTTCGACCAAGAATGTCTCTCCACTATATCTATTATTTTATTTTATTAAACAAATAAATATGTTTTTCTTTTGACCTTGTAAGTTTTAGACTATGTGATTAATGTATTATTAGAGTAGATAATAATCTTGTATTTATTAATCATAATATTTAAAAGTTTAAATTATTAAAAATAGAATTGTATGGATTTAATTTGCTGTCTCAAAAATATGTCTCCTTAGTTGTCTCTTCAATGAAAATCTTACACATCATTAATAAAAATAAATGTGAATGTATTAAATGTTGTCCATATTAATCCCCTTATATATTTATTTGATAATGTGTAAGATTTTTATTGGAGGGACAGTTAAGAGGACATGTTTTTGGGAGAGCAGATCTCGACTCTGCATGAACATGAGGAGCCTATTGAAGACCTAATGTAAACAAATAACATTTTTTTTTTAATCTAATAGTTTTATCTTTTAGACAAGAAATTTGATGAGTATACATTAGAATAAAATATAACAAAAATTGAAAAGATAAAAGACAATCAATCTAAATTCATTTTAGGAGAGATCCTTCACGTGAAATTAGAATTAAACAATGACTTAATTCCCTATCTAATCATTCTCTCTCTCTCTCTCTCTCTCTCTCTCTCTCTCTCTCTCTCTCTCTCTCTCTCTCTCTCTCTCTCTCTCTCTCTCTCTCTAATATTTCAACCCCGTCAAACAAGACTACTCACGTCGTCACCTGTTATTTGGCTGCTTACTCCTTGTTTCCAACGATTCCTTTGAGTGAAGAAATGCTAGGAAACTGTGAGAAGATGATGGTCATCTCTTCAACTACTAATGAATGGCCACAGGTTCATTCCTCTCTCTCTCTCACTCTCTCTCTCTAAATTATTAGACAAAACATGACACAATTTTTGTTTCTTAGCATTTGTCGAAGAATATCCCTGTTGTGTTGTTGTTTTAACCTAGAAACACCCTATTCAACTCTCTTCTTTCCTTTTCCTATCTTTGTTTTTTTCTCCTAGGTGCAGAATCAGATAGATGAGCAGAAAAAATTGATGGCTTCAACAGGTAGGGTTATGGAGAAACCAAACCAAGATCAGCTGCAGCAACTCAATTGTCCTCGTTGTGATTCGACAAATACTAAGTTTTGTTACTACAACAACTACAGTTTGTCTCAGCCAAGACACTTCTGTAAAGCTTGTAAGCGTTATTGGACTCATGGCGGAACCCTAAGAAATGTTCCTGTTGGCGGTGGTTGTCGGAAGAACAAGAGGGTCAAGCGGCCAGCCTCCGCCGGTGATGCAACTTCCTCTTCAGCTCCAACAGTAACTACAAACCCTAGTATTCAAGTTCAAAACCAGATAGATCTTCCTTCAAACTCAAACAATCAAATGAATCCTTTGTTTTATAGTCTGCCCTCTAATCATGTTGAGCTCAATCCTCCATATCACAGCACTTTCAGTTCAAACACAGTTTCTGGATTTAATCTTCAACCTCAGATTAATGCTCTTGGATTAGGGTTTTCGTCTGGACTTTTTATAAATAATGGTCACAGCAATGACTACAAGAATGGGTTCAATTCCACTAAGCAAATCCAAGATGTTATTACACCATCAAGTTCGATTCTTTCTAGCAACCCTATCTTTGGATCTTCAACTTTTGCTTCTACCTTTCAGCAGCCAAAATTCATTAATTCAAGTGGTTTGAAGGATCATACGCAAGCAGCTGCAGACAATCTGCAAGGGTTAATATCTTATGAGGATCTGCAAATGCCTGGAAATGGTGGAAACAGCACAATGGTCAAGGAAATAAAAATGGAAGGTAGTCATCAAAACAGGTTAGTTAATTGGAATATTTCTAATCATAATCAGATTGAACAGATAAATTCCTCCGATCCTTCTCTTTTATGGAACTCAACTGGTGTTGGTGCTTGGCTTGACCCTTCAAACATGGGTTCTTCCGTTTCCTCCCTCATGTAGCAAAGCAGATTCATCAAAAGAGCCAAAAATAATCGACCACACTTTGAAAATCATCCGAGCGTCCATCTTCATCACAAACTTCATTTTATTTTTCTTGATTGATCTCCCTCTTTTCATCAGCTTTTGGGTCTTTTTAGGTGAATACGTTTTATTTCCTTTCGTCTATAAAAAAAAAAAAAATAAAACTACCCAAAAAGAAAGAGCAAATTTCAGTTTGGAGAAATTGACGAGAGGAGTTTGGATCGAGCGATCATGTCAGCTGCAAGAAAATTCAACCTGTTTATTTTAACTATCAAGGTTGAGAATAAAATCTGATTTGCGCTGAGAGGAACCTCAGATCCATATCTTCACTTCATTCACAAAGGTTTCATCATCAACAACATTGTTATAATTGAAAGGTTAGCTTGATGCAATTTCCTGTTCCAGTACTGGGTCGATTTTCTTTTTCTATATATATGTGTATGTATATATTTATGCATGACAATGCTTTTCTTGATGTATTTGAGGATATATCTCTTACTAGGAATCATTTTTTGTTTTGTATTTTTAGTTTAGGGGAGAAGGGTTTGGGTATATTGGTATAGAAGTGAGGGAGATTAGTTAGTGTTATTTCATTGTGGCCGGTTCCAAGTTTATTTGGATATTCATGCCTAAATCTTGTTAACTTTAATTTGACAATTTGTTCATCTTTATTGAGAAACTTTGTCAAAGACCAATGCATTGTTTTTTTTAACTTGTGTATCCTCGTGATTGTAATTGACTTTTTTGACAAAGTAGATCGGATAGTACTAAACAGTTAAAAATAAATAAACGATGAAATATTATGTATTTACATATATATTAAGGACTTGTATGTTATGTTGAATTAGACCGTACTAGATAGAATAAATCATATAGCAAAATGCACCAGATTCGATCTCGAACTGAAGGCTGAAGTAGTACATTTATACTGCGTTGGATGTTGCGTCCCAGCAAACGTTGAAGAGAATCTTAAAAGTCTTTCAGGTTTATACTTTTATTGTTTCTAAACATTACACATTCTATAGTTCGTTTTTTCTACAAGAGTCTTGTCTTAATTTCATTTAAATTAAAGGTTAATTTGTCAAGAAAACTAGAACATCAATCTTAATTTTGGCTTCTCCTTTAAGTTTTTTGAGTTTTAGAAGCCTTTAATTTGATACTAAATTTAGTTTTGGAATTTGTTCTTGAAACATCAAAAGAACTCAAATTTTCATATATTGATTAATGCATATTTTCACATTTGAGGGTGTCATGGTTTCTAGTGGAATTTATAGGAACTTGAATCCCACATCGGATGTGTGAGCATCTTTTGTGCGGTTTACATGGGCTTGAGTTCTCCAACCACATTAGCTAGCTTTTATGGGATGGCTCTTCTAAGTCCCATGACATTGGTATCAGAGAAGGCACCATGTCTTCAGGTCTTGGTTACCACTTAGGGTATATGGGCACATGCTCGACGTGGACGCCGAGTCGGAAGCGTGGTGGTTTGTCATGGTTTCTAGTGGAGTTTATGGGAACTTGAATTCCACATCGGATGTGTGGGCATCCTTTGTGTGGTTTATATGGGTTTAGGTTCTCCAACTACATTAGCTAACTTTTGTGGAATGGCTCTTCCAAGTCCCATGACAGAGGGTCGTGAATTTTACTATTGACATCCCGTTATTTCCATTCTTTCAATCTTGGATGCTTGATGACCATCAGACCATGTATGAAACCCATTTTTTTACATATCAATCAACCAATGCACCCGAATTTGCTCCTACAAACTCCACGAGCATGACAGGCCTCGATTTGTTGAAGACATTAAACCTTTTTAAGAGTCCTGATGTGCTGTTCCAAAAGCATGTCCCTTTAGTTGTCTCTTCAATGAAAATCTTACACATAATCAATAAAAACAAGTGTGAATGTATTAAATATTTTCCATATTAATCTCCTCATATTCATTAGATAATTAGATAATGTGTAAGATTTTCATTGGAGATCATACTGTTTGAAATATGTTTAACAAAATGAATTCGATTTTCATTTGGACTCCCTTTTTAACTTCATATAAATCATTGTGTACGTGTAATTAACAAAATGAATTCGATTTGTTTAAGACACAAAAGTTTAGCCCACTTTTACTTCGTATAAAATCGGTGCTATAAATACATAAATAATTTTAGGGCTAAGAAGATTGCATTATATTCGTGAATTGACTTTTCTACTTTGGATATGGAGTTTCCTTTGCATCACATAATTAACCCTATTTCTGAATGTAGTTAATTCAAAGGTGTAAAGTGAAATGAATTGATCGACTCAACTGAAGTTACGTATGAAAACCTTAATTTTATGAATGAAAAGAACGTTGAACGTTTCGAAAGAAGCTTCTAATTTCTTAGTATAAATGGTAAATTATTATGAAGGGGGAATTGTTCATAATTATGAATGTTGGCAGAAAAGTACGAGCTTGTCGTTAAATCTCGGAAACCCAAACAGAATAAGACTAGTTGCCTATTGAATACGTAATTTAGGGTAATTTCTACAAATAACTAGTATGCTGCATTTTTGCAGTGGAATTCGATCGTAAGCTCTATTATGTTGATGGATTGAGGTGGTCAACTGATTTTACAGATGATCGATTGAAGAATATAGATTGAGAGGGTGAGCAAATTTTGGAGATGGTTAATGGATTGAAGTTGTCGGCAAATTTTGGAAAAGATGATTTTGTGAGGGAAAAAATGGAAGACGTGTAGTGACACACGGACGTTTAAGTTCTTTTTTCTTTTCGTTGCAGAGAAAACTCTAACGGTCGTGATTAGCCCACGATGAGAATATATAGAATTTTCGACTAAATAATTCAATTATGAAATTTGTGGACATAATAGAATTTTGATAAATAAAAAATGTCTTATGCGCATGATAAGACGTGTTGAAGATACTTTTAAATGATTTTTTTTTTTTTTTGTCTTTCTTTAATACTCACTCTGTCCTGTAAGATAGACTTGCTTCTATTTTCACACGGATTTAGAAACTTTAATTATCATTGTTGGTACAATAAATTTTACTTACATTTTTCTTAATATACTCATGCGTTAATATAATGATAGTTCATATTTATTGATAACAAGACATATTAAATAGATGTATATTTAGCTAATAAATTAACTATAATATTAACAAGCAAAGTGAATTATAATTCAAGACATGTGAATAAAAAAGGACAAATTAAACAAACACCCATAAATTTGAGGACTTTTTAAAAAATCAAGTTAAAAGTTATTTACACATTAAAACCGTATTTCACACGTTCAAACCCAAATCAAAACATAATCAACTCCATATTCGAACGGAAAACCTGCCCCGCTAAAATCTAAATTAAAAACGAACACAAATTCAAATTCATAATAAAAACAGATCTCTTCTAGATTATTGTAACGAATTTCTTGTTGTTTCTTCTCCAATCTAGCACAAAATCAGAACTCAAAAATCCAAAATTTCCAGGTAATATGATTTTGTCTTCATAGTTTTCATTTGAATTACATAAAATTAGAACTCATATTCGATTTTAATCTAGACATATCATTCTTTATTCTATTCATTGTAGATTCGTGATATCTTATATTTTTGTTTGTGTTATTCACTTCAATCGAAATATCTTTCTTCATTAATCTAGAAATATCATTCTTCATTCACTTCAACTTTAGATCGGTAGTATTGAGTAAGGTGTTTTAAACATATGTGAATATCAATTACCAATTCTGAGATATGCATACAATGTGTTTGTAAAATGTAAATATGAATATAGTTTTATGGAAAGTGACATGCTCTGTCACTTTTTGCATAAAAGTGACATAACATTGTATGCAAGTTAAACAAACAAATTTGAATTAAAATCACCTCTGTGGTTGATTTAAATAGAGAATTTAACTTGATATTTGTTGTATATTATGAAGTGACATAAATTATTGAGCATAACCAAATATTAATGTATCATTTTTTTTGTCTTGAATATGAATTGAGATTTGATAATAGAAAAGTGCTCTGTTACTTTTTGCTTAAAAAGTGACAGAATGGTGTATGCAAGTTAAAAAAATAAATTTGAATCAAAATAATCTTTGTGGTTGATTTAAATGCAGGATTTAACTTGATATTTGTTGTGTATTATAAAGTGACATAAATTATTGAGCATGACCAAACATTAATGTATTGTTTTTTTTGTCTTGAATATGAATTGAGGCTCGGGGGATAGAAAAGTGACATGCTATGTTACTTTTTGCCTAAAAAGTAAAAGAACAATGTATGCAAGTTACACAAACATATTTAGATCAAAATCATCTATGTAGTTGATTTAATTACAGAATTTAACTTGATATTTGTTGTGCATTATGGAGTGACACATACACTATGTCACTTTTAGAATGAAAAGTGACACAATTTGTTGCTTATTCATTATTAAAACTCCTAACTTGACTGTCAAAGTGTATACATGATTTCCATACTCAAAGTAACATATCAATTAGATGCACTTCTATCATCTATATTCAACAGTTTGAAAAAAATCATCCAATGTAATCTTGTTTTGTCAACATGAATAGCATGTCACCTCAACACAAAAATATTTTGTACTTACATTTTTTGCAAATAAACTTTCAAAACATACATTGTTAATCTCATATACATGAAACTACATTCACCATATACATTACATTTACATGTAACATGTAGTCCTAGTACAAAAATATTGTTTACAAAAAAAATTACAGCCTTCTCTGCCTTGCCAAACATCCTTTGGCACTCAATCATTATCAGTGTCGTAATTCTCCACTTGCTTATTTTTTGCATATACGTACAATTGAGTAACCAAGTATTTTCGAACCTGTGCAATATTGAATGTCTTTGGCATCTCCTTTAACATTTTATTGATGAAATACTCAGCATATTTAATCACATAAATTCTACAATCACCACTGGAAAAAAAAAAGAAGGCACATTAACCAAGAATTGAAGGCAAACCATACATTTCTATCTATTCAACATATAAAAAGTCAAATTATTAAAAAGCAAACTAACTCGTTCTCTTGCTGTGGTAGTTTTGGAACCAACTTTACAACAAGTGGTTTTAGTGCCTCTTGTTCTGGAATATTTTTGCCGTCAAAGAACCCAGTGTTATACAGAAGATGAGGAATCATAACTGCAAATGGTTGAACAGCTTCAAATACAACATGCTTCTTGACCATCTTAGTGTAGGAATTATATATATTCAAACACATCTCCTTGATGTCAAAATAACATAGAATCCAATAAGCTGAGTTATACATCCTCAAAGGCATAAGAACATGGTCAACTTCTCGCCAACTTGTGTTGCAAGGCATGTACAATCCAATTAGATATGAGAGTAGAGAAGTTTGTTTGACAAGGACTAGTGGATCCTTCGAAAAATCATCATACAACCCTCTAACTTAGCTGTCAAAGGCAAAGTCCATAGTTGTAGCATTGATTTTTATACCATGTCCATACCTTAACATCTTCCGTAGATAATAACACACACATCCATATGCTACAAAACAAGTGTATAAAAAGAATCAGCAATGTATTAATAAATTATATACATAAATCTTAAACCAAAGAACTAACAAACAAAAACTTATTGTGTCGTCCAAAGCCTCATTAGTTGTCACTAATTCATACCACTACATTTTAGAAGAGATTGAAATATTGCTGAAGTATAAGCAAGGGTTAATCGTAATATTCTCATCATTGAAATGATTAACCTCAGACACAAAAAGAAAGGTCACATACAATTACACTGGTACAAAATTTGTAACATGCAGTGACACTATTTTAGTAAAAATGATATACTTATAAAAAGTGACATATTGTGTCACATTTTACTGAAAAAGTGACATACTTGTAAAAAGTGACACAGTATGTCACTTGTTTAGTAAAAAGTGACACAGTATGTATACAAGTTACACAAACACATTTGGATCAAAATCTTCTCTGTGGTGGATTTAATTACAAGATTTAACTTGATATTTGTTGTAAATTATGTAGCGACAAGAATTATGCAAGATCAAGTATTAATGTATCATTTTTTTTTGTCTTGAATATGAATTGAGGCTTCGGATAGAAAAGTGACACGCTCTGTCACTTTTTGCCTAAAAGTAACATGCTATGTCACTTTTTACTTAAAAGTGATGAATAATATATACAAGTTACACAAACACATTTTGGATCAAAATTTTCTCCGTGGTTGGTTTAATTGTAATATTTAACTTGATATTTGTTGTGCATTATGGAGTGACATAAATTGTTGATCATGATTAAGCATTAATTTATTTTTTTGTCTTGAATATGAATTGTGGCTTAAAGATAGAAAAGTGACATGATTGCCTAAAAAGTGATATGCTTCGTCACTTTTGTTCAAAAAGTAATGATGAACAATGTATGCAAGTTACACAAACACATTTGGATAAAAAAAATCTTCTCTATGGTTGATTTAATTTTTACACAAACACATTTGGATAAAAATAATGTATCACTTTCTTATTAAAAAGTGACATACTTAAAGTAAAAAGTGACACAGTATGTATACAAGTTACACAAACACATTTGGATCAAAATCTTCTCCGTGATTGATTTAATTGCAAGATTTAACTTTATATTTGTTGTGAATTATAGAGTGACATGAATTATGCAAGATCAAGCACTAATGTATCATTTTTTTGTCTTAAATATGAATTGAGGCTTCGGATAGAAAAGTGACACGCTCTGTCACTTTTTGCTTAAAAAGTGATAGAACAATATATATACAAGTTACACAAACACATTTGGATCAAAATCTACTTTGTAGTTAATTTAATTGCAAGATTAAACTTGATATTTGTTGTACATTGTGGAGTGACATGAATTATTGATCATGATCACGCATTAATGTATCATTTTTTTGTCTTGAATATGAATTGTGACTTCAGATAGAAAAGTGACATGCTATGTCACTTTTTGCTTAAAAACTGACAGAATAATGTATGCAAGTTACACAAACACATTTGAATAAAAAATCTTCTATATGGTTGATTTAGTTACAGGATTTAGCTTGATATTTGTTGTGTATTATAGAGTGACATACTTATAACAAAAAATACCGTCACTTTCTTATTAAAAGTGACATTATGTCACATACTTATTTGTTTTTCGTCATCAACTCTTTCTTGTACCAATTCTCGAATGCTTCAACATCTGGTCCGTATCTGAGCACAACCTAACTTTGAATGCAAACGTACCATTCACCATACGCTTCATAGTAGAAGTACCCACCATAGAATCGTATTGATTAATCTTCAGTCGCCATGTTTCTTTTGCCTCTTCAGAGGTGCATCCGGAGTGACTTCACCATCCGTCTAAAATGTCGAAAAAATATTAAAAAGTGTCAAGTTATATTGTGCAGAAACACAAAAATAAGTCATTCAAATGAAAAATAATCAAACAAACAATTGTGTCTTCAAGTTTATGTTTAGCTAAAACAACTGCCGCAATCTCATCAATTTTTTGCCGATCCTCATCTTTCAATTCAATATCATTGTCATTTACATCAATCTCACAAGTTTTAGACGATGATGCACAAACAAATCGAATAAGAACGTACAAAAGACTACTTTTTGCAGTGCAAAAAACAGATATAACAAAATAAAAACACAAAATAAAATGTGAAAAAAATACATCTTGATGCATTTTTTTTTTTTTACTAAACCACTGCAAACAACATCATCAAGAATCTTCCAGTCATCTTCATTAAAATTTATTATATCTTCATCAATAGACTGAATCAAAAATAAATAAGTCACATTATATAGTGCACAAAAAAAATCTCAATTTAAAAATACAATACATTTGGAATTGAATAATACATTTTCCACATTAGTTTCAGCTGGCCTCTCAATATTTTTTCCAATCAAATCAAACTCAATACCCAATGAAAAACTAGGATAGTCAGTTAGATTCTTTTTCATGTCCATTGTATCATTATCAATATTTTCTGCATCATTCTAGACATAAGAATAAATAAAAAAATCTCATACATATCTATATAAAAAGTGATATACTTATAGTAAAAAGTGACATAGCAAAAAGTGACACACTATGTCACTTTCTTATTACAAAGAGCAAAAAGAGACAGCAAAAAGAACACTGCCACTTTCTTATTAAAAATTATATATAGGGTTGTTGGGCTTCCAAATCAACTACATCAACTTTGTCATCTCCCTATTCCATTTCTCTCAACATTTTCACAAAAATAAAATAAAAGTGACAAATATCTCCAAAAAGTGACATACAACTATAAGTTAACAATAACTCTTAAAAAGTGACATACCTTCAACATTTGCAAGTCATTCACTTTACTTTCAACATTTGCCACCCGTTCTAGAATTTCTTCATTCGATTTTATTTTCTCTTCAAGTTCTTTTATTTGTTTTTCAATTTGAATATTATATTGAACTTTGATTTCAAGCTCAGCTAGTCGATTCTGAATTTGTTCATTTGATTGTATTTTTGACTCTATATCTATCAAGCGTTTCAAAATAATGTCATTTGATTCAACTTTCGCCTCAATTTCGGCCAGCTGTTTAAAAATTTCTTCATTTGATTGAAATGAAAACTTCAATTTCTGCTAAACGTTTCGATATTTCTTCATTCGATTCAGAATGTCTCTGAAAATACAAAAAGCAGAGAAAAACACATAATCATAAGAAACAAAAAACAAAAAAGATATAGAAAGCATAAAAAGATAAATAAATGCTCATAAAACTCAACTGTCATTTTTTTCTTCAACTTTGAAGAACTGTCATTGCCAACTAATGGTTCTTGTGCTGTAATCATCAGCTTCGACTGATGAATAACAAGATGTTCAAAGTCGTCATCGTCATTAGCATTTTGCCATTGAAATTTGCAATTCTCAAACGACCCCTCAGTGTATGCCACATCCTTCTCCGCGTCAGTTATCATAACATTATTAACTTCTATCTGCAAAAAAAAAATTCATAAATTTAAAATAATAAACAGTAATGAAAAATGTAAAGAAAAATCGCATAAATAATAAATAGAGCCTACTTTAATCAAGTCAAAAATACGTTTGTGCAATTGTAACGATGTCAACTACACATTAGAACTTCAACTCAAGATCTGAGGAAGTGATGGCTTGTACTTCACACAAAACATTTTTGCAGCTATTGCAAGAATTGTTTCGTATATCCAAACTTGGAAAGCAAGAAGAAAACCATTAAGCCTATACTCCAATTTTTTTTTTGAAGGATCTAACTTCATGATCCTCTTGCTGAATACACTCTTCAGAGACATCAAAGTCAAACTATATAACTCATCCCCCATGGAAAAAATTTCATTTCACCCGATTTAACAAGTCCAAAAATTGAATCATCAACACATTTATAGTATGATGTGGCAAATAAGAACGACAAAATAAGATAACTAATACCAACATCTACCATATCCTTGTCAACAAAGATCGGATGGCAACTCTTTAAATACATTTTCAACACACTCTGTTGAAATGCTATCATACTTCTTGAAATATTTGTCCTTAATCGTACTATTATGTATTTAGTATTTGGTAAAATCACCATTACCCACACATCAAAGTTCAGACATTAGAAAAAATTCTTCAACAGAAAATCTAATCAGTTTGCCACTGATGTTAAACCACAATTCATTTATATTTTGTTGCTTTACCTGCTTTAATAACAATTGGTGAATCAACTGAGTCTGAAGCACTGTTTCTTTTAAATCAAGATATGGTCCAAAGCATGTTTTCCTAAACATTTGCTTTTGAATTTGAGTAAGCTTGTCATTCAAAGTTTTGATCACTATATGCTGTGAGTAGAATGTGACTTTGCCAGGAAACCAAGAAGTCTGGAGAATCAATAGCTCCCAGTCCTACAAAAGAAAATAACAAAGATGGTTAGTTAAATAATAATTTTATAGAATGAACATATATTAAATAAAAGTGACACACACTATCACTTTTAAGTAAAGTGACATGATTTGTCACTTTTAAGTAAAAAGTGACAAACATCTCCAAAAAGTGGCATAGATCTCTTCAAAATGATATATATATATATATATATATATATATATATATAAATGTGACATTCATCTCTTTTAAAGTGATATATATCTAAAAAGCAATGATCATAAAATCTATTTGTTAGTTTGCACATTCAAACTTATTGTATTTATATAAGTAAAAAGTGACAAACATCTCTAAAAAGTGACAAGCATCTCAAAAATAGTGATCATACAATCTATTTGTTAGTTTGAATATTCATACTTATTGTATTAATATATTAAATAAAATTGACATGCTCTGTCACTTTTTAAGTAAAAAGTGACAAACATCTCAAAAAAGTAGAATACATCTCTGTAAAATGATATAGATCTGAAAATGTGACATTCATTTCTTTTAAAGTGACATATATCTCAAAAAATAGTGATCATAATATTTATTTATTAATTTGCACATTCAAACTTATTGTACATATATAAGTAAAGAGTGACAAACATCTCTTAAAAGTGACATACATCTCAAAAAATAGTGATAATACAATCTATTTGTTAGATTGAATGTTCATATTTATTGTATTTATATATTAAATAAAAGTGATATAATATGTCACTTTTTAAGTAAAAAGTGACAAATATCTCAAAAAAGTAACAAACATCTTTTAAAAGTGACATACATCTCAAAAAGTAGTGATCATACAATCTATTTGTTAGTTTGAATGTTCAAACTTATTGCATTTATATATTAGATAAAAATGGAATACTGTGTTTCTTTTTAAATAAAAAGTGACAAACATATCAAAAAGTAGCATACAGTTCAAAAAACATTGATCATACCATCAATTTGTTAGTTTGCATGTTTAAACTTATTACATTTGGAATATGAACTAACATATCAAACTAGAAGGGACATATTTTCATATATGATATATTCAAAAAACAAGTTGGTGAACTTGAATATTATCAAATTACACTTTAATCTCATTTTGGTATATCATTGATTTAGCAATAGTTACAATGTGTTATTGAATTCCTAAAAACACCATCATCAACCACTTAATAATTGAAAACAGAAATGTAATTTCACAGCACAAAAAATCCCTCAAAATGTAAAATTTCCCACAGCAACCATTGTCACTGATTTTCCTAAAGGCAACATCATCAATTGAATAATAATAGAAAACAGAAATTCGATTTCACAAAGCAAAAAATCTCTTAAAATGTAAAAATTAAAGCAATCGAAAAAATATAAAAATAAAGAATAAATCGAACTTAACCTTTGATTGTGCAATATTTTTCATCTTTTTTAAAGATCATTCGATTGAACTACACTTTCTCTTCATCCCTGAAGATTCTGTAACGATTTTTTCACATTCTCCAACTATTTTTAACAATATAGTGTTAAAATAAAGAAGAAACGGACAGAAACTATGAATTAGCGAAAAAATTTAAGGAATTTTCACTAGAAAATCGCAGAGAAAAAATGAGAGGTAGGGTTTAAAACACTGTAATAATTAATTTTTATTTTACCCTTCCATGTTCTGATATATTAAAGAAGTTCATTTTTCAAATTTTTAAAAAATGATCGTATTTTTCAATTTTTTTTAAAAAATAGAGTAAGGGGCATAATTTCCACCACAAAAAAAAGTAACTCTTTTATTTGGACCACATAAGTTTTGGAAGGAAAGTGGTGGGCTGCACTTGCTCCCTAATTCTGAGATAGCCCAACAAAGCATCCTCAGCCCAACACATTTTACAAACTAGTGAAAATCATAAAAGATAATAGGGACAATTAGGCTATACACTATTCTTAACTATGTTTTAATAAATTAGGTTATGAAAAATAAATTTGTAAAATTAGATCTTTTTTGAAATAATTAATTAAAATGTAACTAATTAATTCATATAATTTTAATTTAAGATACAATTTTTCCTAATAATTAGGAAACGATATTATATTTGAAAAGAAATAATCTTTAAAATTCAAAACACTATAAAAAAATCTGAGTTATCTCAAACCCATTGTCTGAGACATTCATCTTCAAAATGAAGTGATAGAAACCTCAAAATCAAAAACATCATTAGAAAATCTAATATTTCCCTAACCCACTACCTAAGATGTTCAAAACATCGAAAACTCATTAATTTCTTCGAAAAACCATTTTGGAGGCAAAATCACCATTGTCTCTCATAATTCTTCTTATTTTGGTGAATTGGAATTTCAAGATCTGGGAAGAACATGAACGCCATCCTAGAAGAAATTCAGAAGATATGGCAATTTCGCTCAACACAAATGCGACGCTTTGTATATACATCTTCATACATGTCGCTATGCTTGGTTGATCTTGAGTCAGCTTTCGACTGACGAAATTTTAAAATCATAAAGCATTCGCAAATGCATTCAAGTGATTGCAAGTGCTCCTTATTTTGTATTGTAACTGCGACCACTTATGGATGTAACTCTAGTTTTGAAAACAACATATTGATAAGTTGGTTGTACGTACAATTTCGTGAGACCAAGATACCAATCATGTTGGAACTCGTATATTTACTAGTATACCGCTGGTGGGATCCGACTGTATACTTTAATATGATGATGGATTGAAGTGGTGAACAGATTTTGAAGATGATCGGTGGATGGAGATGATCGATTGAGGAAGATGGATTGAGGAGATGAACAAATTTTAGAGATGATCGGTTGAAAAAGATGATTGAATGAGGGAGATGGATTGAAGTGGTTAACAAATTTTGGAGGAGATGATTTTGTGCGGGGAGAAATTGAAGACATAATGACACACAGTTGTTTAGTACTTTTTTCTTCCCGTAACGGAGAAAACTCTCTACGGTCGTGATTATTTTCAACTTGTTCACCTCAGTGTATGTTTGGTAGTGCTAAAATTATTTTTTAAGTGTTTTTGTTATAAGTTGTGGGTGAATGTATATATAAAAAGTAGATTGTAAGTTATGGGTCCTATAAAATGTGTGGATAAAAAGTATGTTTGACCAATTTGACCAACTGAAATTATAATTTAAGCACCATCAAACATGTGCTCACTAACACAAGAAAACGCTAGTGTATTTCATTGCTGCAAAAATGGAACAATTCGAAGGTTATAATAACTCAAAAGAGTAACAAATATAGCCAAAAATAATATTTTCATTTTAAAAGTAAACCAATATAAACCCTAGCCATACATTCGAGGCACACCTCATTTTATATGATCACAATAATGTAACCTCCAAACACAAGCGCAAAGCCACATATTATTATAGCACTCTTTGACTCAAGTAATCACATTAAATACTCTTTTGTAACTTGTAAGTACATATAATACATACAAAGACACACATTAGTAATTAAGTAATTCAAGCAATATGATATTTGGTAAATTGGCGAATAACACGTTAGAAAAGTCACAAAGAATGTAACATAAGTCACAACATACATCTATTGTTATTCCAGCAGTCACAACATTCACCTATTCTAATTCTCAAACACACATGTAAGTCACATATCATTATAATACTCTCACTCCAGTAGTCACAAACACTAAATAATCTTTTGTGATCCCATTTTTTTTACATACGAAGCCCATAGTACTGGTCACAATCGTCTAAATTCAGACTACACGATATTTTTATGATAACTAAAGTAAAATGACATTTAACATTAAAGCAAAGTTACAACCGCATAAATGAGTTACAAACTTAATCACCAAATATTCAGCCACAACCTCAACCACAAAGTAATACAAACTAAACCACCAAATGGCAAGTCATAGTCATAAAATGACTGTCACATAATTAATCACCAAATATTTAATCACATGCATTATTTTCTTTATAAATTTATATACTTTTAAAGAGATCACCAAATAATGATAAATAACAGACACATTCATTTCATAGAATGTAGCACTGGTTTTTTTAATTGTGAAATGATGAATAATTTTAAAATATAACAAAAATTAAAAGATTGTCTTTAATTGGGACCGTCGATGTGGTCACGACTTGACAAATGCGTGATTGTGTTATAATTTTTTTTAAAATTATGAAAATATAATTAATGGTACTATATAAAATTCAATTATAAAATTTAAATTCAAAACAAATAAGATTCAAAATTATGACATTATTACATTCACATACTAAAGTTTGTGTCCTACCTTATACATGTAGAAATTCGGACAACAATATCAATTCACAAAATATTACGCTTGTTGGTCACACTTTTCAAATGTATCGCTCATTTAAAATTGTTTAATTTAACATTTCAAATATAGGAAACTGATTGGTTAGTGTTTTTAACACTAACCACCCACCGCCGACACCTCAAAGCGGTGGATATGAATTCACCGCCTTGGGGGCAAGTGATCACGCCTTTTCAAATATATTACTATCAATTAATTTTTTTTAAGAAAATCTCTTACCATGGTATTCAAAGACAAAATATAATGGGTGAAATGAATGAAGATTACGTATATAGTGGTGAAATGCCAATGACCCTAGCTGCTAGCTGTGCCAGTTTCGGCACACGGCACCTAAAATTAAAATTGGTTGGTCCGAAACATATATTTGTACTGTTCAAATTATTTTCTTTTTTATTTATAAAAAAATATAAACACGGGTAGGATGTCTATTAGAACGGGACCAACACAATACACTCTTGTATCACACCAAGTCGTGCGTAATTGGTGATGGCTTAGACTGAATAACACACATTTATGAGTAAAAATAATTCACAAAATTATGAGAATCATTAACGAACATGTACCCAGTACACCCAATTATAGTTGGGGTAGAACGTAATCAAATGCAGTAGTGAGACGGTTCTCTGTGATTGGCCAATGAAATACAATCAATTACCATAATAATTCAACCAGTAGAACCTTTGACTAAATGATTGTTTACAATCGAAGACCAATGGGAGTCCGTCTTACTGAGAACGTGGGACCCAATATAGTGCATGCGATGGAATGATAGGGAAGTGTCAAAATCATGTACATATTAGTTGTGGTGTTAAAGGCAAACACTGTGCACTTGACACCAATCCCTTACAAAAGGCAAAGGAGAAGTAAAGTGCAACATATTTATTTCATCATTTATTTACTTTGTCTTGGTCGTGCAGCATCCTGTATGATTTCTCCATCCATTTCAATTCCACCGTGTAATAAATTACCTGCCTGTTTGTTCTAGATTTTATTTTATTTTGTTAAATTTTGATCAAAAGTCAATAATTATTTTTAATCACATATTTTATAAAACTTATAATTTTTACTAACCTTTCAACCATAAATTCTATTAATATTATATCAAAATTTACTAAAAAGTTCAATCAAGCAAGCAAGCTCTAATACATTACTAAAATGTAAAGAATATTTTAGAGGACTTTTGTCAACAAGAATACATGTATATGATGGGGTTAATTATTTCACTGGTCACTGAATTTTTCATCTCGTTATCATTTGTTACTGAATTTCAAAGTATTTTTTTTATGGTTACTCAACTTCCAAATGCGATACTCGTCCATCATTCTATGGATTCTGTTAAAGGAGATACTGACATGGCCAACGAAACTCTTACATGGCATGTCAACATTGTTAAATTTGTAGAACTGTGCCAAATTGTGTTGTCAAATGGTCACTTAGTTGTCCATCGTGATTCCCTATGGTCATTAAGAGGGCAACAACTATTTTGTATTGAAAGGGTTTATAATATTTTTATAACATTGAAGACAAGTCTGCACAACTATTTACCATTGAAAAGATTTAAAAACATTCTCATAATATTAAATATAAGTCTCTACGACAATTTTTTGTTGGTGGAATTTAATTGGACATGGATTGTAACAAAGCCATAGTTCTTTTTGCTCTACTCAAAATTTAGAAGCAACAAAGGGATAATCAATTTCCCACACAATATATAAATTCAATACAATGAATATATATATATAGAACGGTTATGTTTGATTATGTTTGAGTGATTAGGCGGATTGATATAGAATTGAAAGATTATCAAACCAACCATTATAAGATTTGTAAGATTTTACATAGTGGGACAATTTTAATGGTGTTGACATGCCATGTAGGAGTTTCGTTAGTCATGTTAGCGCTCTTTTAACGAAATAAATCGAATGATGGATAAGTATCACGTTTGGAAATTGAGTGACTATGAATAAATACTTTGAAGTTCAATTACCAAATAGTAACCAAAAAAAAAAAAAAAAAAAAGTTCAATGACCAATGCAGTTTTAACCATATATGATGTCCTTCACCACTATAAATCTAGAATTGAATCGTACTGCATCATTGTGAGGTTAAGTGTGTTTTTACCCTGGTGAAATTATTTTTAGTAGCTTATAAGTTATAATGTATATATATAAAAAATATATGAATAATATGTGAGTAATAAATTGTGAGTCTTATTAAATATGTAAATAAAAATATATTTAATTAATTTAAATTATATTTAAAGTTTAACCAAACAAATTACAAGATTACAAGGTGCTTATTGGCCAAACATGTTAATAAACACTGATTGTAAATTAGTATTTTTAAATTAAAAGATGACCACGATTGTGGTTTAGGTTTGACTTCCTACTATGGTTACAGTCCACTTAACATTTCAAATACGTGTCAACACAAACAACTTCAAGCATGCAGTACGGCATGGCAGACAAAATTGATTACAGTTGAATTTATCAAACAAACCACAAATGTATTAGGCACAGAATGATGCAAACATTATATCCCATAAATTAGAGCATGTACGTACCTGCTAATTAGTATTTTTTTCTTAATCAAACCAAAATTGGATGGAATATTTACTAATACTCGAACAAATAAAATCAGAAAATAAAACTGCATGGGTGGTATACCACTTATTATTATCAATTAATACTCGACATAATATTTTTTCAAATAATTCTCAGTACATTTCAACATGGTACAAATCCTAGTTAACACTTTTGTACTAGTAACCGAAAATAATTCGGTCTTTTGAATTGAAAGGAACAAAAGCATAAAATGAGTGGATCAACTTTTGATAAAGAAGTTCAATGGCAAACCTATTATATGCTCGTTACTTTGAATTTCCATGTCATTGGAAGTTGGAAAATGTAAACGAATAATTTATTCAAAATTTGTAAGGTGAAACTATGGAATCATATTCCCGAAAACCAATAGTGAATCACAAAATGGGGAGATAATAAAATCAGAGAAATAAGAAATTCATATAAAGGACCAAAGAAAAATTCTAGAAATGATCACTGATCCGGCCATATGTTTGGGTTGATGGAAGACCCACCTCCGTTGCTGCCAGTAATGGTACTATTCCAGAAATTAGGGCTTGAGGCTGAAGGGTTGGCCCTGTTGTTAACGAAGATTTGAGTCCAAGATTCCAATGTCCTTTGCGCCGGAACTAATTCATTCTGCAGTTGGAATTGTGATGATTCAGAGTCCAAAGATTGATAATTTAACCCTGGATATTGTGCCATTTTTGCACCACTTCCGGTTCCGCCATCAAGTTGGCCGCCAGGCACGTCAGCCATATTGACTGGTTGCATGGACAAAAATGAACCACCAGAATAGAAAGAACTCATTGGTGAAATCACCGCCGGCAAACTCCTCGAGGATTGATTCACTGGTAATAACTCGGAATTACCCGAAATCATAGCAGCCATAGTAGTTAAATTATGTGACACGTGCAGTTGTGATGGAAGTGTCGGTGTTAGAGATTCAGTTCTTGAATTCTCACTGTTATTCAAAGACGTTGCGGTTTTGGGTCGCTTACTCTTCCTCCGGCAGCCGCCGCCAACGGGAACATTTCTCAAGGTCCCGCCCTGAGTCCAATACCTTCTGCAACTCTTGCAAAAGTACCGGGGTTGAGAGAGGCTGTAGTTGTTATAATAGCAAAATTTGGTGTTCACAGAATCACACCGAGGGCACTTTTGTGGCGGGGGCGGCGGTTGTTGAAGATTTTGATTCACTTGACCCTGATCAGGCGGCTGCAAACGGCGGTGATATTGCTGCTGATTCATATCGCCGTCTCCTCCTATCCCATGCTCCATATATATTTCTTTTTCTTTTTATGTATGTATATAATGAACTCTATATATATTACAATATCAAGGCTTTTGACAGACTATTCACCAGTTGTGAAATTTCTGTAATCTGCATGAGCTGATTTGTTCTTCACCTACCTACCACAGAAAACAAAGGATTCCTATAACCCAAAACCGGACAATTCATGAAAATTCAATTCTAAATCATTATTGCAATCTTTCTTCAAAACCACGAAATCTAAACGAATCCATCCTTACCAGTAATAAGAGGTCTGGACGAAAACTTCTAAAACGCTGATAGTTAGGTTCAAACGTAGAAGAGAGCTTGATCTAGTACTGCGAGGTAAATATATTTATGTGGTGCGTGGACAAGGAGGAATGGGATTTCTGGCCTGCAAAGGAGGCGGCAGAGCGCCGCCCGGTACGGTGGTTGGGCAGTAGACTGAGTGGTGGTTGTATCAGATTTGGCTTTTGTCTTTGTCTATAGTCTATTGGTACTTGCCAGTTGCCACTGTCTTTATCTCACATCTTATTCTCTCACTTCAGTTTTCTTTATTTTTTATTATTTCTATATTCTTTCTGACATCAGTTGGGGGTCAGTTGGACGCCCACCCAGCCACCCTTGATAATTCCGATAAATTAGCGTTCAAGGTTTTTTACCGCAGTTCTAAAAAGTCTGTCTAAATTTTACTTAAATTCTGCCTAGACTTAAAGTTTGACCTCTATGCCTAGTCACATATCACCTTCACTTTGTCCTTATCTCGCTTTTACTTAGATTCGAAAAATTTGAAGTTCAGCCTCGACACCTAACCACACTTTACGTTTTTTATAACATTGTTTTTACTAATCGATTTCATTTAAAATTTTGATAGACACATTCCTTCAAATTTAATAATTAATTTTAACTATATATTTGACAATATTCATAATTTTTTAACTATAAATTTTATTAACTTTTATAAAAAAATAATTTTAATCAAAATCAAACACTCTCTTAGTGCTCGTTTGATTTTGCTAAAATTTAGATTTTTTTTTATAAATTTTGATAAAAGTTGATGGAATGTGTAGTTAAAAAATTAATAAGAATTATGAATCTCATGAAATTTGTGTTTAAAAGAAATTGTTGACTTTGACTTCAATTTTTGAATAAATTTTTAAGCAAAATCAAACAAAGCCTTATAGAATGTTTGAACATGCTTATAAGTATTTATAAATTAATCAAATATCATTTTTATTCATATATTTTTATATGAATCACTAAAACTCACTGTTTATAATTTTTTTTTTTTAAAATATCAAACGGGCACTTAATATATATGCACTACAATTTCAACGTTTATGACCTTTAGCATTTTCTTTTTGGCATTTGAGACTTTAATTTAGAATTTTAAAGGAAATATTTATTAAGTAAAAAATTTAATGAAAACACAACTTTAACTTCGCACTACAAGGGAAAAAAATTGTGAGCTCTCTCCTAACCCCTCTGGTTGCTCCGCTACTTACGCTACTTAACCCCATCCTCCTTGTTAGTGTTCACAAAATTAATTAAAGTTTAATAACTAATGTGTCAAGGATTAATTATATTGAACTTTATACTCCATTTCATTTATATTACAGAACTTTAATTTATTTTATTTATACTATCAAACTTTAAAATTACATTTAGTTAAACCACTTCGTTAAACAGTCATTCATTGTTTGACCGAAATTTTGACGTGACATTAATAGGCTGTTAATTGGCCGATGCATCTTGCCGTGTGTGAAAGTTTTGTCCACGTGTATAAAGTTTAAAATAAAAATACGTTTTTTATGTCAAAGTCATATTTGAAAATACGATTTTGTATCAACCATTTCCACAACCCTTAGGCTAAAAGTCGTTTAATTAAGGTCAAAAACATATTTTCATTTTAAACTTCATACACATGGACAATATTTTCACACGTGGCGATATACATCAACCAATTAATGAGCGGTAGTATTACGTTAGAAAACAATGAACGACTGGTTAATAAAGTGATTTAAATAAAATTAATTTTAAAGTTTGGTGGTATAAATGAAATGATTTAAAGTTTGATGGTATAAATGAAACATGGCATAAAATTCGGTAGTATATTATATAATTAACCCAATATGTCAATAAAGCCAAAGTGTTGATTAACACGGACGGTTGTTAGATGATATTAATTACTACAAAAAGTTAAGATACATATTTAAACTTTAACTGTAATTGAAGATTGTACAACATTACAATTGCTCTAGATGATCATCTATAGTTTTTCTTCTTTTTAATGCACGCGATGGATTGAAGATAAGGGCACCTCCAATGTAACCATTAATTGCCAAAACTAATTGTCATATAAGCAAAATATACAATAATTAAAAAAAATCTTCATCATTACAAGATGATAGGGATCATTCAAGTTGACGTGACATAGAAAATAGACTGTTTGGAGCTTCGTCTATATTGAAACTACATTGAGCATATCGATTCAACAAATTTTATATTTCATCTCTATGTAGATTTAGATGTAATTTTATTTTTATTTTTAGAAAATAATTTATTGGGTTGTGGATATAATTCATACAAAACTAATTTTGAATTTTATTGCAAATTTATTAGACATCACAAATCGAAAATGTTTCAACTTACCTACTACCTAAATAGCAATCTATATAATGTATTGGAGATGCTCTAATTATTAGTATAACTAACAATTTTTTGTCACATATATGTCTAATCAGTGCTATTATTTATAACTTAAATTATCTAAATTCATATCTATCTTCAAATATTTATTCCACTCGCATATTGTAGAGACTAGTTAACCAAAGCGACATTGTTTTCATTTAACCCACGCAAAGTCGTTCATATACAAAAACAGAGCAATGGAGCTTTTCACAAAGCTTATTCTTCATCATCAAGAAAAATCCTTTTTATTTTCTATTTTCAAACAACTAATCTGTGCATCTACCTTTTGCTGTCGTCTTCGCCGCTGCCTATCGTAGTCGTGTGTTTTGATTATTTAATTTTATACATTTTTTTGTGCATTATTGATTTAGGGATATACATTTTGATTTAGATATTATGATTTTGGATTTCTTGCATTTTTGCAATTGTTAAATCTGAATCCAACAATTTCATGTATTTAGTGCTCCTATGTTTTCTTCTTCTTCTAGCTGATTCTCTAATTCCCAAACCCAAACCCAAATCAAGATTCGGGATTGCTCTTTTCTTTGAGAAAAAAATCAATTTTTTGTTTTGTTTAAGGAAGTGAAATTGAAAAAGTAATGTTTTTAAATATATTAATTAGATTAACTTATAAAAGGTTATCAATACAAGCTAAATGCTAGAACCTGAATGATGAAAACTGAGCATGCAACAGTGTTTGCCAGCCATAACAGGTCGACGGCTGGCTATGGAAAATGCAGGCTGTAGACTCTAGTGGACATAAATTACCTCATTGGCCCAAGAAGTTCAAAATACATAACGAGCCCCATTAATTGGCCCAATTAATGTAATATCACTTTTGGCCCAGCTCATAGAGATCAAAAGACCTGATCGACGGTCCAAAACCGATGGGTAAACATGATGCCGCCGATACTTGATCATCAAGATCGGTCAAACCATATTAAACTAGACTTAGTATAGTATTGATTAAGCATATGTTTGGTAGTGCTGAAATTATATTTTAAATGTTTATATTATAAGTTGTGAGTGAATGTGTGGATAAAAATGAATTGTAAGTTGTGGGTCCTATGAAATGTGTGGATAAAAATTATGTTTGACCAGCTGAAATTATAATTTAAACAGTAGCTAAGTCTAATATAGATATGAAATTACCTACGAACGGTGGGATTATCCTAACATAGTATATTTGATAAGATCTTATTTTAGCATTGGCAACGGACGGGGGTGGGGTCGGGCCTGGGGGGTGGGGCCGGGCGGGCGGCCATCCGTGCTTGTTGGGGATTTCTTACCCCCATACCAGCCCCATTACCCGCTTAGGGCGGGGTTGGAGTGAGGCACTGCCCCGATTTTTTAATTTTTTTTTTTTAACATTATTTTATATAAAATTATGATTTATGAATGACATTAATGCGGTGACCAGGAAAACATTTGTAAAACAAATTGGACGTCACGAAAATACAAAATACACATTGTTATAAAAAAAAAATTTAATGGGGCCGGTGTACCTGCCCTGAATACCCGATTGTTCGGGGCGGGTATATTTTTAGCGGGGCGGGGCTCAAGTCGGGGTCCGGGTCGCGGATAATTTTGTCATCCCTATCTTATTTTCAACCAATTACGGATCTAAAAAGATCACCGCTAATATAATCTAGACGATTTACTATTATCGTTCAAAGTTCAAGGAGTGTGTAATATAATCTCTCTTTGCATCCATACAATTTATCTCTAAATCGATCACTGACTTTATTGTGGAGGAGTGTACGACCAGCACCATACTCGTGTCCACCTAAGGATATTTAATAGTCTTTTCTTTTGTTCTAATTTCTTGAGTTCCACATGATTGTTGGTAGCCCAACTTCCGTAGCATTCAATTGTTGAAGTTTACCGGCGTTGCCTAACGAGCAATTGATCCATCTAAAGCTCAAAGGTGTAGTCGGTTTCAAAATTGATTTTCTGAAATTAGCCATTATCTTGCAATGGCACGTTCTTGGTAAAATTGATTTATGATGATGATAATACTTAACATATAAGACTACTCATCTTAAGAATGTTGACATTTTAAAACGGAATCCTAATACTAATGGAGTAGACATAGGCACTACTAAAATAGTGGACGTATGGGAGAGAATGAGTTTCAATGACTCGGTGAAAGTGTAGGCTGGCAACATACACATTTGTTGGATCATCGAAGAGCTTTATGAAATTCTCTTGAACGTTATGAAATCTTGTAGAATACCAAGTCTAGAGATATTTACGACTCTTGAGGAAATTCTAGAATATTGGGGAGACATGTGGAAAAGCTTTGTGTTATAGACATCATGCAAACAAAAAGTGTAGGGAGAGTGACACAAGATGTATAAAATATCGCAAAGACAACGTAATTAGAATCTTCCATGTAAATAATATATGTAGATTTAAATAGTTAATATTCACCATAAGATCAACTTGATCTCCAACATCTATTAGAAGGAGGTAAAGATATATAAGGCTAAGAGGTTCTCATTTGTAAACTATGCGAGCAAAAGAGAAAGCTGAGAGTGTCTAAGAGAATTAGAGTGAATATATGTATTATCATTAGAGAGTTTTAATATAAATAGTTTACATTTTCTCTAGTTGTCGTGTCTTGCATTACTTCTAATTCTTCATAGAAATAGAAATATACCTAAAGTGTGGAGAAAATAGATAGAACTCATATGAACATTAATATAAATGTGCACAAAAGAGTTATATATTCTCAAGAAAACCAATATCCATTTAATTCAATCAACAAGAATGACTTGTGACACTGTTTTGCATAATAAAATAGTAAGCTATGTTACACTAAAATGAATACGCATGTTCGACACGATACGTATCGAATATATCGACACGCGATTTTTGAAAAAGTATCGATACTAACATGTCGAGTATTGTTTTTAATATTTTAATTTTTTTAAAAAAATTTGTATGTGTAAAGAAAATAAAATTTTAAAATTTGTATACTTATTTTATTGGCAAACCCTGGCCCATTTTTAACAGTACCCAACAGCCAAAGTCCATTATATTTCAACTGGTCCATTACCATTTATAGCAAAACCCAACAGTGCAAACAAACATCCACATTCTAAACCATCTTCCCCTTTCAATTTGTCTTCCCCAACTGGTATGGTTTCAGCAACACACCACGCGGCGTCAAAATGTTTGGATTCGCGCCGGAGATATGCATAACCACGAAATCTTTGGAAAACCCACTTTATTCGGCCTTTAAAGGTAAGGTCTTCATTTGTTTTAAATGAGCTTGAATAAAGCCACCGACACGAACCGGCGACGTGTCGGTGTCCGATACTGTCCGACACGTCGCCGCCGGTAGCGTGTCCGTGCTTCAGAGGTAATAAGAATTAGGAGGAGAACACGCACTGACGCTTCCGTATTCCTTCTCTTGTTTACTATAGAAGGTACTAGGTACTGAGCAGTCACAAAAGACTACGATAGACTAAATTGAGGTCATTTTTTATTTGGAACTGACAGCTGTTTGATTAATCGGCGGTGTGCACATCCGCCTGAGACGCACCCAATTTTACCAATCGCATCCGTCGATTGGATCGCCGGCGGATGATAATGGAGAATTCCGACGTCTTTGGATCGTCGACGGCCACTCCGATGTGGCAGTACTTCCTCGAACGCATGCGTCACCCCTCCGCTGCCGATTTCGTCAAAGGTATTAAAAGGTAATTTTTGCTATTGATAACTTATTAATTATTTCTATTCTCATTTTATTGATAGTATAAAATCGTCGATGTTAATAAATGAGGTGCTTACTCCTTAGTTGAGAAATTGAACCTTTCACTTTCAATGAATGTCGAAAAGCTAACATAGCATTTTGTTCATGTTATGAGGTAAATATACGTTATTCCTAAGAATAATTGTTGGTGCTGAATATTTAGACCAATTTCAGATATCTCTGAAAGTGAAAGTACATATGTGCATCATAACCTTAATTTTGTACCTTTTGATTTGGGATTAGTATATCTTGTTCAATAGTAAGTTCAATGGTAAATGCATGCATCAACTATGCTGAAACTTAAAAGAATTGGTTATGATGATTTTTTCATTGAATTGAAATGGGCCCAATGATTTAAAGCTTGTCCACTTCCATTTACTCTCTCTACCTTCTATAATATCGGATAACTGAAAATTCATACAATTGCAAGTTAATGATATTTGACTCTTACCACCTTGCACATATAACTCTTTATTTTGATTTATTTCAATGTTTAATCACTTTGTTCACTTGCAAACTATTGAAAGAAATTATTTTCTCCAAACTGTTTCCATTTAAACATGAACAGAACTTTATGTGTTATTACTAAAATCACTTTTCAATTTGGAATTTATTACATAATTAACTAATAATTTGGGAATTTGGTACTTCTATTTATTTGTTTGTTACTCTAAAACTTACTTTTAAGTATTTGATTTGGATTGTTTGCAGCTTTATAGTGTCATTTATGAACAATACACCGGATGCGGAAAGGGACAGCACAGCTGTGCAAGAGTTCCTTGGGAATATGGAAGCGGCATTTAGGTCACACTCACTTTGGGCTGGATGTTCAGAGGAGGAGTTAGAGAGTGCTGGTGAAGTGAGTTTCAGTAGTTTTTCAATTATTGGTTCTTTTACATTCACAAGTCACAATAAACAGACTAAAAACGATATTTGGAATGGTATGGTGTGGAAGGGACATTATGATGATAATCTTAGTGTTCCACCACTAACATTTCGATTTGTATGATACTGTTTAAGTGTATTTTGTTAGATAACTAATTTGCAACAAGCTGGTCAAAACAACAATTGGAAAAGATTAATAATTTAATTAGAATGCCTTAGTAATGAATTCCTTCTGGAGATTGGGTATCTATCTTCTACTCCTTGACCTGGTTTTTGTTTAATTTGGTTGAATTTTTTAAAGTGGTCTATCAGTGGTTACAATTGCACATACAAATGATGGGAATTCTGATGTAGTTTAGTTTCATGGACTAGGCTTGGAAGCACATACATGGTTTAGGCTTTCAGTGAAGCTTGTCAATGCTTAACTTCTTTAAGGCACACGAATCATACATAGTGTTACCTTTGGGGATGTACTGATTATCTACTCTTCATACGTTATTGCACACTTGCACGAGCACGCGTGTGCGCTCTTAGACACATGTTTATTTATCTGTCTAATCTATTGCAGAAGTTAAGGCACATGAATCATACATAGTGTTATATCTACTCTTCATACATTATTGCACACTTGCACGAGCACACGTGCGCGCTCTTAGACACATGTTTATTTATCTGTCTAATCTTTTGCAGAAGAATGTCATCTTTCAATTTCCGTGATTTGATGATCACGACCATAATATGAAATAGGTGTCAAGTTTATTCAATCGTTGCAGTTTTGGCAAATATGTTGAAGTTCTAGTGTGTAATGATTTGAGGATGTGTTAAATTTAGAATGTTACCATAACTATGATTTTTGACAAGTTCCGATATTCCATGAATGATTTGTCTAAATCTTTAAATCTAGCTTGAGCAATTGTCGAGGCATTTTCCAATCTCTTCCTCCAATTAATGGAAACTTGCTTCTACTTAGAATATGATCTAGATTCAGGCTACAAATTGGCTTGAACAACTTGGATTGGCTCGGGCTCCGTTCATTGAAGCTCATCTAAGTTTGGCTCGAGAGTAAAATAACTGTGAACACATTTTTAAACTCTTATTGAGCTCGGTTGAGTTCTACATGTTAAACTAATAAGTATCCAGTGTAGTGTAAATTAATCAAGTTGCTCAATCTCAGCTCAGCAAAAGCTTGCTGAGCTTGGCTGAACAATAAAAGAGTCGTTCGAACATTTTTGAAAGCTTGTTTTCTACACCAAGCCGAGTTTGGAGAAGTCGGATTGAATGGGCTTTTTGCACCCCTATCCGGATTAAAATAATTATATAGGTGTTCCTAAATGCTGACTGACCTCTTGTGGGACAGCGGATTTGTGAAGAATACTACCCTCTGTTAGCATCTGTCACCCAGTGGGGTGATAGTTTTTTCCCCCTCCTCCGAAAGTCATTTTCTCGGCCATTTTCCTAGTCTCTTTTCTTTATATAGATTTGTGTGTATACAACTTCAAAAAAAAAAAATTCTAAAATTTTGCTGAACTTCTCATATCTTATGTCATTACGCTGAGATATTCCTCCAATTTAGTGACAGGAGAATAATGTTTCTTAACTTTGAGAATGGCTTTATATTTATTTATCTTTTTTCACTTACAGGGACTGGAAAAATATGTCATGACAAAGTTATTTACACGTGTATTTTCTGCAATTCCGGAAGATGTGGAAGTTGATAAGCAACTTCATGAGAAGATGGCTTTGATTCAACAATTCATTCGACCAGAAAACTTGGATATCAAGCCAACCTTTCAAAATGAAACATCATGGTTGGTGAGTAAAAGAATCAACTTAATGATTTTCCCTACCGTGTTGAATACTTCCCCAGTTGAGTTTCTTGTTGGGAATTAAACTTTGTAACGGCCATAATAGCAGGCAGTGTGCTGCTTCTGGGTTGTTGCATATTCCTAATCTTGTATTCACAATGCAAAAATTAACATCCTTGCATGATTTTCATTGTGCACCCTGGTATGAAATTGCCAAGAGTCTGGTAAGGATGCATGGTTGTCTTGGGTTTAGGTTAATAACTGAACATACACAATCATATTCACCTTTTCTCTACTTTCTCCTCTAGTGATCGCCCATTAATATTTATAAACTTAAGTGACAAGTAGGAAGTGACCTATAGTTGTTGGCCAGTATTTTCCTAAAGCCATAGCATAATGTGGTCTCGTGAATTGTATGCTTCTGTCATGACCAAAATGATTGCCCTCTGATTTGCTTCACTTCTTGAAGATCTGTAAATTGACTACCAACTTCACCAAAAGAAGGAATGTAAACCAAAATGATTAACCCTATCTTTTAGCTGAAACATCATGGCAGGTTATTAAAGGTTTGTCCAGAGTGTTGTTTATGTATCGTGTTGAAGAAGTAGATTTTTATGGGTCTCTGCATGTTTATCTGGGATAAATAGCTAAAGAGAAGATGCTTTGAATGGGAATAAATGTCTAGTGATATCACTGAAATTCCTTAGTGCGAACCTCCTTTCAGTTCAATTTTATTAAATTGAAGCAACATCTAATGAAAAATAAGTGGATATTACCCATTGATTAGTACAGGTGTACACCAATCCCCTCAATTGTGAGATGTTGGCACATGATTTTATTGCCTTGAGAACTTGAAAAGAAAAACAAGGTAAAAGTATTACTAGATGAACTTGAATATGATTATGATTAGTTTCCCTTGGATGTTAGGGCTCTGGTCCTGTCAAATTTATCTTTTGTGCACTAGTCTGCCTAAAACTCAATGATTTGGCAGGAGAAGTATCCAACGAGTTCAATGAAGTTCTCTATTTGCTGATTTGTGTACTTGTTGTAGTTGAGATGTTGACAGATATGTTAGTAAAACTGTTTTAAGAGGTTAAATTGTTGAAAGCTTGTTAGACACCGTATATTAGGCTGGGTTTTACATGAGATCTTAGATGGTATATCCTACCTGCACACCGGGTGAAATATAATCTTCGCAAAAGGTTTGAGATAAAATTGTATGCGATGAGAGAAAGCTTGGGTAAAGGACACATCTCCTTGTAATATAGATTTGTCTAATCTTAAACACTGTAACAGGAATGATAAAACTTTACCCAGCTAGATGCTTCAGTGCCAAGTCTAACCCCATGCTTGTACTTCCACTGTGGCAGCTTGCGCAGAAAGAGCTGCAAAAGATTAATATGTACAAGGCACCAAGAGATAAACTTGTCTGCATTCTCAATTGTTGCAAGGTTATCAATAACCTACTGATCAATGCCTCCATTGCAGCCAATGAAGATCATCCAGGAGCAGATGAATTTCTCCCTGTTCTCATATATGTAACCGTAAAGGTAATTCTTCTTGTTTGCATCAATTTCAAGATTTCAGTTTGGTTGCATTGCTGTTATCAAACCTTAGCATTTCTGCAATGTGTGGTGACACCACCATGACGTGGCAACACAACAATGCCTCATTTTCCTATTATCTGCTTAAATTCTACGATTTCTTGCTTAGATCAATTTTCATCAGCCATGCAGATGTATGTCTTTTCTCCATGACATTTCAATGGTATATTGTTGAAGATACAGTTTACCGAATATGTGATCATTTACTAGTTTTGTATTCATAGTAATATGTTTCTAAACTGCGATACTATGCACTGAAGCTAACATTTAAAATAGGAGATTAATGCTGAACAAGTTTCAAGTTTTAGAATCTGGTATCAATAATAATTGTCTCTTCTAGATTCATATTACATCTCAAGCATGCAAGTTGCTGGGAATTTCAAGTTTATCATTGCTCAGTTGAATAAGTAATGAATCGTTTGGGGATAGGGGTGCAATGAATTCAAAAAAGGTGCAGGCGGGCTCAAAATACATGTTCAACTTGTGAAGTTGAAATATATTATGAAAACTTGTTGAAATCATCTGTTTTGGGAACCCAGTGAAAGCAAAGAAAATCCAAGATCCAATTTTATGTCTAAATACGAGACCAACAAATCCATGAAGAATAAGACCAACAAGAAAATAAGAGAGTACGCACAAGTATTGTGTGGTTTGGCAAAATCCATAAAGAAAATGTGGCCGAAAACCCCTTGTACACGCACTCCCATCCTATTGAGAAACTCCCCCAAATCACTTACATCCTGGGCATGCCTTTTATACTACTACTACACCATTACCCCATGCTGATACCTACCATTCAGAGTAATAATCAATGTATTTAGAGCATGTTTGGTTGAGCTTAAAATAGTGTCACCCAAACATGCTCTATGGGTGGCTACACTTTGCACAACACAAGTCTTGTCTACCACCTAGTCAAGAACACTTTCTTGGTCCCAAGTGTCTTGGAGAGATTAACTCTTAATCTCACTCCCTGTATCACATAAAATGAGCCACAACCTATCACTATCAACAGCTCCTTGGCCTATAACATAATCATGCCAGCATGTATGGATAAGCTTAAGTAAGTAAAAATAATTTTTCATTGGATTTACATTAAGCAAGCTACTTATGTTGAGTAATGTTATTAATGTAAGAGTTGCTTTCAAAATAAGTAACTTATCCAAACATCTTTGAAAACAAGAGGTAATTCAAAGTACAGCAGAATCTCGATAATTTAATACCCAATAATCTAATAATCTCGGTTAAATAATATTTTTGGCTGGTCTTGACTTAGGGATAACTTTCTAAATTAATAATTCGCTAAATTTATAAGATAATACATTATAAAAATTCATATAGATTCCACGTAATATAGAAATTTTTCATACATATTGCTTATGATTCGACTATGAGGCCTTCTTAAAATTTTACTCAATCATTGTTTCTTTTTGAAATTGATGTCACCTTTGATCTCATCATACGTATTAACAATAATTGATGGCCCATTGTTGTATGTTTTTGAGATGAGAGTTTTTACCAACAATGTACAATCTATTTTTAGGAAAAATAAGTGGATTCATGAATTTTACTTGGTGCCTGTTTGGTGTAGTTTTTAGGAGATTTAGAAAAAAAAGTTGATGGAGTTTGTGGTTGAAAAGTTAATAAAAGTTGTGGATCATGAAATATGTGGTTGAAAATAAGTTTAAGAAAAAAAGAATTTAAAAAAAACTATATCAAACGTGCTCTTAGTTAAAAAAAAATACATAGAGTTGTTAGTTTGTAAAATGAGAAACTAAATACAATGTACAATATTTAAGAAAATAAGGAATACCTTGATAAATTAATAAGTTATTAGTTAATCAATAAATTAATAAATTATTAATGTATCGATTATTTAATATTCACTAAATTAATATATTTTCCTTGGTCCCAAGGCTATTAATTTATAGATGTTTAACTGTAACTTTTACCTATTTTTAAGCTTGGCCAAGCATGCTAAAGTTGGACCTAATGAGTCAGACAGCTATTTGTTGGGCATCAGGCTAAAACCTTTTAAGTTGCCATTATTGTCAATATGAAATGACTAAGCATTCTCACCATATTTGCTAGGGGGTATAACTACTAAAAAGTAAAAACCAATGCAACAAGCCGTGAAATTTGGAAAAGAGTAACTTGAAGGATGTGCTATACTACTCATTTCCACTCGCTATATTTGTCAGGTCAGTGACAATGGTTTTGTCATATGCTGAAATTTTATAGACATAAAATCAACTAATATCAAGGTTGGCTTGTAACAATTGGTTATCTGGCATTCCTTGTGGAGACATTAGATTCTGTCTTAGAATTTTATCAGGTGTTCGATTGCTTGGAAGCAGGTGGCAGATGGTATTTCTTTATGCACGTGCGAATTTCATTTGCTCGACCATAATATGTGCATTGATGCTCACAGCTGCATCCAATTTGTTTTGTTTTGGTTGTTGACTGTCCTCTTGACATTGATGATTTGATTTCCTTAAAATAAATTTGTTGGCTTGAACAGGCAAACCCTCCGCAACTGCATTCCAACTTATTGTATATACAACGGTACAGGCGACAAAATCGTTTGGTAGCAGAGTCAGCCTACTTTTTCACAAACATGCTCTCTGTGGAGTCTTTTATTATGAATATCACTGCACAAGCCCTTTCAATGGACGAAAGTGAGTTTGAAAAGAACATGGAATCTGCTCGAGTACTCCTTTTGACCTTTCTGAAAGTTCAGACAATGTACCTAGCCAAACTGATCGAAGAATTGGACATGCTCCTAGGACACAGGTGGTGGAACCCGAACAACCTTCGAATTCTTGGAACCACCAGGGCTCAACAGTGTCGGGTCAGTTTTCTGTTGATTCGTCTGAAACGAAATCCAAAAACGAGGAATCAAACTTAAAAGATCAGTTATCTTTGAATAAAATTCCATCAATCTCGGATCTGGAAAGTAAAGGTGCTACCATGCTAATGAAGGAAGACAAAGTAAACCATGTCTTTAGGGATTTCCCGTACTTGTATTCGCAGGCTGGTGATCTGACAGTTTCTGACGTAGAAGGCCTGCTAAACAATTACAAGCAACTTGTATTCAAGTATGTGTGTCTTGCCAAAGGATTGGGTGTTGGAACTCCGTCTCCTCCATTGTCAGATACGCAAGTTCAAAAGAATGATCAGGCTGAAATTGTGAAGGAATCGGTAAACATTGGGGAAGGGACAGTGAATGATGAAATGCACAAGGACCTTTCTAAATTATCTGCTGCTGATTTAGATGAAGTATCACATTTTGAGTCGGAAAATTCTGAGTCGAAGCTGCCAGAAGAAAATTCGGAGTCAAAGCAGCCAGAAGAACCAGCTGTTCAAACTCAAGTTTGAGGAAAGGGATGATAATCCTCATACATGATTCTCTCGATAATCCCCTGTAAAATTGTATTGACATAATTGGAAAGGTAGACTGGATAGAGAAGAAAAAAAAGTTAAAATTTCTTTTTATTTATTGTAATGTTTAGTTCTATAATGCTTCAATGGGGGCTCTCTGTAGTCCTTTGTCTGTTTTAATATGATCACAGGAGGATGTATTTTTCTTTTTATTCTTTGCAGGAAGTAGGATAAAAAGCAATGTAAGCAGTGTAATCAGTAACAAGGTTGAGAAAATTTGAGTAATCTTTAGGGATGACAGAATATTACTGCCAAAGTAACTTTTTGTTTGGCCCCCATTTGTATCCAAATTCTACTGGTTTTTGTTTAGGGTAAATAGCACTGAGATCTCAAACTTTTGAATCTTTGTGACGATAGAGTTTTGAACCTTCCATTTCTAACTCTCGGGTCCTTGACTTTTTAAAAAACATGCGAGCAAAGTCTTTCCGTTAAAAAACTGTTGGTTTGATCGTTAAATAGGTAAAATTTACTTAAAATGACAAAATTACCAATTTTGAATTAAAAGGGTAAGAATAAAAAAAATGCGTCTTCCTCTTCTTTCCCATCACTCTCTTCTCCGATTTGTCCAGCGTCCTCCCGTCCAACACCCTCTCCAATCTCACTCTCGTTCGCACTCTAAGCCTCAGCCTCAACCACTACTATGGCCCACTCCTTTCTGACTTGTCCCAACCCTCTAAATCACGCAATTCAAAGAATATTATTTACCTCTATGGGGACCTAGATCTCAAGCTTCTCGGTTGTTTGCCAAATATGGACATGGTATCAGAGCGGTTCTACCGGTGCTTCATCACATTTGACGTTTGTCGAAATCCTTTTACCTCCACCCGCCGGTGTAGGCCCCGGAATGGAATGAACATTTTAAGATCCCGTTAGCTCATCCTGTATCGCAGGTGGAATTCCAAGTGAAAGATAATGATGTGTTTGGCACGGATCTAATCGATGTCGCCACCGTCTCCGCCAAGAGGATCACCGCCGGCCATGTTACTAACGAGTTCCAATTATCGGATCCTATGGGAAGCCTTGAAACCCGATACAACTATTAGAGTACATATGGCATTCACTCCTTTCTCGAAAAATCCAATTTATCAGAATGAAATACAGGTAGATTATGGTTTGCAAATTGTAGTAGAAGATTAAGGGTTTTGAAATTGGAAAAATGGGGGAGGAGTTGATTGGAGAGAAGAAGTGGGGAGGGGATTGATATGGTTTGCATATTGTAGCAGAAGATGGAAGGTTTTGGAATTGGAAAAATGGGAAGGGTTGATTGGAGAAGAAGAAGTGGAGGGGTTGAATGCAAATTTTTTTTTTAATTCAAAAAAGATAATTTTGTTATTTTAATTAAAATTTGACTATTTAATAGTCAAACTAACAATTTTTTCAACAGAAAAACTTTGCTCGGATATTTTTTAAAAAATTAAAGACCCGTGAGTTAGAAATAGAAAGTTCGAGAGTCCATCGTCACAAAGTCTCAAAAGACCCCATTACTATTTATCTTTATGTTTACTAAAATTCCCTGTGGCTTGAGTTGCATTTGCATGTTATTGTTTATAAATTGCCTTTTGAAAACAAAATTGGGTAGAAAGATGGAAGAGTAAGTGGAGTTTTAATTCAATGAAGTAACACCTTTTCAATAAAACACAAGTATTTTATCTATTGTGTTACCTTTTAATGATAAAAAGAACACAATTGTTACTTTTTTAAACTAAGAGGTGACTTGCTATTTTTTACTCTTCAGAGTGCGTTTGATAGAGATTATAAACAGTTTATAAAGCTAAAAATAATTTATTTTACTCAAAATTTGAAAAAAAAAAAAATGATTTTTAATCTTGCCATAAACGCCAAAAGGAATCTCTACTAGTCCAAACTCCTAAACTTGGCTTCTTTTTTAGTAATTTTTGAAAGAGTAACGTCTGGAAAAACAAAAACTTCATTTACTTATTCCAACTATTAGATATTCATAAAGAAATGACAAGGAAATTAAAAACTCCTTCAATGCTCCTTCTTGTCATCATCTCCTGCTTTATGCCTCAACTCTACAACTTCTTCAATAAAATCATCAACTGATTCTTTTGTGTCATCGGATTTTCCCACCACAGTCTCCTTAACCTTCTGAGCCGTCTCCTCTGCAGTCCCCCAAGCCTCTTGCACAGTTTGCTTAGCTTTCTCTCCTACACCCTGTGCTGTCTCGGCTGCCTTTTGTGCTCCTCCTTTCGTATTATCAACCACCGTCTCGGCTGCCCCCTTCGTCTTCTCCTTTGTGTCGTATGCGTATTCTTTCGTCTTGTTGGCCATAGTTCCGGCAGCGTCATCGGTCTTCTCTTTTGCGTCATGTGCATATTCTTTTGTTTTATCGGCCATCGTGCCAGCAGCGTCCATGGTTTTCCCTTTGTCTCGTAGGCCTTATCGGCCACAGCACCTGTTAGAAATTATAAACTGAATATAGAGCATAATATAAGTCGTATAACTGTTGTGTGGATAAATAACCTTACCAGCCGTGTCCTTAGTCTCCTCCTTTAAGTCCTGAGCTTTCTCTTTTGCCTCGTATGCGGTTTCTGCCGCCCAGTCCTTTTCTGGTTCTTCAACAGCCTCGCCGGCATTGTTTGGACTGTATCTTGTTCTTCTTTCATAGGCATTCCGTCCCTAATCAACAATAGTACGTATAAGCATATAATAAGAATCAAGTTCAATTAAAAACTTCAAGAAAGGGCGGTGGGCGGTGGCGTTGCATACCTCATAATATTTAGAGGCAGAAGTGAAGCAAACCCTGGAGACTTTGCGAGGCAGAATTTGCGAAGGGGTCTGAGAAAAACCCTTCGGAACTTTAAAAAGTGCGGTTCTCACGAAAGAGATAGCAGCCATTGTTACAGATAACAAGATCTACAAAGGGAGTATTGAGAGTGTTATAAGGAGGAGGAGGAGGAGGAGAGAAAGGTGGCGACGTGAGTGTTTGACACGTGTTATAAGTATATGCACCACGTATAGGATTTGTGATGTATGGGAAGTTAACACATGTTCTCTAGTAGTTTTTTTTTTTCCTTTCCCCCGGGCTATATATTGGATTTATCTGATAATCAGTAAAAAATATCCGTTCCGTTTTCTACTTTTAAATCTTCATTTGAGAAAATTGAAGCAGGGTCTCAACCTTTTTAGATAAGTCAAATAATTTCTTAATCTTTAAATGTTGACAGCATGACCCTTAACCTTTTATATTATAGCAACATATTTACGGTTAGTGACGAAACCCATTTGATATAAACTTCAAATAAATGACGACTGTATCTTGTTAATTAGTGGTTGGTACCCACCATTATACTTTAATTAGTAGTTATTAAGAGTGAACGATGTCTTGTAAAATTTATTAAATTTTTATATGAACTATAATATTACTAAGTTTGAACAATGATTCTCCTTTCATCACAAATACATGTCAAATTAGTATAACGAGATATTATATCGCCCTGAATCTTTAATCGTTTTTCAAAAGATATGTTTGGAAATAATAATTTTGAATCACATCATTTTGCATTATTGATTAAAAATTTAATTAAAACATAGCTCAATTAAGATATCAATACATCAATTTATTTTTATTTTTTGGTGAAATGTTGGGGTCGAAACTTATATCTCCGCGTTGAAATTTAAATTATATTTCATAAACAATACTGTATAGAATCAAAGAAATCATAAAGCGTAACTAAAAATAGTATAGAATTACTTGACATTTATTTTATATTTATTTATAGTGCAGAGTGATGTCGGCAGCTAAGAGGGGGTTGGTTGATAAAAGAGGGGAGGGTCGTATAGTGCAAAATAATGTCGGCAGCTAAGAGCGTATAGTGCAAAACTAGTAATCTGTCGACACGGAATTTCTGCCCAGTCACTGGGAGGGTGTGTGGGTAAATTTAATAAATAAGCCATCCAACTATCAAACTAATTTAGAGATACTAATTGCCCACTTAAAAATATTTTCAATTGTTTACTCAATTTATCAAATTGTTTATCATCTATTATTTATTACGAAAATGTTAGGGTGAGCAAATGCAAATTGTCATATGATAAACAGAAAAGTGATGTAGCATAATTAAATTATTAAACACGTCCACATAATTAAATTGCAATAACTAAATATACATTTGACTTGCTTTAAAATACGTTTCTCCAATTTAAAGACATTTTTTCAAAGTTTGCAAAAATATTTTTTAAAACAATTTAAAGGCGTCTTTGACTATTTCGATTTTGTTACGTGAGGATTTTAACAATTTAATTATACTATATCAATTTTTCATTCGCCGTGTAGTAATTTCTGTCCGATCAATTTAACGTTTTCAATGAGTGATTGATAATAAACTATTTGAGAAGTTGGATAAGCGATTGGAAATTTTTTCAAATTAAGTGAGCAACAGGAACTTTTAATTAGTTTGGTTGGCGACTTGTTAAATTTAACCCGAGGGTGTGTTATCAAAACTATCACTTTAGCTGATGTTTGACAAATTAAATTATAATTTAATGCTTTTTTTATCAGCCGTTTTATACCTAAAATTTACTATCTAATTATTATTTTTTATTCTATTTTTATATTTTTTATATACCAAAACTTAAAAAAAATTTAAAAACTGTGATATGTAACCTTTATTTTTAATAGATCTAAAATAATAATCACAATTGTTCGAATAATTTTTTATCACTGCAAAAAAAATATATTTTGAAAATTTATTATTATTTAAACATATCTAATTATTATTTATATATTCTATTAAATTTATAAATTATAACCACTTAAAAATAATCGAGTCTTTCTTCTTTGTTAAGGAAAATTGTAACCTTTATTTTGAATAGATTTAAAATAATAATCACAATTGCAAATAATTTTCTCAACGCCAAAAAAAAAAAAAAAATTATATTAAACGTCTCTTCAATAATCTTTATCATAAAATCATCACACAACAGCCTCGATCCATCCAGAGCCGTAGCCTACGGTCGGATCAGTTCAAAACTGATTCAAGTCTTATCTCCTCTGCATTTGGAGCATTGATGCACAACGCCAAAACCATCCGCTCACCACCTTTATGGCGGCTTCAGCTTCTCTTTTCGTCGCTTTCTCCTCTCTCTCTCTCTGTCCCCACCACAATTCATCCCGCCTCTCCACTCCTTTCCCCACATCAAAACCCCTCACTCTTCTTTCTCTCTTCTCTCACCTCATTGCAATAAATTCATCCCTATCAAAGCCAATTCTTCCGATATAGAGACCACATTTCGACTCAATGGACCCCGCAGAAATCTCCACATTCAGCCCTCCGAAGCGCACCCGAAGGCTTTGTCCCGCCTGCCTCCTTCGACGAAGGCCCATTCGAGTTCCAATGAGGAGATTGCCAAGGCCTGTGAGGAACTTTACGGGCCGGGTTACAGCGGGGAGTCTTTTCTGGGGAATGATGTGCACGTGATGGACTCCAAAGTGAAGAAAACTACTGGGTTTGGGTCAAAATCCAAGAAAGAGAAAGTGAGAGATGGGTTTGACGAAAGAGTAGTGCAAGTGAGAAGGGTGACCAAAGTGGTGAAAGGTGGAAAGCAATTGCATATCAGGGCGGTTGTGGTGGTGGGCGACAAGCAGGGAAATGTGGGAGTTGGAGTCGGAAAGGCTAAGGAAGTCATTGGTGCTGTCTAGAAATCTGCTGTTAATGCCAGGAGGAATATCATCACTGTCCCCATTACTAAATACAAGACATTTCCTCACAGGTAATTTTGTATTTGTATACGTTTCTTTCTCAATGAAGATTATGGCTGTTGTGGTTTCTTAATTTTGTATTTGTATACGTTTCTTTCTCGATGAAGATTATGGCTGTTATGGTTTCTTTTAAGCGTGGAAGGTGCTAGAATATTTATTAAGGTAATGCATATATGGTGTTTAAGATTTTGTGCAACAGATGCTTTTGATCTAAAAAATGAAAAAGCTGGTTGATTAGGGTAAAATTTTATCCCTTTGGAACTGCACATGCACCTTTTGACGCAACGCTCGAACATTTGGCAGACACATTTCTTTGATAAATTTACCAAGGCTATATTCATAGTGATCCTCTTATTCAACCCCTTCGACTATTTTCGAGCACCTCATTGTATTTTCTGGGCTATGAAAATATTAAACTCTGACCTGAATAGCATTTGCTAGTCTCCACGGATATAATCAGAAACAATGGCTTTGATGGTACTTTGCTTTATTGTATATGGTTCTCTGGATCACTTCAAGGCTTGGAACTTGCAGTTGATTTATGCTTACTGTGGAATAACGTTGAAGAAGTAGAATCTGGAACTGAAATAATCATATTACAATTTGTTCTTTGCCCTCAATCCCATACACCATGATGTATCATTAGTCTCCATTGGTGAGATAAGAATAATTGCTCGGATTATCACCACGGGGTGTAACGTAGAGAGATTTGGGGTGTGGGAAAAAACACAAACTAAAACACTAATACCCAATAGACTGGCAATCAGTCAAATGGAGTGGCGAAAACGATTTTATGTATCTGATCTTAAATTATGAAACAGGGCTTAGTTTATAGTTGATTGCTGATGTAAAGTCCATGTTTGCTGGGAAACAAACTGCACATTTTGCATGTCCATGTTAGCTGGGAAACCTGGTTATTAAGTGCATTGCTAGTGTGTGACTCTCGTGTTATTTGACTGTTATAATTTACCTTTGCTTCATTTAATAAATTTAATTGCAGATCTGAGGCTGACTATGGGGCAGCTAAGAGCATCTCCAATGTTAGACACCTTCTAAAAACTCTATGTGGCAAGAGAGAGAAGTGGAAGGAGGAAAGAGAAGGAAAAAATAGATGAGAGAGAGACAATTTAATGAAAAAGTAAGTGGAATGTGTCTAACATATGTCTACAAAAGCTAGGCAGTGCATTTGACGACCTTGACAATAAATACCACATCAGTTTGTTTAATAAATGTTACCACATCAATTTGTTCCTCCACTTCATCGCCACATCAGTTGGATATTCAAAATAGAAGGTAGCATTGGAGATGCTTTAAGGTCATGCTTAGACCTGCTTCCCCTGGTACCAGAGTTATTGCCGGAGGTGCAGTGAGAATTGTGTTGGAATTGGCTGGCGTTGAGAATGCTTTGGGGAAACAGCTTGGTAGCAACAATGCACTCAACAATGCACGAGCCACAGTGCTGCTGTGCAAAAAATGAGGCAATTCAGAGAAGTTGCTGAAGAGCGCGGCATCCCAATGGAAGAGCTGTGGAAATAAATAAGAGTTAAAGATTCAATTTCATCTTTGTAAAGATCACTTCTCTTCGAGGAAGTTGCTATGCTTTTCATTATTTTTTTGCTCAATCTTTCATGAAGCGAAAATTTGCTTCCTACCTAGTTATGTCTACTGTTAACATGCTTAGAAAATTTATGAAAATTATATCTTTCTTTCCTTTCTCTTTTCTTTTTAAACGAGAAGAGCCATAGATGTCCAGTACATGAAGATGTAGTAGAATTCAAACACTGTTATTGGTGTGTTAACATCGATGGGATGTTTGTCGCGATAAAAAATAACATTGTGTTTAACAAGTCCCATCTCTATCCAAAAATCAATCTTGTTTTTATTTAAGAGATACCCAATTTTAACAAATGGGTTCCTAGCATGATTTTGGTAGTTCTAGCTGCAAATTTTCCATGTGTTAATGAACCACTCAAGCTAAGCTTTTGCTTGTTCAAATTGAGTAGAGGTATAATGTTTAGAGATATAAAACAAGTTGGCCCGGTCTACCTTTAAAGAGGTCCAGAGTTGTCGGCTTTTTGGTAGGCTGTACCGTCCAGAAAAACAAGAGGCCTAACACAGCCCATTTTGGGGTGGGGCGGACCATCAACTGAGCCCAACAGAGTATTTCTGGTTTCAATTATTTTTAGAGATAGTTTTCAGTACACCACAAAATATAAAATAATTTAAAAAATACTATATAATTTTTTTTATTTTAAAAATACTATTTTTATTTTTATAATACTTGTTATATATGTTAAAGTTTATTATATTTCTTATAAAAATTTGTATTATATAATATATTTGTTATATTTGAAATTAAAAATGTTGAAAAGTAATTTTAGAATTTTAATATAAAATCAAGTATGTGACAAAATTATCACTTATTTTTTAAATAACTAAAAGTGACCCGGCCGGACTGCGGGTTGGGCTGGACGTGATCCGACCCTTTAGACACTAGTCATGGCATTTTTGTGCTGCTTACCAGTTTCCTTGATTGGCTTACCAAAAATGGCCATTTGCATATTTGCTTCCTTTGATTTGTCAACAATCCTAAAGATGCACAGTTGATGATATAAGATTTCGTAGATAAACATTCCCCGAGAGAATGCAGTATACTACACAAGAAATTTAATATTTATGCACATGGAGTACACTTCACTTGCATATAACATCCGAAACCTTGAATTAAGTAAATGATAAACAAGTTTTGACTGAGGCATGCAGTAACGAAAATGCACGATTTCAAGTTCGTATAATTTAATCAGTTCTACATAAAAGTTGGATCCCTTGCCCGAAAATCAGGCTGTAGTTGCCATTCCCTTTCTTTAAGATACTGCAACAATGGGGGTTGCTCGGATCTTAGGTCCGTACCAACACCACATACGTAAGGGAATGATCTTTGGTTGCCAAGAGACAGCATATCTCTTCTTTGTTCGTCTGAACCATAAAAATTACGCGAGCCAGCATGCAATTGTGCATTCCCCATATAAATCATCGGATTTGGAGCCAAAGGATTTCCCCACTGATCATAGAAATCAAATCTTGAAACATCGTGTGTGTAAAAACTTCCAAGGGTAGGTGCATTGAAGTGTGCTGGTGATATGTGATTATTGGCATGCTCCATATTGTGACTGTTTCTGTAGTGATACAACCATTCAGAGGAACTCATCCCAAAGAGTGGGGGGTATCCATCAAATGGTTGAACTAAAGATCGAGTTAGTGTATCCAGTATTCGGTGCTGCACCAAGAATGCCATCTGCCTCATTTCCTACTGGACTCCTGTACTTGGGTAAACTCGATGAATTTCCCGTGAACCAAACAGCATCATCAGGTATTAATGGAGCTGAAGGCAACGGAGCAACATAAGGAGGAGAATTATGGGTAATTGGTGAAACATGTCCCTGGACCACCTCGGAATCCTTAGTTTCGTTGACAGAGAGATTTGTAAATGATGTAGAAGCTATTTCCTCAATAGGGCTCAATTCTTGTTTCCCGAGGTCCTTCTGCCCTCTCTCTCTTTCGATGTACGAACTTTCTCTACTAAGGACCCAAGCACTGAGGGAGGGAGGTCCAGCAGGGTGAGTAGCTGATTCCTTCAATGGAGGCTCTCGCTGTCTGAATGTTTCAGTCTGTGCCAAACTCTGACCAATAGACAACGATGTAGAACGGCGTAACCATTCATCAGGAAGTGTTGTCTGTACATTTGTACGATCTAAGGAATTTAGATTACCGGAAGCATCAGAAACATATAGTGGCACGGAGTTATGTCTAGTTATAGGATTGAAAAGAATGACTTCTTCCTCATCAGTGGTTGTAGGTTGGCTATTTTGACCGGGCCGACCTTGACTTTGCTCGGGCAAAGCTTCCATTCCATCAAAATCAACGTTTTTGGATCTACAAGAATGAGAATTTTTTGCTTGGTCAACAGGTTGGATGGTGAGAATTGTGTCCTCAACCCCTTTTACGGATCCATCAGTCTTCTGAGAAGGCTCTTCCAATTTGGGACTGGAAGCAGGTGATGCTACTTTGGTTTCTCCTCCATCTAGATTTTTCACCATCTTTCCTGTATCAAATTTTCTTCCCACCTGATCATATAAGATCCAATTTCGAGTACAGTTGGACCTGTACACAATTTTTATTGCAGCGTCAAAGATACGAGAAAAACGGCTAAGATTCCTGTAGTCGAAATTGGCTATGCATTCCATGTCACTGGTGAAATCCAGCAATGCATGTGCATGAGACACTGGATGAAAACCTCTCAACTCATGATCTTCCCATAGAGCAGTGTTATCTGGTGCAATTTCACTCTCATTTTGATCAAATCGGTTCAGGAAATCGACTAAAGCACCAAAAAAGTAGGATATAGAACTCGTAACCCTTCCATCAGTACCATGTGCTTCAGCTCTGTCAAGGATGCCGGATAACCACTCCACAAACACTAGCACAGCTGGGAATAGTGGGCAAGTTTCCATACAGTCTCCCTTCAGACATCTCTCAGTAATCCGGCCCATGCAAGTAAAGGTTGCAGCCAGTGCATATTGTGTCTGTGCAGATGACTCGGTTTCATCTCTCTCTGTTGATTCCTTTGTTTCCAGGCTTTGAGTCAAGCTATTAACGACAAAGATCAATACACAAACAAGTTGAACAGCACGATAAGGGCCTCTCCTTGACGAATCTACCTGCTGGTAAGATTCCAAAGAGGCTTTGAGTTCCGCATTATCTAATGCCAAAAGTGCTTCCAACCTGCTAATGAAGGAAGCAAGAGCACATGGAAAATCCTCCAAACTGCATTACATGAAAAGGTAGCAGCCCACTTCAGAAACCAATAAGAAACTTCAGATCGACAAGGAGTTTAGATATAATATTATTTGCACAAACCATGGCAATTATACATGCATGTGCCCGCATATATATTGCTACATTTACCAGCTTGGTGAATAGCTGCCATTAGTAGATTATTTTGCCACTGTAGGGATTTAGTTGCAGTTGATAGGTGGCTACTCGTCTGTATCTAAAACATGTGTTTTCTATCATACTTTTGAGACTGTAGATAAAGAATAAGTAGAAGTGATAATTTCAGTGAAAATAATTTCACATGACAAACTGTCTGATGTTAGAATTCAATATTCATTTATGCAATTATAGTGCATATGCCGAGCCTGCGAAGATGCTTACAGTATCTAATCTGATGTGACCATAGTTATAATCAGAAGTCATCCTGCATTTTGAATATCACGAGTATTTGATTGGATGTAGAGTTGGCAACTAAACAAAAACAAGAACCTTTATGTGAACCAGCTACAGAAAGTTCCAACTCAACTATTTTCTTTTGTTTGATTAATATTGAATTATTGCCATATTTATTTTATTTTATTTTGAAAAAAATGACAAACGTCTGAAGATAAAATAAATAAAGAGTTTTGTTTATGGTGCATGTCCCCGTCCTTCTTTAAATGTTGATATTAGAGTTACTTTTTGGATTCTCCACAAACACACTCAATGACCATACAATAAGATCCTGCCAGGTGGAGCTGAACATTATTTGCTTACCATGAACATAAAGTGCATGGATACAATTGAAATTTGAGGGAAATAGAAAACGAAAAAAAGTAACCAACCAGGAAAATAAATTATCTTAGGCATTTTTTTAACAAAATTGGAGTCGGAATTCACAATTAGAAAAAAAAAAAAAAAAAAAAAAGAAAACCATACAAACCATACGAAAGCAGGATATAATTCAATATTTTGTTGTCAAAAGCGAATGACACAGGATATAATTAAAGCAATAAAATGAGGGATGATATTTGTTGCATATAACAAGAACCAAAGCTACATAAAGGAAAAATAAATTAAATATATGTGTATGGAAATAAACTATATCTGCTAGTTAATGCATTATTTTGTTCATTAATGGTAGTATTTTGTGATAGAAGGCTAATACACTGCTTTGCATACCTTGATTTTACTAAAAAGAAGCTCATCATTCTAACAAACATGGGCCATAAGTCAAATTCTCCAGAAGAAACATTATCCGTGCCTTCCAAGTTACCGTTATTTGAAGCACTCTCTGCTTGTGATGTATTCCGCAAGGAACATCTTTCTGATGGATTTGAGAAATCAATGTGTGCGTCCCTAGAAAGTAAATGCAAATGAGATGACCTGTTCTGCAAAATCACAAGAAACAATGAACTCAACATTAAGAAGAAGGATAAATCAAGAACAGGCAAGATTATCCTTTTCTTTTTTCTTCCTGCGTGTGTGCATGAGGTTTCTTCTTTTTTCTTCTTCTTTTTTTTTTTTACTGTTTGGGGAGTGGGGAAGGACAAATATCACCTTTCACCTTTTCAAGGAGTAGCATGAGATTATTCCAGGCATCAGGAAAGGGCTCTTTAACTGCCAAGCTTCTTACACAGTGGTACAAAGCAAGGAAAGAATCACCAACATATGTTGCCAACAACGCCAACTGCAGACATACTAGAGCCTCAGATGCAAATCTTATAATATTATAAATGTTTAAATTATGCAGTAGCACTTCATAGTAAGTATGGTAGGGAAATCTATGCATATCTTACCAGTTGTATTGATGTGATAAGAACAACATAGTTATCTATTACCCAGACATTGTGTGAAGTTCAAGATAAAAGTAAAACAGTTCTCTTCTCTTACTTTAAGAAACTGAAACCTAGAAATCAGGACATATTATTAAGAAGGATATACCTGATTATGGGGATTTCCACTATCCGGCCATGTCCTGGTTGCTTCTAGGTAATAGGTCGCTGCAGTTGACCACTTACAGGCATCAGGTTTCTTGATAAGTTCGGCGTATCGAGCAAGATCCCCAAGACAAACTAAAAATCGATGGCATGCATATTCACATTTATGTTTGTTTGTTGGCTCAACAAAAAATGAGTTGTCATTGTTGTTATCTATTAAGACTTTTGCAGGAAGCCCACAACTTTTTCTAAGTTCTACAATTAAATTCCTATAAAATTCAGCTGCTTTGAACAGAAATGACTTAAATCCTTCCAGATGTCTATCAATGATGCTCTGAGAATCCATGTTTCCATGTAGAGCATCCGTTTTTGTATTCTCTGCATTGGAAGATAGTTGACGTATTCTTTTACGAAATTCGTCAATGTGCTTATAATGTAGCTTCCACAAAAGATATTCCACTTCCTGAAGCTCCACCAACTGATGATTGTTCAAAATGATTTCCTCATAACCAGCCCGGACTTTGTGATATAGCTCTATAGTGTCACTATGTAAAAGACCTTTAGAATAGATTGAGGCCAACAATTGTTTCTCTGTATCAACAACCTATGAGACAAACATCAAACGTCAAGAAATCTTTCCATGATATTTAAACAAAAAAATAAAAAAATAAAAAAATAGGTTTTTTCTGCACCAAAGTGAGAAAATATAATTAACAAAGCTTCAGGACAATCACCGCAAGAAAAGAAGTTTGTGATTCCCTTTGATCCTCAAGTACAGAATGCCTGTCACTGTTCATTGTTACACCTGATCAATCAATTATAGCCAAGCTTCTTATTTGGAACGTACCTACAAGTGGATTCATCATGTGTCAAGACAATTCATCTAGCAACAGAGTTATAAAGGAGAAGTATGCAACAACTGGAAGACATACAAGTATTACACCTTAATAATATGAAATTAGAGTTTTTGTGCATAATCAAACTCTGCTTCGGTCTTACTGAAGTCCAAAAATTACAGAAATTGTGCAAATAATTGCGTTACCATATCATAATAATGGCAGAGTTTGGTTGTTATTAGCTTCGAGTTTGAACTAGAGCTTGAACTCATGGTAGAATCATGTGATTATGTTCACACATGAACTCAATCTCGAGTAACACCATATGTGCTTGATTTTTACTAAATGAGCCTTGTATTTGAACTCGAGCTTAATTCATTTATCAGGAAATGAACATGATGCTGGCTCACCATCAGGATAAACTCTACTTATTCAAGCCGTAATCTCTTAACCCACCCAGAAACTTGAAAACAATTCTTTAATTTCTTCAGCAAATAACTGTCCAATAATCATGATCCTTGCATAACTAAAATATATGGACAGAAAATACTGAACCATAAAATATACATCGAAATTAAATTAAATTCACACCCACAAGATATTGATAAATCATTAGGTCAAAACAATTTTAAACCCTCCAAAAGAACAATTGCAAAGCATGATTTGGGGAAAGGAAAGGACAAGAAAAGAAAAAACAAGTAGTAGTCAAACCCAAAAACAGATGCATAAAAACAATAATTTAAAATAAGAAAATATCAAACAGAAACGCAACTAAAATCATCAAACAGCATCAAAAGACAGAGTACCTCAAGAATTTATGGAGACTAACAACTGAGAAACCACTGCCCATCAATTCTACATAAACACTTGGAATCGGGAATTTTTCTAAGTGGAAAAGTGGGTTTTAGCTACCTGCTCTTGTTCTGGGTGTGAAACGGATAAAAGGAGAAGGTGACTGTTCTTGATCATTTTCAAGAAATTATCCTTCTTTTTGGCAGTCTCCGCAAATTTTATCTTGTAACAAATTAATGCTACGATAAAAAGTAAAATACGTTAAACTGTTAAAGTGGAAGTGTCATCATTATCGTTTTAGCAGAGGAGTATCTCTTCTAGTCCAAGCTATACCCCTTCAAATAGATTTGAGTGATAAAACAAATTTTTGAGACAATAAGGTTTAAAAAATTTTTGAGACAATGTCATAGTTTTTTTTTAACAAAAAATTATGTGACACAATTAATATTAAATGTCCATGATATACAACTTATTTTGCAATTTCATCATTAATTTAATAATCTCTATCCAATCAATACTTTCTCTCACTCTTTTTTTAAAAAGCTAATAATAATTTGCTACATTTAGACAACAACATTGTTGCGTTGGAGAAGTTTTTTTTATATAACGTCAATATCTTTTGCCACATATAAATAGTGGACATTGTTGCATTGGAGATGTTCTTAGGGACTTGATCTAATTGTCCACAGTGACACTTGTTATGCACTCATTAGATGAGTGTAAATGCCCAATTTACACTCATTTAATGATTGTAAGACACTTGTGGTATTAGATCAAAACCGTAAAAAATCACTCTAATCTTTTGTAATTTTTGTTTTTTATATCATATTTGCTTAAGACCATGTTTTTTAGTCACATGTCATTTAAAATGAAATTAATATAATTAAAATGCTCTTGTTAATAAAAATATAAAATTTTCTACAAATTTTTAAAATAATAAGTTAATAATTAAAAATTTTGGGCATACAAAAATCTTAAATATGCATAATAGCAAAGTTCTAAAATGCGTAATGCGTGATGAGGCGGTGAGGTGAAACATCAATAATTATACGCTTAAGCGTGTGTGTGCAAAGTCTAGAGCGTCAAAATACGTTTTCAAATATTTTTTTTAATACTCAAATTTTAAATTTTAATAACATACCCTACCATTTGCTGATTTAGATTACAAAATAACATGTATAGTTTTAAAAATAAAATAAAATAAAACATTAGTTTTCAAAATTAGATGCACGATGTATAATGAAGAAAAATTATATTAATGTTACAAATATCATGGTTCAAAATATCACATTCAACGTGTTTCAAAATTAAAATTGCAGACTTAATTTTAATAATATAGCCTACAATTAGATTACAAAATAACAGACCCAGCATTACAGTTTTCAAAAGTTAGTAAATTACAACTATCTTAAATATAAACACAAATTACTTAATAATTTCTTACAATTAAATAACATAGCCTAACTTTTGTCAAACTTTTTATCGGATTCTAAGTCAAACTCTTCTTCATCTAACTCATTTTTCCTGCCATTCGATACAAAATCATTTTTGCCTGGCTCCCTTAATTCATTTTGATCATTTCTCTTTTGTAGGATGTAAAATTTAGAAATGGTTTATTTTGTTCCAATTTAGAAATAAATTTAAAATATAGGCTTGCTTTCTTGCTATAATACGTGTTATATGCGATTATTCTAGTTTATTCTCACCTAATCACGTTTATTACATATATTAATGTCTAGGTGGTCAACAAAAAGAGTTGACTACATTTTTTCGTACATACCTTCAATGCGACGCGCTTTGCAAACGCATCAAGTGCCGTTTAAGCGCGCCTTTTAAAACATTGCACAATAGTGAAAACTTTAATTTAAAATTTATTCAAGAATTTGGTAATAAATAATTTAAAATTTACAATTCAAGTAAAATTTTGATAAAAAATAGTATACGTTAGTTTATTATAACATTATCCACCCTCCAAATATATTATTAGATAATGATCGTGTTATATAATAGAATGCTCAATTAATTTAATATATTAATCATTATAATATTTAAAAATAATAATATAATATCCTTGTTGCTCATTTAATATTTAATTATACTTATAAATAGTTATTTTGTTAATTAAGTAGTATATATACGTATAATATAATGTATCTATATATATATATATATATATATATATATATATATATATATATATATAGATATATATCAAAAAAAAATTATACTAATAAGTAAAACAAATATAAGTAAATTTATATGATTAAAATTTAAATTATGTAAAATAAGTTTGTATAGCAAAATGTGTCAATTTATAGATTTTTATAGTTTACTTTGAGCAAATTAGATGAGATATGACTCAAAAAGTAGTTAATGGATGAATATGATGATATAAGTTAGTGTGATTTGTTAAACACAAATGAGTGCCTATAATATTGTCATAAATTTTAAATAGTATCTCTGATATTGTCTCTATTTTTTATGGTCACTAATCGCTTTTGAATATTCATTTTTTTGTTTTGACAAGTAAGAGTGTGACAATTCAAAAAAAAAGATTTTTTTCAAGTTAATTTAAAATAGTGAGAAATTAAAATCATAAAATCATAATAGTTAGATTAATGTTGCGTTTTTATCTATTCAAGTTGTTATCTCATGTTCAATCAAGATGCCAATTTAAATTAGATTTAGTTAACGTAAAAATAAAAATAGGTTAAAGTGGACAAGCGAATTATGTCAAAACAAATTATTGAAACTCAGATATAGCAAGGTCATGCATCAATCAAAAATTATGTTTCACGAGATGGTCGAACTAGTAATAAAAGTGTGTCAAAGGCACAATTTAAACTTTATTATTCAACTTTTTTATTTTTTTATTTGAGTATAATATCAATTCCGATATCAATAAAACTTCATGTCAACTATATATCCCAGTCAACAAGGCCTCCAAAGAATAATATTGTTGCCCAATACAATTACTATTTACTAAACCAACAAAAGATTAGAGACTCGAGATATACAATTAGATCAAAACAATGTCAAAATTCTCTTTCTAAATATGTTTAATTAATCTATATAAAATTTCTATTTATAGTCGGGACGACCTAGTGATTGACCTTATAAAATACCATCAACGAATTTATGGTAAATTGATAATATAGAAAATTTGTCCCTAACCTTTTTTTATCTGAATTTTTTTTTTTCAACTTTTGAGAAATTAGCAAGTTCATTTACATGGTTTCTATCATTTTTTGTTATAAAGCCAGACATGTAACTTGCGTGCACTTTTAATAAAGGATGAAATTGTCCGAGGACAAAATTTGACAGAAATGTGAAGAGGATTAACTTTGCTAACTTCTCAAAGGTTGGTATAAAAACCAGAAGAAGAAAAAGTTAAGAACATGATTGCTACTTTTGCAAAAGGTTGGGAACTAAATTTACAATTTATCCATGAAATTATGCATGGTCCGTGGCCCCTCAAGCTCGAAGTAGTTGGCGTTAGGTTAATTAATTGGTATAATTCAAAGCTAGGTGTTGCCTAATAGGAATGTGGAAGTATTTTGAAACTCCGATCGTCAATGGTTATGGCCCTCTATTAAGTAGCATTAATTAGTGTTAGGTTATTGATTTGATCTAATTCAATTATTCAAGCCACTGGATAAAGCATCAACTGCATTGCACGAGATTAAATACTACCAACCCGCCAGAAAGTACCAATCTTATTGATAGTATTGATAGCTGCCCTTATTACGATCCTTGTCTTTGGACAGGCAATTACATGCAATCATCGAGAGTCGATAAGCATAGTTATTTTTCTCCAAAATCATTTGAACTCTATCGAGAAGATTCTGGTCTTAATTTTCATTTCTAATTTAAGAATCGATATTTGATTCGATTTCAATATTGTAACTACATAAACTAATTTACTAATTTATATGAGTTTACACGAATTTACACGTATTCAGAATAATATATAAGAACTTCTTAATCAGGAAATAATAAACACTTGACCATCGATAAGCATGGAAGTGAAATTAGAAATTCACAAAACACTTTACGTTGTACAATTATTTTTGTTTAAGCGTAGTTCAATTTTGTAGTTGCATATAGCATCGTTCTATGTATAGAATTAGATAAGGCTTGTAAATGGTTGCTAGGGAGTGAGAAGACGGAAATGAATCTACAACTATAAGTGGATAAAAAAATTCTTTGTTAAATTGTCAAAATTAATATTAAAAAACATTGAAAACTTGACCAGTTTGATGTTTATTTAAGACAAAAGAAATTATTTCTGAATAAGTTTTTCTTTATTTTATTGTTATTCTCCTCGTGAAAGAGCATGTCCCTCTAGTCTCCCAAAGGTCGTGTAACATTGGTTAGCCTCTTCGGATTTTAAATATATTTTGAGGCTGATGTTAGGTCTACCTTCTTGATACATTATTTAGTGCGACTTTGGTACGTTTAATTAAATAAAATTGAAGGAGATTAAGAATAAGTATATATCAATTGTCTAGTACATTCTTAGAGTATCTTTAAAGTTTGAAAGACTCTTTAATTAAATGTAAGATGCTATCTATTTTAAAAAGTCAATATTTGAAATCAAACTCTAACATACTATTTAATTTAACTTTTCAAACTAAAGAAGGAATTTGCCTCTCTATATATTATTTAGAGTCAAACACATTCTCTATTTGTATTTTATAAACTTTGCATTAAATATATTACAAGTTTTAATTCTTCACTTCTTGTATTATTCAAAGTGAGATACTTATGCACGATCTTCCCTTGTGAATGAGATAGATTAATATTTGAAAAAGATTGATAATAAGTTATTTCAAAATTGACCATTTATCTTGTATTGACAACTAGTCTCAACTATTTACTATTCATTTTCATTGAAACAAGACTACTACCCCTCATTCCAATTCGAATCTTCATGATTCAATCCTCGTAAGGGGCTTCTCATGTTGAATGAGAGGAAACTATGACTTGGAACAATGGTAAGAAAATGATACTCTTCATATAAACTTATGAGAATGGGACTAGCACCATGGGGCGGATTCAAAAAATGATATTCAGCCAAGTTGAAATTTAAAATAAGTCAAGTCCAATTTTTATATATATATAGCAAAAAAATATATAATTATGGCATTACCTATTGAAGTTGTGTCCGTCGAACTTTAACAGCGTAAAACTCATCTATAATAGAATCTACATCTATTTTTTCGACAAATTCTCATTCAATGTAGAGAGTCATACAATTAGCAATAATCTCATCATCCATTATGTTACAAATTCTCGCTCAGTAGTCACCATTAATACAAGTGGTGACAGTACAAGATGAATCAATCTAATTAGTATATTGTAACTCTCCGACCTTATACTTGCAACTAAGAATTTGCATAATTCAAAAAGTGAAGACACTTGAAATTGAGGATTGCAAATTACATCATAGTCATAATGTTGTAACTCAAAATCTCAAAGAATGAACCTCTTGTTGTGTAAAATTACCAGGATAGAACCCTCTTCAAGCTTGCAAATATCATCTTTATTGAATGATTCAAAAGAATTTCGAGGATCCAAAGCAACAGTTAGAGAGATGTGTTCTACTGATAGCTCATTAAATCTTGTATTTAACTCCATCAGCTAAAAATCTATTACTTCGTTAAAGACATTGAAGTGGTAATGATGCTCAAGTGTAACTTGCTCATGAGAACGATCAATCTATAAAAAGAATTTAGGTTGGGTATATCAACATCATTTCTTGAGCAAAAAGTTTTTACTTTATGAAGAAATTATATCCAACCATCTTCTCTTAATTTTTGAAGAATAACTTTTGTGGTAGAGACAAATCTGATAGCAACCGAAATGTCTAGAGATCTTTTTTGAAGAGCTTGATGCCTCAATGATATTCAAGTAGAAACACATATCAATTCTCAATAATAATCAACTTTTTTTCTTTTTCTACTTATTAAAATTTGAAATAATTTTTCAAAATCAAGTAAATATCATTATTCATTACTCAACAAAAAGTCAACAACCATATAAAATTATAATTTATAGATTATCAAATAAACAAAAAAAAAAAGGGAGCAAAAGAAAAATAAATTCAAGATGCTCAAAATATTCAAAAACGAGAAAAAAATATTGTTTGGGGCTATAGATGTGGTCGACATGGGTAGTTGGCGATGGGAGGTGGTCGGTCGAACTTCGTGGAGGTGGTTAACTGGTTTTCTTGCTAAAGGCAATTTTAAATCGCTGGCCTCTATTCTGTGTGTTCAGGAAGACTGACGGAACTAATGAAGGGAAAATGGCAGTTGGGTTTGGGTCCTTTTGGAATTGGCAGTAGGTTGGGATTATTGGGTTTAAATTTTGGGAAAAATTCAAGGTCGGTCATTGATCATGCGCTCATAAGCTCCAAAGTCATATGATCCAAATTTAATACATTTAAAATCATATTTCAATGTTAAAAAGCAACGTGCCCCTGCAATTGCAAAAGATACTAATTCAAACACGATATTGTTTTATTATGATATTGTTTTATTAAGATATTGTTTTCTATAATATTGTTTTATTAAGATACTGTTTTCAATGATACTGGTTTATTAAGATGCTTTTTATTATGATATTGTTTTATTATGATACTGTTATATGAAAAATGATTGACGTTGTTTTATTTTTAATATTGTACACTAGTTTTTGTTCTATTAGAGTATGTTTGGTCATGTTTATTTTAAACTCTTTTTTTTCAAACTTATTTTCAACCACATTTAATGGGACCCACAAGTTTTATTAACTTTTCAACCCCTTCATTTACCAATTTTTTTAAATCTCCAAAAAAACTATTTTTAAACTCCACCAAACAAACACACATTCAAAATTAAATATTTTATGGTTGAAGTAATAGTACTATATCAAAATGCTCCATTAGTAGTACAAGATCATTGATATTATTTTCATTCAAAATGCTTAATACTGTTATTTTATTGAGTTTTAGTTTGTGTATTTAATATTGTTTTATTAAAATATTGTCATGTATAATACTGATATATTAAGATACTTTTTATCTATGATACTGTTTTATTTATGATATTGTGCTATACTTTTATGTTAAAACATAACATTTGTACTCACCTAAGCATGTATTTGATAATAAAGTGCTTATGATATTGTTACACTTGCTTAACTTGTTTGCTATCTTTAACCATATGATATTTTTATCTATGATATTAATGTACTTGTTATATTAATATAATAATGTGTTTTTGATATCGAAATATTAAGTTAATTTTATCTATGATATTGTAATATTAAAATGTTGAAATACTAATATTAATAAAACACTGTTTGTGATACTGCATTACGAGATATTGTATTTAATAAGATACTGTTTGTGATATTGTTTTCTATGATATAGTATCAAACAACACAATAGTGACATTTCGAAACATATAAAAATGTTGATGTATGTGATACATTATCAAATGACTCTTTTTTTAGAAGCTCAATGGCCTAAAAAGCACATGCAGTAACAAAAAATATGTTCCATATAGCATCCCAGAAATGAATGAGAGAGGCACGCAAACTTTGTCCTAGGAGGGCTATATAGATAGAATACATCCTAAGCTAAAGGAGCTTTATAGAAACATTAAAACAGGGGCTATAAAGAATTTTAAAGCCTTATAACTCATATTAGAGCATATAAGCTAATGGTAACTCCTTTACAATGCCCCAAGAGAGCATAAAAGGAAGATTTAAGTCTTCAACTCAAGAAAGTAACTCAAGAGCTCTAAAGCTCTAGTTCTAATTCTAACTCTAACTCCAACTCAAACTTCTAATTGTAAGAGATCATATCCTCCTTCGGGGATTCTTAACTACTAAGAAAGGTACGATTCTTACTCTATTCCTTAATCAGACTCAAGAATGTCAGGCCATGAACTCCAAGCTCCAACTCCAAGCTCGTATGGCCTATAAAGTATAAAAAGAACACAAGCAACAAAGGAAGAGTCTTTAAAGAGCCCCTTCCCCAATACAAAGAGCTAGAAACAAAAAACTCAAGATAAACTATTCTTCCTTTCGGTTATTAATACAATAATAACATCATACATGACTAACAAACCTCTTGGTCTATGTCTATTCTCTATCGTTAAAAGCACATAGAGTTATATTATTTGACTTAAAAGCACATGGTTGAGTTATGTTATTATTCAACGGACATAGAAAAATTTTCTTAACTAGTTAGGTCTGTGGCTGTGATGAGAAATCTTTTGATATTGATTTAAGATGTATGTAAGGCATTGATGCAAATAAAGTCTCAATATCATATGTATTTTAAGTCTTTGCAATATTTTATCTATTTTTAACTAGTTAGGTACTATTCAATTTATGATTAAAGAAATTAAAGACTTTAAAATTTCTTTTGAAATTAATCTTCTATATGTATCTAAAAGGTTATTATATGCAAATCAAGTCTCAATAATCATAAATGTCCCAATTTTAAGTCTTATGCAAATATTTTATCTTTTTTTGTCTTTGATGATAATTTCATTTATATGTTTCTAATGTGTATTGAAAATTAAATATTTTTCAATTTTTATTTCTCATTATCCAAAAATATGAATATATATTAAAGACTTTAAAATAAATATTCTTTTGATAATAATAATCTGTTATAGTTAATAAATCTAAAAAATAATTACTCATTCTAAAAGCTATAAAAGGGAGAAACAATTTTGGACAATTTTACCTTCATATATTACAACTTTGGACTATTTTACCCTCCTACATTAAATTAAAATAATCCAGAACCCTTTCATCTCCCGGATTATTTTACCCTCCTACATTAAATTAAAAAATCAAAACTCTTTCATCTTCCGGATTGTTTTTTACCCTCCTACATTAAATTAAGAAAATCCAAAACCATTTCATCTCCTACCATTATTAAACAAAATAAGTTGTTTTGGACTTTTAGACAATTTATCTTCATTTCTTTTTTTCACTGTAGAATACAAATAATAGGCCCTAAAAGGGAGAAACAATTTTGGACTATTTTACCATCGTATATTACAATTTTTGGACTATTTTACCCTCATACATTAAATTAAAAAAAATCCAAGAATAATAGAAATAAGATACGTATCAATAATAGATTGAAACCATTATTGAAGTTAGCCTACAAAGTTTTTTTCGTCTAGAAAATCTGAAGCCGCAAGTCAATTAAATATATAAACAATATACAAATACGCATGATCATGCACAACAATTAAAAAATACACTGTAACATTTATAGTCCAATGTAAATTATTATTTTTTTGAAAAAAGAAGAGCATTGAAGATGATTATTCACATTAACTAACAAAAACTACAATCACAAATACAAATCTTCAAATGAAGTCTTTATGGATATCACAAACTACATAATTACCTTAAAATAAAACTATATTAAACTTCAAATTAGACCTTAAATAAGCTTAATAAATTGTTAGTGGAATGTTAATTACTATTAATCTTGTAACTGACCAACTCCGTTCTCACAATTCAAAGAAAATATTTTCAAAATCCAGTAATTAAATATAATACATGGAGATTTAACATTTTCAACTTTTAAGGACTATATGTGGTTATAAATGTTAAATTAGGAGTTCAATTATAATATTAACTCAATGACAATTTAGAAAATATAAAATATTAATGACCCTAAAAGGGAGAAACAATTTTGGACAATTTTACCCTCATATATTACAACTTGAGACTATTTTACCCTCATACATTAAATTAAAAAAATCCAAAACCCTTTCATCTCCCAGATTATTTTATATTAAATTAAAAAATTCAAAACCCTTTCATCTTCCGGACTATTTTACCCTCCTACATTAAATTAAAAAAATCCAAAATCATTTTATCTCATACCATTATTAAACAAAATAAGTTGTTTTAGACTTTTAGATAATTTATCTTCAGTTCTTTTTTTTACTACGGAATACAAATGATAAGCCCTAAAATGGAGAAACAATTTTGGACTATTTTACCATCGTATATTACAATTTTTGAACTATTTTACCCCTACATTAAATTTAAAAAAAATCTAAAACTATTTCATCTACCACCATTATTAAACAAAATAAGTTGTTTGGGACATTTGGATAATTTATCTTCTATTTTTTTTTCAATGCGGAATACAAAGTACAAACCTTTGAACAAAATAAAGGATTGTTTGGACATTTGGACAACTTATCTTCAGTTTTTTTTAAATACATATTACAAAAGATCATATGATGATTATGTAATGGATAAATATGTATTTAGGATCATAAAATTGGACTTTTTACCCACCTATTTTAATTTTGGATTATTCAAATTGTTTATTTTAAATTAAATGTCCAAAATCTTTTTTATCCCACATTCTTGATCAATAAATAATAATTTGTTTGGATCATCTTTATATTTTATGATGATTTTTTTTTTAATCGATCATGAATAAAAGATTTGGTCACGTGATGATTTTCAAATAAGCAAAACAAATAACAAACAAATGTTTTAAAAAATAGGATTTATGATTTCAAAAGTTCTTTTCGTAATCGAATATTAATAAATTATATAACACAATCTCATTAAAAAATTTCACAAAGAATATTATTTACAAAGATTCTACTACTCCGATAAAGACAATATTATATAGTCAGTCATTACATTCTCTTGAAATATAATTATTAATTATTAATTTTATTTTTCATAAAATGCAGATGGAGATTCATATTAATATATTATCAATTCAATAAAATTTGATATCAAAATTTCGTCAATAATCAAAGCTCAAATCATCAAATTGTATTCACTGCGTTCAAGTTGTGTTAGTATTACCACAATATAAAACTCATCTCTAATTGCAATATCAACAACCGTCTTGTTTTACTTTTACTGCAATTACTACATTAATATTTTAACTATTAATAATTAAAAAATAATAATTTTTAAAATATTAAAATTAACAAAATTATTATAAAATCATGTGGAACACACGTCTTTCTAACTAGTTTGAGAACAGTTGTATGAAGAGGAAAATGCTAAACTTAATTAAAAAGTTTAAAATTATCAGCAAGTAGAGTCATGCACTTGATATTAATTACATTCGTCTCATTGATATTTGGTCGTGATTAAAAGCGGAATTTTAGTTGCTTTTACGACCTTGGATGCCGTTTGATTATAATTGAATAATTCGATTGACTTGTCAAATGTTGTTTGAATGTCCACGCTGAGTCCAAAAGCTATTTTAATGTTATACGTAAATGACGGTACAACAACCATAAATGACCTTAACATTGCGAAACATTGAACGAAGACTACTGCCGCCAAATAATGCACTTGGAGCCTGGAGGTGGAAACTCCGCAAACAATAACCGTTCGAACTAAAATTATATCAAGATGCACAACGACAAACAAACAAAACTCAAAGGACACGTAACTGCTAACTATTGTTACGTTTGGATTTTTTTCATCTTTCAATTTACATGTACATTAGAATAATGGTGGGTATTTTATCCGGAGAATCGAACAGGAATTGATTCTTAAAAAATAAAATTATGAACTGAGAACCGATCATATTCGGATCGATTCTTGGTTCTTATACTGAAACCATAAATATCCGACTTGGAACTAAATTTCTCATTTTTTATATATTTTTATTTTTTACAATTTATTCATTCTGACCCAACCCAACCCAAAACTATAGTACTAAAGATAAGAGTCCAAGACCCAAACCAAAAGTTCAAAATTCACCACTCCTAAACTCAAACTTAATTGATAAAATTTCAAATACTCAAATCTCAAAAAATTTCAATCGTTATTTGTTCAGATACACAATACAAATATTGTCGTCTATCTAACACTCTCACTTAACACACAGTGAGATGACGAAGGCGAAACTCTTATGTAACTACGACAAATCATTAACTTTGAGAGATAAATTTTTTTTTTTTCTAATCCTAATTTATGGGTTTGCAATTCTGGTGTGTATTATTCCAGTTAAAATTTATATGTTTCAGAAATTTTTTAATATTTAACGTATTTTAATGTTAACGGGTTTGCAATTTCTAATTTTTTTAAAGTATATTGTCAACTTAATTTTTTTTTTTTTTAAATGTTATGATTAGAACTGAAGGGTTTAGTTCCAATAATTAAGTGGGACCGAATAATTTTATTTACAAAATACTCGAAGTGTAACAGAAATTTCGAGTATTGAAATACCCGGATCGATCCACAGCCTATATTAGAAGTAAATAAAAAAAATTAAATTTAACAAATCATAGTCCAACTTTATTCACCATTACCATTTGATCACCCAACTTTGAAACATTATACATTGTTCACTTATTTATATTGAATCATGGGTAATGAGTGAGCAATATGTGATGAATGAGAAATAGTTTGAGATTGATGGGTGAACAATAAGTAATATTTCAAGTTGGAAGAGCAAGTAATAATATTTGGTAAAGTTAAATAATTATTTATTAAATTTACTCTAAATTAAAAAAAAAACGTCTATATTAATTAAAAAATACTAGTCAAATTTAACATCTTATTTAAAAATATTAATAATCACTTATTGATCACAATTAATGAAAATCATTGTTACTTAAATAAAAAACAACGGTCTCTTTTTATCAAAAAAAAATAAAAATTGCACCATTCTACCAATTATTTCGACAATTTAAAAAGATGCAAAATAATATTCGGTAACACTGTAACAAATTTTGCGGTCAACAATATGCATTAATAGAACGTTGCAACAAATGAAATTTTTAAAAACAAGACAGTCTACTTATAAAATATAGACAACAATAAATTATAATAATAAATGTAACTTGAAAATTCTTCCAATTTATGAGCAACAATAGGCAGTAACAAGCATTCCAGTACAGAAAATTCAAAGGAGCTTCAGCAATCTTCTGTAATCTTCGTGACTTTTGCCTCAAGTGTGTTGCTCTATGAAAATTGAAATAGCATAATACAATCGTTTGATCCATGTATTTACATCCCCTAAAACACACTAGGAAATGGAATAGGAGGGGATGTGGACGGCGGCGGCAATGGTTTGCAGGTGCAGATTTGATGAAAGATAAAAAGAAAGTCGGAAGCAGAGAGTAATAATGGTTCAACTAATATGACAGATTGCATATTCGTTCTTTGATTTAAAATTTTTTCTATTAATTCTCTTTAATCTCGTAATTAATGTGATAATTGAAACTATTTAAATTAATGTGATTTTCAGTAATTATGATAAAGATAAAGAAGTAACTTGCAATTTGGGGAACAATAGTACAATTTGTCCCTTTTCACGTTAGGTTTGATACTCTTCTTTTCTCTGGAGTCAAAAAGAGCATTCGAGTATGTTGGAGAGTCACTAAGACTGCCTTGGCATTATTACTCACCGCAATTCAAAATTTCAATTAATGTGTAGATGGATTCAAATAAACTGAATTGGGTCATTTTTTATGTCCCATAGGGTCTTCCTGGTGGACCCTAAAATCATGGCTTCCCACTCATTTAATTTCCTTAAGACTAGTCGTACCAATACCCGTACTCAGTTGACTCAAGTTAATTAAGTTGGCTTTCAAGTTCGATATGGTAAATTAAATGCGGCTTTGCATTAAAATGAGTTCGATATGGTAAATTAATACCTCCCAACAAGCATTTTTAAATACCCGTAAAAAACGAAATAAATAAATTCATTTTAATAATCAAACAACCCCTAAATACCGTAAATAAATAAATAAATACATCTCCTTTTAAATTATTTATAATTTAAAATAGAGATTTAATAATATTCAAATTTTACTGCCCACATTTATAAAAGGTTCGTGTATTTGACAAAAAATAAAAATCTATCTTGTATGTGAAAAATGTTACAAACGTAAATATAAATTAAAAATAATACATAATTTGTTGGTTTTTTTTTTTTTTTTTTTAAATCTAACTTTTAGGTGGAACTTCCCTTGGCATTTTCTCCCCTATCGGAAAGACAAGAATAAGGCCAAAGATTCCTTGCCCATCCACGGTTCAAGGATCCAAAAAATAAATTTTAACAAAATATTATAAGTTCAATTTTCTCCAATATTACACCGCAAAGATGACTTCTTTTACTCATCTTGTTTCGAATTACAAAACGTTTTGTCGTGTCAATTCCAAATCATATATGTGATTTCATATGTAAAATGGTAGCACAAACAGACCATAACAGAACTAAACTGCCAAAAAACAGGGGAATAATAAGAAACTCAACATTCTTTAACTTTCAAGAATTAACAGCACTAGAAGAACCTGCAACTCTAGGTAAGGTGACCGGAAATAATGGCAAGAGTCGGGGCTCCGAATCCCTCGGAGTGCTCACCGGTGACGGGTGCAAATAAAATCCCTTCTCTTTAATTGCCTTGTTTTCTGCCTCCATATCCAAATTCTTATCGCTCTTGACACTCAATGCAGACCGGTTAAACGGGTCAGAAATGAGGGGCGTAACCGGGCTGAGCACCAGTGATGGGAAATCAAGAATACTGGGTGATAGAAGTTCCGGTGTACCGGTTCGGGGTGAACCCGAATACCCGGATTCGAATCCACTTTTGTTGATCAAGGGGCTGATGTTGAAGTTTTTGAAGCTGCTTCTTCGTTCACAGAGCTTTGTTGCGGATTTTTCCTTCTTAAGACCGGTTTTGATAGGCGGGATCGGATTCTTGACTGGGTCGGGTTTAGCAGCTTGGCGGGCGGTTTCGGTGGATCCGGTAAGCATTTGGACTACTAGTTTGAAGGAAGATGTGTCCGCCTGGACGAAGGTGGTCGGATAGGGGCTACTGGGTTCGGGTCTGGTGATAGGTATGGCGGATGGCTGTGATGGTGGTGATGGGTGGTGATAATGGAGGCCATTACTGAAGGCGGCGGCGGCGGTAGTTGTGGAACTGCTAGAATAGTTGGAACTATTTCTATTTGGTGATTGAATAAGAGATGGTTTGTAATTTTCTTGGATTTTTGGTGGGTTGTCCATTGGTGGGTCTGTTGTTATGTGTGTATGTCTGTGTGGTGGCGGAGGGAAGAGTTGAGGTGGTGGAGGGAAGAATTGATTCAACAACGTTATAAGTGCAAAGGAAAGTGACGAGACTGGAGAAAATTATTGCATATTGGCAATTTGGCATGACTTTGATATTTTCTTAGGTTTCGTAAGAAATGTTACGTTGACGTTGTCATCTGAAGTGAATCCAAGTGTAACTAGATTATTGGTCGCGATTGGAATTTCAAACTAGATGATGGATGGGACAGAGTAGAAGAAATTGTCAAAACAACTTTAAATATTTCCAATGGGTATATGGTATATGGTCCCTAACCTTTACTCTCAGTATGAAAATAGTCTCTCACTTTTGTTTTTTAACACAAACATCCTTTAACCTATGTATTTTAGTTTGCAACTGGTCCTTATTTGATGAAAAATATCAATATGCTCTTAGTTTTAATAAAATTTCAGTTAAATTCTTAACCTTCGCAAATGGTGCTAATGACTCTAATACTTTTATTTTTATAAAAAATTAAAGGAAATTAATGATTTTTTTTTTTTGAATTAAGACTTTATTGACCAAATTAATAATATATATAAATTATTTTAAATATTTTACAAACTTATGAAATAACTAATATTTAAGTTCATAATCATTAACAAACGTGTTAAATATTATTAATTAATTACATAATTTAAAATTTAAACTTTTATTTTATGATTATTACAAAAAAAAAATACTTTTATTTTAGAGAAATTTATAAAAGTAGTCAAATGCGTAGCAACTTTTAATAACATTTGAAAAAATAGCAACTTTGGCAAAAAAAAAATCATATATACCATTTTGTAAAGATGACAAGTTTTTCTTTCTGGCTTTCAAGATAAGTTATCTACTGATTTTTTTTAATAAAAAAACGACAGTTGAACTATCGTTAAATTTTTTTTTTTTCATTTCGACAATTAAACTGTTTGTAAAAAAACTAAAAAATCGACAGTTGAACTATAGAAATTCTGAAGAAAAACGATAGTTGAATTTATAAAAAAAAATCGACAATTAAACTATCTGATCGACAATTGACTGTCAATCAACGGTAATGTTATTATTTTTTTACAAATTATACTGTCGTTTTTATTTTTTCAGAATTTCGACGGTGGAAGCATCAAGTTGCTGTTCGATAGCAGCTCAACCTAACATTTTTTTTTTTTTTTTTTCTAGTTTTCACATTCTTTTTATTCTACCAGACATTAATTCATGAACCAAATTTCTTCTAATAATGTTTTAGCAATTATATTTAACATATTTTCAGAAACTACCTAAACTAATATAGCACAACACTTATTGAATTTTTGTTCTTTTATAACTCAAATTAATCTAGTATTTCTATGTTAAATAAAAATATAATAAGATTAGTTGTCTATCATAAATTATTTACATCATTTTTAAAATTTGTATATCTTAATTTTTGTACTAGTTTTTTGCATCACTTAATAATTACATATACTTAAAGAACAATAAATTTACATTTATTCTCTTATGAAAAAATTTAATTAATTTGACTATAATAATAATTTTAGTACGCTAATTAAATATTTTTAAATAAGGTACTAAACTCATTTTCACATTTTATAACAATTATGAACTCAACTGCAATTTGTTCTAATTAAAATTAAGGACATGTTAGTCTTTTTTATTAAATAAGGATAAATTGCGCACAAAAATATATAGATTAAAGATGTTTGTGCTAAAAAATAAAAGTTATGAACTATTTCTATACTAATAAAACAAATGTTAGGGACCGTATGAACCATAATCCCTATTTTCCATTTACCATTTAAAGTAGACGATAGACAAAAGTTTAGTATGATGCCAAAAGCTTGTTTAAATGAGTTTTTTTTTTAGCAAATTTTGATATAAAAATTGATTAAATGTGTGGTTGAAAAATTAATAAAAATTGTAGATTTTATGAAATGTATGGTTAAAATTAATTGTTGATTTTTTACCATAATTTTTTAACAAATTTTAATATGTATTAAACAAATATTGAATAAAAAATTGCACTACGCTCCCTCAACAATTAATGCAATTGCACAAATATCTCTTATCTTCTTTAGCAACATGGTCTCGACCTATTATTTTGGTGGTTCGTTGGGTGATTCGAACTGGCTTTAGTAATTTTTTGGAAAATTCGTAATTTTCGTTTCGAATCTTTTCAACATGTTACTAATCTATCTCCAACTAATTTTTATAGTACCAGACATCTTCAACATTTCAATTAATTGTAAATCACGTCTGTAATGACAAATAATGACGTCTCTGTCATCTTCTTTAAATAAACAAAAATAAAATAGAACTAAAAACAACAAAAAATTATATAAAAAAAAAAGTCACATAACTTTCAAAAAATACAAAATATCTTCTTTTTCGCCCCCCCATTTCATGCCACCATAGTCGTCACCTCCACATCTCCATCTTCTCCATGCCGCCACCAACATACCATAACCTCCTCAATCTGTCATTAATGGCAAATTTAAGATAGAAAAAATTTCGCTCCTTAAATATGCTATTAAATATTTATTAGTACCATAAATTCACCAACTTCATGGTCGACTATATTTTCCCTGCAATTAGAAATTGTATGGTGAATTTCTTTCTTTTTAATTGTATTTTCACTTTAATCCAAGATATATATAAAGATAAACATCCAATCCTGTTTTTGCATTTTGAGTTTTTAAATTCTTGAAGAATTCGTTTTCTTAATGGCTACTGTTGTGGGGGTGTGGTTCTGCACCAGGTTCTTTGATTCATTTCAAAAATTTTAAGAAGAAAGTGAACAATGGGTTTAGGGTTTCATGTGTTTATTTATCTTCTGCTGTGAGTTATCCATGAAAGACTTTTATAATTCGCTATGACGTTTCTAAATCCGAGGTCAAGAAAACATAAAGAAATCTCGCTCTTTAGGTTAGTTTCTTACAAGATTCATATGAAAATCTTTATTTTTCTCCGCTTTTAAATTTTTGAAACTATGAATCTTGAAATGTTGTTCTTCTTTATTATCCCATTCTCTGTGTGTGTGTGTGTGTGTGTGTGTGTGTGTGGGTGGGTGGGTGGGTGGGTGGGTGGGGGTGAGGGGTGGTTGCGTGTTTGAGAAAGAAAATATTTTGTACTTTTTTAAAGTTATAAGAGTTTTTTGCAAATTTTTCTTATTTTTTTGTTGTTTTTAATTTTTGTTTATTTAAATAAAATGTGTAATTATCTGTCATTAGGAACGTGATTTGTAATTAATTGAAATATTGAAGATATCTAGTAGGGTGGTTATATTCACACTACAATTTGTTATTCGCACCACATTTTAATTGTACTTAAGATTTTCAACTTTTGTTCATTGTTGCAATTATGTTCTTAACTTTTTATTGTCGAATTCTTATTTTCAATTTTCATTAATTAACACACTTCATTATTAATTATGGTTTCTATCGAGATATTTTGTTTACGTGCTTTGAAATGAGAAAAAATATTTTATCGTACTTTTATATCTATTTTTTTTAAAGAATATGACAGACGAATAAGTATTTTTACGAATTTTCAACAAATATTTTAGTACAGAAACCGTTATCAAATACAAAATATGCTAATTAATGAAAAGTTGAAGATAAAAATGTGATAAAAAAAAATTGGAGACATGAGTGCAAAAAATATGTTCATAAATGTGATACAAAATATGTTCATAGATTAAGGATGTTAAATGTAATTAAAATATGGTGGAAAAAAAAAAAATTTGTGTGAATATAATTACCTTATCTGGTAGTATAAAAATTGGTTAAAGATATATTAGTAACATATTGAAAAAGTTGATGACGAAAATTACAAATTTTCCTATTTTATATCCTCTTTCTTTAAATATTTATATTTCTTTTAATTAAAAATGAGAATATAATGGTCTTTTTGTTAAAAAAAAAAAAAAAAAAAAAGAAATGTATTTTTAATAGAAATTCGTGGTCGCAGCCTTGCAGCACAAAAACACATAGATCAAGTAACGTTTTCAAATATTAAGGCAGAGTAACTACTGGGTCAACATGCTGGGAACTTATAGTGCAATTTTTATACTAGAGGGCTGGTCTTTCATTCTGATTTTTATAAGAACCCATCGAGGGATCAAGACTATTTCATTATACACTGAGTCCGACTATTTAATTATTGTTGTATATGCTTTTCGTCCTACAAAAATTAGCTTACTTTTATTTTTATACAAATTAATGAAATTTAATTAATAGTTATAACCATAAAACTTATTTGTATTTTTCTTAATATACATTTACATTGAATAATAATAATTTATATTTGTTGATATCAAGATACATCAAATATGAACATATTAAAAAATTAAGAAATAAACTATACTCTTAACAATAAAAATAAATTAGAATTTGTAACAAATGAATAAAAAAAAATATATATTTTTTTATATAACGAAGGAGTAATATATTATAAGATGTTTTTTTCTTGATCCAATAACTGTTTACGAGGAAGGGAAACCAAATCCACACGATAATCCATAACGTTACACATATATCTATGTGCTATTTGGTGAATTTGATAAGACTTGATCTATTTGGTGAATTTGAACAATCATGTTATCAACTACTTATATATTATCTAAACATTCGAACACATTTAGTGAGCAAAAATCGTTGTATAAGGGAGAGTGATTGTTGACTATTTGCATTATGACGATCAAGTCACTTGCCGAAAAAAATATTGTGTGTGGAGAGACCAATAAGTAGAGCTTTGGTTAAGTTTAATATTGTGTATTTATGTTCTTTGAACCAATCGTATGTATTTATAGATGAATTTATGTTAATTTAGGTCAAAGATGGTACTGGCCTAATTTAACACGTGTTGCATAGTTGTCCTCATTGTAATATTGTTTCTTTAATAACAGAATTAACTAATTGGCGATTATTTTCTCAAATCTCTTCTAACCTCATAAGATTCTGCATCGGATTTTTAGGGATTGACATGGTTATTTCTTTATTAAAAATCCCTGTGGGACCCATGTTCCAACTGCCAAAGCTGTTATATCACATAAATTAAGAACTCAAGGCACAAGGCTTCGCTAATTGATCTTCGTGTTGCTAAACCTACTAGAACTTGCACTTAGATTTGTTCATGTGGAAGGTTCGCCTTAGGCAAGCATCGGCCAAAGACTTTTCTATGTAAAGACTCTGTGAACTACAAAGTAATATTTTTTATATTGCCCTGCCATTGCCAGGCGAGGTGCATGGAAATGGAGTGAGGCTTCCATGTAGGGCAACATCCTACTGGCGTATACATGGACTCCACACGAATTAGAGATGTGACAATAGTCATTCAAGTTCAAGCTTGATATTTATATTAGATAAATGACTTTGGTACAAGATCGCCATTGTGGACCTCATCTAAGATTCATATTAAGTGAACGACTTGTGCAAAACATGATAGCAGTTGAAATGTTAGTGGGGCACGTGGCAGCTCCAATGAAGTGATACAGAATCGCATCAAAAGTTGCAGAGTTCCATGTCATGATTGCAGGCGTAACATAGCTGCACGTCATGATTGTAGCCACTCCATCAATTCACGTACTGCGCTGCGCGAGGCTGATGAGCGTGAATGTGCGTGGTAAAACAAGGACATTAAATTTAAGGGTGAGATTCCCATCCCTTCTTAATCAAAGGCGCATGTTGTTTCTCAAGGGCTAAGGTTAATTCTTGAAATCATTTTATAAAAGGCAAAACCATGGCTTCACTTTTGCATCAACTCAACACTCATCCGGCGAGAAAAACTTCTTAGCTTTCTAAGTTTCCAACTGCTTTCGATGAATTTCAGGAGGAATTTCTAGCCAACTTATTTTCTAGTTACTTCTCTATCTCCTATCAAACTTCCTTCCTCCTTTTTATTTTTTATTTTTTATTTTTGGATTTTCTGGATACCTTGGGGGTTTTTTCTGCCAAATCACGAAAAAAATTATAAACTTTGTCTGACCGTTTATATTTATGTTCTTGGCACACGAAGGATGATCCACAATCAAGTATGTATAATTTAATGTCGATTTATCATCACAACTAGTTAGAAAGGAAGCAATTCATCACGAACGAAAACAACTTCTCCGTTGGATTTTCAAATCTAGTTGAACCTAAAGTTCGCTCAAGTGAGAATCAGTGCATGCGAGACCTCTCCAAATGACAAAAAATTGAATTTTAATATATAAACTCTCTTCAAGTTTACATATTAGTCACTTCCAAATTACATCTTGAGCCATAAACTTTTTATATGTTTATCTATTTCAACAATTAATTTTCCAACAATCTCCCACTTATTCAAATAAAAATAATCTCAGAAATAAATGATATTTATGCATAAATATAGATGTATTTCGATTTGAACATTAACTTTGTGTAAGTGTAACAAAGTAATTGTCAAAATCATATATAGCTAAAACTTTTTATTTAGCTATTTAATTTCTTATCGGTGACACTACATGCACAAATACTCTAGTATTCTTATATTCCGGTCAATTTTGCTTACCGCTTTTATGGCCTTGAGCTAATCTGTTATTCATCAACTTTTCAAAAAGAAACTCCACTTTCTTTTAAGGTGGCATCACCTCGAAATTTATATGGATGAAATTCTTCCATTATGTTTTTACATTTGAGATACTTATAACTTATACTAAACTTCATTAAAAGTTTATAAAACTCAACTCTCAAACTCTGACAACCAACACTTAAACAACTTGTATAGGACATTTTAAAATAAAGTGTTGTAAACTATCTATTTATTATGATTTGTTTGTACTATTTGAACCTAAAATTACTCATTTCATAATGCTTAATAGAGTTCCCATTATTGTTGGATTTTTAGTAATTGAGTTTCAAACCCATCCACTTGATGTTTGTTTGTATTTATAAAATTTGTACGAAGACTTTCTCCTAAAGTATAATACTACCCACAACTTTGGGGATAAGTTTGAGTTTCTAGTTGTCCATTTTCTTTTACATTTCAATTCTTTCAATCAACTCAAAGAAAATGATTTTCTAATTCTCATTGTTCCTAACAAATTTGTTCAAATGATAGATTACTAATTTTATCACAATAATTATAACATCCACAATTTGGGAAAGATTTCAGATTTGTATATAAGCCATCTTTTATCAATATGCATCTTCTTCCATTATTAGAAGTCATTAACACCATTGTCTTGGGGCAATTTTATATATATACTTCAAAGATCCTTAAACATTGAGTTTCCATGCCACCCATGGTCTCAATCACGCGACTATCTTTAAAAAAAAAAAGCCCTATATATTGTTATCCCTAATAATATAATTTCTCCATAACACCGTCCCTTGATATCATTGTCTCTTTATTAGATAGACACTTCTATCACAAAGACACCATTTCATGTACTTCATACACTTCTAAAGTAGTAAAGTAGGTGACCATGTAATTTTCTTTATAAGTGCACACTTAATAATAATACATTCTTTCGTGTTACATAAATAACAAGCATGTCTCTAGGATTCTCAAATGACAAATCACCAACAAACTAAAAGAAATACATATTTATGCAATTTCAAAGAACATGATATAAAATTAAGACAAATTAATTTTTCTGCAAATTACAATAATTGTCTTTTGACACATCAAAAGAGATTATTTTTCAATAGAAAAACACAAACTAACTGTTTAATAATAAATAAAGTCCATATATTGACTCATAAAGATGAAGTCCTATTATGAAATTTGAAGGAAAAGCATGTGCTACAGTTGGCAAACGTCGATTTGAAATTTTTTTGAAACTCTTGGCAAATAGCTTTCGTAGATGTGATAAGTTTTTAGTGAGTTTATACAAATCAAAAGAAACTCAAACACTTAATTTCTAAAATTTGAGATTTCTTGAGGACAAAGAAGATGTACATTCATGTTCTTGGCACTCAAATGATGATCCCCAAATCACTTTTATATAGTTTAATGACCATTTATCATCACAACTAGTAAAAAAGGATGCAATTGATCACGAAAAGTAGCAACTTTCACCAGATTTTGAAATCTGGTTGGGTAGTTTAAATTATAATTTTAGTTGATTAAATTAGTCAAACATATATTTTATTCATATATTTTATAAAATTCACAAATCTACTATACACTCATTATTCACACATTAATAAAATCCACAACCTATAAATACTTAAAAAATTATTTCTTCCCACCAAATATTAACCATATAGATGTCCAGCACAATTGCTGGACCTCTTCAAATGAATGAGCCGATTTCACAAAATTGCATATTGATATATGAACTTCCTTCAAGTTTACATATTAGTCACTTCCAAATACCCTCTTAACCTATAAACTTTTTCTTAGTTTATATTTTTGCCATTAATCTTTCTATCTCATTTTTTTATTTGAACATAATTTTCCAACACTAACATCAACGGCTATTTTTTTGTAAAATTTATTTTGAACTCTTTTTTTTACAAATTTATTTTTAACTATATATTTTATGAAACACACAAATTTTATTAATTAGATATCTTAAAAACTACTTTTAAATTCTACTAAACATATACTAGAATTACATCATGTTATTTAGCTCGAGTCTTTATTACCTTTCACTTTATAATTTATCCATCATGGCACGTGGTTCTCTCTCCCTCTGCAATCCAAAACCCCCCTCCTCTCCATGACTCCATGATTCCACAAAATCTTTTAGGGTACCATTTCAATTATGCTTCTAAATTGGAATCCCATAAAATTTATTGACGTGTGTCATGGCATTAATCATGAGTTTTACATCGGATACCAAGTCGTGAATACTAAATTCCAAATATTTTCTTATGATTTCCATCAAACAGACATAAAAACGCATTGTCAAACGTCAAGCTAGCAGAAAAATTGATTGTCATGAAGAGGTACAATGCCCTTTTAGTGCAACTTTTGCCCTTCCACTTGCTTTTTAGAGCAGTGTTCTTGACCAGATAGACTTTAACTTTTTTTGGTTAATTATAAAGAATCATATAAATTTTTATCACTTAATTTTCAATCTTAATGCCTGTTTCATTTTGTTAAAAATCAGTTTTTTAACAAATTTTAACAAAAAAATGAATGAAATATATAATTAAAAAGTTGATAAAAATTACAAATTCTATTAAATATATAGTTAAAATTAATTATTAACTTTTAACTCAAATTTTATCAATTTTTTAAAGTAAAATCAAAGAAAAGCTTCATATTATCCTCTTAGTCATATATTTTGGGTGTAAATCTGTAGAACCAATTCTCTTTTCCCTCTTATTTCTGTTTGTAGGTAAAATCTATTGCTGGAGTCTCAGCCTATTGAAAACATAGCTTGTAGGTCCTCAACTTAATATTTTAGCATTCTCAGTTCTCAATCTTTCATTTTTGTAATATTTCATTTCCCAATTGACGACTTTACAACAGTATTTAATTTACAAACCCAATTTTTTTTTTTCTTTTTGTTTACTTAAATATAAGGGTAAGTTGTATTTTTAACAAAAAATTGAGTGTAATAAAAACTAATGGTAAAATTGTCTATTAGTAGGTGTGGCAAGGAGGCGAGGTGAAGGTTTGGGGCCGGAGCGCCCGCCCCCTCGCCTCGGATTTTACCCCATACCCGTCCCATTCCCCGATTAAAGGGCGGGTGGCTTATCGCCCTATTTACTTCCCCGTTTAATTTTTTTTTTTATTAGTACGATTTTTCAAGACTCATATTGGATTTTCAAAACCTTCTGCTCTATTAACTTAAAAATATTAATTGAATTTCAAGCAAAGTAACTTTTAGAAGAGTCCAAAAATATTTGAGAACAAGTTACAGTAACAAAAATAAGTTGACAAACAGGGGCAAAAATTCAAATGGACTTCAAATTACAACATTCTGATATTAAAACACACAATCGTGGAAATTAAATAAATTATTAAAATATTCTGCATCAAGTTTTACCACTGCTTGCCGAAGCAATAAATCAAAATAGGATTCACAGCTACGCCATAATAACTAAATTTATTACATATTATTTGAAGGGTGGAAAATTTAATAAATTGAAAAAGCATACCAATCAAATCTAAAATTTAAAAAATAAAATAAAATTTCGGGACAGAGCTACCTTGACCCCAGCTCGGAGCAATTATCCCTGCCCTGTACCCGCTCCAAATATCCGATTATCCAGGGAAGGAAAATTCTAAACGGGGCGGGAGACCGGGGGCAAATTGCCATCCCGACTTTTAGGGACTCCAATGCTATAACAATAAAAAGTTTGGGACTGAAGTTGTAAAAATAATAGGTCGACTGACGTACTTGGCACATTTGCCAATAGATTAAGATTCCAACTGTAATTTTCCCTAAAGTCCAGCTACTGGCCAGGGGAAACGTGAGGATTGGATTCTAAAGTTTTTCCCGCATGAAAAGTCGCATTCGTGTCTCCCTCAAGTGATACAGCCGAGATCCATTGATGAGCGATAAAGAGCAAGTGTGTGTGTCTCTCTGTATATATACGAGTGTATTATGTATACATTATGTATATGTACATACATTGAAAGCAAAGGTCAATTCAAAAGGTACGAATATAGATATGTCTGATACCGACTATTGAAATCTTTTTTTTATTTATTGCTGTAAATCAAACATGATAGGCCCAAAAGAAAGCTGTGACACTGGCAGTACTTTAACATACATAATCACAAAGATAGTACAAAATCCTGCATCTAGTGATGGCATGGCACTTTCTTGGCTGGCTCAAAGGCGAAAGGCCCAACTGTGAAGAGCTGAAATGGAAGTGGCTTAACCGGTGGCTTGAGGCTGGGAATCAAGATGGCACCACTGGCTCCGCTGCCCAGATTGGTTGGGACGCTGCATGTAACCAACGGTGATGAAATCAGAAAAACCTTGCACTTGTGGAATGCAGCTGTAGTCAGCTTCGATGGCTTGAAGAAGAAATAACCATTCTTGTCTGTCTTGGTTTGTTCGACTAGTCCCCACTTGGTATTGTTGCACTTTAGCTTTACCACGGCCCCTGTACAATAACAGAAAAATCAACTTCAAATTTTGCCCATTATACTGTAAATAAGAAAAATGAGTTAAAATCTTATGTCACACACTATACTAGTTGAGGAACAAGTTTATGAACTAACCAGCAAGTGGAGAGGCTCCCAAGAGGGTTCCAATCCCTCTGTACTTGCAGGACTTGCAATATACAACACCTTGAACACCCACAGCCTTCCTGATGGGTGGGTGACTTGGAGGAAGAGTTGGAGGCTTCGCCGGTGGGTGGCTAGGAGGCTTCACCGGTGGGTGGCTAGGAGGCTTCACCTGTGGGGGGCTAGGAGGCTTCGCCGGTGGGTGGCTAGGAGGCTTCGCCGGTGGGTGACTAGGAGGCTTCACTGGTGGGTGGCTAGGAGGCTTAACTGGTGGTGACGTGGGAGGCTTAACTGGTGGATGAGAGGGTGGCTTAACTGGAGGGTGGCTTGGGGGTGGCGTGGGGGTGGTGGTGGTGGTGGTGGCCCTTGTGGTGGGGTGCGGGAGCTGGAGCAGGCGGGTGGACTGGAATTGGAACCTTGGCAATTCCAACGGAATCACTAAAAACTGTGAAGGAGCTACACAGTAGCACCAAAAGCACAAGAACTTTTCCTAAACCGAAGGCCATGGTGCCCAAAAGTGTGTGTTTAGTGAACTGAACTTCAAGGTTTATGGAGTGTGTATTTATAGGGCTTTCGAGCGGCATATTCCGTGGAATTTGTGAACAAAAAAAAAAAAAAATGTTGCTTAAATAAAACAACTGGACCTGCTTTGTAGGGCAGGCTTATCATAAAATGATAAGGGAGTCAAAATGTGTCGGATTACTTGGCATATGTAAATACAGTCAAGACACAACCTAGTTTTGAGCTCGACGGAACATGATCTCTTGCCCACTTTTGAAGTGTCAATAGATAAGTAATTCAAGATCAATAAATAGTCTCTAATTTTTATTTTTAATAATACAACAATTTTTAACATATATGTTTTGGTGCACAATTTGTCCTTATTTGATGAAAAAGATAAAAACGCCATTCTTTTTAATTAAAGAAATTTTCAATTAGATTTTTAACATTTGCAAAAAGTGGAAATGTGTCAGATACTTTAATGTTTTTATAAAAAATTAAAAAAGTGGAAATGTGTCAGATACTTTAATGTTTTTATAAAAAATTAAAAGAAACTAACAAATTAATAATATACTACATTATTTTATATATTTTATGAACTATTATAAAACAAATAAATTTAAGCTCATAATTGTTAACAAATGTGCTAATTAAAATTATTTTATTATTATTAAGTAATCACATTATTTAAAATTCAAACTTTAATTTTATCTTTACAACATAAAAAGAAAAATAATTTTGTCACAAACTTAATACTCAAATATTTTTATTTAATTAAGCTATTCGTTTATTAACTACAAATATTATGGCTCAAATTGTGTTCTTCATATTTTAATTTATCGTTCAAAAATAAAGAACACATAATGTGTAATTTTTTTTTTTTTTTTTATGTTAATAAAACATAATAAGATTGATTCAATGTCATAAAATTATATAAGCTATTTTATTATTTATTTAACTTAATTTTTATTCAAAATTTTCATATTACATAGCAATTACATATACCTAAAGAGCATACATTTGTCTTTTATTAAAAATTTAATTGACACGATTATAGTAATATATTTAATATGATAAATTAAATATTATTTAATAAATGTATCGGACTTATTTGCATATTAACAAAGGTTAGGAATCCAATTGCAATTTTTTTTTTAATTAAAACTAAAGTTATTTGTTTTTTTTTTTCATCAAATAAGGACCAACTGCGCACCAAAACATATAAGTTAGGGACTGTTGCACCAAAAAACAAAAGTTAGAGACCGTTTTCACACTAAAGATAAATATTAGAGACCATTTGCTCCAATTTTCCTCCATTAACTATGTAAAAGGTAATAAAACCTAATTTTCGCAAGGACAAGTCCAGTCAAGCAACTCTGCAAAATTCAATTTACACTTGTAAGAGTTTGTTTGGTATAGTTTATAAACTAGTTTATTTGATCAAAATAGTCAAATAAACTAGTTTATAAACTAGACCAAACAAATTTTTATTAAAGTTTCCATAATTTGCATTTTTAACTTTCATTTGAATTTTGTAAAATAATATGCTCAATTATATAAAACTATGATATTTAAACTTTCAAAAGTAAAGAAACTTTCATATTTATGATTTTCAAATAGCAGCACAAGTAAAATTTCACAACTAATTGACGACAAGACTTAGATAATTTCAATCTCGAGTATAATATTTTATTACCTTGTTATAAATAAATCATTAATGATAAGAGAATTTAAATGCTTATATTTTAATTTCAACAACTCTTCTAGTGGATCTGCTTCACATGGAGAGGAGCATGTTAAAGTTTGGTAATTTGCACATCTTACAGGGCTCACAGTTCCAATTGACTTGTTTATGTTACTCTCCAATAAATAGATTCCAAATTACTTAAATGGTTAAGAAAATTTAATTAAAAATACTTTAATTTACCAAATAAAAAAAGATTTGAAGTGCATAGTGCAGTGTGCTTAGGTTAAGAAAACAGTGGTTAGTGTTCTAAGCTTCTAACTTACGCCATTGAAACTTTATGTATTTATTTTTGGAACCATGCATTTACTATTGTATTTTTCGGTCGATGATTTGAATTCACATTAATACAGTATTCCCTGAAAGCAGCGTAATTTAAGCATGAAATGGCTTTGTTATGTTTTTTCACAATGCGTATGAACAGTGGTAGATCTAGGATTTTAAAGTCGTGGGGCAAAAAAAAATATTGGAGGGGGGGGGCTTGGGGGGCTTTCGGGGGTCGAGGCAACCGAATTTTTTTTTTTTTTTTTTTGACAATCTAATTAATCTACAAGGAAAATATAATAACCAAATTCAATTTACAAATTCACATCACAAATATCAACATACAAAGCAAACAAACAATCATTCATCCATTGACTATTTATCTCTATTTCAAAAACAAAAAAATATAACAAAGTTACAGCGTAACATTAATGTATTTAATCTTCTATTTTTTGGCGGTGAAATAGACACGAAAATGAAGGAAATGAATTGGAAAAATGAAAGTGAAAGTATAAAAGTCAATTGTGGACCATTTAAAATAAAAAAAATAAAAACAAAAATTTGTCCAATGGGCATGGGGACCATGGTCAAATCCGCCACTACGTACGAATGTGCTTGTTTATTAAAAAAAATTGTACGTTATAAGTAGGGATTCTACAATATATGTAGATAAAAATTATGAGTCTTATGAAATGTGTAAATAAAAATGATGATAAAAATTATTAAGAGTGCGATTGATAGAGATTATAAAAGTTTATAAATAGTTTATTTGAAAAATAATGTTTGAAAATCAAAAATTTATAATAAAAAACCCAAAACGATTTTTAATCTAAACCAAATTCAACTAATTAACAAACATGTTGTAGTCTATCAATATTTGTACAATAATAGCAAAAAGTATCAAAATACGAATATTTCAATTTAAAAGTCGAGGGCCAATTTAATGTATAGATTGAAAAAGGAGACTAGAAAAATCAGGCTAAAGTCTTGGGATTGGAGTTATCAAGCGCCAGTAATAATTGTTAACGTGCCACTGGACCTAAAGTAATCCAACAAATGGGAAGCTATAATTACTGTAATATATAAAAATTCTCAAACTAATATTTTGGACTCAACGTAGATCCCGCAATGTTTCTTGTGTTTAGCACGACGGATGGCATAAAGTATGCACATTTTCCAACGATGCCCATTGTTTAGCCTAGGTCCAAAACGTTGTTAGTTGTTACTAATTGTATTTGTATGGTATTATATTGTTTTGGATATTAATTATTATAGATCAATATTTAGTCAATTTTTATGGTATATTTAAATTCTAAATAGTTTTTTTTTAATTTAAAAAAAATTAAAATAACCATTTGTCAAGCACAAGCAAAAGTCCAACGACTAAACCACTAACAGAGAGTTTGAGCATCAATGGTTGACATTGAGCATTGTGAATGCATCTTTGCAAAAAATATAGTCAAAGTGGACCGTCATGATAACTAAATAGGCTATAACCGAAGTTAAAACATGACATTGTTATTATAAATATCATTTTACTTCATAAAATTGGTGTGCCAATTTTAATGTTTTTATTTGGAAAAAGTAACATATTTGATCCTCAATTTTTTAAAAACGTAAGGGATATACATATCTTTCAAAAATAGCTACGGACATCTTCAACATTTGAAAAAAATATGCATAGTAGATTTTTAATAATAAAATTGCCCTCTCTTTAAAAAAAAAAAAAAACATGAGTAAAAAATTAATCTAATGTACTCCAAAAAATGAATAATAACAAAGAGATTTAAGTTCTTCTTTTACACCAAATACCACCTACCCATCGATCATTTTCTTACACTCCAGTTTCCTACCTTTCTTAAACCCGTCGGATGATTGAAGAAAGAACAAAAAACTGCACATACTCATGGTATTTCGCTCATCTCCAGCCATGTAGATATTAGACTTGCAAGTTGCACCAGTCAATGTAAGTAATTACAATTTGCAGAAAATAGGTGTGTATAACAATAAAAGAATAAAAAGAAAATAGACAAAAGCGTGAGTGGCTGTTGGCCGTAGCATTAAATTTGATGCAAAGTTGAGAGGAGCAAAACTCTATTTTGTCATAATAGTAGTATTATGATAATAATATTTATTTTTCTAAACTTATCAAGTATAAGTATAAATTTTACGAGTATAAAAAAATAAAAAATATAAGTTGTTGAATAAAATTTTATCATCCTATTTTTGTAGTTTAAACATATAAATATATAAAAGACGTTTTATTTTAATTAGAACCGATCAATTCTTTTATTTATAAGATCTTTGTTTAAAAAAAAAATTAGATAGAATTATATAAAAAATAGGAAAAAAATTATGATCGTCAAAACTTTCCCACACAAAAAATCATTACAATCATATAAATTTCACTAACCCAAATTCTCAAATATCTTAAGAAAAATAATATCCAAACTTTATCACACTCACTAATTTCTAAAACTCACAAAGAGATGAAAAACAACTAAGATGTTAGCTTTTTCTTTCTCTAAAAACTCTCAAGTCACGTATACAAAAGAAAATAAATTACGTCAATCTATAGTTAACGATGCCAGCAGAGGTGGATGTAGGAATTTTTTGAGCCCGACTATTACTAAAAAAAAAATTGCACGGGTTATTACTAAGAATTTTTTTTAAAAATAAATTCTTTTTCCGGTGCCCCCACCACCCCCAAAAACCGCCCTCACGTATGCCCTAAAGTTCTTCCAAGTTTCGACTACAAATGTGTCCAATATTTGAAAATTTGTTCGATTTTATTCACTAAATATAATATAATACCATATCTTTTTCCTTTTCAATAATTGATGCATTTTTTGATTTTGGCAAATTTTGAGAAAATATCTCAACAATCTCCACCTTAATGAAAAACGAGTAAAATATCAACCATATCTTCTGCAGTTCTTCATCTCGATACTTAAAAAAAATCGATAAAATTTGACAATCTCAATTCTCAAAACAGATAATTATTATACTCCACCATATAAGTATAATAACTTAGAATTAATGAATTCTAAGAATTTTATCGGCTCATATCGAATAAATTTGTTGAAATATTAAGGTGCTACTCCTTTGCTTGACTTACTTGGAAGTTCATCAGCTATTGACATCAATTTCACCACACACCTTGCATTAATGTCAAACCAATGTCCATGTGCAAACATGTAGACCCGCTAGTAGTAACACATCCTCTATGGCAACTAGCGTATGCCACGATGATGTAAATATTTACTCAAGTGACATCATCTTCTCCTATAAAGGGAGACATGTTGTTTGTATCCGATATCGAGCAGTTAGTCAAGTCTGCTCCACATTTTGGACAATTTTTCTTATGTGACCAAGTTGTCCACAATTCTCAACAAGATACTTTCCTTTTCATAGAGTCATTCTTTTTCTATTTTTCAGCAACAAGTAACAAGTTTTTAGATGAAATATTACTTCCACCACTCAATCTTCTTTCTTCGGAAATTAAATTACTTGTAACTTTTTCAAAACTCACAATTTCTTTTCCATACATCAAAATTGATTTTATGTGTTTATAGGATGATGGGAGAGACTAGATAAGTCTTAACACTTTGTCCTCATCATCAATTTTAACTTCAATAGTCTCAAGTTTAGAGACGATCCCATTGAGAATACTAAGGTGGTCTGAAATTTTTGTACCTGCATTCATTCACAAAAGAATAAAATTGTTCATTTAAGAACAACCGATTTGAAAGACTATTTGTTTGATACAATTGTTCAAGCTTTTATCAAAGTTTATTTACAGCAAATATTACTTGAATATTTGTAAGAACATTTTTGGCTAAACAAAGATGTATCGTACTTGCAGCTTTCAAATCCAAATCTTTCCAAACCTCATCGCTCATACTAGATTTTTCATTATCTTTGTCAAAAAAGGGATTGATTTCCATTTCAAAGCATTGTGCAGTCCAGATTAAATCAAAACATCATTGACTTGTACTTGCTTCAAACCAAAATTGATTATTCCGTCAAATTTCTTCACTCATATTTGATAGATATATCTTTTTTGTGCGCCAATATTTTGAACGACCGGCTCTCGATGATCGCTATTGGATAATTAGAGAAAAAAGACTTTATCTATTGAAAATATTTATCGCACTAACAAGATAAGCTTTTTTTGTCAATCCACAAAGAGAACAAAAAATAACGAGATGTTAAAATATATATAAAAGATAGAAAAAATTTATGGATGCCCCTAACGTTCTTCAAATTTTTTTCTATTTGAAAATTGTTCAAAATCAAATATAATATAATATCTAGATATACATTTGTCTTTTTAAATAGATGATTTGATATTTTACGTCTAACTTTAAATTCTCCAAGTATCTCTCACTTAAATTTCTCATTTTTTTTTATCTTAAGAAAAAAATAAAAAAAAAATAACGTAATCTTTACTAAACATATTATAAAATTGAAGTTTTTACTCTTTGTACAAACAACCCACAAAATTATAACTATTATAAAATTTTATGATTTTCAAAAAAAAAAAAAAAAAAAAGGATAGGAGCGGATTAGTTACCTGGACCACTTTAGACTTATAATTTTTCTCTCAAAATCTCTTTAAGTCACTTAATGTTCATCTAGCATTACTTTATAATATAATATAATATAATATTATATCATATTTTTTATTTTCAACAATTGGTGCATCTTTTAATTTTGACAAATTTGAAGAAAATAAATCAATATCCCATTTATTCGAAAAATCTAAAGAAATTTATAGTTAACATATGTCCTACTCTTAATTTTTTTTTTTTAATACTAAGCATCTCCAACTTTTCAATTTTTGCAAATCACGTCCCTATTGACATATTTTGATAGTTTTGCCCTCCTCTTTAAATAAAAAAAATAGAAAAAATTTAAAAAAAAAAAAAAATTACAAATAAAGTTCCATAACTTTTAAACCACCCCCACCCACCCCACCCCACCCCACCCCACCCCAAAACTTCATCTTTTCTCTTACATCAATCCCTTCATCTCCCATGATTGAAACATGATAAAATTTTTCGGGTTTTGATTTGCTAGTCTTGTGTTCAAACTTTCTTGATGAGCGAGTCAGTTCAATCACAACAAAATGTTCTTCACTTCAAAGAATGCTAAAGGGTTGTGGATCTTGAAGAATTTGGTGCTACGATTCTATCGAGGCAGTATCGATTTACGCACGAAATGGCGAGATCAGTACATAAGGCAATTGGCATTGCTTTGAAGCCCAAATATAATATAATATATATCATTTCTTGAAATTTTCAACCATTGGATCCATTTTTGCAATTATTTGAGAAAATAGCAACCCAACACCAATATCAATGGATCCATTTTAAGGGTCAAATTGTTGTTGCCATATGAGGCAGGATTTATTTAAATAGGAGGGTAAAACTATCAAAAAATCTGAAAAAAAAGGGGATGTCTAGTGCTAAAAAAAGAAAATCAAATTTGGGACCAAAAGTGCAAATTATAAATAATAACATGTTTAAATATACTTTATTTGTTCTATAAAGATATGCTTACTTTTATTTTCACACATAATGAAGATAAACACTATAATTATTATGTTATATTCACACTACATTTAATTATATTTATTGCATAAAAGTCCTTAACTTTTTTTATTATCACATTTATGTCTTATATCAGATTCTTATATTTTTAATTAACATACAATGAAGATCTCTATTAGTGTACTTTAAAATGAGGGACAAATATTTAATTGAAACATTTTGGCACTTATGTCACTCGAGAGACAATATGTCTTTAATTTTTTTTCAATAGAAAAAATATTAAGGACATAAATGTAATAAGGGAAGTTTTATCATTAACTTTCAATTAATTTTTTACATCATATTTTAATTACAATGAAGATCTCCTAACCTTTGACGTTTTGATGATGATTTTTGTCCAAACATATCTGCTAATATTCATTCATTGAAATGAGGGACAAATATTTTGTCAAATTTTTATATTTGTTATTTATTTTGTTTATTTAAAATATGAGAGGCAAAAAAATCTTTTTACGCCATCAAAATTTACTTTTTGGACAAAAACATTTATCAAAGACAAATATAAGATGTTTAAATCATATATGTTGATGATAAGAATGTGATAAAAAATAGCTAGAGATATAAATACAAAAATAAGCAATAATTGAAAACTTTTATTACAATTAAAATGTGACGTGGTTAATAAAAAATGTGATTTGAGCATATTTAGAGCATCTTTAATGTTGTCTTCTATTTTGAATGATTAACTAATATAGTGAAGAAGTGGACGTGACAAAACTCATGCGATAATATTTATTATATAAAATTGTCCAACAAGCTGTCCATTTTCAGACAGTCTTCCACCCATTTTATTATTATTATTATTATTATTATTATATTATTATGTCATCTATATTTTTCATCTTTTTTTTTCTTTCTTCATTCTACTTTCTCTCTCCTCATTTCTTTTCTCTCTCTTGTCACATAGTTTTTTTGAAGGGGTACAACATTGGAGATTTTCTTATCCTAATTATTATAGTTGAAAAAGTAAATTTTACTTACGTTTTTTTTAATATACCCATACATTAATATTATGCTACTTTATATTTGTTGAAGACAAGACACATTATATTGAAGTATATTAAGTAACTAAAAAATCAATTATACTCTCAACAAAGAAAGAGGGCGGAGAAGTAATTTGTAATGCAAGAATAAAATTAGAAATACGTATCTATAATTTTGTTAGAGGGGTGAATCGGTATGGAAAATAAATGTTACAGGAGATTTTTGTAATTTTTTTGAAAATACTGGGATGTCTGAAATAGCTATAGTCAGAAACCTTGTAAGATTTTTGTAATTTGCTCTAATATTTTCTATTGTTTGAATGAATTGGGCCGAATGGGTTTGAATGTATACAATTGGGCTTTCTTTTGAGCTTGGTCTAATGAACCTGACAAACTTGCAAACGAACAAACAAGAGAGAGAAATGGAGGAATTTGATCTCCATCATCTAAGTGGAGAATTATTTTGTCTATTGAATATTTATTCTCCATTTAGTAAGGAGGATTATTTTGCTCATCGAACACGTCATCCAGGTGGACGTTTAACAAAAAAGTGTTTAACATCCAGTTTAAACACTCCACAAATGTTCACCAGACACTGTCATGCAGTCAAGAAAATAATTCTTCCACTAGATGGAAGAAAATATAATTTGAAAAATAGAATGACATCTATATTTAATAGAATAATACTATATAGCACACTTTGTTTAACATCAATTTAAATGACAATAGTAATAAATTAATTTTTATTTATTTATTTGAAAGGGTTTATTCAAGAACTAATAATGTCACTTTGAAACATGGCTGGTAGGGATGTCATTGGGAATTAGAACTCAAGGGGCAGGTATAAGATATTGCATCCAATTAAAAGTATTAGACAGAATTAAAAATATAATTGGTCTATTAACGAAATTGAATATAAGTAAAATGCGTGTTCACTATCTATCTAACTTCTTAAGTTTTCTAATAATATGATTCAATGTGGTATTAAGGTAAACTTGATGGCTCACCTATTTGTGGTGATCAATTGAGCATATCTAATTCAACATATCAAATATGTTTCGATTGTTTGAAGGTTGATCAAATATGATTGAGAAATATTATCAGAGAAAAAATGACATGAATTTAAGCAAAATACTGCCTAGAAAAGAAGGAAGTGCAGATGGATTAGATGCAAAAATGAATCCTTATATTACGTATGTTAAGATTTTTGCATATTAATTCAATGACCTAAAAGTGTAAATATTTTCACTGTGTTGATTGATGGTCACGTGCGAAAAAAAAAAATTATTAGTGAGAAAAGGGTAATATGACATTTTGAGTTAGAGCATCTCCAATACTAAACACTTTCTAAAAAATTTATGTGGCAAGAGAGAAATAATCACAGTTTAATGAAAAAATAGTGGAAAATTGTCTAAAATTGGACGGTCTGTTGGATGGCCCTTCTACAATAAATGATGCCACATAAATTTTATCCTTTCTATCTCATTGCCACATCAATTGCACATTCAAAATAGAAGACAACATTAAAAACGTTCTTAGTATTTAAAACAAACTTCCCAACTAAAGTGGACTTATTGGCGTTTAAACCTTTTAGTGGTTTTAAACCTCCCAAAACCAAATCTTCTAAAAACTAACAATCATGGGTTGTCCCAACCCCCTCATATTAAACCCGGTGGAAAAAAAAACTTTAGAGAATTATCAAATATATTCTTAATTAATTTTATTGGCACAATTTATTTTTAACCTTTTAGAAATTACCACAGTTCGTTATTTCCGTCCATTTTTGGCTATTAAGATTCGAAATGACAAATTTCCGTCCTTTTTTGGCTAATTGCTCATGTAGTCCTTAATCTTTTATAGTTTGTGCAGTAACAACATGAAATGACAATTTTTTACTGCCCAAGTCTTTAAATAAACAGAGGATGACCGTTTTTTTTTTTTTTTTTATAATATATATGCCACCTTAACCTCTAAAATGGATGGAAAACTGAAATTGTTCATGCAGTCAATAAAATTAGTTAGGAGTATATTTGTTATTTTTTTGAAAAGTTGGAGACATGTGAAAAAAAAAAAATCCATTAAAATTATAAGCATTGTTATTGAAAACAAAGCCGAGTCTTCATCCATAAGTTTGAGTAAAATTTTACTCTTTAATTTTTTTTTTTTTAAAGTTCAAAATCATATTGTTGACAACCTACGTGGAACTAAACTAATAAAGTTTGAATAAAATGTCAAAATTTAAATCAAATAATATAAATTTTACAATATCAAAAATTTTTTTTTTAAAAGTTCAAATTAAATCATATAAAGAATGTTAAAGATGAAGAATCTCAATTGACCACCGTCCAAAATAGTTAAAAGAAAACGAACTAAACTAATAATTTCGATTTGGTTTGACGGTTTTACCTACAAAATCATACAAATAGAGTCCGTGAAATAAAGTAAGTAATATTTATTTTCTACAAGAATAATTTTTTAAGTAAAAATAAATGAAAAAAGTATAAAGTTGTCTTAAAATCTTGTTAATTAGAAAAGGAAGTACGAATTATTATTTATTAGTCCATATGTATGATTAGAATATGATAATGCTGAAGTCGTGGAAAGAGAGTTTTACCCATGGAGAATAATGTATGGAGGAGATTAGAGTTTCAAAAAGCAATAATCTATAATTTGTTGTTCAATTTAAGGCCACTCAATCAGGAAAAATTAATGCTCAAGTTTCTAATAATCTCCCTCCAATAATCTCTACACAAAACGCCAAGAAAGTTAATTATTGAACAACATCAACAAAAAGAAGAAGTTAAAATTTTATTCATTATCAAAATACAAACCTAAAAACAAGAAGTTCACGACAAATGATCAAACACTCGTGAAAACGCGTGTTAAGTGTAAAATCTCATATTTGATATGAAAACAATAAACAAGATATAGAATAATCCTATCTAGTAGGAATCATGGCCGGCCCTTTAGGGCCTCAACCATTTAGGGACCAAAAATTTTGGCCTAATTTTATTTTTAAATCAAACTACTTACATGTGATCAAAACCTAAATAGAAAACAAGTTCAAATCTAACCTATATTATCTATCTTAATCTAGTTTTTAAATTGTAGATAGTGTAATTTTTCCTTTAATATGTATACATAGAAATATTTATCTTGATTCAAAACGATTTTTCAAATTGTTAGGATTGAAGCAATAAATAAAAAGGGGAAAAATAAAGAACACAAAAGATTAGTCATATAACAACCCAATGAAAGTTCCCTAATTATAATGAAATACTAGGACAACCTAATTACGAAAGTAAATCTCGAAAAACACCCTTACTTAAGAAGGTCGATCCTCGCTCAGCTCCGCGTAGCGCAACAAATTAAGCTCAACAACTTAATATTTTTTCATTAAGTGGAAAAATGTACCATTTTTTAGCTTATAAGTCTGTAAAAAATTTATATTTTAAAAATATGTCAATTTATTAAGAGCCCCATTTAAATTTTCACCTAAAAGGCCCCTAAATCTCAGAACTAGCCCTGGTAGCAATGATGCTTAACCCCAGTCTAGGGGATAGTAGTATCATTGCTATATTGTCTAATGAATAAAACTACATATCAACTTCAGTGCCATCTAAATTGGTGTTTAAGTACTAGGGTGTTAGATAGAATTACTCAAACATATATATAAGCGTTTTAGCTACTACTCAATTAATAATAATGTGAATCTTTTAAGAAGGAATCCTAAGAACCAATAATATGTGCAGTGGACTCATGTTCATCTTCAAGATTCAAAACATTGCAGACCAATTATTCAATTAATACTTTTGAGATTAATTTCCAATAAACCTGTGCTGATCAAATAAGTAGTATGTATGCATTTCTAGAGAGTAGAGGCTGCAAATAAAAGAATCTATGATATTTGGAAAAGTGGAACTCCATATACAAGCATTTCTCTTTATTGATTACTAAAGCACTATCAATGCCATTTAACCTTCTTTTTTTTGTGGTGAGATTTATTCTGATTCAGTTGCTGCAAAAGAAGCAGACTTTAATTATAATTATTATTGCAGAAGTTGGGAGATAATTAGCAAAATATAAATGCATGTTACCTGGCTAATCAAATAGTCCCATCTAATTAGGGCAATTGCAATATTCATGGATGTTTACTATGGACTCTAAAAGGATTAATTGAAGAAAAGAAGCCCATATGCCTAGTGCTGATCAAGTGATTTATACATACGGGTAAGCAAATTTAACTTGAATCATCACCATGAAGAAGTTTTAAGTAATTACTCATCTGATATGCTGAGATCTCTTATTAAGCAGAAACTGGAAAATTTGGATTAACTAACACTACTATACACAAACTTCTTTAGCCTCTCGGATATCCTTGCAGCTTCATCTTCTGGTGCAGACGTCTCTCCAAGCTTAAGGATCAAAGAAAGAGTTGAAGAAAAAGGATTAATTCGGTCTCATTTAAATCTTATCTTCAACAAAAAGAAGGCGCAAACATTTTAATTACTATGTTTATATATATACCTTTGAATGTATTGTGTGGAAAACTGTATTATCTTGGATAGAAAAACTGGCATTGACTACTTCAGCACCTTCTTCATGAAACATACGGATAATTTCAGTGAACATGAATTGACAATCCAACCCAGTTACTAAAGCAACCTCCATAGCTGAACCCATTACATGAATCTCAACGTCTGGTGATTTCAATCCTCCCATTGTTGAACTACTGCACTTTCCCTCTCCAGTCAACCAATTCTTCTTCTGCTTCATTTTCTCCAAATTAATCTGCAAACTTTTAATGTAGTTTGCAGCTATTCCTAGTTGATCTGGCAGAGATACTACTTCCTGCAAAACCCACAAAAAAATGAAAGCTTAACTGGACACAAGATTTTTAATTTCATGCATGTGATGTATCTATGTATAAAAAAAGATACAGAAATGGAGTAAGAACCCTAGAATTTTGATGGGGCAGTAGAGAACTGAGCTCGGAATAGAGAGACTTCATTTGATTTCTTCTATTTTTCTCTATAGTCTTTCTGTCTGCTTTGGAAGAACTAGGGTTTTGATCCATCAAAAAAAAAAAAAATATATGTACTTCTCAACTGCTAATTCCTGAAAGAAGATCTTGTGCCTTTACAAAATATTTCAAGCTTTCATCAAATTAGGAAGCCAAATTTGAATAAAATAAAGGATAACAGGCATAATATAACATAATTATATCATTCAAAGAAAAAAGTAGTGATGGTGGGGTCAGTTTTCCTTGTGGAAATCACATGGACCATTTTTTTGACCATTTCATCTTCATCAAGCAGAGTCGCAGTCTCGCAGACAAGCACTGTCCACATTTCGGCCTCCCAATCAGATCAACACTGACTTGACCCAATTAAAATTAGTTTCTCATTTTATCTGAAATTTGATAAAATAAAAATAAAAATTATTTCCTTTTTCTTTTATTATTTATAAATAGATATTGATTTTAGAAAGGAAATACTACTAGTATAAATAAAAATTCAACTGATATAAAAGGAGAAATACTGTTAATTTAAAAATACTACAATATTTTTATTGTGCTGATATTAATTTAAGAATTTTGAAAACTAAACAATCAACGATATTATAGAGTAATTAATGGATTAACACTAATGTATTTATAAAATTTAAATAGATATAGAATATTGAAGTATTCACTTAATTATATGCATGTGAAATTAGTCAATAACCTTAGATTAATTCAACTAAAATAATTACGTTAAGATAGTTTTATTACATCAAAAACCCATAATATCCATTTTCTTCATTTTATATACTCTTATTATAAAAATACTATTATGATAATATATAGTTTTTATATTAAGCCAAACAAAATCTAGGTTTGGTTACGTGGCTTAGCGCATGTTTGAAAGTGATGAAATTATTTTTTTAAGTGCTAAAATTATAAGTTGTTGGTGAGTGTGTACATAAAAAGTGGATTGTAAGTTGTTGGTCCTATGAAATGTGTAAATAAAAAGTATGTTTGACCAGCTGATTTAAACAATTCCAAACATGTGTTTAATGTATGTTTGACAGTGCTAAATTTTTCTTATAAAATGTGTAGATAATAAATAAATAACAAATTGTTAATTTTACAAAATATATAAATAAAATATATATTTGACTAATATTTCATTTGTTTTGTCCCCAAATTGTTTCAATTTTTACACGTTTAATAATAAGCGAAACTATGTAGTACTTATCATTCATGATCAGTTGTACCTTCTGAGATGTTGCAATATTTGACATACATGTACACACGTTTTTTGCTACTGTTGACCATAGACTTTTTTTCAGTGATTGAATATAAATTTTTTGAAACAAAGTATAATATCACTATTATACAATGATAATTTATAATGAACTTGTGATGCAAAAAGTATATATTAGCATGATATTAAAAATATATAATCACTATCTTGTGAAAATAAGGTAAACTAATTAGTAGCAATATGTTTGGTTAAAAGTAATTTAACTTACTTTTAAAGCATCGTTAAACATCCACCATTCTAATCCCTTGCAAACCCAAGTATTTTTCTATAGTGTCGAGCGTGTTAGAGTATGTTTTGGAGAACTTAAAAGTACTTTAAAATGGACACTTTTTTTTTTTGGACATTGTAAAAGTTAGTTAAAAAGTAACGCTTGAGACTAAAAAATTGCTTTTGAGTCTGCTTAGATAATTTTATAAATATTATTTATGTTACTAGAAGAGTTATTAGAGAAAATAGACTCAGTAGAAACGATCACAAACGAGTCCTTAATATGGCAGAGGTATTGGTCTCCTCTTTAAGCAAGACCATAAAAAAAGTTCATTTGACTACATTAAAAACAGTGAAAACAAAAAGGCAGGTTTGGACTTCGTTGTTATGTAGTAGTGCCCACGTGTTCTTGATTCCTGAAAACGACTTATCTATCATAGTTAATTATTGGGTTTTTGGTGGTGGGGGGTGAGTTGGCATTTCCATATCTGGGCACCTGTATTTGTTGTCTTTTCTCGTGTGAAAGCAAAGGGATTCAAAGGATGAATTCTGTTAGTCTGAATTTCTTCGTTTCATACTAGATTAAAGTCTTGAGTTTATTTGGCTTGCAAATGGAAACAGTTCCACAATTGTGAACGAATTCAAATTACTTTATGACAATCCTTTAAATTGATTATTAGTTTTGTTGACCCTCAATTCTAGTTGAATTTCAGAACAACACTAAGCAGTGATTTTTTGCTCCAAGCGTTATGTCCCTACACACTTTGCAACAAACCGTTGGCTAACATAGGCAGTCGGGGTGACCACCGTATGCGCTCCGATACTCAAATTATAATTCATAGTTCTGCCGGACCGGCTCAACTTAAGTTTTAAAATGTAAAAATACCAAAGTAGATATATTTAGCTTTTCCTTCCCTAAATTATGATAGAAAAAACTTACTTTGTCTGTCTCGTTTCTCTTATTTATAGCGTGAGCTTAAGTGGTCAATGAGCATCTAATTCCTACAAGTGTGTGATTGACCCACGTCTGTCAAGCAGTCACTGTCACCGTTCTTTATGCGTCTGACTTTGAGTTTGCGGACAGTCACTTCATCCCATTTACACCATTTGTCTTTGTCAGGTTAACAGGGCTTCATTACTCCCGTCCCATCAATCAATTCACGTCAGTCCAGTCCTTGCTTAATGCTCCGAACTGATGTTGTTAAAGCAGTCCGGATGACCTTAAGTTACTTTTCATGTGTCATTATGTGACCAATACGGTTTGGGGCCGAGTTGACAACTAAGGTTACACATCGTATACCACTTGGATGCATTATTCTGAAGCGTAACAAGTTTAATTAATTTAGTTTTACCACGTTTGACATGCTTAAGAGTTTCAGCTAATGACAATGTCCAAATGGTGCTAGGATTAACACGTCACACACCACAATAGTCTAATTAGGCCGAGGCTCGAGCTATATAAGATATTATAATTGATTAAAATATGTTCACATTGATCCAATCACTCATCTACACACTCAAAGTTGATGCGAACAACTAGTTCTAACCATATGAGTAGACCGTGCCAAGAGGGAAGTACTACTACTACTCTAGAATTAGTATTCTCAAACGCATCCAATTGGATATTTCTCCATGGACTCTCAATGGTCCCTCTATGTTTGTCAATACAACCAATAAAATATTCTGTTACGTTCCATTTCCACGTGGTGCTCCACCTTTTTTTTTTCGAGGAGGTTGAAAAGAAGAGGTTAAGAAGAAAAGGTTTGAGAAGATGGGGTTTTGGAAGAGGAGGTTTGAGAAGAGGAGACTGTTGTTTTATGTCGAAGAAGGCAGCCATGATTGCATGTGTAGGAAGTCTCCTCTGACACCACGTCATATCCACCAAATGATGGGACGCCTGCCAATACGGTATGTCATATCTTAGCTTCCTAGCATACGGCTAAAAGAGACCATTTCATTAAAGACATTGATGTGACGTTCAAGATGTGACGTGAGGACCCTTCAGATTAAGCTACTTGTCGCACATCGAAAGGAGGTCAATCAATTAGAATTTTCCTATAAATACTAAGGTTACTCCCACAAGAAAATGATAGAAAAATTATAAACTCACACAGCATGTGCCTCCCTCCATCACTTAGAATTTTCCTCATGCCATCACTTCTACGATAGCATGTGTCTCCCCCCACAAACATCATATCTACTCGATTTCAGGCGCATCTGCGTGCTAACAAAATTGTGTGGAGGTCCAAGTGCATAGGGGAATTACACGTAGGAAGATGGGACGTGTCGTTCCTGTTGACAACCATTTTTGGAGGTCAACATTTTCCATATATACGAAGAGAATGTAAAATGAGCACTTGTCATGATCAATGAATACACCATCAATAGACATGTAGAACAATGCTGGGAAAAAATCTCTCAAATGTGCAGCAAACGTAGTGGAAGCGAAAAAATGAGAATTGAGCAAAATAAAGAAAAATACGAATTAAACATAGTTAACCAAACCACCGATAACCACGGGAGAAAAATAATTAATTAACTCAAAAAATCTCACAATATAATTTTTTCGGGCAATTTACATATATATGCACTAGAATGTAAATATTAATTGAAAAATACTGGATTGTATGTATTAATTGAAAATACTCTTCAATCTTAGAAATATACTGTTAATCATTATTGATCATAATTAATGTAAATCAATTACCTAATTAAAAGATAATAATCACTCTCCATCCAAATATATTATCTCCCATCACTCTTCCAAACTATATTCTCTCTCCACAATATATCCATTTAAAAAAAAAAAAAAATTAAATCACTACTGTTTTCTTTCTCTGTCTGTGTAATTGCTTATTACTCCCATTAATGCGTCAATTTATAAGATTGAATCTTAACATAAAAGTAATTTTCTTGTCCCAACCCGTTGCGGATTGTGGCTTCCTTGAGTTTGAGTCAATTCCAACAATCTATATCTTGACTCAAATTCTTCACTAAATCCATGTTCACTTCTTAATGTCTATCTCCACTTATCTTTAATGGTAGGTGCCACCGTTCCACAATCAATTGTAGTAAACATAAAATGAATTAAAAGATTCATCGAACATGACCATTGGTGGAGCCAGGTGGGGCTTTGGGGTCCTAGGCCCTCCAAATTTTCAGATTTTTTTTTAAAAAAATTTAATCAAAAATTACTTAGTGACTAGTTATAAAACTTCAAATTTTTTTATTTTTTTATATTTAATTATACGAGCTAGATTAATCAAATTGACGTTACATAAAATTTTTACTAAATTGACATTTAAAATCAAAAACAAAATGAAAATATTAAATTCAATTCTAGCAGTCATCTTTGACTTATTATTTTAAACTTGTCATTTAACAGGGTTTTTAATCCAAAATATGTGTTGCAAAATTTTCCATGAATACTTTGAAATGGTACCAATAACCTACACCGATAAGTGAAGAACATAGATCGAAAATAAGCCGAAAAAGATAACGCCAAAATTAAATTGAATTTCTAGCAGTTATCTTTGGTTTGTTATTTTGAATTTGTCTTTTAACAATTTTTTAATAAAAAAAATGCATATGGATATTTCTAAATGGTACCAATAACTTATTTCAATAAGGGAAAAAATATAACCCAAAAATAAGTCGAAAGAGGTGGTGTCAATTAAAAGATAAAAAATCGAATTATTATATATATTCTAGTAGCTATATTTGATTTGTTATTTTGAATTCACCTTTTAACAAATTTCAATTCAAAAAATATCTTACAAAATTTGTCGTGAATATTTTGAAATAGTATCAAGAAGAAAGAGATTATGTCAAAAATGAAAATTAAAAGATAAAAATTTTGATTATTAAATTCATTTTAAACAGCCATCTTTGGTTCTTTTTTTAAACTAACTGTCTGACATTTTTTCAATATGAAAAATCCATTCTGCCAAAGAAAAAATTTTAGCCCCCCAAAAAATTTCCTTGCTCTAACACTGAACATGACTTTATGATTTGGCTTCTTTATACTACAATTTTCAATTTTCTTATCATTGGTCAAACATTTTTGGCAATTCACGATCTTTTGTAATAGTAGAAGACTCCTCTCTGTGTAACTCCAATTTGGCAGTGTTGCCTGAAATTGTCTTCCCTATTAACTTGTTCATATTGCCAACATTTTTCCTTTCATTATCGTCAAAAAACTTTTTGTTTAATTTTATCATACCGACGCATGCAGAATATCTATAACCCAAAGTGTCTAGAGCTCACAACAATATCAAACTTCACCTCAATCTTAGAATGTGCATAATCCTTGTCAATAATTGCATCAGTACATCATCTTCACCTTCACAGTAGTTTTAAGTTTTTGATATGGTCTAAAATTTAAGAATCACTTGGAAAATCATAACCTGTAACACAGTAGAATTCATGATTGCGCTTGATATACGTTTGTAGAATCTGAAGCATATTATGATTAATCTCTATCACGTCTCGTTTCAGACTTAACTTTGCAAAGAGAACTTGATCACCATTCACATTACCACTTTAATATTGGCTGCCTCTAGCAAAGTAATAGAGACTCCATTCACCATCAAGGTGCTTTTTCCAATCAATAGCGCGATCATAACTTCTCATATGACTTAGGCAAGGAAGACATCAAATTTTTTGTCTCATCTTCATCTTCACCTTCAATCTCAACATCACCATAAAACAATTCAATCATGTACTTATTAAACTTTTTGAGATGATCCCTGGCATTAGTTTCTTCTTCCATCTTCAACTCATATAATTGCCATTTTAAATATAACATATTTGTGAGGGACTTAGACATATACATAAACAGACCTTCTAATGTTTTTCGTAACTTAAATAGAGATTTCTTGTTAATTTAGCTCTTGAACAAGAGCCAATCTGATAATACTAATTGTGTTCACTTTTCACTCTGCATCATTTATACATCCTGGCCTCTTACGTTGCAACGCTTTGTAAAATCCTTGTTGCATGAAAACACCTTAAACAATACTTCGTCAGATATTGAAAATATTTTTTGTGTCAAAAAGCTCCACCTCAGACTTTGCACCTGTCGTCATCTTCGTGGCAATAACACATAGTATGAACAATGAGTTCTAATACCACTTAGGGTAAAATATCTCGTGTAAACGCATGGAAATGAAAAAATAATAAACGAGCAAAAAAGAGAAAAATACAAATTAAACATGGTTCAACAAATCACCGACCATACAAGAGAAGAAAAAACAATGGCTTATTTGCACAAATGGTCCCTGACTTTTGCACTTACTGCGGGTTGAGGACCTATCTTTTCATTTTTGGCAGTTTAGCCCCTATTTCAAATGTTTTTGGCAGCAATGGTCCTTTTCAACAATTTCCATCCAATTGACCGTGAAATTTGACGGTGGAAGTTTTTTTTATTTAAAAAAGGCTTATTTGCACAAATGGTCCCTGACTTTTGTAAAGAAAAATTTTTGCAAAAGTCCTAATATTTTAGAAAGTGTTGAAAAGTCCTATAACCTTCTAATCCTAACACATATGACCCTAATTTTTTTTGACAATTTTACCCCTAACTTAAATAAATTAAAAATAACTCACAAACCTTTTCAAAAATACAAATAAGTCCTAAATCTTTGTATTTTTTTTACAGATTTACACTTAAAATAATAAAAAGTGTGTCATCGAGTCCCAAAATTTTTAATTTTGTTCACCAAAATAATATTTAAAATGTGTTTAATTAAAATCAGATTTTTTAGTAAAAGTGATTGAAAAATTGTGGGACCATAAAATGTGTGGTTAAAATTAATTGTTGACTTTGACTTTAACTTTTAACAAAATCAAAATTGAAAACAAGCGGGTTCTTAGAGTCTCACAGATTTTGTCAGGTGGTACATTAATTAACAAAAAAATTATACCCATGATCAAAATTTGACCAATTTAAAATTTTAATTTATTTTTCATATCAATTACTAGAGGTGGCAAAATGGGTCGACCAGGATAGCAGTTCTCTCTAGGTTGGGCTAGTCCGATAAAAATTTGATCCGATAAAAATTAGGTCGATTTAGTCAGGTACAACTATTGTGCCGGTGGCAGATATTTTTTTTTGCCCAAGTCCCTACCCCACACTTCAAACACCCCACACCCCGGCGCCCACATTTTACGGGAAGTGATGGGTAGGGTGTTTGAAGTGTGGGGTAGGGACTTGGCAAAAAAAAAATTATTATCGCCTGACTGTTAACTAGTTCTTGGGACTAAATTGATCTAATTTTATTTAATCAATTTTTATTGGACTGACGATCAAACAGGACAGAGACCGGACTATCCGGATCGCCCATTTTGCCCACCTCTAGTAATTGATATGAAAAATAAATTAAAATTTTAAATTGGTCAAATTTTGATCATGGATATAATTTTTTTTGTTAATTAATGTAACCACCTGACAAAATCTGTAGACTCTAAGAACCCGCTTTGTTTTCAATTTTGATTTTGTTAAAAGTTAAAGTCAAAATCAACAATTAATTTTAACCACGCATTTTATGGTCCCACAATTTTTCAATCACTTTTACTAAAAAATTTGATTTTAATCAAACACATTTTAAATATTATTCTAGTGAACAAAATTAAAAGTTTTGGGACTTGATGACACACTTTTTATTATTTTAAGTGTAAATCTGTAAAAAAATAAAAAATTTAGGACTTATTTGTATTTTTGAAAAGGTTTGTGAGTTATTTTTAATTTATTTAAGTTATGGGTAAAATTGTCAAAAAAATTTAGGGTCATATGTGTTAGGATTAGAAGGTTATGGGACTTTTCAACACTTTCTAAAATATTATGGACTTTTGCTGCAAATTTTTCTTTACAAAAGTCAGGGACCATTTGTGCAAATAAGCCTTTTTTAAATAAAAAAAACTTCCACCGTCAAATTTCACGGTCAATTGGATGGAAATTGTTGAAAAGGACCATTGCTGTCAAAAATATTTGAAATAGGGGCTAAACTGCCAAAAATGAAAAGATAGGTCCTCAATCCGCAGTAAGTGCAAAAGTCAGGGACCATTTGTGCAAATAAGCCAAAAAACAATTAACTCAGAAAAGACAATAAAATATATTTATTACCTTCTTAACTTTTCTTCCTGCACAAAACTGGAATCAACGTAAATTTATAAGAGAGAATCCTAACATGATATGGTTATTTTCTTTTCTTGTCCCAATCAGTTGCGGATTGTGGCTGCCTCAATTCATCACCTTCTGTATTGTTTAATTAGGGTTTTCAAAAATTACCACTGTATCCCTCAACTTAATTGAATTATTTGAGTCAACACCTACCCCCACCTACCGGTCCTCAAAATTTCTCAAGGTGACCCAATTCAATCATGTACTGTGTTCCCGGTGAGGTCGCCTCTGAAACTAAGGGCCCAAAATTATCGTTTCTTTTGAGCTTATGATGTTCTCTACACGTGCAATAGCACTTCCAGAACCTCATAGCTTGCCGTGTAATAAGAGAATGTTAGGTAAGCACTACCTAAATCGAGTTCAATAGTATAATAAACAAAATTTCAATCATTCTATTATGACTAATTCAAACATTTCAGTGAATGTAATTTTAAGTCGTAAAGAATTAAAAAAGAAATACATGTAAAAAGATTTTATCATACCAAATATGTCGTCATTACAATTTAAACCTATGAAGTGTTGTATTTTATTATCCAATGGTCAATTTCTATGTCAGCACAAGTTAGGAGGTAGATTTTGTTAAGATCGAACTTTAACCACCTCATATGAAAACCAATTTTGTGTCAAATAAGAGCAGGCTAAACTTTTTATAACATTCAATCACCATCATTTGAGTGACCCAACACATAGGCTTAAGAGCGGCATTGTTGCTCTCCAACAGATTTATATTAAGAAGATCTACTACATGCACTATTCCGTAAATTTATTTATGTACTTAATTACTAGATGCATTCAAATTTAATGTCATATTTACATAACGAGTCTGATATTGACCAAGTATCAATCTCCGATCTACTACATGCACTGTGCAGAATGAAGGAGAAAACCTTCTATTTAAGGCTGTGTGATCGGACTACGATTAAATCCATAATGAACAATTAGATTATCTCTATTCTCAAATTATCTCATGAATCAAAATCAAACTATGGCCTCCTTTTAGAAGTGTTTGGCTAATCTTAATAACTGGCGGATCCAGTGTGGGAGCAGTGCCCCCACTGCCCAAGTTATTTTTGTTTTTGTTTTATAAGTAATTTTAAATGGATGAGGGATGAGGGATGAGGGAAGGAAACTATTTACAGAAGATGAAGGATGAGGGATGGGAACTGTTACTCAATGAAATTTCTTTTTTTTGTGAGAAGTATAATATTGTTATTCTAAACATGAATGGTGTTTATGTTCTTCCAGGGAGATCATGGTGTAATGTCGAAAATCATACTAATTTGCATCATTATAGAGTTGAACTATTTTATTGGGTGATAGACAAATAACTTCACGAGCTCAACAATCGTTTCACAGAGACAATCACCTAGCTACTTCTTTGTGTGACATGTTTGAATCCAAGTAATTCTTTCCATGCTTTTGATAAGGATAAGTTGTTCTGTCTTGCTCGATTTTGTTCATTAGAATTTTCTGAAGTTGATCTTATGGTGCTTAACAATCAGTTGAAGACTTATATAATAGATATCCGGCCTGCTTATGAATTTTTAGAAGTTAATAGAATTGATGGTCTTGTAAAGACATTAGTTCAGACAAAAACGAATGTTGCATATCCATTGGTATATATACTTGTGAAGTTAGCTTTAATATTGCCTATTGCAACTACAACTGTCGAAAAGGCATTCTCAACAATGAAAATAGTTAAGATTCATTTAGGGGTGGCAAAAAAGCTCGTCGGCTCGACTCGGCTCGTAAAAGCTCGGCCCAGCTCGGGCTCGGGCTCGGGCTCGGGCTCGTGGAACCACGAGCACGAGCTAGGACCGAATTGGAGGAAAAAAAAGGGGCCGAGCTCACTCGACGACGACAAAAAACAAGTCGGCTAGTTGGGCTCGTGGGAACGAGCCCACGAGCCAATGGACAAGCCACGAGCCGGCTCGGCTCGTGGCTCCTCCCCAACGGTCACGAAATCGTGACTATTGGATGATCATCCAACGGTCACATTTGTGACCGTTGGCCAACGGTCAGTGGACCTTTTTTTTTTTCTTTCATTATTTTCTTATAAATACCCATTTTCTAAACTCATTTTTTTACACTTCAATCTCTTATCTCTCATTCAATTACATACTCAATCCATTAAAAATTCTCAAATTACATTTTCTCAAATCTCAATATTTGTGTTCTAATTAGTATCTAGTATCTTATTATGTAGATATTACGCTATAATTTTCTACTTCTACTAATTCTTTACATTTCTATTTTCTAGTTTTTACGTTCTAGTTCTACTACATTTTCATCTTCTCATATTTTCTTTATTCTATTATTCCAAATGGCATACAACCGAAGTGATGATGATTTTAGTAGTCTTATTCACATTCCAATTCCAGATGATATTATTGATCAGTTTGGTGGTAGCACTGATCCAATTGATTTGAAAGACGTTCATGACGACGCCGATACACAACTACTATTGGCTCTAGCACTAAACGAAAAGCCACCAAACAAAAGGCTATATCTGTTGGCAGCATTTTCAGTTGGTGCCGACTGGTAAATTAGTGAACGGAGTCCCTGAATTCAAAGCACAGTGTAAACACTGTCAAGAGAAGTTTGCTTGGAACAAGGGGATAGGCACGACCCATCTAAACAGACACTTCAAAAAGTGTCAATACAAACATGGAGGTTTGGATACAAATCGAGCACAACTCCGGTTTGGATCTCGGGGCCGGGTCCGATGAGTCCCGTTCTCAATAATTGGATATACTCACAAGAACTCATGCGACACGAAGGACTATCGGAATTGATAGCAAATGTCGGGTTTCCACTATGCTTGGTGGACAATCCTCATTGGACGTCATTCGTCCAAAAATATCTACAACCAAAGTACGTTAGTATTTCTAGAAATACACTTCGTAAAGATACTATTGTTAGATATAATACTAAGAAAGAAGCTATTATTAATGATATTAATAATTACAACGGTGTTGTATCTTTTACATCAGACTTATGGACAGGTTGTAACAAAAAAGGATACATGGTTGCAACTGCACATTATATTGATAATAGTTGGTTAATGCATAAAAAAGTGATAGCATTTAAACAAATAGACTATCCTCATAATGGAAATAATATTTATCAAGTTTTATTAAGTGTGTTACATGAATTTAAATGTGATTCTAAGACTCGTAGTTTTACATTTGATAATGCAGGCCCAAATAATATAGTAATTGAAAAATTAATGCAATATTGTAATCTACAATTTGATGGTATTTTATTTCATATTCGTTGTGTATGTCATGTGTTTAATTTAATTGTACAAGATGGATTAAAATTTATACAACCTCAATTGGAAAAAATTAAATATACTATTAATTATATTTCGATTTCATCATCAAGAAAACAAGTTTTTGATGCTCTATGTATAGAAAATGGGTTGCAATCAAAATGTTTTGCAACTGATGTTGCCAATAGGTAGAATTCAACATATCTTATGTTTGAATTGTGTGAAGGTTATGAAGATTGCATTACTATCTATTATAATAGCCGACACTCACACGGCTCAGAATATGATTTAGAATTACATGATTGGAAAATATGTGGTCATGTTAGAAAATTTTTAAAAGTTTTTTACGATGCAACAAATGCATGTTCTGGTGTTTATTATCCAACTACTCCACTTGTTTTAAATCATTTCTATTATATTGCTAACAATTTTAATAGGTATAAGAATTTTGCTCTTTTTACTAGTATTATACATGTTATGGAAGCTAAATTTAGAAAATATTGGAAACTAATTGCCTATGTTATTTCCATTAGCATGTATCATGGATCCTCGACTTAACTTAGAGGGTACAAAAGTCACAATAATTGCAATTTCAGATAAATTAACTTATGAAAATCCAGTCACTTGTGCTAATTTAGAACAAACTTTATATTCTATGTATGAGGTCTATGCTGAAAAGGCCGGTACAAACGTTGTACGACCCCCTAATCCAACATATACTTCGTCATCAACTGATTACATTGACTTATGGAGTTACGTCAGTACACATAAGACCACTCAAGGTCAACAATTTGTTAGTTCTTCTTCTAGTTCTTCCCTTCCCCGTTCTAATGATATACATGTAGAGTTAGGTAGGTATTTTGCTCATGATGTGTTTAGTATGTTAGATTACGAGGAGAGAAAAAACTTTGATATACTTAAATGGTGGAGACAACATCAACGTAGTTATCCAATTCTTTCCAAAATGACACGAGATCTACTAACACCTCCAGTCTCAACTGTAGCATCGGAGGTGCATTTAGTATAAGTGGCGGGGTTTTATCGATATCGGTCGAGAAAGTGGCCGACATTTTAATAAGTTTACTGTGTCTAAAGGATTGGGATGATGCCGAACTTCGAATTCAAGATAAAGTTGACAAAATAATATCCGAAGAACTTGAATATTTGAATATGGATTAATCATATTCGTAGTAAGTATTATTTTGCATTAATATTTCTGTATTTGAAGAATTTTCATTATTTTAATAAAAAATTGTATACGTAACATCTTATTCGTATACAATTTCAACTCCGCCTACTTTTAAAGTAGTCGGTCCCAAGCTCGGAAAAAATAGGAGGATTTTAAATTTTACATTTTTAACATAAAGGATTTTCGATATGGTATTCTTTTTTATTTTCAAATTTTAAAAAATGTAAAACACAAAAAAAAATAGATGTGAATTTTAAATCTTTAATTTTTAACATAACTGTTTTTTTATTTCTACTTTCTTTTTTATTTTCAAATTTCTTTTTTATTTTCAAATTCAAAACAAAAAAATCAAAAACATAAGAGTCAAATATGAGGATTTAAAAAAACATAATCAAGATGATTCAATAAAAATTTTAACATAAAGATAAATATTTAATCTTTAACATAAAGATAAAGATAAAGATAAATGATTTATTTTAAATATTTACATTTTTTTTCTTTAACAAAATAAATAGAATGATTTATTTTCAAATTTTAAACAAAAAAAAAAAGGGCCGAGCCGAGCCGGCTCGGCTTGGCTCGTTCGGCCGACGAACCCGTGGGCCGAACCAAGACCACCTTTTGGAGACGAGCCGAGCCGAGCCGAGCTCGTGGTTTACGACTCGAGTCGGCTCGGCTCGGCTCGACTCGGCCCATTGTCATGCCTAGATTCATTTGTTCAGTCGAATGGGTGATCAATGGATGAATGATTATTTGGTTACATATATTGAGAATGAGACATTTGATACTGTTGATAATGAAAAAATCATCCAAAGGTTTCAGAATATGAAGACTCGGCGAGAACAACTATAAGGACATAAATGTAAGTAAGTATTATAATTTACAGTAGTACATTTTTATTTTTATTTTTGGAAAACTTATATTGGAACTTGAAATTTTTGTAGAAACAACTTAATGTTGTTTGAGTTTGAATATTAACGCTATCTTACAGTACTTTTTTTAGCAATAATATTTTTGACATTTTAAATTTAATTTATATTATCACTTTATTCGCCCTCACAGTACAAAATTCCTACCTCCGCCCCTGATCTTAATATTAACACATAAAATTACACTCGTATTCTCTAATTAGACTCTTATTCTTATCTCTCCTTTTGTCCTGCATATCTTATCCAATACTTGTTTGGCACACATTAATGGACACGACTACACAATATTAAGTAAATGAATCTAAAATCTTGTTTTTACTACTATCTAACCCCGCGCAATATTTCTTACCAAACATGTATATGTAGAAAGTCCAACAAAGATAATAGGTTCACGACTCCCAAGAACTCCAGCATCATCGATACCATTTATAAAATACATTTTCCTCAACACCTACTCATTTTGTCAAAATTCATTCAATATGACAAAACAATTCCTCTTCTATTCCATTTTTGTGGTCTACATAGATCCATAAACAAAGGAAGTGCAGACAATTCAGGATGAATCTGAAAATGCATGCTCTCATTAATATAGTGCACTGCACTTAGATGGGTTGTCACTCAGCCTAAAGACAGCCTCAGAATCAGCTATAGTAATTAAAGAAAAGATTTTTTTGCCATGCCTCCACATGGAGTGACATGTATATATTTATGCCATATAAAAAGTGACTCCAAGTTGATGAAATCATGCAATTTAAGTGCTCAAATTTAATTAAATAAACAGTCATGGCAATGTAATGTTATCTTCTTCCATTTTCAATAGCATGTAACCTTACCTGGAAAATCTTTTCTGCTAGCTAGCTTCTCGATCCCACCTGCACCTCAAAAGATGTCACAGGGAACACATGAAATACATTAGCTTGAATGCAATTATGTGCTCGCACACCATGGATTCTTTAAATGCTATGGTAAAAAAAAATGAAGAACTTCAAATATCTGCAATGTTTGTGATGTATTTTAACCCGAAAGATGCAAAAACGTGATTAGGAATCTTTGATGCAAAGTGAACCAATCAGTTTATTAGTAGATGTTGGCACTAGAAATGCATCGCCACGAAATAAAAGAACCCAAGTTTGAGTTCAACTGCTATGGACCAAAAAAATAAAAAGCAAAAAAATGCAACCATGTTCAAAACATCATGATTGTCGGTGTGTTAATGCATAGAGTTATAAAGGCATTCACCTCAAGGCATGCCTACAGTCTAATCATTAACATTCACATATATTGGACCAGAGAAATATCATAAATAATTACACTGGACGTGGTGAAATTATAACACAGCCAGATAGTCCAGAAAATCAAGAAAATTTAGGTTTAGGAATGGATGAAGTATTATGATCCAAGGGACCAAGTTTTTGAATCCAATGACGCAGTCCCTTCTTATGATCTTGGCACGTTGGATTTTGTATTAGATTAAGGATTCCGTCACGGGCAAGAGAAGACTCGAACTGCTCTAATACCTTCACAATCTGCCAAAACTCGGGCCTCTTGTCTGGTTGCACAGACCAACATTGATCGATCAAGGCTCTCATGGCAAGGGGACAATCCTCAGGGATAGCAGGTCTCAAATTCTGGAAGAACCCAAACAGAATTTGGTTTAAATATTAAATGACACGAAAATACAAATTTTGAAGTTTGCAAAAAATGGGGGAAATGATATAAAACTGGAAATGGATAAACGAAAAAGGCCAGATGGGAATGAGAAGTTTCTGCATGTATCAAAACATAAACCTCCAACAAATAATTCAACCGCATGGCATTCAATGAAAGGATTAGAACACATTTTCCAAAATCCATAAGCAGATGCAGATTACTCTTAATCTAATAAAATTTCAGCAGTGTAGCAAAAAGGATTTTTGCTATGAATCACTCGTCCCTCTAAGTGGCAATTTAAAATCGGCAATCACCCATTAAATTATGTATTCTTTGTATTGCTTAGATATTTCATTTCCTAGGTAACAACATAAACTTATTCATTCCATCTAAATAATGAACAAAAATAGCTAGAGACAGGAGCTAGCAACAGCTGAAATGAACTAGTAAGGCCAAATAATTGACAAAAGCTCAAAGAAAACAAGCCCAGCTTCAAAACATCACCAACAAAACTGGAGTTTAAACCATAATAAACCTGCATCTATTTGAAGTACAAATGCTTCAAACAAAAAGGTCATTTCGTGACACTAGTATATAAAATTTTTAAAACATCATGGATAAAGAAACGAAACAACAAAAATCTCACCTTGTTCACTACAGCAAAAGCAGCTTGTATGGGTGTCATATCTTCATATGGAATGGTTCCAGCCACAAATTCCCATAAAATGAGTCCAAAGCCATAAACATCTACCTTCCGACCATAATGCTTCTTTCTGATCATCTCAGGTGCCATCCAACGGTAAGTGCCTGGATCATCTGCCAGAAGATCACAATATGCTTCCTCACAAGCTATACCAAAATCAGCAACTTTTAGGTGGAAATCTTCATTGATGAGTATATTTTCTGGTTTGAGGTCTCTATGAATAACGCCCTGAGAGTGAATATATTCCATTCCTCTAGCAATGTCCAATGCCAATGTGATTAACTTTTGCAACGGAACAGGTTTATGCTCAAGCTTGTGCAAGTATGATCTCAAAGAACCCTCTGACAAATATTCTGCTACGATGCAAAATACTGGTGGCTTTCTGCAGGCTGCCACGACCTGCATTTCGAGATTATTGAAAATGAAATCACATAATATGATAGAACTATGACGAGTCAATGATTCTCAAATTTTATAGTTATTAACGTTCAATTATTTCTGCTTATTATGCAAAACTCACATCAAGCCATGAATTTTAATGGAAAGAATTTATACATTATGAAACAAAGCATCAATCCCCCAAGCAATTCAAATTAAATATTTCAAAGAGAGGACAAGGCAACTAGTTAGCCATGAATAAAAGACACATGGAACAAAAATAAATACCTTTATAACATTTTCATGGTGGAGCCGAGACAAAAGGGTAGCCTCCCTGGTGAATTGCTTTTCTAACCGAGCACCAAGGTCACCATTTTCGTCATCGTCTGGCACCCTGATTATTTTCACTGCAACAGGTTGTTCCTTGTAAATCCCATGGTAAAGCTGACTGTGTGCTCCATGAGCAAATCTTAGTCCAAGAAATAACTTAGAAAGATCAACTGTAAACTCGTCCGCAGTTTCTACAGAGGTGACCTTTCCACCACCGTGAACCAAATACTTTGTCCACGCCGACTCCCTACGACTTTTTGTCTTCTCGTGAAATTTCATTGACGCAAAGTGCCTAAGAGGACTAATATTTGCCGGCGACTTTGAACCAGGTGAATTCGAATTAGGTGCCTTTGTATCGCGGGAATCTTTACGGAACAATTTGCCAACAATTCCCTTCTCTGGTCCTTTTCTTTGCGGAAGTGGAGTTGAGAATCTCTTCTGACTAGATCTGGCCTCTTTAAAGGCATCAGAAAGCTTTGTTTCGGGGAGCGGGGATACAGCCCGGTTCTTGTTTGCGGTTGGGTTTCGCTGAATCTGTGGCACGATAGGCTCGGGTTTTGAATTCAGGGTAGCTGATCTGGGCCTCGATTTGGCTCCCGGAATTCTATCTGGCTGAATTGTTAAAGGAAGAGAAGCCAATCTTGAAGCATCCAACCTATGATAAACAGTATGAGAGAATTTTGTTCTCCTTATCCAAGAATTAGCCTCTTCCTCCATTTATACTAAATCAAACGCCCTAGTACCTAGTACCTACTCTATTTCCCTTTCCTTCAGTTCAAAATATCTATATGATTTACAATAACCCGTGCAAAAATGTTCTTGAATTCCATTAAAACGTGAAGAGTGAAGAATCAAATTCCACCTCCATTGAAACTATGCAACCAACCAAAAGTAAATAAATCCATGAAAAAGAACTACCACCACCACAATTGGAATTAGCTAATTCCTTCGAACTAAACCTTGATAAACACGAATAACAGCGAAAAAAGATGTCCCAAATTCTTGATCTACTTGCAGGTAGATCAACACTTTACTCTTACATCGATCAAAATCATTCATGCACACCTACCAAACACCATTTCCTACCACATCAAAATCTGATCTTGGCCTCAGAAAAAAGAACATACTCCTTTTAGCTTCAAAGTCAAACACCACGTTCCTTCAAAGCCTGAAAATCCCACATACAGACCAAGAAAATGAATAAAATATATAAAAATGCACAAATCAACCAAATGCTCGTAACTCGTAAGGAAAAAACAAAAGCGTAATCAATTAGCTTGAAAATAAAGAAACACCCATCATTACATTCCCCATTGGCCACTATAAAAATCAATCATTGCTTACAATCACACACAACGAACTATTAAATAATAAATAAAAAAACAGAGATAAGAACCATTTTTTAAAATAGAAAATTAACCATACCCGTATACGCATACAAAAAATATAAGAAAAGAAACAGATCTGGCTTACCAAAAGGGTATATCTTTCATGATATACTTCCTTCTATTATTGAAAAAAGAAATACAGATTCTACAAAAAGGGCATCTTTGACACAAACTCTCCTTCTCTCACCAATAAAACATTATTTTATTGATAGAAAAAGCTCTCAAAGTCCGTGTAGAATATTAAGAGCTATGATTGTATAACCAGTAAAATCATGAAATTGGCCCCTCTCTCTGTCTCCATATATGTGTGTGTGTATAAAAATACTAATACACGTATAGATACGGAAGGGGTTTCCTGTGGAACGCGTAAGGTGGGGGTGACGAAGTTGGAATGTGGGGTACGCTTTCGAAGTCAAGAATAGTGGGAGAGAGAAAAAATACGAGAATATTATCATAAGAAAAATTACAGTTAGAATCCTCAACTTATTGTAAATATAGCAACTAGATCTCCAACCTATTATTTTGGCCACTTTAGTTACCCTTCTTTCATTGTTGTAGCACGTGAATCCTACTGGACAATTTTATCCCTACATTAAATTAACAAGAGTAAGAGCGTCTCCAATAGACTATCTACTTATAAATAGCATCTTTTGTATTTTAGAAAATATATCTATAAATTTAGAGTAAATTTTTTTCATATATTTTATTTTGATATGATTTCCTCCTAATTATTATATAATTTTTTTCTATTTTATTTTGTATATATTATTTAGTTCAATCAATATAAGGAGTATTGAAAATTAGAATACATTTAATACATTTATTTATAAAGAGTAGGTTTGACCTTCACGTTACAACTTCGAGACCAGATCTTTGAAAAACTCTCTTTGAAGAATGGGGAAAAGGATTCAAAACCTGCGCTTCTTCAAATATCTCAAAGGTCGGGGCTTTAAAATTTGACTAACAATCGAGAAAGTTAACTTTAGTTTTCAAATTAGAGACAAATCCACCTTCTATTTTAAAAAGTTAATTTAGAGAATTTCTTAGAACATAATTTTAAATATTGATTTTAATGAACATTTTATATTTAAACAATCTCTTGGATGCTCTAAAAAAATAAAAACAAAAGAAAAAACAAAATCCACCAAACTATATAAAATGCAAAAGTAAAATCATCAACTTGGACCTAAACACTATAAAAGTGAAAATTAGGGATTGAGGTTGCTAAACTATTATATTGAGGACCTACTTGCTACATTTTTAGCAACTTGAGGACTCAAGATATAATATTTCGATTATTATAAGGGAAAGAATACAAGAGTCATTATCAAAGAATTGAGGTAATACGAAGCATAAAAGAAAGAAAAAGAAAGCTGAGATGTCACGGGTTCTCCTTTATATTTTCTTATTATTTTGCTTGTGTGGTACGGTTCGCACGGATACGTGTGGTTACTGTTCGGCAAGAGATTAATAATATCGTACGTCAATTTCGTTGAGACAGATTAATCGTATGGTACGGTAACTATACGTTATTGATAAATAATAGTTTTTATTAAATGGTAGGTGGTCAATTTTAGAGTTTGTTTAATAATTTTTTTTATAAAAAATTGGTACAATTTGTGATTGAAATGTTAATAAAAATTGTAGAATTTATAAAATGTGTAGTTAAAATTAATTATTAATTTTGACTATAATTTTATAATATATTTTTTATTTAAACCAAATAAGGGCTTAAGTTTTATGTGTTTGTTAGGACTTGAGTGGATATATCGTTAATTTTTAAATAAGTTTAAATTTTTTAAATTTTTGCAGATATATTGATATTACAATTTTTTTATAAATGTACTACATTTTTAATGTACTCAAGGTTCTCGATCTTTATTTATTATAGCATTTATGTTATTAATTTTTTTCGTCTAATTCTTATCTTTAACTTTCATTAATTAGCACACATTGTCCTTAATGATAGTTTTTATTAAAATATTTTGTTTGCATATTTTGAAATGAAAAAAAAAATATTTTGTCGTATTTTTATATTTATTATTATTATTATTTGAATATAATAAATAAATAAATTATTTTATGTTCTCCCAAGAATTTTTTGTGTACTAGTCAATTTTCTGTAAGCTTGACATGTTTGTGATTGATTACAAATTATGTGGCTATCCTTTTATGTTAACAAAGCTTTTGTTGAGTTGAAATTATAATCAATGGTATGATGTAGTACCCAATTGGAATGTTTATTCTTTTGATTGATGGGATGTTGTCTAGATTGAGTAGTTTTAAGTTCATATGTCTTGTTTGCCACTTCATTTGCTTTGCAATTAGGAGTTTTGGCCTATGTTCCAACTTCCATGCCTCAAATCATCACTTTCCTTGGATCTTTCATGGATGTCTTCAATGATTCATATATCTCAAATTTATGAAATTATTTTTTAAGTATTTATAAATTATAAATCTTATAATATATGTAGATAATGAATAAATAGTAAGTAATAAATTTTACAAAATGTATAGATAATATGTTTGACCAATTTAACTAACTTAAATTACACCGTGGATTAAGTCACATCTTTAGATGAAAGTCATGTGTGGGCATAGATATAACACCCGTAATGCTTATTGGACTTATTGAATTTATATTTAAAAAAAAAAAGAACAAAAACTAATATAAAATGTTGTTGCTAACAAAGATTAGGGTTTAGGGAGATGGAAAACCTGGAGAAAACAATTAGAAGACCGATACTTGTGAACTTCAATCACAATATTGAGGAGTAAAATTAATTAGTGGTCACCAAATTTTAACCTGGTTTCTATTTAATCATTGAACTTTAAAAGGTATCACAACGCTAACTCAACTTTCAACTAAGTTACTCATCTTTCACCTGTTAATCATTCACTTGCAATACCTAACGGAATATCCTACGTGGTAAACGATCTTTCGACGTGACGTAATAATGTTGTTAAATCTCTCCCAATCAATAAAAATGTAATACTCAAACACGTTAATTGGCATGAATTTGGTTGGGAAAAACTGAAAGTGTTTTCAATTTTTTTGAAAAAAATAGCGTGTTTGTATAGTTCACTTTTGTTAATTGAGAGATTTTTAACATTGTTACTATGCTATATTGAAAGAGCTTATGCTACGTAAGATATTTCGTCAGGTATTTCTAACGATTGAGTAAGAGAAACTTAGTTGAAAGTTACATGAGCATTGAGATATCTTTTAAAGTTCAGTGGTTAAGTAGAAACTTGGTTAAATTTCGGTGAGCACTAACTAATTTTACCCTGATGTTGAGAATACACAAACAAGAAAACGAAGTACATTTTAGTACATTGTACATAATATGTACTGAACAATATCAAATAAAAATAAAAAGTTTCAATCTTGTTTATATTACCGTTCAATGTTGTTCATAACCACTTTTCAATTCAAAAAAGTAATTTTAATGGCAAGTAGATTCCCAAATTCTAGGCAACAAACTTAAGGTGTACAATAGCATCTTTTATAAAGGCACTATCCTCACATTTATTATCCTCTTAAGTACTAAGTAGTCACATTATCAAAATTGATGAAAGCATATCTTTCCCTAGTTAAAAAGAAGTAGATGCACTCATAAAGTATTAAAATGACTCGTCTTTTAAATGTTAGGAAAGTCGGTTTTATTTGATAATTTGCTTCTAATTTTTTTTAAAGATATTTGAGTCTCGTAATTGCTTCGCCTTTTAAAGCACCAAGAATTTTATTGAGTATATATTTAAGTTTTGTTTGGTCTGATTCAATTGAAAACTAATTTAGGACTTGTTTAATTTCAATTAAAATTTTAATAAAAAGTTTAAGTTAACAATTAATTTTAACCACAAATTTTATTAATTTTTTTATAATAAAAAAATAAAAAATTTGATTTTAATCAAAATCAAATTTTAAATTTTATTTGAAACATTGAACAGGTAAAAAGATGGTGATAAACTATTCTAGTAACATTCACAAACAAAACTTCTCATAATTAAAGAAATAATTATAAATAAATTTGTAAAATTTAAACTAAACTACAACGGACTTGAAAGATGAAAATTAGGGTAGTGGGCCCTTGTACAACATATGGGCCGATGCAACATTGTTCAGCCCACTTTTAGATTTTCCAAACAGAGAAATCTACACAATGAACTAATTTGGCCATCCTAACAAATTTTAAGACTTCCCATTTTTTCATTTAAACAAAACAAAAAAACCTTTCAAAACTATTATATGATCGTTGTCGAGTTTCTCAACCACGCTCAATTAAAACAATCATGTAAATGTGATTCTTGTCGTACCTTGTATGTCATTAAAGTCGACTGGAGATTTCTTACTCGATACAACTTGAGAATGACAAAAAATGTCAATATATTTTCTAAGTTGTCTTTTGTATATTAGATAGAGAAATTATAAAAAGTGGTGCTAAATTGAAAATAAAGTGTGTTAAAAGTTGTTATATGTTCAATTTTAGGACTTGTTCGGTTCCAATCTTTTCCACACAAAAAAAATCTATTTTTTGTCTACTATTTTTGCCTATTCAAATTTTTTACACAATAACAAAGTTTGAATAGTAAAAAAAAATAGGCAAAAAAACTCATTTTTTAGAAAACAATATGCATCGAACAAACCCTTAATACTATCTATAAATTTCCCCTTTTCAACATCACACACAACTTGAACAAAGCACTATAGGAAAATGCTACTTTTGTTTGTAATCAAATTTGAAAATGAGTAGGTTTTTTTATTTATTTATTGGAAATTCTGCCTTACATCACAATAAGTTTTTGTCTTACTCACGAGTAAGAATAAATTTTGAAAAAGATAAGGATGATTGGAAAAGCTGCAAAGATATAAACAACAGAATTTGAATTCTGATTTATACAACATCAATTGATCAAGGGGTGGTTTTGAATGTGATTCCTTGGGAGTGGTTTAGAGCATAGTTATAAGATCCAACCCGAACATTGACTCGGACAAGGAGGCAGGGCACCGGGTTACTGGTTCAACCGGTGATTCGGTGGTTGAACCGGTAGGTCAATTTATGTCGAACCGATAAATCTATTTTTGTTAAATATAACATAAAATTATGTATTATTACACTTTAATAAATAAAAATTATATTAATTTTGTGACTAAATATTACTCTACAAATCCAAATAAAATAAAAAACTATATATATAGTAGAAATCAAAAATTATATTAATTTTGTGACTAAATATTACTCTACAAGTCCAAATCAAATAAAAAACTATATATATAGTAGAAATCATCAGTATCAGAAATGTATTTAGCAAAATAAATGCGAGACTACTAGTATTATTAACTAATTATTGTAAAAAATAACATAAATTATTGTACTTCATTGCATTAACATCTCATATATAGTGGAGAAGCACTTGGTGCATCCTTTGGGTAGAATATGGTAATAAGAAAAAAATGAAAAATTTCATTATATAATGGCCGGGTTACCGGTTATCGGGTTAATTAAAAAAATCAGCGGTTTTTTTGGATCGTAAACGATTCGATTGTTGGGCGGTCAAATTAATTGAACTGGACCACTTGAAGCACCAAGTAGCCGGTTTTTCGATGCCAGTCTGAGTTTAATAACACTGGTGTAGAGCATGTTGTACATGGATAGCCTTGCACCAAATGCGGATATCTCACTTGATGAATTGTTTCAGCACTCCTTTTAGACATGGGATGAGGTTCTTGTCGCTTTGTTCGTGAAGAGAATAGAGTAGCTCACGATCTCGCATCTCATGCTTTTGATATTTTTTTTTGTAATTCATTGGCCTCATTATACACTGGTTTTTCTTTCGACTGCTATTTGCGGCGAATTTTTGTAATGCAATTGACTATCTGAAGTTTTTTTTAAAAAAAAAAAAAAAAAAAAAACTTCAAGTAGTCAGTATAATTATGAGCGGCATGACATCAGAAAGTGAGCATATTGTGAAAACTCATTATTAATGAAATTAATAATCCTAATTTCATCATTAAAGGAATGGATAAAAGGAAGAAAAGCTCTTTAATTATTGTTAAATTGGAGCCACTATGCCTATCTGATTATTTCACCATGGTTTCAATGTAAATGTATACAGTATACCAACAACTCGGAATTTGTTTTACAGATCAAGTGATAAAAAGAATGTAAGGTATCAAGAAAAGACTAGTCCCAAAACCAAACATTTACATCCAACTCAATGAAACTTGGGTACGATCAGACACGAAGAAGAATGGACACGCGACCATGAAAGTTTGAATTTGTTTAAGTGGTTCACCTACCCTCCATAGTAGTATTGGACCAAGAAGACATGGAGGAAGACAACCCCTCTTTGATTTCTTCAAATGTTGGATGTGAACCAGTGCTAGAACTCTGGGTATGCACGGACCAAATTTCTTTACTTTTAATTTTCTCCAAGAAATATGTGTCCATACTCTCTCCTTCGCCTTCATCAACCTCAGTCTTCCCCTCAAATAATTTCACCACTAGTCTCATTGTAGGCCTGGCATCAGGATCCGGATGCGCACATAACAAGCCTAATTGAAGCACTCTTTCGAGTTCCTCTTCGTCGAACCCTCCTTTAGCCCTTAATTGAACATCAAGGGCATTAAGTAATTCTCCACGTCTCATTAGTCCCCACACCCAATCTATCAAGGGTGGCTTGCCTTCTTCAGTTGGACTCCTACCACTCATGACCTCCAATACCAATACTCCAAAGCTGAACACATCACTTTTTGTCGAAGCTCGACCGGTCTTGACCACCTCTGGTGCCAAGTAACCAACAGTTCCAATGACACGAGTCGTGCCAGCCTCCTGTCCGTGGTCATGCATTCTGGCTATCCCAAAATCACTTAATCTTGCATTCATTTCTTTATCAAGTAACACATTGCTAGCCTTAATGTCCCTGTGCAAAACTTTTGCCTCCCATCCATTGTGCAAATACAAGACTGCTGAAGCCACTTGCTTTATAATTCTTATTCTTTCTTCAAAACTCAACATTTTGCTGTCATCACATTCAAAAATCCTTTTGTCCAAACTCCCATTTTCCATATATTCATAGACCAATATTAGGCTTCCCTTTTCTTTCTTAGACCAACCCCTCAATCCCACCAAATTTCTATGCTTTAATCTTCCCAAACTTGAAATTTCTGCCAAGAATTCTTTCACTCCTTCACTGTTTTCATGCGAAATACATTTCACCGCGACCTCGGATCCCCCCGACAATATTCCCTTGTAGACCTTCCCATTTCCTCCAATCCCAATCACATTTTCATCTGAAAAACTCTTTGTTGCTGCATCAATTTCTTGATACTTAATTCTATGTGGCCAGTACTCTAATTCCCAATCTTCCATTTCTTCTCTCTCCCTTCTGCTTCTCCTACTCCTCCTGATAATTAAGAAAACAACTACTAAAAATATGACAGTAATCAAGAAAACTCCTACTGCCGTACCTGCAATAAAACCTTTGGATCGATATACCGCTATTCGGGGAAGCTCGAAAGATGGCAATCCCTTTCTGATCATTGCCTCACTCAGTGAAAAATTTGAATTGCTGTAACTCCAAGCCAAGATCTTGTGACTTTCAATCAAAGCTCCTGTGGATGCAGTAAAACCAACATACATTTCCTCCTCGAAAACTTCAGAAAGATTGAGAAAAACATTCAGCAAAGGTTGTTTAGGCTTTGTCGTCCCGACAGGTGCCATTGTAACACTGACATTATTATCGGCATAATCAATCCAAACCTGGTAATTTTTCCCATTGTTCAGCTTCAGTTTCTTGAAAGTGCCATCAGGCCGATAGCCTGCCTCCTCAGAGGCTACTGATATAAGCGAGTTGACATCTATTCCGACATGATTGTCGTTGATGTCCTGGAATTCTTCATTCTTAAACACATCAAACTCAATACCAAAAACATGGTTAGTTGGATTCCCATTATTCGTAAAGTTGAACAGGCCTAAATGCTGAGCCGAGCTAGAACCCTGGATTCCGATATGGGGTACAAACAGGAAAACAATGCCATGTCCCGGCAGCCTATTCTTGTAAGGTGCCATCGCGAAAATGAAAGACGTCGAAAACGGAAGAACCCGAGACGCATCGGGTTGTTTTGTGGCTATCTTTCTCGGGTATAGAGCACGACCAATCGAGAAAGTTGTGTCACTCGTTAGTGTAAGAATTCTTGATTCAATTGTGGCATTTCCATAGAGTGATATGTCTGAGGAATGGAATCCATTGAAGACAAAATCAATGGCAGATATGGATTGGATAGTTAGAATTAGGGTTAACAGAAGGTATTGTGGAGTCTTCATTGAAGTAAAAATGAACAAGATGTGGCTCTAATGGAGGAAAGGTTGGAAAGTGAGAAATGGAAGCCACCCCATTGGGGAAGATAAGGTCATATGTTAGGGGCCAAAACATGTTCATAAAGGTTTTTTCGCTTGGACTTTTGGCAATTTAAGTAGTATTCAGTCTGATTTTTAAAAAATTATTCATTTTTCTTCTGATATTTGACTTTTCAACTTTTTTTACACTACAAAAAAATTTCAAAAGTCAAAAAGTAATAAAAAAAAACCATTTTTTCCCCAAAAAATCTCTACCGAACAAGCCCCTAGTTAGGTAAAATTGCAAACCTATAATTTTAGTAGTATGTTGGTACTCAATTTTTCATTATTACACTAATTAGTCTCCAATGAGGCAATGATGGAATGGGAAGTGTCCAAATCTGTATAAAACAGATACATGGTCCTTGTACATCTAGTTTTATGAAGTTAGGTTTAGCCCTAGAAGTTGGGTTGGTGGCTTGGTGCTTAAAAATTTGAATTCAAGACATATTTTTATGAAGGTCACGTGAGAATTTTAAGAAGATTTGGACTGTTTCAGTCATTGGGCATAATTGAATATGCAGTTATAGTTAAAGATTGGGAATCGCTTGTTCCATTTTAAAGTTAGGGACTAATTTTCTAATGAGCAGTAGATTAAGGGCCAACATTGAAATTTTCCCATTTAGTTGGCGTATTCTTTTTTTTAATATGTAGGGTTTGGTGATTGGTCATTTTACACAATAGCTGTGGATTCTTTTGGGTCGCCATGAATTAATAAATCAAAAATTAGTTAAAAAGTTTACAAAGAGAAGATGTTTGGTAGAAGGAGGTGCTACAAGAAATGATGGCGAACCTACAATATTATAATTTACAACAGTTTTATTCGTTTTGTAAATTTTTTATTTCAAATATTTTCAATATCCCATTACGTACATTGTGAATTTTAATCTAAACTCTTACAATTCCGTAGTCGTCCACTAAAACAAATAAACATGTTTCAAAAAGTTAATGTTATCCCTTTATCTAGAGAGATAGGGTGTCGTAACCATTTTTATCACTTCCAAGTCCATTTTATCCATAATATAGTGCAGCAGCACCTAGCAAAATGTCTGTATAGACTTCCATGCATGTGGCTGCCCATCATATATATTTAACTAATCCCAGTTGCAGCTATATGTGAACATTTTGCACGTGCTGCTGCCACTTGACGTGCAGTCTCGAAACATAGTTGTTTATAAAATGTAGATAATATTAGGACCCGTTTGACAGAGATTATAAATTAGTTTATAAACCAATATTGGTTTATTTGAATTAAAATTGTTGACTTTTCATGTTAAAAGTATGTTGAAAAGTCAAAAATGACAGCTGAAAAAAATTAAAATAAGTTTTTAATCCCTATCAAACAAGCTCTTAGTAAAAAAAGTTAATTATACTAATGATTTCTATTCTTTCAATTTTATAACGATTTCATCTCCATTCAATTTTTTTAACATATATCATCATCATCCTTTCATTTATTTGCACAAATAGTCTCAAAATCACTATTTTTCACTATTGTGACAATTCTTTGACAATTTTGCTACTGACTTAAATAAATAAAAATGATAAAAAAAAAGAAAATACAATAGAAACATTGTAATTGGGCCCTTAACCTTTTCAAAAGTACAATTAAATCCTAAACTATTTTATTTTATACAGATAATGTTCTTTCACAACAAAAAAGGAATCATCTTTTCCAACACCGCCACCAACACCGCCACCGCCACCGCCACCAAATTACGTCAGATTATGTGGAAACAGATAATTAAGCTTAGGAAAATTTATCTCCCCTTTTGGTGGTAGGAATTTATCTTCTTTTGGTGCCAGCCACCCACAGAGAATCAATCAAGTGGCAGAAAATTTGGGTGGCATCACCCAATTTGGGGATGGACCTGACGGTAGCGGTATGCTAAATCTTCCATTTGTAAAGGCACAACAGGCTCAACCCCAAGAATTCCAAGTGCAAAATTATTTTCTCCCATTTCAACAAAATCTGGCTCAACACAGGCCTTTGGGTTCTTGGCTTGAAACCTTCATCAACAACACCACCACCGCTTCCTCTGCCACAACCTCCAACATATGGAACAGTTGTCTTGGCGGGCAACAAGAATCAAGAAACGACAATAAGCCAAGTGGTGAGAACTACCTCAATCAATGGCATGATAATCTGCCAAGCTGTAATCCATATCAGTGAATCTTCATCTCATAATTCTCTAAAAATTTAGCCAAACAACATACAAAATTTATAGGAATTTTCTTTGCTTTCATATACAGATTTCCTTAATCTTGATTTGGAAATAATATTAGATTTTGAAGTTTTCAGACAATGAAAATGTACTGTGATTTGTGAGTAAAGATGCGCTTTCTTTCTCCAATCGCAATGTACTAGAAAGGTAGCAGTGCCGCATTTAGTGGAGTTGGGTGGGTGGTAAAAGATGATTCCTTTTTTGTTGGGGAAGAACACTTATCTGTATAAAATAAAATAGTTTAGGATTTAATTGTACTTTTGAAACTGTTAAAGACCCAATTGCAATGTTTCTATTGTATTTTCTTTTTTCTATTATTTTAATTTATTTAATTCATGGGTAAAATTGTCAGAATAGTGAAAAATAGTGATTTGGGGACCATTTGTGCAAATAAATGAAAGGATGTGGATAATATCTGCTAAAAAAATTGAATGGGGACGAAATCATTACAAACTTGAAAGAATGAGGACCATTAGTATAATTAACCCTAGTAAAAAAGTAATTTTAAAAATTATATGTAATAAAACAAGTAAATTATATCACGGACTAGGGCAAGAGACATAGTTGTTTATGTACAAAATCAGTAGGCTTTCATTAGTTGTGTGTAGTACCCAAATGGCAACACAGAATTGATGCGTTCATTTTAGGACTTTTAAGGGAGCAAGTCTAGTAAGGCTCCGATAAGCTGCAGCGGCTTCTTGTAGTTTTATTTGGGAAAAATTACATTGGGGGTCTCAGCCTGCATAAGGTGATATTTGGATCTCTAACTAATTTTTCATCACATTTAAATTGTTCAATTATTTCATCATTTTTTTCTGTTTAACCATTTTAAAGTGAAACTAAATATAAATCCGTGTGAGATGATTGACTTAAACCTCTCCAGATCGTCCAGAGCAAGCACGTATGAAAAAGTGAACATCTGAGCATGTGGACCTTATTCTTTAAAGAATAAATTTTCAAAAATTATGATAAAAGTTAATTGGCCAATGTGGGACGACCTGGCTTTATCATATATGGATTGGACTTTATATTGAGCTATGAAAATATTTTTCAACCCAGTTTAATTATCAAGTAATTAATTTTAAAAGAAATTTGCACTACTTCCTGCTCAAAATTACTAATTTACTGTTATTTTTTCTTTTTTTCAAAAAATATTGTGTAACACCTCAACCCCAACTCGAATCTGAACGTCTGAAGCACCGCCCACCCACACCAAACACACCCCACCCAAAATTGAAACCACTGCCCACCATTATCTTGTAAAATAGTAGGATTTTGTTGGTCAGAGATATCCGTCGCTAGCGATATTTGTTTTGGTGGCACTACGTCAGTGCCATGATGGTTTTTCTTTATAGGGTGTTTTTTTTTTTTTTTTTTGATTTGTAGTTCTACTCATATTTTGGTGGTAGTTACTGTTTTATGCTTATAACGCAATTTATTTTTAAGTTATTTATGAAAATTATCTTAATTTCAAAGCACATAACATCTTTACAAACATATAAGTGCTGGTTTGGGAAATCACAATTCACGCCTTCAACCAAAACGGCGTCGTTTTGGTCCTCTTTTTTTTTTTTTTTTTTTTTTCGCCCTTTTTGCTAGACTATAAAAGCCACAAATTTTTTCATTTGCCAAAAAACCCTAGCTCCCTCTTCGTTCTGCCGATCGTTCTCCATTCTCGCCATCTTTGTTATAATATGTTCAAAAATGAAATTAACCCTACATTCAAATCTTCCGCCTTTCTTTACAAAACCTCTAACCCATTCAGATTCTGAACTCTACAAAATTTCCTCTCTCAATAATTCTCCAAATGCCTTCGTATGACAAACAATTTTGGAATAGCGATTTCGATGATGGGTGCAATGAAACCATGAAAGCTTTGAAGCGGGCTTTTCAATTAACCGGCACAAACCCTAACGATCACAAAGGATAGATCTCTACGAAAGCTATCCCGGCGGTGCGTTGTTGATTTTTTTTGAAAGTTTTTTACAGTGTCTCATTTTTTATGCGTCAAATGTTTGAATATATTGTTTCTTCAAGTTTATGAGTTTGTTTTTTAATATTTCTTTTGTTGAAATTAGTTTATGGTTCAGAATTTACCGGGTTATGATAAAATTAGTTCAATTTTTTTGTATTTCGTTCTATGTTTTATCCCTTTTTGATGGAATTTATAGTTTTATTTGTTAACCTAAATTACCAAAGGAACTTTGGGTCGGTAATTTTTCATATTTTCCACAAAAGTGCAGAGTGTAAACTCCAAATTTCGCTCTTCATTGTTCATCCAATTTGGCTTTGGTTCGTGTACTTCTTTGTTCCCAACTTGTTTGTCGAAATAATTGGATTTGTAATTGTTTGGTTGTCTTGAATTTGTAGTTGTTTATTGATTTTGTTGTATTGAATTCTTGCTGAGCTGATATTTGAATGTATATGATTATATATATGCTTGAATAGTTGTAGTAGAAGATTGAAAGAAACAATAAAAGTTAGAAGGAAGTTCTATAGAAAATTTGATAACAGATAACACTAAATACTAAAGTAGGAAGGAAAATTCACACAACCAATTTTCATGTAAGATATTGTCAAGTTTACAGGTTTCGCATCTAATTAGGTAAGTGATTCAGCATTTATTTTATGTTGTATTGCATGGTTACATGTTAAGATTCAGTAATCCACCTTCTAGCTTCTTCATCCCTTACTTTGTCATCAAACTCTTTGCTGGGAGGATATTTTGGCAAGCTTGAAAGATCACAGGATGTGGCCTTGTTGTAAACAACTGCAAAATACAGCACATGCCATATATGACTTTCCATTTGCTTAGTTTCTCGCATAAAATACAGAGAAGTGAGAAATCCATATACAAATATGAAAAAATTATTAGAGCGTGATCCATGACATGAGAAGATAGGTTTTATGGGGCATATAATCTTTGAGCAAAAAGCAAGAGCAAAAGCGAATATTGGACTTTTTCTTCCTCAACGCTCCCTAGCTCACTCCATACTTCAGCTTCATTTATGTTTGTTTGTCCTAGTTGAGTACATCATTCTTCCTTTAAAGCATCACAAAGAATATTATTGCATTTTGTGCATAATTGTAAAGACTGTTATCGTTAATTGTTACAATTGTAAAATTCAGGACGCCATCGACTACATTTCCCCTCACTAAGAATAAGCTTAAGCCCATAAGCTTGCCGGAGGATATTTACATTAGTAAATTTTTTCAGAAGCACCCAGATTCAAAGCACGAAGATCCTATCAAGTAATGTATGTCTTTATGCATTCTGTATACCCTTTTTAGTGTTATCTCAAAATGATGTCAAGTTTTAATTTTGCAATGTTTTGCTTAATATTTTTATTCCACTCTTATTATATTAATGAACTAGAAAAGAAAAACAAAAAGTATTTTTTGGGGGGTAAAGCTATTGACAGAAGTTCTTTTGACATTATCTTTACTAAAGCTAAAGCTAATATGCTATTTTGTTGTGATTCTCATGCCATTTGAGATAACACATTATGGTTTAGGTTGTTTAAGAAACAAAACTCTGCTTGTTCTTGGACTAAATTTCATTGCCCTTATTACGCTTAATTTTATTTATTGAGCCGAGGTTTAGGTGAAATATGTCCCTTTCAAATTCATAGCATTTTAACGTTTGTTGCTGAAATTTGTTATCTCATGTGCTCGTGCATTCGATTTCACGACATCCCAGCTTCTTCCATGTATCATAGTTCACTGTGCTTTGTCTGATATATTTTGGGTAAGTAGTGAATCTATTGAATAATTTGCCTCACAAGAAATTTGCTGATGAGCTTTCAAGATAGACAACAATTCCATCCATTACCATTTAGAACCATAAACAAAATAGTGAAACATCCTTGGTTATAAATGAAATAATTGGTGGCTGCATATTGATTTTGAGACTTTTATGTATATGTTTATAAAGTAGACTGATTAACATTTTTTAGATTCAGATGCTCTCACTGGATTGGGAATAAATTTTCGTAGGTTCATCAGGGTGGTGCTGGAACTAGCAAGACTAAAAACTGGGATATTCCTTCTACATTTTTGGAAACATAGTATTTATGATACTCTGATGCATATTTAATTATCTAGAAATGGTTGCTTAATGATAATTGGTGAATTGAATGACTGAATTACTTCATCTGATATTAAATCTCGGTCCATTTTATTCAATGTTGTGTCAACAACTATAATTCCATTATACAATTATTTTGAGATCATGTTTTCTGGGGTGAGAGAATTCATTAGAGAATTCAATGCAGTGTCAAACAACTATAATGTCAATGCATACCAAGTTTATGAAAGTAATGTTTGAAGTCACTAGAAATACAAGTCAAAAGCTCAAATCCGGGATATTCACATAAATTTACTTGTTAGGCATTTTTAGTATCAAATATGTTGGTTGTTGCAGTAGAAATTCTTCTCCTTCTAATGCCCTACTTTGACTTTGTGATTGTTTCCTCATTCTCTTTTTATTTATTCTTTAATTCTCTTGTCATTTGCAATAACTCTTCTATGTGTTGAAGCCTTAAATTGCTTCCTTTAGATTCTTGGTGGCATAACTAATTTGTTATGGTACATGTAATTTGTGTATGTATCTTTTGCATGTCAAGGTATTTGTCTATTTGACACGTTCTTCTTTCATATTAAAAAACTGCTTTGGCAATTTTTCAAATTGACTTATAATTGTTGCTTTTGGCTCTGTGAAGTTGCAGTTGGTGTTTCTATTCTTTACAGCTTAGGTCAACCAAATTTCCTTTTGTTAGATCATAATTTTGAAATTGTTCACTCCCCCTCGAAGAATTATGCATTGATTTGAAAGGAATTAATTCATGTGAAGTGTGTCGTTTTGCCTTGCTTTCATCACTAACAAATGTGTTATTAATAAAGTGATGAAACTTCATCAAAAACAACATCACGTGATGTAATTACATTTTATGTCTCCGGATCCAAACAGTTCCAAGCTTTCCTTTCTTGATCATAGCCAATAAAAACACATTTTTAGCCTTTGAATCCAACTTGGTTCTCTGTTGATATGAAATATGAACATAAAAAATTGATCCAAACATTTTAAAATAAGAAAAATAAGGTTTTTTCTTCAAAATTAGTTCAATTGGTGTCTTCATTCTAATGGTTCTGGCTGGCAGACAATTTATTACGTGACGTGCACATTGGTTGCTTCAGCCCACAAAGGCTTTAGGAAGGCCTTTTGCACACATCCAATCCATTTTTTTAACAATGTTGTTTTGCTGCAATGGATGGAAGTCTTGGGCCGATGAGGAGACTGGAGTATAGTTAGAATTGCTTTGTTGATTATATGAGTTGCTTGGTTTGCTAAATTTATGACATTAATGTTCCTTTTCTAGAATGTTATTTTATTAGGTTGAATCTAATAGGTTGAAAAATGAGAATTGTGGTTTTTTTGGGAAAAAATTAGAAATACTTATTATAAGTAATTTGATTAATCAAATAAACAGGTGAAAAGTGATTGTAGTAATTTAGTCAGTTAACTTGCCCATGATAATAGATGTATTTGTAGAAATTATTCTTGTAGATTCAAGTTTAGCATAGTCAAAGATGTTTTTTATGGGGAAGAATCTCCGGTTCCGGTTCTTAATGAAAGGAATTAATAGTGAAATTGGAAGAATCGCCACTCAGAATAGATATTGTTCTTATGGAAGCAAATAAAATACTTGAGAACAAGAGTTTGTACATTGGGAATATGAATTACTACCATAAGCCCGTGCGCAGTGATAAATGGACAGTAACATATGAGGTACGGTTAGAACTTTTTTACTTTTCCATCTTTATAGTTGATTTCCTTTGTTTTGTTTGTTGGTATACGGATACAGCTTAAGCGCCCATGGTCAATGCCATTGCAGTTTAGGGTACTAATTTGTCACTCAAGCATTATAACTCATTCCATTTGTTGACTTAGTGGTGATATTGAGTCCAGTTGCAATACAACCTTACAAAAAGGGCCAGTTGCCTTCAAAGTTATCCTTTGTTCGCATGTTGTTAACGTCCAGTTGATGCATTGAGTAGACTTGTTTGCATCTTGTAGTTTACCGAACCGTGAAGGGAAATGTAGCGTGCATGACAGGTAGAGAATTGTTTTATTATCATTTTCTCCCTATTTCATGTGCTTGCTTACAATAATTTCGAGGGGGATATTTGTACTGTTTTATAATAAATACTATAGATTCATATCAGTTTTTCGTGGCATTAGTTGCCTTGTATATGCGTCATTTTTAAGAGATTTTTCATTTATATAGACTTACGTGTGGTTCTTTCGTTATATCTTGTGAGTGTTTGACGTGGCTTTTTATTAGGATGTTGAAAGAACCAGATTTTATGGAATAAGAAGTCAGTATTGTACCATACCTTGAGAAGAAGCTCAAGGGAAAAAAGTTATTTTGTTTGGCCAATTTTGTGACCTTATTAATTCAAATCTTGTACACTTTTGAAATTTGTAATAACTATCACCATTGTTTGTCAATTCTCTTTCAATACAATTTTGTATAATTTTGTTACGTCATCTGGTTGCCATTTTTAATACCAATGACATCCTTGAACATGTGAAATATTTTAGTACTGCTTTGTAATGTGATTTTTTAGCAACTAAATGTGATGAAATATTTTTTATCATGTCTTCATATATATCTATAAAAAATTTGTACTAAACTACTAATTATAAAATTTCTCATAACGATAATATCAGAACAGTATAAAACACAGTATTACAAATACGTCACATGCAACGCACGAGCCAAATACTAGTGTAACTTTAAGTTTGACTTAAATAAAATCAGCAAGAGAAATGAATGTACCCAAAATTCTAGGGGTTACTGGGCAGGGAAATATTTTCTGGGAAAATTACACAAACAAGGCAAAAATAGGGGGACAAATGATAAATACTGATTACAAAATTACAACACAGAAACCCATTTTAAAAAAAAAAAAATCAATGTAATCCTACTTTACAAGTTTAATTACAAAAAAAAAAAAATTTACAATTGTTATTATTCGTTTTCTGTTTTTGTTCATATTTTGGTACTCTTTTTTAGTTAATTCGGTCTTTAAATTACTTTTTGCCCACGAAATGTATAAATTACAAAATGTTGAGGTTATAAGAACTCATTTTTTTACTTCTTTTTTGTTGTTTACATTTGGAAAAAAGTGTATTCAGATAATAGTGTTTTTTTTTTTTTTTTTTTTGATCGATATGTTCATTTAGTTGTTAATGTTACAAAATATGATAAGATACCTCATTTGTTATTTTCTAGTTAGACATATTATAGATTGCGTTATAACATTCGATGTAAGTTTTTGAAACATTGTTGGCCCGTATCTTCATTGAATTGTTAAAGTTAAGAATTGTGAATAATTGTTTTAAGTAGAGCTTTTAGATTTAGATAGTTTATAAAATAGAGTTTTTATAAGAAGAGCAGTTCTTCTAAATCTATTGTCAGATTTTGTCAATCCAAAAAATACATATAACATCAAATTGTTTCTTTGGAAACATAACCATAAAAGTACTTTTATCTTAGGCTTTTTTGCACAAATGGTCTCTATCTTTTGTACTTACTATCTGACTTATCTTTTTATTTTTGACAGTGTATGCCCTATTTCAAATTTTCTTAGTAACAATGGTCCTTTTCGTCCAATTCCATCAAATCAACTGTTAGTTCTGACTCTTTTGCACAAATAGTCCCCGCGTGTATTCTACTCTCTTTATTTTATAAGGATATTTTTGGTATTCTACTGTTCATAAATAAAAATTTGCAGCAGGGTTCCCAAAACATAAAAAAAAAAGTTATGGGACTTCATTTGGGAAAAGAAAATGATACAGTATAAGATTTTTGGGGAATATGGTGTTCTTTTATATTTTTTAAAAGTTATGGGACTTAATTTGTACTTTTATTTTATTTTTTTGTTATTTTTAGTTATTTTTATTTATTTAAAAAGAATGGCAAAACTGTCAAAATATGTCAATGAGAACGTGATTTGTAAAATATTAAAAGGTTGAGGATGTTTGGTAGTATAAAAAAAGTTATGAGTAGATTTGTTATAAATTAAAAAGATTAGAGACCAAAAGTGCAAATTACCCTATTTATTTGACTAAACTTTGATTATTCATTCTATCTCACTTTTTTCCAAAATAATATTTATTTCATATCCTATAAAATTTAATTTAAATTAAATTAGCAAGCATAATTATTTTAACATACATCATCTTATTTATTTAAATTATACACATTATGTGTAATTTCTATAATATATTTTTAACACATAAATATAAGACATATTTGTCACTTCATACTTAAATTTGGATAATTTAGATATATTTAATAGTTTACTAAATTAAGAATGATAAATATAAAATATTGTTAGTTTAAGAGTTTCATTATATAAAGATTTAAACTTTCCGTACAAGCTGAATGTAAATCTTAAAACAACTTCTTTCTTTTTGTTTTGTTTTTTTTTTTCAATAACGTTTTTTCACTTTAACTTAATATCCACCAACCTAACCAATTCTTTTTTTACCCTCTAATAACTTTGAAAACACCCTCCCAAATCACACCTTTTTCTATGGGACCTAAGAGAAAATGAAATGGAAGATCTTGTATTTGATTTTTGAGTAATTATATTCACACCACATTATTTGTTAACCACATTATATTTTAATTGTAATAAAGGTCTCCAACTATTGATCATTTTTAAATTTATGTCTCCAATTTTTTTAGAGTTAATTACACTCACAGTCTCCATTCTTTCAATTTTGTAACAATATCATTCTCATTCAATTTTATTCGTATATATCATCCTCATATTTTCATTTATTCGCATAGATGGTCCCCAAATAAATTTGTTTGACAATTTTACTCTTGACTTAAATAAATTAAAATAACAAAAACTAGAAAAATTAATGAAAAAATTACAGTTGGAGTACTTAACTTTTTCAAAAGTACAAAATGATCTACTTACATTCTATTATTTAAAATAATTAAAAAAACAAAACAAAATTCACCTACTTCTCCCACCCCACCAAACTAAACCAAACCAAACTAAAGCAATTCTTTGCCCATAATTTGCTACCTGAAAGTACCTTTCTTCATATGCATTTCTTTCTTAAAGACTCGAGAGCCAGTAAAAGAGATTTCAAAAAAGTTTCAGCAATAAAACATACATATGGATGAAAATGACACAGCTTATTAGTTCTTTACAAACTGAAACCTAATACCATGGATCCCATTTATGGAGAATATAATTCAAGGTTGTGCTGTGTGTGTATTACATTTCTCTCTCTCTATAAAACAGTATCTTTTCACTCACTCCCAAGCATTGCTAGACCACGAAAAGAAAACCAAATATCTCTCTCTCTCCCTAGGTAGTCAACCTAGACCCCCCCCCTTTCCCAATTGGATTATTCTGTATCACTAACTTCACCATAATTGCCCCAGTCAAAATGTTTGGACCCGTCACCAATTGAGTCAACACATTCGGACTCATTACTAATTCAGTTCTTTTTTTTCCAAGAAAGAGTAACATGTAGATGACAGAAGCAATATATGAAGATTTTTTTATGTTTTTTTTTATGGATTTTCAAAAGTGTGTGTTTGCGGCTATTTTATATCAAGCGGTGGTGGAATAATACACATAATTATGCATACAATTTGGTGGTGTTGGGACGACAAAGATTTGGAGTGTAGTGAGAAATGGGATATCTTCGGTGATTTTTTATATTGGGTTATGGGTATTTGTATTTGCTTTGGTCTTTATCATTTTCCAATTTCAAGGATTTAGATTTGCTTTGGGATGTGAGGAGAGAGAGCGACAGTCGGTCGTGGCTGGCTTTGGTTTAATGGTGGAAAAAGTTCAATAATTTTGAGTTGTGTTGAGTTGGGTATAACTAGGTTATTGAAGAAGAACAATCTTTTTATGTTTTTTATTTTTTTATATATATTTTTTGCTTTTTGTACAATAAAGGTGCTGATTTTTTATTTTTGAAAAGATTAGGATCTCAACTGCAACTTTTTCAATAATAAGGTTTATGATTTATTTGTACTTTTGAAGATGTTTGGGTCCCAGTTGTAATTTTTCAATTGTATTTTTTTCTGTTACTATAATTTATTTAAGTCAGTGGCAAAATAGTCAAAAAATTATTTGAGAACCATCCATGCAAGTAAAATGAAAAAATTAGGACAATATCTGCGAATAAAATTGAATGAGAATTATATTATTATAAAGTTGAAAAAATTGAGATTGTGAGTGTAATTAACCTATTTTATCGCATTTTTATCATCAACCTATTTATTTGCACGTCTTATATTTGTTTTTGATAATGATTTATATAAAAAAATTAATTAAGAGGATGTACAATTTGTTTTTGCCTCTTATAGTTTTAAATAAACAAAATAAATAACAATTATAAAAGTCTGGCAAAATATTTTTTCCTCATTTCAATGCACTTTAGTTGAATATTTGGATAAAAATCGTTATCAGAGATGAGATGAGATGAGAAAATTAATTGACAGTTCATAATAAAAATACGACTAAAAAAGTTAAAGATATAAGTGTCAAGATATCAAAGGTTGAAGGACTTTCATTACAATTAAAATATAATGTAGATAATAAAAATTATAATATGAATATAATTACTATTAAGATGGCAAAAGAATGAAATTAGGGAGAGAGAAAATGCAGAATATTACAATTTTAGACAACGTGCAATAAAAATGTTGAACAAAAAATAATGGAGTGTAAATAACCAATTGAGAACGTGTATTTGTAATATAATTAGGAAGTCAAATTGTAGTCTTAATAACTACTATTTTTTTTTAAAAAAAAAAATTATGCAGATTGTTATCTGAATTGTGACTTTAATTATTTATATTAAACACGACTATATAAAGTAACATGTGTCATGTGGGGGTGGCTCTACACCTGTTCGTCAAGAATTATAGATGGTCCATCCTACATTTACCACTATTAGATGCAAGGATCAAAAAATGAAATTATTCATTAATTCGGGTATTTATGACGCAAAAATTCCCCGTGACATTCATGAAATCCCGACCGTCAGAAAAACAAACAAAAATCTAGGGTCTAAATGCATTAGCCGCTTCACTGGGTGTAAATATAAAGTGCAACACCCAATCTCCCTTCATTCATTTTCTCTTGTTGCAGGTTCTTTTCTTCTCCTCTCCCGTCCTCTCCTCGACTCCCAAAGAGTATAGAGACAAACCCCAGTATCTATCTATACATCAAGGGTTTTGACTTTTTTGTTGAGCTGAATTGAATTAATTAAGCAATCAAATCAAGAAAGATGGACATGGAGGAAGAGTATTACGATCAGTCGTACAATGACGACGAGGAGGAGATAACACAGGAAGACGCGTGGGCGGTGATCAGTGCCTACTTTGAGTTGAAGGGTTTAGTGCGTCAGCAGCTCGACTCATTCGATGAGTTTATTCAGAACACGATGCAAGAAATCGTGGATGAGTCCGCCGACATTGAGATCCGACCCGAATCCCAGCACAACCCTGGTCACCAGCCTGACTTCGCTGAGGTCTATTGATGAATGATATTGAACTGTTGAAGATTTTCAGTAAATAGTTAACTGAATGGAATTTCTAGGGTTTGGAAAGGGATTTTAGGGTTTTGGTGGGGATAAATGGGAAGATAATTGCAATTGGACATTTTCAGTGTTATTTAATTAAACAAAACTTGTACGGTTTATCTGCGATCAGTAGAGATGTTTGATAGTTTGAAGGTTTTATTGTGGGGGTAATTAGCGTTAATCGCTGACTAGGCTGGAAATTCTTGGGTTTCTAATGGGGCTGTGGCTTTGTCCCATTTAGGATTTTATTTGGGGGGAGGAGGTGTTTGAGAAACCCTAAAAGAAGAGAGAACACAATTGAAAGAAATGGATTTTGGGGTTTTTTGCTAATTGTTGGTTTTTTAATTGTGATAAATAGTGGTGAATGCTAGCGGGTTTAATTCTTAGGGGTTTTAGAGATAGAGTTGGTTATGGTTTGGTTACCTTTTACCTGCTAGACACAGGGCTTCTGGGTAGTTATTCTGGAACCTAGTGAATAAATCTTGAGAATTTGAGAGGAAGAATACCTGAACAATTCAACATTTTGACAGTGAATACTATCTAAAGATTCCTAAAAATGATACCCAGAAGGAAGTGTAGTTAGCACCTTGACCTTGGGACTGGAGCATTTATTTTGAGCAAGAAACATTTTAGTCCCATGTGTTCAAAGCATTTCTATTTTTGAGAATGTCACACAATTCGATGAACTTTCTTTGTCATTAAAATCTAAATTTTTGTGAAGTATATGATGAAAAGCACACAGACTGAAGGGTCTAACTCTGTATGGTTGCTTAATTTTTGCAGACGATTTATAAGATCAGTTTTGGTCAGATATACCTAAGTAAGCCAATGATGACAGAATCAGATGGAGAAACAGCAACTTTGTTTCCTAAGGCTGCAAGGTTAAGGAATTTGACATATTCAGCTCCCTTGTACGTCGATGTCTCAAAGAGAGTTATCAGGAAAGGTCATGACGGTGAAGAAGTTACTGAGACTCAGGATTTCACTAAAGTCTTTATTGGGAAGGTAACTTGTGGCAACTTCAAGGTTATTGTGTGAGAACAATTCTGGATTGAGCTTGCAGTTGCCTTTATAAAATCTTATCTGTTTTGTGTTATAGGTTCCTATAATGCTCCGTTCTAGTTACTGTACGTTATATCAAAATTCTGAAAAGGATTTGACAGAGCTTGGAGAGTGTCCATATGACCAAGGTGGTTATTTCATCATCAATGGAAGTGAGAAGGTGCTAATTGCTCAGGAGAAGATGAGCACCAATCATGTATATGTGTTTAAAAAGAGGCAACCAAATAAGTATGCTTATGTGGCAGAAGTCCGGTCTATGGCAGAGACCCAAAACAGGCCTCCCAGTACGATGTTTGTCCGGATGCTTTCTCGGACTAGTGCCAAAGGGGTAATGATCATCACTAGACAGAAGCGAAGTTTTCCATTTGTAGATGTGGACACATATCATATGATTGACATTTATGTGTAATTGCAGGGCTCGTCAGGCCAATATATTCGAGCTACACTTCCGTACATTCGTACGGAGATACCTATTATTATCGTGTTCCGAGCCTTAGGATTTGTTGCTGATAAAGATATACTGGAGCATATCTGTTATGATTTTGCTGATACCCAAATGATGGAATTGCTGCGGCCCTCCTTGGAAGAAGCATTTGTGATACAAAATCAACAGGTACATGTTTGATAATTATCATTATTTGCATGATCCAAGGTTTATTTGAACGCCTGCTCTGTTATAGTGTGAAACTGAAAAGTTGCAAAGGATCCATCTCCATGCAATTAAATAAGACTCTTTGTTTGACATTTTTATGAAAAAAAAGTATTTATTATATTTGAAAAGCATTGTGAAAACAACCTTATAATTAAGGATTTGGAACATAAAGATCTTTGTAAAATGTGCCACCAAATCAGCGTAACATTTAACATGTCCCCTTTGTGTCAGTTACTGAAAAAGGTCTATTTGTAAAGTAGTTTTAGCCTGTCGTCTTGTTCATGTCTTGTAGAGCCTATAGCTTGTTACACATGCTATCTCTCTCTCTCTCTCTACAGCCATATAAATAGTTGCGATGCGATGTAATATGCTGCAGGTTGCTCTAGATTATATTGGAAAAAGAGGATCCACTGTTGGTGTGACTAGGGAGAAGAGGATCAAGTATGTGTTACTGAAATTATATGACTTGGCTACACGTCGTTCATCTGCTTGTGCTTCTTGAAATCTTTGAATCTTATCATCTAATTATGCAGGTATGCAAAAGAGATTCTTCAAAAGGAAATGCTTCCTCATGTTGGGGTTGGGGAATACTGTGAGACAAAGAAAGCTTATTATTTTGGGTAGGTATTCTTTCTCCTAACTTGGAGTGCATGTATGACTGGAGTGATGGTGATATTGAAATAATGTATGTGACTGCTCTACTAGGTATATCATTCACCGGCTTCTGCTGTGTGCCCTTGGCCGAAGGGCAGAGGATGATAGAGATCACTATGGCAATAAGAGACTGGATCTTGCTGGTCCTTTGCTTGGTGGCCTATTTCGAATGGTCTGTTGTTGGTTGATACATATTGGTGGTTGTTTGACTATCAGAAAAGAATCATTACTCATTTGAATTTTGGGCTTCTATCTATGAATGCAGCTATTCCGAAAGTTGACCAGGGATGTAAGAGCATATGTTCAGAAGGTTGTTTCCCATGCCCAAGTCTTTTCATTATATATAACTATGCTTGTTATGCTTTGGATTTTTACGTTGCTGGTTTCCATGTATATGTAGTGTGTTGATAATGGAAAAGATGTAAATTTGCAATTTGCAATAAAAGCAAAAACTATAACCAGTGGTCTTAAATACTCCCTTGCTACTGGCAACTGGGGACAAGCAAATGCAGCAGGTACAAGAGCTGGAGTTTCACAGGTCGGGTTGTAAACTAATCATCTTTCTGATTGTTATAAATAAAGTTGTCTTGATTTTGTTATTCTTTTAAGTTCATTTCATGAAAGAGTAATTATGTTGAATGACATATCACAGGTGTTAAATCGCTTGACATATGCCTCGACTTTGTCACACTTGCGAAGACTCAATTCTCCCATAGGCCGTGAAGGTATTTGTCTTTTTCCTTCTGTTCTTCAATCTTATGTGAGGGTGAAGTTAAAATTTGGTCAATCCCTTATTAGGACTTTTGAGGAGTCATTTTAGCTTTCTTTTTCACTTAACTTCTCTCCCAAACACACTACGTACACTTCAAAACACAGAGGAGAAGAAATGCAGTTTGCTTGGATGCACATTTTCAGTTGAATGTTTTGCTGCTTAATGCTTGTTACTGGTTCATTTTTCTAGGGAAACTAGCCAAACCTAGGCAGTTGCACAATTCACAGTGGGGAATGATGTGCCCTGCAGAAACACCTGAAGGACAAGTGAGTGCAGTTTGCCCTAAGGTTTCTTTTTCTGTCCATTTTCAGTTTATTTGCTTTTCCAATTTAATTTATTACTTCGTCTTTTTCTGCTATATCATCAGGCATGTGGTTTAGTGAAGAATCTTGCACTGATGGTATATATAACGGTTGGTTCAGCAGCATATCCAATTTTAGAATTTTTGGAGGAATGGGGTACCGAGAACTTTGAGGTGAAAGTCTTTAGGTTGTTTTGGAAACTGAAGTATCTTTTTGGTTCTTATGTACATTCTCACGTTTTGCTTAAATTTAGGAAATCTCACCTGCTGTGATTCCACAAGCAACAAAAATCTTTGTGAATGGTTGTTGGGTTGGTATTCATCGTGACCCTGACATGTTGGTGAAAACTCTCAGACGTCTGAGGAGACGTGTAAGGATATGTTTCTCATTTTCTCTTTCTAGTGATTTCTCTTCTAAGAGAATAATTTTGTCGCATTTATGAAGTTTGTTTTCCTGCTCTGTTTATATATGTTATATTTTCCGAAGTGTGCAATCATTACTTTGGTTCTACTGGAGCAGTTCATGTGTTGGTTATTAAGCCATTCATGTGAATATAAACAGTTTGGGATACGAGTGTTTCCTCCTGACGGCTTTTGGGATGGTTGTTATGTGGACAGGTGGACGTCAATACTGAGGTTGGGGTTGTTCGAGACATTCGCTTGAAAGAACTGAGGATCTATACTGATTATGGAAGGTGCAGTCGTCCGTTGTTCATTGTGGAAAAACAAAGGCTTCTCATAAAAAAGAAGGATATTCAAGCCTTGCAACAAAGAGTATGTTACATGATTTTCTTGACATTAATTGGGCGCGCCTTTTGTTCCCCTAAGTTGATTGCACTAGGCTTTGATGTCCTTCATGCTTTGTTTATTCATCTATTTGTTTCCAGGAATCGCCAGATGAGGGTGGGTGGCATGAGCTTGTTGCGAAGGGCTTTATAGAATATGTAGACACCGAAGAAGAAGAAACAACTATGATTTCCATGACGATAAACGTGAGTAGTTTGAAATCCTGATTCAATTAAGTCTGGTATTTCCATGTTTGGCACATGAATATTAAGCTTTTATGATATGCTGAAATGATAATATAATTCTTTTTAGGATCTTGTGAGTGCAAGGTTAAATCCTAAGGAGGCTTATTCAGATACCTATACTCATTGTGAGATTCACCCATCATTGATATTGGGTGTGTGTGCTTCAATCATACCCTTCCCAGATCATAATCAGGTGACCTTGTTTTGCCAATGGACTAGACTCTTTCAAGATTTCATTCTCCTGATCTGATGTTTTGAAATAATTTTTCCCATCCAGTCTCCTCGTAATACGTATCAATCAGCTATGGGTAAGCAAGCCATGGGTATTTATGTGACCAACTACCAATTTCGAATGGTATGGGATTGATTATTCTCTCTTCAAATTTGGCTTCCTCCTGTAGTGTTATATTGAGTTAACTTACGCCCCTCTTTTTTCTGTCAGGACACTTTGGCTTATGTTCTCTACTATCCTCAAAAACCTCTTGTTACTACTCGGGCCATGGAGCACTTGCATTTTAGGCAGCTACCTGCTGGCATCAATGCAATTGTTGCCATTGCTTGCTATTCTGGATATAATCAAGAAGATTCTGTCATTATGAATCAGTCATCAATTGACCGTGGATTCTTTCGATCTCTGTTTTTCCGATCATATAGGGACGAGGAGAAGAAGATGGGAACTCTGGTTAAAGAGGATTTCGGACGTCCAGATCGAACTAATACTATGGGGATGCGGCATGGTTCGTATGATAAGTTGGATGACGATGGCCTTGCTCCTCCAGGAACAAGAGTTTCAGGTGAGGATGTGATCATTGGGAAGACCACTCCCATAGCTCCGGACGATGCACAAGGGCAAGCTGCCCGTTACACTAAACGTGATCATAGCACGAGCTTGCGCCACAGTGAAACTGGGATGGTGGATCAGGTTTTGTTGACAACAAATGCTGATGGGTTGCGATTTGTCAAAGTGAGGGTGAGATCAGTTCGAATTCCTCAAATTGGAGACAAATTTAGCAGCAGGCATGGTCAGAAGGGAACAGTTGGTATGACTTACACACAAGAAGACATGCCATGGACTGTGGAAGGCATCACTCCTGACATCATTGTGAATCCCCATGCTATTCCTTCTCGTATGACCATTGGTCAGCTTATTGAGTGTGTCATGGGCAAAGTTGCAGCGCATATGGGAAAGGAAGGAGATGCTACTCCTTTTACCGATGTTACTGTGGACAATATCAGCAAAGCTCTTCACAAATGTGGGTACCAGATGCGTGGTTTTGAGACCATGTACAATGGTCATACAGGCAGGCAACTTACAGCTATGATATTTCTTGGCCCCACTTACTACCAGAGATTGAAGCACATGGTGGATGACAAAATCCATTCCCGTGGCAGAGGCCCTGTGCAAATCCTCACAAGGCAACCTGCTGAGGGACGGTCTCGTGATGGTGGTCTCAGATTTGGAGAGATGGAACGAGACTGCATGATTGCACACGGTGCTGCTCACTTTCTTAAGGAAAGGTTGTTTGACCAAAGTGATGCCTACAGGGTTCACGTTTGTGAGCGTTGTGGATTGATTGCTATTGCGAACCTCAAGAAGAATTCATTTGAGTGCAGAGGATGCAAAAACAAAACTGATATTGTTCAGGTACGTATTTGCAAACCATCTTCACCCTTTACTAGGCCCCACTCCCTGTGTATGTGGTGCCATTGGTAGGAACTGGGAAGAAAGAATTGGGTGGACATGAAGTGAGAGAGGGAAGTGTTTCCACCCAAATATCCGTCCAGTTCAGTATGAATGCTCTGATCGCAACCTTTGTTAGAAATTGTCAATGAATAGTAGGGTGGAACAATTTTTCAGAGATTTTTAAGTTGATATGTGGTGGAAACTTCACCATATATCATTGTGAAAAAATCTAATTCAAATTTTCTCAGCTTCTGTTTCTCGTTTTCCTTGAACCAATCTACAAAAAAATAACTTTTTTCCTCATTGCTGCTCCAACCTTACCCTTTATTCCAAATTTTCCCTTCTACCAAACACACTATCTGTGCGCGTAATGTCTACTTGTCTTTTGTGAACTTCTATGTGATGTTAGTTCTTTGGTGCGACCTTGACATTTTTTGGACTTCCAACAAATTTTTTATGCAGGTTCACATTCCGTATGCCTGTAAGCTACTTTTCCAGGAGCTGATGGCCATGGCTATAGCTCCAAGAATGCTCACAAAGGATATCAAACAGTCAAAAGAGCAAAAGAAGAAAGGAGCTTGATGTGCTTGCCCCAGGAAATTTACACCCAAGCACCAGTTACAAGCAGCTTTCCTGACCTTCTCGTCGAGCTTATGGATCCTAGTTTTTTGTTTTCTTGTAACATACGGACTCCAAGTTTCTTACATTGGATGCGCCTAGAGTTGTAGAGATTTATTAATTCACTCAAAATAACACTAGAAAAGATGAAAGAGGAGAAACACGCTAGATGCTTGCGTTTCCCAGTTTCCCTAGGGTATGCGATGTTGTTTTCCTAATGTAAAGAATCAGTTGACTGCAAGTGCTTCCTCGGTACGTCCCCTCCGGAAGCTGCTTGCTGTGGTATTGAAGACCCCATTGCAACTATTGATGCCTCGATTTGGGTATGAATAGGTGTATGCGTTGTTCTGTGTTTTTCTCAACTGAAACCAAAGCTCTTGCGGTGTACATAAATCACTAGCTCTGATTTTCGACTCTGAAGTCTAGACATTATATATTTAGTTATGTACTTGTAATTCAGTTGATTTTCTATTTGATTAACAGAGTAATAGTGAACTCATTTTTGGGGTACACTGAGATGGATGATTAGACATAATCAGTACCTTTAATTTATTGCTGTAATTTAAGATGGAGTCTGCATTGAGTTTCAAGTTATTACATGTTCTTTTAACAAAAATTATGTGAACAAATAATCTATATCGTATTTTTTCAACTGCCCCTTTCAGGTCGAGTATCAATGCAACCAAACATTGGTACTTGTGGTTGTGTACTTGAATTAAATTGAAGTGAGAAAATGACTCTTATCTTTTCGTTCAAATATGCTCTTCACGTGTAAGTCAGATTTATTTTTAACTAAAGGTGTGGTAATTGAAATTTTGTAAAAAATTAAATTGTTGGAGAAGAGAATAAACGTGTATTTGGCATACATTATCCTTTCAAGTAACATCTAAGTTCAACTCCAGCTGGATTTGTATGTGGCATCACATGATTGGTAAAAATAATGAGTGGGGGACCATGAACTATCAATTATGCGATGTCATCTCAGCGTGGACATTATAAGTAGGTAGGAGGTCAAAATCTATATATGTTGATATGAATTGGAAATGAGGTTGAGTTTTCCATTCAAGAGTGACGATCTCAGGGGCAGGATAACATTAACCTCCCACTGACGTGGCTTCGTCCATGTCAGCGGTAAGCCATGTCAAACAAAAAATGGGGCAGCCCATTTGCCCCATTATTATTTGTCCCAAATTTTGTTCTCTTCAAAATTTGAGACGTTAAAACCCTCGTCTCTCTCGTTCCGCTTTCTCATCAAATCGGAGAAAAAAAAAAAGAGATTCTCCAGTTAGATGGGACGACGTATCGCGAGAGAGACGAGGGCTGATAATAATGGGGTAGATGGGTTGTCCCATTTTTTGTTTGACATGGCTTACCGTTGACGTGGACGGAGTCACGTTAGCAGTGAGTTAATGTTATCTTGCCCCTAGGGATAGGAGATTAATACTCTTCCATTCAATCCTATTAATCAATTTGAATTCAAAGATATATATTTCCTCGATTAAGATAATACATGTAGTCAACGAGTGAGACGTTATTGTCTTATTTGTATAAAAAATTGACGTTACTCTTGTTTAGAAAAGTTAGACCCATTTAGCTGTTCAGATGGCCAAACCCATCACATTCATGTGCTTCAACTAGTCAATGCACGCAGTTTGGTGAAGAAACTTTAGTAATTGGAAAAACAAGCTCCTGTTTTTCGGTGTAATCCCTGACATTGATGGATTCTATAGGATTGAAGAGAAAATACATATCTAACAATTAAATGGTTTAACAAAGGGAATCACATTCTAAAGGCACAAAATATGTGTTACTATTTAAAAAAAAAAAAAAAGAAGAAGAAGAAGAAGAAGAAAAGAAAATCTTAAAGAGAACATGATAAGTTCACACCTTGTAACCCTATAAACCAAATTTCAATCTAAGTTAATTACTTTATGAAGAATATAAATCGGTTCTAGAACGAGAAATAAATGAACTAATTACTATTGCAACTAAAATTATTCTAATTGAATTGGTACAATTAAGACCCGGTAAAAGATTGAAACAAGTCTAAGTTTTGACTTTATAAGTTTCTTTAATTTTCATTTGATTGACTTTATTTAAAGTTTTAAAGAATAATAATGAGATTAATTTCAAAAAGCTATAAAACAAAATCCAATTATTTATATTTTTTAAAGCTGAAACTTAAACAAGACTCGAGTAAAAAACATGTCCGGTAAAGAGCGCAATTTAGACTGACGAGACAAAACGCTGCTCGCTGCATGTGATGCCAATATTGCTAGCCAATTAGTCCTCTAGAAATATAATAATTTTGTTGAAATGTAATCCAACATTTGGCTATAAAGATCATTCAAATTTACATGATGTTTTTTAATTTTATATTTACTTTTATTATATGATATCCACCATAATTTGAGTTACATGTCCAGCATGAGCGTATATAATTAAGAGGCCAACATGATCTTTAGAAAAGTTGAATGAAAATTAGACAAAACATCATACCAATCAAATCTCTACTTAATCATAATAGCATTTCAAGTAATAGCTTAGTTTGGCATATATGAGCGGGATACCACGTGAGCTCGACTTCAACTTAAAAAAGAATTCTATTCAACTTCATCGATAAGGAGATACTCATTAGTCTATAAATTGTCCCAGTACATGCTGATGAGGTTAGTATATTAATGTTGTCCATCTTATCAAGTCTTATTTTTGTTGTGTCATAGAAATTGTCTTCGACTCAAATCTAAAAATTATCCATTTTCATAATGTGAAAAATCTCAACAATTTATGTAAATATATATTCAATTTTTTTATTTTTTTTTTAAATCTCACTTTCTCGATAAATATATTGTTTTGTACTACGAAGATAGAGAGAAAATAATTTCCTTATATTTAAACTATTAAAAATGCGTAAAACTAATTTATTTCTACCGACTCACCTTTACATGTAAATTTGATTTTCTTTACAAAAGTTTTTTATATTTGAATGACGATAAATTTAGACGACATAACAATACTGTCGAGTGTCGAGTATAGTAGGGAAAGTCTATTTGTTTAAAGTACCAGGAAAGTCTCGCTCGTGCAACACCCAAGTGCGATTTTTGATAGGATGGGCTTATATAAATTTCAAGATTATTTTTCTGTTTTGGTTTCTAGAAATTCTCGCCCCCAAAGCAAGGTTCAGGGAAGTCACAGCGTAGAACCCACTCAGACCCTGACCTACCACGTAATCACCTGTTATAAAAAAACCCCTCAACCAACCCCAATGTCTCACAGTAAACCCCTCTGCTGTCTCTCCTTAATTTCGCCCTGAAACCTAAGAATAACAGTTCTGGTACGTGCATTTCAATTAAATGTTTCATTTTATGTGTAAATATACAATAATAATTACAATTATTTATGTTTAAATGTTATAAGAGGAACTGATTTGAAAATTTCAATTATCTGGCATTATTGTTTGTGTTTGATCGATTATATTCTTGGATCCCTTTTCTTCATTCTTTTTATTTGATGGGTTCGTTTTGGAATCATTTGATTTGCCATCTATAAATCTGTAATCAAGAACTCAACAAGTTGTTGATACTTAATTAAAAGTTAAGAGTTTAATTGGGAAGTTTATTAGGATGACAAATCTTGATAAATGAAGGACCTAAGTTCTAAGCAGAGCTATAACAACATCAATCACCATCCAGGATGATTGTGTGTTAGTTTGGGATTTTAGCATAACTGGGAAATTTTCCAGAGAGGGTCTTCTGTTTCTTAGATTACTTAAAGTTTTTTCGTGTCTAGGCTAAAATTACAAGAAAATGGACCTGACTGGTGTGGCGTATTTGGTAAGGTATAGTGGAGTCACTGGACAATACTTGAAGGAAGAAAGAGAGGCTAAAATCTTGTTCATTTTATTATGTAGTCTTGCCTAATACTGAGTTCCCAACACGTCCTTAATAATCAAGGGGGAGTTAATTGAGTTGGGAGTTAACTGTCTGTTCAGTTAATCATTTGGGATGTCTGAGAATATGATGTAGATGGTGAAGATCATGGGCACGTCTATAGTTTCCTCTCGATGTAGCAACTTGAAAACTATTCAGGGCGTGTTTGGTAAGGTATAGTGGAGTCACTGGACAATACTTGAAGGAAGAAAGAGAGGCTAAAATCTTGTTCATTTTATTATGTAGTCTTGCCTAATACTGAGTTCCCAACACGTCCTTAATAATCAAGGGGGAGTTAATTGAGTTGGGAGTTAACTGTCTGTTCAGTTAATCATTTGGGATGTCTGAGAATATGATGTAGATGGTGAAGATCATGGGCACGTCTATAGTTTCCTCTCGATGCAGCAACTTGAAAACTATTCAGAACAAGACTTATATTCCATGGTCCCAATCAGGGTGTAACAAAAATGTGCAAATTGCTGGGGCGCATTGCTATTTAAGTTTTTCTTAACTGGCTAATTACCTCAATCATTTTTCTTGTTTGGAATTCGGATTATTATAATAATCGTACCTATTGCGAAACCTCTCTCTCTTGCATCCTTGTGGTGCTAGAACTTTGCTTATATTGGGATTTTTCAAAGCAAGTAAAATGAATGGTGCTTAGCTGCAAAGTTTGTCTTGATGCACATAAATGTTCAATTATGTTTCGAATTGAGTAGAGTCAGTAAACTAATTGGTCATCTCAGGAACTGATTTAGCTTTTTGTGCTTTTCTTCTCAGAAATCTAAGGACTCATAGCTAGTAGAACAAATTACGAGAACGCAAGAATGGCATTTGATCAACACTTTTTGAAGAAATCCATTCCCACTGCAGGAGATGACTCTGAAAAGACTTCTGCCGGCTTCGATTGTAATATATGTTTGGACTTTGCCCGTGATCCTGTAGTTACTCTCTGTGGCCATCTCTACTGTTGGCCCTGCATTTACAAGTGGTTAAACTTCCAGAGTGCATCCCTTGCTTCAGACGAGCTCCCGCAGTGCCCAGTTTGCAAGGCTGAAGTATCTGAGAAAACATTGATTCCTCTTTATGGTGGGGGGAAATCACTGTCTGAAATCGAACAGGGGGACAAGATTATCCCTCCTAGGCCACCTGCCCGTGATGTACGAGGGCTTACGTATTTGTCCAATCTTAATCAGCAACTCACACCACCTAATCCTTATCAAACTCCGAACGATCTCCCCAATCATTATGCCAGTTACGAGGAAGATTCTTCGTCTATATTGTTTAATAGTGCAGCAACGGGAGTTTCTCCAATGATAGGAAAGTTCGGGGAGATGGTTTACGCACGGGTATTTGGTAATTCGCAAAGCTTGTATACGTATCCTAACTCGTACCACTTAGTAGGAAGTAGTACCTCAAGATTGAGAAGGCAGGAGTTGGAGGCTGACAAGTCTTTGTTCAGAATTTCGATTTTTCTGTTCTGTTGCTTTCTTTTGTGCTTTCTCCTATTCTAATTTTATTCTGCCACCTTCTTCTGTATAACTTTGTACAAATTATATATATGGCAGTCTTAGAGCTGTTATAGATTAGAAAAAAAATAAAAGTGAGATTAAATGTTTTTTGTCCAAAAAAATGTGAGCCATCTATCAAATGTGTTTCAGTTTTGGCATAAATCTATAAACATAAACGGATGCTGTGACATATGCATGGTGTTAGTTTGCTGCTTTTTTGGTTTTTTCATGTTCAAGTGTATTTTATCCCACCGACACTCTTGAGGTAACTGACCCAACACATTTGCGGCCTGGACAAAGTGTGGGACCGTGCATGGACACATGGGTCAGCTCGCATGGAAAGGCAGGCCATTCTGGACACGGGTGTCCAGGCCCATGACTTGCTCGAGCTTTGTTTTAGAAAAATGCGACTTCCTTGTTCTAAACTAGAAAAAAAAAAAAAAATTTAGCTCGGCCGCGCCTTGCTTGCCAAAAGTGATGGACCACATCGGACCTCTAGTGAATTGCATATCGTCAAACTTAGTCTCACCAAAGTTGTAATTAGATATTAATTTGAATCCAAGAAATTGAGATATTATAAACCTTTTGTTCCTTCAATAAGATCATTAGTAAAACATTGATGATTAATTTAAGCCTTTAGTCAAATAGAGTCTGCTACCAACTCTAGCACAATCGCATGTCCCTTACATACACACGTAGTCCACAAATAACACCATAGTAGTCTTGATAGGGAGGCGTTGAAAAACTGCAAAAATAAATAAATTTAAAATACAATATTTAATATTCAAATGTTCACGAATATTGTCCTTTATATTATTTGTCAAATTTCATAAACAACCATTATCATACGTATTATGTTATACGACCTTAATAATTTACATCATTACGTATAATTAATATTATATTTTTGCCTTTTCTTTTATGGCTTCAATATAGTAAACTATTAATATGTCAGCTAGCATGCCATACTCTTCCAAATTGAGTCAAACTTTGTGGCCCGCCCTTGCACGTTTAGGGTGGAGTTCAAATCTGATGTAGATCCTGTCCCTTACACAAGTAAAAAGAAATTATTTTTTTGGTCGTAATGACATATTTTGTAATATAAACTTAAATGCGTAATATTAATTAATTAATTAATTTTTTTATTTTTGTCCTCTACTACTTCTTTTTTTTCATGTTAAAGTTTTGCAACTATATTTCATGCATACTTCGAGAATATATTGAGAATTGACTTCGTCGGTTATTTTCATTTTCTTTGATACTAGTAGTTTGTGTGACAATTACAAAATTTCACTCATTCGCCCAATTAACGCGTAATCTTGATCTTCAATTTATTTATAGTGACATGGTAAATTAAAGAGCACGGATCAACATTAAAGAAGAAAAATATAAAGTCAAAAAATTATCCAATACTTGATACCACAAACTTGTCTAAATATACAGAGTTGGAATATTCTCCTTTTTTATTGTTTTGGTCAAAGACAAAAGGTAGAAGAACATGCTACGAGAATGACCTCTTAAAAAGGTGAATAAAAGAAAGTTACAAGCCAACTTTGACATGTGCTAGTAGTTTCCAAGAAAATATAGAATACGAGTAAAGGAAATGTAGCTGAGCTTTTCTTTTAGGGGGTGCTCTATACAAATTAATCAAGCATGGCACTTGAAATGGGGACGAGCCTGAAAATTGGGCAGTCTCCAAGGAATAAGTGCCCACCTCCATTTCTGTCCAAAACTTATGATATTTTGGAGGAGGAAGAAGAAGAAGAAGCTATAGCAAATGGGCAAAGGATCGTTTCATGGAATTCTGAGGGCAATGGTTTCGTTGTATGGAATCCTGCAGAGTTTTCTGAGGTCATGTTGCCTAGATACTTCAAGCATAACAACTTTTCGAGCTTCATTCGACAGCTAAATACCTATGTAAGTCTTCGATCCCTATTAATGTATATACACACACACACTACCCTTCAGCACATAATTGATGTATATTTATGTGAATGCTTAAGTTGGAGCGAAGAATGAGTCTTTTTCTCCTCGGCCGGGAAAAATCTAGAGCATGCACACACATATGCACGTATATCCCATCTACTATGCATGTCTGAGGGGTAGTTGTTAAAGACGATGAAAAAAATAATAAAACTTGTTAAATCTATGCTAGGGATTCAAGAAAACAGCGTCGAAACGCTGGGAATTTCAGCATGAGAAGTTCCGGAGAGGGTATAGGCATATGCTTGCAGAGATTACTCGAAAGAAATGTGAGCCAAGTGCCTTTCCGGCATATCTTAAAGCCTCGGAAGAACACAAATGGACAACCTCGGAGGGAAATGCTCGAGTGCTGCTGCTAATGGAGGAGAACAAGAACCTGAGAAGAGAAAAATTGGAACTGCAAATGCAGATAGCTCATTTCAAGGCACTGGAAACTAAGTTATTGGAATGCCTTTCTCAGTGCATGAGCAGCCATGGCCACCATAGTGGAGGAACATGTTTGGTGCATCGTAATGAGTCCAGATCTGCTGTCCCAAATATATGTCCTCTTAGCCGTCCTCCAATAAAAACTTTACACTTCATCAATAACAGTAAGTGTGAATGCATTAAATGTTGTCCATATTGATCCCCTCATCTATTTATTTAATAATGTGTAAAATTTGAGACGGCCAAGAGAATATATCTGATAGTATCCACATAATTAATGAAAAGAGACGCAGAGTCGAGTTCAGTGTAATCCACCGCACACCCTGATTCTTCATTAATACTGTTCGTAAGATACAATTTTCCTGATTAATAACTGAAATTTCCAACTACTGGCGTCGTTACATTTGGCTAAGTGCTTATTTGTTGTTTAAACTGACCAAACATCTTTTTATCTACATTTCTCAGAATTCACAACTTACTACTTATTTATTAATCACATTTTATAGAACTTATAATTTATAAGTACTTAAAAAATAATTTTAATATTATCAACATTGCCAAATATGCTCTTAAAAGTTTAAAGATAAAGAGAAGAGAAAATTTTGCTTCTTTTTAGGCTTATTTGGACAGTATCAAAAGTGATACTTCCAAATAAGCCAGGCTGGATTTTGAATTTGAACAGAAAAAACTAAATTCTGTCAAAAGATGAGACTTTTTTACCAATGCATTCCGTCAAAGATGATGAAAAGCACAGATTTTTCCTTAAGAGACGGTATAAAAGTCTAATATATTTTAGGTTTTATTCAAAACGGTTAGCACACTGAAGTTATTTTATTCAAAATGATTGACCCTAATAAACTAATAATGAATGTTGTAGAATTTACAATTTTTATTTATTTCATCCGTTCCACAAAAATAGGTTAGTTTTTTTTTTCTTTTTTACATAGATTAAAAAATCTCATTTAATATAATTGAAATTTAAAATTTTTCACACATTTTTCCTATTACACCTCCATTTAATATTAGTCTAGGGATGGCAACGGGGCGGAGTGGGGCCGTCCCCTCTCCGTCGGGGATTTCTTACCCCCATACCCTCCCCATTACTTGCTTCGGGGGGGAGGGGCACTACCTCGTTTATTTATTTATTTTTTATTTTTACATTACTTTAAATAAAATTATGATTTATGAATGACATTCATACTTATTGTGACCAAAAAATATTTGTAAAGCAAATTGAACGTTACAAAAATACAAAATACACATTGTTATCAAAATTTAAACAAGTTTCAAAAATAACAATCCAAATTCCAACATAATCATATTTCATCTTCTTCTAGAATAATTCTGCCAGCCGCCTGAATACTTGATTCCTTCTGTAGAAGAAGTATCTTATTGTTAATTTGCTAGATATTTACTATATTTATTATTGAAGTTCATGAAACAAAAAATCAATTTACCTCTTTGTCAATATCTGTGTCACATAACTTTGTACAACACCCAGAATACGACGAATGTTCTAACAACAAAATAAAACTAGTTAGCAAAAAAAAAATTAGACATGATAAGAAATATGAATATAAATAATTGTATTTCTCGTACCATGAATTTCACTCCATAACCAATCTTGAGCACACATCAAAGCCTCCAAATGCTTTGGGCAAAGCCTATTTCTGTGTGGACTAACAAATCTACTACTTGTACTAAATGCAGACTCAAACGCCACTGTAGATGCTGGGATGACTAAAATAACTCTTGCAATTTTCTGTAAAGTCAGATATTTTGTTGCATTTGCCTTCCACCACGCCAATATATTAAAATCATTTGATCTGGGCAATACATGCTCGTCCAATGATTTTGCACTATCAGTACTAGTGCTAGTAGTAACAAATACATCAAATTGTGCCAACTAGTCTCTTTTGCTTGCATTAGTAGATATCTGAGATTGAGAAGACGAAGCTGAAGATTGAGACACGTTCCTACTAGACCTATGTCCTGTTGTGTACTCATTTAGCAAATTTTGACACAATCTTCAAACATTTTGAATCTCATGATCTGAAGCTTCATTTCCATAAATCAGTGGAAAATAATACTCAACCAATTTCAATTTAAATCTCGAAATCATTTGATCTGGACAATACAGGCTCATCCAAGAAAATATCAAGCTCTGATTTTGCACTATCAGTACTAGTGCTAGTAGTAACAAATACATTAAATTGTGCCAACCGGTCTCTTTTGCTTGTATTAGTAGATATATGAGATTGAGAAGATGAAGCTGAAGATTGAGACACGTTCATACTAGACCTATGTCCTGTTGTGTACTCATTTAGCAAATTTTGATACAATCTTCGAAGATTTTGAATCTCATGATATGAAGCTTCATTTTCATAAATCATTAGAAAATAATACTCAACCAATTTCAATTTAAATCTCGGATCCAACATAGTAGCTACAGCTAAAATTCCATGAATCTTACTATAATATTTGTCAAACTTTTCAATTATACTTGAAGTCATCAATTTGATTTCATCATAAAGAAATGTCATCCAATCGTAAATTGACAACTTTATCTCACAAATATTTGAAAAATAAAGATTAGTTGTTGGATACTTAGTCCCAGAATATTGTTCGTTAATTTCAAAAAAAACCTCCAACCTGTCACATATCTCTTTTGTCAAATTCCAATCTTCATCACTAGGCAAACATTTATATAGTGTCTCTTGTTGCTTTAGTCGAAGAAAAACATTCTTATACTCTAAAGCAGTTTGAAGCATTAAGTACGTAGAGTTCCACCTAGTTTTGCAATCAAGTGCTAACTTTTTGACACAAGAGATTTTCAACTGACGCGCGGACATCTCAAAATTTTCTACTCTTTTTGGTGTTGCTGACCAATATGCAACACTGTCACGGATTTTATCAACACTCGAGTGAATGATCTCTAAACCATCCTTAACTATCAAGTTCAATATGTGAGCATAACACCGCATATGAAAAAATTCACCATTTAGCATAAGCGAACAGACAGAAAGCTTATCTAAAAGAATGTTGATCATGACATCATTCGTAGTACAATTGTCAACAGTCAATGTAGACAACTTACCATCAACATTCCAGTCCAATAAGCAGTCCATCAATGCTAAACTCAGTGACTCAGATGTGTGAGAGCACGGCATAAATATGAACATGTATTTAAAAAACAAGAAAAATACAAAATAATTAAGCTTAAGCAATACATGAAAAGAATGTAAATTAAGTTCTCAAATATCAAATTACCTCATAATTCGACTTTGAAGTCTCCAGTAATCATCTACAAAATGTGCAGTGATAGCCATAAATCCCTTATTTTGATTAGAAGTCCACATGTCTGTGGTGATTGCAATTCTACTCTTGTTCTTCTCCAACAATCTTATTACTTTCAATCTCTCGTAATCATATATTTGCAATATATCATTCTTTATAGTATTACGAGAAACAACCTTAAATAATGGTTGAATTGCATTCACGAATCTTCTAAACCCAATATGTTCAACCATTGAAAAGGGATACTCATGCAAAATGATCATATGTCTAAGTTCTTTTCGAGCCTGCGCTTGATCAAAAGCATAAGTACCCATTGAAACCTTTCCACTAGCTTTAATTTTGTGATTCAATATTGTTTGCCTAATATCTTTTTGATTTCGAAAAGGACATCTTTTCAAATGTTCATTTAAATGTTTTGTCCCATTCTTGTTCTCACCCTCTAATTTTTTGTGACAGTAGTTACAAATAGCTTTGTATACCTCCATCAACCTTCTGTTTTTTAAAGTGTTTCCAAATTGAAGAAGTCAATTTTCTTTTCCTAACTTGTCCACTATCTTCTTCTTCATCACACAAGTCTATTGGAGCTTGCTCTATGTATATTTGAGTAGGTGAGTCTTCATAAGTACAAGTAGACTAACTCGTGCATTATCTTGTGTAGCTTGAGTACTTCCAATGCTCGGTACCGGTGTAGATTTATCTTGTGTAGACATCTACAATGAAACACAAAAAATTGCATACTTAATTATACGAAAAATCAAAATATACATTAAGAGAAGGGAGAACAGCAAGTCAGCAACAAATAAACTTAATTGTACAAACTCTGTCAAACACTATTGTTTCCAATAGCATCACTGAAAATCCATTGAAAAACTTGCCATCCCTATTTCATCTCTTCATCAATTGAAATATAAATAGGAAAATAATAAAGAGGATAACGCGTAGAATTTAATGGGATTTGTAAACAAGAGCGTGGAAGAAAGACTCACAAGAAAAGGAACATGAGAAAACCAAGATTGACAACCTTTGTCAATTCAAAAAGGTTTGAAATAATTTCTATATTTGATGAGTTTGAAAATAACTTATTGAAAATTCATGTCATTTAAGCAATGTAATTAAATTCTACATCAATGGAATGTCAAAGATCCAAAGAGGTCCAAATTCAGGGAACTCCTCCTCTCTGTCCGCTCGAGCGGGCAGCCTACGGACGGAGTTGTGTACAATTTGTTTCAAATCCCTAATATACATACACTCACGTCTCAGTAGTCAGTATATAGTAACTAGAAAAATGAGCAGAATGGACTCAATGAGAAGTAATATAAATACCTAGAAATTTGCTAAATAATTAGGAGAATGGAGATTGTAATTTGCGACTGGTCGTCGGTCGATTGGTGAATGGAGAGTTGGAGACGGAAGTGGCGACTCGAACTTCTCGATATGGTCGACGGCGGCACTCTTCGGCAGCAGCTAACGCGGTGTCACGGTGAAGATTCTCGCAAGCCTTCAGCATCCGTCGTGGGAATGTTTCAATTTGGGAAAATGAAAATGGGTTGTGTAACTTCTATGGCTGAATGAATAGGTTAAATAATAGTTTTGGTATAATATGTTTAGTAAATAAAATGAAAAAAAAATGCAAATGAATGTGTTGTGGCATAGTGGTTGGGATATTTGTGGAAAAATATGAAGACCTGGGTTCGACTCCTTACACGGCCATGCCCATTTCTGTTATTTTTTGTTTTTATTTTTTCACTTTTAACAATAAAAAAATAAATAATATTAATAAACGGGACTGGTCCAAAGCGGGTCACCCTCACCCCTGCCCCGGGGTGGTTTTATCTCTCCGTACCTGCCCTGAATACTCGATTGGTCAAGGCGGGTAAATTTTTAACCGGTTGGGGCCTGGGTCTTGGGTAATTTTGCAATCTCTATATTAGTCATTCATGAATATAATAAATTTAAATGCTCATTAAGTTATAATGGAAATGCAAATGAAATTGAATTACATTACATTGAAACAATAATGAAATCAATTGTTGATTTGTTATTGGGGGATGAACGTTTCTAGACAATGTACAATTTATTGATTACCTACTTGAGTAAATGTGTTAATAAATTTATGTAATTTTTCATTATAATTGGAATATATTAAATTTATTTTGGTTGATAACAATGTAAATTAAATAAAGATATATTAGAAAAAAGAAAATTTTAATATACTCTCTATAAAGTAAGTGACTTATAATTTGGGACAGATAAATAAGAAAAACGAGTCCATCTATGTGGGACGAAGAGAGTAACTTATAAGAAAATTGGTGTAAATGGTCCCTAACCTTTCCTCTTATTGCGAAAATGTCTCTAACCTTTGTTTTTTGGAGCAGCAGTCCCTAACTTATGTATTTTTGTGCATAGTTAGTTCTTATTTGATAAAAAAGATAAAAATACCCTTAGTTTTAGTTTTAAAAATTGGAATTGAATTTCTAACCTTTGTAAAATGTGTAAATAAGTCCAATACATTTATTAAATAATATTTAATTTAGTATATTAAATATATCAATATAGTCGTGTTAATTAAATATTTCATAAGAGAAAAATATAAAATTATTACGCTATATAATTGTTACGTGATATGAAAAACTTGAATAAAAATTAAGTTAAATAAATAACAAAATGGCGTATACAATTTTATTATTTTTTTAACACAAAAATACTAACAAAAATTAATTTACACATTTTGTGTTCTTTATTTTTGAACGATAATAAAAAGATAAAATTAAAATGTGAAGAATACAATTTGAGCTCTAATATTGGTAGTTAATAAACGAATAGCTCAATTAAATAATAATATTTGAACATCAAATTTGTGACAAAGTTATTTTTCTTTTTATATTGTAATGATAAAATTAAAGTTTAAATTTTAATGATTACTTAATAATAATAAAATAATCTTAATTAACATGTTTGTTAATAATTATGAGCTTAAATTTTAATTATTTTATAATATTTCGTAAAATATACAAAATAATTTATTATATTATCAATTTGTTTGTTTCTTTTAATTTTTTATTAAAAAAATAAAAGTATCGAACTTATTTGTACTTTTTGCAGAGGTTAAGAATCCAATTGAAAATTTTTCTAATTAAAAATAAGGACATATTTGTCTTTTTTATCAAATAAGGACCAATTACGCACCAAAACACATGCTGCGTCAAAAAATAAAGGTTATAGACCATTTACACAATAAAAGCAAAGGATAGAGATTATTTGCACCAATTTCCCAACTTATAACCTACAAAAAAGTTTTACTAAACAAGCACTTAGATTCATTTCAGAGAAAGAAAATGAATTTAAACTATGTTGAAATTATTACATGAGCAGAGAAAATAGAGGGGTTTTATTCTCCTTCAACAAAAGTGGCGTCTGCCCAATTTGCTGCACTACCCGAACGGGGAATGCTGGCAAGTCTAGTAAGCATGTCCACTTGAAAAATGACAGCCCCAATGTTTCCTTCATCATCCTCTCGTGTAATTGCTCTTACCTTATGAAGTGGATGATCAAAACAAATCAGCCCACTACCGCTTATAAAGATACACCCTGCAAAATTTAACACATGTTGTTCTCTTCTTATCTATCCCACATTTTGTCGGTTTCGACTCAATTAGAGGATTGAGTTTCAGTAAGTTAAATTTTATCAAATCTTATATATGACATGAACTCTTGAACACATTCTCCATGCTTTTGGAGATTTGTTCCCTGCCCAAAGTATTCAAAAGTAATGTCAAATGTACATAACAGGGCCGGGTTTGCCACTTTTCTGTGAGGCCAGTCTCAGCCTGTCCCAAGGTGAAGTGGGCTTTTTCAGGCCTTTGTGGGTGTGGACAGTGAGTACACTTCGACAACTATTTTTTACAAAGGAGCTAACCTGGAGGGTAGGGCGTATAGCATTTTCCACAAGCTGCTGAGATGAGATTGGGATCATCAGAGCAAACTAAGGACCCATCTGCATCAGTTCCCCAGTGAAATTGCACACTACCATCTCGGTCCTGCCAAAGTATACAATAAATGAGTAGTTACTATTAAAACTTGGAGTCCATCTTAAAATGTTGAAATGGTGCCTCGTTTGAGCATATGAATCTTGAAATCTGAATGTTTGTTTGAACTTAACTTCAGTTTTTTGATGAAATTGTGTCGATCAAAGTTAGAATGTCTTAAGTTCAAGTCTTGCTTTAATTTATGAAAATCTTTAAAAGATGAATCTGACCAGTACGTGCATGTTGAAGTTTAGACGAGGCGGTACAAGGTGAAGTCTCAACTCACCCTGGCTAGGAGGAGGACTGAAGCTTTTGAATCAAACAAAATAATAGCAAATTTCCCTTCAAGTTCCTTGATAACTTGATCAGGAGGATAGGGTGCTCGATCTCTTAACACTTTATATGCCTCAACGATTATCATGGCTTCTGTTGCCTGTCTCGAAAGGCCGTAATAACGTCGGAGATCACAAGTATTATCCAAAGCCCCAGAGAAAATGCAGAAAATATCATCCATAACCACAATAGATCTGATGCTCCCACAATCAATAGAAACTCAAAACAGTTAATTAATTCATCAGTAAATTTGTAAAAATCTTGTAGAATAATGAATCCACTAGCTACCTTGGATGCACTGGATTTTGATCTTCATGAGACAAAGCCAAGAAGTTCCCATTTCGAAAGTTGTAAGATGTTGAATCTGACCTCCATGAACGAAAGATTTCTGCAATTTCTTGGCGTGTATTTTTGAAGCCGGAGCTCCCTTCAAGAGGAAAAGACAGTTCTTGCGGCGGTTTACCGATGGATTTCTCAAAAACGGCTAACATTTTGAAGCAGAAATCCGAAACTTTGGGCAACTGCCCAGAGCTGAAGTGTGTATACGCTTATTTAAAGCAAGATAATGGGGCGATAAAGATTTCTGCAATATGCTTATCCTATGTTTGCTGCAACTCAAAACACAATTTGAAACGTTCAGGTTCCCTTAACCCTCATGTGCAGGTCGGATTTCATGCAATTTTCATAAATGAGTAACGCTTATGGATGAATTTTGGGACGTCGTGACAAGTGTCATTAGACTAGCATGGGAAATTGTGCAGTGGCACCTTTGGGGTTGTACACGTAACGAGTGAAAGTTGGCATAGAATACGAGCATACAGCCAAGAGTGAAATTTGTCATGATCCAACAGAGTCTGCAATAGTAATCGGTTTGCTCTTTTCAAGAAAAATAAACATGGCTAAGCTTTGGATCTTTCATGCTGCTCACAAAATGAAAACAAATCGCTATTATCTTTCCAATTTCTTTTTTATGCAGATTCCTATTTTTCTTTCTTTCTTCCTTTTTTTTTTTTTTGGATGACAGCATTGAGCTGCATTACTGTTGCAGTGAATTGAACAAGGGGAGAAAAAGTATTCATACATTACCAGCAGTAAGGGTGGGCATTTTATCCGGAACCGAAGTTCCCGAACCGGAACCGGACCGGAACCGGCGGATTCGGTCCGATTCCTATCACTAAATAAATGGATCCGGTTCTAAAGAACCGAGAACCGGCGGTTCCGGTCCGGCTCCGGTTCTTAGGAACCGGTTCTGGATACCCGGTTTAGAACCGAAAAATTCAATTTTTTATTTTATTTTTAGATTTGCAATTTTTTTTTTTTACTTTTCATATTTTTTTTTTACCAAATTAACTCCATTATACATTAATCCAAAAGCCAAAAGAAAAACAAATTAACCCATGAACCATTAGTGATGAATCCATTACGGCATTATCCAAACCCAATAATTTATTTGCACTGCCCAATGCCCATTTTCAAAATTAATATTGACTAATAGATTAGGGACCAAAAGTATGAAAACGAGTAAATAACTAATAATTTAATTCACATTATTGAATGTTTTTCATGCTATTTTTTTGTGCCTATAATTTAAAAAATTTGTTTATTTGTGCAATAGTTTGAAATGATAATTATTAAAAAAAATCGGATAGAACCGGAACCGAACTGGAACCAGTGGTTCTGGATCCGGTTCGGTTCCGGTTGAAAGTGGGTGGTTCCGGTTCTTTTTACAAAATACCCGAACATGAACGGATGGTTCTGGTTCTTCTACTATCCGAACCGAACCACCCGACGCCCACCCCTAACCAGCAGGCAGATGTCAAAAGACGCCGTGACAGCGCATGCTGTCCACCACACCACAGTGAGGCAACGGCATTTCACAGACATGTCAATTGTCTAACCTTTGGCCATCGCCCCAGTTTGTGCACGTGCTCGTGCATGGCAGGCTCGTCACCATTCCATGTCAGATGGAGACGCATGCAAGCCCTCACAACAGAGGTTCCATATCGAGATTTGCAGACAACTTGAAATACACAATAGTGTGGTAATAATATAGTGGGCTTGCTATCATAATCTGCTCAGATTCAGCCGTTGATCCAAAATTTATCAAGAACAAACTTTTATTGCGAAGGGCCTTTTATTGACCATAGAAAATTAGAAATCTACATAAATTCAGTAGGTACGTAATGATACTTTAAACTAACGACACTTAATTTTACAAAATTTACAATTATCAACTTACACAGAAGAAAAATGGTACACAATCGTGCAAGTTATCTAAACATAAATAGAATTGTGGTACGTATTATAGCTGGACGAAGAAGCTCAGTCACTTGATATAAGCAACTGTACAACCATAATTCATTGGACTTTCCTGTTCAAATTTGGCAATGCGAGGATGTTCCCTTAGTAATTGAATTACACACTCCTTCAAAACACCAGTGCCCATTCCATGTATAATAAAGAGAACTGAATTAGACCCTCTTGAATTGATGGCCATGTTGACACGGTGAGTGGCTTCCTCAACTCGCATACCCCGTAAGTCAACTGTGTTTTTTGATGTCTGCACTGCCGGGCCTAAAGGAACCTCCTCGTCTTTGCTGGCTTCTGAAAGACTCCTTAAATTCTTCAGATTCTTGATCCGCTGATCCTACAATCGCAATCATAAAATACCCGTCATCGATTTCCATGCACTCATAAATGCAATACAGGGAAATGCACATTACTCGTGTTTTCAGAAACTCGTGAATTAGTTCGCAAGTGTTCTAACATATGCACCATATCCCCCTATGATTTAATAAACTCTACATGTCACCCCAATTCCCTTAAGATGGCATAATGATGTTAATTTTTGTACTGTGGACTGATAATGGTCTTCTTAAAATTTCATAATCTTATTTATTTTATTAAAGACACAATGGCAGACTAAGTCCATGTTCGGCTAAGCTTAAACTATAATTTAAGCCAATCAAATTAGTCAAACATACTTTTTATCCACATATTTTGCAGGACCCAAAACTTACTACCCACTTATTATCTACACATTCCATAAGACACACAACTTATAAACATTAAAAAAATAATTTCAGCACTTCCAAACATGCTATAAATTCTCGGGAGCTCACTTACCTTCCTTCTCGGGTGTGCGAGCAAAGCCACTGCATCTTTACCATCGGCAGGAGCTTTTATACTGCTTGTGTTCACACGGACTCTCATTTTTCCATATTGGACAAGGAATGTATTATCATCAGCTGGTGCTTCAACTACAGTAGCCCATTTAGTTCCTAAACCCTTTACAAGAACTTTGTCCCCAAGCTGTGGTGTATGAAAACTGCCTCCAATTTCAACATCATCATTGCTAGGCCGAAGAGCTTCGACAATGGATGTAATGGCAGTCTCTGATTCCTTTAAAAGTGAATTGAATTGATCACGACTTGTATTTCTCAGTTGGTATTCAAATTCTTCTATTACAGCATCAATCTCAGCTTTCACAACTTTCAGTTCCTGTTGATTCTGTTGGGTTTCCTTTGCCTTAAGAGCCGCTTCACGCCCATCAAGATCTTCTGCCTCATTGTGGATCTTTCATAGAGAGATGCAAGAATAAAGTGAAAAGGAGGTACAAAATGGTGAGGTCACTAAATAGATTCTCGGCTATAATAAAAAAGAACTGCCATTCCACTACAATCTCCACATGGATAGAAAATCAGCAATCCATTTTCCAATTATTAATCTGTGATGTTACAAAAACGGTATGTGCCTCTGCCTGAATTATTAGATTCTTTAGAACAACGAGCTGTGTTCTCCTTAGTCTTTCCATTTCTGAACTTCTCTTACTGGCATTCGTTTTTCAATTCTTTTCTCAGCCTGTAGCATTCGTTTTTCATAGGCCAAAAAGTTTTAAGGGTTTTTTTGGATTGTTTTCAACACAATCAATGATAAAAACTGAAAAGAAAAGAATTGAAGGTTGGAATAAAGAATTGAACCTGTGCATGCCCTAACCCTTACTACTGGAACTGAAGTACAATACCCCCAAGTGGCATTGCAACTTTTTGGTGGCAGATGATCTGTAGGAGACCTGCAATACGTAACTCTTTATATCTTGCTTTTATTTCATTCTTGTCATCTTTGTGCTTATGTTTTCTTCCCTCTGGGTTTCTTTCTTTGTAAAATCAAATCAAATAGAATTCTTAAATAACTGGTCAACTGTTCATTTGTTTTAGACTTCTTGTTCTAGTTGTGGATTAGTGATCTTGTTATGTTTAATTTATTATTTCCAACTTAGGTGATCCACTTTATATTTCCAGTTGCATTTTTTATGGTTTATGATTTACTATGAGTGTAATTTTATATTTATTTTGTGTGTTCTTTTTATTGGTTTGTGTTCAGGCTTATGCCTTAAAGCCCCTTGAGGCTCACGTCTTGCCTCATGGAGGCAAAACGTCCTGATAAGCAGTTTAGCCTTTTTAAACAATGGCTGCATGTTGATGGATTGCATTCAACAGGCAGAATTTAAAAGAAGATCACAAAAACTTAACAGGCTGGCTGAAACTGGAGCAGAATTTAACAAATGAGTACCTTGTAACCATGTGAAGCAGATAAAACACTATAGAACTCCAAATGAAACAGCATGCTTGGTCCGACTACTTTGTGTGAGCTGGTATAATTTAGAGAAAATTGCAACTGGGGTCCTTAACCTTTGCAGGAAGTGCAAATACTCCTGAAACTTTTATTTTTGGCACTGCCAACCCAAACATTTCGCCACCTGTTTGGGTCGTGAAACCAGGGAGAGAAATCCCCCTGGCGGTGGCCAGGTGGGGAGCGATGTGCTATTTGGGTTGGGGTGGGGTGCGGCTGGATGTTGGAAAATTAAAGAATTTTCTTGTTTGTTTCTGAATTATTTTCCTTTTTATCTTCTTATTTGTTATTCTAACTGAAATTTGGAAAGTACTCATTTGCCCTTTTGAAAATTTAGACATGTGAACTACTTGCGCCAATTTAATGGACTTTTGGACGGTTACATCAAAAAGTCCTTGTGCTGCATATTTTAACAAACGTTTGGGATGGAGGTGCAAAAAATATGAGGCTAGGGACCCCAATGCAATTTTCCCTATAATTCATCTCATGAAGAAATATACTTCATGATAAAACAGAGAATGAAGATTCAAACTTTGATTGAGGTTTAGAACTATACCTCGTGATAAAGTTTCTTAACGTCTGAATGAAGTGATTCAGCTCTTTTTGCTTGAGTTTCTAATCTATTTCTCTCTTCCACTAGTGACTGATATAGCAAGCTATTCAATTTCTGCATCTTTTCTGGCGTCAACTTCTTCACCCAAGATTGTGCCAGTTCGATTATTTTTCTGTCAAAACCAATTGATTCAGCAATACTTAAGGCATTTGATTCACCCATGCTTCCCCAAAGAATCCTATAGGTAGGCTGCAGACTCTCCAAGGAAAACTCCATTGCTGCATTCTCAAACCGAGCATCCTTTTCTTTCAGACAAGTTAAATCTGCATAGTGGGTTGTCACAACAGCTAACTTAACTCTATCCTTTAGATACTGCAATATGCTGGCTGAAAGAGCTACACCTTCTGAAGGATCAGTCCCACTTCCAATTTCATCAAGAAGTACAAGAGATTTCTCAGAAGCCACATCCAAGATTTTATTAATCCGCGATATATGCCCACTGAAGGTTGAGAGACTTTGTTCTAGAGACTTTAATTGAATATAAGTTTCACATCAACAAAAGATCACACATTGTGATAGGAAAAGAAACTAAATGGGTAACTAAACTTACAAATAGAGAGAGAGAGAGAGAGAGAGAGAGAGAGAGAGAGAGAGAGAGAGAGAGAGATAATTACCTGATGATCACCAATATCTGCAAGAACAAGATCAAACCACGGAAATTGTGGATCGTTTTCAGCAGGAAGATACATGCCGGCTTTTGACATTAATGAAACCAATCCTAGAGTTTTCATTGAAGCCGTTTTGCCTCCTGTATTAGGTCCGGAAATCACAACCACCTTTATTCCACGTCCAATTTTGATGTCAATAGGCACGGGAAAACTAAATGGAACAGAAACTATTCTAGAGTTGGCGATGCCACCTTCCTGATCTGAAGACTGTGAGCTACTGGATTTGGAAAGATCGGAAAAATTTCTCAGCGAAGACTCTAGCAGCAAAGGATGTTTTATTCCGTCAATGTCTATCGATAATGAATTTTCAATATTATCATAATCCTCTGAACTTAAATTCGGACACACCCCATTCATCCACCGAGCATGAGCAGCTCTTGCAAAAGCAAGATCTACTTCCAATACTCTATCCAACAAATACTTAATTTCTCTCTCGGACTGGGCAGTTTCAGCAGTAAGTAAACTCAATATAGCGTGCTCCTCTATCTTTTCGGAATTTAAAAGCCTCACTTCCTGATTGTTCAACTCAATTGCCTCCCTGGTTTCCATAAAGTAAGTTGCCCCAGAACTGCTAGTATCAAGAACTACTCCACCAGGCAGCAAAGACCTATGGTTAGCTCTAACAGCAACACACATCCTCGATCTACGCTTGGTTACCAGCGGTCGATCAATTCCACCAGCCTGAAATATTCGAGTAGAAACCTCCTTCAACATTGATTCTAGATGTTCCATGTTTCTTTTTCTTTCTAACCTTATGATTTCCAATTCCTCACTAGCTCTGTCAAGGATCACTGAAAAGTTACAATCTACACAAAATCCTATCTTTTGCTCCAATTCCGCCAGAAAATCACAATTCTGAAGAATTTCAAGCAGAGAAGAGCACCTGTTTGAATAGAAAAAGATACATGTAACCCAATGACACTGCTTACTGCTAGTTAAATTTGTGGATTTCATGCAGCAGCTTCTATGCCAAGTAAGTGATACAAAAGGGAATATAGCATTTGCACTTCATATTTTTTATCAGTTTCTTCAAAGGAATCCATCATTTTCATATGGTGTTTGCTCTCCCCAAATTGTGCTAACTGCATAACAAAAAAGGATGACCTATTTAGACTTACAGATGCATCAAATAAAGGACAAGAGAATATAAAATTATAGATTCCAAGGTGAATTAAGATTTAAAGCCTTGAGATTAAGACACTGTGTTCACTAGTAGTGGGAGAAGTGCTTTTTTTTTTTTTTTTGCAAACCAAAAACTCACTTCAGAGCCCTGTACATATTCGTATCCTCAAATCATTTCAATACTGATTTTCATGTATATCCCAAATTGAAGAGTCCTTGGTGTTCACCACACTATCTGTTCCTACTTCATTTATCATTTTTTTTTTACATGTAGTAAGTCACGATCGCTTTTCTGGATTTTAAGCAGGTAGCTTTAATAGATTTTCATGTTTCTATGCGTACTGAGAACATCTCTAATCAAATTTGAATGGATTTAATTTCCAATTCGAATTCTGAGACACGATTTAATTCTGCGCAAAGAGATTTGAAAAAAAAACGATTATCTTTAATGAAGTAACACCTGTTGGACAAATCAGTGCGCGCTGAAATATCCTCCAACTGTTCGAGCAAAGCTCTGGTCGCTCTTAGTGTCCGTTGCACCGAACATAGCTCACGAATCGAGAGCATTTGCCCGGCGACCGCGGTATTGACAACAGCCGAAACATCTTCGATTCCCGAGAAATTCAACTGCTGAGATATTGCCACAGCAGCAGAGGTCTGATCCAGGAGGCGCCGGCTCTCGTCTGGGCTTCGCCCCAGGGGTATTCGGGCTGTTTGCGCCGCGGCGAGGCCCATGGAGGTGGAGGTGAAAGCTGCAAGCTGAGTACACACGGAGGGCCATTCGAGGATTTTGAGGGTTTCGGATTGGAGTGACTCGGCGAGTTTGACCTGGTGAGTTGGTAACTTGGAAGAGAGGGATTTGAAGGGTCTCGTGGTGGGGTGGCGAGAGATTTTACAGTGCGGTGGAGGCGCACAGAAAGTGATGAGGCTGTGGCAGAGTTTCATTGAAACAAATATGCTGCGTGAAATTTCATTTGGAAGTTTTTTTCTACTGCAATCCTCTGCAGGCAATTGGCATGCCAAACGCGATTTCTCTCAAGAAGCTCTCCGGGAAGCGCGACTCATAAACTAAAAGCGGGTGTGTTGTGCCGTATGCCACCATCCTTAATAGGGAAATTGGGGAAAATAATTCATAACCTATCCATTTAGGTCTTGTGATTAGTGGCCTTTTTTACTTAATTTTGTTAAAATTTGTTAAAACCTATTATTTAGGTCTTGCAAAATGGTCCTCTCAATTTTTTTTTGTCTTTATTAATGGGGATAAAATTGTCAAATTATATTTTTTTTCTTTTTTTCAATTGGCGCAAATAGCCCTTAACTTTAGTTTTAATTAAAGAAATTTACAATTAGATACTTAACTTTTGTAAAAAGTGAAACTGGGTCCGATACTTTAATTTTTTTATTAAAAATTTAAAAGAAACTAACAAATTGATAATATACTAAATTATTTTGTATATTTTATGAACTATTATAAAATAATTAAAATTTAAACTCATAATTATTAACAAATATTTTATTATTATTAAGTAATCATATTATTTAAAATTCAAATTTTAATTTTATCATTACAACATAAAAAAAAAAAAAAAAAAAATTTGTCACAAATAAATTTTTAATTATGCTCAACCCATCCCGATTTTATACGGTCTCATATTTTTAGAGCCAACTCAGCCCGCTTTTGAGCCACATGGCTACTGAGTCAGCCCAATTTTAAATTTTAATTTATTTTTATATTTAAAAAAAAAGAAAAAAAAAAGTCTTCACCATCTTCACCTCCACGCCACCCCTACCCTACCCCCTACCCCTACCCCTACCCCTACCCCCACCCCCCACCGTAAGTCAACCAGATCAGGGGGGAGCCGACGTTGCGTCAACGACCTTTCTCCCCCCTTGATCTAGTTTCGATCGCAGAAACAATGGAGGATTTCTCCCTCTAGTTGCTGACGTCGGGGGAAGAAATCCCCCATCATCTGGTCGAAACCAGAGAGAAGAATCTCCTTGGTTTTGGTCGCAGAAACAGGGAGAAAATTCTCCCCATTTCCGGCATGGGGTGGGGGGTGTAGGTGTGGGGTGGTGGTGGTTGGGTAGATAAATGGGTTGGGTCAAAGAAAAAATTAGTTTCTTTTAATTTTTTATAAAAAAAATTATAGTATCAGACCCATTTTTACTTTTTGCAAAGGTTAGGAATCTAATTGTACATTTTTTTAATTAAAACTAATGTTAGGACCATTTGCGCCAATTGAAAGAAAAAAAAAATTGTAATTTGACAATTTTACCCCCACTAATAAATAAGAAAAAATGATAGGGACCATTTGGGCATCTAAATGATAGGTTTTTAACGAAATTCGTAAAAAATGACCAATTGCGCACCTAAATAGATAGGTTAAGGACTATTATACCAAAAATGAAAGGTTATGAACCATTTGCGCACTAATATCATACGTTAGAGACCATTTGCGCCAATTTTCCTTATTAAAATTTGGGTAAATACTAAATAGTATTGAAATCGGGAACTTTTGAACGTTGTGATGTTGAGATTTCGAACTTTTAATTTTTAACAATATGTATCCTTAATTTTTAAAAATCACGCGAACATGGTCCTTCTATTACGAAAACCATTAGATTGACTTTTAAATAGTCGAAATTTTCTTCAACTAATCAATGTACCATTTTTTTTAATTAAAATAAGAAAGAAGGAAAAAATAAATAAAACAAAAATTACAACCAACATTCCTCCCACTTGTAAGTTTGGACTCGGTTGAGTGGGTATATTTCTTCTGGTAATGGAAAAAGGGAAAGAGAAGTATTGCTGACGAACACCACAGATAGATCTTTGAATCTTCTTCCTATTCTCCAGATCTATGTTTTAACGGTGGGATGAACACCACGGATCTTGTTCACCATCCATTCAAAAATTGAAGCTTATTTTACTAATTGTTTTACCATCCATTCAAAAATTGTTTTACTACCCGATTTTGATAGGGCCTCCACGTCAGCAAAGGCCCAACGAAAGCCCCACATAGGCCCAGCTAGGGCCTCGTAAATCCTAAGAAAGCCCCGGAGGCCCATCAGACATCTTAGCATTCTTGAACTAAAATACTGTGAGGCTCAAGGAGGGCCTCGGCACTCACGGTCGATCCATAGGGCCTCGCCGGGCTTCGTATTTATTATAACCAGCAGGCAGCATGATATTCTGGAATGACCAGAGAGTAAATGGAAGACAGATTGCGTTGGATTGGCACACGGATCCTTACAAGGAAACCAAATCATAATCTCCTAAAAATTAGGCAACGTGATAAACTCAAATAAGGTAGATAATCTTGGAGGTTGCCTTGACCAAGAATGATCCCTATTATATAAGGAATGAGGATCCGATCGAGTATCTGATTGATTTGTTTCCTAAATCAATCAGGACTCTTGCGCTATAAATACAACGTCTCCGATTGTTCCAAGGTACGCTTTTTTTTGCACTTAGAATTTCACCCTAAACTCTGCTCAAATCTCTGCCTGCTTGTCCCTCCCACACCCAATTACTTTCACCCCCGTGTATTATTCTTATACAGGCAGTTGACTTGATCGTCGAAGTACCACCGATTGCTGGACCCTTTTTCTCTGGAGATCTTGGTGCTTAACGATTGTCTGAGTGTGCAGGTAACATACAAGTTGGCAGAAGAGTGACTGGAGATCTGTTGACACATGGACGTTGCAGGTTTCGACATCAACAGATTGGCGCCGTCTATGGAAGATGAAAAACGTTACACAACCTAAAACTTGTGGTAAAAATGTATTTTCTACCAGGAAGAGCATGGCAACCAAACATTCCATGGAAGAGGAAGTCGAATCCCACCATACTGACCTACGGTAGGAGAGAGTTCAGGACCTACACAACGTAACCCACTGCAAAAGAAGAAGACAACGGCAGAAGCGAACGGTTGAGCATGAGAACCGGGACCTGAGGTTGGACAACGCCCGGATGAAGGTAGTGCTCGAATTGTTGGAGAATCAATCCCTCCAACATGGAACCAAGCGCAGTCATGCCCGGAGAAACCCCTCACGGTCCGGCTCAATAGAAAGTCGTCGAACTCAAGATGACCCACTCGTTTCAAACGGCCGGAACCCATGGAACTTCTCTCAGAAGCCCTCGCAGGATGACCCGAGGGGAAGACCCCTTCCGGCGTGGGAGAACCGGTCCGTTCCTACTGCTAGCATGTTTGACAGGCTGGGGTTGGGATCCTCCATAGCGCTGCCCCTGCCAACATACAGCAGGTACAGTGAACGCAACGAGGCCCGCACAGAGAAAGGAAAGGGCCCGAAACAAAGTTACGGGAGACCCGAGGAGGAAAAGGAAATTCTAGAATGCTTTGAGGACGACGATGACGAGAATCTCCCATTCACTGATTACATGAAAGCCATGGAAATACCCGTGAACTTTTGGATGCCCCTTATGGACAAATATAACAGGAGAGGCGACCCCTCGGATCACATTAACACATACAAGACGAGCTCCAGGGCCAATCCCCTGCAGTGAAATGTCAGAATTTTCACACCACGCTCGCGTCCGATGCGAAGAGGTGGTACAATAAATTGAAGCCAGGGAGCATCCGGAGTTGGCCTTAGCTCAAAAGAGAGTTTGTCAATGCCTTCATTGGCAATCGAACGAAGATAGCTGACATTGCCCAGCTCAATGACATCAGACAGAAGGAAAGAGAAACCGTCAAGAGCTACTTCAAGAGGTTCAGTAAAGTTATCAACAAAATCGAGATTGTAACCGATAAAAAAACCTTGGATGCACTCGTAACTCAACTTCACATGCGCACTCCCTTCTGGAAAGACGTACAGAACAGTCAACCAAAGACCTATAGTCAATTGGTAGACTTGGTCTAGCGTGAAATTCGATCGAAAGAAACGATCGAAAACAGGGAGAAGGCTGAAAGGGAAAGAAGAGATCACTACAGAAGAGAGGGGTGACGCTCTCCTGAACCTCGTTTCAACCACTTTCAGAGAAGACGCTCCCCAATATCGCTGAACAACCATTACAAGAGGTTCAACCAGACGGAGATAGCCCTTGTCATCTTTTCTAAAACGCCCACGATGGCTACCTTGCCAACAACAGTACCACCCAAATTTTGCCGCATACATAGGACTAGGGTACACAACACGAACGACTGCCTAGACATGAGAGAACTGATCAATCGCAGAAATCAAGGATAGGGAGAGGGGAATCGACCTGCGCGAGGACGTCGAGGGCCGCCCAACCAAGGATGAAAACCTCATCTTCGACGCCAGGACGATGGACCTCGCCGCAATGACGAAAGAAATGACAGAAACAGGAACCCGCCGAGGGAAGAAAGGCCCACAGGAGCCCCCCCTCGGTCCAAGAAATAAACACTATCATAAGAGGGCCCTATGTCAGAGGGCATACCATGAACTTGTGGAAAAACTACGCAAAGGCAGCAAGAGAAGAGCCCATGGAAAGTTGGCAGGTCTATGGACACCGATCAAGAGTACCACAAATCTCGTTCACTGAGGAAGACGAGGCCGGTATACACTACCCTCACTGCGACGCCCTGGTAGTTCGTTCAGTCATCGCCAGAAACGGACTAGGACGGATATTGGTCGACGATGGAAGTGCCGTGAACATTCTGTCCGGTAGCGCCTTTGACCAAATAGACGTGGATCATAAACTGACAGCCATTTTTGAGCCACTATTCAGTTTCACGGGAGATAGCCTTGTCCCGCGAGGATGGATTACCCTCGCGGTGGACTTCGGAGAACCCCCATGCCACTTCAGAAAGTTCATAGAATTTTTGATAGTAGATACCCGCTCTGCCTACCATGGAGTTCTCAGGAGACCCGCGTTGAAGGATTTGCAGGCGGTCACGTCTATACACCACTTGGCCATGAAGTTCTCGACGTTGGAAAGGGTCGCCAAGATTCGCGACAGTCAGACAGAGGCAAGGTCATGCTATATGAACGCCCTACGAAAAGTTGCAAAGCGCGAGGATGCCTCCCCGGCAGTAATGGCTATACATTCGAAGCCAATAGACGTTGACGCCAAAAAATAGAAAATGAAATGAAGCTGGACCAGGGCCTAGACCCCAGGATCATTGGCTCGGACTCTCTTGCCTCTCTGGCCAAGGAGCTGGAAGTATTTCTGGTGAATTCTTCGGAACCAACACAAGTGTTCCAGGTGGGTGAGAAACTCGATGAGAAGATGAAGGAAGAGCTGAAGTAGTTCCTGCGGTAGAACACTGATATCTTTGCATGGAAATACAGTGACATGGTGGAGATCGACCCATCTGTGGCGTGTCACGCCCTAAAGGTGGATCCAAAAGTGCACCCCAAGATACAAAAGAGAAGACCTTTGAGTACTGAGAGGTACGATGCGCTGAAGGAAGAGGTCAACAAGCTGTTAGCTAACGGGTTCATCAGGGAAGCAGTCTACCCCCGATGGGTGTCTAACCCAGTGCTGGTGAGAAAGAGCACTAAGAAATGGAGAGTATGCATATACTTCTCAGACTTAAACCAAACGTGTCCTAAAGACAGCTTTCCGCTACCGTGCATCGACAGCTAGTCGACGCGACCGCCGGCCATAAGTTACTTAGTTTTATAGATGCCTACTCGAGCTACAACTAGATCCCAATGTTCACAGTGGACGAGGATCACACCTCGTTCATCACAGACCGAGGATTGTACTATTATTGGATGATGCCCTTCGACTTGAAAAACACAGGAGCCACATATCAGTAGTTGGTAAATCACATGTTTGCAGGACAAATCAGGAACACAATGGAGGTGTACGTTGACGATATGCTCGTGAAAAGCGTGAACGCCAAGGACTATATAGGGCACTTAAAGGAAATGTTCGGAGTCCTCTGCAAATACCGTATGAAGCTCAACCCCCTGAAGTGCGCTTTCGGAGTCACGTCTGGAAAGTTCATCGGTTACATGGTCAACCAACGCGGGATAGAAGCTAACCCCGAGAAGATTAAGGGGCTCATCGAGATGCGGTCACCATCTTTCTCGAAGGAAGTTCAGAGCCTAATGGAAAAGTTAGCGGTCCTGAACCGATTCATATCAAAGTCAACCGATCGTTGCCAGCCCTTCTTTCAGACCATCAAAGGAGAAAAAAGGTTTGAATGGACTGAGGAGTGCGAGAAAGCCTTCCAAGATCTCAAGACCCTCATTGGGCAGGCCCTGTTGCTGTCCAAACCAAAAAATGGAGAAACGTTGCTCGTTTACCTCGTCGTTTCCTAAAAAGTAGTAAGTTCAGTCTTAATCCGATAAGAAGGCCCTGTGCAACTTCCTGTCTACTACGTAAGCAAAGCCTTCCAGGATGCGGAGATGAGATACCCAGACATGGAAAAGCTCGCCGCTATCTTTGATCATCGCCTCCCATAAACTCCGATCGTACTTCTAGTCTCATAGCTTCGATGTCTTGACGAACCTCCCTCTGAGACAAATACTTCAAAAGCTAGACACCTCAGAAAGGCTGATGAAATGGTTAGTTGAACTCAGTCAATTTGATATATCCTACAAGCCAAGACCGTTTATAAAAAGACAGGCTTTAGCAGATTTTGTGGCTGAATTCGCCCATATCCCGGTAGGTTCGCTTGAGGCCCGACCCCAAGAGGTACCAACATAGAAGCTATATGTTGACGGATCATCGGGCGAGGCCAGAGCTGGAGCCGAGATCTTACTAGTCAGCATGGCCACAATCTCAACTGCGCGCTTTGCTTGGAGTTCAAAGCCTCAAACAACGCTAAAGAATACGAGGCGCTCCTTGCGAGCTTGAGGCTGGCGCAAGAAATAAAGGCAGGAAAACTCCAGATTTACAGTGATTTGTAGCTGGTCGTTAGCAAGTCAACGGGACCTTATTGTCTCGCGAGCGATCCATGGTGGCATATTTGACAAAGGCCAAGGACTGTTATCCCGCTTTGAGGCATACGAACTCCCACTGATTCTCGCGGTGGAAAATGGTTATGCGGACGTCCTCTCGAAATTAGCAAGCAACAGAGATTTCAACTTGATGAAGGCCATCCTGGTTGAAAAGCTCAACCGGCCCTCCATCGACGAGTCTTCCGCGCCTACGGCCATGACAATATCTGAATTTCCTATTTGGATGAAGGAGATCATCGCATACTTGACCGACCAAGTATTGTCGAGCGACAGACAAGAAGCACAAAAGCTTCGCAGGAGGGTTGCGAAATTCGTACTACAAGACGAGATCCTATATAAGAGGGGCTTCACCTATCCCCTTCTACGCTGTTTGACGCAGGAGGAAGCAGTGTATGTGATGAAAGAAATACACGAAGGGATTTGCGGTAACCATTCAGGAGAAATAGCCCTGGTGCAGAAAGCCTTGAAGCAAGGGTATTATTGGCCGACCATGAAAAAATATTCACATACTTACGCAAAGAGGTGCGACAGGTGCCAGAAATTCGCCACTATACCGAAGATCCCGGCTCAGAACCTTTTGCCATGTGGGGAATCAACTTCATCGGCCCCATCCAACTGGAAGGGGTGGGGTTAAGTTCGTGGTCGTAGTAGTAGACTACTTTATCAAATGGTGCGAAGCTGAACTCCTAGCCAAGATCACAGAAGAGAATACGTGGAAGTTTGTCTGAAAAAACATCGTCTGTCGCTTCAGAATCTCCCATTCTCTTGTTTCTGACAACAGCACACAGTTCACCGAAAGAAAATTCAACACAAACTGCGAGGATCTTGGTATACGGAGGGACTTCTCCACCTCCTACTATCCACAGTCTAATGGCCAAGTCGAAGCTGTGAACAAGATCATCAAACATACCCTTAAAAGAAGATTAGAATCTGCCAAAGGAGGATGGACGGAAGAATTACCCGAGACTCTATGGTCCTATCGAACCTCATTTCGCCATGGCATATGGAGCTGAAGCGATGATCCCCTTCGAAATAGGGATACCCTCTCCGAGGCACTTGCATTTCAACGAAGTAACAAACGATGATCTACACAGGGCAAACTTGGACTTGCAGGACGAAAGACATGCAGACTTACAACTCTGTCTCACGGTCTATTAGAGAAAAATGACTAGATACTACAACTCCAAGGTCAAGGGCAGGAGTTTTCGTGTCAATGACTTCGTCTTGAAGAAAGTATTACAAGCTAATAGAGAGATGGGAGTTGAAACCCTCGGGCCCATCTGGGAAGGCCCTTACAAGATAATCGAAGAAATCTGGTCCAGAACCTACAGATTAGAAGACTAGGAAGGAAGAGAGATGAGGCATCACTGGAATATTGCCCATCTGCGACCATACCATCAGTAGTTTTATTTTGCACTCCTCAATTTTTCAACATTGTTTCCTGTGTCATTAGACACCATGTTTCTTCTTAATAAAGTTCATTGTTTTCCAAAACAAAATTGCTCATCCCATGCTCTATCAAGTAAATGCAACTCGGCAGCGAGGGAGTGTGGTTCGCGGCCAGCTCTATCAACTCGTTGGATAAACATTCAACGCGTAAACAAGCAAGTAAATACAATTTGGCAGTGAGGGAGTGTGGTTCGCGACCAGCTCTGTCAACTCGCTGGATAAACATTCAACGCGTAAACAAACAAGTAAATACAATTCAGCAGCGAGTGAGTGTGGTTCTCGGCCAGCTTTGTCAACTTGCTGGATAAACATTCAACGCGTAAACAAGTAAGTAAATACAATTTGACAGTAAGAGAGTGTAGTTCGCGGCCAACTCTATCAACTCGCTAGATAAACATTCAACACGTAAATAAACAAAGTAAATGCAATTCTGCAGCGAAGAGGTGTGGTTCGCGGCCAGCTCTGTCAACTCGCTGGATAAACATTCAACGCGTAAACAAGTAAGTAAATGTAATTCGACAGCGAGTGAGTGTGGTTCGTGGCCAACTCTATCAACTCGCTAGATAAACATGCAACGCATAAATAAATAAAGTGAATACAATTCGGCAGCGATGGGGTGTGGTTTGTGGCCAGCTCTGTCAACTCGCTGGATAAACATTCAACGCGTAAACAAGCAAGTAAAAACAATTCGGCAGCGAGAGAGTGTGGTTCGTGACCAACTCTGTCAACTCGCTGGATAAACATTCAACGCATAAACAAGCAAGTAAATGTAATTTGGCAGCGGAGGAGTGTGGTTTGTGGCCAACTTTGCCAAACTCGCTGGATTAATATTCAACGCGCATTTGAAACAAACAAGGAAAATGGGTTTTCGTTGGCCCACATGGCCGGACAAAACAATTTATACAATAATGTGCACCACAAGAAGCTTTACAGTCTCAAAACCAAAAAACAACACTATTAAGAAAGTGCAAGATTCCTACGTCCTAGTTGGGCCCTAGGTTTCGGCATAACCGGGGACTCCAAATTTAGCCAATAGGCACTGCGCCTTCGACAGCTCATCCAGCGCCTCGGTCAGTTCTTTGTCTTTGGCATAAATCATGTTTTAACAAGATTTCAGCTACGACTCAGCCATTTTTTGAGTATCAACACATGCCCTCTGGATTGTCCTAGTTTTAATAACGTCGTACATTGCACGAGCTCTCGCGCCTTCGAAAAATACTAGTTGCTCCCGTAGGTCTTCGTTTTCCACCTGCAGTGCTTCAACATCCTCATCTCCTCCAGCGGCGGAGCGCAATTCGTCGAACTTCATCTCCAATAATTTGTACAACTCGTAGTTAAGCACGTGACTGCGGGAGGTATACATTTCAGCTAGTTTCAACAACTCCGTCAATTCTGCGTTATCGGCCCCCTTCCCAAAGGTGGAAGTCCAATACTTATTAACGGATGCCACTGCTTTGGCAGCCAGGGGTGGAAGTTTTCCTAAGACCGTTGGGTCCAACTCCTTCCGGTGGGACCCAAATTTGATATATTCGTATTTGCCAGGAGGAGAAGGTGTGGAGGTTTAGAATGCCTCCTCTCCACTCTCGGCGCCTCCCTTTCTCTTTCCCGGTTGTCTAGCACTTTTCGACGAAGGCACGGGTCGCGTGAGAATCGAAATGGGCGACACTTCCTATGTCGCCTCCAGCGCTGAAGGAATAAAAGAGGAGTTACATGTCGTTATCTCTGGCATCTGCAACACAGTGACCCCGGATCAGACGCCGCAGATGGTACCGGGAGTGGAGGGAAGATATCCTCCACAACTCCTCCCTCTTCAAACGCCTTATCTTAAACTTTGGGACTTTGGAAAAATAGAAGCCCGACATGACTAGCAGCAACCAGGATCTGAATATGACAGCAGAAGAGTAAAGATGGGAAATATAAAGCACAATCTTGCAAACACATATATAAGCGCGACAGAATACTAACCGCCATATAATTGAACTCGTAGAGATGTAATGAATGCACCTCAAATAAACCCTAGGAAAATGTAAAAGGCGCGTGAAAATATGCACCTCGCAAATTGTACAAACACCATTGCAAGGTTGGCAACAACATCTTGTCCCACAAAGATTCGCAAATGCGTGGTGTCGAAGGCGTGCCGAACGACAGTACTTCAGCGTGCCACCCAACGTATTGGTTGTTCATTGCTAGCAGCCGAGGTACCGCAATGCGCAATATATACTGTCGCTCAAGGTGTAGTTGGTGACTCTAAATTGTACATGCGGCTTCGTAGGCGCCGCATGGTGTCGAAGACCAAAGCTGAGATACCCCAAGCAATCCACACAAATGAAACAACCACGGAAACTTTGGAACAATCGTGTTTTATTCAATATAATTCAGAATACAAGACAGAAACAAATACGCATGATAATTATCCTACTACCTCACCGCCTCTTTGAGTCGGTACACGTTGGGATATTAGATCTGCTATTCTAAACATCGTCAGGAGTTGGAAATCTGATTTCACCATGATCGGGAGTCTCCTAAAATCAATACGAGTTGATTTGGTAACTAATTAGGCCACACTGCTAAAAAAATACTGTTAACACCTTTTGGCAGTGGGCCCCCAGCCCCATCACCCGAATCAGAGAAGCGCCGTTCAGGGCATGGTCAGGCTAAGGCTACTAGGCCCAACCCTTCCGTACGTTTGGTCTCCAGAACGTTGATTAGCTGGGTGTTTGGTCCTCTGAATGTTGATTCTCCAATTGGTAGGCATTTTAAACACCGTTTCTTTATTCGTACCTCCATAGCTATGGTCACGCGACTCAAGAGTAATTATGCTCTTGAAAGCCAACTCACATAACTTGCTGGAGTTGCGCATACATGAGGAGCACATGAAGGGACCCCAGTCTTACTTTTGTCATATATATAAAGGCTGCATGGGAACTTGGTACAAGGCAGTAAATGCAACTGCCTTGGGGGTATTTGGAACGCCACACGACAGTGCTGCCCCCCATTTACTGGGGCATTAAAGATGTTAACTCTTTGGATTCCACAAAAAGTTGGCGCTGTTAATGCCCAAGAGAGTGATTCCTAGGTTATAGGAGCTACTCTCCATACGCAATCATTCATAAAAGTGAAATACAGGAACAGGTATACGCTAGAAAAACAAATTTAATAGCTAGTTCTGAAACATACACAAAAGAGATAGACAAAATCCAAAGTTCAGTATCCCCGCCGCCTCTCTAAGGGTCGGCACATTACAGGCCTTCTTCCACAACAGGTGGGGAGACTTAGTCGTCGGCTTGTTCTGGAAGGATGTTCATCACCGGAGCCTCGGTAGGAGCCTGCCGAATGAATGAAATATCCCACTCTGGATGGGTTTTTGCGATCCGCTCTACCAATTACTCGCCCCCAATGGTCATCAAGCGATGGGTGAGGTCCTAGTATTCAGGCGTGTCCACGAACGCGTCCTGATACGCCTCCACCGCATTGGCCTCGGCGCCCGCGAGTTCGGCCCTGACTTTCTCCAACCCGACCGTCCCGCCAACGACTTCTCATTCTCTGCGAGGGCGGTCTCTGAGCTCATTGTTGAAGTGGCTAGCGATCTCGGTTGCAAGGGTTTGGTCTCGGCTAACTCGAGCCTTCTCAAGACGCTCGAGAAGCTTCGACAGCCCTCTTCTGATCTCGGGCTTGTTTCAGACCCTCTTTGGTAGCCTTCAGCTCAATCTCGCCTTCAATTCTTCGACCAACTTACTGGACTTGGCCTCTTCTTCGCTGCACTGGCCATCAAAGCGTTCCAAAGTGTCGAATAACTCCTTAGTCATAACCAACCCCCGTATCAAATTCATCTCCGCCATCTGCAGCAGGCTTGCGTACGGTGGCCTCCTCGGCAGTCTTTTTCTACTTTTGGGTCCAATATTTGTGCACGCTCGCCACCATCATCGCAGGGTAGGCGGGGAGCATTTCCATCACGAAAGTTTCTAGTTCCTCCCAGCACTGGGAGATGTGGACATGACTCTCCTGGCCTGTCAAAGAGCCAGAATTCCCAGCGACCTCAGCTCATCCATCTTGATGCGTCGAAGGCCGTCGCCCTTCTTCAGCCCGTCTCGTCTTGCGGGCATCCCGCATAAACCTCCTTCCATGGTGGGATTCTTTCTTTTTCGAGGGGCCGCATCATCCGTGTCCTCAGCAATTCTCTTTCTCTTATCCTTAGGGGGAGCAGAGCTAGGTGGGGGCGGAGGAGAGACGTTCTAACCAGGGACTGGAACATCGAAGGCTGGAGGATTGACTGACTCTGATGGCATAGTATCCTGGACCTCTTGCGATGGACCAGACGCCTCCCGTGCAGGAGCCTAGGCCGAAGAACCCTCTCCACTGGCGGGGCAGGCGAGACAGAGCGCAGGAATACTTTTAAACCTGAAAGCTATTAACACAAACACCAATATGCAACACGTTCAGGCAACTCTTCACAGTAAAACCGATATATCAAAACTTATGGGACTCACCCATCAGTCCGCAGCTGGCCAATAAGTTGTCGTCCTTCAACAAGTTGCTGAGACTCCTGAAGTCACCACTGAGAGCTCGCACCTTATTCTACTTCGACCTCAGCTCTCTTTGGCCCCTATTCGGGATTGGTGGCTTCCTGCAGTCTGCAAAAGCAAGCAATACATTAAGTCAGGAACTATGGTCAAAATTCCATACAAATGCAGCGGTATATACCAAGTTCTCTGAATTTACGAGGAATAGACACATGGGGAAGAGGGTCCTCTAGCATAAATTCCTAGTCCCCCCTACAAAGATAAACCTTTTCTTCTAGTTATGTACTTTGTTGGGACTGTCGGTGGTTGTCCCCCATTTCTGGCCTGGCTGAGGAAAAATGTTACACCAACCCGCAGATCGACAGGGTCGATATATGGACTCAAACTCCCTCGGGGTCAGCCTCCCTCCGGCCTCGGCAATGCCCCACAATAGGTATGAGGCCACCATCTGCCTCCAACCATTCAGTGTTATCTGGTAAGGGGCTAGATTCCAATCTTCCAGAATCTCGCAAAAGATATGATGCATAGGCAGGCGAAGGCCCTGCTACATCGCAGGTTCGTAAATTGCCACGAATCCTTCAGGAGGTTCGTCATCGCGTTCCTTTGGGCCCGGAGCCCTGGGTATTACGGACACGGAAATATCATAAGGTAATCGTATATCCTCCAATTCTCCCTCAGCGATCTGCAAGTGCGCCATGGACGCTTCGGTGGCCGACTGCTTAAGCTCTTCGTTAAGCACCTTGGCTGCCGGGGCATCCATCTTATCAAGCGACCCCCTCATCTCAGGCACTCCGGCGTCCAGCCCTCCTTCTTCATGGTCCCTTTCGACGGGCCGGATGGACAAACCTTCCTCCCAGTTGTGGACGGAGTCGACGGGCCTGCGGCTGAAGGTGCATAGTTCACTTCTCCTACGACCTCAGATGAGGAAGATGAAGAGGTGGATGATGATGACTCATCCCGAATGCTAGGATTTGTTCGAACATCCGATTGATTTTGCAAATCGTCGTTCCCATGCAACATTAAAGTTGATACTTCTGCTATCGTGCGACAAGGTATAATCCCCAAATTATAGAGTCAATATATAATCATGAAATCAAAGAACGAAACAAATCACAGCAACTCTGGGCGCGCTTACCTCAGAAATGTAGTTAGAACAATGCAACACTTGGAATTTCGTGCTTATCGGTAGAACACTCACGATACTCACTCACAACTGGCACAAAAGCGAGAAGAACTTGTAATGAAGAAGGGTGCCAAACTTTATAGGATGAGCTATTCCAATCTCCACCGTCCAATTCCCACGTGTTGCATATGAACCATTGGTCAGTGGACGCGCGTTTGGAACATAACATCAGGCCGAAATAGAATCCTAAGCGTTTCTTGAAACAAAAACGCACGCATTTCCATTCTCCGCTACGCGCTGTTGGTATTAAATATACGCATCTTCTCACTCATGATTGCCTAGCCACGGATTGACAGCCTTGATTGACAGGATCACACCAACCTCAGACACGTCATCAAAGGTCCAGTCTCCTGAAGCCCTCACCCGTCATAAATGTTCGACTTCGGACTTGGGGGACTATACTGGGTAAGTTCAATTGATAATTCAGTATGCGAAGACCACACGGCCACACCCCACGGAATCCGCTAAAACTCAAAATTTTTGTTTTTCAAAATTTCTTCTCTTACTCTCAAAGTCCCACGCCTATTATAAATAATAGGCTTTGACTTGTGGGACTATAGTTACCACCCAATTTTGATAAGGCATCCACGTCAACAAAGGCCCAACGAAAGCCCCACATAGGCCCAGCGAGGGCCTCGTAAATCCTAAGAAGGCCCTAGAGGCCCATCAGACATCTTAGCATTCTTAAACTAAAATACCGCGAGACCCAGGGAGGGCCTCGGCACTCACAGCCGATCCATAGGGCCTCGCCGGGCTTCGTATTTACTATAACCAACAGGCAGCATGATATTCTAGAATGACCAGAGAGTGAATGGAAGACAAATTGTGTTGGTTTGGCACACAGATCCTTACAAGGAAACCAAATCATAATCTCTTAAAAATTAAGCAACATGATAAACTCAAATAAGATAGATAATCTTGGAGATTGCCTTGACCAAGAATGATCTCTATCACATAAGGAAGGAGAATCCGATCGGATATCTGATTGATTTGTTTCCTAAATCAATCAGGACTCTTGCGCTATAAATACAAAGTCTCCGGTTGTTCCAAGGTACGCTTTTTTCTACACTTAGAATTTTACCTTAAACTCTACTCAAATCTCTGCCTGCTTGTCCCTTCCACACCCAATTACTTTCGCCCCCGTGTATTGTTCTTTTACCAGCAATTGACTTGATCGTCGGAGTACCAACGATCGTCGAATCCTTTTTCTCTAGAGATCTTGGTGCCAACGATTGTCCAAGTGTGCAGGTAACATACAAGTTGGTAGAGAAATGACTGGAGATCTGTTGACACGTAGACGTTGTAGGTTCCGACGTCAACAACTATAAATTTGAATATTCAATTTTTTTCATCTTTCATTGAAGCATTGTAGAAAGTGGGTCACAAATTTAAAAATAATTGAAGCTTGATTTGGTGATGAGATGAAGTGGGTTACCAATTTGAGAATATTTTCTCTTGAAAAATTGCAAAGAAAATAAAATGTATGTTCGCCAAATTTTTACGGTAGTGGAAGGCCTCCTCGGTGGCGGTGTTGGATAGGGTTCGTTATTTTGTTGATTGAGAGTTGGCTTGAGAAGAAGAAGTGGGGAAAGGTCGTTGGTTGTAATTATTATTTTTTGGTTGGATAAAAGAATTGGGAAGAGGTTGGTTGCAATTTTTGTCTTTTTTTTTTTTTTTTTTTATTCGAAAAAGGGTAGATTGATCATTTGAAAAACAAAATGATCATTTACTAGTAAAACTAACCGTTTTCGTAACACAAAGATTATGCTTGTGCAATTTTCAAAGATTAAAGACTCGAGGTGCTAAAAATTAAAGGTTCGAAACTCCATTATTACAATGTTCAAAAGTTCAAAACCTACAGAACTATTTACAATTAATTTTTCTCTTATACTAGATTAATTTGTAATTTTGTATTTACTCGACCCTAATTTGAATGATTTTCATTCCTCTATTTAATATAAAATTTGAATAATTTTCATTCCTCATTTAACTGTAATTTTTTAATAATTTCACTACTAATTGTTAACTAACTTTTTTAATAAATACTGCAAATTTTTATTAGTAGAAATCAAATTCGCTACTTGTATTTTTACAAATAATTTTAATATTGTAAACATTATCATTTATTGTTGAAAATATAGTATATTATTTTATATTTTTAATATATTAAATTAAAATAGATTGAAAAATATGGAAAATTTTTTTATCGCATTCCTACATTGTCGCACATAAAATTCAAGATCAATCTCTAAATTGTAGCTATTTTCTATTTTAAATAAATATTTTAAATTGCAGGTATCTTCAATTTTAAAGTAGTATACTCAAAATTTTCTTTCGTTTTTTAATTGTGAAAACCCTAAAATGTATCTCGATCAAAATCGAAAAATAAGTTGTCGGTTGAACAAAATCGATTTGATTGTAAAGTTTTCAAATCACCGTCGTATGAAATATTAAACCTCAAAAGAGTCCCGAAAAAATCAAAGATCTAGTACAATGAAAAAAGACAATATCGAACAAACGACGATATCAAAGAAGACTCAAGAGCGACATAAATTTGAACCTCAGGTACCTATAACTATTCATCTTACGTGTAGTAGTAGATGTGAATTTTAATATAGTGATTCCTTACCTCTCATAGTTGCTCATATGCTATCTATAATGGCTAGTTTTACATATAGTATTCAAGTGATGGTTATGGAGTTGTCAAATGTGTGCTAATATTTGTATAGAATTGTCCGCATTAATATTTTATGATGTGTCACAAATGTAATTTATGTAACAATTTTGTAACATGAATGTCACAATTGTGGTTTTATCTGTTACAATTAATAGTATCATATGTATCACAAATTGTAACAAATGTATTAATGTGTGATTTATGATTCTTGTCATTTTATGTTAATTGATTGCGTAGTCTTATTGACATTTTGTCACAAATGTATTATCGTGAACTTTAATATATGTATCACAAAATGTTACAAATGTGTTTTTGTTTTGACTTGGAGCAGAGTTTTTTTTTTGTCTTCTTTAAATAAAATTCACTAATATCCGTGTGAAAATATTTTTTAAAAAGATAATTTATTTTCTTCAAACATATATATCAAAATTATATTTGGATGCAGTGGTAGATTCAGGAATTTTTAAGAAATCGGGCTGCTCACTTTAAGATTGTATTGTTACTGAAGAAAAAAATTTATACTAATTTTTTTTTTACACTATAAAAAAAGATTTTTCCCGGGACCGAACTACCTAAATCCTCCCCTGTTTGGATTATTGAAAGAGTTACCCCATAAATAAAAATCCTGTAATCTTGAACTACAATAACTTTGTTATTTAGCTTTCAGTTAGGTATTAAATATAATTAAAAAATAATATTACTAATCTATATCTATACTACATCTAAAAGGCTCTAAAAGTGAGAAATATTTTTGAACCAAAACATCCTCACTCATATTTTAGATTTTCCAATTTTTCCTTGATTAATTTAAAATACATATAAAATTAGTTCAATTAAATCTTAATTTAGGCTTTTAAAATTCTCCAACTATTCACCTACTCCCACCTCTTTATTTCATGATTTGAATACAATTAATTGGAAATAATTTGTGACTAAAAATCTCTAAAAAAGAGAAATATTTTTGGACCAAAATATCCTCATCCATATTTTAGATTTTTTAAATATGCCCTTGATTAATTTAAAATACATATAAAATTGGTTCAATTAAATCTTAATTTAGGCTTTTAAAATTCTCCAACTATTCATCTACTCCCACCCTTTTATTTCATGATTTGAATATAATTAATTGGAAATAATTTGTGATAATTAGATGGTTAATTAAGCTTTAGAAAAACATAGAATGTAAGAATGTCACATTATCAAGAAGAGACGTAGTGAAATTTTAAGGTTTTGTTATTGCACAAGAAGGCTATTTAAATGTTGAATATCGTATTTAACTATAAGAATGGGCTTTTTAAGGCAATAAAGTTGTTTGATGCATTATCACTCTCACGTACAACACATAACAAGAGATTTTTCACATTTAAAAATTCCATACGAAAATCTTCTCAATTGGTTTTGCGCCAATCAATAAAGTGTTATTGCATTGAGGATATGTAAAGATACGCTTATTCATGATTATGTTCCATACAAATATAACCTTATCGATTGATTTTCAGTATAATTAGATGGTGGCTTTTTTGCACAAATAGTCCCTGACTTTTGCACTTACTATGGGTTGAGGACCTATTGTTTCATTTTTGACAGTTTAGCCCCTATTTCAAATATTTTTTGCAACAATGGTTCTTTTCATTAATTTCCGTCAAATCCCCCGTTAAATTGACCATGGAAATTTTGAATTTCAAAAGTAAAATAAAATTTACAGCAAAAGTCCCTAATCTTTAAAAAAATATCGAAAATTTCTCAAACCTTATAATCCTAACACATATGATCCAAACCTTTTTGACAATTTTACCCCTAACTTAAATAAATTAAAAATAACTCCTAAACCTTTTCAAAAATACAAATAAGTCCTAAATCTTTTTATTTTTTTACAGATTTACACTTAAAATAATAAAAAATGTGTCATCAAGTCCCAAAACTTTTAATTTTGTTCACCAAAATGACATTTAAAATATGTTTGATTAAAATCATATTTTTTTGGTAAAATTTGATAAAAGTTATTAAAATATGTGGTTAAAAAGTTGTGGGACCATAAAATGTGTGGTTAAAATTAATTGTCGACTTTGACTTTAGCTTTTTAGCGAAATCAAAATTGAAAACAAACGGGCTCTTAAAGTCTCTACAGATTTTGTCCAGAGGTCCGTTAATTAATAAAAAAAATTATACATATGATCAAAATTTGAACAATTTAAAATTTTAATTTATTTTTCATACCAATTACTAAATAATAATTTAAAAAAAGGTTCTTTACTATCTCCCCCCCCACCCCCTCACTTTCCCCCCCACCCCACCCCACCCCCACGTTGAAAGCAGGGAGAATTTTCCCTTGTTACCAAAGACCGAAAACATGGGAGAACATTTTCTCCATAATTTTGCAAAACCAGGAGATTTATTCTCCCTAGCTGACCAAATCAGGGGGGATTTCTCCCCCTTGGCCGCATGGATCCGGCGACCGGAGGTGGGGGGAGAAATCTCCACCTGATTTGGTTGATTTTGCGGGGGTGGGGTTTGGCTGGAGATGGTAAAGAACATTTTTTTTAAAAATTATTATTTAGTAATTGGTATGAAAAATAAATTAAAATTTTAAATTGGTCAAATTTTGATCATGGGTATAATTTTTTTTGTTAATTAACGAACCACTACTTGACAAAATTCGTAAAGACTCTAAGAGCCCGTTTGTTTTCAATTTTGATTTTGCTAAAAAGCTAAAGTCAAAACCAACAATTAATTTTAACCATATATTTTATGGTTCAACAACTTTTCAACTACACATTTCAATAACTTTTATCAACTTTTACCAAAAAATCTGATTTTAATCAAACACATTTTAAATGTTATTTTGGTGAACAAAATTAAAAGTTTTGGGACTTGATGACACATTTTTTATTATTTTGAGTATAAATCTGTAAAAAAAATAAAAAGATTTAGGGCTTATTTTGTATTTTTGAAAAGGTTTAGGAGTTATTTTTAATTTATTTAAGTTAGGAGTAAAATTGTCAAAAAGGTTTGGGTCATATGTGTTAGGATTATAAGATTTGGAAAATTTTCGACACTTTTTGAAAGATTAAAGATTTTTGCTGCAAATTTTTCATTACTTTTTAAATTCAAAATTTTCCAAGGTCAAATTTAACGGAGGATTTGACGGAAATTAACGAAAAGGACCATTGTTACCAAAAATATTTGAAATAGGGGCTAAACTGTCAAAAATAAAATGATAGGTCATCAACCCGCAGTAAGTGCAAAAGTCAAGGACCATTTGTGCAAAAAAGTCATTAGATGGTTAATTAAGCTTTAGCAACACGTGGAATGTAAGAATATCACAATATGAAGAAGGGACGTAGTGAAATTTTAAGATTTTGTTATTGCACAAGAAGACTATTTAAATGTTGAATATCATATTTAACTATAAGAATGGGCTTTTTAAGACAATAAAGCTCTTTGATGCATTATCACTCTCACATACAATACAGAAAAAGAGATTTTTCACATTCGAAAATTTTGTACGAAAATCTTCTCAATTGGTTTTGCGCTAATCAATCAAGTGTTAATAGATTGATGATATGTAAAGATACGCTTATCCATGATTATGTTTTGTACAAATATAACCTTACCGATTGAGTTTCATTTTATGCAAAGATAACAAGTTTGATGAAATTTGTTTTGTGCGTGACTTGATATTGAAAAGAAGAAAATTTGAAAGCAAGCATATACAGAGTTTTATTATGTAGGCATGCTAGACAAGTGAACAGTGTCAGAAAGCTGGGTTTTAGTTAATCGTCACTACCCTCCTTGTGGAAGTTACTTGGACATGGAACAGACTTAAATTGCTTTTAGATATGTGGTAATTAGACTTCATATGTTCATGTTGCTTTATTTTAGTATTGTGCTTTCAAATTAATATATGCTCTCTATAGATAGAAAATAGGCTTATGCTACCAATTATGCTCTGATTTTTTTTAAGACAAAAGACACAATATTCTTATTCGTAATTCCGGTAAATATCCTTAACGCATTAAATCTAAGTTAAAAGTAAATTTCCTTAGCGGATTTCTATTTTCATGACCACTATTCAGCTGTCTTAAGCGACCAACATTCTTTGTGGAATCTAGGTTAGTGCGTAGTTAGGCACCGTAACTCGACTTTCGGTTCATCTCGCATTGCCAGTTCTGTTTACCAAAAGTGGCCCACTTGGAGCTCTCACTTCTTTAATTTTTGTTTCTTAATTACATTTATGATGTGTTGATTTACATATCTTCAAATCGGACACACCTAACAAAAAGAGATCTTACAAAGAGCTACTATTCCATCAAATGTATTATATTATGTAGTCAATCATTACATTATCTCACAATAAAATTAGTAATTACTAATTTTACTCTTCATAAAATGTAGCCTTGTAAATCCTTATTGATACATCATTAGTTTCATAAGATTTGATACAAAGGTTTGTTAATTATCAAAATTCAATTCACCAAAAAGTCTTCATCAGGCAAGTTACTATTAGTATTATCACCATATAAAACTTATCTATGATTGCAATTGTACTTCCATGAATGTAAATAAAATAACAACAACCGTCATTAAAACATCGAACAATACAATATAACTTGTTATCAAGAACCGTGTTATTTTAAATTGCTACAATATTTTAATTATTAACAATTAAAAATAAATTTTTTAAAAATATTTAAAATTGACAATATTATAAAAACACGTGCAATGCACGCGTGTCTAATTAGTTATAAATAAAATGACAGTATTAGTATTTTTATAAAATATAATACATATATATTTTATTGTAATTGTTTTCAAATATTAACTTATTTGTGTAAAGACTAAAGATCCCTTTTGATTATTTTTTATTTGAATTTCGCCCTTGGGCCGGTTCATATCGGACCACTGGAGGGTTTTAGCCGCATGGACTAGTCATGTGCCCAATCCGAGGGCCAATCATATGGCCCGTGCGTAGTTAGGCAAATACTAATGACCAAAATACCCTTGCTCACGAATCTCTCCATGTCCCCTCTGACTCTGAGTCTCACTGTTCTTCCTCCGAAAAATATTTTTTGGCTTTTGACAATATTTCACGAGGAAAGGCAAAACGATTCCGACAAAAATTGAAAAGGAAAATGATTCCGCAGCAATGGACACCGCCTTGTAACAATCAATGCACACTCAAATACGCTGCTCTCATTCAAATCCCTTGTGATTTTCTTTCCTTTCTCTTAATCATCTGATTGTCATTTGTCGCTTACATATCTATTCTTGTATGAATCCACTAATTATGCCTTGCATATGCATGAATTTGAGTTCAACCGTGCATTATGTTTTCCACAAGCTATTTATTTTTAGATTTACGCATGTTACGAATTACGTGGAGTTTGAATAGTTTTCAGAAAGTCTAGTTAATACGTTATTAATAGTTGGAATTGGGTACTTCTGAGAGAAATTTGAACAAGCGGTTGATCCATTTTTTGGTATGGCATTTTTTGAAGAAATTAGGTGAGGCTAAGCGACTGAAGCGTTTTTTCTTAAAATTTGATTGAACCCAACTGTTAGGGTGCAAATAGTTTCTTGATAAGTTAATTTATTGTTGCATCTGTATGTAAAAGTCCCACACCATGGAATCTAATAATATTTAGATATTGGGGTTGTATGCAATGAAGAAGACATCATCGGAGTAAATTAGTTCAAAAGATAAGGTCCTTATGCTCTCAAATTTTTTATTCTAGTACCATATTTGTGTTCGGCTGGAATCCCAATAGTTACAAGCAAAGAAGCTTCCAGGTTTACATGCTACTGTGAGGTTTGCTAATACTGGTGCATGATTATTTCAAACAAATGTTATCATGTGGGAGCTTGTCTTGTAATTTTCTTTGCCTTGATGTTGTTGTTGATATGACTTGATGTCTCAATAGGCAATAAATCAAAGATAAATCTAAATGTTTGTCCCTACTGTGAGAAGGACACAGTGTCTTAGACTATTTTGTAAAAATATCCTTAAGCATCTCCTGAATGTGATAATTGTGTTCTTAGATTTAGTAAATACTATGGTTTTTTTATCAACATAATACAAATATTGAATTTTGTAACCGGCTTAAAAGGGATGTGTGAACAGCATAGTTTTGACTAGCATTATCTGTAAAGTTTGATTGTCAGGTTATGTGATGTTTGAGTTTAATTCCATAATGAAAAAAATGTAGAATCGGAAAGAAGTCTTTCTATTTTAGTGTCTGAAAATAGCATAAGGAAACATGTTTGCCTGTGATCGATGAAAGTGTGAGATGGCTGAATTCTAAGATAACTTACTCAGTCATGTTGGTGAGTCATTCTTGTTTTGAATTATTCAAGTTGTATTTATCACGTTGCAAACTAGTTGCTAAATGTGAGTTTGCATTCTAGTATTTTCTCGTTAAGATTATAAAATTTATATAAGCCAAAGTCGAGTTCAATAAAATGATGAAGTTCACTTTGTTTGTTTTTGCATTCTCATTCAATTATTCTATCAAAGTGATATCAGAGCCCCCACTGGGCCTGAGAGAGAAGAAAACCGCAGTCTTTCAACTGACTTGAAAACACAGGAGAATTTGAGAGATGTCGAGTGCAGGGGAAGGTTCTTTCGTCCAACCAGCCATTCCACGCTTTGATGGTCATTACGATCATTGGAGTATGCTCATAGAAAACTTCTTGAGGTCCAAGGAATTCTGGAGTTTGGTTGAGACAAGATATACAGAACCAGAAGAAGATGCAGTTGTGACTGAAGCGCAGCAGAAGAGTCTCAATGAGATGAAGCTAAAGGATAGAAAGGTCAAGAATTATGTGTTTCATGCAATCGACAGAACAATTCTTGAGACTATCCTGAAGAAGGACACATCGAAAGAGATCTGGGATTCAATGAAGAGGAAATACGAAGGGAATGCTAGAGTGAAGCGTTCAGTCCTTCAAGCTTTGAGAAAGGAATTGAAACTCTAGAAATGAAGTCGGTGAGTGTGTTCTTGAATATTTTGCTAGAGTTATGTCGGTTAGTAACAAAATGAGAATCACGAGGAGAGCAAACGCGTGATGTCACCATTGTTGAGAAGATATCAGGGTCAATGCAGACAAATTTAACTATATTATACATTCTATCGAGAATCTAAGGACATCGACACGCTCACCGCCGTCGATGAATTACAAAGTTCATTGTTGTACATGAGCGTAAGTTTCACAAGAAAGATGGAGAAGAGCAAGTTCTAAAGGTGGTCATAGATGAAAGATTTGGGGTAAGAGGACGGGGCAGAAACAACCACATAGGAAGAGGAAGAGGAAGAGGAAGAGGCCGAGGGCGTCAGGCCTACAACAAAGCTACAGTCGAGTGCTACCGATGTCACAAGCTTGGACACTTTCGAGATGAGTGTCAGGCTTGGGAGACCAACTATCTTTGAACTAGAAGAACACGAGGAGATGTTGCTAATGGCCCACGAGAAATGAATGAAGCAAAGCGTGTGAGATGTTTGGTTCTTGGATTCGGGTTGTTCGAACCGTATACGAGCGGAGATGTGAGCATGTTTTGTACATTGGATGAGGATTCAAGCGAGAATGTTAAGCTTGAAAATAATACCGGGATGGCGGTCTCAAAATGCAAAGGAATGTTAAACACGACTAAATGGTGTAAGTTATGTTATTTCCAAGTCTTTTATGTGCGAGTTGAAGAAAAATTTGTTGAGTATGGGACAACTACAAGAGAAGGACTTGCTATCCTAATTCATGCAGGAATGTGTAAAATTTACCACCCGGAGAAAGGCACGATCATTCAAACTAACATGGTCGCTTAATCGAATGTTTGTGTTATTAGCAAATACACAAGAACGAAGCGTGCATGTTTCACACAAGCTCACAAGACCTCACACATTTGTGGCATTGCCGATATGGTCATCTAAGCTATCGAGGTTTGAAGACTTTGCAGACTAAGGACATGGTTCGAGGACTGCCGCAACTCTCTCCAACTACAACAGTATGCACTGATTGTCTAATTGGGAAACAACACCAAAACAAAATACCAAAATTGAGCACATGGAGGGCTACGGAGAAGCTTCAACTCATTCATGCAGATATTTGTGGTCCATTGAATCCAGAGTCCAATAGCAAGAAGAGGTATTCCTTGTGCTTCATTGATGATCTTACTAGAAAAGCATGGGTTTATTTTCTTGGAGAGAGTCAGAAGCCTTGAACATGTTTAAGTGTTTTAAGAAAATGGTAGAGAAGGAAACTGGTTTGTACATTTAGTGTTTGCTTTGCGGATAGAGGGGTGAGTTCACTTCGGAAGAATTGATGATTTCTACAGGCGGTGTGGATTAAGAGATAAGAGATAGAGAGCGGTTGGCGACGTATACTCCGCAACAGAATGGAGTGGCCGAAAGGAAGAATCGGACGGTGATGAACATGGTTCGTTCAATGCTATCGGAAAAGAAAATTCCTAAAAGTTTCTGGTCCGAGACAATGAAGTGGACTATATATGTCTTGAATTGCTGTCCTACCTTGGCAGTCAAAAAATCACTCCGCAAGAAGCATGGACAGGTATAAAACCCTCGGTTGAACACTTTAGAGTTTTCGGATGTGTAGCACACGTACATGTACCAGATCTGGCGCACTGAGCTTGAAGATAAGAGTGTCGGTTTGTGTGCGGTTGGGAGTTAGTTGAAGAAAGCAAAGCTTATAGATTGTATGATCTTATTAAAAAACGAACAGTGATCAGCAGAGATGTGGTCTTCGAGGAAGAAAGACAATGGAATTGGAGCAATGAGTATGAGGAGCAGATTTTGATGGACTTGGAGTGGGGTGATGCAGAGAGTGACATGGAGGAATATGCAAAAATTAACGACAATGAAGCTGAAACCAGTGAGGAAAGTGAAGAAAATCAGATTGCTGGAAACAATAATGAAGTGCTTGAAGCTGCTGGTTTGGAACTAGAAGCCGAGAATGATCCTCCAAATAGAGTAGAGTTGAGTGCAAGGAATAGAAGAAATCCGAGTTGGATGGAAGATTACACTAGTGGGGAGGAGTTATCTGAAGAAGAGAATGAAGTAAATATAGTTCTAGTTCAAGAAGCAGATCCTACAACCTATGAAGAAGCAGTGAGAAGCTCAAAATAGAGAAATGCTATGGACTCAGAGATTAACGCAATTGAGAAGAACTTGACTTGGGAGCTTACTAACTTACCAGTCGGCTACAAAAAAAATTGGAGTTAAGTGGATCTATAAAACCAAACTCAATGAGCTTGGAGAAGTAGACAAACACAAAGCTCGTTTAGTGGCCAAAGGTACTCTCAAGAGCATGGAGTAGATTACACCGAAGTGTTTGCTCCAGTGGCAAGAATGGAGACAGTAAGAATGATCGTGGCACTATCAGCGCAAAGGGACTGGAAGATATGGCAGCTAGATGTTAAATCAGCATTCTTGCATGGGGAACTCGATGGGGATGTGTACGTGGAACAACCAAGGGGATATGTGAAGAAGGGCAGTGAGGAGAAGGTGTACAAGCTACATAAAGCCCTATATAGATTAAAACAAGCTCCAAGAGTTTGGTTTAGTCGTATAGAAGCTCATTTCATGAGTGAAGGCTTTGAGAGGTGTCCAAATGAACAAACACTATTCACCAAGAAGAAAGCGGATGGCAAGATACTAATTGTAAGTATTTACGTTGATGATTTGATTTTTCTTGGTGATGATGAGAGCGGGATGATTGAGTTTAAGAAGTCCATGATGAGTGCGTTTGATGACCTGATTTGGGCAAAATGAGGTTTTTCCTTGGAATAGAAGTCTCATGGCGATCGATGGCATATTCATACGCCAAAAGAAATATGCTGCTCGGAAGTGTTGAAGCGGTTTGGTATGGATGAGAGCAAGCCAGTGGGGAGTCCAATTATTTCAGGCTTTAAGTTAATTAAAGATGAGTATGGAGTTCTGGTTGATGAGTCCTATTATAAGCAAATCGTTGGGAGTTTGATGTATCTCACTGCCACTCGACCTGACTTGATGTACAGTGTAAATCTGATCAGTAGGTATATGTCCAAACCCACCGAGATGCACTATCAAGCTGCAAAAAGGATATTGAGATACTTGAGAGGTACAACCAGCCTTCGTATTCTATATAAGAAAGGAAGGAATGAAAAGCTGCTTGCCTACACTGATAGTGACTATGCCGGTGACTTAGAGGATCGGAAAAGTACATCGGGGTACGTCTTTATGCTAAGTTCAGGTGTTGTTTCCTGGCTATCAAAGAAACAACCCATAGTGACTCTCTCCACCACAGAAGCAGAGTTTGTAGCTACTGCAGGATGTGCAAGTCAAATTATTTGGATGCGAAGGGTGTTGGAAAAGCTTGGACATGCTCAAGAGGAGTGCACCACTGTAATGTGTGACAATAGTTCCACAGTCAAACTCTCAAAGAATCCGGTGATGCATGGAAGAAGTAAGCATATCGATGTGAGGTTCTATTTTCTGAGGGATCTCACAAAGGAGAGGATAATCAAGCTAGAACACTGTGGCACTCAAGAGCAGTTAGCAGACATCATGACCAAACCGTTGAAGTTGGAATCATTTGAGAAAATCAGACAGAGACTGGGAGTTTGCAAGAATGCAAGTAGCTGCGAGAAATCAGAAGTAAACTAACTACTGTAAGTAGCTAGTTTAAGGGAGGGATTGAAAGTGTGAGATGGCTGAATTCTAGGATAACTTACTCAGTCATGTTGACTAAGTCATTGCTGTTTGAATTATTCAAGTTGTATTTATCACGTTGCAAACTAGTTGCTAAATGTGAGCTGCATTCTAGTATTTTCTGTTAAGATTGTAAGGCTATATAAGCCAAAGCTGAGTTCCAATAAAATGATGAAGTTCACTTTGTTTGTTTTTGCATTCTCATTCAATTATTCTATCAATCGACATATGATAATCAACATGAAAATTTTGGATGCATATTTAATTGTCTTGTCCACATTCCAAACGCAATCTGTTTGTTTGATATAGTGCATCATCTGGTACTATGTCAATGGCTATTTCTTTATGTATTTCTTTTCTGTTTTGATGATTGGTATGCTTCTTCTTCATCTTTTTTTTTTTGAAATGCACGTATTCCGAATTGGTCAGCTCTGTCTAAACATTCGCTGGGTTTTCTGTTTTCCTAGGGAGAGTATTCTGCAAAAAGGGGTGTGACTCTGATGGTGAGACATGGGAGGACTGTAAGTATTACTTTTCAAAGTCCAATGTTGTTGGTCATCTGTAGTGAGTACTCGCAAATACATCTTATTGACGACTCGCCACTGGACTTAAAAATTGGATTATCATAGTCCAAGAAATTGATCAAATGTCTATTTGGTATTCAGGTTTAGGAGAGTGCGATGAGATATGCTATAAAGACCCAGTTCTAAAGGACCAGCAATGGAGTGCTTATATTGACCGTTCTCCTGGTGCTGCCAGCTACTCGGAGGTTTTTCTTCCTTTTCTTTAATCTCTTATTCTTTTGTGTTGCACTTGCTTGCTCATATCTCATTTCTCAATTGGCCTGTTATGTGAACAGATGGTTGTTAATAATTTAGTGATGATGTTCTTGTATCTTAATTCTTAAATATAAATATCTATGAGATATTTGAAGTGGCAAGTGGATTTCAGTTTTCCACAAAAAAGTTTTATTTCATCCTCTCTTAAAAAAGTCAGTAATGTTTAGCACTCAAGTATTTCATTTCAAGTGGAATCATTTGTTGATAGTGGTCATGTGTCATGCCACAACTGAAATGGACTAGGTATGTTTTGGGTAGGTTGTTGCTGTACTTGTGGGAACCAACCACCTTCATTTTAAATTGGCTAGTGTGGGGTTTTGGATTGTACCATTTCCCTTAAAGCCCCCAGTCGTATAAATACTCGATTAACCTTAATATACTAGCCACTAATGTAATATTGCTGCAACATCGCCACTAATGTAATATTGCTGCAACATCTTTCAGTATCAATGAAAAGTCAAGTCTTTACCTCGAGCAGGGTGGCGACTGGAAAAATTTGGTTGTCAAAAAGTCTTCAAAATTCAACTGGTTGAACACAGGAATGTTAGGTCAAATGGAGGGACAACTATCTTTTCCATTTGCCTTTATTGTACGGGCCTTATGGGCTCAGTGTAACTTATCCTGTTTCCATATAGACTAAATAATAGTGCTTAGGAGTTGTTCATCTCCAATAATGACAGACTGACAGTTTAGAGACATGAAGAGTGTCAAGCACAAAAGGTACGCCCAACTTTTATCCGTGTTGAAGTAGAAAGGAAAATTTTGGCTGTCATTAGAGTCCGTCAAGTGGTAGTATCACTTGTATCATTTTCGATTAATAGGTTTCGTTACGAAATTATGGAACAGATATTTGTTCTGTGGTGGTGGGCATTATCTGTATGGCATTCTAGCCCCGTGCGTGACATAGAAGCAATGCATACTTCAACAGTTTTGTTAGAATATGTAATCACTTGTATCTATTTTGCTGATTTCTGCTTGCAGGAATGCTTCCGTGCTTGTGTAGCTGGCTGTGGTTACAAGGTGTGTTCATGTCTTTAAGTTGAGCTTTGGGGTTTTATTTTCTAATTATCATGGTAAACTTCTTATTGGAAATAAGAATTGTTAAAAGGTGTCGAACCACTTGATCTAAAAGCTTAAGCTGTTAGATAATGCTACATGTATATCATTTAAATATTGTCTTCAACACGCTCCCTCATGTGTAGGCAGGGTTTATTCTTCGCTATCAAAATTCAAAGCCTAACACGTGCACAAAATTGAACCCAGGACCTTTTGGCAGCTTTGATAAGCTTAAACTGTTAAATAAGTCCACATGTATAATCTTAAAAAAAAAAAGGCAAGTTCTAAAGAAAGGTTATGAGACTGGCAATGTTTTATGGTACTAATTTTGGATTGTTAAAGATAAAATGTCAAAAGATGAACGGTGGTGGAAATGAGAATTAGATCAAAATCAGCACAACATGTATCTAGTTACAAAGGATCTAATTGCATTGGATTTTTCAATAAATGAGGTGATACATCGAACGTAGTGGCAAGATAGGATTCATGTAGCCATAGCAAATCCAAATATAGCAGCAAGACTTAGTTTGTGCTTGATTTTCCTTGTAACTTGTGAAAATAACTTCTTCAGTGCTTCTTTGGAATTTGCAATTTGCATTCTGAAACTTCTGCGAGTAGTTGATTTTTTGCTTATTTGCAATTTGTATCTTGTCATCTGGTAATGTGGTAGACTCAAGTTTGATGGTTGTTTGGATGCCCTTATTTTCCTATTGCTTAAAGAAAAATTGTACTTGGAAATTTCTGAGTTTTTTTTTCAAATTACATGGACACCACTTGACATCTCAGAAGTTGCATTGATATGCTTTGACACCGTTTTCAGTTGAGAGTTTGGGTTGTATGATGAACTTGTGATTTTTTATATTTTTATTATAATTGAAACATCATCATTCAACTTGTAATGGGCATTTTGTAAATCAAAAAATTATAATATGCTGCCTTAGCACTGCGGAGATCGCGAGAATTGCTTCAATGCACAAGTGAAATCAAAAGGGCTAATTTTAGGGATGTACTTGCTTATATTCAAATATCACATCTTGTTTCGAGTGCAGTTTGATCTTCCATCGGAGAAAGCCAATCAAGTTCCTTCAAAGAGACCATCAAAGCCTCCCACCGTAGAGAAACCAACCCCACCTGCTGTTGAATCCAGACCACCTCGTGAATCCAGTCATACCGATGACATACCTAGCATTTCGGCATAGTTAGGGAAAACATTTTCTGATTGTAACCTCAATTTTGTCTTTGTAAGAATTTCCTACCCGTAGCTTACGTATCCTTAGATCAGTACCATCATGTGCCATTTTTCTCAGTCAAAAGCAAACGGAAGAATTATGTCATATTTTGCTTCTCTTGTTCCAGTCGAGGTTCGATAGCATTAACTAGCCTAGCATTAGGGTGTTTGGGACTGATGTCGGCGAAAAGTCATGAGAGATCACAGGGTAAATTTTAGCACAGCCAGTTTGGATGAGTTTCCATATATTTTTCATCTGATGGAAGATGATTGCAATGAGCATGAGAAATGTATAAAGATTTCTCACAGAATATTGTTCTTCTGACAGATTTAATATTTATAACTCAATTGTTTAGATAAAAAGGTTTAGTCGTATGTAATTTTCCCTTCTCTAGATTCAAGTATTGCATTCGATCTTTTTGTGCCTCACTTCTTACCCTTTATTGTTGTCCTGAAATAAATCATAATTTAGGTAAAATTACAGTCTTCTGTAAAATGCTTTGTGGACCATCTAAATATATGGCATTGTAAGATACTTGGTAAAGAGAAATTTTATGTTGTATACTTGTACTTTGTTCATGTAAGAGATTATTTTGTCTGAGTGTCAAAAGGTAAACTCTATTAATACTTGAAGTGTAATTGGTAAATAAATTTTGCATTCTGTTTGTAAGAGCACCTACTTCTATTTATGCTAAGGTTGGTTTTATTATACAAGTCGAAGAAGGTGATAGATGTTGGTATTGAACTGACCCTCTGGCTCTAAAGAATTATAAGAATATGCAAAAACGATTTATTTCTATAAAGTTGATGTATTATGAAATGTGATTAATGCTATTTGTAGTCGTTCACTACCGGTAGTCGTCATATGTGTCATTACTTAATTGGATGAATTATTCATAATTAATGGTTATAAATACATTACTTAATTAGAGTAAATAATTCATTCAATTAAATAATGTCACGTATGATGACTACTGGAAGTGAGCAACTGCAGATAGTATTATTCTAAATATAATGGTATTTTGATTTTCTATTCACGAAAAGGGAAATTTCACTACTTGGCTTTCGATATTTGACAAAGGTGTAGTATTTGTATTGATCAATTCGAGTTGGACATCCTGCTTCGATTGGAATAATTGGGAGCTGTCCTCCAAATTAAGGAAATTGAATTGGCTGCTTAGATTAATGATTTGCCCACCATAAACACTAACATGTGTTTCACCTTATCATTTAATATATTGAGTATGAGTAATGATCGAACCCAGCCACCGTGGGTAAGAGATCATTACTCTATAGAGTATATATTACCTAATACAACAAAGTATCTTTTTAAAAAATAATAAATTTCTATCATTTATAAGAATTTATTTTCATTAAAAGTGTGCTTACGAGTACTTATACGTACGGGTTAATTTAATAAATAAATACTGAAATTTGACTAAATAACTACTTTCTCATTGAATTTTAAAATGTAATTCGTTATTCATTAAACTTTGTAATTTGTCTACCATCCACTACCTCCTTGTTTGAAAAAGTTGAAGGAATTCCACGTGGCTAATGAAATCAAACGTGGCACCAAAATAGTCATTAAATCCATCCACATCAGCGGATTAATTTAATAAATACACAATGAACTTTAACTAAGTAGCTATTTACTCACTGAACTTTAACCAAGTACATATTTGCTCATTGAGCTTTAACCAAGTAACTCATTACTCACTAAAGTTGACGAAAAATTCCACGTAGCCGACAGAATCAGACGTGGCACTAAAATAGCCATTAAAATCATTCACATCAGCCCTGTGAGTATTCTTAAACACACTTTTGCAAAAATTAACATTCCTCAAACGTGTCTTTGTCGTATATGTAGAAATCCCAAAATCAAACTCTGAACCCTAATCTCTCAAATCGCAACTACAAATCCAAAACAAGAACTGTAATCATAACTAGAATCCTAATCCAATCCAATTGTAATGAAAAATTCAAAAGCCACTACCCAAATCATTGATGAGATAATGTGTATGTGTGGGAGAACTGCAGCGACGAGAAGTGCGTGGACGAAGAAGAACCTAGGTAGGAGGTTCAGGGGTTGCAACTTGGGTTCTTCTCTGTCCAAGCAGTCCTCGTCGCTGCAGTTCTCCCACATATACACATTACCTTATCAATGATTTGGGTAGTGGCATCTAAATTTTCCCTTGCAATTAGATCAGATTAGGGTTCGGGACAGTTCTTGTTTTGGATTTGTACTTGGAATTTGGGAGATTAGGGTTCAGGGTCTGATTTTGAGATTTATATAGATATGATAAAAACACATTTGGGGACTATTAGTTGTTGCAAAGGCATGTTCGAGAATACTCACATGGCTGATGTGGATGACTTTAATAGCTATTTTGGTGCCACTTGTCGGCCATGTGGAATTTTCTGTCAACTTTTACAAACAGAGAGATGATGCGTGGTGGATGATAGACAAATTACAAAGTTTAGCGAGTAACGAGTTACTTTTCAAAATTCAGTGAGTAAATAGTTATTTGATCAAAATTCAGTGAGTAAATAGTTACTTGATTAAACTTCAATGTGTATTTATTAAATTAACTCGCTGTTGTGGATGGCTTTAATGTCTATTTTGATGTCACGTTTGATTCCGTTAGCCACATGAAATTTTCTTTCAACTTTTTCAAACGGAGATGCGATGTGTGGTAGAAGTAGTAAATTTAATAAATAGTCACCAAACTTTATTCAACATTACCACTTGTTCACCCAACTTTAAAATATTATCCACTATTCACCGATCTATCTCAAACTATTTATCATCCATAACTCATTGCTCACTCATTATCCATAGTTCAATATGGATGGGTGAGCAATGAATAATATTTTAAAGTTGAGTGAGCATTTGTTAAATTTACTCATGGTAGATGGTAGACAAGTTACAAAATTTAGTGAATAACAAGTTACATTTCAAAGTTCAATGAGTAAGTAGTTATTTAATTAAAGTTTAGTGTTTATTTATTAAATTAACCCCTTATAAGTACTTGTATCGATTACTTTTTGTAGGTCAAAATAAATAAATTTTAAATCTACACAATAATTGTTTTACTGTGATTCTTACTTTATCTACTTTTTGAAAAACAACTTTTAAACGCAACTAAGATTTATCGCTAAATTTAATAGATGATTTAGTACAGGGGCAAATACAGGAACAGAGGGGAGGGGTGGGGACATCGAAATTTTTTTCTCAAACCACAATTACTTAGTCTATTTTTATGAGAATCTAATATTTTTTTATGAGTCATAATCTTTTAAAAAATTACAAGAATTCATTACACAAAAATATTCAAGATTTAAAACTAGCTAAAAAAAGTTGTGCCGACGATCTTTTACAACTGCGGATTCTTCTTTAATAGAATTTATGTTTATTTTATTAACAAGGTCTCTCTCAATAAAAACTGTTATGTAGTCGATCCACAAAAATTGTTTTATAATATAATCTATATCTATTTTATCTAAAACTAAACTATGTAGTCGATGCACAAAATATTTCAACCCTTTAATAGTGTTATATACAATTATATTGTAATCCTATATTTAATGAAACGGCATATAAGTAAGTCATACACAACAGGATAATATTACAACTAAACTAGAAAATAAAATGATATTTCAACACCAATAATGGAAGGTCAAACAAATTAAAGAATTCAAATCCATTTTCGAATTTTGAATTTTCTAAGGTTTGAATTTTGTGGAATTGGGAAGTGCTAGTATGCAATGGTCCTAGTTTGGACCATGTGTGTATTTAATTGGCCAAATAAAAATGAATTAACAAGTTGGACTCGGCTAAATTAATATAATTTTTTTTTTATTTAAAATTTGCATTGGGCTTTCTCTCCCCCCAAATTCGCCCTTGATTTAGTGGCTAGTACACGAGAACACACAATAGATAAGATTTTTCTAATCTTGTTCAATATTGTCTAGTTTAATATATTTTGGCGCGCATGTAAAAATTAATTTAATTTTATCTAATTCTTATCCCACTTTTGGTGCAAGTAATATCAATTTAAATTAATCAGAAGTATTTATCCTCCTTTAGTAACCGTATATGACTATATGAGGTGAGTTTCAACTCTATTGTTTATTCATCATTTAAGAAAATTTTAGTTGAATTGAAATACATAAATTTACTTTCAAGTAAATGAGAGATAAAATTTCACTTATAAGTAAAATTGTAAAAGAATAACTTGTAACTAAAAAATTTACTTATACAAGTTAAAAAGTAACTTTAAGTAAACTTTACTCATGAGTTAAAAAACAATTTATAAGTAAAAAGTCACTTACAAGTAAAAAAAGTAACTTGTAACTAAAAAGTTCGCTACTTATAAATATTAAATTACTTGTGAGCAAAAATTTACATACAAATAGAAAAAATTGTTATAAACATTTCTTTTTCAATACTTGCTCATTTTTCTAATACTTGTAACATCAAATGACCAAACCATCGTAATTCACTTTAATCCAATTCTTCTTTATCAGGTCCCTCTTTATTCTATATTGTACTCCATATGTCCGACAAAGATAAGTTTAATTTCTTTATTCATCTTTCTCAAATTATTATCCACATTTCTTATCGAGAGTATAGTTAATTTTTTAGTTCCCTAATATATAATTATTTAATGTGTTTTGCCAACAAATATGAATTACCATAATATTAATACAGGGATATATTAGAAAAATATAAATAAAATTTACTATTTGGCCAAATAGGGTAGTTATATTCACACCATATCTTCTGTTAACCACATCACATCTTAATTGCAATGAAGGTCTTAAACTATTGTTATTGTTATTTTTGCATTATGTCCTCAATTATTTTTTTATCACATTTTATCATCCACCTATTAATTTTTTCTTCTTATTTGTCTTCGATGATAGTTTTTGTTCAAAAATTAATTAAGAGAGCGTAAAATTTTTTTTTTGCTTCTCGTATATCTTAAATAAGTAAAATAAATACAAAAATACAAAAGTTTGACAAAATATTTGCTCTTTATTTCATTGCACATTAGTATAATATTTAGACCAAATCTTTATCAGAGACAAAATATGAAAATTATTGAAAGTTAATGATAAAAATGCAACAAAAGTTAGACACATAAGTGTCAAAATGTCAAAGGTTGTGGGACTTTTATTGCAATCAAAATGTTGTGTGCATAATAAAAATTATAGTGTGAATATAATTATTCTTCCAAATATCTTAATTAAAATTTTTTAATCCCAACAAAAATAAAAATAAATTTATTTTTATGGAACGAAGAGAATATAATTTTATACGATGTAATTATAAATATATCATAAATACAGAACTACATATTATAGTCAAGAGTGGTGTATCAAAAGGAGATGTTCTCCTACCTATGGTCCTACTCACTGCTGAGTGGCAGTCCATGAATTTTTTCATGAATTGCTATTCATAAACTGCCACCTCAACAGTGGATAGGATAATTCCTATCCACCATGGGTAGAAGAACATCCTCGTGTATTAAGTACTTCAACACTTTTTATACCCTATAAAATGGTCTGCTTATGGTCCCATTAACTTGGAAATAATTTGGATATCTTTATTACATTGAATTGAACAAAAATAATAGATAGAATTTTATTTTTTTTTATTCATTATTTGAAAATTATCTAAAAATAAATAAATAATAAGTTCAAATTTTATCTATTATACTCCCACTGTCATTTAAAGATAAGTATATTTCTATTTTCACATAGATTAAAAAAATTAAATTATTATATTTAGAATAATAAATTTTATTTATATTTTTTTTAATATATTCATATATTAATATAATAATAGTAGTTCATATTTATTGATAACAAGATACATTAAATTTGTACATATTAAAAAATTAATTATATTATTTATAAAGAAAATAGACTATAATTTAAAACTGATAAATGAATAAAATAAGTTTATTTTTATAGGATTGAAGGAGTATTATTTAGTGGATTCGACTATTCGAGTCAGATTCGGGTGGTGCATCAAATATACATTGAAGACTTTGTATGTGTGCAATAAATACCCTCATGCAAGCCCCTCAACTGCCATCCACTGGATCTCATAAATGCCCTTTACACCTCGTTTCCCACTATCTATACTTATTTAAACATTTCCATTCACTCTTATCTGATTCTCAGACCAAAATCCAAATTCCAAACATGAAATCTATAATCACTTTCCTTTTACCTTTCCTGCTTATCTCTGCTACTCTCTCCTTTGCAACCCGGCACGAATTTACTGAATCATCCAAAGCGAACAAGAAAGGCGGTGGAAATGATGGTGGGATGGGTGGTTTCTTCGGACCCGGAGGCGGGTTCAACGTACCCGGGTTTGGAAGTGGGTGGGGAAATGGAGTTGGCGGTGGGTATGGAGCTGGGTATGGTGGTCCAAATGGAGGGTACTCTAAAGGTGGCATCATAAGGTCTTCTGTGGTGTGCAAAGAAAAGGGACCATGTTACAAGAAGAAACTGACATGTCCGGCTAAGTGTTTCAGCTCATACCACCGATCCGGGAAGGGCTACGGCGGCGGAGGTGGCGGCGGTGGGTGCACCATTGATTGCAAGAAGAAATGCACTGCTTATTGTTGAAATGAGCTATAGCCATTAGCCAGTATCTAGCTGGTAATGGTATAAATTTACATAGTATGCGATGCCAGTGCCACTGTAATTTTGTTACTTGATTAGCTAGCTAGCTATCTATATGTGAACGCAGCAGCTATGTTGAGGATTTTGGTACTAATAAATAAAGTTATGGCGCCTCATGTTTCTGTTACGCCTATTTATCATTTTTGCATTATGTGCCAGAACGGTAGTGATTATCACAAGACGATTTAATTTTCCAAACAAAATTTAGAAATAAAAACTAGAGTTTTGATCTCCTACCCACTTGCGTTGTCCACACACTGAGATGAGCATCACGTGATTGATAAAAATAATGAGTATATGATAAAAATAATGAGTATAGGACCATGTGTGATGCTACATCAGTGTGGACATTATAAGTAGACAACATAAGTGGATAAGAAATCAACACCCTTGAAAACTAGTACTTTATTTTTACTTAAAATTTGAAAGTGTCTTATTTGGCAAGGCTTACCTAAAAATGCTCATTTTTAGTTTAGACTCAAAAGCTCTTTTCATATAGAAGTATTGCAATATCAATAATAAGTTAGATGAGTGACTGATAGACCAAGACTAACATATTTTATTAGTTCGTAAATATTTTTAAATCTTTCTGTAAATCTAACTTTATGTTCATGTAGGGACTCCAAAATCTTTGAAAACAAGACCTTGTTATTGAACTTAATAGATATGAGTCTTGATCACTGTCCCACAGGGGGGGGTGAATTCAACCCATCAGCGACATGGCGCGCCATGTCAAAGATGGACTTAAGTCTTAGTCTTAATAAAAAAAAAAAAAAATTGGATTCTTGCTTCCCATTTTGGACTAAGACTCCCGTCCTCATTTCCTCACCACCATTCTTTGTGCCCTAAATTGCCTAACCCATCACGGCTTCTCCTCACCCACCCTGCGTGAGCTTACGCCTTGGCCTCCAGCTCGCCCCCAAAGCCCCCCATTTCCTCCTCCAGCTCGTTGCGATTTACAGCGATTTTCAGCCCCCATTTCCTCACTTTCCGTGCGTTGCGGCTGCCCCTTCCATTTCGTCTGCCGGAAATTAAGTCAGGAGTTGGAGAGGGCTTTGGAGGAGCACATTTGCCCGGTGTGATAAAGGGTACGATTGGGCTTTGGAGGAGCACTCTTCGTGGATATGTGATCGCACCCCAATCGCACTGCGCGCGGATATCGTGCTCGGCGACGGAGATTGTGCACCGCTGAAATTGTCCACCCATTTGCGCAAACTGCCGGAACCACCGCATTGTGCACCCATTTTCGGTTGGTAACATTCCATATACCTCGAACCCAAGAATCGGTATGTAGATATTTCTTGTTGGAATACAAGTTGATAATGAGGGTAGAGGAAGATGGGGACTTCTTCTCACCCAATGATGTTGTTGTTCCCCTGCCTGTTGGAAACTAGTGGACTGTGATGATATTTGTTGTGTTGTATGTTGATGTATTTAGTGATTGGTGAAATTGAATATGGTGTGTTGGATGAAGTTGATAGGAATGGGCTGTGATGATGGTTGATTTGTTGAATGAATGAGGTTATGAATGAGAGTAAGATACAATTGGATCCAGTATCTTGGCTTGGTAAACCCAGATGGTGTTGGAATAGAGGTTATCATAATCTCTATTCTAAAATGCAACGGTGAATTGCGACCATGGCGGAGACGATTGTATCTTTACTGGTTGTAATAACATCTGAACCTTGTATTGATATCTTAGTTAATATTATGAAGTAGAACCGGATATTTTGAATGGATAATACATGAGGGTGGAGGAAGATAGGGACTTCTTCTCATCCAATGATGTTGTTGACTACTGAACAGTGAGAACAGGACTCTTTAATGTTGACGTATTTAGTGTTTGGTGAAATTGAATTTTTTTTTTATTTGATGAAGTATACATGAATGGGTTGTGATGATGTTTGATGTGTTCAATGAATGAGTTTTATGATTTTGAGAGTAATGGTACAATTCGATCCGTATCTTGGCATGGTAAACCCAAATGGAGGTGGAATAGAGGTTATGCCAATCTCTATTCTAAACTACATCTGGTGAATTGCAGCCATGGCGGAGACAATTGGGTATTTACTAGTTGAAATAACATCTGAGCCTTCTACGAATATCTTAGTTACTGTTATCAAGTAGAATCGGATTTTTTTTACTGGATCATACATGACTAGTTTTTTTGGTGTGAAATCCGATAAAAAATAGGTATCAATCAATGTCTTCGTCCAGCGTTAATGATGCGCCAAACCGTCGTAGATGTAGATGTGGTGCGTATACGAAGATACACACATCGCACACTATACGTAATCCTCTTCGTAGGTATTGGAAATGTCATAATGTAAAGGTACGTTCTATCTATTTAATTGTTGATGTTTCGAATGTATTGGTTCTTTTAGTTTTTTAATATCTTTTTGTCGTAGGATGGAGTATTGTGTGGAGGATTTACTTGGGACGACGAAGTTGAATCACAACGTTTTAGCCAATTAATTGTACTTGAGAATCACTTGACAACGTTGAATGATTTGAATATCCATGTCATGAAATTATCCGAGAGGCTCGACAAAGTGGAAGAGGAAATGAAGTCCCGACATCACGATAGAATAATAAGGAAAAGTTGCTTTGATATTTTCGTACTCGTTTGTATCATTGTAATATGTAGTTTAGTTGTGAAATTGTTGTTTTAATTTATCGTATGTTGTAATGATATTATGAATATTATAACATCCTATAATGGTGTCCATAAAATGTTTGTTTGTACATTTTGGTACTTTATTGCAATATACATCTCCTCTACTTATGTAAAAATGTAAACAATAGTAGTCTACAATTTTTCACAACATAAATTTCTAGTGTCAAGCAAAACAAATGTCACAAACACAAATCTTCTCTTACATTGACACGTAAATGTATTCAAACGTAGACCACAACAACATAAACTACATACTAAAAATACATAATAAAACACCAATTACCCATTGTCACAAAAGAACAAATCCAAAATTCACAAAAACCAATTTCCCATATCACACTGACTACTACCATAAGACATAAATGTAGCATCGGATCTTCCTTCATCCTGCGTCTGCACTTGGTCATTCATATCAGGCTGATACGTCTCCATAGTTGACCTAACATAAAAAAAAAAATCAACACGATATTATTACAAATATTTGAACAACAAAATGTAAATGATCATAACAAAAAAATAAAAATAAACCACTTACGTAGGACATGTTCTTTTGTCGTGGCCATTTTGCCCACATGCAGAACACTGTCGGCTAGTCTTCGACATTGCTTTCTCTTTCGATGACTTCAACCTTTTCCCGCATCCTTTAGCGCGAACAAAACTTGGATCATGTATTGTTATACGTTCTTCAGTATTTTTGTTCCTACTCCTGGCCAAGCCAATAATTCCTCCATCCATAGCTTTGACATTTACATGCACTCTAGCAAACTCCTCCATCACGTAACTAGTGCGTGCATCTGTCAAAGACGCATCATCAACCAACAACGACGACCTATGGGCCAACATCCCATGTCGTGACAACAAAGAAGAACTAGAACTACCTCCATCTGAGATGATAGCACTCGGATATTCTGCCGCAATAACTTTGGCATTCTTAGTCCATCTTCGTAATATGTATTTGTCCGGTAGGAGTAGAACTTGTTTTTTCTTGAAGTAACTAATCATATGACGACAAGGATACCCCTCAAATTCAAATGTTCGACAACTACAAGAAATAAAGTCAAGACAGATAATGAGTAAGTAACCGATGTCGATCAAAAGTTTTCCCGTGCTCAACTCTTTGCACCGTATATTCCTTCGCATCGTCAGAGGCTGACTTCTTAGAGCATACATAATAATGACTTTGATCAATCTCAGTTTGGAATAACAAAAAAATCTTCTTCGTGTACACTTGAACCATCTGATGCTCCATTTGAAATTTGGAAGTCAGTCGTGGTTGTTCATTTATATCAATGTGGTTCGCAACTAACTCTTCATGTCGTTGATGGCGTAATGCCATATTGAAACGAGTAACAAAATCCATAAGTGAGTTCTTGCGATTAACATACCGTTTAAAGAAAGAGTTACCACTTTCTGACCTTTGACTACTAGACATTCCAGCACTGAAGATATGTTTGACATATGCCGGTACCCATCGACTGCGCAGATCGAACATGCTACACAACCATTCATTGCAGCCTAAGTTTGATGATTCCATTATTGCAGACCATCGACCCTCAAACTCATCTGGTGACTCCGAATGTTTAATTATGTTCACCAACATATGATATTCTTCGTTATGCACCATGACATTTATCTTCTCCGAAAACTTGTTCAAAATGTGCCATATACAAAACCTGTGGAATGTCAAAGGCAACACCATTGATATAGCTTTCGCAATAGCCGCATCCTGATCCGTAATAATTATTTGGGGCGCTTGTACCGTCATGGCATCCATGAATTTTGACAACAACCAAACGAATGACTCAGTCGTCTCGTCACTCAATAATCCACATCCAAATAAAACCGTTTGTCCATGATGGTTCACTTCGACAAAAGGTGCAAAAATCATCGAGTACTTGTTGGTATTGTAAGTTGTGTCGAAAACAACAGCATCGCCAAAAAATGCATACGATCTACGTGACTCAGAATCTGCCCAAAAACAACGAACCAATTTATTGTCCGAGACTGTATCATAAACAAAGTAGAAATTAGGACTCTTCTCTTTTTCAAATGAAAAATACTCAATTAGTGTCTCCGCATCGTGCCCCTTAAGCTCTTCTCGAATATTCCTTTCATGGTTCCTCAGATCTCTCTCCACATACCCAATTGAATCTGGACCACTTTGCATCTATCTCCATAATTCTCAAGCTCACGACATGTATGAATGTTAGCATCCGAAAAGCTTATTGTGCAAGTGCGCTTCTTTGTGGTCGATACATTTCGATGTGATCTTAGCAAATGTACTTTGCTAGGCGTTGTGAGAGCATGGTTATGTTCTCGCTACAAATTTGTTGACAACCCATAAATTTCAATTCTCTTGTTTGAGCAGATAATTTTGCATTGCAACCGCATCGTGTGTTTCCTCGATTTCTCTCCCTATAGCATGGCACGTCCTTGTTTCTCTTTTAATACGTCTCGTCTGTTTTTCCCTCCTTAGAGCACACAAACAGTTTTCAATAAATTTCATTCGTTTCCTTTTTTTTTTTTACTATTCGCAATTCGTGCACTAAATCCAGCCTCCCTTGCATATTGGTTGTAAAAATTATATGCATCCTCAGTTGATTCAAATTCTTCTCCAACCTTTGGAATTTGACAAATGGTAACTTGTGGAACAAATACATTGTCGGGGCTTTCAACCTCCATTCCTATCAATAAATTCAATATTTAAAAAAATGAGATTCAGTAATCGGAATATTTACAATAATCAGAATGGATTAAATAATTTCTATATTGTATGCCTCTGCCATTAAAATGGCCATATTTCAACTATGAACATTATCATCTTCATTAACATATATAAAGAGCATGTACAAACACCTGACTTAATTTCCGGCGGACGAAATGGAAGGGGCAGCCGTGACGCACGGAAAGTGAGGAAATGGGGGCTGTAAATCGCAGCGAGCTGGAGGAGGAAATGGGGGGCTTTGGGGGCGAGCTGGAGGCCGGCGGCGTAAGCTCAGCAGCGGTGGGTGAGGAGAAGCCGGCGGTGGGTTAGGCGATTTAGGGCACAACGGCGGTGGGTGAGGAAATGAGGACGGGAGTCTTAGTCTGAAATGGGAAGCAAGAATCCAATTTTATTTTTTTTTATTAAGACTAAGACTTAAGTCCACTGCTGATCCGAAATTCACCTGCCCCTGATCAGTACTCTAATAGATATTAAAGAAATTTGTCTTGTGTTATCACGTACTGTACAATTACCGTACCAACTTTTTATTGTGCAACATATTAGTTGTTAAACCAAAATCACGTGCCAAACAAACAATTTTACAAGCTCGACTTTTATGTTATGTTGAACAAAATAATTGGCGTGCTTGGGAGCAACACCGTTTTGGAAGTAGGACAAAATTTCACATCAAAATCAAAGATAAAGAACATCAAAAGAGCAATTTTTCTGAAGCTGCAAAGAAACCAAATGGAATACAGATGAAAGCAAATGTCAAACAATGGATTTACATACCCAAAAAAGTTATATAGCTCCAAAATACAGTAACTAAAACTACCGTCTTGTTACTAGCCCCTCGCACAAAGTCTTCTCCTAATAAAACAATATAAACACGCTATCACAAAACACGAACGCTCGAGATGTGGAAAAGGCTTTTACATACAATCAACCAATTTTTCTATCTTCACCACTCAGTGGCACCTGGAATGGCAACTCGTATCCATAATATGTTACTCATTATTAGGTTTGTGACGAATGACATTAAATTGCTGCTCTCATGGCTCCCCGTGCAGCCTCACGCTTCATCTCTGCAGCTTTGCCACTGCCTCGGAAGTACATGTATACTTGCTGTAATGGCAAAACACAGTCAGCAAAATGCAAATCTTGTTTGTGTGGGTAATTTTACAAGATTAATGGCAGTTCCTACACCCTGAGCCGTCCTCACCCCCACACCAAAGGGAAAATTAAGAAAGAATAAGTCTAGTTAAAATGTGACAACGAATAAGTCGAAATGGGACCTGAATAACCCAGATGCTGAGCACCGACTCAAGGCAGAAGAGTCCGAAGCCAATGAAATAGAAAACCTGCGCAAAGGAAAAAAAAAACATAATTATGCTAACAAGCAAATTTTGCAGACATCTGACTGATGATCAGCGGTAATGCACAATACAAATCAGTCACTTCTATCCAACTCAAGAAAATAACTTGGTGTACAACCCGAAAAGGAAACAAAACATGCACCATAAATATAGTCCAACAGGAAACAAACTTACCCCGACTAGTGCTTGCTTTCCTATGAAATCTACGGCGGGAAGTATACCCCTATTCCAAAAAAATGTGTAAAGAACATTAGTAGTAGATTAAATAAGTAAAAGTATCCAGTTTCCAGAGGGAGGAAGATCCAAAGTATGAATTACATATTCTGACAAGCATAGTCTTTTAGACTGACAACACATGAAATTATATAGGTAGGACATGTTTGATAGGGTGGATTGAAAAGCAATGGACGCTATTAAAGAAGAAAAAAAAGTGAATATCTTGTTCATTATACCGTTAGTTCCAGCTGGTAGTTTTTACCAAACATGCATGTAAAGTTAAGTCGACTCAGGTGGCAGGAACCCATTGGTACAACTATCTTGAAGAAATTTAAAGAACTTACGCCAGAGATTTTCCTTTGAAAACCACAGGAGGAGCAACCGCGGAAAATATACAGAAGGCAATGTGAAGCTGTAAACAGGAGCACAAAATGAGGCATCCTCCAAGATTTGGATGGAGAAGAGAAATGCACAATTATAGTATAGGAGACTTACCAAGTAAAACAGGAAAAACCACCCATACTTCATGGCACTTTCAGTCCTGTAATAAAGATGGCTGTATGTCAACTAAAAGAACATAAACAACTAACCTTCAAAACTCATCACATTCTGAAGCCAAATGCCTAACATTCTCTGGCATTACACAGAATTCCATTTATACAAATCAACTAACAACCCACCTAGTACGCATTGTACGTTTTATGATTTCTCCAAATAGCTACATGTCCATTACATTTGTGACCTAAACTTGTTATTATCACCCATACGGTCCGAAAGAATCGTAGTATCCCTACTATAAATGTAAAGGTCAGCCTTGCAAAGACAGAACAGAACCACTGACCTAAAAGCACGATAGAGTGGACGATACCACAATACATAGGCTCCCGGAACCCCTGCTATGAAGTAGATGATAGCAAGAAACCAAATCTTTGCATCTAGAAACAGGAGATGGAGTTAACGTGTCAGGTTAAAAATACACGTATCAAGAAGGCTGGCTAAATGAAAAGCCACTGAATACAAACCTCCATCTTTAATCCACGCAGTAGTTACAGCTATGACATTCCATAGAAGACACGCTACAAGTCCTGGTCAACAAAAGCACAGAAAAGTTCAAGACTAACCCCCGAAAAGGGAAAAAACAACAAACAAATTCTCCCAAATTGGGAAAACAATAAAGGGAATAAATGAGAGATACAAAAGGGGTACTGCAGCTTTAGATATGCAGATCACATGCAAGCTTGTCGCAGTATATACGAAATATTGGAACAAAAAATGAACAAATATTGGTCAAGCCTATTTTCAATGCAGAAAATCAACTGTTTAAAACAAAGCAAAAACTTGTCATCATGCCAAGCAGTCAAAAGGAGAGAGGGGAAACTGTGAACCACCCAAACCATTAGACTTGCATCAACACTTCATGCTAAAATAAATATTATCTCATCAATTTGATTTTCTTCAAAGAGTGTGAATAGTCAGCCACCTTCCTTTTGAATATAAAGGGAAAACATTTGGACCAGGTCAAAAGGTATTATCTGATCAGTTAACTTTCCACATCAATTCTGAATATGCTTATAAAGTGACTTCACTAATACAGATAGAGAATTAAAGTCGAAGTTGTGTGCCTGAATATAATGTTGCAGGACAACCAAGGCAGAATTTCATGTAGCGATAAGCAAACAACAATGTTCCATCATCCATGCATAAAAAGCAATATTTGACGTACCCAAGAAGGTTGTAAATGCAACATACTGCATCTTCTGTAGATGAATTGGTATTTCATTTGCAATATCATGGTGGATAATAGGAAAAAACGGTGGCCAATTTTTCTCTTCAAGAACAATACCAGCTGCAAAGCAAAATAAAGAACCACATCAGTAAGTTGCAGTCACATAAAGTCATGTAACTGAAATTTTGATATCTATTTCATTAGTTCTCCAAGGTTTTGCTCAATATTTGACACACAGTTTGGCCATGAAAAAGAAGTGAAAAGTCGAAACAGCGAAAAAGAATGCAGGGAAAGAACAATTTGGAAAGGTATAAAACCAATATGGAACAAAATAAGAGCAAGAAAGAGACGGAAGGTCTGAATACTGAAAATTCTACCATTCTTCAGAAATTACAGGGCTCGACACAATTTACAAAATATAAAGGGGTTTAGAGGTCTAATACTCGTAATTTCAAAAGGGCCTTACAACAAGTTGGTGATAAAGAAAGCTGTATTGGTTTCTTGATGATAAAGGAATTAGGGGGTCTCCAAGGGGGGAGGGTTCATAAAGAATCCAATAAAAACAAACAAAGCACCTCGTGCAGCAGCCTCTTCTTTTCGCTTCACTTCCTGGTGGCTCATCATTAAGAAAAAAAAAGTCATGATAATTAATAAGGATGATACATGAGAAAACAAAACATAATACAGTTGCACTCTATATGTTTAATGTTCTACAAGACAATAATCTCATATATAGTTAAAACTTTTAAGGAAACAACTACATTCCTCCTATAATTTTGTATTACAGTGTCCAACAATCAACGTTGCATACAAAGGATAATCTATTACACGCTAATAAATCGACATGACAATGACTTCCATATCAGTCACAACAAGTATGACAAGAAGGAAAATGGAAGCAGACATGTTTTCTGCTTAGTCGCATAAATATGATCAATTAAATTGCTCAGGATTTTACATCAGAAGTTTGTAGTAAAACATTTCTATCTCTTACAGCTGGCTGTTAGAGAGCCTACAGAAATAATAAAAACATCTTTCAAGGGGACATCTTATTCATAGTTATCGTCTTCTCTCTCTATTTCCAATTTTTTTCATGAAAGATCTAAAGTTCTTGCTTAGACACTTTCACGGCATCCTTAGCTGGTAAAGAGTACATAATGCTCTTCACAGACTTCGTCTCAAATAAAATGCAAGTTAAATATTGTAAGAAAAGCATAATAATGCAGCAGACCTTAATAGCTGAAATGATTTGTCTGAGTTTTGATAGTTGCATTCTAATGCCTTTGATATGAAGTTTGGAATAATTACAGTGGAGTGCTCATCTTAGTATTTGGCAATTACCGAAAACACAATTAATTTATGCTAAAGGCTTTGCCCACTCTTCTGTCCTTAGTACGAGACATTAAAAAAACGTTATACCCACTTCAAAATTTTCACAATTGGATGAACAAGAGGGGAGATGAAGACCAACATTGAGAGTAGGGAATGAACCTAACAAAAACAGTTATTCAGGACGGTAGATCCTAACAAAACTTTCCACTTTCTTACTGGAAAATGTACGGAATGAACTTGCACTTTGCAACGCTCTATGTTTAGGGGGTAAGAAAGCTTGCATTTAATTGATTCACTGCCTAGAGCAAAATGTAGCACAACTAAGGGTTGTTTTCTTTGGTTTCAAACCAATATATTTTGAGGAACTTTTGAGTGATCAAATGTATTTGTCAAAAGTACAAAGGATTCTTATGTTTTATATATTGATATGGTAAAGTGAGAATTACCAATGTTCAAGTAAAAGGGTACACTTTCCAAAATTTAACTACTTAATTCAACAATTTCTAGAAAGATATAGGTAGGGAAGCAATAAGAAGAGAATTATTTGATATGCCAATGTTGCTCCCAGATTACTTGTGAATCACTTATCGAAGTAAATGCACTAATATAGAATTCATAGAAGTACAGCGTTCTGTAGTAACTATCATGATTAACCATTCTTGAGAGCAATAATCAGAAATAGCAATATGGATGGCAGAGCTTGCATACGTAAACCAATTCACAACATATTAATAGCAGGAAAATTAATGGCAGACCATGTCAAAAAGAAGAAATAGAGGCATGGTAAACGAGTCTCTATAGTAATATGTGCAAATCCATATCCAAAGCTTAAGAATTTGCATCAATGAATTACCTGTTCTCTTCTTCTCAATTCAGCTTCCTTAGCCTGCAGTTCTCTCTCTTTCTTTTTTAAATCCTATATGAAATTTATTGTCATTAGGAAACCAGACTAATGGACAACACGAAAAACAGATGCAAATTATGATTACCGCAGCGCTATCAATAGGAATATCAACTGAGGCAGTAGGATTGTAGAAATCAGCAGGTTCTGGAGGAAGAGGTGAAAGCCTTGAGTTTGTGGCAGGAGGAACACTCCCAGCATTCTGAAAATTGTTGACAATATCGCATGTAAAAACTCAACAAAAAGCCAGTTACATACAAAATTTGAAAGAAATCTAATTACAGAAAACTGACAGGACTTGTAACATAATTTAGATTAACCACAATTTAGCTATACAAACTACCCTGACAATAAACTATATAAGGTTTAACAGAATCAAATGATTCAATGTTCCACAAGAAGTTCACAAAAACAAACCAACTGGCGGGAGTATTTTGAAAACAGAGTGGATTTATTTCATTCAGATTGATATCTTCTAGCTATTTAGTTCTCAACTATATGTTCAAGAACTTATTCTTTTTTAACAAATGTTTGCAGTGGAACTTTTTTCACCTAGGGGAGGTGATGGATATTGCAAACTCATAAACCATTTTATTCACTCATTTGGGCAGGATAATCAATAGATAGAAAAAGAGAAGAAGAATGGAAAACATTGCATTCTTTTAGATCTTTAACTCACCGACGTAAAAAATGAACCTCCACCAAACCTTGATTGCCCTGTCGCTTTCCCCTTAGCCCCTGTTTCCTGTTTCGAAAAAAATCAAATTTTAATTGTACAAACATACAAACGGTAATACACCTTCCAATTCAGGCAAATATCAAATATCACTAGAAATTAAGATCCTAAAAAACATGCAAGAAACTTTCTAAAAGCCATAAAGGCACACTATAGTATTGTCGAGCTACTTTACTAAACAATGTCATATATCATGTCCAGCTCTATGTTATTCCTCCATCCTCAATGAACATCGTCAAAGCATTCATACTTAACATGTCATCAACCATAACTACCAGCACTGCCACAACCACAAACACCCCATGGCACCACCAGCCACTAAATTGTTAAAAACCTCCATTATTTTCCACAACAAGGTCAGGAAAAAATTTCATTCTTCCATCTTTGTCACAAGATCGTATATGTTTTCACCACATCAGCTATTATACGCTAACCCTTAGTTGATGCAACCTTAAGGCCTTTTGATCTTCCACACACGTGTGTCCAGGTAGACACAAGTACTCAGGTAATAGCATAACATCAGGTTCTACCCACATCGAACTTATAGTACTCAAACAAACAAACACGTCTCAAATTAAATTCTACCTACTACAATAAGAAAAAATTATATACCTACACTACCAAAAAAAAAAACAAAAAGGGCTACCAAAATTTGAAATGCAAAGAGAAATTACAAGCAATATTCAATAAAATCCATAGGCGAAATCCCCCCGATGCCTAATTAGATCAAGCCACAAAATCAACTAAATTTACACAACCAAACACGAACCCACTTGAACCCTCAGTTAACCTATCATATACTAAAACCTCAAAATCCTTTTATCAACTTTAGTTAATTCAATAAAGGCTCCAATTTTGTGCAGTTAAAAAGGGTAAATTCCACGGAACCTTAAATTATACGCCTATCGATACAAACATAAAGTATTTCTATAGACTATAGAGATAGAGATTGAACTTACAGCAAATGGATTAACTTCTTCTTCTTCATCAAAAGGATTGCGATCGTAACGTCCTGCCATCTTTTTTTGTTTTGGTGCGTTTCAGTTAAACTGAATTTCACTTCACAATCAAGAATTTGGAGATCTAGTGATACTATTATGATACAATATGCAAACGAAAAAGAGAAGGAGTTTCAAAAGCTTGTAGGAGAAGAAAATTGATAGAGTGTTGGATCGAATGCTTGGAGTGGTCAACTTGTGAAAATTGAAATGAGAAAAAGGGAAAAGTAAAGAAATTTTAGAGAGAGAAAGAGATAACCGAGATATATAGAGAGACTTTTCTCGGTCAGCTGTTTGGCTATGCTTAAATTGTTCGCTGATAACTTATAAATAAGATTCAAAATAAATAATTTGTCCATCAAAATTGACTAGTTATTTTATTATTATTTAGAAATAAAAATTTCTTAAAAGTAGTTTCACTTACTTTTAAGTTTTAGCCAAACATGTTGTTGAGGGAGAGGTTAGGGCCTTAGGAGGCGGCAAAGGAACTTAAGGAAGAGACAATGTAGTAATTTGCATTTGGCTTAGTTGTGAGCCAGTCATGAGTCACCTGCTCCTCCTCGTAATAATAGGTATTTTGTATAGGTGTTCTCTCGTTGTAAGTTGTAACCGTTGTCATTAATGAATAAATAATGAGGTGCAAATATTTGATATTGGGAGCATGTTTGGTAGAGATTAAAATAAATTTTTTTAATTTTTTTAAAATTATATATTTCATGGGATTTATTATTTTTATCAATTTATCAATTACACATTTCACTAATTTTTTTTAAATCTCCTAAAAACTATTTTCAAACTACACCAAACATACACTTGATATTAAATACTCTATGTCCTATAAAGAATATTTTATTTTATTTTATTTTTTATTTCAAATTATAGTCCACTTTCCTTGTTGAATGTATATTTAATTTTTTTGTTTTCTAATATTTCATTATTTAATGTGTTTTATTATCAACAAATATAGGTTATTATTATATTAATATAGGAGTATATTAAAAAAATGTAAGTAAAATTTATTATTCTAACTATAATAACTAAATATTTTTAATATATATGAAAATAAAAATAAGCATATCTTTGTGGAACGAAATGAATAATATTGTACAATCAAATAAATTTACTTTTTTTCTTGAATATTGTCGCCACACTCCAACTTAGCAAATTAAACACGCATGCTAAACTTTTAACAATATTTTAGATGTTCAAAATTTACTCGTGTGGAGTTGATAGAAATGGAATTTGTTCATTTACATTTACGTTTTGAAATGGATTAATAAACTCGTTCATATGCGTGATTTAATAGAATTTGTGCTAACAAGAGTCCAATTATTAGAGTCCTAAGTAGAAAGATAGTGTGTTTGATAATATTTAAAAGTCTCTATACTAATTGATTAATCAAATCACTTACGTATCAATTGTGTCAAGTCAATTGTGAAATGTGATCAATTCTTTCCGTTTTTCATTATAAAGTTAAGAATTTACTTAAATCACACCAAAAAAAAAACAAAAACACAAGCCAAATTATAAGAATAATTCGATAATAAAACAGGTCATGTATTCGACCTTCCTATCAAATAAGTTTGCTTCGCTTGAGTATTATTGTTCTCGATATAAGAGAAAGTTGTTGCGAAATTGAGGAGTGATGGAACTAGTGTTATTAAACTCAGACCGATCCAACCGATTCAATCAAAAACCAATTAGCCGGTGTCTCAACCGGTCCAGTTCTCTTAATTTGACCGTCCAACAATCGAATCGTTTACGATCTGAAAAAACTGTCAATTTTTTTAGTAACTTGGTGACCCATTCGAGTCATTAAATAATAAAATTTTCTATTTTTTTATTACCCTATTCTACCTTCTCTACTCTATTAATGAGATGCTAATACAATGAAATACAACAATTTATGTTATTTTATACAAGAATTAGTTGATGATACAAGTAGTCTTGTATTTATTTTGCTAAATACATTTTTGATGGTGATGATTTAACAAAAATAAACTTATCAGTTCGACATATATTGACCCACTAGTTCAACAATCAACTCGATGACCCACCTTCTTGTCCGACTCAAGGTCTAGTGGATTGAACAACCTCTGAGAATATGTTTCAACTTTAAGTAGACATATTTTTATTTGCATTATGTTCATGCGGTGTTATTAAATTTTTGCAGAAGACCCCAACATTCATAATTTAACGTACAACAATGAAAATAATACAATTTTATGACAATTAAAGCATTCAATCTTGGTCATATTTTTTGAACATTAAATTGGGCGTTGACCATGATGGTGTTGAATATTCACATGTTTTAAGATCAACTTTGTTGACTCACATATTATACAATACTTATATTCTTCCTCTAGAAGGAATCAGACGGCACCCCCAAAAAAGAGTCTTTTTTGTGCCTCCCATTCTATATTTAGCGTCAAGAGAAACAATGCTAGTTCTTCTAGATAAATAAATACATTCCATCTTAATTGCTTAAATTTTTTAAAAAAGTGGTTTAATAAAATGTTACCGAGCAAAAATACGTGCACTCTTACAGTGATTTGCTTGCAGACAGGTGCAGAACTGCTCATGTTTTACCTAATTTACACTGAAACGGACTATTTTTCTTCTCCTAAACCATACAAAATTACAAGTAATAGTCACATCGTAGAAGGCATGAAGGCCATTAAAACGATGCCTTTGGAATTTTAATACAAGACAAGGCATTGTATACAAAAAGAAATATAAAATGGTACAATTTTCAACATAATTCTACCCAACATAAGTACATCTTAGTTTCTTAGATGCAAGTAATCTGTCTTCGCTTAACCATGCTCTCCAAGTTCTGTGAAACCAATGCGGTTAAATTTGGATCCTCAAAACCGAGTTCCAGGCCGAGTCTGCAGCAGAAGCAGACACACAAATAGAAAGCGTTAACCTAACATATAGAATTCTTCAATATAAATTTAGCTGAATTACATTATTTAACACTTTCATAAGAAAAAAGTTTTGAAAATAATGAATATAAGAGAATGATAATGATTTCATTCAAGAGAATTGTCCCCAAGAAAAGAGGTGGTAGGAATTGTAACGCCTCAGTCAAAAAGAAAATTATAAATCTTCAATATGATAAATCAGCAGTTTAAACGAACTATAATCAAATGGTCACGAAATGAAAGGATACTATGCCCTGCAACTAAGTAAAAAACTTGAGAATCCTCATCCACATTCCATTGGTCAATATTGGGTGCCACCTCTCTCAAGCCGTTTATGGTAACATAACAAATGAAAAACAATTTTAATAGAAAAGGCAAAGTTTTCATGCAAATGGCTCCCCAGTAAACTTTCCTCCTGTCCCCAATACCAGCTCGAGACAATAGCTACCTAGCAGGTAGTAGTCCATTAGTTGTTCGGTGAAATTTGTCAGTAAGTCATTTGACAAGTGAGAATATTACTGATTCGGATTCCTTCTCTACATATTGGATAAATAAGAGTCAAAAACTAAGATCACTACGAAGTGCTTACTTGGGATCCAGAACCAATTTCTGAACTTCTTTAATGGCTGAACTTGCTGCATACAATGATATTTTACCCACCTGCACCAGCCAATAGACAATTAAGAAACTCTGTTGAGATAGAATGATGTCAGCAAAGCTGACCTGGGGATACTAGAGGAAGGACACAGGAAATTTTCCATTCTCAGACCTCCAATATTTGAAGTTTCGCCTCATGGTCATTTGGAAGGCCACGGATTTCTTCAGCCAATCTTACAGCCTCGCCCAAACTTTCAGGAGAAAGAAAATCAAGCCCCAACTGAACAGTTGACTGAATATTGAAAATTGAGACAAATTAGACTCAGTACTAAAATTTCAGCATCTGTACATAATTGGAGAATGGAATTTTTTTAATTTATAATTAAATTACTAAAAGAGCCTGTAGCAGGGATATAATTACTTTCTACTCCTAAAACTATGGAACAGGGTTTCCAGAAATAATATAATGCAGTGGATTCACACAAAAAAATTATAAAGGACGTGCAGTTTGGCAAAGGCCAGATGGTCAATGCAATGCAATGCAAAGAAAAGGGTAATTAATATCTATAGAAGCACCCAAAAGGAAAATGATTTTTCCCACGAGTGAGTAAAATAAAACAACAATCTTTTCAAGGGAACCCAATAAAAATTATTCAGGCAGAAACAAGATAGAAGGTTTGATTAACAGGTGCAAAACAACATAAAAAGTGTAATGAACGTCTTATTGGCTGCAGCCATTACACGAACACCCTCCTTAAAGAAATAGGTTAGCTTATCGAACGTAGTTGTTTATCCCAACTCACCTGAAGATGCCTAACTTGGAAAGGACATCCAGCTGGGATGAAGATAGCTTCACCTAGATGCTGTTGAAATGTCCATGGTTCTACTCCTGAAAAAAAATGTCCAAATAGTAATTTAAACTACTTTTCTTTCCTTTAATTAAGAATGCAGGGTTGCCAACAAATTAAAGAGTCCAATATATAAATCAAATTCACTTACCAACGGCACAGACCGAGACAAAACAGCTAATTTTTACTAGGGTATTCGTTCACCTTATTTTTGTCAATGAGGACAGTGGTTTCTTGGCAATCCTTATAGGGTAGGACTAGTACTATTGCTTAAAGCACAAGGAGATGTCCCTACCCTCAGTTTATATGTGATACCCATTTAGCTACACGTGTTCAGGCCTAAAGAAAAGAGGGTGGTATAATCTCCTTAGCACACTAAACATAAACCCTAGCTTCCAAAGTGCCTTTGATTCCTCAAGAACCTGATGTATATTTTATCTCGGGTATTCACATATACTCGTGATATTGAGATCACATGGAATATAGGAGTAATTTTCTTTCAATTGGTATGACATCTCCATCAATGCCACAGCATGCAAATATGAAAGTGCTAAAGTTTAACAATGCAAATAGAATGGTCATATTAAACTATGATTACTCTACTTGGATGTTACTGTAGCAAAAGTAAACCAATACGCAGCCAGGCAAAAAGGGTATTATTGGGTATCTGAAACTCAAGCAAGCCATCATAACAATAATAATTAGCCATTGCACTTACCAAATTCTTTTTTCAAGTTTTTGTTACAATGCCTGTTCAAACATATTCATCTCTCAACCCTAACTAACTATTGCACTTACCAAATTCTTCTTTCAACTCTCTCTTATGATGTCTGTCCAAATATATTGCATCAGTATAAAGGGGCCAGGGCACCTGATAATAAACGAGTAGACTTTAGCTATGTAAGTACATACAACCGGAAAAATCTTCATTTAGAGATCTACTAAACTGCTAAAACAATAAAGCTTACAGAATCGTTTATGGCATCGTCGGTATTCCGAAGTTCCTTCCAGTGACTCCTTATATACTCAATCAGCTTCGGTACATCTTGTCGGCGAAAGATGTCCCAAAGAGCTCCTGCTTGAGGCTTCTCAGAAGTATTTCCACCAGCTCTGTTCAAATCTTCATGATCAACAGCTTCCTCTTCAACAGTGAAGCTTGTTTCAATTCCTTGATCGACCATCTTCTCATGATTATCTGAATCTACATTAACCTCAGAACCATCCTTTCCACCAGGTGATAACTTTGGTGACCCACCTCTGTCCAAGTCAACTTCAGGACTGCCACACAATTCTTTTGAGTCCGAATCTACCACATCTACCACAGCCTTTTGCATCTTCTCAATATTTGTCGTCTGCCCGTCTTTTAATTTCACTTCATGTATATGCACCAGTAGGAATACCTGATTATAATGGAAAAAATGGCTATCTAAATTATCCATCAACAGAGCAGTTGGACATAAACAGTGTAGAGTAAAAAACAAGAAACAATTTGAGTCCTTCATTGGCATAGAGGAAAAGGCAATCTATTAGGTATTCCATCATGGGCATTGTGAATAGAATTCCAATATTATCAGGAGTCAATTGACCATAATTACAAATCATTGAGAGGTACATTTACATTTAGTAACTAGCAAAATAAGTGATCGTCGGTGATTATCATGGGCAAATGATCAAAGTTGTCATTCATAAGTAACCGGAAATATAAAACTGAGTTCCTTGCAGTTGTGGCATAAGTAACTGAAAAATGAAATATAGTTGAGGCTACTTGATACCCTTTTCTCTTTTAGTCCAAAATTAACAAGGAGCATATTAGTTTATATTGCCAGCTTCACAAAAGTTATTTACATGTAATTTTTTGTGAGTTATTTACCATGTCACGCATATTGAGATGAAGATTATTTGTTGAATCGCCTTGACCGAGTTCTTCTATAGCGCCATAAGAAATAAATATCTTCAGACCCACATCATTCTGCAAGGAATAATGAGGCAGTTTCGCAGCAACATTCAGAAGACCCCACTTGGAATGGATAAATTCAAGCAAAGGAAGTTTGCTGATAAAGTCAGGTCTCTGGTACAACAGAAACTCTTCTGAAGCGCTGGGAGAAGGCCAATCCTTCAACTTTAACAATTGTGGCCAACCATTTTCATGTATTCTACCATCAAAGTATCCTTTGATGAACTCTCCAGGTTCAATATCAATCTGCAGTTACATTAAGCCAGAAAGAATTGCCATAAACACATCTTAGACATAGAAAGTAAGGTGCCCACATCTATGGACATTATAGTGTGCTACCTAAATGAAAAATATAAAAAATGGAGGGTGTTGCTATCTGAAATAAAGAGTGGATAAGTTCACCATAACATACCTCAGTCCTATCAGAGCAGTCAATAGCCTTCACAGTTCTGTTATCATCTTTCATTTTCTCTTCGGCCGTCTCTTTAATCCCTCTCCATACAACCATAGGATCCCAGATCGACATTGCTGAAATATCACAAACCTCCTTAATAATAATAGCTTCCCCTCTGCTCCAGTGCATTCTGAAGTCTCCAATCCCTTCATTTTTAATATCTTGTGAAGATGGATTATACAAAAAATTATCATTATCATTCTCTCTCTGCGCAACCTGGCAGCGCCTGAGATCAAATCCATTTTTCTCTGGACTACCAGAATTACATGTTTTGCAGCCACTGACCATTTCTTCGACATTTTTTACTAGTTTTGCAACCCAATTCATCTTGAAGATGCGCTTTAGGACTAAAAGGTAGGAACCACAGCCCCCATATTTCTTTGGGGGACATGGAAGGCTACCATCACTATTGGCTTTCCAACCAGAATACTTCTCAAATGAATTTAGCTGAACATTAGACAATTTCACTTGCTCAGACACCATCTCGGTGTCACTACTTCCACCTGCGATCTGACTCATCTCTCCATTGACAGAAAGCTTGGACGCTTCTCTAATATCTTTGCAGCAGTTAAGGCACAGATCATAAGAGCAATTTGTGCAATGGCGATGATAATCAATAATTGGTGTCCTGCAGAAATTACTGAAAGAAAAAAACACACGGTGAACAAAACCTCATTGCACCATATTTGTTGTACCGAAAGAAACTTACAAACTCTCAAAGAAACTAACCCAACAAATAATATATGGATCAAAAATAAACACAATCAGAAAAATAATACATTAATACATGCCATTCACATTCCCCATTTATTTGGGGGAAAAGAAGGAAATGAAAAATGAAGTATATTAAATTTGTGATATGTTTAGAACAGGGAAAGATTTATAAATGGAATATGCACCCTGTCACCTTACCAGCACATTTGCTCATCGGCATTCAATTTTGTCCTGGCAAGATCTATTTCATTTCCTGTTGTACATAAATATGATATCCCAGGTCATGGAAGATGTCAATCGTGCCAATTTCAACTCTATTAAAACATAAAAGCATTTTTACCTCGCAGCCTTTTTTCCAATTCTACCTCGGTGCACTGTTCACAATGGATCTGTTTCATAACAGGAAGCACTGAAGATAAAACACAGAAGAGATATTGCAATTTGTCTTGTGCTGGTATCTCTCGTATCCTCGCCTGACTCGGAACAGATACAAAGCTTTACATTAACAAATAGCACAATATATTCTCTAACAAACCTACATACCGTAAGACCCTTCAGGGAAAAGATATATACCTTAATCAGATTATCTCCCCGCGAACACACCCTGCAACTACAACTACCACGACATGCAGGACAAACCCTCTCAATCTCTTCCACTGGGATGTCAGAATACCTGAGAAATGAAGCATCTCCTCATCAGTTTGGCGTGAGAAACAAAAACAAATTCTTTTCATACAAGATTCTATCTCACCAAGTTGCAATGCAGCTATCACAGTATCCTCTTCTGCTACATTTAAGGCACCAAATCACTCTGTCTCTATCATTCCGGCGACACTGGTGACAAGGCTGCTCACCAGTATCATCAGAAGACTCGGAGCTTCCATCAGAAGACTCCTAAAGAAGGCAGAACTCAATCAGAACAAATCATTGTGCCCAAGAAGAACAGCTCTCTTGTTTCAAAAAATAAAAAAAAGAACAGCTCTCAGACAACTGACATAACCACAATTATCCATCAAAATAAGGGTTCTAGTCATCTGGTTGTAGCTTGTCAACGTTTTAAATACAAAGTTGAGGCCTCAAATTCTTGAATTATGTCGAAGTGTTCAAGTGTTAATAAAGCAGTATGAGGGTTCGACTGGCAGCATTGGCTTAATTAATTGTCTTGCAACTGCCAGATTATCCCTCTTAACCATTGGTTCCCACAAACTAGAATTTGCGAAGCGCGCATTGATAAACAGGTTTCCAAAGGGATGCAAAGTCTATTAGAGAAAACAAGTCTGATTTTTGTCTTTCATAATATATTAATGCTTTGGCATCAAGAATATATTGTAAAAATGGGTGCACTCTATTCAAGAAGTATGCAGCAAACTAACAACACTGTATAGATGACAAGCACCCCTCTGAGGAAAACCAGCCAGCCAAATATCATGTGTGTAACAATTGCAAGATAACTTGTAATAGCTAGAAGTCCAAGAATAGAGAAACATTGCAGAACTTGTTAGGAGGAGAACAAGTTAAGGACACTTCCTTCATCGACATGCAATGTGATGGGACATTTCTCGAAGGCAATTCTCAGTAAACAAATACATTTGCCTCAGATTATAAAATATGCATCTATTCACTTGTTTATAAACTAGGGAGGAAGTTATAGATGCAAAAACTAGATTAATTAAGTTCCAGCTGGACATACTTGCCCACTCACCGTCATAGGACTAGAATCAAACGTCTTTCTTGATCTGCCTCTAGATGATTCCATAGCAGAAGGAGGTGGCGTCCTACACGACCGCCGGCTCTCTTCATACTCTGAGCCATCTCTGTCTATGTCATCAGTTGACCTCACAGAATTGTGGGTCGAGAAGCTCCTCATCGATGTCATTTCAGGTGAATGATTAACCCGGCTTTTTGATAGTTTTTCCTTATACTTCTTCCCAGACACGGAGCCAGAATAGTCACCAAACTGTGAACTGAGTGGTAGGTCCATATCATCACTCTTGCTCTCCAAGTAGATATCACTTTCACCTAAAGATTTCCTCCTGGCTTTCTTCATACTTGCTCGCATTGCAGAATTTGCTGCCCTCTTCTTCGCCTGGATGTAATGCTTTTCACATACTGTTTTATCAGGCATAGACATGGCAGTGCATCTCCATTGCTTCCCATCCGACCTCTTACAGCGCAAATCATCAGGAATACCCATGTTATCCTCACCACCCGTCGAACGTGGATGATCCATCGTATAAATTTTGAAACAAAATTTAATAGCAACAAAACATGTAAATCATCTTATTATTTTCCTGCAAACATCAAACAAATAAATAGATGTATTTCAAGCCCAAAAACTACAAAAAGGTGTGTTGATAAGACTTAAGAGTGCATAATCCAAATGCCTGAATTTCCAAGTAACGTGCAAACAAACGTCCACCTAGCAGAATAATTGTGCAAAAAAATTATTAGAATATTGCAATCTCAATTGCATATGCAATTGAGCTACAAAAAAAAAAAAAAAAAAAAAAATACTTCAAGCAGTAACTTGTACAAAATTGAAATGGTAAAAAGTAGAAAACTAATTCTTGAGCTAACAGGATCAATTATCAACTAAAACAAGAGATTTATTTCTTTCTGTTTTTTTCTTTTTAATCCTCAAGAAATCAACATAATCACCGACCGCTGGGAGGTTTATTCCGCTAGAAGCACAAAAAAAAGTACTCCTTGTCACTATATCTTCATCTTCTCAAACCAAAACCCATATCTCTCTCTCACAATTCCTCCATTTCTCCATATTCTTCAAATTCAAACCTCCTTCAAACAAAATTCTCCCTCTCTCTCTCGACCTTCAACATTTTTCTCAGCTTCTCAATCCATTAAAATCCTCTACGGTTGGATCCACCGCAAAGAAAAGCGGTATACTAGTTAACTCGTGGGTGAAATACAACCCCCAACAAACAAATTAAGAAAATCATAGCATACCTTTAAGGATATCTTATTTCGATAATAAATTATAACAGTTAAACCCAAATTTAAAAAAAATAAATAAATAAATAAAAGAACCACGTCTAAGCTGAATGTAACAATCTGCTAAAGCCTAAAAGCACACCGACCCACTAGACCTCAGTATACAATTACATGTACAAGTAAGTATGTACGTGATGCGTGTATTTATTTATTGATCAGTATGTATAAAATCATAGAGATTATGTGCGTGGGTCCGCGCGTATCTCTCTCTCTCTCTGTGTTTGTGTGTGTGTGTGTGTGTGTGTGTGTGTGTGTGTGAGAGAGAGAGAGAGAGAGAGTTTGTACCTTTACATATGAAGAATAGAATTTGCAAGTGTTACGTTGATGAATTTAAAGTTTCCCTTTCGTGAATTCTGTAAATGTTTGAAGAGGAATTGTAATTCAATTGGGGAAATGGAGGTTTTGCAGTTTGCTTCAGAAGAACGGGGTTCGAATGGAGAGGGAGAGGGAGAGGGAGAGGGAGAGAGGAGAAAGGAACGACGTCGCAAGCCCTAACAATTTTTACGACGTCGTTTGAATTTCAACATAGGAATTTCGTTTAAACGGCTCTATTTTTACTTTTTAGGATCAAAGATGAATGAACTATATTTATCAATACGAGTAAACGCATCAAATACAAACTGACTAATACAAAAACTTTCTACCTCTTCAAAAATTACAAAACCTCTTTTGAAATATGTTTTTCACAATATATCTTATCATAACTTCTTCAATGCATATTGTTCTCTAAGTGGCACAAATATTGAAAGAATTTCAATTTACGTAATATTGATATCTAACTAGTATACCGCTTCTTTTGTGGTGGAATTCGACTGTATATTCTATTATGATAATTTAGGCGGTGAACCGATTTTTGAGATGATCGGTGGAGAGAGATGATAAATTAAAGGGAATGGATTGAGAAGATGAGCAAGTTTTTGAAGAAGATGATTGAACAGCAAAATTTGGAGGAGATGAAATTGAAGATGTAGTGACACACGGACGTTTTTTTTTCTTCCCGCAACGGATAAAACTCCCTACGTAGGATCCAAATGGTTCTATTTACGAGATATTTTAAGTGTGACGGGTGATTTTGGGTATTTAAATGCTTATACTGACACATTCCGACGCCCAGGCCTACTCAAAGGGTACATGTGGGAATGAGATTGGTCAGGTGGACTGTGCTTTTTAAGACTTGAAAGTGAGTGCTCTGAGAATGAGGATGCGGCAGCAGAGTTGGAGTCATGGCATCGGCAGCGGCAGAGGATGGATGGCTGATTAGATGATGATGGTCTCCGTTTAAGAAACATTTTTGAGGAATTTTGAGTATTTATGACAAATCAGTGCCCTCTGGTTGGAAAATTTTATAAAATGATGTGGAAGATGGTGGAGAAGTTTCTCACAGCATGAAAGATGTTCCAAATGTTGCCGAGAAAGCATGTGGTGCTCTCTAATGGTGGATTTTGAGATTTTTTGGGGTTTGGGATGGTGATGGATTTTAGATTTTAGAGTTTTATAAAGAAGATGGTCTTCTTTGTTATTTTTCATTTTGTTGGAGTACATTTGTTTTTTTTTTCCTTTTTGTTTTTATTTAAAGGGAATAACAATTTCGTCATAAAAGACCTATTGTACATATTTCTTCAAACACGTGGTTGTCCGATGCTATGTTTAAAAGTTATGGTTATATTCCTTATATTTTTTAAATGTCAAAGACCAAATATGCTATTTTTTTTTTATATATAAAAAGGACCAATATATCCATAATTTTAATTAAAGAAAATTGTATCTGGGTTCATAATTTTTACAAAAGGTGCAAATAGGTTTTGTATCTTTATTTTTTATTTTAAAAAAAATAAAGGAAACTAATGAATTTTCTTCTTAGTCTTTTGAATTAAGACTTTTTTTTATTGAATTGATAACATACGTAATTGTTTTAAGAATTATACGGATTATTATGAAATAATTTAAATTTAAGCTCGTATTTAATAAAATAACGTGTTAAAATATTTATTAATTTTATTATTAAGTAATTACACTAATTAAAATTGGGTTAATTTCACCGGTGGTCATTGAAGTTTCAGAAAAATTACAAAACAGTCACTGAAGTTACAAAGTTTTAATGACGATCACTAAAGTATACTAATGCATTCACCAATTGTCACTATGTTAAATTTTCAGCATAAATTGATGACATGTCACCGTTAAGTGTCCTCGTAGCACATAATCGGTTGACATTTGACAAAAATTGACGTTACGATGACTTAATATAATGATAACAATAAATTAGAAACTACAAATGATGTACTTAAAACATGAGGACCTAGGTACAATTTTTGGACAATATCTAAGTGTGGCGACCTCAAAATTCTGCCTAAACTTTTTTTTTTTTTTTTGTATTCTACCCAGTAGGGTAATGGTACCCATATTTGAGGGTATTGATACCCTTTTACGTAGAAAGCAGTTATATTTCTTGGTTTGATGAAAAACTGATTTGAAATATGTTTTCTTTATTTTCTTTTGAGGAAAGTAGTTAGAAACTAATATTGGACAGTATTTGGAGATCACCCTTTCTCATTTTGCTTCGAATTTTCTTTATCCTTTATTAAGTAAAAACATGTATACTTGATGAAATAAAGAACTATAAGGTAGAGTATGACAACTTAAATATAGCGGAAGTTTAAAACGTATAAATCCGGTCTTTTAGTTCATTTCACCTTCAATGGCATAAGTTAACACAAAATATGGGCCCAAGTAAGTAAAAGAAGTACCTCACATACATTTTTGTTTCAAAACGGTTCATGACAAATCATTACGTCTCATAAACACTCCAAAAGCTTGAGCCCATTAGCAAGTACTACTACATACTTTAAGAAAGAGGTGATATGATAAAGACAGGGTTAATCAAAATATTATACTTCATAATAACGAGTAGTAAGATACTCCATGGTCCAAAAATCATATACGTCCACGCAAAGGTAGGTGGTTTCATGCTTTTGCAATCCGGGTTGAAGAGGAATGGAGGACCATATCTCAATCTTTGTGATCAAATGGTATTCATGTTCATCGAAGGCCACTTCCACCCGTTGCCCCTTGACTTCATACATGTCTCGATCCATTTCCTACAAGAGTCATAAAACGACTATGAATGGTGACATTCAATGAGTAAAAATATGGTGCTTGTGTGATATTGCATGTAGATGTGTCTTATCTTTCTTAGGGCCCTTCCCACAAACAATATTTGTACACCGAGTGCTCAAATAAATATTCTTTGTGCATAAGCACACGGCCAAAACATTCTTAGGACACTCAATGTCCTTTCATGGGCTATTCTTGCCCTTGGCCTTAGTTCAATCGGACCTCAAGTCCTCATGTGGGTCGTTCTAACCCTTGGCCAAAAGTTGAATCCACTCTTTTCTTGGGACCTTCATCGTCCCTTATGGGCCACTTTTGCCCGTGGTGTACAAATAAGTTTGGGGAAATCTTTATGTGTTCAAACATACTTCATCTTTGTTTACATATAATTTTTGCCTTCTCAAGTTGAGTATAAATGGCACAAGATAATTTTCTCATTCTTGTTCTTCATTCTTGTTGCATAAAATAGTCAATAAGCTCAAGATGCTCACAATCATATCATGTAACTCATCAAAATAGTTCATCAAGAGCACATGAAATATACACACATAGATGTATATAATTATCATTTTGCATATAAGTCATATACATAATTTTACTCACAACTTCTTGTTGTTAAATCTTGATCCACCTGAAAATAAAAGGTTTTTAAACATCATAACCTTGCATGGGGTGAATGATACTTAAATCTGAAGTTGAGGGTGCTGGAACCATGAAAGAACAGCCTTAATTACTTACAGTGCGGTGAGTTTTAAGGTATTGGTACCCTGTCATAAAACTGAAATATAGGGTATGGATACCCTTTCGGGCAGAAAGGTGTTAAAACATTTTATTTTGAAAGCTGCGTTCTTGGCCCATAAGATCTAACTTTCTACACCAAAAACCTGAGTTCATTGGTCCCTCTAAGCTGCTGCCCAAAATGGGGCTTTGGTAATTTGGGTTGAAGATTCATCTATTGAACTAGAGAACCTCCTTCCCAAGCTTTCTTCATATACAACCACTCACCTCTATCTCTGGTATCTTTCTCTTATTGGGAGGGTTATTTCCTCCCTGTTTAATGCTAGAAAATGTGAGGGAGTGATGTGGGAGAGTTATGGAGATTAGAGAGGAGAAAATGGGCAAGAAGTGGCTTGGGTTTGGGGGTATTTATAGGGAGAATTTAACTCCTTCCTCATTATTGCATTCATCCTCATTGTGACACATGTAAAGTTGGGGAGATTTGCTGAAGATTTTCTTGTTGGCCTTCATTTAAGGCGCTTCCCAACTACCCATAATAAAGGCACTAGGTATAGCTTATAGGCAATTAATACTAAACTCTAATTAAGGTAGATTTACGAACTGTTTTTGGGTCGAGTTTTGAAGGTCGAAACGTGCTCATCTTCGACATTCCTTATACCATCTCGAAGATCTCACGGGATCTTCCCAACGAACTTTGAATCGAGAAAATGGATCATCAAAGACATAGTCCCAAAATGGTCGTCAGAATCAAATTTCAGGAATTCCAGATTTCCAACTTCTGGAAGGTTTTTTGACATAAAAATCTGGGGCTGATTCTGAGTTGAACATAGGTGTATTTGATACCACCATTTGAATGTCTTGTTGTGTACTTCACAACGCACTTTGAATCGTAGAAAATGGACCAACACAGAGGTTAAAACATCACTCTAAAGATGGCTGCCCAAAAATGGTTTTTTGAAATTTTGGGTGATTCCCAGATTTCTAACATCTTGGAGCGTTTTTGACATAATTTTTGAGGGGCTGTTTTCATAGTCGAAACTATGCATATTTGGTACCATTAGAAGGTCTCGCTTGCGTGCCAGTAACACCATAAGTTTCAGAGAATTCCGACCAATACATTATTCGTAAGAGCGCACCAAAGATGGCTACTTGACTTTTTAATAAAAAAGGCTCAAAACTTGGTTTCTCACGACTTTTGGGTCTCTACTCAACTTTTTCACTTTTAACCAAACAAGCCTTTAATAAAGCCAATAAATCTTAAATAAATTCATCTTAGCCCTTTTATAAAACATTAAATCCGATTTTTCTCCCTTTTTAATATTCGGATTTAAATTAAATTCTAAGTGCTACGACTTTCGAAGAAAATTTCGGGAAAACTCAACTAAATTCCTTGCTTCATTTTCATTTTCTTATTTAAATTGAAAATTCGAATTTTTCGGGGCGTTACACTAAGTCAGGTCCCCAAATTATTTGCACAATCCGATTTAACTAATTGGGAGGAAAAATTAGGGTTTGGGATTGTTTTTGGATAAAGGGTTGTGCAAATGGTTCAAAGATCTGATTTAGATATTGTCCAGAAATTGCAGCTATATCCTCATATTTTATGTGCATAATTTGTGGTCCGAATTTATTGTTATTAGTACATTAAGTCTACGTGTCATCAATTTTTACCAAATGTCGACCGATTGTATGTCACGTGGACACTTAACGGCGACACGTCATCAGTTTACAATGAGAATTTAACAGACTGATCGTTGGTGGAATAATTAATATACTTTAGTGACTAGTACTAAAACTTTGTAACTTCAGTAAATGTTTTGTAATTTTGTTGAAACTTTGTTGATTGACAGTGAAATTAACCCATTAAAAAATTTATTTTACTGTTATAGCCAAAAAGACAAATAATATTGTGTCACAAACTTGATTTTCAAATACTTTTATCTAATTAATCTATTCATTTATTAATTATAAATACCATAGCTCCAATTATATTATTGGTGTTTTAATTTATCTATAATCATCGATAAAGAAAACAAAGAATACAATTATTTGTATTATTCATGTTTTAGATTATCTATTATCATTCGATAAAGAAAATAAAGAATACAATCCTTTTTTTTTTCATTACAATCAAATAACACTTAGTTTATAAATTAATTTTTATCACTATTTGTATTTTCAATAAAAACACAATAATATTGGTTGAATATCAAAGAATATATACGTAGTCTTGTTATTTATTTATTTTAATTTTTATTCAAATTTTTACACATCACAAAGCAATTATTTATTTATTTTTTTCTAAAAAATTTAATTGACACAACTATAATACTATATTTAATATTATTAAATAAAAGTTCAAAACCCATCTCTACTTTTTCAAAAAGTTACGAACACAATTACAATTTTTCTTAATTAAAGTTAAAAACATACTGATCATTTTCATTAAAATAACTAATTACGTACTAAAATACATAGTTTTGAACGTCTACACCATCAAACAAACATTAAAGAAATTGAAAACAAGTTGTTATACTCTCTGTAAAAAATATGTTTTTTGTTGAAACTTTTTTCCAGTAACTTATCCACACCATTGTAGCGTCATTTGTTCTGCATTTAGCTTTGAATTTGTAAAACAATTTTACGTATCATTTGTTCTGCATTTAGCTTTGAATTTTTGGCTTCATGCACTCGAAATTTATATATTATTTTTTACTTTTCGTCAAACAATTGAAATTTCTTTGGAAATCATAGTGGTTACGAGATTGAAGGATATCATATTATTTCTCAAACAAACGTGCGCTATATGTTTGTACATTTGTCTATATACATTGAATCAAGGGTTAATTATACTAATCATCTCCATTCAATTTTTTTTAGTAGATATTATTTCCATCTTTTCATTTATTCGCGGATGTATTGCCTTGAACGACTATTTTTGATGATTTTCCCTAATTTAAATAAATTCAAATAATAGAAAAAAAATACAATAGAAAAATAGAAAAATTGTATTGAACCCTAATTTTTTCAAAAGTACAAATAAATTCTAAACATTTTATATTATTCAAAATAATAAAAATATAAATAAAAAAACCAAACCCCACCCTATCTTCTCCAACCCACCCCCAACAATTAAACCAGATCTACTGTCATCTCCTTTGGTTTCCTCTTCCTTTTACACTTCAACAATTAAACCAGATCTAGTATTTCTTAGTAATAATGTCCAAAGCTTAATTAGTGTAGTGGTGAAAATATTGGGTGGCACCGGAATACGAAATAATGTTCCGTTTCATTTCCATTTCTTTGTGCAGAATTGAAATTTTTACTTCTATTTTTCTTGTATGTATGTCATGCTTGAATATATTTTTGACCTCCTCCTGTCTGCTGTGATTTCTTGGAAGTGTATGTCATTTCTTAAGCATATGTTGCTTGTCTTCCAGTGGATATGAATGATGCATCTGCTGATGGCCTTATCTATGCAGATTCTAAATTGACAAAGATAGATTTAGAATACTCAGGATAATGTTAAAGATAAATGAGAAAAGGGACCATAAAGTCAATGAACAACCTACAGATTTCGTATGGTGTATAAAATGATTACAACACCACAAAACTCTAATTTCTTTTTTGTTTAGTCTGTATGCTTGATTTGCTAATGTTGCATACTATCCAATTAAAGAAAGAATCTAGAGCTTATAGTTGGCCAAAGAAAGAAATCATCTTTAAAGAAGCAAAGCTTTTCAAAGTTATTAGTTTATTACTGATTGAGGTCTGGTGAAATGCCCAACAAAAGATAGCATGCGTTTCTGAATGTTGGGGCAAAGACAGCTTTGAAGTTTTCGATGTTGATGAACCTGTCCACTGTTATAGAGCTTTAAAGAGTTAGGAAAGATGAGGTGGGGTTTGGTTTATTTATTTATTTTTAATTATTTTGAATAATATAAAAAATTTATGATTTATTTGTAATTTTAAAAAAGTTAGGAGTCATAATTGTAATTTTTTTATTGTATTTTTTTCTCTATTATTTGAAGTTATTTAAATCATGGGTAAAATTGTCAAAAAATTATCAAAATAATCATTTGGGGACTATCTATGTGAATAAATGAAAGGATGTTAATGATATCTGCTAAAAGAATTAAATAGGAATGAAATTGTTACAAATCTAAAAGAATGAGGACTATTAGTATAATTAACCTTTAAATCAAACATGTAACTATTGCAATACGTGTTGAAAAATAAAATTGGCCCCAAAATAAAGAACTTTTTAAAGTCCAAAGTCCCTGACCAAAATCATGTTGTTGGATTCTGTTTCACATTTGTTACAGCAAACGATTTAGGATTTAATAATTTAATAGGTGTTCTTAGATCTGACGCAACAATACGTATTTTTATATGCATTATTAAATCTATGTTGTATGTTGGTATATGTTGGAAATTGGTTCTTAAATAAGTAATTCGTTTATATATCAGTTTTGATCAATTATATAAGTATTTTTTTTTTCCATTTATTGTAATTCAAAGGTCGAATGTGTTCTACTCTGCAAAGAAATTGCCGTAGTATATTTAATTGTTCAAAATAATTTTGACTTAATGAAAAATTAAAACAAAAAATGAGTAGCTTAAAATATAAAAATGGGAAATTGGTGCAAATGGTCCATAACGTATGATATTAGTGCGCAAATGGTCACTAATATTTTATTTTTGACGGAATGGTCCCTAATCTGTCTATTTAGGTGCGCAATTGGTCTTTTTTGACAGATTTCTCTAAAAATCCGTTAAAACCTTTCAAAAATTGGCGTAAATGGTCTCTCTCATTTTTTTTTTGTCTTTATTAGTGTGTGTAAAATTATCAAGTTATATTTTTCTTTCAATTGGCGCAAATGGTCCCTAACCTTTACTTTTTTTGACGTAAATAGTCCATAACCTATAATTATTTTGGTGCATAATTGGTCCTTATTTGATGAAAAAGACAAAAATTTCCTTAGTTTTAATTTAAAAAAATTGTAACTGGATTCCATATTTTTGCAATAAGTAAAAATGGACCCGACACTTTAATTTTTTATTAAAAATTAAAAGAAACTAACTAATTGATAATATACTAAATTATTTTGTATATTTTATGAAATTCCAACTCAAATTCAACCACCGCCAACAACACGTGCGATTTTGGTCACTGCAAATTGCAGAAAAATCTTCCATACGAAAAATCTTCCATACGAAGTTCACTGATGATTATAAGGACAAAATATTGAAATTTGTCGAAAAAATTAGGTTGGAAAATGCATAGTGATCACGGCAGAGGAGATTTGGGACCCCCTTATGATTTATTTGAACACACACAGATGTGCCTTGGTTATGAATATCTTATTAATTTTAGCTCACATTTATCTATGCAGTTTGTTGTTCGATTGGGTGATAAAGTTTTGCCGACTGATATTGAAGAAAGAATGCGAGTTGGGTAGGCGTTTCTTCTGTCTTGTCCCAAATTTCCTCCGTCGTGATTAGAAGGATAAATTTTGGGACCCCAATGCACAGTGATTACGGCGGAGAAGATTCTAAAGTGGTTGGATCGCGGGTTGTGAGGTTCAAATAAGGACCAATTGTGCACCAAAATATAATTATAGGTTATGGACTATTTGTGCGAAAAAAAGGTAAAGGTTAGGGACCATTTGCGCTAATTGAAAGAAAAATATAACTTGACAATTTTACCTCCACTAATAAAGATAAAAAAATGAGAGGGACCATTTGCGCCAAATTTGAAAAGGTTTTAAAGGATTTTTAACGGAATCTGTCAAAAAGGACCAATTGCGCACCTAAATAGATAAGTTAGGGACCATTTCACAAAAAATGAAAAGTTATGGACTATTTACGTACTAATATCATACGTTAGGGACCATTTGTGCCAATTTTCCTATAAAAATTGATGAAAAACAGAATTGAAAAAAATGTTCAAAAATAGAGAAGTTCAATTGGAACAGGAAGTTTAAATGTCAATTGACCAACATATATTAATATAACCCATGTTTGATACTTGAGTTTGGGTCCAAAACCCACACGAGCAGCCGTGGGTGGTGTCCAAATCGATATATATATATATATTGGAAGTAATAAAATAAATATTTATTATAGTTTCTATGTATGTTTCGGTAAACTTTTTTTTATAGATTATAAATTATAGGTCTTACAAAATATGTGGATAAAAATAGTGACTCATGCAAAATATGAGTAGTGATCTAATGCTTCTAGTGGACCAAATAAGAAGTGCCCACTGGATATTTGTCCAGTGGGCATTGGAGGATGAAAAGTGTTTGACAAACAAGTCAAACATTCTTCCAATATCTACTGGACAAGTGTCCAGTTGGCACTTCTTATTTGGCTAACTAGAAACATTAGATCACTACTCTGCAAAATATATAGATAAAAATAACGTTTGACCTATTTATACGTGCTTATAAATACTAAGAAAGATATTCTACCTTCTAATTAATTAGAAAACGACAATTTGCGTAAATAAGTTAGTGACACGGGGTGTAATAGTCAGCATACCAAAACTTGCTACATGTGTTGGTCGTTTTCTATCTAGAACATATAACGTGTCTATTTAGTGTTTGTTTGATAATTTTTTTTTTTATAGATTCTAAACAGTAGATTCTAAAAATGTGTTAATAAAGATTATAGGTCATACAAAATGTGTTGATAAAAATAATATTTAACTAATTGATAAATACTTCACTTCCAAGCTTGGTCTGAGTATCCCCTTAGAGCCCCGTTTAGTATAATTTATAAACTAGTTTATTTAATTAAAAATAGTTTATTTGACTAAAAAGTGTCTTGATAGTCTGACACTTTTTATCATTATTGGTCAAATAAAATATTTTGGTGAAATAAATTAGTTTGAGTTAATTATACTATATACCACTAAACTTTATACTCAATTTCATTTATACCATCGAACTTTATACCATGTTTCATTATACCACCGAATTTTAATTCGTTTCATTTGTACCACTAAACTTTAAAATTATTTTCAGTTAAACCACTTCATTAACCAAATGTTCATTGTTTGATGAAAATTTTGACGTGACATTAACGAATTGTTAATTGGCAGATGTATCTCGCCACGTGTATGAAGTTTAAAATAAAAATACGTTTTTAACATCAATTAAACGACTTTAAGCTCAAGAATTGTCGAAATAGTTGATACAAAAACGTATTTTCAAATACGATTTTGACATCAAAAGCGTATTTTCATTTTGAACATTATACATGTGGATAATACTTTCACATGTGACGAGATACATCAACCAATTAACAGTTTATTAATGCCACATTAAAATTTTTGTCAAACAATGAACGGTTGGTTAATGAAGTAGTTTAACTGAAAATAATTTTAAAATTTAGTGATATAAATGAAATGAATTAAAGTTCGTTAATATAAATGAAATATGGTATAAAATTCGATAGTATAAATAAAATAAAATATAAAATTCAATAGTATATAATATAATTAATCTAAATTAGTTTATAAACTATATCAAATGACTTATAGCAGAAAATTTAGACCAAGTATTTGTTGAAAATTAACTTGCTAGGGGGAGGGAGTAAATTGAAGAAGGAAAGTACAAATTTTCAGAAAAGAAATAGTGAAACTAGTCGACAGGATCTTGTGATGAGCAGACGTTACCTTCACAATAGCCATTGATGGCGCCGTGAGGCACAAGGTATTTGACCAGACGATCGAATAACACTAATTACTGTGATGGCTGATGCATATGCAGGTGTGGGTCCCACCTCAATTGTACTGACTAATTACAATCATTTAGTTTAGAGCCATTTGTCGGAGTCCATTACTTACATTTTCCAGACTGTAATCTTCTTAACTGTACACAATAAATTATTCTAATTTATTTTCTTTTTTACTAAACAAATAACTAACAAAATTATTGTAATTTAATATTATTGTTAGATCGAATCTAGCAAGTCAAATTTCCATATATATAAATAATAAAAACTTGCTCGAATCTATATAACATGGCATTGAAGATAAAACTATCGTGCCAAGTATCAAGTCTACCCTTTAATTTTTATATAATCAAGACACTTGTCATTAAATTTCAATTTATATTAAAAGGTTATTTTTTATTTTCATTTCATCATTTTATGTGTGACACGAAAGGGGTAATTATGGAGCCACTTTGACTATAAATGTTAAATTGAAAAAGTCGCATTTTTTATACACGAAATGTGTTTGTATAACATTTTTTAAACATGTTTCATTTTAAATGTTTGAACAAGTTATAGGAAAGCAAAAAGTTGTTGGAGAAAAGCGACATACAAACCTCTCTTAATTGAAGAATGTTCGTTTTAGACTTAATGTGTTCAATTATATCACGTCGATCGATATAATAAAAATTGAAATTTAGCGTACAATTTGTTTAATACCAATCATTTTGTCAATCAAGTGGGACATATTATTAGTTCTATAGTTATGGAGAAAAACTAAAATGTTAAATTTGAAATGAAAATTTAATTTGAATAACCTTTTTGAGATAAATCAAAATTCAATTAAATGAAACAAAGCTATACATAGTTTTTATATCCTCTTTTGAAGTTTTTCGAAAACAAACTCTAATTTCAACAAAACTCTATTACATGTAATCAAAATTCAATTAAATGAAACAAAGCTATACATAGTTTTTATATCCTCTTTTGAAGTTTTTCGAAAACAAACTCTAATTTCAACAAAACTCTATTACATGTAATTTCTATAACTTACAAATAAATTGCGACTAACTTAAGTATAAAAATAGAGTTAATTATATCATATACTACCGAATTTCATGCTTTATTTCATTTATACCATCATACTTTAATTTATTTCATTTATACCACCGAACTTGAAAATTACTTTCAATTAAAACACTTTGTTAATGTGACGAAAATTTTGACGTGGAATTACTGAACCATTAAATAGCTGGTTTGATATGGTGGTATATAGCATAGAGTTTGGTGGTATATGATATAAGTAGTCATTAAATAGTATAAAATTTGGTGGTATATGATATAATTATTACTCATATTTTATTTTAGTAAATTGATATGGATAATAAATAAAAAAGAGAAATAGCTTGGTATATTTATTAAGACCGTTGGTGTTGGGGGACCAAACGGTAGGAACAGTGATGTCACATGTTCTTCACCACAAAAAACACAAACAAAAAGTTACAAAAAGAGATTAAAGAAAAGGTCACATGTGTTCCCGCGTATATTAATTATGCAAGTCATTAGAAGAAATATTATGGGCAAAATTTTAATAAAGTAAATGTTAACGTAATTATGGGCACAAATCACAAGACATAATCATTAGTTAGATCGGGAGATTAACTAACGGTTCGAGAGTTAGACTATGTTTGGTTAAAATTTTTGTAAATTATAAACAATAAATTCTACGAATGTGCGAATAAAAAGTGGGTAAAAATTGTATCTATATAATATATAGATAAAAATTATGTTTTACTAGCTTATAAATATTTATAAGTAATAACAAGCATACTCTATGTTAGAGTTGATAAATCTTTTCAATAAATTTAAAGCAAATTCACCGGAATTTAAATTTTAACGAGAGGATGATATTTTTTGTTATTTGAAAATGAAGTCAAGTGAAAATTTACTATTTTAATGATGGAGTCAATTGACAAATTAATAATTTTAGCTGTCAAAATATTTATGATTTGTTTGATTTTACTTAAAATTTTGTTAAAAAATTAAATTCAAAGTCAATAATTAATCATAATCACACATTTTATAGAACTTATAATTTTTATCAATTTTTCAACAATTTAATTTATTAATTTTTATCAAAATTTACAAAAACTTAATTTTTAGTAAAATTAAAAGGATAATTATAATGGCCAGATTTTTTTTTAAAAAATAAAAAATAAAATAAAATTGAACAAGTAAGTAATTGCCAAGCACGCCACAAGAATGGCAACAATAATTACAACTTTTTTTAAAAAAAAAAAAATTGGGTTTTTGACAAATTTTTTGATAAAAATTATTGAAATGTGTAGTTAAAAAATTAATAAAAATTCTATAAAATATGTAATTAAAATTAATTATTAACTTTCATTTCAATTTTTCATTTTTTAAGTAACTTTTCTATCTCTCCCAAACAAGGACTTCGTTCTTAGTTGTTGTCTTAAAACATACAGTACATTACAAAAAATAAAAAACTTAAAAGTCAATTTTAGAACTTTTATCTCATTTTATTTTTCTCTCTCCTCTCACCCTTTAATGCTAATTGAGGCAAAATAGCAAACACCAGTAAATCTTTGAAAGAATGCTCTTTTCAGTTCTCTCTGTATTATTTGCTCTAACTGCAAAAAGCCATAATAAATACATTTGATTCATCCACTCCACATCCATTTCCCACCTCCCTTACAAAGTCCAAAGCTTCCTCTCCCTCCAACTCGCCGTCCACCGCCACTCCGCCACCATGAAAACTCAAAACATCCATTATTAGATAAGAGAATCAGCAGCTCCAATGGGTTGTTGTGTTAGTACGCCCAGCAAATCAACAGCACCAAATTCTTACGCTTCTAAATCCAACGGTGACAATAAACTCAGCAAATCTCCACCTCCATCACTAGAAGAAGAAACAGTCAAAGAAGTCCTTTCAGAGACTCCCACGATTCCCAAACAAACATCATCTACAATTCCGACATTCCAAGAAAATCAGCAAAACAAAGTTCCATCCATAAAGCCTTCACCCTTATTGTCGGATTTTTCGAAGGTCCTATGTGAAAAGCAGCAAAGTGATGGAGTTTTCAAGAAACCCGTTATGGTTTTCAACAATGATGAGGTCTCTGAAGAATTTTCTGAGATCTGCAGCACCCTCAGCGAGAGTGTAAGCGTTTCAACTTCTGTTACAGAAAAGAGAGAAAACAATGAAAATGTGAACGAGGTCAGGCAGAGTGCACCGGCGAAATTCAAAAACCGGTCATTCTCCGGCGAGGTGAAGAAGGAGAAAACGGTGGAGAAAACTCCAGGGAGGAGATCCGATCCCTCTCCTGGTCGGGCTAGATCCGGACCTGTGACCGGAAGAAATGCTCCTGCCGTACATGGAAGAAGGGACAGCAGGGAAGGCTCTTGCCGGAGGTCTATGTCGCCGGTGACTCGTACGCATGGTGGGCCAGCGAAAACAGGTCTGAACCGAAACCAATTGGTGAGCAGGACCGGAAAATCTCCCGGTCGGGTCGGGTCCGGGTTGGGTGAGAGAACCCGGAAGATGGAGGAAGGTAATGAAATTATAGACAGTAGCAGTAGCGAAAGCAAGTGGCCAGCGACGAGTACTGAGTCGCTTGAAAATCCACTTGTGTCCTTGGAATGTTTTATATTTCTTTAATGGAATAGATGGTTAAGGCTGTAAATTTGGGAAATTCTAAGGGCATTGTGGTTTGATTATGTCCTTATTTTTCACTGCAAATGAAAGTCAATTTTAACTTTGGAGGGGATTGATTAATCTTACAATGTCAAAATGGCAGACCCGAAAATATGTTTATGTTTGATGGAGTTTAAAATAGTTTTTTGACATATGAAGCGGTTGGAAAACATTAAAAAAATGTTTGATTTTATTTAAATTTTTATTAAAAAGTTGAATTCAAAGTCAATAATTAATTTTAATCACATATTTTATGGACTCACAATTTATTACCACGTTTGAAGCATACATTTTATTAATTTTTATCAATTTTTTTTACAAAAATTTGATTTTAATCAAAATCAAATACACTCTAAATATGCATTAGACAAAAAAAAAAAAAAATCTCTAGCCAGGGGTTTGAAGAAGGAAAGCATGAAGATAAGCAAAAATTCTGTAGCCAAGGGTTTGAAGAAGGAAAGCATGAAGATTTGAAGTGAAGCTTCAGGATTCATCATTTTTTCTTTGTTTTCATCTTTATTCTTGCTTTGGGTGATGTTGTTGTATTCCATGAACACACTTAATTAAATTCATAGTTATGACGAATGACAGGGTGAAGAAGGTGGCTTCATGCGAGAGAATATTCAGTTTAGATGGGGGGGCGCTTTTTTTATAACCTTGTTTTAATATTTGATTTCTACTTTTAGATTTTGATATTAAAGTATAATTTTTATGCTTTTGTTTTCATTTGTTAAATTTAATACCTTTAAAGCCTAATAAATTTTTGAATAATTTTTGAACTATAACAAGATTGTGAGGAGATTAATGAGTTTAGATCGAAACAACAAAAAGTCGTAAAAATTTGGATAACAAATAGAGATATTCTCCGATGATTTGCTATTTATTAAAATCGTAAAATGTATTTTGTTATGTTGAAATTCACATAGATATAGTGAATTCATATAACTAGATACGTTTGACTTTTTTAAAGAGAAAACTCTCAAATAAAATAGGAAAATCTGATCGATAGTATGAATGTATATCGTCAAAGTTTAAAAGGTGAAATTGAACCACATAAACTATGCCGAAATTGTGAAATCCTAACATCTCAACCAATACTTACTTTTATCACTTTTCAGTAGATTTAGATCATAATCACGTTTAAATCAATTATACATATAAAGTTAAAACTATCAATTTCGGTACTTGACCTAACCCATCAATATGAGTTGTGCTAATGTTATTGTTTAAGTGTTTATAAATTATGGATCCTATTGAATATGTAGATAATAGGTTGTGGATCTTACAAAATGTGTGGATAAAAAACATGTTGAACAATTTTGATCAACTTGAGTTATAAATTAAAGCTTTAACAAACATGAGCTAATTGTGATACAAGTAATCATTGTAAACAATTGAATTTAACTACATAACTGTAGTGGTAAAAATTATTCTATTGATCCAAATGTCCCAAAAATATATGACGAGGCTCATAAATAGGTCCATTCCATGAAACACCACTTTTGGCCCAGCTCGAAAATATCAAATAACTCGTAAACATGGTCCGAGACCAATAGGTTGACCCAAAACCTCCGAAACCCCATCGTCAAACGATTCAACTATATCGTGACTGATTCATATATTTACTTAACTGAAAATCTTGGAGGATCATTATTGATATCGTCTAGACAGTCATGACCTTGCTCCTATAAATACTGCCATCTATCAGAGTCGAAGGTAAACTCACTATGGAACATCCAACTTCAACTATTTACTTTCCGTCTAACACTCTTACTCATTTTAATAAACTTTACTGACTTGATCGTCGGAGGGTCTTCGACCGACTCCACACCAGTGTCCCCTTAAGATTCTTTAACGATTTTTTTATCCTTGCTCTCTTTTCGAGTTCTGTAGGATTGTTGGTGGCTTAATCGATCCGATCTTTTCAATTGTAGTACTTATCGTCTACAATTTGGCGCCCATTATAGGTCCCAAGCGATCATTCTGACGAACACAATTCTTGTCGTATTGCATGGATGCTTTATTGATTACGCTTAGAATGAGGCGGCCCCTTAAGAAGTAGAACGAATGATTCGCTAAAAGGCGGAAGCACTAAGGAAACAAGGAGATGGCCCAACCATCGTCCAGTCGGGCACCGTTTAGTCAATGGCTATCAATCCGGTCCGGATCTGCCATCAACTTATTACTCTGCCGAGCAAGGTGACTACACAACTAGCACAACTCATCGAATTGACGAAGTAAAATTCTCAAAAACTGGAAAGGCTTGAGGTGGAGAATCAAGAACTTCAAGAGAATGTGGAATAATTAGCGGTCGATTTGTCCGTTGTGCACCCCTCTCACTTCCAAACTCCTGTCAATTCGATGTCTTCACTCGACCTAAATGCACTTAGGGCAATCGGTTCAAATTTCTAATTCACTACACTACTAAACAGAGGATCGGAAGATACACAACCTCAACCATCGGGTAGAATCTAGAATTTGAACGAAAAGTTAGTTTCCATCGAAGTCATGTTTCAATGCATCCCCATGGTGCCCGTACCAATCAAGTAAAGTGCGGCTAGTTATTTCATCGATTCTCCATATGTTGACGAAATCGCCATGGTGGAAATGTCCAAAAAATTTAGCTTATCCAACATGAAACTTTATGATAGGACGATCGATCCAGACGACCATATAGCTCAATAGAGAATGTTTATCGCCACCATACCAATAAACCTCCACGAGGCTTGCATGTGCAAGGGATTCGGTTCCAGTCTTGTGGGGCCAACCTTATAGCGATATACAAACCTTCCTAACAACTCTATTTTGTCATTCGCGCAACTAACTGATAATTTTTTTGAATAGTTTGCAAGTAGCAAAAAACTTGAGTAAAGGTCTGACGACCTCTATCATAATTGCAAAGAAGAAGTGAATCGCTTCGCGAATTCGTCGGGTGATTCAATCAAGAAAAAGTTTCAATTCCTAGTTGCAACCAACAAACTGCGATTTATGCTTTTCGAAAGGGGCTCCTACCTGATAGTGACTTGTACAAAGAATTAACCAAATATTCATGCAGCACGGTACATAATGTCTTGGCTAAAACTTGGGCCTAAATCAAATGGGAAGAAGACGACGCCAACTTGACACGAACACTAATCCCTAATTCGAGTACAACTCGGATTAAAGATTGGGGGACAAATTGTAGCGATTAAATTATTTCAATGGCCCAAATGTCCCAAAAATATACGATGAGGCCCATAAATAGGTCCATTCGATGAAACACCATTTTTTGCCCAACTTGAAAATATCAAATAATTCGAAAATATGGTCTGAGACCAACGGATCGACCAAAAACCTCAGAAACCCTATCGTCAAATGATTAAGCTATATCATGATAGACTTGACTAAGTCTAGCCAAGTGATGTTTATCCCAAAACGATAAGAAAATTAAGAATACAACTGATTCATACCTCTACTTAACTGAAAATCTCAGAAGATCATCACTGATAATCTGATATCGTCTAGAATAAATATTGAATACTACCATCTATCATAGTTGGAGGTAAGATTACTCTAGAACCTCCAACTTCAACTATTTATTTCTCGTTTAGCACTCTTACTCATCTCAATAAACTTTACTGACATGACCGTCGGAAGGTCTTCGACCAATACCATACCAATGTCTCCTTAAGATTCTTTAATAGATTTTATTACTCGTTCTATTTTCGAGTTCCACATGATTGCTAGTGGCCCAATCAATCCGATCTTTTCAATTGTAGTGTTTATTGTCTACCGTTATACTTCATTTACAATTGATTTTAGACTCAACTTTTGTTTGTCAAACAATCAAAAGTTGTTTTAGATGTTTGATAAACTTTAAAATTTAACCAAAAAAAAAAACTGATTATAAAAGATTGTGTAATATTTGACATCAAAATTTTGAGAAACATCAAAATGATAACTTCTCAAATTCTACTTTTAATTTCTCAAATTAACTACAATTAAAATATCAATTTGAATCCTAATTAATTAAATTAATTAATTTTAAATATTTTGAGATTTATTTGATATTAATTTTTTTCGTTTTAAAATAAATATAATGAATACATCATCTTAGAAAAATATTTGATAAATATTACAACTAAAAATAAATTTTACAATAATACCAAATGACGTCTTTATAATCAATATCTATTTTAGTAATTGTATATGTTGGTCCCAGATATGAACATGCAAACCATAATATTATAAAGCACGCAAGATTTTTTACCCTTTCGGGTCTGGATGTTCAGCCAAATGCCTAGTCACTCGTTGAATCCACTAGCACAACCTCAAGATGAGTTCAATATTAGAACAGATACACCTAGTATCACCCAAAGAACAATAATACGCCATCAGTTCCTTTCTCTCACCAAAATACACTAAGTATTGAAAAGTTACTATTCACATTGACAACAACAAACTAATCCTAACATTATCCATCTATCTATTTACTCATAAAGGAATACTGAATATGAAAGATGAAAAGTTCTTCACAGAAGAATCCAGAGAGATGAAGAAGACATAGATGTGTCTGCAAAAGCATACTCGAAACAATAACAGAAGGTATTTATACGAAGGCAGTGTAACCTTCAAATTAACGATAGCCATCACACCACGTGTCACCATATGAAGAAGCAACTCTAAAATTGCAAAGTCGCATTTCCAAAGGGCGACAACAATGAGTATGAGTTTTGGGCCTCCAAATGGTCTACACATGATTGGGCTTCAACGTGTTTGGAGTTTGCAGATGTAATGGACTAATTGTGAGCATTTAAACCCAACAGCATATATGTACAACAATAAATCATTTTTGCCTACCAAACGTTCTGATTTTGAAATATACAATAATTCTGAAACAAAAATTCACCAAACACTTAATTCATTCTTCCCACTGTTGATTTTTTCTTCGTCACAACAAAAACTAATTCTTTTAAAAGTACACCAATATCAAACAAAATCTTAACTTTAAACAATATTTTACTTATAGATTAATTTTGAAAGATCAGACTCCATAAGTTTCATCGTGAAGTGTATATAGCGATTCACATGAAATTCAATCTCCTATTAAATGGAAATAGTTAGCAAAAGCTTAAGATAACATGGCTTGAACAGTTGAATTAATTATTTATCTATGCACCCTCTGTAAATGGCATTACATGGATTCAAAATTGGATGGAAATCCTCTTCGTAACAGTCCGTCGGTAGTGGAACAAATTTTATAGGGAAAATTGCTATATTGGACTCCAGTTGTTGTTCCCATAACAAATTGATAGGGGTCTATCTTTGGTCCTCAGTGTGTAAATAGTCTACAATTTTTATTTTTTGGCACTGAAGTCTTTTATCTATGTATTTTGGTACACAACTAGCTCTTATTTAATAAAAAAACAAATATGAGCTTATTTTTAATTAGAGAAATTTTTAATTGGATCCTCAACCTTTACAAAAAGTATAAATGAGTCAGATACTTTTATTTTTTATAAAAAAATTAAAAGAAACTAACAAATTGATAATATAATAAATTATTTCGTATATTTTACTTACTATTATAAAATAACTAAAATATAAGCTCATAATTATTAGCTAACGTGTTAATTAAAATTATTTTATTATTGTTAAGTAATCATATTATTTAAAATTTAAACTTTAATTTTAACGTTACAACATAAAAAGAAAAATAACTTTGTCAGTTGTCACAAACTTGATCTTCAAATATTTTTTATTTAATTGAGCTATTCATTTATTAACAATAACCATTAGAGCTCAAATTGTATTGTTCATATTTTAATTTATCGTTTTGTTATCATTTAAATATAAGGAACAGATTGGTTCAATGTCATAAAATTATATACGCAATTTTGTTATTTATTTAACTTAATTTTTATTCAAAATTTTCACATTACATAGCAATTACATATACCAAAGCGCAATAATTTTATATTTTTCTCTTATAAAAAATTTAATTGACACGATTATAACGATATATTTAATATACTAAATTAAATATTATTTAATAAATGTATCGAACATATTTTGATACAGGAGTATCATCAATTACAACATTTGAACCTAGAGAAATCAAAATTATTTCATTGGTGTGTTAATTTCCAAGTCACAGAATCTAGGGGGTCACTTTCTATCGAAATCTGGAATGATATAGCGACTTTTACCAGGCAAATGAGATACCGTTGTAAAGGTCTTGAAGTTAGGATTCCAAAGAATTTTACGGATATCGATTTGGACTTTTCTACAAAGAGTTATGGTTGTTTTACTTCACAATGGTCATGCAGCCTACCTACTTGAGAATTGAAGAAGCTTTTCATTTTCCAAGATTCATTGAAGACTAAATGTTAATTTTTTCATTGCATACATGAATTTGTAACTTAGATTCATTCATTTGCATTTATTTTGATTGTTTTGGTATTTCAAGTCTAAACTATAGAAAGGCACCCTATGTAACTCATGAAGGCATTCAAGTTTGAAATAATATTCAAGTTCATTTGAGAAGTGTTCAACTTTCTCCTCTTAAACTCTGTATCTCTTTGGTGGATTCCGAGAGTGGTGAGTTATATTAGCCCTGTATCCCTTGTCAAATTCCTTTGGGTGGTGATAATCTGTATCCCGAAGTGTTTGCTTGGGTGGTAAGCTATTTTATCCCATTTAATTAGTTTTCTTTATTCTTCATTCTTTTAACCAGGTATCATATTTGCACATTTTGTAAAAGTTAGAAATTCAATAGCAATTTTCTTTTAATTAAAACTAAGGATATTTTTATCTTTTTCATCAAATAATAATCAACTGAAAAAAAAAACATATAGGTTAGGAAATGCTGTGCCAAAAAATAAAGATTATGGACTATTTTGTGCACTAAAGACAAACGTTAAAGACTATTTGCTCCAATTTCACCAAATTGATCCAAAACCTTAAAAAATTGCAAGTCAGTTTATAATCTTTCATTATACTTGTAAAACCAATAACTAATAATGGAAACAGGCTAAACGTTTGTTAAACTGTCGGGTAATTAACTATGAAGTGCGATAAGTTTCCAAGTCCAAGCTGGGGAAACAAACATTTGTTTCTTAACACGTGACGCTCACATAATAATTGAGTATGAATTTGAACTTTTTTCACTATTTGAAATTGATTGTGCAGCTATTATAAAAACTTAGACACCAAATTGTTCATCTTCAAAAATTGAGGATCAACTTGCGGGTCCATAGATTGAGGACTAACAATACAATATCTTTTTTTCAATTTGAATTTGTTCAGTGGATTTTCTACTTGTCGAGAAGGTAGAATAGGGCCAATATAGAACGATAAGTGGATTCGATTCCTTTGGATTGTACCTTTGTCCTTTTGTCTGTGTTCACAATCCAAATCTTTTTGCAACCAAATCTTGGATTTAGTGGAAGTGGAAAGACAGGAAAGGTACGAGGCCTCAAAATTCAAACTTTTGGCACTTTTTAGCACTTCAAAACAATTCTTTTTAAATCGTGTGAAGACTTTTGTCCCACTCACACGTTATACCTAGTTTCTGCATTGACATAAGGAATCAAACATTAACGGCCGGTTTGATTTTTGTAAAAAATAATTTTTTTAGTTGATTTTAATAAAAGTTAATGAATATATAATTAAAAAATTGATAAAAATTATAGATTTTATAAAATATATAATTAAAATTAATTGTTGACTTTAATTACAATTTTTTAAACAAAATCCAACATAACTCAAAATGAAAAGAGGAGGATGGGCAAACTTTTGGCCCTTTTTAGCACTTGAAAACAATTCTTTTTAAATTTTGTGAAGGCTTTTGTCCCATTCACACATTGTTTTCATGTTTCTTCACGAATCAAGTACGATTTGATTTTGTTAAAAATTAGTTTTTTTTTAAATTTTTTTGATAAAAGTTGATGAAATGTATAATTGAAAAGTCAATAAAAATTGTAGATTTTATAAAGTGTGTAGTTAAAATTAATTGTTGACTTTGACCACAATATTTTAACAATTTTAAAGCAAAAGTATAATAATTATTGAAATATTATATTACACAAATCATGTATCCAAATGGCTGATCCTTTTAATCGTATGAATACATCCATAAATGTGAGGTGATTGGTTTTTTAATCGTATGAATATATCCATAGATCGTAGGAGAGTTGCCCTCAATATCGGTGATTGGTTTTGAATCTTTTGATAATAGGAGACCTTTTTTTCCCCCTAAAAGTACATATTGATGATTAAATCGATTTGCTATGGACTGGCTATGCAAGATGATATGCTAAGAGCTTGTTTGGTATAGTTTATAAACTATTTTATTTGGTTAAGAATGGTAAAAAATATCAGGCTACCAATGCAAAAATTTTGGTCAAATAAACTAATTTATAAATTACACCAAACGAGTTCGAAATCTCTAGGGACAGAGATGTTTACAGCATATTTGAAATAAGTCCATAATTTATTTTGACACCTAAAGTTTTACTTTGAAAAACATTAAATTTTCTACTTAAAAGTAAGAAAAAGAAAAATTATTGTTTAATCAGACTGGGTCTTAGAGCCTGTTTGGTATTTATAAATTAGTTTATTTGACCAAAAATGATTTATTTGATAACATGATATTTTTTACCATTCTTTATCAATGGTCAAATAAACTAATTTATAAGCTTTACCAAACAAGATCTTAGTCTACTTTAGCTACGAGATGAGCGGGGGGCGAGAGGCAGCTGGGCTCTGTCGGGCCCTGTGCCCACTGTCCTAAAATTTTTGAAATGTACTGAGTTAAATAAAAAAAAAAAAAAATTTATGTCGTGGGTCAATATTTTTTAAACCACATGGCCAAAGCCCAAGATCTTAGAGAGCTTGGCTCGCAGGAGATGAGGAAATAGCAAAGGTCACTAAACTCTTACTAATTTGAGTTTACCCCTAGAATTGCAAGTCCATATAATGCAAGATTATGAACAAATTCATTTTCAAAATGGGCTCTAAGATGGTACAATTTGCTGCTTTGAGCTTGTAAATTGAAAGCCCAATGTTTCTATCGGAATGGAGTCTAGCAAGCAATTAATTGAAGACGTGCACTATTTCTTTTTTCATTTTATTTTTTCCATTAAGGCTTTTGTTTGATTGTAAGTGGAAAATTTGGGTGGAAAGAAAATATTTTCTATAGAAATGAATTACCAAGAAATTATGAATTAGAAAAGGCGTTAACCTTTTCCATGGAAAATAAATGGGTTGGAAAAAGTTAACAAATTTTCCATAGAAAATAAATTCTCCTATCCTACAAAGAAAATATTTTCCTTGAAAACAAAGAAAATGTGGCCAAAATTGGAAAAATGAGAAAAAATTTTCCATGGAAAAAATAAAGGTTGCAATCAAACAAACAAGTTGGAAATTAGGTGGAAAAAATCCATTTTCTATGGAAAATTTAAGCCAATCAAACACACCCTAAAATCCTTTAAAGAACATTAAAAAAAAAAAAAAGAATAAAAAAGGGCTCAGTCCATTTGTACGAATTTATATCTTCTTCACAGTTTAAAAGTGGTATATATATTATTTAAGAGACAATAGATCTTATTTCCAAGAATCAAAATTATGGAACGCATTACTGAGGCTGAGGCAGATAGATACAAGCTGGAGACCAAGAGAGTATATTTTATACGATTCTTTACATTTACTAAAGCCATCAAATGACTATGCACAAATTCAAACAGCCTGTGGAGGAAAAAATGCCTTCTCTCAGCTTCTAAATCTTTTGATTGTGCATCAATGTGTAATAAATAGAGGGCTTGATGTCTCGTGCAACTGGCATTAACTCCAGATGTTCATTGCTTTCAGATGGAGCTCGAGTTTGCATGCACAACGGGCAGTTGATGGGAAGGCCAAGGCTTGCGCTCGGGTGGACAAGGCATGGGAACTGGCTGTGCAATAAAAGTCGGAATATTATCTCCGGGCATCACCACTGAAACTTCTCTGGCATTAACTAATATCTGAAGATACAAGATTGAGCGAGTAGATTTCAGGGTCAACAGGCATTAATCATGCAGACAATAAGCTGTATCATTTGAAAAGCTCAACTCATTGTTACACAATTCAGACGAGTAAAACTCTGAAAGCATCAAACAGTCATTCGTTGTGAGAGAGAATCCATTTACTGCTTGTTCAATTATTATTACTTCTATCGAACCTAAAAGGTCAAATCCTAAGAACATTACAATCCACTGATGGTCATAAGTTGTAACAAATACCACAAAATATTGGATCGGAACTTTAAGAATACAAGTAAACACTTCAAGTAAACACCTAGATAATTAGAGATTAAACTTAAATCAACGAGTTGGAAGTTCAATTGCATTCAAAAGTATCCCCCTTTGAGGTAACGTTCCATCTTGGATCCACGGGTTATTTCAATTAGATTTACTCCGTAACCTAGCTAGTAAGAAATTAAAATGATATAAACACTCTAATCCTATCCCTCTTTAGTTAATGTAGGGCTAAACGTATTCCGAGTACATAAAGACACAAAAAAAAAATAAAAAAAATAAAAAATCAAAGGTGCAACCATGCAAGCAATCAAGAACATGATATTACTCTTATCAAAATATGCTAGTGCCGTAAATAATCGTTGAGATTATTTGAAGTGAGGTTCTCGGATTGCATGTTTTCGGGATAAGTTAAATGCAAGCAAGATTAAAAGAACAAACAATAATTCAACACATAGCTATACTATATAATGTTATAAACCTAATCTATGTATTATTAAAGCAGGAAACCAGACAATAAACTGACGACTGGACAAAGAAATGTCAATGTTGGCAAAATGTCTCCTATCCAGGGTTTCACCATGTGGGGCATCATAAATATTGGTGGTTATGTGCCTAAAAGAGATTATATACCACAGTGGGTCTAAGCCCCCGTATGAACAACTGTGTCTAAGCATAAAATTCCAGGTCCCATTAAATAGGAACTGGACTAACCTACCACCCAACAACTCTATGGATGGGCCATTATTAAAAACATCAAATACAATTCTATAATCTTTGTGTCCTAAAATCTGAGGAATGTGCACATGCACATATGTTTAAGGAATCATAGACTTTAGGATAAAAAAAACCAAGAATAAGCTAAGCTGCCTATATTTTTCGCTCCTCTTTTGGCCATTACTATTATTTTAAGATATCTAAACTTCTGTAACTTCAAAACTTTCGGCGGTTCAGTGTCGATACTCGGACAATTTGTTCCCGATATTTAGGATTATCAGTTAGTTAATGTTCTTTCCTATAAAACTGAGACAATCTTACATAGAAACCTTGAGAATTCAGAAAAACGTTAACTATATGTGCAGTGTATTTCAACTCTGTTTTTGCTGTGTTGCCACAGTATGGTAACAGTGGATGTTTGTTGGTAATTATAAACGAGTCAAATATCATTTTTATTCACGTATTTCGTAAAATCTACAACTTCCATCCACACATTAGTAGGATCCACTACTTATGATCTACAAAAATCTTTTAACTTATTATTAACTTATTTTCCAAACATTATTCAATTTTGCTGCCAAACATGTCATAAGATAAAAAAAAAAAACTTCCAAACTCAGGTTGGCATATGTAAAAGCAGTTATAATGGCTTGGATTTTTCATGTTATTGGGAAAAGGGTTTTAGTGAAGATAAGGGAAGAAAATCAGCCAAAAAAGAAAGGGAAAAGCGATATGACACAAGGAAACAAGTTAATTCTTAGTTGAATCAAAGTTTTCGAATGTCAACAGTGTCCTAAAACTTTCCAAACTATATTCAAAAAGTCCAAACCTTACTAAAAAATAATAAACTAGGTAACCTGTTTTGATTTTCGGGTTTCGATTCTGAAACATATCCAAAGCAAAAAAGCAAACGTTTTAGAAATCAAACAGATCAGATAGTGCAAGAACAGTGAAAAAGAAATCAAAAAATTTATGTCAGAACAGCAATCATCACAACCTGCGTAATCCCAAAATTTTATCCAAAATCCCAAACAGTCGTATCAAAATTTGCACAAAAAAACAAGAAAAAGAAAAGAGACACACGCAAAAGCTAAATGTAAACGTATGCACATGTACGATAAGCACTCACTTTAGATTTAGGTGATGGATGGCCAAGTTTTGCATTGAAGCCGTTCATATGGTTCTGAGACTCAATGTCGGGGCGACTCTGGCGGTCGACGGCCGGAGACGTGGCTCTAAGGAACTTTTCAAAGATGGCCATAACAAGAAACATACAAATGAGAATGGCAGTGGCAACAAACCCAAAAGAAACTGCATTTACAGAGTTATCAAAGTGCGTCCAATGGTCATCTTTCTGCATGTACAGCGGCGGCGCTCCACCGGGTGTTGGTGGCCAACCACCCCACCCCTCTTCTTCTCCTCCACCCATTCCGCTTTTTCTTTTTTTCTTCTTTATCAAATCAGAAAATTGAGCTTCAATGGCGTACAATGATAATGACTTGTAAATACACTAAAGTCTTGATTCAAGACAGTTGATGGCAGTTGGGAGAGAGTTTAAAACACATAATACTTTTTCAAAGTTTTTAAAGCCGTTGTTACGAAAGCAAGAATTAAGATTCTTCGTGCATAGACTAGATAGACGAGGTGATGGTGGTACAGGGAAAGGATGACCGGAGGTTGAAAAAATGGAGAGGCTTTGGGATTTGGAAAGGCTGTTTTTTCAACTCTTTGAAGAGGACTTGGAAATAGCACTTCTCGAGAAACAAGTCTCTCTTAATTTTGCATAATATGCCCATCATTTGTTGAATACAGTGAATATTTCATTAATATCTTAGAATATTATTTTTTTAAAGATGTTTTCTTTATATTTATATTTTCAGTATTCCCTTTTTTTTTTATATCTATATTTTCATTGAAAATCATACCATGGAATTTTGTAGTTCAAAATAGGTACATAACTTTTTCAAATTGTAGTGAGTGAAAGTCAGATAAAAGTTGTCTGACACTAATAGTGTGTTTAATTGCAAGTATTGAATTTGAGTGAAAAGAAAATGAATTATAGGGAATTGAATTGTTAAAAAATTGTTAATTGAAAAATATCAATTTAGAAGATAAATTTTACCTGAAAAATAAAACCTCATTTCTCCTTAAGAAGACGTTTTCCTTATTTTTAAGAAAAATGTAGCTATTTATGTAGAAATGAGAAAACGTTTTACCTGGAAAAAATGATCATCAATCATATGTGTAGTTGAAAAATAGATAAGAAAAAGCTTTTTCCATGGAAAAATGTAACTATCAAACGTATTAGTTGGAAAATATGTAGAAAAAAGATTTTTCATGAAAAATAGGTTGCAATCAAACACACTTTAAAAAAAAGATAGATTTTCGAAACAGAAACATTTAAATCTATAGATGATATATATTAGAGATGAAATAATTATTCTCTTTTAGAGTGAGAAATATTTTTTTTATAAGGATTACCCTTTGAATGAAATCACATTGAGAAAGCAAAGAAAGTGGCATCGATTGTTATTTTCAATCTCAAATCTACTGCATGTTTAGTGGAATTTTAAAAAATAGTTTTTTATGAGATTTTGATAAAAAAAAAAAACATTACACATGTTTGGTAGATTTTAAAATAAACTCTTTTTTCCCACACTCGTTTTCAATCACATATTTTATAGGACCTATAACTTTTATCAACTTTTCAACCACACATTTCATTGTTTTTTATCAAAATTTTCTAAAAAACTACTTTTAAATCTCACCAAACAGACTCGAAATGTTTACTTAAAAAGTTTATAATAGTTGTAGATCTCATGGAATATGTGATTGAAAATGAGTGTAAGAAAAAAAAATTATTTTGAACTCTACCAAACATGTGCCCATATAGACGAGTTCCAGTTTTTACAAACACACCATATTGATTTGATTTTCATATGTGAGCATTGAATTCTTGATTTATTGGTTTTTAAAAAATTTAAATGAATAAATATATTTTCCCTTCCTATGTATAATAGATGTAAACTTTTAAGTATTTTATAATTATATACAATGATACTTTGAAATTTGACTCTATATAGCAAAGAACACATTTTATTCGGGACCAACGTAGTAATGTAAACAATTTTCAGGATCAATAAATAAATAACCTAAATTTGAGGGTTCTATCCAATAATCCAACTTTTCACTTTCACACAAATGTTAAGAGGACTATTTATTCCGTGGATTCCGCCAGCTCCCATTTTTGTTTTTCTCTCTTCAATAATATTGATGGGACTAAATTATATATTTTGTCCTCAATCTTTATCATTCATTATAATTTTGGTCTATTGTTTCTTTTTTTTCTAGTACTTTAGTCTTAACATTTTATTAATTAACACAATTCGTTCTTGATGGATTATTCCGTCACTTTGCTGCAGTGTAATGCATGCAGGTTAGTGAGATGTACACGTAATATTTTTGAAGAGGGGCAAAAATGTCAAATAGAGTATTATTGTATTTCTTTGGTATCATCTACTTAGACCGGTCACACATTGTGAATCATACCACACGAAGTAATGACAAGCATTTTGCTACAAGAATAAATTATGGTTTTAATCCAAAAAATTATAAAAAGGCAAATTTTTTTAAAATGCGGAATTATTCATTCGGCAATGCAATTGACGGCGGATTGACCTTTTTTTCACGTACGGAAAATTTTCTTTTGGGGTTGGTGCCGATTCTAGATGTCTTGAACTCCAAACGATTTCTATATCTACAAAAACATGAATCCATTTTTTTTTTTTTTTGCAAAAAACTGTGAAAACCATGTTAGATTCATGATAAGAAGATAATTCTTTCATTAATATAAAATGTCAGGTTAATGATTTTACAAATTTTAAATGAAAATATGTGTACTTAATATGGTGTGCACAGTCGCTAACCAGCGTGCATTACACTTGCATTGGCTAACGACAATAGTTGGCAGAATTAGCCATCGAGGACATTTGCGTGAACTATGTAAGATTGAGATTAAAAGTATTGTAAAACAAGATTGGGACAAAAATGTAACATGTCGTAAATATTTAAAATAAAACGTTTAATTTAGTCTTACGACGCTCTTGCCTAATCCAATCAATACTTTTTAGACGCAAACTATTAACATGTTTGATAAGTTGAATCAATTAAAAGTAGAATTTAAACCAATCATTGATAAATTTTAGCATTTGGCAACATAGAAACATGAACAAGTCTTGTCAATCAATGTATTAGTTTAAATTTAGTTAAACTTTGTTAACAAGTTTTAAATTGGATTTTGAGTTTGGCATGACAGCTTTCAGAATTATTTTCTTCAATTAGATACTTGAAGAAATATTTTTCTATATGATGAATAATAATGTAAAAAGTCTATTTTCTTTAGAATTCAATGAAATTTTGTTTATTTATTTAAAGAAAAGAAAATCACTGTAGAGCAGCAGTGTAATTCAATTTTCAAAGTGCATAAATGGAGCCTAAGATTGAGGGGCAAAAGAATCCAAAGCTAAAAGTTTGGGCAACGCAGAGAAAGCAGTCTATGGAACTACAAAACAAAAGTCGAAAGTTTGTCATCTGCGGAAACATACAACATTTTGGGTCCCAACTCCCAATCAATTAAAGAGGTTGTCTGTTTTGCTTTTTCCAAGATTATTATTTTTTTTTTAAAGAAAAACTAAGTCAAAGAGATAATGAAAACTAATCTCATTTTTTGTAATTGTTGAAATTATATAAAATTTATAATAATAACATCTTTTGTTATCTCTAATTCTATGCCCACTGATCTTGTTCCCCTCGTTCCCCATACTCCATGTTGTTGGTCCCGTCTTATAACTCTCTAATTCTCCTTCATTGTTTCATACTTTAATAAGCGGAGCTATAATTTTTTGAAAAATAACTAATATTTTAAAAAAATACACTTCAAAATCGGACTCCTAATAAATAAATAAAATTTACACTTCAAAATTTAATTTTATCCAAAGCGAGACTACAGTGAAATCCCGCCCCCATATCTCTGTCCCTGCATGCCTTGAGACCATTTCCAAGGTTGCACCAAAATGGCGTAAAACGCCAAAATGGCGCAGGAATCAACCTCCAATGCAGCGCCAAATCACAACTCCATTTTGGAGTAGTGAGCGATCTTTGCGCTAAATTTGGCGCAACCTTTCATTCATTATGAGAAAATTTGTAGATTTTAATTCGGTTTTGTCCTTCATTTTGTAGCTTGTGAATGGCGCAAAGACTTTATTCATTTAGCTTGAGAAAATTTGTAGATTTTTAATTCCAGTTTTGTCATTCATTTTGTAACTGTGAAGTTTGTTGTTCCATATATATCCCTTTTCATACTTTTTTGTTATGAAAATGTTTAATTTTATATATGTTTCTTGTTATTTCATTATTATTTTATTAAAGTAAAAATATTGTAATCGATTAATGTTAAATGTTGTATTTCGTTAATTGTCAAAATAATTGTAATGCCTTTTTAATTTTGTTGTGATAAATGCTATTTTTTAGGTAATTAAATGAAAATTGTAATTTATAATTTTTAGTAATAAAATATTATTTAATTTTTTATTTATAAATTTGAGTAGTGATGGAATATTTAATTAAATAATTTTTGAAACCAATAAATTATTGAAAATTAAAATAAGGAAACAAAATAGATACTATTCATTTGGTGCAATTTTTGAAGATCATGATTGGAGATAGGAAAAAAAATAGTGTGAAAATTGCACTATTTTAGTGTAAAAGTTGCACCATTTTAAAGATCGTGGTTGGAGTTGCTCTGAGTAACAAGGACCATTCTTGATCAAACATGATTTTTTTAGTAGTCTAAAATTAGTCGCGCCTAGTGTATTTCGTCATCACAATCCAAAATTAAAAGTTTTCTTTTTCCCCCACCCCCCTAAAATTTGTAGAGTCCCAAGTCCAATGTAGAGATTAGGAATTTTGGATGCATTTTTTTTTTTTAACAAAATCCGTTAGTGCATTGATAAGGGGTTTATAATTATTATGGACTCTTACATATAATAGGAGTTTGCAATTCCCAAATTAGAGTGTTAAGTGTATGGTCTACTCCAATCGTGTTTGGATTAAGGCGGCCTCCATTTTTTGTACGCAAAAACAATGAGAAGAGGGTGACCTAAATATTAGTTGGTAGTTTTAAAATTATTTTTTGAGTATTTGTAAGTTGTGGATCATACAAAATATGTTGATAAAAAATATATTTGATAAATTGAAATTATAATTTAAACATTTCCAAACAAACTACGAACTAATATTTAGGTCACCCTCTTTCTCATTGTTTTTGCTTACAAAAATTGGAGGCTTCCTTAATCCAAGCACGATTGGAGTGGACCATGTGCGTCTAAAGCGAGATCTATTGAAAAAGTAGTTTAGTTAACTACTTAACTATACTATTTAACTCAAACTATCCAACTTTTTTTTACACGAGTTTGTCTAAATTCAAGCTACTTTGTGAAGATTTACCGAAATCTTTATGTTATAGAACTTGATCAAAATTAGCCAATCAACCCAAAAATCAAGAATTTGATGGACTTATATGTCAAAAATTGAAAATTTATCGCCACTTGGAGTGTTGGACCCTTTACTTCCTATTCATGAAAGCCTCCATGTCCATCATCACGTGCCTACGGTCCCCAAGGTGGTCTCCACAATGCTGGCTTCCCACACGTGTCAACAAAGATATTCCACATCATCATTTGCCATGTACCATTAGCTGTATTTGCTCCTATAAAGGGCATATTAGTAAAAACAAACACATTTCCTCTCTCCTACCCCACACATCAACCCGCAAACTGTCGGGCTTTTCAGGTTTCCACAAACAAATGGGACACAAATTCCTCGGGATTGTCCCCCAACATGGGGCCCACCACTTACAATTTCGACCGTTCGATCAACATCAATCAGGTCAATGACCCCACGAGTCAAAAAATGGTACTGCGCGTGCGTAGAAGCAGAAATGCACGTGACTTTGCTTGTATGAGTGTACAAAATTGCAGGCTCTTTCTTGACTGAAAGTGGTGTGTTTATTTGTGTGGATCTGGGGGTGGGGGTGGGGGTGGGGTGGAGTATACTTTACAGGTCATGAATCTTCACGTGGAAGGGTCTTCTTTTTTGTTTGAATGGCCCAGACCACAATTGTGCTTTAATTGCTTTTAATAATAAGTGTTTAAAGGTTTGATCGGACACTGCAAATGGTTCTTATGATATGTTCTAATTTTCTCAAGCTGCAAGGCCACATTGCATTATAGTTGTTTAGGATTTTTCATGTTAAAAGTGAGTTAAAAAATTAAAAATTACGATTAAAAAAAATTAAAATGAATTTTTAAGCTGTCAAACAAGCTCTTAGTAAAAAAAAAATTATAAATTATAAATAATATATTTTACGAAATATATAGATAAAAATTATAAATTTTACATAATGTATAGATAAAAATAATATTTAATCAACTTATAAATACTTATATGTACTTCCAAAAATAAAAACCTTTCATACGAAGAGACCGGGCAAGGCTGGACATAGGGTTTTGGGGGTGGGCTAAGTTTTCCTGAGCCAATTGTCTGAAATAACATTTTATGAAGTTCGGGTAATTTGCGGTCTTCATTTCCAACTTTTGACACTTTTATTTCTATTCTTTATTTTTTGGCACCCATATCCTCAACCTTTCTTATTTTGGTGGCTGAAGTCCCCAACCTTTGAACGTTTGGCACTTTTATCCTCATTCTTTATTTTTTGGCACCTATATCCTCAACCTTTCTTAATTTGGTGGCTGAAGTCCTCAACCTTTGAACGTTTGGCACTTTTATCCCCATTCTTCACTTTTTTGCACCTATATTCTTAACATTTCTTAATTTAGTGGTTGAAGTCTCCAACCTTTGGACTTTTGTATCATATTTTTAAATTTTTTAATTGAAACTTATGAAAAGTTTATTTAAAGTCAAGTTTTATGAGTAATTTTATCTATAAATGTTGATTTATTTAAAAAAAACTTATTTTTACAAATTTTATGAAATTTTCTTCATTTTTTTGCACCTATATCTTCATTCTTCATTTTTTTGCACTCATATCCTCAAATTGAGCATTAATCAAAATATAGTTTTCTAAATAAAATAATTTAATCTGAATAATACAATATTCAGAAAATAGGACTCGTCATCGACCCAAAAATGATAACGGGTCAAATATCAAAAGGTCGAACCAAGTCGAACCAAAGTCAACCTGATTTTAATTAAAATTCAATTTTTTGCACCCATATCCTCATTTTTCGTTTTTTTGCACCAATATCCCCAAATAGAGCATTAATCAAAATATAGTTATCTAAATAAAACTATTTATTTGAATAATACAATATTCAGAAAATAGGACTGACTATCGATCCGAAAAATAACGGGTCAATGGTCAAAAGGTCGAACCGGTTTCAATTAAAAAATTAATCTAAAAATATCATAAAATTTTTAAAAATAATTTTTTTTAAATAAACCAATATTTGTAGACAACATTACTCACAAAACTTGGCTTTAAATAGACTTTTCATAAGTTTTAATTAAAAAATTAAAAAATATGATACAAAAGTCTAAAGGTTGGAGACTTCAGCCACAAAATTAAGAAATGTTAATGATATGGGTGCAAAAAAATAAAGAATGAAGATAAAAGTGCCAAACGTTCAAAGGTTGGGGACTTCAGCCATCAAATTAAGAAATGTTGAGGATATAGGTGCCAAAAAATAAAGAATGAGGATAAAAGTGCCAAATGTTCAAAGGTTAGGGACTTCAGCCACCAAAATACGAAATGTTAAGGATATGGGTGCCAAAAAATAAAGAATGGGGATAAAAGTGCCAAAAATTTAAAAGTTGGAGATGAAGGCCGCAAATTACGCTTTTCGAAAGTAAAAGAACTAAAAAATATGGCCCAAAGTTTAAAGTGCACTAGAGCCCAATTCCTCAACATCATGGTCCACCAATGATATCACTCGGTCCATATACTGAATTTCCTCAGTTGACTTGTTTTAAAACAAGCTGTAAGATTGATATATGCAAAACATGGCCTCAGGATATAAGCGTCGTTAATTTATCTTATTTCTATGCTTCGGGTTTATAAAAAAAAAAAAAAAAAACACTAGAATAAATAAAAGTAATTATCTAAAATGCAAAAGTAATGCGTGAAATCTATGATCCATTAAAAAATTAAAAAGAATTAGAAAATACAAAACGTCGAAATGATACTAAAGAAATTTTAGAATAGAACTAAGGGTGTGTTTGATTCAAACATTTTTCATGGAAAATGTCACTTCCATGAAAAATCTTGTCAAATCAAACACTTTTATTTTCCCACTTTGTTGTTTGATTGGCGCGTGGAAAAGCAAATACATTTTACAGTGACAAACGTTTAAAGCGTGGATTTCTTCTTTCTTGGAAAAAATTTTTTTGCCAGATAGTGGAATTTATTTTCCCACTTCCATGGAAAATATTTTCATTTTCCACCTTTTTTCCATGCTACCAATCAAACACACCCTAAGATAGTTTGATGCACCAGCCACCAAGAAAGTACATTGGAGCTAAAAGAAGTTAACAATGTCATTAGACATCTTAACCCTAATTAGTAGGGCTCATCTCCTATCCACTTATAATACTCACGCTGATGTGACATCACATGATTAGTTTACCAATGTGATATCACATCAGCGTAGGTATTATAAGTGGGTAAGAGATCAGCCATACCCCAATTAGTTTTGTTTAATATTATTAGTTTACCAATGTGATATCACATCAGCGTAGGTATTATAAGTGGATAAGAGATCAGCCATACCCCAATTAGCTTTGTTTAATATTTGAGCGAGCCATTTTGGAAAACAACGTCATTAATTGAGTTGGTCTATATTTAGAAACATAATCATTATGAGTAATAATTAGGATTAGACAATTAGTTAATCTTTCCTAATGGGAACAAAACGTGTCGTGCTATGTTTGGTAAATATTTTTTTTAAATTATAAACAGTAGATTATACAAAATGTGTAGATAAAAAGTGAATAAATTTTTGCATTATACAAAATATGTGGATAAAAATAATATTTGACCAGTTTAAAAATACTTATAAATATTGACAAACATACTCATAAGTCATTTATCTCCTTTCTATTCAGTTGCCTCAAAACTTTTATAATCATAAATTCGTTGCGATATAAAATTTGTTTTAAAATATTGTGTCAACTCATTTTTAATTTAATATACGAGCCTAGGTTAGAAGAGACTTGCCCCAATATTCGCCTCCGACTTTGTAGGTCCTCTTTAGTTAAAAATAAGTAGAAAATGTATTGAATTTGGTAACTATTCAATTTAAAACTAGTCGAATACGATTTCGCACTTTTTGCACATATCTCACACTTAATTTGGCAAAATAGATAACGAACATCACATCTCTAATTTAGTACGGATCATTTGCTTTGGTTTTGGTACATCTCGTGTAACGGTTCTAGGTGTTTGATTTTTATGGATTAACGAAAAAAATATAATTTGTAAATCTGGTATGGGGCGTGTTAGGTTTTGATGGTTTTTGTTTCTTGTGTGTGAGTGGACAGAAAAACATTGAGTACTTGTATTGGAATTGAAACAACATATTTTTTTAGACCATCCGATCCTTTAACCTTTACATTTACTAAAGATAGCATGGAGAACTTCCTAATATCACTTTGAAAAAGTAGCACCACAAAAGAAGAGGGACAAAATCCTATTTGCATCTCGAATTTCACTACAAAGATATTGGGACAGTAACATTATATTAGCAAATCCGGAATTGTCTTTTATAAGATTATAAGTACATAATATGTAATGGTCAAGGATCTTGTGAATCTACTTTTCAGCTTCCAATTTTTGCTCAAATCAATAGATATACAAAATTTTAATTGTTTGATAAAGTAAAGACATGAATACTGAAGCAACAAATTTATCAATCTTTGTGGGTACATTTTTCCATAAAGTGACCTTCCTAAACATATACATGTACTTTCATGCATGTCACATGTGCTCTCCGGAATGCATAGGCTACGTTGTCTATACATTTCAACCATAAAAGTTTTCAAAACCTTGTCATAAAAAAAAAAAAAAAAAAAACAGATTAATCTAAATTTTTCTTTTAATTTCAATTTTCTTTTCAAGATTTTCATTGTTGTTCTAATATTCGTATGAACTAGCTAGATTCAAGGAATGTTGAATAATCGAATATGTAGATTTTGTATTGATTTTCTTCGAATTCATATGTGATTAATATTATTGAAACTAAATGATCATTCAAATTATCAGATGAAAAGTCAATAATTTTAAATTATTAGATTAACGAGCAATAGTTTCAAATTGAAATGATTGAGATTTGGGTAAATTGATATGGTAGATTGCATATTGGTCACTGATATTCGAAGATATTTAAAATGTATAGTTCCAGTGAATGAATTTTATAGGTTGATTAGTATTTTTCATAATATTAAAATCCACCAATATATTTTAATTTCCTAAAGATAAATAGGTTGAGGTCCTAATTAAAAAAAAAAAAAAAACTTTGGAAAATGACTGGATTTGATTGCATATTTGTAAGTTGGGCTGAGAAGGCTGCTAATTGGGCCGAACTATACTTGACCAATATGGCTGCTTCGTGGATAAGCCCAAGTGAAGATCCAAAAGTGGGTTCCATTCAGGAAGATGCCAAACAATCATCCGATCCATTTGAATACATTACCAGTGCCAAATAAGCCCAGTTATGTTTAATTCTGAGTAAAGTGTGTAAATTGTCTGAACAGAGGTCATAGGCGTGGGTCAAGGAGAAAGAGAGGTGTAGAGTGTGACAAAAGAGAATTGAATGAGAATATATAAAGGCCAAAATAGCTTTGCAGATAGAAACAAAAAAAACAGATACAGACACCATTTTCTTACTCATCCTATACCACCTTTAATAGCAGACAATGGAGTTATTTAGAAAAAAGGGTTTCTTTGATTTGACGGATCATTAAAGAGATTCATGGACAAAATATATATGTATCTGTATGAATGTATATTGTATATGAATTCTGATCTACTGCCCCCAGGTGGGCATTAGATGTTGCCCACATGCTGATTTGGGGCAGTAGATCGGTCTATATGTATATTGTATATATATTATTTTACTGTCTTATTATATGCAAAGAACATAATACCTTTTAAAGTACAAAACACAGGTTACAGGTGTATAATTTTCTTAAATTTATAAAACTTGAAATTTTATGATGTGCAGAATTTAATGTTAAAAATGAAAAAGACAAACTATTAATATATACGTATGAAGGAAGCGCGATTATAGGCAGTAGATTCATGCAATGCAACCAATTAATTGAAGTTGGAGAAAAGCATTGGATACCACGTTCCACGTAGTACGTAGCGCATGCAAGCTGCGTACAACATATATCTTTGAAATGACATAAATAAATATATAATAATCTGTCTGTATATGTATATATATATATGTGCGTGTGTATGTCTATACATGTAAATTATGTATTAAGCTATGAAGTTCTATTTTAAAATATCAAAATAAGTTGTATTGTATATTTATTTTATCTTCATTTAATTTAAGATTTATTCTTAACATGTTTAGCAAGCTAGCTTAATGAATTTTGGTACTCCATTCATTTCACAAACATATACTTACTTTCATTTTCACACATTAATAAAATGTAATTATTATAATTAAAACAACTAATTTTACTTACATTTTTTCAAATATACTGTTAGTCCATATTTGTTGATAACAAAACACATTAAAAATGTGCGTATTAAAAAATAAAAAAATTAACTATACTATAAACAAGAAGAGTAGACTATAATTTGGGATAGATGAATAAAAAAAAGTAATACTATCTTAGTGGGAACCCGATATTATATTAAACCTATGTTTGACTCCTATTTTTTAAAATTTATTTTTCTCATAACTCATTTTTAATTACACATATCACAAGAGTTACAACTTTTATTAAAATATTTTAAAATTTTAGTTTTTATCTACACCAAATAAATTCTAAGACTAAAAATTTCATCTTAAAATATAAATTTTATTAAAACTAATAGAGAAACGTTCTAAGCGAAATTTAGCCATGACATTATCAATGCAAATGGACAAGGAAATGACTCATTTACCGCAACAAATTTGACAGTGATAAGACAATATAGACCAATAGAGTACTGGGTGGGCTCGCTTCCCACTGATCTATATACATACAATACATACATGACATAATATAAAAATATTATGTCTCTCTCTCTCTCTCTCTGGATCATGGAATTTGAGTCTCCCGAGGCAAGAAAAAGTGTAGCAGAGCTTTGAAGAGGCCAAAAAGATTTGCATTTTGTGTTCTTGTTTGTAGTTTTATACTCTCCTTTTTCCTACTGAAAGAAGTGAGGTTTCTTTATAATTATTATGGTAATTGAGATTCTAATTTTCACCTTTGAATGTAGATAAATTTATTTTCTATTTCTCTTCATTCAGAATGATCGCTCCCATTTGTCCTTGATTTCCCAGAAAATAAGTTGAAAATTTTACTGCAGTTTGGGATTTGCAGAAACTCATTTCATGGAATTTGTAACAAGTTTTGTGTGGATTCAAAACTACAGCAAGAAGCAATGCAGAAGCCTATTCAAGAAAATGGGTGCAGCAATGAAGAAGGTAGTCAAGAAGGGACGCAAACACCAATTTATTTTCCAGTATGATCCCTCAAGTTATGCCCTCAACTTTGATGACGGTTTACAAGAATTGGGCGACAGAGAAAGTGTTTCTTACCAAGATTGTTCCAAGAATACAGCTATTTGGATATATGTTATTTGGGCTGATATATAGCTTTTGTTTTTCTGGTCCACGTGGAGCTATAGTCGATCTCACGTACGAATAATGTCCTATTGTTGTTCTTCCCATTATTGCCAATGCTAATGAAGTTCTTGTTTCAGTTTCAAATAAGCATTTTTTTAAATTATGTTCTGTTAATAGACCAGAATAACTGCATTATACTTGTACTTGATAACCATTCTTCAGAGTTTTTTTTTTTTTTTTTTTGGTATTTTAGATAACAAGCTCTTTATTTTTAACATTTCATTTTACTTTTTTTAAATATTTATTATTTTTTTCTATATTTTATTTTGATACACTTTATTCCTAATTATCATATAATTTTCTTCTATATTATTTTCTATATACTATTTAATTTAGTCATATGAGTATTGAAAGTTAGAATTCTTTGAATGCATTTAATTATAGAGTCACTCTCTAATTTAAAATTTTAGAGAACATGTATAAATTTAGAATGAAGTACTCCAACAACCTCTTTATTTTTTAATACTTCACTTTATTTCTTCGAATAAGTATTTATTATTTTTTCTTATATTTTATTTTGACATGCTTCTCTCTTAATTACTTACTATATACACACTCTATTTTAGTAAGTTAATTTCAGTATAATTTTAATGGTTGACTCTCTAAAATAGAAAAGCATCTAAATAATTTTAAAAATACCTTGAAAATGCTCTAATACATGGCTCTTCAGATTGAAAAATGTCAACTTTTAATTATTTCTAAACCAAATGCCCAATTTAACTTCATTGAAAATAGTGTTCACCACCTCTGTCATCTTGTCCCTCACTCCTACCCTGTATCCTATTCCTATCCCTCAGCGTTCCCTCCCCCCCTCCTCTGGCTCGCCAAAGTCCTCGGCTCTACTATTATTTCAAAAACCAAGCTCCCGAGCAAAAGGTCGAGACGACTAGAGAGCAACTCAGTGGGGAGAGCGGTCTACAAAATTAGTGAGGCTACTTTTCATTCTGTCTTCTTAAACAAATTTCACAATCAGCAGCTATTTCCTTACAACAGAATGAGATTAACACCACTCTCTACCTGAGCTGATAGTAAATAATGATATCCACTGATTTAGACGAGGAAAATGGGATGAAATAAAGAAACTTCCGATCTATTTTACATCAGAAACCAAATAATTCCATAATTCAAATCATCTATACATATAGTAATGTTGGCATTAATCTTTCCTAGCAGAGAAGCTGAGCAACCTACACGGCACAGATTTTCATTTAAAACAGCATATCTAAATGACTAATCACAGTGTCTTCCACATAAGGGTACAGGGTTTTCGAGCTTTCCATTATCTATTTCAACTGGAAGAACGAGGTAAAGTTTGTCCTTTCAAACAGCAGGATCTTCAAGTGCAGCGGTAGATAAATTGCTTATTCGAGGATACGCAGCTTTCTCATCAAGCTGGTTTTGTGCCCATATCAGCATCTTCAATATGCTTGGAAGCTTTGGATCTGTGATCGTCATAAACACCAATGGTTTGTTTCGTAAGACAGACACACAAAAAACAGAGCATGTTACAATCTTATCTATTGTAGTGTAATCATGTGTAATCATGTCCACTACTGCATAACAAACACGCCCAATTGTAAAGTTTGAAATTTCAAGTGTGGTAAGAAACGTATTTTGAAAACTTTGCAATGACAGCAAAATCACATCACCACATCAGTAATTCAATGCAGGTATATGAAATGAGAAATCGTCTACTCTTTATGGCAAGCCACTAAGTAGAAAAGAATGGTGCCCAGGCACACCATTTCAGAAATATACTTTCTTGGTGATAAATGACAATGTTGTACACTAGTTCTCCTGCTATTGATAAGAAAGATGAAATATACATAGCTTGAACATGTTGCAATTTCCTAATCTCTCTTGGCAGCATATGTATTCCACATATATGCTGGAAAGAGCATAAAATGGAGAGACTAGGCCAGCAAAAAGTTTCAAAAGTATTCTCACTTATGGCATCAGTGTAGCCAGGGACAGATGCCCCTAAATTCGGTACGCTATTTACCAAACTCATGCTTGCAAGTTGCAAACTTTATACTTCATACCAAAGCCGCGAGAGTAGCCATGGATTTTGACAGGCTTCTTGTAAAAATTTGTTTGTATTTTTTGTTTTTTCAAAAATTAAAATATATATTACTTTTTTTCAACATTTATATAAATTACTCTTTTAATCAAATATTACACATCTATAAGCATATCTAACTAATAGTTCAAAAACTAAAGTTACGCAACATAACAAATTATAATCCCAAAATCACATATAATGCAATTCAAGGACCAAATACAATCAAAATTTCATATAATACAAAAAAACCAAAAGTTAAATAAAATAAAACATAAATTGCAATTTAAGGAAAGATGAATTATATTCCAATACTATAAATAAGGAATATAACAAGCCGAGAATCAATACCAAGTTAAACATATAGATTACTTAAGGTACTTGCAACCTAAATTTGGTACTCTAATTAGTAGTGCAGAAGTGCATAACATGATTTTTGGTATCAATCAAAATATAATATCAAATATCATATTTGAATATATGTTCTATGTCATTTTAGAAAGCCCAAGTTACTTGAACGTTTCCAGGATCTACTAATCAATCTATTGTCCGCTTATATTAAAATCCAAGAATGAAGTTTTGGAAATGCAACTTTTTTGGAGTTTTTAAAACCAAATTCTTTATTCAGACCGCAGATTCTGAAAGAAAAGCAAGATCATCATCAAATGTCTAAGCACTTCCAGATGTGGGTAATAGGTGACCACGCATCTTCCAACAATGGCTGATTCATGAAGAGTAACGACCATTGTAATTTCCAAGCAATCAAATAAATTTGAAGCTCAGTGAACACACTCTACTTTCATATTGATTCAGCGAACAACTGGAGGCATGATAAAAGAATCCCAGAAACATCTTAGTTCAGACGGCACAATCTCTAAAGTTTATAAAACTACCTCACTGCAGATATTGTATTGAATTATCAATCAAACAACACAGAACCTTGCCAGCTACAAGATTGCAAATGATTTTTAAAATACGGGAATAGAAAATTTATCTATATAGTAAGGGAATACAGGTCCAGATCCCATCAATTACTATTCTCTGTTTCCCAATCATGCTTGCTTTGTTAACAGTTTTCTTGCTTTTCAATACATTAAATGGAGGTACACAGGATTTGGAGGACTGATCAAGGTTCAAGCGGATTATAGTTCAAGATTCTCATGTTAAAAATGTAAGTGTATGACATTGTATTTGAGAATCTTTCCACATGAGTGTTGCTAGAACATATGATTAGCCAAGAAAACCAGGTCTTTAAACTGGAGATTTGGAAATGGAAACTGATATGATCCTTATTCAGTAAGTGGGGCGCTATACCTTAAAATACTCATCTAAAGCTGTATTAAAAATATTCATCTTTCCTTAAATGCCATCAATCACAACTCGGAAAATATTTGTAGAACAAGTACCCACGTAACCCACCTTTTTCATGGCTTTGGCTGGTAAGGATGGCTGCATTCACCTCACTAGCAGTCTTCATACGCTGTGATACATCAAGCAGCTCACCAACTGGACATCTGGTAACATCTTCAAAAGCAAGCAACGCCACAGTCCTCTCCAATTCTTCTAAAAAGCTTTGCTGAACTCGTGATAGAATGAATATTAGAAACAAAGATTGCAACATAAATGTCCAAGAAACTTTCTTTCAACACGGTAGAAAGGTGGGTACATTTGATCCAACGTATGCAAGACATATTCCAAAACATAAAACTAGGTACTAGCATTAGTTTCATTGACACGGATCACAATAGAGTAGGCATTAAAGAAGTAAAAAAATTTACGTTCTCCTCTCCTCTGGGAGCAAGTTCCTCTTGAGCAAATTCCAAAGCCTCGTCTACTTTTCCATTCCTTATTAGTTCTATCAACCTTTGCTGTTGGAGATGGAAAAATAATTGGGGATTTGTATCCAGTATCTGCATTCAAAATTTTCAAATGACACCACTTTTGAATTAAAATGCTAAGCCTCCCAAGCAATTCCAATGGAGTAATTTGTCGACTTCTAATAGATACTTTTCCTAGTGATAATGACGAAAAGAAACACAAGAGGCGGACTACCAGACCTCAGGATTCAAATCATTAACTTTGTCGATTGCATCCTCCACATGACCAGACTGCACCGCCTTCTTAACGGCCATACGATCTGTGATAGTTGCAAGATCTATATCTGCTATTTATCCGTAAGGAAAACCACATATATTTCTTAAAACTAAATTGAAACAAAAAAAAAAACCGCTAGAATGAAAACAAAAAACAAGCCTATCTGTAAATTTGGATATGAAAAAATTAAGAGGATACGCTCTGTCCCAGATTCCAATCTGAATCTTTCTGCAGCTTCCACGTAACCCTCGGTAACTAGAAAATTCATCACCAACCTATTCATGTCCTCTTTTCTAATTTTTACATCATTGAGCCTTTTTTCCCAGTCTTCCTTCGTTATAACTTTCTTGGTAGCCTGTGAAATTAAACAAATTTCAGAAAAAAAAAAAATGACCCCAGAATGTTCATTGTAAATCATCATACTCAAAACCCTAACTTAAAAGAAGACATTTCTTGTCTTCCAACGCATACAAATAAATGTCTAACAAGCATTATTGAGATACGTGAATTTACTAATAGTAATCAAACTACGCAAGCACTAACAAGAAAAGCTTTATTTTTTTCAGTTTGCCCAAAGAAAATAAAAGAAAAGGGGAGCAAATTATAGCGAATAAATTAAAATCCATACACTGATATTGATCTTATTAATAAATTAAAATCCATACACTGATCGTGAGCTTATTAAATATAAACATCATCACCAGTGATCAATAAAGCAAATAATAATCGTAAAATCGGACAAGAATTAATTGAACTCGGAAAATGAAATGAATTAAAACAACAATTCCAATAAGATTATTTCATTTTTCGTTTTTGAATTTGGGTTTTGCTTTCTCCAAGTTGTGGGAAAAAGGGGATGCTAGGGTTATTACCATGGCTTGGATTTCAGCGAGTTGGCGAATGACAGACAAGAACAATGACATCAGTGTTAAATTTACAAATTGTTTGGTTGAAAACTTGAAATTAGTGAAGTGGCCATTAGTGAAATTAACCCATCACGAAAAGAGAGCGGAAAGAAGAAAGTATTTTTTTATTATACAAATTGTAGTTAATTTCACTCTAATGGTAAAAAAGTAGTAAAATTTTAAATTAATTATTAAACAAAAATACTTTAATAAACAATTAAAAATTAAAAATTGGGATTGGACTCCTCAACTTTTCGTGTGTGGATATGGGTCTTTAACTTTTAACTTTTAAAAGTGAAATTATGCATCTCCAATCTGTTTAAATTTAAGTATTTGGATATCTGCATCATCGAAACGATCAACATGGATAATAAAACTGCATGCGATCTCCACATAATTAAAAGTTGGAGGGTAGAATTGTTAAACCACTTAATATTTTTCTTCAATTCAACTAAAAGTTATATATAATTTTAATATTTATATTGACAGATTTAGTACCGTGAGGACATATATTCACGTATTTTTATAGGTCAAGGAGTCATAACTTTATATTTGAAGATTGATGACTCATAACTATACCATGTGGGAGTCCAGTCCTAATTTTCCATGCAAAATTTCACTTGAGCTTCATTGATCATAAGTGAAGTTACTCTTTTGTTGTTGGTCCGAGGTCTGGCTAGGACGTTTGTAGTGACTCGATAAGTGTCGAGGCAAAAAAGTTGATTGTGTACTTGTAAATGTTGTAATGAGTACAACAATAGAGTATTGGTTAGTCTTGCTAGAAAGGACAAAAGTCACAAAAAAAAAAATTCATCCAAGCTTATGTAGTGATATGTGGGTAGAGTTTGCAAATGGGTCGACAGCCCGCTAGGGTAGAGGGTCGGGTCGGGTCGGGTCGGGTCGGGTCGGGTCGGCCCAACCCAGTCCATTAGAATAGAGTCACACTTGAAAACTAGATCGGGTTGGCCCAGTACAATTTTATACGGGCCAAAAATATGCTAGCCCAACCCAATCCATTTGGCGAACCCGGTCTTAATTCTATTTTTTCTCTCTTTTTAAAATATATTTTTTATACAATCTAATAAATTGCATTTAATATAATCTTAGTTGTCATGTTTAATTTGACGTACCAATTTACGTCAATAATATAGAGTATTGATCATTAATACATCCACACACAAGACACAATTGATGTATAATTAATATTGGTAATTTTTCAAGAATTAAAGGGGTCAACTTAAAGTCAGCTTTTGTTTTAAATTTTTCAATGTCTCGTAGCATGAAACACGGTAACCCTTCTTAATTAACTCCATATGCTAATAGAGAATGCAATTACACAGGCTGGATATGTATATTTTAAGATTTTTAAAGTAATTAATTTATAAAATTGGGACTCTCATGTATGAATCAATAGATAAACATCAATTTTCTTTCAAAATAATAATGTTTTTTGGTTAATTGTAAATTATTTCTTGACACTTTTTTCTAAAATTTAAATAGTAAAAGTATGTTAGTCTTATTGCTTTGAGATATAAGCATGTTTGGCTTAAATTAAAATATTTACTTCTTAAGTAAATTTAAAATAAATAATTTACTTGTCACACTAAACATAATTTGGATTGAAACTTGAATTAAACTAAATTTTAATTAAATCTAAACAATTTTATGTTGGAGCTTGGAATTCTTGGACTAATGTTTCAAAAAAATACAATTTAAGTTAGAGACTTGGACTTAAGTTATTTTATATTGATATTATTTGGATTATGAATTGAAAATAAGTGATTAGCGTTGAAGAGCAAAAAAAATTTTTTTGCCTTCTAGCCGAGCTGGGCCATATAGGCCCGGTTTCGTTTGGACCAGGGCCAGCTCAACTCAAATTCGAGTTATATAAACCGACCACCTCTATATGTGAGTGAGAGTTGTAATCATAAACGAAACAAGAGTCGAAATCACACCGTGAAAATGACTTTCTTGTACCAAAAGTGATTTGGATACTTATTAACTTACAACATTAATTCATAATTAAACATTACAAGTGGCAATTTCTAACTGTTATACTCTAAAACATATTATGTTAAGTTTGCACTGTTACTATAAAAACATATTATATGTTAAGTTCGCATAGGCGAAGCAAAAAAAAAAAATCTACAAACGAGACTCGCATATAATGTGCAATTATACTTTAACTCTTGTGTTTTCAGAAATTGTTAGTTTATAAATGTCAACAAATTAGGAGAATTTAGAAAAGTGGCGAAAAACAAAGGTCGATTTTGAAAAATTATAATTTTTAATAACATTTGTAAAAATGGTAATTTTTATATGCGAAAAGTCATATATATCATTTACAAAAAGGCTAATTACACTTACAGTCTCTAATTTGTGTGAATTAGCAAAAGGATAAAGATGAAATCTGCGAACAAAATTGTATGGAAATGAAATTGTTACAAAAGTAAAAGAATAGAGACTATACGTATAATTAACCTTTTACAAAAATTGCATGTTCCTCTTTTTAACTTTTAAGTGAAGCTATCTACCGTTTTTTTCCTTTAGTTCAATTGTCATTATCATTTCGATGGTTTTTTTTATTTTTACCGACGAACAAGTGTCGTTTTTTTAACAAACATTTAAACTATCATTTTTTCAACTGTCATTTTTTTTTACAGAGAGTTGAACTTTCAGTCGTTTGAACAATTCTACTATCATTTCCACAATCGTCTTCAACAACATTTCTTCTTTCTCCTTTAACCACATATCAACTCAGCTTCTTTCAACAACGTTTTTGCAACTATATTTAAAAAAAAAAAAAATCAACGGGAGTTGTATCTAAATACAAATTCAAACTAATTTACCACAAAATTTTAGATTTTTTTTCGTTTATAACCTAAATCAATCTATCAAAAAACTAATTTAGAGCATTTTCAATGCAACATTGAGATTGTTGTACATGTGGCAAATAAAATAAAAACGGAGATAAGAGCATCTCCAATGAGATTGTGGATTGGATAAATTGTGGTCTAATAACACAAGAGAGAAAATATAGATAAATTACAAAAAATTAAATATATGATGATTAACACACATTCCAATATAAACAAATTATAAAAAATTAAATAAAAAAAGTTTAACACATATTTCGATAAACATAAATGATAACAAAAAATAGATGTCTAGCACACCGTCCACGGTTGCATTGCATATGCTCTTACATGAGTTGGGTGGAGGCATGAGTGATTTTTTTTTTTTTTTTGGTTGTTAAATCTTGTTGTAGATCTGATTTTTGTGGAATTATATTTAACAAATTTTAATAGGATACGTTAATATTTTAGGTAGTTGATTGAAAGTATTTTTGTCCAAAATAAATACAAATAGTCGTTATTCTAATTGTTTTCAAGGCTTGTTTAATTTCAAAATAACCACCTACAAATTAACATTTTCTATAATTTCCTCAACAAATCATATATTCCGTGATTCACGTGGCGGGGCAGGGCGGCCAACTGTCCTGCGAAATTTATTTATTTATTTTTAAATTGAAAATAATAAAAAAAAAGAAATAATTTTTTAAAAAAATATTTGTAGCAAACAAAACAAAACAAAAATCAAGATTGAGATTGTGGTATAGTGATTGAGATTTGTAGTTTATAACTTCAACCCAAGTTCGATTATTTTTTAGTCTATTTATAGCAAAATTTTAATTTGTATTATATTTTATGATTTTACAGGAAAAAAAAAAAATTGGACGGGGGCGGGTTGCGGGGCAGAGCTGCCCCGAACTCGTCCCTATTATTCGAATAAGGGGGGTGGGACGAGAGATGGGACGGGACGGGACGGGTTCGGGGTGGCGTATTTTGTTGCCATCCTTAAATTGGGTTGGAGCAGGTGAGGCATACTCGGCCTTTTAAGGTCAAATTCTGTAGCACTTGGGGTGCAATATTTTGGGCCAAATTATTGAATTCAAGAAGACAACTAATTATGGGCCTAGTAATGTATCCATTGGGCCTTTTCTAAGCAGATGGATGTTACGTTCATCAATTGGATCCAAAGGGGGAATAAAATTGAGAAAAATTGATAGATACAAATATTTAATTTTGTATTTTGATAAATGACAAAATTAACAAAAAATTGGAAGAATCAGCCATAAATTATAAAAAATCAGGTGTTTCACTTATCTTCTACATATTATTTAACAATAATAATTAAAGCAATATTATTTAGATAAAGATAAGATTTTGTAACCGATATTTAAATAGAACGTAAGATAAACATGTGATATAAGTATATAATTATATTATCTCTCATCAAAATCTATTTATAAAATTTAAAATTAGTTACTATCATGTTTCACAATCAAAAAAATCTGGTTCGTAGAGAGAGAAAAAAACAAATAATACGTCTGTGACTCAAGAAATACATTGTGACCTGAATTTGAAAAATTGTGACTCGCAATTCTGAATTGATATTGCTGCTATCTGATGTCTGTCTGCGTATGAATGAAACAAATTCTGGTATGTGAATGAGATAATTCAATAATTTATATTCATATTTGTTTTTATTTCTGATTTTTATAATTTAATTATATATAGTAATAATGATTGAATTACTATATATAATTAAATTTATAATAATGATTTCTGATTTTGTGTGTCATTTATCATGATTATCAAGTATTAGTATGTGACTGATTATCTTGTGGTAGTTTGTGACCTAGTAATTTGGTATATGCTTGTCAAAAACTATCTGGTAATGGTTTCAAACAGTTGTGACATGTTGTTATGGTTTAGTTTAAAAGAATAATGCTATTTGCAGTCGCTCGCTATCGGTAGTCGTCATACGTGGCATTATTCAATTGGAAGAATTATTTACTTTAATTAAGTAATATATTTATAGCCATTTATTATGAATAATTCATCCAATTGAATAATGACACATATAATGACTACTGGTGGTGAGCGACTGCAAATAGCATTACTCGATAAATTTTGTGATCCATTTCATGTTGTTGTGACTTTAATTTCATGTTAAGTTTTTTAACAATGTTGTTCGGTTGATAGTTTGTGACATCGTAATCTGGTGTATTTTTGTCCCTGGTTATCTGGTTTTAATTTCTGACTATTGTTGCTTGCTATAATTTGTGATTGTGGATGTGATTTTGATTTTCATGTTAAGAATATGATAACTGATGTTATGATGTAGTTTGTGACCTAGTAATCAGGTGTATGTTTGTCACTAGTCATCTAATTATATTTTGTGAATGTTGTGGCCTATTCTTATGGTTTAATAATTGATTATGAATTGTGTGACCAAATACGTGTGACTGTGACTTTACTTTCATGTTAAGTATTTGATGATTACTTATATGGTTAAATATTTAATTACTACTGTTTTGATTATATAAAAAAATGTGATCACAAAATAATACTTAGTGTTACTACATAAGCAAAAATATACTTGATTATCTTAAATAATACTTAGTGTGACTACACATATTGTGATAATTTTTTGAGACTATCTACTTGTCACATGCGATTAACAAAAAAGATTGAATGTTGTTATTGGATTCCGATACGTGACTGTTAAAATTGGAATCAGTTAGATGTGTGGCTAAGGTATATATTGATTTAATTTCAAAAATAAAACATTATTTGTTACTGATTTTTTTAGTCTTTTGAGATATTTTGACATTCCAATTTTTCCATTTTGCGGTAATTGAGTACACTAGCATTTACTTGTGTTACGGAGAATAATGGATTGAAAATAATAAATATACGGGGTCCAACATGATGGGTATCTTGGTCCCACAAAATTATACGTACAAACAACTCATTGATAGTTAGATCCAGAAGTGGTCGCAGTTACAATACATTATAAGGTTAGAGAAAAATTACCTCCAATAAGAATATCTAGCAACAACAAGGTATATTGTTATCTGAATTTTAAGATGATTGAAAATGACCATTCTAGATTTTCATTATGCATTGATGTTGCAACAGTAAAGAATGGTCACAGTAGAGAAAATGTTTGCGATATTCAGTATACCAGTACATATATAATAATGGTAATGCCAGTAAAGCTTTCCTCGCTACATCATATTACTTCTGACATTTGTACATCCGTAGAAAAAGTTGAGGAATTCATTCATGAACAGCAAGAAGCAATAATTTCAACCCCCGATGCCAATGAAATAATAATTGAGAAATTATTTCGAAATAAGGAGGTTGTTAAGATAAGCGTCTCTCTTCGATTTTGAAACTCTCTTCGATTATCCTTGTTTCGATTTTGAAACTCTCTTCGCGGATGATGAAAGAAACTCCTCCATGCGAATGATGATGCAGTTGGGTCAGTTTGTTATGTGTTTGGCAGTGACAAAAGTTTTGAATTCTACAATATGTTTTTCTCAACAACCAGTTCCTAATTATTATGAAAGATAAATACAAATATTGATAATAAGTCGTTTTATTATTCATTAAATATTTAATTAATTAGTTGGATTTTAATTTATTAATTAAAATAATACCTGATTCTTCAATAAATATATTGTTAACCTAGTTTGTCAAAATTAAAATATAAATGTAGTGTTAAGCCGAATTATCTCAATAAAATTTGGATCAATCAGGTATGGGCGGCCAGACTTATAAATCTGGCACAATGGACAAGATCTTGTGGGCCGTGTGTATTTTAGAGGAAATTATACCATATTCTTTTAGAAATAATTATAATATTCTAAATATTGTCATTTAATATTAAGAATATTGTATATTGTATATTATTTTATATAATATTAAATTAAAGTAGTTTGAGAAATATGGAAATCAGTTTTATCAACGATCTTACAATCTAGCTCTCAAAATTCAAAATGAATCTCTGAATTGCAGTCATTTTTTTTTTCGAATAAAGCCCCAAAATTGTAGGTATGATCAATATAACCGAATTTCATCCATTGTCATCTTTATCAGGAGGTTGAATCTCATAAATCGAAGAAAAAATATTCACAATTTTCTCAATTGTCGTCTTCGTCGGAATTTTCTCCATTGTCGTGTTTGCCCGCGCATCAAATATTCAACCTGTTGACGTCGGAATCTGCAACGTCCACGTGTCAACAGATCTTCAGTCACTCCTCTGCCAACCTGTATGTTACCTACACACTCAGACGACCGTTAGGCACCAAGATCTTTGGAGAAAAAGGGTCTAACGATCGTTGGTACTCCGACTATCTAGTCAACTGCCGGTATATAGGAATAATACACGGGGGAGGTAAGTAATTGGGTGTGGGAAAGACAAGCAGGCAGAAGTTTGAGCAGAGTTTAAGGTGGGATTCAAGTGCAAAAAGAGCGTACCTTGGAACAACTGAAGACGTTGTATTTATAGCGCAAAAGTCCTGATTGATTTAGGAAACAAATCAATCAGATACTCGATCGGATCCTCCTTCCTTATGGGATAAAGATCATCCGTTACCCATGCAATCTCCGAGATTATTTTCCTTCTTCGAGTTTATCACATTGCCTGAGTTTAGGAGATTACGATTTGATTTTCTTGTGAGGATCCGTGTGCCAATCCAACTCAATCTTTCTTTAATTATTTCTCTTGTCATTCCAAAGATACTGCGTCTTTGTCGCTAGTTATAATTGATCTGACGAAGCTGGCGAGGCCCCTGGTCGGCCGCGTGAGTGTCAAGGCCCTCCCCGGACCCCGCGACATTCTAGCTGCTGAGAAGGCTAAGGCGTTCGATGGGCCTACGAGGCCCTTTTCAGAATTTACGAGGCCCTTGCTGGGCTCAGATGGGGCTCTTGATGGGTCCAGATGGGGCTCTTGCTGACGTGGAGGCCCTATCAGAATCATGTGGTAACAATAGTCCTCCAAGTCCAAACCTATTATTCATAATAGGCATGGGACTTTGAGAGCAAAAAGAATAATTTTGACTGAAGAAAATTCGGTGTCCACGGGTTCTGCGGAACGTGGTCCTCGCGCATTTAATTACAAGAATTCAACTTACCCAGTATAGTCTCCCAAGTCCGAGGTCGAACATTCATGACAGGCGAGGGCTTCAGGAGACGTGGCCGCAGTTGGTGTGATACTGTCAATCAAGGCTGTCAATCCGTGGCCAGGCAATCATGAGTGAGAGAATGTACGTATTTAATGCAATGGCGCGTGGCGAACAACGCGGGCACTGTCGTTTTACGAAACGCTTGGGGTTCCGTTTCCCGCCTATTGTCCATGCTGAAACACGCGTCCACCATCCGACGGTCCAGATATAACGCGTGGAAGTTGGACGGTGGGGATTGGGATGCCTTAACCTATAAAGTATGACGTCTTCCCTCCCTACAACTTCTTCTCGTTTTAGTGCTCACTGTGAATGTTGTGGATGCTCTGCTAGTAATCCAGAAGATCCAGGTGTGGGTGCCGTTCCGACTGCATTTCAGAGGTAAGCGCGCCGAGAGTTGCCGTGATTAGTTTCATTGGTTGCTTTTGTGATTATTTTCTGGTTCCATATTGTGGGGATTATACCTTGTTGCGTGTGTCGGCGACAACAAGGGTATCAACTTACGGGGTAGAGAAATGTTTGAAATATCGTCCGAAAACGACGACTCACAGAATCAATCGGACGCCCAAACAAACCCTAGCATTCGGGGTGAGTCACCAACATCTTTTTCATCATCTTCCTCCTCTGAGGCCGTAGGGAAAGTCAATCAGGTGCCTTTAGCCGAAGTCCCGTCGGCTCCGTCCACAAGTGGGAGGGAGGCACGTCCATCCGGCCCGTCTGAAGAGACCACGGAAAAAGGAAGGTCAGACGCCGGGGTGCTTGAGATGAGGGGGTCGCTTGATAAGAGGGATGCCCCGGCAGCCAAGGCGCTTGACGAGGAGCTTAGGCGATCGGCCACCGAATCATCCATGGCGCGCTCGAGGATCGTCGAGGGAGAATTAGAAGATATACGGCTATCATATGATATTCCTGCATCTGTAAAACTTAAGGCTCCGAGCCCCAGGAAGCGTCGCGACGATCATCACGGAAGGATTTGTTGCGATTCTGAACTGCGATGCAAAGCAAAGGCCTTCGCCTGCCAATGCATCATTTCTTTCGCAAGGTTCTGAAGGATTGGAATCTGGCCCCTTGCCAGATAACACCGAATGGTTGGGGGCAGATGGTGGCCTCGTATATTTTGTGGAGTGTTGTCGAAGCTGGAGAAAACCTAACCTCGAGGGAGTTTGAGTCAATATACTGACCTTGCCGCTCCGTGGTTGGTATAACATTTCTCTTGGTAGGGGCGAGAAATGGGGACGGCCACCGGCTACCCAACAAAGTTTATAACTGGAAGGAGAGGTTCATCTTTATAGGCGGCGAATGAGAATTTATACCAGGGGACCCTCTTCCCATGTGTCTATTCCTCGCCAATTCGGGAAACTTGGTATATACCGTCGCATTTGTATGGAATTTTCATCACAGTCCCTGACTTAATATATTCCTTGCTTTTGCAGATTTTGGAAAGCCACCCATCCCGAAGAGGGGCCAAGGAGAGCTGAGGTCGAAGTGAAATAAGGTGCGAGTTCTCAGCAGTGACTTCAAGAGCCTCAGCAATTTGTTGAAGGACGACAACTTATTGGCTAGCTGTGGACTAATGTGTAAGTCCTAATGTTTTGACACCTCAGTGTCGATGTGAATAATTTCCCAAACGTGTTGTAAATTGTTGTTTGTGCTAACAGCCTTTAAGTTCAAGAATATCCCGACGCTCCGTCTTGCCTGCCCCGCCAGCGGAGATGGTTCTTCTTCCCAGGCACCGGCGAAAGAGGCGTTTGGTCCATCGCAAGAGATCCAGGATGCTATGCCATCAGAGTCCGTCCACCCACCATCTTCCGATCCCCCTCCTAGCTAGGACGTTCTTCCTTCGCCCCAGCCTTCGTCATCTTGTCCTTCACCCAGCCCCGTTCCATCCAAGGATAAGGAAAAAGAAATTGCCGAGGACACGGGTGATGCGGCCTCGTGAAAGAGAAAGGCTCTCGCACCCACGGAAGGGTTTATGAGGGATGCCCACAAATCGAGTCGGACTGAGGGTGCAAAGAAATCTGGCTCCTTGTCTGGGCAGGGGAGTCCCGTCCGCATTTTCCAACGCTAGGGAGAACTGGAAACCTCGGCCATGGAAATGCTCCCTGCTCACCCTGCAATGATTGCGGCGATCATGCACAAATACTGGAACCAGAAGTGGGAGAAGGCCGCCGAGGAAGCCACTGTTCGAGAGCAGCTACAAATGGCGGAAATGAACTTGATACGGGGGCTGGTTTTGACCAAGGAATTGTTCAGCACCTTGGAAGGCTATGATGGCCATTCTGCGAAGAAGAGGCCAAATCCAAAAGTCGGTCAAGAGCTGAAGGCCATGGGCCTCGAGAAAGCGCAGATTGGAGTCACGAAAAAGGGGGTGCAGTTCAAAATTTGGACTTGGTTGTGACGAAGGAGGCGGACATGAGGGTAAATATGAGATTGAGCTGAAGGCTACCAAAGAGAGTTTGAAACAAGCTCGAGATCAGAAGAGGGCTGCCGAAGCTTCTCAGAAGCGTGCCAAGGAGGCTCGAGCGGCGAAGATGTACCACTTCTTTGCTTTGAGACCGCTAGCCACTTCGAACAGCAGGTTAGAGATCGTCATCGCGGAAAATGGGAAGCCGCTGACGGATGCGAGACTGGAGTTGGAGAGAGTCCGGGCCGAATGTGCGAGTACCGAGGCCAGGGTGGTGGAGGCATACCAAGACGCAGCGTTCGTGAGACGTATCGAGTATCGGGACCTTGCCCACCGCTGATGACCATTGGGGCGACAGGTTGGTGGAGTGGATCGCGGAGATCCATCCGGAGTGGGACCTCTCGTTCCTTGGCAGGGCTCCCGAGGCTTTGGTTCCTCTGGCCGAACACGGTGAAGTCAATGAACAAATACCCCCTTTAATCGTGGGTGAAGGCCCGCAATGTACCGACCCTTAAAGAGACGGCAGATAATCTGAACTTTGAATCTTGTTATCTTCTTTTGCGTATGTTCCAGAATAAATTGCCAGACTTATTTTCCCTAATTTATTCCTGTCCCAGCATTTAATTTTATGGATGATTGTGCGTGGGGGACAACGCCTCAAATCTAAGAATCACTTCCTTGGGCAACAGATCTCCAGTCACTCATCTGCCAACATGTATGTTACCTGCACACTTGGATGACCGTTAGGCACCAAGATCTCCGATGAAAAAGGGTCCGGCTATCGTTGTACTCTGACGATCTAGTCAACTGCCGGTATATAGGAATAATACATGGGAGGAGGTAAGTAATTGGGTGTGGGAGAGACAATCAGGTAGAAGTTTGAGCAAAGTTTAGGGTGGGATTCAAGTGCAAAAGAGCGTACCTTGGAACAACCGAAGACGTTTATTTATAGCGCAAAAGTCCTGATTGATTTAGGAAACAAATCAATCAGATACTCGATCAGATCCTCCTTCCTTATGGGATAAAGATCATCCGTTACCCATGCAATCTTCGAGATTATTTTCCTTCTTCGAGTTTATCACGTTGCCTGATTTTAGGAGATTAAGGTTTGGTTTTCTTGTGAGGATCCGTGTGCCAATCCAACGCAATCTTTCTTTAATTACTTCTCTGGTCATTCCAGCATACCGTGCTGTCTGCTAGTTATAATTGATACGAAGCCTGGCGAGACCCTGTGGGTCGGCCGTGAGTGTCAAGGCCCTCTCAGGACCCCGCGGCATTCTAGCTGCAGAAGGCTAAGGCGTTCGATAGGCCTCCGAGGCCCTTTTCAGAATTTGCGAGGCCCTTGCTGGGCCCAGATGGGGCTCTTGATAGGTAGATGGGGCTCTTGCTGACGTGGAGGCCCTATCAGAATCGTATGGTAACACAACCCTCAAAAGAATCTAAAAAAATCAAAGGTCTAGTACGACGAAATCAATGAATTGTAGAATTATGTGTTACAATTGATACTACCATATGTATAATGATGTGTCACAATTGTGGATTTATGTGTTTCAACTAGTATCATATCTATCACAAATTGTAACAAATGTGATCATGCATGATTTCTCATTATTGTCATATTAAGTCAACTGATTGTGTTTGTTGACATCTTGCCACAAATGTCATGTGCCACAACGTGCTACATCCGTTGTTATCATGAGCTTTTTTATTTGTGATATGAACCGTTACAAATATAATCTTGTTGATATTTTTAAGTTTTGCCATGTTACATTAAGTGATTGCTTTGTGACAGTCTGTGACAAATGGTATGTAAGATAAACTAATACAAATGTTATGTATCATAAAGTACTGTAAATGTTATTATCATGAATTTTTTAATATATGCTCCACGAACTGTTACAAATATGATATTGTTGAGATTCTTAGTTATTGTCACGTTATATTAACTGATTGAGTTGATGCTTATAAGTTGTTAATGATCGAGAACTTGTTTAAAATAGATATATCAAATTTATATTCGGATGATTAAAATTATCCCGTAATTAAAGATTTTACAATATTGGATTACAGTGACTCTCTATTAATTAGCTTTCAGTTATGGTATATAATATAATTAAAAAATAATATTACTAATTAAAAATAAAAGACGAACTAAGTATATTTGAAATTTATGGTACATTTATATTTTCATGTATTTATTTTTAAATAGTAGTCTATGTATTTTAATGGCACTAATCTAATTACACAGCCCACGTTACCATTCAATGGGCCTCCAGAGACTAATTTGCACAATTCAGAAAATTCAGGGGACAAAATGCATATCCAGAAGAGGAAGGAAATGAGTAGCAACAATTTGAAAATTCAGGGGATGTTTTGCACAATTCAGAATATTCAGGGAATAACTTGGGCAAAACAGAAAGATTAAGGAATGTTTTGAAACACTCAGACAATTCAAGGACAAATACGCAGGGTTCTGAAAACTTAGGGACCAAACAAGTTGAAAATTTCAAGGACAGATTTGCAACTTGCAGAAAATCTAGGGACAGATGTGTAGATTGCTGGGACGGAGAACAATGAATCATCCCAATTTCACGAGTCACCTCGTCAAAGTGGAACCAAATTTTCGAAATGCAGTTGATGATCCTGTGACAAGTATCTTAGGCGGTTCTCAAAACCCAGGGATTGAGAGAGCTATAATCGCCACTCAATCAAAAAGTGGGTCTAAATAGGGGTGGCAATGGTGGCAATGGCTCGCACAATTAAAAACGAGCTTGCTCGTCCCAAAATAGTGGTTTTGGTTAGGCCCATGAGCTCATGGGCTGAACGAGCCGACCGAGTTGCCAACGAGCTCAGCTCGGCCCTGAAATTTTTTTTTTTCTGGATAATTTTAAAATAAAAATGAAAGAAAGTACCTGAAATGTTTTATGTTCAAAATTCAAGGTTGAAAAATCTCCTCATTTATCCGGACTTGGAACCGGCTACCTTAAACGTAGGTGGAGTTAAATTGTACAAAAACAAATTGTTACGTGTACAATTTTTTGTTAAAATAAGACAAAAAATATCAAATACGTACGCAAAATAATACTAACTATAAATCTAAATAATCCATATTCAAATTTTCAAGTTCTTTGGACATCATTCTGGTCATTTTTGCGGAGTCGAACGAGCTCGGCCTTCTCTTTTTTTGAGCTCGGCCCTAGTTTGTGGCCGCCATTCGACGAGTCCAAGCCCGAGCCCATTATGGGCTGAGTTTTGATGGGTTGAGTCCGCGAGCCCATTTGCCACCACTAGGTCTGGAGATAAAATTAGAGATTGAATTCAAAGTAAGCGCATATTTGGTAGTGATGAAATTATTTTTTAAGTGTTTCTATTATAAGTTGTTCGTAAATGTGTGGATAAAAAGTAAATTGTGATTCTATTAAATGTGTTGATAAAAATATTTTTGATAAGATGAAATTATAATTTAAGCAATTCCAAACATATGCTAATATAGTCTATATGAGTCTCGGAGATTGCTCGAGAAGCGGATCTTTGAGCCACTCGAGCACATGGGCAACATGAGCACAATTAGTTTAACTTCAGTGTGCAACCTTTTTTATCCAAGCAAGTGATTATGCAGGTGATGCATTTGAATATGTTAACATGGAGATCCATGAATTTTGGGATTTTTCGTATGGTAAATTTTACTTTTTCTCACTTTATCTAGAAGTCAGGCCTAGCTCATTTCAAAGTTTTATACTTTCCATTTCGATACTAATAAAATACTTCACCGTGCATGATTTTAAGGTAAAAAAAAAAAAGAAAAAGATATCAATAAATAAAATGGACAATGAAACTTGCTAATAAAGTGTAAGAAATTGGATAACGACAATTGAAGAGAAAACTAGTGTATGTTTGATCTTGTATGCAAGTAACTTTTCTGCAGCATTTTGTTTACTTACGTATTTGGATTAATTTTACCAACGATTACTAAAATTATAAAATTTTAGTGTCAATCACTTAAATAAACTAATGAGTTCACCAATAGTTACTTTGTTAAATTCTCAGCATAAATTGATGACGTGTCACCGTTAATTGCCTGCGTGGTATATAATCGGTCGACATTTGGCAAAAATTGATGCCACGTGAACTTACTGTATTAATAGCAATAAATTCAGATTACAAATGATGCACATAAATGATAAGGACTAGCTGCAATTTATAGACAATATCTAAATTAAATCTCCAAACCTTTTGCATAACCTGATTTTCCCTAAAAAAACGATCCCAATCCCCACTCCCCAACAAAATTGGTTAAATCGGGTTGTGTAAATAGTTTGTGGATCTGATTTAGATATTATTCAGAAATTGCAGTTAAGTTTTCATGTTTTATGTACACTATTTGTAGTCCAAATTTATTGTTATTAGTTTATTAAATTCACGTAGTGTCAATTTTTGTCAAATGTAGATCGATTGTGTGGATACTTAACGGTGGCACGTTATCAATTTACGCTGATAATTTAACAGAGTGCCGTGGTGAACGTATTAATATACTTCAGTGACCGTCACTAAAACTTTGTAACTTCAGTGCTTATTTTATGATTTTACTGAAATTTCAGTGACAACCAGTGAAATTAACCCTTGCGTAATTACATTTATAAAAAAGAATTACTTATTTATATTTTTTCTTATTTATTACATACGTTTAATAAAAACGATTTGTAATCCTTTTGGTAAATTGATATGACCGTCGACATCAATCTGGTCCCATGGTCTAGTGGTCAGGACATTGGACTCTGAATCCAGTAACCCGAGTTCAAATCTCGGTGGGACCTTTCATTTCCTTAACTTTTTATCTGTCTTCAGCTCTTTCTTTTTTCCTCGATTTTCGTTTTCCTTTTCCTTATGGAGTTATGGTCGAATGTCAAGACTGAATTGTACATATAAAACATGAAATGTCTTCACAATGATTCTCCACCCCAACGGTCTGAATCCTAAGTAGTAAGAACATCTACAACAATTTATCTATATTTAAAAAATATTTTTAGTATTTTAGAAAACTTTTATAAATTTAAAGAGCAATTTTTTAAACATTCTAGCAGCATATTTATCTTCACACTTTTTATTTTACTTCTTCCAATAAGCATTTAATATATTTTTCTCTTTATTTTTTTATTTTTTATTTTTCATATGTTCCCCTTCCAATTTTATATACTATTTAATTAAAGCCAATATATCAAGTATTGAAAATTAAAATTGTTTCAATACATTTAATAATAGAAATTTAGTTTTGCTCACTCTCTAAATTAAAATGTTAAATTGGAGAGTCATTGGAATATAATTTTAAGAATTGACTCTTTAAATTAAAGTGCATCATATGTTTAAAGAGCTTGTTGAAAATGCTCTAGATACCATTAATTAACTGTAAGTGTGGGTTTGATTTTGTTAAATTTTTTTTTTTTTTGTTAAAAATTGATAAAATGTAGGATTAAAAAGTTGATGGATTAAAATTAATGGTTGATTTAACTTTATATTTAAAAAAAAAAGAAGAAAAATTTACACTTTTCGTTCCCAACTTTGCAGTTTGTTACTAATTTACTCTTAATTTTTTTTTAGCACCAGATATCCTCAACTTTTCATTTAATTGTAAATTACATCCTTATTGACAGATTTTGATAAATTTGTCAGTCTTTTAAATAAACAGAACAAAAAAACAAAAAATAAGAAAAAATTGCAAAAAAATAAAAAAAAACCAATAACTTTTCAAAAAGCACAAAATATCTTCTTATTCTTCACCCACCTTACCTCTAACCACACCATCTCATCCCTCCGCACTTCCTCATCCACACTACCACTGGTCGAACTTTGAAATACTTGTACTTGGAAAATGATTATTGAAGTAGACGAACAATCACATCAATTCGTTAAAGAAAAAATCAATTGGACGCATTACGCTTTGAAAAAAATCAGAATAATATTCAATTTCCCTGATTACAATCTCTTTTCTGTTTACCAATTTTTGTCAAGTAGGGGTGGTTGTTGACCTTTAGAGATATGGCTATGCCAATCTCTTCAGCTGTCTAAACAAACCTTTTGGATGCCGGAATTCCACTGTTAAACGACATTGTGCATGGTTATGTCGACTACAAAGTAAGGATGCTAAAAATACTCGCCTCCTCGCCTTGCCCTGCCCTGCACAACACAAACTAGTGATAGGGGCAACCACATCTTCGACTTGACCCACCCAACGACCCGCCCCTCAAAATTTTTTATTTTTTATTTTTGGAAAAAATCATAAAATAGAATACAAATTAGAATTTTCGCTAGAAATTGACTAAATAAGAATCGAACTTGGGTTGAAGTTATAAACCATAAATCTTAACTACTACATCACAACCCCAATCTTATATTTTTATTGTTATATTTGCTGCAAATATTTAAAATATTCTTATTTCTTTTTTTTTTAATTATTTTTTTCGATTTACAAAAAAATAAAAAAAATTATCTGGAGCGGTTAGCTGGTCAAAGTGCCGTCCCACCTCGTGACCCGTCCTATTGCTATCTCCAAAAGGCCGCATTGTTACCCGATCCGTATCCAGTGGTTGGAAGTCCGCTTCCTTCATCATAGGTGCACTAAAAGTTTATCCAATTTCCCTTTAAAAATTTATGGCATAATTTTATTTTTTTTAAGATAGTTTGTTATTTATGTTTTGTAGGTGTTGAAGTGGCTGAGAGATTTACGTACTATGGATGAGGTGGTGGTGGTGGTGGTGGTGGTGGTGGTGGTGGCGGTTGGGTGGCGGCTGGGTGGGAAAGAAAATACTTTGTATTTTTTGAAATGTTAAAGACTTTTTTTGTAATTTTTTTTTATTGTTTTCTTTTATTTTGGTTTATCTAAGAGAAGGATAAATTCGTCAAATTCTATCAATGAGGACGTAATTTGTAATAAAATGAAAAATTGGAGATGTTTGATGCTAAAATAAAGTTAATGGTAGATTAGTAACAAATTACAAATGTTGGGGACGAAAATTGCAAATGTCCCAAAAATTTAAGCAAAATTAAATACCCCATGAAACTCACTCTCTCTCCCCGTGGCAATGCCACTTTAACCCTCAAGGCTCAACGGCAACACCTTTCAAAAGAAGTTTTTGCCATTGACTGGAACAGTTAAGACTAAACAGCTCAAAGCTCATAATTAAACCGGGAAATCTACGTTCATACATTGCGTTATCCTATAAAAATCCCCAAAAAATAATTGTCTGATTGACTTGCATTCTCTCTCTTCCTGAGAAGGAGAGGAGAAGTTGTCCATGGCGATTTAGAAAACCCCAAGAATTGGGCTACACGTTATCATTTTTTTATTCGCATTTTCAACGTTTTCTTCATTAAATTATCATATTTATTTTAGTTTGCATTTTATGGGTTTCTCTCAAACCTCAGGAATTAAGCTGTCCGCGTATGTTAATTGTGAACAGGCGTCATCATATTTGACTTTTCCCTTCGGGACTATGTAAACATTGTCATTTGTTGGCCATGGCAACTTGGGTATTCTGTGGCGTGGGACCTTTCTCTTTCCGTAGGAAACCTTCTGCATTTGAGGTATGTCTGTTTTTCTTTTCTTTTTGATAAATTGTTCATTTTTCATTGTTACATAGTCAGTGTTTAAATTCAAGATTACTCCATTTTTTTGTGTTTCTACTGTGTTTTGCATTCAGTACAAGCGTGAATGCAGTCTTTAATGTTTTGAATAAAAGTAATGTCTAGGCAATTTCAATATTTCATGCATATACAATGCAATTTTCAAGCTTTTGTTTTTATTTTCTGATGAACTTCTGGACATCAGAATGATTTGACTGAAATTTTCACAGTACACTCAGTGTTTTCCATTATCAATTGAGCTAGAAAATATAAAGCTTATGAACATGAAACTTGGCACAATCACAAGACTTCGATGTTTTTTACTGAATCACAAAGTCAAAGTTTATATATTCTCAATAGACAAATCATAAGAAAATCAAATGAAATTTCTTGGTTTCATGAAATTGGTTAGTGGGTTCAGAAGCAATTTTCTGGAGAAAAATATAGAGTTCATTAGATGAGGAATTTTCTAGTGTAGGGAGGACCTTGTTCGGTGAAATCCCGCAAGCGTACGGGTTCGTTGACAAGTAATAGTAAAAAGTGAGTAAAAGAGTATCGTTCCCACGAGGATTAGACTTTAGCTTAATTTCGACCAATTCGAGCTTAAATCGAATACACACAATAAATGTTTGGATTAAGAAAGTATGAAATTCTCTTAACTAAAACTACGATTTAACTAAGTGCAAAATATAGTTTTTTGGAGAAAAATTAAGTAAATGAGTTATGCTAGGAATCTGACTCCACCATTAATATCTATCTTAATCCTCAAAATCCCACGTTTTAATCCAATTTGTGTTCAAATTAACAATCGATAATCCTAAGTTATCTAATAATCTCTTTCGAGCGTAATTAAATCTATTTTCATATAAGTTCCAAAATATTCCTATTTTGAATACGAATATACTACAAAAAACTTTCAATATCAAGATTATCAAATTTGATTGCACCAAGCATAGGAAATTATTTCTAATCTCTATAGGACTTAGTGTTTAAAACCATAATGAGCTAATCTATTTTGAACCTTTCGGAAACGAAAATAAATCACAAACACGTTCAAACGGTGATCAATCATTCAAACGGATATTAAAACCATGGCATAAATCAAACAAACACAAATTAAGATTAAAAACGGAAATTCTTGAATTAAAACTTCAACATATGGTTTACATTATCATCCTTAGCATAAAGAGATTAGCCCATCATGTTTGATTTACAAAAACACATAATAAATGGAGAATTCATCACCCGGAATATTTAATTACAAGAAGAACTTTGAAGATGAAATTGGCCCTCTTGAATGTCTTCAATGGATTGCCCAAGAATCCCAAAATCTCTTGCTTGAAATCTCAATAATCTTCCCCGGATGAAGAAATTCTTGTAAAGATCTTGTGTTTTGCCTTCTTCGTTCTCTCCAAATTCAACTCCCTAATTGTTATAAGAGTTTTCCTATTTATATGGGTTCAATTAGGGTTGAATTTTGTACCCAAAGTCTCCAAAAATCTTCCAAAATAGATTTTTAACCTAAATAAGTCTTTGGTCGCATATCTGTCCGCCCGGGTGCCACGGCCGCTCGGCGGACAGAACGAGCAGGTTTTTCGCCGAAGGTCCGCTTTCGAGCGAGCCTCCGGCTCGCTCGAGTGAGCAGTTCAATCCGCCGACGACTGATTTTCAAACGGTCATAACTTCTTGTAGGAAACTCCAAATTGCAATCCGTAAAAAGCGTTAGAACCATAATTCAATTATATTTCCAATGGTATATCATTTGACTTATGGAAATGTTTGTACCAAAGGTTGTGCTCTAATTTATCCACATGCTTCGGTTGTAGTTTCTCAATTTACTTCTTTAGCTTTCGGGTGTTTGATCATTTACTTCAACTCTTCATTGTCACTCCAACACACCTTAAATCTATTGATGTATCTTCTTTCTCATCCTCTAATGTTTGGCTCTTGATATTCACTTCAAAAACTCAATTTATTCTCATTTACTCACCGATTTCACCAATGTGACTTGAGTTCGGGGATTTTGTTCTACAATCACAAAAATGAACAAAAACTCAATAGATATCGACTCTAAAATACTTAGAATTATACAAAAACTCTTCATTTAAGGAATCAATATAAGTGTATAAATTACACTTATCAAACCCCCAAACTTAAACTTTTGCTAGTCCCGAGCAAAAATAAGATAAAGAAAAGACTCAAATGCATGCAATGAAAAATTTTGCACACCGTTGGACTTCTTACCACTTTCGCCTCTAGTATAGGTCTAATAATTTAATTCAAGAAAAAGGTCTAAATATTGCTATATAAAAGATTTTAACACTTGTTCAATGTTCGACTTGTGTGTGTGTGTTAATAACTATTTCAGTTATTATTTGAATTTGGATAGAGTTATGCAAACAAATAGATTCTTAAGTCTTTCAATCCCAACCCTCAATGGTCATATTTTCTTTTTTCCTCTCGTAAATTTCACACCATATTCAAGTATCTATCACTTCTCCCCGATGACCTTCAACCAAGGCTTGATTCACATTTTAATCTTCATCTCAAGCTAGAAGGATCTAAGCGATTAAGGAGAAGTTTAGATAGGCAATGATTCTCCACGATGTCAAGTGTTCTAGTCTCTAGGTCATCACTAAGCAAGTCAAACTAACTAGGCATCTAAATCTCCTTTCTTGTCCAAGACTTAGTCGAAGCAAATGCGAGACTTTTATTTCGTTTATTACTCTTGCTTTTCTTTATAATTTTGTTTTTTTCTTTTCTTTTTATTCACCACATGTAGGTAGTTTTCGCTCTAATCTTGAGGCAGACCCTCTTCCATGGTAGATCGTCTCCTATATATTGTTGATACATAGGGCGGATTACTCAAGGTTAGCTTTCACACATCGGTATAGGCAACTTTTTCCTACTCGATGTGCCTTGACTAGTGCAATGTCTTTCATTGGGGATGAAAGTTGGGATTAGAATTCTAGAAAATAGTCAATGCCTAGCTTCAACCCGTCAACTTAAACTAATTATAAATTTTCTCAATAAAGGCTGAATCATCACTTCTCTAAACTATCACCGTTATCACTCAATCACCCCAAACTTATTCTCAAATGTTGGTTTAGTGAATTTTTCAAGCTGGTACATGAAAATCAAAAACACTATCCAAAGTCTTAAACTCAAGTCTCCATTTACATCACATAACTTGTCTCCAAACATAAGCAACAACAAAAATAGCTATGTGCTCAAAGTAGTTTTAAGTCTCACACGGATAAGGAATTTTAACAAAACTAAGCACATTGTAGCAATACTCAATCATTTTTCAACAATTAATCTTAGATCAAATAGAAATCATAATAAGCTAGCAAGTTGTCCAACTATGTTACACAAAAAAAATATTTTGACTTTTTTTTTTTATTAATCCTAGATCAAATAGAAATCATAATAAACTAGCAAGTTGTCCAACTATGTTATACAAAAAAATATTTTTGACTTTTTTTTTTTTTTTTACCACTACATACTCGGATAAATAAAAATAATAATAAAAACTTGACTCAACAAATCGACTACACCCCAAACTTAAATCAACATTGTCCCAATGTAAGTACGAAGACAAATTATGAAAATAAAGAGAAGGATCGCGATACTCCCTAGTATTCTTTTTTTATGGTTAGAGTATTTGAGCACTTTGAATCGACCATGCTATTTTTCCCAAACTTATAGTGAATCTTCCAAGTCCTTTGAAGAAATTTTACGGTTAAAGTATTTCATCGAACACTTTGTGAGTGACCTACAAAATCAAGAAATATATTATGTGATAATTGAGAAATTTCATACAAAAGGATGGCGACAACCTAGATGCATAAATTTTACTTAAAACTATTACTTAAAAGCAAGTAAATAAAGGGTTAGAAATTGGGTTGCCTCCCAATAAGCGCTTGTTTAGAGTCGTTAGCTTGACTTTGTAACAATTGTTTCACGGCACTTTAAATAGTGCTTTGGAGGACTTGCTTTGCTTGCAACTATTGATTTTGCACCATTTTTCGTTTATCTTCAAAAATTTGAATTTGCGCCCTTCGTAAAAATATGATTTCAGATTAGCACCTTGCTCGAATACAACTACGAAAACTTCAACTTCTTCATCGATCTTGATCACAAAATCAATTTTAGAAAAAAGAGGAGAGTCGGATAATTGCTTGATAAGTGCAACATCATTAATTATCACTTTTTCATTTTGCCCATTTAACATCACTTTCTCTACATAATCTTCTTCTTTAATTGGTGCTTCCTCTGGTTGGATTATATGTATATTGTCCAAAATCTCGGGCAGTTGTTCATCATTCCTTATTGTAATGCTTGGCACGTGTTCCATTGACTTGGCTTCAGTGTCACTTGGAAAGGTGCCTTGTGGACTCTCAGATAAAGCTACTGCTATCTGTCTAATCTGAATTTCCAGACTTTTAAGTGAAGCCTGTTGGTGCTGTAGAATATTATCAGTTTTGTTAATGTACTGATACATTAAATCTTCCAACGATGGCTTGTTCTCCTGCTCTTTGTTGGATACCAAGTTGTTGAAATCCGGATGGTTTTCCTTGACTTTGATTTCCTTGATTACGATGGTTACCCCAAGAAAAATTTGAATGATTTCTCCATTACGGATTAGAAGTGTTGGAGTAAGGATAGTTACATTGACGCTGGAAATTCAGTATAGTTAACTTCTTCAATGTTCAATGTGAATAAATTCGTTAGTGGACAAGTTGAAGCACGGTACATTGCGAAGACATCTCCAACAAGCATGTCGTCCTCATAAATCTCGAAGTTGCAACATTTCTCACTATATTAGCTGGCACATTGCAAAGACATCTCCAACAAGCATGTCGTCCTCATCGTCTGTCATTATTGTTTTGGTGTATTTCTCTATCCTCTCTTTCGATGACAAAAGGTTATTTTGATCTCGGGATCAAATGGCGAGAGGTCAAGATCTTCCAAATCAAGCATAAAAGCATCGCAAGCGCCTAAAAGGAGCAAAAAGAAGTATGAGAGAAACAAAGAAAAAAATAATAATAAAAAGAAAAATTCGAATTCAAGCTAAAATTAACAAAACTTAAGCTAAAAATCTTAATCCCCGGCAACGGCGTCAAAAACTTGTTCGGTGAAATCACGTAAGCGTACGGGTTCGTTGACAAGTAATAGTAAAAGGTGAGTAAAAGAGTATCGTTCCCACGAGGATTAGACTTTAGCTTAATTTCGACCAATTCGAGCTTAAATCGAATACACACAATAAATGTTTGGATTAAGAAAGTATGAAATTCTCTTAACTAAAACTACGATTTAACTAAGTGCAAAATATAGTTTTTTGGAGAAAAATTAAGTAAATGAGTTATGCTAGGAATCTGACTCCACCATTAATATCTATCTTAATCCTCAAAATCCCACGTTCTAATCCAATTTGTGTTCAAATTAACAATCGATAATCCTAAGTTATCTAATAATCTCTTTCGAGCAGAATTAAATCTATTTTCATATAAGTTCCAAAATATTCCTATTTTGAATACGAATATACAAAAACGCTTTCAATATCAAGATTATCAAATTTGATTGCACCAAGCATAGAAAATTATTTCTAATCTCTATAGGACTTAGTGTTTAAAACCATAATGAGCTAATCTATTTTGAACCTTTCGGAAACGAAAATAAATCACAAACACGTTCAAACGGTGATCAATCATTCAAACGGATATTAAAACCATGGCATAAATCAAACAAACACAAATTAAGATTAAAAGCGGAATTCTTGAATTAAAACTTCAACATATGGTTTACATTATCATCCTTAGCATAAAGAGCTTAGCCCATCATGTTTGATTTACAAAAACACATAATAAATGGAGAATTCATCACCCGGAATATTTAATTGCAAGAAGAACTTTGAAGATGAAATTGGCCCTCTTGAATGTCTTCAATGGATTGCCCAAGAATCCCAAAATCTCTTGCTTGAAATCTCAATAATCTTCTCCGGATGAAGAAATTCTTGTAAAGATCTTGTGTTTTGCCTTCTTCGTTCTCTCCAAATTCAACTCCCTAATTGTTATAAGAGTTTTCCTATTTATATGGGTTCAATTAGGGTTGAATTTTGTACTCAAAGTCTCCAAAAATCTTCCAAAAATAGATTTTTAACCTAAATAAGTCTTTGGCCGCATATCTGTCCGCCCAAGCGGGTGCCACGGCCGCTCGAGCGGACAAAACGAGCAGGTTTTCGGCCGAAGGTCCGCTCGAGCGAGCCTCCGGCTCGCTCGAGCAGACAGAGTTCTGTCCCGCCGACGACTGATTTTCAAAGCGGTCATAACTTCTTGTAGGAAACTCCAAATTGCAATCCGTAAAAAGCGTTAGAACTATAATTCAATTATCTTTCCAATGGTATATCATTTGACTTATGGAAATGTTTGTACCAAAGGTTGTGCTCTAATTTATCCACATGCTTGGTTGTAGTTTCTCAATTTACTTCTTCAGCTTTTCGGTGTTTGATCATTTACTTCAACTCTTCATTGTCACTCCAACACACCTTAAATCTATTGATGTATCTTCTTTCTCATCCTCTAATGTTTGGCTCTTGATATTCACTTCAAAAACTCAATTTATTCTCATTTACTCACCGATTTCACCAATGTGACTTGAGTTCGGGGATTTTGTCCTACAATCACAAAAATGAACAAAAACTCAATAGATATCGACTCTAAAATACTTAGAATTATACAAAAACTCTTCATTTAAGGAATCAATATAAGTGTATAAATTACACTTATCAGACCTGCCCAGCCAAATAAGACATCTATGGCATGTTTGGTAGAAAGATTGCATTGAACAATATTAAGGAAGATATATTGTTGAGTCGCGTTTAGGACTCCATATGAAACATGCACCTAAATAACCTAATGGTTCAAAGTATCTCAGGAAAATAAAAGGTTTTGTTGTTCGCAATTCTTGTATGGTGGCAGGCAATTTCGTAGTGATGACAGATCTCAGGAACAAGATTTCCACATTCAGAGACTTGTTTGATCTAGCTCCTTGTGTTGGTTTTGCTTCGGTAAATGAGGTAATTCTGTCTTTTAGTCTTAATGTTCTACTCGTAAGTGGCAACTTTTAAGGAGATTACTTAACGATTAACTTTGATTCTGTTTGTGTGGGCTGATCTTCCAACAGTTGCTGATATGCACCGTGAAGGATCTTCAAAAAAAATTTCCCTGTGTTGAAACATATGTATCAGTGTCGAAAATTGAAGGAGTGTCCGTGCATCAGGTATTTTTTGATGACTAACGAATTTGGACACTGAATGAATGACTTATTCTAATATGATTTTTATCTTGGAAATATACGATGATGAGTTGATGACCGATTTATTCTGAAAACAGGCACTCATCTTCATTTGTGATGCTCTGAAATCAATTGGAGACTTGTGGATAAATAATGATGAGTGGATGGTCAACTGTAAATATAATGCAACGAATAAAAGGAGTTTCGCGGATTTGGAAAAACTTGGTATGTCATATCATTATCTCCTATTAGTTGGGAGTTCTTTGTTCTTAATTTATTAGAAGTTCTTAACGATTTTCCTCTGATGAAATTTCGCTAGCACTGGCAATGCTTGAGGACATGATTAAGCTAGCCAGGGAGAGATTGTATGAGACGATGGATGGGGATGAAGGGATGAGAGACTACAGTCTCCAAGTAGACGCATTCGGAAAGGCTTTGTCTGAATCCTATTCGGATAACGTAGTTTCTTTTTCTAGGTTTCCAGAAACCCCGACTTCAGTCCTTCCAGAAATACGTGAGGTCTCGAATATGGACGTAAAGACTTCTTATTCTCCGCCTTTACTCCTTCCTCTAAGAGTTCAAGCGGATAGAAAACTGAACCCCATTGATCTAAAGCGCCTATCATTCCACATTTTACCTCATGCAGCAGATCTATAATCTAGATACTTAATCCGGTTAAGTAAGAAGGACAAGGAAGAACAGGCGGATGTGGAAGCAAAACGGCATTCTGGAGTGAATGCAGTGGGTAGGGATGAGGTTGTTGAAGATTGTGAGATGACGGAAGACATGGCTAAGAATGATGAGGTTGTAGGTGATGCTCCTGACACGTCAGAGAAAGAACATTCTGCACCAGGACCGCCAGCACCACCTCCTCCTCCACCACTATTACCTGTTAATCTGAGAAACAAAGCAATGTCCCAAACTTTACCTCCACCTCCACTGGCTTCAAGAAACACGATATCATTCCCCCCTCCACCACCACCACCACCACCACCACCACCACCACCACCACTACCATTAGTGTCAATGGTAATAGGTCCAACTCCACCACCACCTCCAGGGCTTGCTGGCACAAACAGCCTCCGTCCCAAGAAAGCTACCACAAAATTGAAGAGATCTTCCCAGATGGGTAATTTGTATCGACTTCTCAAGGGGAAAATAGAAGGATCTAGTTCAGATGGTAAATCATCAGGGAGGAAAGGTAAAACTGGCTCCTCTACGGGAGGGAAACAGGGGATGGCTGATGCATTAGCAGAGATGACAAAACGGTAGAATTTTTACAATCTATATCCCATAAATCAGTGTGCTTGATAGACACGATGTCATATTACTCTCCAGAAGAAATAAAACAAGTTTTCTTTAATTGTTTGTGTTAAGATTACAACCACCAAACTAAAGGGATTACAATCTTTGAACAATACAACCAAAGAGCAAACTATACATTCAAGAATAATCTGAACTTTAGACCTTGTATTTACATCAGCCAACAGATGAAGATAAGGCTCAGGTTAACGAACCAACATGGAACACTGCAATCTGCCTTACCAAGAATAGGCACGGGTTTCTCCTGATCACTAGAATGACCTAATCTGCCTACCCAAGAACACACCCTCCCTCAGCAAAGGCAACCTCCAAACCAAGATTTACTGTTCATCTACTGAGTCATTAACCAGACCCAGACGAACCACTTTTACTGTTCACTCTAATCTCCGGCTGTTAAGCCAACAACCTTACTCTTTATTCCCAAAGAAAAGAAAAGGAAAAACGGAGAAGAACCAGAGAAGAACCCTAAGGAGATGAAGCCAGACAGAGAGGTTTCAGATGGAAGAGAGAGAAAAAACTCGAGAACCAAGAGACTAACCAGTATGAGATTCCCCAAATCAGAGATGAAGGGGTATATTACTCCTTAATCAATTACAGCCATTGGATTAAATCCAATGGTTGATATTGATAACAAGAAAGCACAATCCACAACTTAACTGAAGGGGCAATCAGTCACTGCCACGACACCACCAATGCCAAAGGAAAGAGGCGTGTTTCATTTTGGGTTTGTGAGACACGATTTATAACATTCTTCACCTTGGATCACCAACCCATACCAGTATTCTTGATTGCAGATTGCTATCCATTTTAATGGTTGTTTTTCATCATAGCCTTGTGCCTCCCAGTCAAGACCCTGCAAACATTGAAATTTAACCAGTATCAATTAACAATTTAGCTAAACATGAATTAAATTTACTTACAGGGAGCACCTTGGTACCCATGTCAGCTGGGTTTTCAGAAGTATCAATTTTTAATAATGACAATTCGTCTGAAGCTAATTGTTCTCTAACAAAATGATACTTCACCTCTATATGCTTTGATCTTTCATGATAAACAGGGTTTTTGCAAAGCATTAAGGCACTTTGGCTATCAGTGTAAAGGAAAACTTTATTTTTCAGAATGTCAATCTCAGAAAGTAGACCTTTTAACCATAAACTTTCCTTCTGACCTCGATGATAGTTACATACTCGGCTTCGATTGCTTGAAAGAGCCACTAAAGACTGAAGTTGAGATTTCCATGATATACAATTTTTACCAAGTGTAAAAAAGAAAGCAGTTGTGGATTTTCGTTGGTCTCTGTCACCAGCAAAATCAGAATCCACATAACCAGTTAAAGTCAATTCATCATGGCATTTCACATACACAAGACCAGTATTTAAGGAACCAGCTATATACCTTAGAAGCCACTTTAGGCCAGCCCAGTGAGGCTTACCAGGGTTAGCCATGAATCTGCTAAGAAGACTAATGGCAAAGGCAAGGTCAGGTCTTGTTGTCAACATGGAGTACATCACAGATCCTATAGCATTGGCATAGGGAATGTGCTCCATTTCCTTTCTTTCATCATCATTAGAAGGAGACTGATTAGAGGAAAGAACCATATGGCCAGCTAAGGGCACATTAACAGACTTAGCATCTTTCATGCCAAACTTAGAAACTACCTTATTCAAGTACGACCCCTGAGTTATGGTCAGCCTATTTTCAAGTCTGTCTCTCTTGATTACCATGCCTAAAATCTTTCTAGCACTGCCTAAATCTTTCATATCAAACTCAGACTTAAGAAGGACTTTTAGTTTCTCAATCTCACCCTTACTGCTACTGGCTAAGAGCATGTCATCCACATAAAGAAGAAGATACACAACACAATCTTTCAGATTGTTATTAAAATAGAAGCAGGCATCATACTGACTTCTCCTAAAGCCAATGCTTATGACAAAGGAATCAAAACGTTTGTACCATTACCTTGAGGCGCTTAAGGCCATACTGGGGACTTCCTAAGATGGCAGACATGATCAGACTTCCCTTTGGCTTCAAAGCCTAAAGGTTGAGACATGTAAATGGACTCTTCTAGCTCACCATGCAAGAAAGCAGTTTTGACATCTAATTGCTCTAATTCCCAGTTAAACTGAACAATTAGAGCAAGAACTAGTCTAATAGTTTTATACTTAACAACAGGAGAGAAGACTTCATTGTAATCAATGCCTTCTCTTTGAGAGAAGCCCTTAGCAACCAATCTGGCCTTATATCTAGGGGGATCAGTATCACTGTTTCCCTCTTTTAGTTTATAAAGCCATTTGCACTGAATAACCTTCTGATTTTTAGGCCTGATAACCAATTTCCAGGTATCATTCCTAATTAAGGATTGCATTTCATCCTTCATTGCTTCTACCCACTGTCTAGACTTAGGACAGCTTACAGCTTCATCATAGGTCAAGGGTTCTAAGCTTTCTAAGGCTTCACCTGAAACAAGAGCATACTCAACCATATTTAGAGAACTATACTTGGGATTGGGCCTAATTTGTCTTCTATCTCTATCCCTCACCAACTGATAGTTTTGAATATCAGTTTGATCATTCGTACCAGGTTGAGTAACAGCATTGGGACTGGCAGACTGTTCAGAAAGGTTAGGATTATTTGGGGTACCTGTTTCAATCAAATTGGGTTGGATTTCTTCAGAGTCACCTTTCTCTAACTCTACCCTTCTGATCTCAGTAACAACCTTAGGGGTCTGATCAGGTTCTGTATCATCAATTTTCTTACACTTAGGCATTTCTGTCTCATTAAAGATGACATCTCTAATATTGATGATCTTAATTCCCCTTTCTTCACTTACCCATAGCCTATACCCCTTAACACCTGTAGGATACCCTAACATCACACACTTGGATGCCCTAGCATCCAATTTCCCCTGGTTCTGGTGAGCATACGCAGCACACCCAAACACCCTTAAATGTGATAGGTCAGGAGGTTTTCCTCCCCACATTTCCTCAGGAGTTTTAAAGTTAACAGCACTAGATGGGGATCTGTTAATGAGGTAAACAGCAGTGCAAGCTGCTTCACCCCAAAAACCTTTAGAAAGGCCAGAACTAATTAACATACACCTAACCTTATCCATAATGGTTCTATTGTATCTCTCTGCAACCCCATTTTGCTGAGGTGTGTGCCTAACTGTTCTATGCCTCTGGATTCCTTTTTCTCTACAGAAAAGGTCAAAGTCTTGATTACAGAATTCAAGGCCATTGTCAGTCCTTAAAGTCTTGACCTTGGTTTCTTTTTGGTTTTCAACTAAAGTCAGCCAATTTTTAAAATTTTCAAAGGCTTCATCTTTAGTTCTCAGCAAAAAGATCCAAAGTTTCCTACTGTAATCATCTACAAGAGAAAGGAAATACCTCTTGCCTCCATGAGTGGGGTGTTTTTCAGGCCCCCACAGATCAGCATGGATATAAGCTAAAGGCTTAAGAGAATTGTGAGACCCCTTACCAAAGCTAAGCCTATGGGACTTTCCTAAGACACAAGTTTCACAAAATGAGAGGATAGAAATCTGATCTTTTCCTAGAAGTTGCTGATCATTCAGAAACTTTAAGCCTTTATTTCCTATATGCCCAAGCCTTTTGTGCCAAACCTCTGTCCTATCCTCATTTACAGAGAGAGAATCAGAGCTATTAGCCAAAAGAGCTTCTCCCTGAAGGTAGTATAGACCACTTCTTTTTGGTCCTTTCATTACTACCAGAGAGCCCCTCCCAATTTTTAAGACATTACCCTCAGACTTAAACCAATAACCTTCATCTTCTAAGATTCCTAGAGCTATCAGATTTCTCTTAAGGTTAGGCACATATCTCACATTATGAATGACCCTTGTCATCCCATCATGCATTCTAATGGCAATGTCCCCAACACCCTCAACAACCTGAGAGTTGTTGTCCCCCATATACACCTTTCTTGGCTCAATATCCTTATAGTTAATGAACCAAGATCTCATAGGACTCATATGGAAAGTACAACCAGAGTCAAGAATCCATTCTTGGCTGTGATTGTCCTCAGACACATTCATAACATGCAGGCTATCTAATTCATTTTCAAGAGCAGAATTGTTCTGATGTTCTACAGGTTGGTCTTTCTGTTTCCTCTTAAAATCATAACAATCTCTCTTAAAATGACCTAGCTTACCACAGTGGTAACATTTCTTGTTACTCTTATCCCTAGACTTAGACCTTCCTTTAGATTTGCTCTTAGCCTTCTTAAAGTTGTTACTACCCTCCCTTTTTTCAGACCTTCCCCTAACAAAATGACTTTCCTCCCTTGTCCCTCCCCTGTACTCTTTCTTGACTTCAAGGTCTCTAGACCTAAGAGCATCTATAACAATAGTTTGAGTCAAGGTATCCCTAGAGTACTTTATAGCATTTTTCACATCTTTATAGGAGTCAGATAGAGAATTCAACAGAATCACAGCAAGATCTTCATCAGTGAAGGTTTTCCCATTGTGGGACAGACTTTTAACAATTATACTAAAATCAGACAGATTTAGTTCCAGATCTTTACTTGTGTCCATTTTAAAACTAAACAGTTTTTCAAGGAGGTAGATTTTGTTAGGCAAAGTTTTAGTCAAGAATAAGGCATCTAAAGCAGACCACAGATCTTTTGCAGTTTTTGAATCATCTACTTGTCTCACAATGTTATCAGACAAATGCAAAATAATAGAACTATATGCTATTTCATTCATATCAGCAATTTCACTGGGTTTTTCTTTTAATTCATCAGGGTAATTTTCTGGGTCATCAAGAGCTTTAGCCACTCTTTGTTGAACCAGAATGGCTCTCATCTTTTGTTTCCAGATAGAGTAATCACCCTTTCCATCGAATATTGACAATTCGACCCTCGAACCCATTCCAGGTTCTAAAAAAGGAGTGATTTCTCTAGACTGCATTTACTAATTCTTTTAAGTAAATATGCAGGGAACAAATGATGGTTTTCACAAACAACAGGAAGACAGAACACAACACCAGATATAAACTCAAAGGAAAACCAGAATATCCTAACACGTTCTAAAGATCACTTAATCATATACTCCAAAAACGACAGTTAAGGCTCAAGGAATTCACATACTACACATAACACATGTGAAAATGATGAAGGTAGCATTCAGGTCACACATTAAAGATTTTCAGTTAGTCACTACTTAGGATATTCAATGGTCAGAAAAACCTTACCAGATACTGTTGTCAAAACAGTACACAAAGTTCTTCAGTACTTGTTAAGAGTTTTTCAGAATACCAGAAATTATATCACCACAGGAGAGTAGAATGCAGAATAATACCAGCAATCAAGAATACCAGGAATCAGGTTCCTTAATGTAAGGTTTATTCGCGATCTGACAAATCTATCATTAACTTGATAGACCTGTCATCGCAAACCCTTAACCACAGCCCAGAGACTTCAGAGAATGGCTCTGATACCAGTTTGTTAAGATTACAACCACCAAACTAAAGGGATTACAATCTTTGAACAATACAACCAAAGAGCAAACTATACATTCAAGAATAATCTGAACTTTAGACCTTGTATTTACATCACCAATGAGATGAAGATAAGGCTCGGGAGTTAACGAACCAACATGGAACACGCAAATGCGCCTTACCAAGAATAGGCACGGGTTTCTCCCGATCACTAGAATGACCTAATCGCCTACCCAAGAACACACCCTCCCTCAAAGAAAGGCAACCTCCAAACCAAATTTTTTGTTCATCTCTTGAGTCATTAACTGAGACCAGACGAACCACTTTCTTTGTTCACTCTAATCTCCTATTTGTTAAGCCAACAACCTTACTCTTTATTCCCAAAGAAAAGAAAAGGAAAAACGGAGAAGAACCAGAGAAGAACCCTAAGGAGATGAAGCCAGACAGAGAGGTTTCAGATGGAAGGAGAGAGAAAAAAACTCAGAACCAAGACTAACCGTATGAGATTCCCCAAATCAGAGATGAAGGGGTATATTACTCCTTAATCAATTACAGCCATTGGATTAAATCCAATGGTTGATATTGATAACAAGAAAGCACAATCCACAACTTAACTGAAGGGGCAATCAGTCACTGCCACGACACCACCAATGCCAAAGGAAAGAGGCGTGTTTCATTTTGGGTTTGTGAGACACGATTTATAACAGTTTGCATTAATTTTTCAGGTCAGCATACTTCCAACAAATTGAAGAGGATGTCAAGAATCGCTCAAAATCAATTAAGGAGGTGAAAGCTGCGATAACTTCTTTCCAGACATCTGACATGGCTGAGCTCATAAAGTTCCACAAATACGTGGAATCTCACCTCGAGAAACTAACTGATGAAACACAGGTTCAATCAAACGAGTGCCCTTACTGATTCCTATATGCTGCTAGTATCACCTGGACGATCATGTAGTACATATCTTTATGCTGTAGGTATTAGCAAGATTTGAAGATTTTCCTACAAAGAAGTTGGCATCATTGAGGATGGCAGCAGTATTGTACTCGAAGTTAGATTCAGTAGCTAGCACTTTGCAGAATTGGCAAATAGTGTCACCTATTGGCCAACTCCTAGACAAAGTTGAGAACTACTTCAATAAGGTAAGCTCAAGGTCAAACTCTTGCTCTGATAATATACTTGTCGTAAGGACCTCATTAGTGTGATTTAACAAAAACAAAAACAAAATCACCTTCAGATCAAAGGAGAAATGGATGCCTTGGAGCGGACTAAAGATGAAGACTCGAAGAAATTTCAAAGTCACAAAATTAATTTTGATTTCAGCATCCTTGTACGTATCAAAGAATTGATGGTGGATGTTTCTTCAAGTTGTATGGAGCTGGCACTTAAGGTAAGTTCAGACCAAAATACTTCGTTAACGAGCACATTTCTACAATAACACTTACATTATGCTTCAACCGGATTATTCTACTCCACATCTTAGAGCATGTTTTGCTAAGCATAAGTTTACTTATAATAAGTAAATATTTAAGTTTTAAAATAAATAGTTTTTTGCATTGATCAAAATTCGAAATAATTATAAGCTTAGCCTAACATGCTTTTAGAAAGAGAAGAACTTAAATGTTATGCAGGCTTTTGTTTACCAAGGGTTTGAAAGTTCCGTTTTGCATCATATAAAAAGGAGTCCTTGGTTCATTGTACAATCATCAGATTGCCTCTCTCATTTCTTCCGATTGAGAGAGGGTCCTGGAACTGAAAATATTAATGAGATGTTTATTCAGGAGATTAAAGATTTGAAAGCAAAAGAAAAGGAAGAATTTAAAACTCAAGGAAGGAAAAAGGGGTCTGCCAAAATGCTTTGGAAGGCTTTCCAGTTTGCATTCCGAGTTTATACCTTTGCTGGTGGACAGGACGACCGTGCTGATAAGCTGACAAGAGAACTTGCCCATGAAATTGAGATCAATCCTTATCAATAATCATACATTATATATTCTTGTCGATTCCAGCAACATTAAGAAAACCAAGAAATGTATCCCCCAAATCATTTTTCGTAAGAACCGAATAAATTCAATATAAATGTTTTTAATTATTTATTCATATTTACGAGTGCAGCAGGTTTTTTTCACATACCAGTGGGCTGCGTCTGAGGCTTGCGGAGGATGATAAGCTAAAGCCTACCGTTCCTCTCCCACTTTGCCAAGATTTTTATAAAATCATGCGATATTCAATTCACACTTTTTAAAATTCTATAAAATTTAGGAGTAATCAAAATGTCGATGACCTTAAATAACTTTATAGAGAATTTTATATGTACTAATTTTAAAGCACAAGATATAAATAAAATATATTACAATTTCTCTCCCATTCAACTTAAGACTTTGAAAGACTTTAAAAAAAAAAAACATCTTTTATTCTCTTATTTTTTTATATGCAACATTTCTCTTTTCTTTTTCCTTAAGAAACTGTAGAGTCAAGATTAATATTCTTCTATTTCTTCAATGTGATTTTTTTCACATCTTCAATATATTCTCCTAACCTTTTTTTTTCCTATTTGTTCTTTTAATATTTTTATCTCTATTCAATTTTAATTTTTTTTTCAATATTCTCTTAACTATTTTCCCATTTTCTTCTATGAACCTTTAGACACAATGTGATTTTTTTTCCTTCAATATTCATATAACCATTCTCTCTCTCTCTCATTTTTTTTCCATTAAAAATAAGATAACTTTATAATTAAATTCTTATATAATTGTTGATTGTAGTTTATTAATGAATTTCATCAAGTTAATAACTATTTTTTATTACTGTATTTTTTATTTTTATTCTTGTTTTTTTCTATTTATCTTGATGAACATGGTTGTATTTTTTTTCTTCGTCTAAATTGGTACTTTGGTTATTTATTTATGTAATTGTAGTGACTAATGACGTGTTACCTATAAATTATTAAATATAATAAGAGAGATAATGAAGATAAATATTTTTGTTGGAAAATATTTTAAAATGAGTCGCATGTCATAATTTTTTGAATTTATCCACAAGTCATTTGAAAGTTTATATTTTTACCCAAAAGAAAAAATAGAGTGAGTTATATCATTAACTTTTTGATGTAGTTTACTTGAAGCAATTAAATAGAACATTAATTTTTATGAATTTATTAATATTAATATAATTAAATAAATTATTATTAAAATATTCTCTTGCGACAATTTTTTTTAAATGTAGGATATTAAATTTTTAACTGAAAAAACAAAATTTATAAAAGCTCATAAAAGTCTGTAAAACTTTAAGAAAATCTTTTAAAATGAAATTTATAAAAATCCATAAAAGTCTGTAGGAGTTTATTAAAATCTATAAAAATTAATAAAATCCATCAAAATCCATCATTTGAAAAATGTCAATCAAAATTTTTAAAAATTTAAATTAAAAACAGCCCATAAATTTGTAGGCTCCGTTGTTTGTCTTATCCATCATCTCTGTTAAAATCTTTGTATTCAATTTTACCCTTCACAAACCATGACTACCTTGCAATTTTGTAGGGTTCAACTTATTAAGTGCTTTTTTTTGGCTAAGTACTCAAATTTTAAGAACCTACAAAGTGCTGAATGTCTATAAGTTCTAGAATCTAATTGAACAAACTATGAATTGTCAAGTCGAACATACTAATAGCATATTTGTGAGTATTTGTGAGTATTTATAAGTATTTATAAATTGATCAAATATTATTTTATTTACATATTTTATAGGATCTACTGCTTATAATACAACTTTTTTTTTATCAAACAAGCACCAACTCAATAAAACAATGACAAGAATTTGATTATTATTTTTATTTGTCATGGATATTCTTGTCGAGTATATTTGTTGAGTAATATTATTCATAGTCAGCGCTTAGTAAGTCTATGTGGTATTTATGTAGTATTAATTGATATGTCATTTTGAATAAGAGTCAAAACCCTATATTTAAGATGATATATCAATTAATGCCGCATATACTTATTACAGTAGTCGTTGATTATGAATAACATTATTCGCCATCTTAAATATATAGTTTTGAATCTCATTCAAAATAACATATCAATTAATGCCACATAGACTAACTTCGGTAGTCACTAACTATGAATAGCATTACTTTTAAGATGACATATCAATTAGTCACATAGATTAACTACAGTAGTCGCTGATTATGAATAACATTAATGACATATCAATTAATGTCACATAATTGCTACATAAACTGATTACGGTAGTAGTTGAATATGAATAACATTATTCGTAAGTATTTTTTATAATTAAAAAGACTTTAATTAGATTTTCGTTTTTATTAATCCAGGTTATCCATTGATTATAGACTCAACTGGCTTTGTCCTTCTTAAAGTCCAGAGTTACTATTGATTATTTGATTATATGTCCATAAACACACATTTTCACTTGTGAAGTTGTAACAAGGACAAGAAGGTTGAAAACCATTGCGACTTTAGCAATTGTTTGGAATTGTGCTCTTCTTCTTTGCCTCTCGCACGTCTCTATTCTTCTTCTCACCTCACCTCATGTGAATTTAAATACACACATTTTTCATGCTACTGTATGTCTTTTTTTTAATGCATTCGACCTTAAATTTGTTAAGAAATAACACTTAATTTTATATGAAATAGATTGCACAAAAGGTGATATAATAATATTCAATTTTGGTATCACCGATTTATTCACATGAAGAAGAATGTATCACCAATTTATTCACTTGTCTTATTCGGTATGTAATTGCCGAGGCAGCGATAGGTGAGTGGTGCGGTTGGCCTAGCTCAACTTTTACGGGTTTGTGCTTCAATAGCTACGATTGCATGCTTCCTTGTGTTAAAGAAGGTTTCACCGATGGTGACTGCGGAGTATTTAGCCAACGTTGTTTATGTAGAAAGTATTGTTAATTATGACTAATTGAGCAGAAAAATTTGTAATCAGAATTAATATATAATAATGACATTTATCTGCTTATAAAATGAAGCATTTACTTAATTATATATGCATGGAACTACCAAAGATGGATGATTGAGATTTTTTTTTTTTCAATATTAAAGTGCAATTTTTATTTTTATTTTTTTTCGTTAGTAGAAATGGAAACATGAACATTTACTTCTTCCTACGAGACAGTTGCCAACGCAAGAAGATATTGGAATGTGTAATTCTATGCAAAACGGGCAAGATATGTTCTGACATTTTCAAAGTTTGAGGCGAAGTTCAAAAATTCAGCCTTTAAAGCAAAATCTGACAAGTCATGGGTAGGGGCACCGGCTGGGCTTCAATGCTTTTTTTTTAAAAAAAAAATGAGCTCATTCAATTTTGAGCCACTACTTAATAATAGTCATGGTACTCGTGGAAATGAGACTTACTTTGTTTTACTGAGTTTCAAACTTTTGCACATTTTTTTTTTTTGGCAACATCAATAATCACGAATAATTTTTTTATAATAAAAATGGTCCACCTTGGGTTTTGGCCCCGAAGCGGTTGCCTCACTCGTTTCGGCCCAAAACCGGCCTTGGAAACGGGTCCATGTTATTTTTGTTTTTCGAGAAATAATAAAGAATTAATCATGGATCTATAAGGGGAAAAATAGAAAAAAGAAAGAAGAAAAAAACAAACATGCAATTAATTAGCAACTCCTTCAATCTATCCGCCTTTGTTGTTTGGCTAAGATTAAAATACTTTAGTAAGGTAAATGGCATCAATCGGGCACAGCCGTTCCAGGAGAGCTCCAAAATAAAATGAATAGGGAAAATTAGTGATTTTTACGGCCTTCTCATTATTTTAAAGAATTTTACTACGTTTGCAACTAAAAATACGAATTTTACACCTTAACTAATTAAGGTAAATATCCATTCTTCTTCAAGTTTCAAATCCGAATCCAAATCTTATCCAAAATCTTTGATGCATGATTGTACATAGCAGTCACAAGCACCCAATACAAGTAAAACCTCAATTCTTGATTTTTTTTTTTTTTTTTTTATGTGCTTTATAAAATCTCAATCCCTAACTGGTCTTGATGTCTCATTTGCCGTAAACAAACTCTCCCAATTCAAGTATCATCCTTCTAAGATGCATTGGATTGCTGCCAAACAAATTCTCGGTTACTTGAATCACAATATTCACCGTAGTCTCTTTTTCCACAAAACTAGTGCATTTCACCTCACTACTTTTACTGCCGATTGGGCAGGTAATCACGATGATCGTTACCGTCTCCGCATATATTCTGTTTCTTGGTAACAAATCTATTCCCTAGTGTTCTAAAAAACAAAAAACCATTGCTCACTCATCTATGGAAGCTGAGTGACGTGCTATCGCCTCTTGTTCTATATATGTTTTATAATAATCTTTTGAACAAGCTATATATTTAATTACCGCATCGACCTACTATCTTTCGTAACAGTATAAGTGCTACATATCTTACTATCAATCCAGTATTCCATTCCCACGTGAAGCACATAACAATTGATTACCACTTCATTTAGAATCATGTGTTAACAGACTCTTTCATTATTTCTTACATATCTTTAAATGATCAACCGACGGACACTCTTAACAAAACAACTATCACTCATCTATTGTCCAAGATCATAATCTTCGACAGAAACTCCATCTTGCATGGGCCTATTAAGGATAAGATTGAAATTGAAGACAATAATCATCACATGAGTTGCAAATCAAACCATCCCCCAATGATAAAAATCATCTCAAACAAATTTATTTGCAACTAATTTGAGTAGATTTACACTTGTTGTAACTGAAATTCGAAGAAATATATTAAAGTTTATTATTTCGTATATTATCTCTTTAATTACACTATAAATAGGCGAGAAATCACTACAAGAAAGTTCACTTTTAACAACGAAAATTTTCGTGCTTGTAAAGTCTCTCGGCGACCATTTTTCAAAACAACCTAAAATGACTTTCTACGACAAAATTTCGTTGTTAAAGTGAAAATTTCAGTAGTGAATATTGATCTATTTCATAATAGTGAGGAGTAGTTATTAAGCCAGCGATGGACACGTGTTCAGTGGTAATATTAGACATGAAAAAATCTTAACATTAAAAGTCAATCTTATCCAATACCATTGAACACGTGTAATCAGGTGAGCTTTTTGATAACTACTCACCACTATGGAGAGTAGATCATTTCCTATAAATAGACATGTAATAGAACTCACTTTTTCATACATTATTGTCTCTATAAATGCATATCATAGTGCTGACTGCCCAAACTGTGTCAGGCCTTGCTGGCCCAAACGAAGATCCTTTATAACTAACTCATCGCACCTTTTGATGTTCCACAAATATATGTTATTTCAACATTAAAGAATTCGAACAACCCTTCATTAAAAAATATTTATTGAATTTTTTTATTTTTTATTTTTGGGTCCTAACAAACGTCGTGAACTAAACGCATGGGGAGTGTAGTTTCGAAAGTTTGTGGATTTGGTGAAAAGTGGAAAGTTTCGAAAGTTTGTGGATTAGGTGTAAACTGGAAAGGTTCCTTAGATTCTTTAAATACTAATTACAATAGGTTTGAGTCGATTCAAATAGTATTAAACAAACAAGGTCAGCTCTTTTTAACTGCTCTCCACATATTAAATCCTTAAATTACATGATAATTAACGTCACTAACACACCAATAATCAGCATTTTCCATGCTTTCGTCTGAAACCAACCAAACCACAGAACTTTTGCGTGTGTAAATACGCAATTAATCTCTAATTCTATTAATTAATTGCAAATTTTGATATATATTTATAGATCTCTTATGTATGAAGGATAGAAAGTGTTTGTTTTTCTTGGAGCAAAATGGCAACAGAACTGCGCACAGATTCATCAGATTACAGAGTAGAGCTTCTTTCACCAGCAGCTGCAGCAGAGAATGTGGTAACGAGAGGGCCGTCGTGGCGCCTTAATTTCGACGAACATCGTCTGCCGGACCGGACTACTGATTCGCATATTGGCTTTGGGAAATTACTTCAGACCATAAGTAAGCCAATAACCACTTGATTATAATCGTTATTATTTTGTATCCATGCTCAGCTCAATTAGATCCGGGATTTGACAAAGATTATAAACCAGGTTTATTTCAACTGAAATTGTTAACTTTTCAAATCAAATAACAAAAATCTACTTTGAAATGACATTTCGTTGTTTAAGGTAAATGAATGTTTAATGTTAAATAGTTTGAAAAGTCAAAAAATTTGGATAAAATAAAGCATTTTGATTTATAATCTTTGTCAAACAGGACCTCAATTCATAATTTTTTTAACTCGGGTCCGTTTGGAAGTTTTTTTTCCCATTGATTTTGTCCAGTTTTGTTAGTGTAATTTGTGATATATATCTCAACCTCTTGCTCTTTTTTTTTTCCCCTCCAATTTTATCTTCTCTAAAATCATTATTTCCAAATATATCTTAAACCTAAAATACAAACTTCATTTTTCCCTTTTCTCCAAACAATAATTCTTTTTCATGTTATTTAATTATTTTTGAATTTTTTTACCGTCAAATATATATTTTTATTTCTAGATATTGATGTGTCAAATCTAATTTTTTTAATAAACTTTACTTTAAGTAATTGATGAGCAAAATAGAAAAAAAAGAAAAAAGAAAAAATAGTTCATACACAATAGAAAATGATGCTATATTAAAATTGTAAAAAATGACATATATACATTTACTTCATATTGTTCACAAATACCTATATATTTTTTTAATAAATGTGTTGTGAGCATGTTTGTAATTTTATTTTTTTTAAAAAAATTTAAAAACGCTGGATAATAACTTTCAATCGACTGGTTTAAAATCACTATTAAAAATCACCAAAAACCGACCATCATAAACGTCTAAAACCTGTACTTTAAAAAACTCTCATAATTGGTACTCCAAAACTTGCAAAACATACCTTTAGTAGTGTAAACCGGCCGCCCGTGATCTAGCACGCCTAAAATTTTCTGGGTATGGCAGAGCTGGGCCGAGTCCACGGACTTCTCATAACGTTCCCTGAATATGAAGGCCCGGGGCCTCTATAGCCAAACTGGGCCCAGCCAGCAAATAACTTCGAGCTCTTGGAAGTGGAAAAAGTTTTGTTAAGGATCACGAAATCTCATGACTTTCACTATCTAATGAATAGGAAGTATGCATTTATTTCAGAAGGACTTGTACAATCTAATCGAATGAAGTAATCATTTAAAAAGATTTTTGAGTGAGTTACTTAAGTTCATCGCTTTTTCTTTTTTAATTAATTCATAGCAAACAAGTAGTTAGTTTATTACCGTCATAGTAAATAAGAAATTAAGAATCGAGTTTTCTTTGGCAACCCATGGCGGGTCGGTATGTACCTTTCACTACAGCCAGGCAGAGGAAAATAGCAAAATATTACAAGAAGCAGGAAAAGCTTCTTCAAGATTTCAATGAGGTTGATGCATTCAATGAATTGGGCTGCTTGCCTGGAAGTCTAACAGAGGTTTGTCCATCTTTCATTTGGCTGCACCATTTCTGGTAGTGATTGCAACAAAATCAACTCCAATTTTGGCCATACTTTTTACTCATTTCTCAACAACTCTTTTACATTTTGTTGCAGGAAGAAACGAGACAGCTTGCTCGAAATGAGAGGATGGCAATATATGCATCAAACATAGCTAATCTTGTGCTCTTCATAGCCAAAGTCTATGCTTCTGTAGAGAGCAAATCATTGGCAGTGATTGCATCCACATTGGACTCACTCTTGGACCTCTTATCTGGATTTATATTGTGGTTTACGTCGTATGCTATGAAAAAACCAAATCAGTACAGATATCCCATTGGCAAGAATCGCATGCAGCCTGTGGTAAGCATTCCAACACTCGCATCCCAATCTTTCATGGTGACTGCCACATCAGCACGTCATTAGTTTTATTATAGGAAATGGATAGAGTATTCACGGCACGCTAAAACAAATTATGAGTTTAGTGACCAATTCGAGACAACAAAAAGTAGATTGAAATTTGGTTGTAAGTTTAGCGATCAATATGAGACAAGAAGATTTCACTATAAGTTCTTTTCCCGTGAATTTTACCCATTTGTAGAATCTTGATAACGAACCAATTCATGTATTCCTTTGGGTAAAACTATTTGTACAAAATTGAAAACCAATTCAAGTAAAATTCAATGCTGAATTTTGCAGGGCATACTTATTTTTGCATCTGTAATGGCAACCCTTGGACTACAAATATTGTTCGAATCTGGTCGAGAAATCATTATAAAGGTATACCATTTTTTATTCTGCTAAAATATATGAAAATTTCTGTCTGAAATCATGTATATGTCATGAATCAATACTTCACAAAATATTTCAATTTTTAGTCACTAAATCCCTTGAACACGACCAATTTTATGCAGTCTCAGCCTGAACGAGATCCGGTTAAAGAGAGATGGATGATAGGGATCATGGTTTCAGTCACAGTAGTGAAGTTTGTACTCGTGATTTACTGTCGCCAGTTCAAGAATGAGATTGTTAAAGCTTATGCGCAGGATCATTTCTTCGATGTTATTACTAATTCTATTGGTTTAGCAGCAGCGGTGTTAGCCATTCGATTTTACTGGTGGATTGATCCTCTTGGAGCCATACTGGTAAGCTTTTCCCATCATACCTGGTCATGTTTAGCAATGTTTAAATTATCTTTTAGTTGACTGGAAAAGCATATTTTTATCAGATTTAATTGACACCACTAATATTCACCAACAACTTAAAACTAAACAATCTGGTGTTTTGATCTTGTAAATCATCTGAATGTTTGGAGTTTGATTGCAGATTGCTTTGTACACAATGGGGACATGGGCAAAAACAGTGATGGAAAATGTCAAGTCATTGATTGGAAGAACAGCACCTGCAGAGTATCTAACAAAACTTGTTTATCTAGTTTGGAATCACCACAGAGAAATTAAACACATTGACACAGTTAGAGCATACACTTTTGGTTGTCACTACTTTGTGGAGATTGACATTGTTTTACCAGAAGATATGCCACTTGCTATAGCACACAACATTGGTGAGACGTTGCAAGAAAAGTTGGAACAGTTACCTGAAGTCGAGCGAGCTTTCGTGCATGCAGACTTTGAGTCGATTCATCAGCCAGAACACAATCAGAAAAAAAAATGATCGTTGATGATTGAGTAGGATCTCGCTAAATATAATTGTTGCGGATTCTGCCTTATGTCACAACTCACAGTGTTTATAGCAGAGAACAGCATTGTAGGTTTAACTTGAACACGTATTTATAAAAGGAAGTGTGAGACGCAGTATTTTACCCTGAATTACAATTTACAATAATCGTCCGACGATATTTGTTATTAATGAATAATTAACAATATCATACGAAAAAGTTATTTGAAAGGAATATCATTTGTAATTTTGAACTCTGATTCATATTAAGTGTTGAAATTTTATTTTAAATTTTCAATATTGTTTAAAAAATAGTCCAGCTGTTTATATTATTATTATTTTTGTTAATTCTTCATCCCGCGTGGATGACACGTACAAACAACATCGAACATAGAGTCCATGTATCACATATTGACCACATCATCACAAATGACCCTAACAATTCTATGAACCTTCGTATACCTCAACAGAGTCACTTTGATGAGACGAAGCTAACATTCTAGTTCGCTAGCAAGAAAGGGAGATCGATTAGTGTTTCACATCTTGATGAAGCTACTGCCTTGGCGAAACAAGTCGAATATTAACTTCGTCACGCCCCACTCAGGGATAGGATAAGCGACAAACTTATTTATAAATCATCTAAGTCTTATAGGAAGTTAAGAGAGAGTTAACAAAGTACAAAACACATGACTCATATTTTCTATCTCAAATATAAGAATGTAAGAATATCTCTTTTATCACTTGTCATGAAGCACATTGCCACATAAGTTGAAATCGTTAAAAAAGTGTAAATAAAATTAAATAAAAATTTGTTGATTGATGATAACAACTTTGCAAATAAAAAAGCGACAAGTATTTAGAAGATACTAAAATTTAGTCGACTCACCAATCGACAAGTAACAAGTGTCAAATATGAATGAAGATCTGAAATACCCTTAACTTAGACTTTCCTTTAAATACTTAATGCTACATTATGGAAAAGTACGAAAAGTTAAACCCTTACTCAAATCTCTGTCTATTTTGTTTCTTTTGCAAACTTGTTCTATTTTATCGACAACTAATTTGATCGTCATGGTGCAAACAATGGCCGGACCACCCTGTTGGCATTTTAATTCTACCAAATTTTGATACCAACAATTTTTATATTTAAACGAGATCTGATTTTACTTTTTATTTTTATATTTTTTGATATGTACAATTTTACTTTTTAACACACCTCGATGCACCTATAAATGGCTAATTCAAAGGTGTGGGAAGAATGGCAGCCGCCAGCAAAGTGTGAGGACGTGCTGGAAATTTAAAATGGCTTGGCTAAGTTAGGGTTTCCCGTGTGCTCCACTATATATACCTACCCTATGTATCATCAAAGGCATATTATCTGCCGTCCTCCTTGTGACTAATTAGGGTTCTTACACAGAGTCGCTCCCACACAGAGGCACCCGAGCACGCATCAAAACACAAAACTTAGTTCTAAAGGAAATTTTGTGAATGGAGACCAATGATGCATACAAATTGTCCGTACCATCTGAGGATATTTCTGAAGTATCCTTTGATGTGAATTCGCCTGTATTTTCTGAGGTTTCTCCCTTCAAAATTTTATTATTATTGTATAATATTATTTTTTATTGTTCGGATTGAGGCATTGATGATGATAATATACCATCAAACTATGAAAGCTCTCTAGCTTGTTGATGATTAATTAAATCATTACTCTCTGAACCTTCGTTGAATTTCATTTTTTCTTTGTTTAAATTTCTCAGTGTATTTTTTTGTTAATAAATTATGTGAGAATAAAGGCAACAAATTAGAGTCACTGATGCACTACAGTATTAATGGTGTTTTCAGCGCTGTACGTTGCCAATAACAATTAGGTTCTGAGATTCTGGCATTTGCTTCTTTGAATGGAGCACGTGCATTCAAATGTACCTACATTTTGGTTTTGAGGATGATGAATTTGAATTTTACTCACTCTGAAATCATTATTATTTTGGATATTTAATTTTTGTTGCGCTTTGCATTTTGGATTTCGAGATTGAAATATGGAACGGGTCGGTGAAATTGGAACAATCGCCATTTTCCTCTCTTTTCCAGTATTAAAATTAATTTTTTTTTAAGTAAGGTTAAATATTAGAAAATATCAATGAATGAATTGACAAATGCTATACATCCAACAAACATCTGAGGTTATCTTTTTGGGTTTTCGTGTTTGTTTTTAAGGTGAATTTCATAATGAACGCCGTGAACTATGTAATTACTAGTACCAACAGTGGTATAATTCGACTGTGGATTGAGGTGATTGATGGGAGAAGATAATTGATTGAAGGAGATTGGATTGAAAAGATAAACAGATTTTGGTGATATGTTGAAGCAGATGATTGAGTAACAAAGTTTAGACGAGATGAAATTGAAGACATAGCAATACATGAATATATATTCTTTTGTAGTGGTAGTGATTATTTTTTTTAAAAATATCTTATTTTATAATAAAAGTTAATTTTAACCATATTAATTCTTCTAAGAATTAGCTCCACCGCTTCTCTCCTTGCCTATTTATGAAAAGGGGTGAATTTCATTTGTGGAAACCAAACTTTTAGCAAAAATTTAATTGAGTTGCTAAATTTTAATTTGTTTAAAATCACATGTTAATGAACTCATATGTAAATTTTAGATTTAAGTAAATGAATTTTAATATAGTTTTAAATTCAACTGCTTAATTTTTTTATAAAATTGATGAAAATTGTTTAATTGACACTAATACAGGGTGATCTTCCAGGTAAATTTTGTTTAACATGTCAATTTTACCACTGCTAATCTGCTATATCATAGAAGTGTCAACCTTAAAAGACATTGACATAGCATTTGGGAGGCACATAGATGATTGATAACTTATGTTGGATAAACTTGTTCTAAAAAATAAATTTACGAGTATAACAAGTGAAGTTATGCATGTTTGGATAAGTTGTATTGACCAAATTTATGTTTGACAATCTATTTAATTAGTATATTGCTTTTTTTTTTGTGGTGAAATTCTACCGTAGAAGATTTTAATAGATTGATGAGCTAAAAAGAATTGAAAAAAGATATGAATTTTAGTTTGAGAAGATAAAGGCGTGTGTAATGAGAACGAAAATATTTTTTTGTGTGTATGTAGCAGAGTAAATTTCTCTACGGTCGGTAATTATAAACAACAATGTTTGTTACCCCAATTTTCACCATAATCGCTATGCATCACACCGGCATATTAATATGGTATAAAACATGATATACCTAGAGTTCGTTTGGTTGTGCTGCTTTATAAACTATAAATATATTTTGTTATGAAAGAACCTCACTTTAAAATCACATTTGGGTTGTGTAAGTAATTTAGAAGTAAATTTGACATTTAAGTACACTCAAACATGCTCAATTTAAGCTATTTGTTTCATGATACAGAGAGGAGGGATTATTTTTGAAGTTCCAAAAAGCAGCCTGAACAAACTCAACCGACAGTCAACCTATGAGAAAGATGTATGAAGCTTTGCTTACACCGGGCTTGCCTTTTTTGGGCATGCTTTATCTATGTTATGCTATAGTATGCAGTATTTTCTCCATAGAAGCTTTCAACAAATGTATTCTATAACCGAGATGCAAGTCTTAGATCAACTTCTTAAAACACATGCACTTCTAATTCATGTAAGGTTTTTATGCTCTAACTGCTGCTCCGTTATAGTCTGCTGTTGCTAGATGCTTGAGATTCTACGTTAATACATTTCTCTAGCCATTGTTGTTAGGGGAGTGAATCGATATTCAAGTGGTACAAAAGCAATAGGGAAATGACTGTGCGACACACCTATCTATATTTAAGAATTAACTCATACAGCCTCATACAGCATGTAAACTTGGAATGGCCAACTAAAATTGAAGTTAATACTTCAAATATATGTTAAAGCATAGGTTCTATCTTTAAAAAATGATATAAACATCAGATCGTGAGCAAGAAGTTGGAAGCACTAATAAATGCAGATTATGTAACCATATTACATTTAAAAGTTGGAAAATAAAGGATAAGAATTCCTTTTGATACGGTGGATTGAACAATATTGATAGCATGAATATATGTATTATAAGATAAAAAGAAGTTAAATAATCTTGACTATTATACTGCCATGTCCTCTATTAAACAGGGCACTGGAGTTTTAGGACATCAAGAGTGGGAGTTAAGACTAAAATGGCACAAAATGAAAAGGAAGATCATTTGAGAATAGAAGCACCATGAATGCACTTCCCCAAAATCAACAACAGATTACTCTATTTTTACACAGACACCTCATTAGCTAACTAGCGCCCCTGTATTCTCTTTCACAGTAATACAAACATTGGTCTTGATCTCCTACCCACTTATGTTGTTCACTTATAATGCCCACGCTGAAGTGGCATACAAACATATGATGAACTCTTTCGAGTCTTTATGTCTACCTATATACACCTGTATTTTCCATCCAAACTTTATTTATACTTCAAAAGTCATCAATAAACATGTAACTAATATTTATAATACTAGTAACATATCTTCTATTGTATATAAAGAAAAACCTCTAGTAGCTAACCTTTGTTACTATGAACAAGTAGCTAAGCAATCTTGAGCAATCATCGATCCTTGGAGATCTAACGTATCCTTCACAGCCCTATAAAATTCCACCCAAGACGATGAATACACGTCCACAGGACCCCACAAAAATGTCGGATTTGGACTAGCTGGACAAGCAGTAACCATATCCAAAACTGAAGCTGCAGGTTTCAATTTCTGTGGGAAATTAAATGCCAGATTATCCACCTTGTGCTCGTAAATTTTCCCATTTCTGTCCAATTTATATCGCGAAGTGCCCTGGAACTGTCCCTTTGCCTCCCAAGGTACCCGAGGGACACCCCTCAAGTTCCATCTAATGAGTATCATATTCTCAGACGGCTGCCAAATTCTAAGCACGTCTAATGAAATATCTCTGAATAAAATTCTACCATGAAATCTCAATGCCCAGAATATCAGTTTGTAATTTTCAATTCCAGTAAACGTATTCAGAGGGTCCACAAACGTTATATCATCCCTGACAATTGATTAAATAAACAAATAAACAATCCACCCTTTATTCTCAATCTCACAAACTCAAATTCTAACAATCTAAAACTACAAAAATTGAAATACCCATAAGCATAAATGAACAGAATAACCAAAAGGGTACGTACCTGTAAATGTCATAATTAAGGTCTTTGGCGAAGATTGAAGGAAGTTCTTCACGAAGGGTCCTTACAGCTAAACCTAGGTTAACAAAAAATTCATCCTTCTCGTCCTGCTTCTTATCCTGCGCACCTGGGGTCCGGTTCACCTGCGCTAAGCCACGGGGTGGAGGCGGCTCAAGCTTGGTTTGAGCATTAACAGAAGAAATTGATACTGATGATGGGGAAATAAGAGGAGAAGAAGATGATTGGTGAAAAACAATGGCGGAGGATTTTTCTTTAGATTGGAGAAGAATTGGAGAAAGATTTGGCAGAATATAGGCCATAGTTTTTTTTCTCTTCTTGTTCAATGTTTGGCTACAGAAGAGTGATGGTTTTGATTTTGTGTTGTGGAAGTAAAAGTGGGTTCTTCAATTTGAGTGGTTTTGGAAATGGCCAAGATTTTACCCATGGACCAGGTTAGGAATAAAATGGCTTTTTTTAGCTTACAACTGATTCTAGTATTTACTAATTAATGTATGACTTGGAGTCTTGGCTTGCAATTAATTCTTTATATCTTCTCTATGAGCATGCTAGGTGAAGATTAATTTTTTATTACAAACATATTTAAATATATTATTTTAAAATAAATAACTTATTTGAATAAATCTAGGATATATGTCAATACTATCAAACACGCAACCATATTACCCACCGTAAACTACAGAACTTAAAGTCTTAAACTATACACAACAATATTCTATACGGTTTTGATCTAATGTTCCTGGTGGGCATTGTTATAATAATGCCCACCGAGAGCATTAGATCATGTCCCAATGTTCTATATATGGAAAGTTCTCGACATTGATACAATCCTAATTATTTCATGAAGTAGAAATTTATAATCTTAATTGAAACCTCAATACCATTCATTTAAAAAAATAAATACTTAAACAGAATATGTAACTTTTAAGAACAACTAGAAAGTGATAGAGGTGTCAATAGTCAATATTCAGGAAATTGCCAAAACGTTCTAACGTATATGGACGCGGTGTCTCAAATCATCATTCATTTTCAAATTTTGGCAATTACATCCCTTATCTATCCATGTAGTCTTAAAATCATTATTTTGAGCAGAATTCATCCAATATTACATTAAACCTTTTGAATTTTGGTGCAAATAGTCCCTAACTTTTGTCATTATGGTGGAATTGGTCCCTAACGTTTATGTTTTGGTAAATAAGTCCCTAACATATGTGTTTTGCATGCGAAATTGGTCCTTATGGGATGAAAAGACAAATATACACTTAGTTTTAATTAAAAGAAATTGTATGTGGATTTCTAATCATTACAAAATGTGCAAATAAGTCTTAATACTTTTATTTTTATAAAAAAATTAAAGAAAACTAATGAATTTTTTAATTAACATTTTAGTAATAAAAATGTCAAATAAAATTATTATTTTTACTATGAAGTAATAAATATATTATTTAAAATTAAAATTTTATTTTATTGTTATATAAAAAAAAAATAACTTTGTCACAAATTTTATGTTCAAATACTTTTATTTAATTGAGTTATATGTTTATTAATTACAAATATTAGAAATTCAACTATATTCTTTATATTTTAATTTATTGTTTTATTTTCATTCAAAAATAAAAAACATAATGTGTAAATTAATTTTATTAGTATTTTTATGTTAAATAAAAATGTAATAAAATTAGTTCAATGTCATAAAATTATATACGTCATTTTGTTATTTATTTAACTTAATTTTTAAAGTAAAGAGGGAGAAAAAAAATTATATGTAAAGAGGGAGAAAAATGATTTCTCTTTATTACTTAATAATAAAAATAATAAATTTATTTGACATGTTTATTACTAATGTGTTAATTCAAAAAAAAAATACTCATTAGTTTTTTTAAATTTTTTTATAAAAAATAAAAGTATTGGACTTATTTGCACATTTTGCAATGATTAAGAATCCACATACAATTTCTTATAATTAAACTAAGGATATATTTGTCTTTTTCATTCCATAAGAACCAATTTCGCACCAAAACACATAGGTTAGGGACTTGTTTCCCAAAATATAAACGTTAGGGACTAATTCCACCCTAAAGATAAAAGTTAAAGACTATTTCTGTCAAAATCCCAAAGGTTTAACGGAATATTGAATGGATTCCGTTCAAAATGATGATTTAGAGACTACATGGATAGTAAGGGATATAATTGTCAAAATTTGAAAGGTAATGGATGATTTTGCATGATCGAAGTCATATACGTTAGGGACGTTAACCAATTTCCCATATCCCAGGGACTAACCTACTTTCGTGGCCACATATCTTTTAATAGACAATAAAATAGAATTTTCTTATTTACATATCTCACATGTGAGTAAAAATTACTATCTTATTCTTATTTTACTAATAAATTTTTTTCTTTATTTTGAAATTTGTTTATTTACTTTAATAATTTTCACATCTTAATCTCAGGACAAGTCTTTCTTCTTAATATGTTCGATATCATTTACGATTTGTAGGGAAAAAGAGGTGGTTCTATCACTTTCTATATATAGAATTTGTTGAGGATATTCTTTGAAGAGCCCTTCTCCCTAACACAAATTTCTAGCACATTCTCTTTGTGATACCCAGGCTGCTACAGCGCAAGTCAGCCAAAAATACAATTCATACAGTTGAACAAAGGCGTACAAGTCCTACCTCTGAAAAATCAATATTAATCATTCTAACTCAAGCAAGAAAACGATAAAGAATTGATAACAAGAATCACGAATCGATTATTCAATACAAGAATACTAATTTGAAATTAAAATTGAAGAACTTCAAATATAAATTTACTTTATTCAATAACCAAATAGCAACTGGATCTGGTTAAAAAATGTGTTAAATAACCAAATTTACTTTGAAAATTAATTGATCAACAGTACACCGTACCATTGGGATACCTAATTAAGCAATAAAATACATACTCCTAGCATATTGACAAATTCCTAGTATTGGCTCGGGTCACAAGGTTCATCGGTCACCACAATGACTCTTTTGATGACTAACTACGTCGCTTTTAAGAGTTTAAATTTTTTTAAGTGTGGTGACCAACACAACATCAAATCACATCATAGTCCTAAATTCAAGTTTAGTCGCTACTTATTTATTATAGTTATTCATACATGTTGAAGAATGAATATAATTAAATAAATTGTTCCTCCTCCAAGAGTAAGGTTTTACATGAAGTGGTTTCACACTAGCTCACATACCCACTAAAATACAATATGACATTTGCAATGAGTACAATCAACTACAAGGTCTAAGGCGCGCCAAGACCATAGTTGGATGAAAGTGTGGAAGAACCAATTCGATAATGGCGAATACACAATCAAACTTATTAATACAGATGACGAAATCAACAGTAGAACCACTGCATAAGATCTCCAGAGCCAGATAATATTCAGGCGGTGCCCATAAACCATGCACTCAAGATTAGAAATCTTTGGAAGAAATTTCTGAAGTGCTCGAGGCTCTAAAATAAGTGTCCAGTCCTGCAGAGATGAAAACAACACAAACATGGTCTCTTCAAATTTAAAAGGCTGTTTTTGATTTTTGGAACACATAATTGTTACATTCTTACCTAGAATCGGATGTCAATGATCGAATCAGACTTTATCACCTATCAGGTTATTAAAGGTGCATCTATACTTGTACATGTTCAAAGACTAAATCAAGCAATCATACAAGCAAAGATGATTCACTAAACTTACAGAAATATGTTTCATATTGACTAAATGGAAGCTTAGGTATCGAAATGTGTTCTTTACAGAAATGTCACCATTGAAAAATAATATATTGTTTTTTTCATAAAAACAATCATCCTTATTAACAAACCCACACACATCAATGGTAGATAAACATATCTGTGGTGATCTTACCTATGAGAAGCTCCAGATTTTTTAGGAACTGAATGGAGTGAGATCGATTTGGAAACTTTGCTTCCCCTTGCTGACCCTCTATAAATGCAAAATGTGTAAATTAATGGAGAATTCCAGTTGCATCAAATAGCACAATAGAACTAAAAGAAAAACTTTGAAAAAAATTGAATATGTTTTTAATTTTTCAGCCATTAACTTGCATAATATATGATGTGATGGGGTGGAATAATTTGATTATGTTGCACTTTTTATGAAAGCACTTTGACTTCATAGGGAATTCAAATTGCACCTAGAAACTAAGCACATGTTTGGGATTGCTTAATTTATAATTTTAGTTGGTCAAACCGGTCAAAAATATTTTTATCCACACTTACAACCTACTTTTTATCTACATATTCACCAAAAACTGATAATATAAGCACTTAAAAATAATTTCAGCACTACCAAACATGCGCTTAAATCATTCCAGCTATTTAATATCAATAGGGAAAAAGGCTCCATTCCCATTGGCGAAAAGCCTAATGGGGCTTCGACAGCCATTAAAAAAAGAATTTCTAATAACATCCGACTCATATCCAAACAGGTGCATAAACTCTAGAGAATAAAATATAGCCTAGTACCTATGAAAGGGCCTTATCCTAAGTAGATTCTCACAAAGCAAGAATGCTGGGGGATGAAGCCTAGGCAGAGACCTAAACCTTTCTTATTTTACTCGCATAGCAGATCATCACATACTTTGTTTTTATCCCCACCCATTGACAAAGGCAAGAACCTCTGTATCTACTTACCAATCTCATGTCATGTTCACTGCAGTTATGAAATAATGAAACTAAGTCTTTTAACAGTATACATGTTTTATTAAGAGTTTTCCATGCTATTTTCCACATCTATATACCACTTACAAGTGGCTGGATAGAGATGAACTAAACGAACTAAGTTCGGCCTACAGTGGATACAAAACTGCCATCACATGAGCTTGAATCAATCATCTTACACTGTTACCAGCCAACCAAACCCAAAAGGCTAATTTCAGCTGTAGCAGAATTCAAGACAAGAACTTATGTCATTACTCCATGTAGGATATGGTGAGAGTATAGCTTATTATTACTAGCAATGTTTATTTTTCTGCACATCCAAACCAGCTTAATTGTCTATCTCATTATGCCATATTATTCTGGCCTCTGAACTTCGGTGAGGCATAACGTAGCCCTTCTTGTTGTGAACTTTATCCATTCATGCTAATCACGCCTTTATCCAAACATTTATGGGAACCAGGTGTAGAAACTTACAGCAATTGCCATGAGCTCTTCCAGCAGTTCCTCCAAATGGCGAAGAGGCTATATAAAACAGATAAATGGTAAAATCGACTCCATCTGCAGCTTAAATTAATGCCCTACCAGAAATCTGCTTATTTATGTAAAGAAGACACAAAAACTGAATAAGTTTCTCAATCACATTAAACTTACCCACTGAGTTGGGCCATCAACTGGAGCTTTTAAAGGGTCATTATGCACCTACACAGCCAAATAATCATGATAGTGAAGTAGGGAAAAAGTTTACGGGTAATTAGGTATTATTAAGTATTAACATATTTTTTTAATATAAAAAGAAGCTATGAATAGGGAGAAGAAATTAAAAAATAAAAAATAAATTGATAAGAGGTCCGCAAGTACAAAAGACAGCAGCACTAGGCTCTATAAAGATTCATTCATCAAAAATTTTGAAGCAGACATTGTATAACATATTACAAAAGAGAAGAAAATACAGATCCTATAGACTAGAGAATGTCAATTATGTACCTCCATAAAAATTCCATCCACGCCAACAGCAACTGCTGTCCTGGCAATGCAAGGTATCAATTCACGAAGACCTCCGCTGGCAACACCACCACCACCTTCCAGCTGATCGGGAAAGAAGAAATGTTATTGTTAACAGGTAAAAAGATTGCACTCTGCACCCTGTATGAGAGGCTGTGACACTTGGTCACTCCTTTTTTTTAACAGAAATTTAATTCAGTCTTTTATGTTTTGATTAGTCATTGCAGTTGAAAATGCAATATTTTTAACCATTGGATGCATATCAAAAATCCCGCATATGTTTGACAACGCTTAAATTATAATTTCAGTTGGTCAAATTGGTCAAACATACTTTTTATCCACACATTTAATAGGACCCACAACTTACAACCCACTTTTTAACCACACATTCACCAACTACTTATATTATAAGCACTTAAAAAATAATTTCAGCACTACCAAACATGCATTAGTGAACTACTACAAGCACCCTATCTGAGGTTTGAGGTAGAAAATTGATCAGTCTTTCAAAATCAACAAAGTTCATTAAATTTCCCAAATGTCTTTCACCCAGTCTCTAGTATGTTTAATATTGTATGGCTATTTGAAATACAGCTCCATTTGATGCTCTGATTTCAAGAAATGAGCTGTAGAATAATCCATACCTTTCTCCCAGCAGGTTGTTGTAATGAATGCGTTACATCAGCCACCTGAAGCATAGTTATTCAATTATGGAAACTAATCTTTCAGAAAATATTATGATAGTGGAAAGCTTTGTGACATGGGATGTTTGAGAGAATAGATTGTCTGGTTGTCTCAATATTGATACACAACATAATGCACAACAGAGCATGGACCAACAATCTTACAACAGGACAGTCGGCCTCCCTTATCCACTCGAAGTTGCGGGGATCAACGATCAAGTCATCTGCATAGCAAACAAACAGCGTCATCAGTGTCATTTTCTGACAATGAAAGCAGTTGCATTAAGAATGCATGGTTAACTTAGTGAACATGTTAACTGCAGTTACATAGTCAACCTTCGAGAAATATTTAAACAACCTTTGTGCAGGGACCTTTAAAAGAACTATCAACATGACTTGTACCACACCTAAATTTTTGGTGAATATTATGGTAATATAAAAAACTATGCCTATACGTTCATTACGGCAAAGATCAGATTTCTCGCCACTTCTATTTTGACATGACCTTACCCTACAGCCTACAGGATTGAAAATAATGATGTTTGGAACATTATTAAAGCTTCATAACTATCAAGTTGTCATTTACTAATAGTGAGTTACAGTCCAGAATTTATTTGAGACTTTGCTCGATAAAATTAGGACTGAAGCTAGGAGAACTTACTATAGCCAAACATGGTTCCTCTCTCACAAACCATAACATTTTGATTTCCAGCCAACCTAATCTTTTCGGCAGAATTTACCATGACCTGCAAAACCAAATTGATTATCATTTTGAAAATGATTATAAAGAAGAGACAAATTGGCATTTATTCTGGGGTGCAGAAGGAAATAAAAAAGAGTGAATGCTTACGGAAGGAGCACAAAATTGGCCTTTCTTGATATTGATAATTTTCCCAGTCTTGGCAGCTGCAATAAGCAGATCTGTCTGTCATTCCAAAAGACGATAAAATCAATAAATATATCCTGCCCCAACAAAAATCTTTAACCGTTAATTAAAGAATGGACTTATATCAAACGTATATGTTATAATAAGGGTAGCTTGATTATTGCTAACGAATAAAATATATCAACCTAACCTGCCGGCATAAGAATGCAGGAATCTGAATTATGTCTGCGATCCTGCCAACTGCTTCGCACTACAGAAAATCAAGCATTAGAAATGAAAGACAACTCATGCTAAGATGAAACTAGGTGTACATATATAATTTCAATGTCATCAATATTGAATGATCTAACTAAATCACAAGGGAAACATAAACAATAAAAGCAAATACATACTACAGAAAATTAGAGGAGGGCACAGCCTAAGTGTCCCTATTAAATAAAAAATTGACTAATTGTTCGAGACCAGCAGGTTTCTGAGTAATTATTGTAATTCTAATCTAGGCTACTTTACTTTATCGGGATCTTAAAATGCTCATGGGAGACAAAATTGTTTGTCTGAGTTCTTGGTATACCCAGCAGAATGAGAAACTCTCTCCAGATTCATAGAATGGCTCATTGTTTGCACAAAAGCTGAGAACATTATCCTAAAGCTAATAATTTGAATGGTGAGAAACAAGATCATAGTTCTACTATCATTGGAGATTATCAGGTAATCTATTATATATTAAATAGAACCTGTACATAACTGGAGAGGCAGCCCTTATAACAGGATAGAAAAAATACCTGAATTGTCTCGTGCACATCAGTTACTATAGGAAGGTCATACGTTGTCTTGACCCTTTCAAGGATCTATGGAAAAAAGAAAAAAAAGGAGAAAGTCAAATAAACTTTTTAACTGGCTTTGCGTTTAAAGCAATATCAACTAAAACTACAACAAACAATGACGGATCCTCACATAACTAATAAACCTTCTCAGATTTCTTCTAACTAAAAATAACTAAAGTTTATTAATATTACTCAATAAATCAAAGTAGTTTATGTATTTAAACTAAAGTAGTTTATGTATTTAAACCGAGAATACTAATAATACCTTTAAGCCTTCTTCCAAGCCCGGGCCGCGAAATGACTTAGAGGATGTCCTATTAGCTTTATCAAAGCTCGACTTAAAAACCAACGGTAATCCAAGCCTAGATGTAGCAGAAAATTTAAAACAACGTTAATCCAAACAATTTTATTTCCAATTTAAGTTGAATCATAGTGCGTCAAAGATTCGGACAAATAGTAATACTTAGTAGTGATGGCCTTGATATTCTTAGCCATATAGAGAATGTGATCCTCCGATTCGATCACATTGGGGCCTGCTAACAGGAAAAATGGCTCCGCTGCCTGTTTTTCCAACATTTGGCAGTTACATGAAACTTTTCAATTAAAAAATAATTCAAAATTAAGAAAATTAAATTGAGGAAGAGATCAAATCAAACCTTGAGCTGGTTGAATAGCAATGTCGATGAATCCATCTCTGCAGCAAAATTAAATTAGAATTGATCAATAAAACAGAAAAAAAAAAAATCGTGAGAAAGACTATATTTCTCTAAGCCCAAAATGTGAAATTTAACGTACCGTTTAGGATCTAAGATCTAATTGGAAGTTTCCGCAGAGAGAGAACAGTATACAGCCACGCTCACTCGCTCAGTAGGAATAGGAAGCAGTGAAAGAATGATATACAGGAGAATAAGGAAAATATATGATATAATATTAGGGTGTGTTTTATTGGTAGCATGGATATCTTTCATGGAAGTGGGAAAATAAATTCCACTATCTACTTGAAAAAATTTTTCAAGAAAGAAGGAATCCACGCTTTAAAATCTTCACACTAGAAAATGTATTTGCTTTCCAGTATGCCAATCAAACAATAAAGTGGGAAATAAAAAGTGTTTGATTTGACAAGATTTCCAATGGAAGTGACATTTTCATGAAAAATGTTTGAATCAAACACATCCTTATATTATATTTGGTGGCTAAAATTGGACAAGTTTTCAAATCTTGGACACTTTGGTAGTTAAAACTTAGAAGACATCTAGATCATATGTTAACTATAAATTGACATGATTTATTCTCTTTTGTAGGTGTGACGAGATGATTTTTTGAGAAAAAAATTGTAAGCCTAGCATCCTAGTTGTTTTTCTTGTTCTCTTTGTGGGTTGTACAAAGAGTAGAAATTGATGGGTGTGGTAAAGCTTAGGATATTATTTTTCTTGAGATACTTGGAGATTTGGGTAGATGAAATCTATATGATTGTAACAATTTTTTCATATAGTGAAAGTTTTGTGATCAGTAAATCTTTCTCCATATTTAATATTTTTGTTCTATTATATTTCTCCGAACAAGGATCTTGTGGGTAATAAAGGAATTGGTCTCAATCCCAGCGGTTATGTGAGGCGTCGGTCGCTCAGTGTTGGAGCACAAAAAATAGAAGATATGTCTATTAAATATGGACGTGAAGAAATTTGAATAATCAATTTTGGCTTGTGGCAAGTACAAGTCGAGGATGTTTTGATCAATCTAGGCGCACTAGGCTTTGAAAAAGAACCCAACCCCTCATCTCGATAAAGATACTAAAAGAAAAGTATCTTGTTGGAATTGTAGAAAACACAGTCACGTGAGAAAAAAATTGTCAAAAGGTGGAGCAGACTCGCTTAGCTTCGCTCGACATCGACATCTGAACAATATGTCTCTCTTCATGGGAGGCGATGATGTCGCTTGAGTAAATATTTTACATTCTCGTGGCATGCGCTAGTTGTCATGATAGATGATGTGTTACTACTAAGCGGGTCCACAATTTTGCACATGGGCATTGGGCGATATTAATGCAAGGTGTGTGGTGGAATTGATGTCGATGGCGATAAACTTCCAAGTAAGTCAAGCGAGGAGTTGCACCATAATATTTCAAAGAATTTATTCGACATGGTAGATGAAATTCTTAGAATTCATTAATTCTAAGTAATTATACTTATATAATGGAGTATGTTAATTCTCTGTTTTGAGAATTGGGATTATCAAAGTATACCTTTTTTTTTTAAGTATCGAGATGAATAGGCTGCAGAAGAGATGATTGAATTTTGACTCGTTTTTCGTCAAGGTAGAGATTGTTGGGATATTTTTCAAAACTTGCAAAATCAAAGAAGATGCACCAATTGTTGAAAAGGAAAATATATGATATTATATTATATTATATTTGGTGGCTAAAATTGAACAAGTTTTCAAATCTTGGACACCTTGTTAGTTGAAACTTGGAAGACATCTAGGTCATATATTAACTATAAATTGACGTGATTTATTCTCTTTTGTAGGTGTGACGGAGAGGTTTTATGAGAGAAAAATTGTAAGCAAAGATCTTAGTTGTTTTTCTTGTTCTCTTTGTGGGTTGTACTGAGTAGAAATTAGTGGATGTGGTAAAGTTTAAGATATTATTTTCTTGAGATACTTGGAGATTTGGGTAGATGAAATCTATATGATTGTAACAATTTTTCATATAGTGAAAGTTTTGTGATCAGTAAATCTTTCTCCATATTTTATATTTTTACATTACTGTTATATTTCTCGAAACGAGGATCTTGTGGGTGAATAAAAGAAATTGGTCTCAATTCCCAACAATTACTGTGGGTCGGGCTTCAATTATATGTGGAACGGGCCGGTCCCACCCAGCACTAGTACTGAGACGAAGAGAAATTTTTACACAAAAAGCACCAATTGATCTAAAAAATGGTATTTCGCTGCACATTTTAGTAATTGTTTAGTATGATTTAAAAGTAGGTTTTTATGAATTTTTTATAAAATTTGATAAAATGTGTGGTTGAAAAGTTGATAAAAATTGTAGTTTTTATAAAATATATAGTTAAAAATAAATTTAAAAAATTAAAATTTAAAATTTAAAAAAACCTTAGCCAAACATATTTTTAGTGACTTGGCACCTTTTATGATGTGTAACACTCTATGAAAACATTAGAATTTTGAACTTCTAGTCTATAATTATCCTTGTCTCGAAAGCAATCAGTTTTTCTATATCTAAAGTGGCCAATCCTCACTTACATCTTACATGGCACTCATCGCGAGTGTTGGTGAAAAAAATTGAAAACACTTTCAATGTTTAATATGTTTGGTAGAATTTAAAATTAGTTTTATTTTAAGAGATTTTGAAAAAAAAATAGTGAAATGTGTTATTAAAAAGTCAATAAAAATTGTGGCTTGTATAAAATATGTGTGAAAAAATAATTTGAAAAAAAAAAAAAAACTCTTTTAAATAAAAAACTATGCCAAATATGCTCCAAGTCCAAATGTTAATAAGGCTAGTTAAAATAATATTGAAATTGTTTCCAGAGAAATATTACAAGACTAAAGTATATTAAAATTATTCACTAGTAATTTTTTAAGAGACTTTCTATTTATAAAAAATATATTTGATATTTTAGAAAGCATTTATAAATTTAGAAAATAAATTTTTTAAGTGCTTCAACCGTCTATTTATCTGTAACACTTTATTTTACTTATCTCAATAATTATTTATTATTTATTTTATTTATTTTCTTTTAACATGTTTATCTCCTAATTATTATTTTTTTTTTCTATTTTATTTTGTATACATTATTTAATTCAATCATTATATTGAAAATTGAAAATTAAAATTCTTTGAATGCATTTAATTATAAAGAGAAACTCGCTCTCTATTTTAAAAGTTAATTTAGATAGTCTCTTTTTGCATAATTTTAAATATTGACTCTTTAAAATAGATAGCAGTTTATGATTAAAGACTATATTAGATGGATTTTGCTATTTGTACATTCTCACTTACATCATGTAGCATTAGGATTTAGTGTTGAAATATTTGACTAAAATATTATTTTTAATTTTTTTTTCATTATTTTATTTTATCACATAAGTAATTGTAAGTAGAGATGTTCAAGTAGTAAAATCTATATTAGAGATACTTTAAATATTTATTTCTCTAAAGTTTAATTGTTGATAACTTGCTATTAATGTTCCACACTTTCCTCAATATAAAAGATGCATATACTAATTATCTCTCCATATAATATACTTAGGGCATCTCCAATGTATTATGTGAATTGCACTTACCATTTATGTGACATTAATATCTAATAAATAAATAATTAAATTTAAAAATAGGCCTCGAGTTAATTCTATCTACAATCAAATGTTACTACTACTTTCTAATCTATGTGCCTTTTATCTACCTTAAAATAAAAAGGATAAATAGCACTAGAGCTTCTGAACTTTTGAACTTTGTGACGATGAGTCCCGAATATTCAATGTCTAGTACTCCAGTTCTTTAACCTTTAAAAATTACATGAGCAAAATCTTTTTGTTAAAAAAATCATTAATTTGACTGTTAAATAGTCAAAAAAATTAAAATAACAAGATTACCTTTTTCGAATTAAAAAAAAAAAAAAAAAAATTACAATCAACTCTTTCCCCCCACTTTTCTCCTCCTCCTCCAATGACCCCTCCCCCACTTTTTCTTCACCAACCTTTTCTTTTTTACTAATCTATCTTTTTGTCTATATATTTTTTCTTCCATTGTTATCTCTTGCATATGCATAACTAATCTACATCATTGAAATCCCAAATTTATATATATGTGTGTGTGGGGGTGGGTGCAGTGCCCGCGAAGACAGTGGCACCGCCGCCAACTTCTTTGGCGCCTGGGTTCAGGTTTTATCTTACGGATGGGGAGTTGGTGAGGTACTACATGAGGAAGAAGGCATGCAAGAAGCCCTTTCGATTTCAAGCTGTTACTGAAATTGATGTCTACCAATCTGAGCCTTGGGAGCTTGCTAATACATATATAGACTGAAATCCCAAATTTGTACATGCATAACTGTTACGCACCAATCCTACACGGCGGCCCGTGAGCGCCCGGCGGCATTAGCCGGGCGTTTTGGGCCGACCCCCAACCTTTCTCCGATGCCCAACCTTTCTCCGATGCGGTCCGGGCCGACCACAACCCCTTCTCCGAGGCGGTGCACCGAGGAGGCGGTCGGCCAGGCTATTGGTGGAGCAGCCCTAATTGGCCGACCACAGTTGCGTGCCAAGAAGTCTCGGCGTGTAACTCAACCTTGACAGAGTGATGAGATGACTGCCGAGGTGGCTTGTCATGGTCATAGCCCACTTAGTTTGCGGTGAAAGTGACTTTCCCATTAATGCTAATGACGTGACACCAAGGATGTTATTTGAGAACCCCTCGAGATAGAGCCACGTGTCGCACATCAAGAGGATCGTTCCCATAGAATTTGTCTATAAATACCAAACTCATTTCACAAGACAAGGATGTTGAAAATATTACTATCACCATACATATAACAAGTCCTCCTTTCTAATTATTTTTAAGTGCTACAACCACGGGAATTTGTTAGTAGGAGGCCTCGGGGCTTTCACCTTTGCTTTAAGAGTGTTTTTTTTTACCTTTTATCTTCCTTCCATCCAGGACGGAGGTGATCTACATGGTTGAATAAACCACGTGGCAGTCTTAGTGAGAGGAAAGCACACGTGGGCATAGGTAGCGTGGGGATCCTGTTGGCAACCATTTTTGGGGGTCAACAGATTGGCGCCGTCTGTGGGAAAGCGTGACAAAAAGCTTCTTTTTCCTTAAAAAGGGAATTTCCCTGAACAAGGGATCAACCGACCCACAAAATGAGTGGAAGCAACGAAGAAGAGAACCCAAGAAGAACCGGGCCCGTAACAAACAGCGGACTCGGTGAAGAAGCTCCCGGAGGAGGCGAGGTGAAGGCCTCCCACGAATCTTGAACAAGAAATGAGAACGATGGCCGCGGATGAGGCGGTGGCTCGACCACGCCAAGCAAATGGGGTATATCAAATGATGCATGCGAGGTGAGAACCGCCCCAAGAATCGATCCAAGCGAGCCCGAGGAGGAAGAAAGTTAACAGCAGGCACCCGTGGTGGCCAAGAAGTCGGGAGAGGCCTTTCATGCGCGAACCTGGAGAGGGAGGGACAAAGCCGCCGCCGGAAAGAAGGCCCGACCCGCGATGTCGCCGGTGTGTTCGAAAGGCTGGCGAGCAGGGAAGCGAAGATGGCCGCAAGAGAACCCGCAGAAGGAAGCGCCCAAAGTCCTCCTAGAAATAGAGCGGAAAGGAGGGCGAGGAAGCCGAGGCTAGGGAGAATCGGATTACCGACCATACGCACCTTTACCAACCATGCAACCACGGCCCCAACATCGAACTTTGGGGGCGGACAGCAAGCCCAATGCCCGCCCCATTACCTCAGGAAGTGGACACCGAGAGCAGAGTATCCGAGGCCTAACTAGATCATTCAAGTGGACGACGATGGACGAGAACCTCCCTTTTCAATTTGGAATCGAGGAGCGTCCATCCCCACGAGTTTCGCGACTCCAAGATTACCCCTTACATTGGGAAGGCGATCCATTGGATCACGTAAACACATACAAAGCGGAGATGAGCGCCCGAGGAGCCACTCCGGCCTTGAAATCTGGGGCCTTTCACCGACCTTGTCGGGGGGAGCGGTGGTATAACAAGCTAGTCGCGGGAAGCATTTCCGGTTGGCGAGTGAAAAAGACATTCATAAATTACTTCTCATCTCAAAAGCTCGTGCATCGCCGGCCCGGTCCAACGCCTCCACGACGTGAGGCAGGCCCCAAGCGAACCGTGCAAAGTTACCTAGGCCGCTTTAATGAAGAGATGTTGTTCGCAAAAGAATAATCGACGCTGAGGCCTTGTCCGCCCTAAAGGCGGGACTAGACATGAACCATCCGTTCGGAGAGATGTGCGCAACAAGAACCTGTGCACCTTTGACCAAGCGGTGGAAATGATCGAGGAGATAACGCGAGAATATGATCTTCCACGGGGAATCGAGGCGGGTTGGGAGCCAACCCGGCGTCGAGCCGGTATGTCCAAAATCCCAACAGAGCTACTCTTCAAAGACAATCCCCGACGGAGAAACTATCCATCCAAACCACCCCAATGTCGGGATGAGTTATGTAGCCTCTGCACAAGAGGGCCTCGCTCCCTTACACGGCTCCTCGCCGTGGCCTCTCATGATCGGACTGCATAACTATAGCACGCCCCATCCACCTACTATGAGGCGGAACCAAGACTCCTCAGTGATTCTTCCTCCTCGTGAAACTCACCAAAATCTTCTTTGTACACCAAAGGCCACAGACACGGACATGATGACGAGTGTCGAGAGGTGGAAGAAGCGCCAATCGGAGAACTTGGCCAATCAAGGGCCCAGACGCCGAAACTAACACCGAGACGAGGTGATCAGGCCCGGCGAGAGGGCGTGGAACCAATTTTCAAGATAGGCGCCCCAAAGAATAGGATAGGAGGCCTCCGGGTCATGAGCACCGATCGAGGCGTAATTCAAGAAGCCGGGCCAGACAACACCGGATGGAGCGCAACCCCGAGCCCCGATTGATCAAGGGCGGAAAAGGCTCCGATTCGAGAGATTGACACCATCCACGGAGGACCATATATTGGTGGACAAACACGGAATGCCCGTAAAAGCTATGCCAAAGAGTAGAAGGATCCGGATGACTAAGCGGCTTATCAATAGCGAGGCCCCCCGGGATCGAAAAAAGGCCGACCCTATCACCTTCGCAGAAGAAGACATGAAGGCGTGCATTACCCCCCATTGCGACGCCCTAGTTGTAAGAGCGAGAGTGGCTCGGAATGGTGGGAAGAATGCTAGTTGACAACGGTAGCTCGTCAATGTCATCTTCTTAAGCACCTATGAACAAATGAACATGGATGTCATTTGGAACCATCGGTGAGCCCCTACGGGTTCACCGGGATTGCGTAACCCGAGAAGGAATAGTGCGCCTCTCCGTTAGCATGGGAGAGGAGCCCCTCGCATCCCATGTTTTTATGGAATTCCTAGTGGTTGACAGGAGGTCGGCTTATCACGGGGTCTTGGGCCGACCGGCCCTAAAAGAACTTTGGGTAGTAACTTCAATCCACCACCTCTGCATGAAATTCCCACCGAGGGAGGAATAGCAACAGTGCGAGGCAATCAACCTGAGGCTAGGAAATGTTATCGGAACGCCTTAAGGAAAGCAAAGAAGAAAGAGGTTAACATGACTCTGTTGGACGTGGAGATGGCAGAAACAATTGTAGAAGAGCCGGGGCATATCACGATGGAGGAAGCGGCGACCCGATGACATTGATCCAAGAATAATTGAAGCCGATTCCCAAGCCTCTTCCAATATTTGAATTAGAACATTTTCAGCGTTGGGCAACGACCGACCAAAAAGCTTCGAGATAGGGAAAGATCTCCTTGAAGAGCCCAAGGAAGCCATGAAAAGTTTCCTTCAAAAATCTGGATATCTTTGCGTGGAAACACGAAGATATGGTGGGATTGACGCAAAAATAAGTTGCCATCATCTCAATATCGACCCCAAGTTCCCCTCACACAGGCAGAAAAGGAGGCCACTGAATGCTGAAAAGTACGATGCCTTGAAGGTGGAAGTAAACCTACTCCTCCAAAGCAATTTTATACGAGAAGCCAGATATCCGAAGTGGGTATCCAACCCGGTGTTGGTCAAGAAGCCGAATGGAAAAATGAGAACACATAGATTTCTCCAACCTCAACCAAGCTCGTCCCAAAGACGGGTTTTCAACGCCTCGATTGATCGGTGGTCGACGCTTGGCGGCGGGACATGAACTCTTGAGTTTCATGGACGCCTACTCGGGATACAATCAAATTCGATGTACACTACCGATGAGGAGCACACGTCGTTAAATAGCAGACGAGGGGCTCTATTGCTACAAGGTCATGCCGTTTGGCTTGAAAAAACGCCGGGCGACATACCAGTGCTCGTCGATAAGATGTTTTTGCCGATCAACTCGGCTCAACCATGGAAGTCTACGTGGATGATATGCTTGTCAAAAGCTTGAGAGCCGAAGATCACATACGGCACCTGAAAAAGACTTTCGAGACGCTCAGAGCTTACAAGATGAGGCTCAACCCTCAGAAGTGCGCTTTCGGAGTTGCCTCGGGAAAATTCCTGGGCTACATGGTAAACCAGAGAGGTATCGAGGCCAACCCCGAAAAAATCAAAGCTCTAATAGAAATGAAATCACCGAGGAAACCCAAGGATGTGCAATGCCTCACGGGGAGAATGGCAGCCCTCGGCCGATTCGTTTCAAAAGCTACAGATAAGTGCCTTCCCTTCTTTAAGATCCTAAAAGGGGGTAACCGGTTCGAGTGGACAGAAGAATGCGAGGATGCATTCCAAGCCTTAAAGGAGCACCTTGGCAAGGCTCCTCTGCTATCGAAACCTAAACTAGGAGAGGCACTCTTGCTCTATCTCGCCGTCTTGACCGAATCAGTAGCTCGGTCTGGTCGGGAAGAGGGACATCAGCTCATGGGTCTACTATGTAGCAGCAAGGCTCTACTAGAGAAGCGTAAACACGTTATCCGACATGGAAAAGCTTGCATTGTCACTCATCACCGCTTCTCGAAAATTGAGGCCATACTTCTTGGCCCATAGCATTCACGTTCTCACCAACTTTCTTCTGAGGCAGGTAATGCAGAAACCAGACGCCTCGGGGAGGCTATTGAAGTGGGCAGTCGAATTAAGCCAGTTCGACATCACATTCAAACCCCACCATCCATCAAAGGGCAGGCCTTAGCAGATTTCGTAGCAGAATTTGCTAACACACCCGTGATCGATACCCGATGGATCCCAGAACCACCCACTTGGTATCTCTTCGTGGGCGACTCATCGGGAGATGCGGTCGGGTCTTGGGGGTGGTCTCGCGAGCCACGAAGGCCATAGACCGAATCTGCGCAATCGATTCGACTTCAAAGCCTCAAACAATGTCGCAGGTCACGAAGCTTTCTTTATCGGGGCATGCGCTAGCCAAAGAAATGAAGATTCAGAGGCTCTCTCTGCGAGTGACTCCCGGTTAGTAGTAAGCCAAGTAAAGGAAAATTCGCCGCCGGGAAGAAAAATATGGCCTCCTACCTAAAATTGGTAAGAAATCTCATCCCTAGCTTTGAGAAGTTTGAAGGCGGTTCGGTGCAAGGGTCGATAACGCCTTGTGCAGACGCTCTCTCTAAACTCATGAGTAGCAAGGACTCGAGCTTCTTAAAATGATTCCCATTGAACACCTCACCCAACCCTCCATAGAGGCGGTCACGGAAATAATGTGGGTCAAGGAAAACCACCACTGGATGGATCCCATCCTCGCCTTCTGAAGACCAAACGCCCCCATTGACCGAGAAGAGGCAGCAGAAGGCTAAGGAGGAGGGCGCCCACTTCGCCTTATCCGACGACGTCTTTGTGCATAAACGAGGCTAGTCCCTACCACTCCTCGGGTGTGTTGGGATGAACGAAGTGGATTACATCCTCCAGAAGTTCACGAGGGAGTCTGCGGCAACCACCACAGGAGGCCTAGCTCTGGCGCTGAAAAATCCTCAAACAGGGATACTTCGGCGCCCGCTAAAAAAAAAAGATTCCTTGAATCATGCAAAGAAATGTGACAAGTGTCAACGCCGCCACCATTCCTCGCCCCGCCCCCACCAAGAACTTACCACGATGATCCACCCGGCCCTTCTCCAAGTGGGATAGATTTCATAGGACCTATCTTGGGGGTAGAGGTAATGCACCGCGCGCTTTAGTCGCCATCGACTACTTCACGAAATGGGTGAAGCGAGCCAATGGCGAAGATCACCGAAAGCTAACACCTCCAAATTCATATGGAAGAACATCATATGCGAGGTTCGAATTCCACACTCCACAGTATCGGATAATGGAAAACAATTTGACAACAAAAGGTCGGGAACCTATGTGAGGAGTCTGGAATCGCCAAGCACTTCTCTAGCCCTCATCATCCATGTGCCAATGGTCGGGTAGAGGCGGTCAACAAAACCATCAAATACGTTTAAGCGGAAGCTCGAGGGATCAAAAGGGGCTGGGTCGATGAACTACCTCAAGTCCTATGGGCTATCCGAACCACCATAAAACTTCGACCGGGAGACCCTTTCTCCATGGCTTATGGTGCCGAGGTCATGAGCCCAGGTTGAAATTGGTATTCTCTCACCCGTCGGTTATTATTCGTTGATCGGGTTAATAGCGATTTGATGAGAACAAGGCTAGACCTATTAAGTGAAAGAAGAGACGACTCCCGAGGTGAGGTTAGCGTCTTATCAAAGAAAGATGTCCGAGATACTTCAACAAGAAGGTGAAGAAGAGGACTTTTCACGTGGGTGACCTCGTCAAAGGAGAGTGTTCCTATCCTCCAAAGAGCACGGCGTCGAACGCTCGGGACCAAGCTGGGAAGGACCATACAAGGTCGTTAGTGAAACACGCCCGGGACATATCGCATCGAAGACATGAAGCCAAAGTGCAACTCCATCCACGGAATGCCGAGCACCTACGCGCGGTATTACCGAGTTAAGCAGGTCGTTATAAGGCCGAGTAGTTAGTTTAACTTTGTTTGGCTATTGCGATGCGATTAGTTATATTTAATCTTATTTATTCGATGGCCCAAACTCACGCGGCGTGGAAAGCAAACTCAAAAGCGAGATGTTTGTCATACAAGACCAAATAATAACAAGAAAAAAAAAAATTGAAAAGCGAGGCCCATAAGAAAAATAATACTTCATTTCATAACAGAGGAATTACAAAAGAAACTTATACAAAGGTCTCGGAGAAATTACAAAAGAAACTTATACAAAGAAAACATAACTATCCTCCTAGCTATCCTCCTCGCCTTCCACATCGGTAGGAGGGAACTCGGGCTTCTAAAGCACCGAAGGCCGAGGTGGGATAGTCATTTCAAGTACGACCAAAACTTCTTGTTGCCCAACCCTAGCAAAAGTAATCCGAGAAGTTGGTATAGGCTTCAGTGGTGTGAAAATTGGCCACAAAATCCGCTCTCGCACTCCCCCGGCCTCGTCTCAAGCTCTTTCTTCTCAAAGAACCAGCCGAGCCACTTTTGATTCGAGGAGGCCAAATTCCCCTCAGATTCATCAGCGCCTCCTCGCGGATCGGGCCTCATCCGAGCCGCCTCTTCTCTTTATTGGCAGCCTCCGGGGCCTCTGCAGTCACCCTACGAGCCAGCGTTGGCATTGTCCGGTGCCTTGTCATTTTGAACATTGAGTCGAGACTCCTTGGTCGAGCCTCCAGTGCTCGTCAGAGGCCACACGAGCGCTATCCAACGCTGCCTGCAGACCTTCCGAGAGCCGCGCTTGTGCTCCTTATCATTTTTGAGGCCTCGGCTTTGAGTTTCTTTTGCTCTTGCACGCGTCCTAAACTCGTCGAGCACCTTCATCTCGCATAGCCGAGGCCACGATAGCAAAGCGGTGGCCTCCAAAACATCCTCGAGGTCCCCATGAGAGGAGAACTCCTCCCAACAGGGTGAAGTACCTCTTCATGGCACTGGGCCCCAAAGAAGGATAAAATGGCAACTCAAGGCGAGTCTTGATGATCTTGACCCGAGCCGCCAATCAACTCCTTGACCTCTTTACTGAGTCATAGGACCCCCTCCGCTGCCCCCACATCACGGGACTTGGGGGCCCCTCGAGACCACCTCCCCATGAGTATTCACGGCCCAGTCTGTATCACGACCCGTTGGGGCGAGGCAAACCACATCTTCATCTACCTCCACAGCCTTCCTCTTGGCCTGTGGAGGTTCGGACGAGGCGGCTTTGGATTTCCTTTTCCTCAGTAAAGGCTCGTCGCCCTCCGGGACACTCACGTCATCGACCTCCATAACCTTCGAGGCCTCAGTGTCTATCCTATTTCCTCTCGGCTCGGGTCCTCGATGACCTCTTCCACGGGCCTCCTCCTTAGATCCGGCATCCAGGGGCCTCGGTTTTTTGCTTCGATAGGCCAAGGGTTGGCCTCGGGCGCTTGCGCCTCTATATCATTGCAGAAACAAAGAGGTTTTAGTGTCACCTCAATTCTAAACAAGGCTTGAATCAAACAAAGATATCGGAACGTTACCTTTGGAGGCCATTAAACCCGATTCGCTTAAACACCTCTGCCGGTTTAACAGAAACCCGTATCTCCCATTCGACGGAGGCGGCGGTAGATGGATTGAAGCACGTCAACGGATCCTCCGACAACTCACAGCGGGCGGCAAGTAACGAAAAGGAAACCAAGAACAAGTTAGATTATATTTTCACCCGCGTCGAAGACAATCATTTCGCATCCCCACTCATTGGCTATTCCAGTAAAAGCGGACACATCCAGTGCGGGCCCGGGTCGTCTGTTACCTCCGCCAATTGCAGGACACGAGAACCGGGACTCCTTCCCTTTGTTTTATGGAAGAGGGACGGTCCGTCACAAAGGGCTTTGTGTGCTCCCACGGACAAAAGTAGTACCCACCCAACCTCCTCCTCCTTGTCCTTCTTCCTCGGTAGTTTAGTGGGTGGTATAGGTTACGGAACACGTGAAGAGGCATCTCCAACCCCAACGAATGCACGAACCACGTGTACATGCTACCCGCCATCGACTCCACCCGTTCGAGCCACCGGAGTGGGAGCTAGCCCATAAGCCCGTAGAATGGGTCGGAAGAAGGGATGCGAGAGGCGATCATGACCCACCCACAAAAGCATTTAGGTGCAAGGTGTGCAACCCTCCTCGGAACACAGTGCTCGTTCATTTGCCTCCGGAAGTATGAGTTCAATGTCCCCAGCACCTGTCATCGCTCCTCAGCGACACCAAGTCCCTTCCACCATTATCGAGGGACATCCATCATGATCCACCTAATTGGATCGGCCTCAAACAGTTTGTTCCTCTACTACCCTGAGCAGTAAGGATACGTTCATCACCTCGCACTGTCGATCCACACACGCCTCGAATAGGCATCACACTCGGCCATTTCGGGTGAGGCGGTCGGGACCCCCGTCCTCAACGCGACCCAAGCCTCGTTATCACCAAACTCCGCGGACATTGTCAAAAATTAAAACAAAATCATGTAAGTAAAGGGACTCTAGATAGAGCGTTTACCTAAACTAACTCTTCGTAGGAAGCAGATGGAAACAAGCGCTGGAAATCTCTTTCAAGTCTAGAAACACACCGCAAATCTCTCGTGAAAAGCGTAAGGAAGAAAATTATAACCCCCACCTATTTATAAGCAAATGCGAATGATATCACACCGTTGGATCTACAAGAATTCCATCTGCGCCGTCAGACGGCATCATCCATCTCGCGCTTTGAATCAGAAAAGACGCGAGGAACCATTTCAATCAACGCCAGCGATGCGGGCGTGCTGCCACCACGCTGTGCGTCATTTCTCGATACCACCAAAGCCACCATAATTAAACACCATCATTACCCGCGGCCGTCTTTTCACCATACCCAAAAAGGACGTGCGTCAGGCTACCCAATCAATCTATGACCCGTAGATTGAACCATTAATTGCCCTGCAGCAGGCCTCTACACCTCCCCCCACTCGGGGCTCGGCCCATCCGCCTCTCCAACTTGGGACTCGGCCCATCCGCCTCTCCCAACTTGGGACTCGGTATTTTTCGCCTCTCCCAACTTGGGACTCGGCCCATCCGCCTCCTCCCAACTAGGGACTAGGCATTTTTCGCCTCTCCTAACTTGGGACTCGGCCCATCCGCCTCTCCCGACTTGGGACTCGGCATTTTCTACCTCTCCCAACTTGGGACTCGGCCCATCCGCCTTCTCCCAACTAGGAACTCGGCATTTTCCGCCTCTCCCAACTTGGGACTCGGCCCATCCGCCTCTCCAACTTGGGACTCGGCCCATCCAGTCTCTCCCAACTTGAGACTCGGCATTTTTCGCCTCTCTCCCAACTTGGGACTCACCATCCGCCCTCCCAACTTGGGACTCGGCATTTTCCACCTCTCCCAACTTGGGACTCGACCCATCCACCTCTCCCAACTTGGGACTCGGCCCATCCGCCTCTCCCAACTTGGGACTCGGCATTTTCTGCCTCTCCCAACTTGGGACTCGGCCCGTGCGCCTCTCCAACCTAGAGCTTGGCATCCCGCTCAAGCACCAAATTAAAACCACCAACATTGTCGAGCCCGCCACCCGCATAAATGAACGTCCGGGCCGCATGGGACTTAAATCTCTACCTCAAACTTTAAAACAAACATCCGAGTCCGGCATCCCGCATGAATGACATGATTCGAACTTGGGAGACTATTGTTACGCACCAATCCTACCGGCGGCCCGTGGCGCCCACGGCGGCATTAGCCCGGGTGTTTTGGGTCGACCACAACCTTTCTCCGATGCGGTCGGGCCGACCACGACCCTTCTCCGGCGGAGTGCGCGCGAGGAGAAGCGGTCGGTGAGGCTATTGGTCGGAACGACTAATTGGCCGACCCTGGTTGCGTGCCCAAGAAGCCTCCCTGTAACTCAACCTTGACAAGAGTGATGAGACACCGCTAAGGCGGCTTGTCATGGTCATAGCCCATTAGTTTGCGATCGAAAGTGACTTTCCCATTAATGCTAATGACGCGTGACACCAAAGATGTGACTTGAGAACCCCTCGAGATAGAGCCACGTGTCGCACATCAAGAGGGATCGTTCCCATAGAATTTGTCTATAAATACCAAACTCATTTCACAAGACAAGGATGTTGAAAATATTACTATCACCATACATATAACAAGTCCTCCTTTCTAATTATTTTTAAGTGCTACAACCACCGAGAATTTGTTAGTAGGAGGCCCTCGAAGCTTTCACCTTTGCTTTAAGAGTGTTTTTTTACCTTTTATCTTCCTTCCATCCCGGACGGAGGTGATCTACGTGGTTGAATAAACCCGTGGCGATCTTAGTGAGAGGAAAGCACACGTGGGCATAGGTAGCGTGGGGATCCCGTTGGCAATCATTTTGGGGTCAACAATAACTAATCTACATCATTGAAATCCCAAATTTATATATACACCCCAAAGCTTACAAAGAACACCAAGTAGCCCCAGGGGCATAGGCGAGTTGGTAAAGTCTGAGGTGACGTGGGGAGAAATCCTCCGGCAATGCAGGTTCGATTTTCGTGTGGGACAGATTTTTACTGAAATATTGTGGGGTCTGTCCTGGAGATTGACATGTTGGCTCTCTTCCTCACGTCCCTGTCACTCGTGCACATCCTTCGATTTACAACCCGTCTGATCAAGGGGCCTCTGACATAGGTGGGGGGCTTCGCCTTTGGAACTTTCTCCTTATCAGAAGAACATTACAAGTAAAATAATTAAAAAGAATTAAAGACCCCAAAGCTCTTCTCTTCTGTGAAACTCTAATTTTTTGCTCTCTCTTTTTCCTTGATGCCATTCTGTTTGTGAAACTCCTCTTTTTCCTGTGTAAAACTCTAGTTTGTGTGTCTCTGTGTGTGTGTGTGTGAGAGAGAGAGAGAGAGAGAGAGAGAGAGAGCAATTTGATGTGTGTGTGAGAGAAAAAGAGAATTTTTTTTTTTTGTTTTTGTAGTGGATTTTTTTGTTTTAATTCGAAAAAGAGAAATCTTGTCATTTTAAAAATATTTTGGCCATTTAACGATCAAACTAACGATTTTTTAATAAAAAGATTTTGCTCACACGTTTTTTAAAGTTTAAGGATCCGAAGTGCTAAACATTGAAAGTTCGAGACCCATTATCACAAGGTTCAAAAGTTCTGGACCCCAATTTACCCAAATAAAAATACATAAAATGAAGAAGAGGAGAGACAAAATCTAATACTCTAAAAACATAAACAAAATCAAATAAATTTGTTTAGTCAATGTGTTTAAAAGAGTGTGTGAATCTGGACAAATCTAAAGAATATCTATTTATTTTAGGGATAATTATATCAAAAGTCCCCAACATTTAAAATATGTTGGGATATGCTCCTAACCTAAAAAATATAGCACCACACATTTCAAACGTATGAAAAATTTGGCGTAGTAGGTCATTTATAACCAAATTGTCATTCCCTTTAAATAAACAAAAAAAAAAAAACAAGAAAAAAGAAAAACATAATTGAAAACTAACTATATGTACTCAAAAAAATAAAAAGTAAAAAAAGTACTCTAAAAAGTCCTAAAATTTTATTTGTAACAAATAGGTCATCTTCTCCGGGTCAGAGCGACATCGGGCTGAAGATAACATGTGGGCACATTCAAGGATTTTTGCATTTATGGTGGCCTGTATTGTTTATGGAGTAGTGAGTAGTATTCTTGGAAAGACTCCTTACTTGCCCTTTGTTGCAAAGGCTGCTAGCCGGCAATTAGAATGATCAATCGATCATCTATTATGTGAATGTAATGCAATAATTTTTCATTTTATCAGAGGGCAAATTCAACCTCTCCACCTCTCGTCCCAAAAAAACCTAACATTTGCAGGTAAATATGTTTTTTTTTTTTGATCCTTCAATCACCCATCTGAAAAAAAAAAAAAAACAAAACTCTAAAAGGACTTCAAAAACCAACAGAAAGTAACTTAGTTGCGTTAAGGACTTAGAAGCATTTTCATGCTTTGATCAAGGTAAAAACCTTTTCTTTGACCATTTTCTTTACATGTTTTAAAAAATAATAATTGTTTAAGTAATTCTACTTTTTGAATTTCATGCGTACAAGCTCATATTTTTAAAGGGTTAGTTTGTTAAGATTGAAAAATGGTACATGCTAATTAGTAATTACTATGTGTATGTAGATATAATGCCAGGAAAATTGGAGAGGATATGCCATGTATGTGGAGCTTTTAGTTTCAACAAAAGTGATGATGGCTACTTTTACAAACAAAATTTTAGGACTTTTTGTAAAATATGGCATATTTGTTATTTGTTATTTTTATTTTTTTTACATTTTTTACTTTTTATTTTTTAGGGTATATATGGTTAGTTTTCAATTATATTTTTCTTTTTTCTTGTTTTTTTTTTTTTGTTTATTTAAAAAGAGGGCAATTTAGTCATAAATGACCTACCACGCCAAGTTTTTCATACGTTGGGAATTTGTGGTGCTATTTTTTTAGGTTAGGGACATATTTTCAATAATTTTAAAATATTGGAGACCTTTAATGCAATTATCCCTTTATTTTATTTTTCTACATCAACTTGACATATCCTACGTCATTAGAGATTTTTTTATAAACACTTTCTATTTTTAGAGATTTTTTTTAAACACTTTCTGTGGCAAATTTTTAAAACAATCCATGTTAGCATAAGAGATACTATTAGGATCTTTTGGTTGCATGTTGGTAATTTATACTAAACAAAAGGGATAATTGTATCAAAGGTTCCCAATATTTCAAAATCGTTAAGAATATACACCTAACCTAAAATAATAGCACCAAACGTCTCCAACGTTTGAAGAAATAGGCATGGAGGTCCCTCTTCACACTTTTCGTCAAATTTCACCGTTAAAATCAAAAACTGGACTGCACGCGCTATTATTTCCCAAAAAACACGATTGAGGTTGAAATTCATGGAGATATTATCAAGATCTATAAAAAAAAAAAAAATCGAAAATGACAAGAGCAGGAGTTCAATTTTTCTCACGTGAAGAAGAAGAGGTTGAAATTCATGGAGATATACTGGAAGCCATAATCTTATACGTGCCACTCATCGATTTGGTACCCACCTCCGGTGTTTCCAAGTCGTGTTGCTCGTCGTGGCTTCCTCCTCCACCACCTCAAAAGCCGAAGCCATGGTCGGTCATCCACAAGCAAGCCAACCGCCGCTTTACGCCACCACCACACACGCGATACGACATTCGTGTTCCAACCGGTGGATCAAAATATCGTAGCCGTCGATTAAGTTCATCTCAGCCCTCAAATCGTCTCAATCCAATGTCATCTACATGCTTTCGTCTTTTAAATTTTCATTCTCGTTTGACCCATTGAATTCATCGTAGTTTAATGTGGATCCACCACTAGTGTGGCGGACGGACCCGATTGTTGCACGTGTGGGGGATTCCGTCGTGAGTTGCCGACGGTATTTGTCAAGTTGTGGAACCACTCTACCACCAATAGCCGTGGTTGAAAAAATTAAAGAAAAACTTGAAGTTGTTGATCAAATGAAAGAAACTATAATTCATGAAGTCACTCCACCAGTCGCGGAAGAGTACCTACCTACCCCAGAGGCGGAGAAGCCAAAGAAAGAGGACGAGGAAACACCACCACCACCACCACCACCACCGTGCACCAAGACCACCACCACCTACCTAAGAGTACCCACCGGAGCGGAGAAGCCAAAGAAGGAGGACGAGGAAACAGCACCACCACCACCACCGCTTGAGGAGGTTAAAATATGGAGAATTCCACTGTTGGAGGATGAAAAGAGTGATGTGATTCTCCTCAAAATCTTGAGACCCATGGACTTCAAGGTGAAAGAAGCATTTTCCATGCTAAAAAATCTAATCGACTGGAGAAAAGAATTCAAAATTGATCAACTACTGGAAGAAGAAGGAATCGGAGAAGAAGGTTGCATACCTCCATAGAATGGACAAAAATGTGGAATTTTCGTCTACCATTTACAGTTGCATTTTTTGGGAAATAATAGCGCGTGCAGTCCAGTTTTTTGTTTTAACGGTGAAATTTGACGGAAAGTGTGAAAAGGGACCTTCCATGCCTATTTCTTCAAACGTTGGGGGACAATTGGTGCTATTATTTTAGGTTATAGGTATATTTCTAATGATTTTGAAACGTTGAAGAACCTTAATACAATTATCCCTAAACAAAATTAAAAATATAGTTAGATTATGAGAAAATTAAAGCAAATGTTTGTTTGTCTGTGGTACTTTTGAAAAAAGACCGTTTTTGAAACAAGTTGAAAAATTGACATTTTGGATAAATATTCTCGCAAACAATTACTTAAACACCCATTATATTTTAGTTAAATATAATTAAAATTAAATCTATTATTTCACTAAAATCAAATCTTGTTCTATCGTCAATTGCCTTGCGCCTGCCTTCGCGCCGCCAACGGCCAACTAACTCACCCCAGTAAAATAATTTTTTAATAGATTAATTTAGATAATAAAAGAACAAATATCCAATATGTTTTGTATTAGATTAGTTTGATTGTTTTTAAATCTGAAATATGTTGAATATAATTGCACAAAAATTGTTGGAAGAGATTGTATTCATTTATTAATATTTAGTTGAAGAAGAAGAATGTGAAAACATGAAAAGCAAATGAAATAGATTGAGCAATTGTCTCGAAAAAATAATTATTATTATTGTCGACCCAATAGATGAAATTGTCAGTCCGAAAGTTCACTTGTCGAGTTGACATTAATTTTTTTTATACACGACAATTGAATGAATTGTATTCCGACAGCTCAAAGCAAAAGAATATGGGTAAATAGTCCGGAGTCTCGAACATTTGAAACTTGTGACGATGTAAATAGTATTATGGTCTTAAACTTTTGAACCTTGTGACGATGAAGTCCCAAACCTTCAATTTCTAGCACAACGAATCATTAATCTTTAAAAAATACACAATCAAGATTTGTTTGTTAAAAAAACGGTTAAATAGTCAAAATTTTCTTAAAATGATTAAATTAGCATTTTCGACTTAAAACCAAAAAAAAAATAGAAAAAAAAACCAAAAAGAAAAAAAAAAGAAAATTAATTCTCTCTAACACACACGCACAAATCAAAGGTTGCAGAAACCCCATCCCCTCACCGATGGCCAAATCTCTCTCTCTCTCTCTCTCTCTCTCTCTCTCTCTCACACAAACCAGAAATTGCAGAAATGAGAAACTCCACCCCATCTCCTATGGCCAAATTTGTCTCCATCTCTCTGAACCCCATACACACGCACAAACTAAAATTGCAGAAACCCACCCCACACATGGCCAAAAAAAAAATGGAAATTTTCAACTTCTCCAAACATACCCATCTACCCTACCCCCAACTCAAAAGCACCACCAACCGGGTCGGATCTTGTTGGTCGGAGTCATTTATCAGACAATTTAAGAGAGTCGTGAGCAATGGCCCAGTTGGTTTCGAAGCTCCATGGAGCCATATAACTACTGTTGATGTTCATATCGACGTTGATTTCACGTTCTTCATATTGTGTATCATCTTCATATAAGAGTAACTTGCTAGAAAAGATCACTCTTGGACTTTGGAAAATGTGCAAGCATGGATTTTTTGTGTTGGTATAGAGCATCTAGTTGGTGGTGGCCGACGGCGGTTTTAGAGTAGAAGAAGTTCTAAGGTTGATTGGAATTTTTTTGAGGGGTGGGTGGGGGTTTGTTATAATTTTTTTTTTTTTTTTATTTTTTATTTATTTTGTTTTAATTTTAAAAAGAATAATATGGTCATTTTACGATAATTTTGACCATTTAACGGTCAAACTAATAATTCTTTTAACAAAAGAATATTGCTCACGCTTTTTTGAAATGTTAAAGACCCTGTGTGCTAACAATTGAAAGTACATAATTTCATAGTCACAAAGTTCATAAGTTGGAAACCCTGCCATTCATCCAAAGAATGTACAAGACATCTTGCACCAAAAAGTTATCATTTGTCTAAATATTATTAAAAATTGCTATTTTTATAAAAATCATTTGCATTTGTCTAAATTTCTAAATTCCCCTCAAATTATTCTCTATTATACTGTACAATCCATCCAACATAATGGTGTCTATTTGGAAGTAACTATTTAACTCATGTATTTAGGAGGAAGGGGCAGAACTCAGCTAATAATGAATCTGTATGTGCAAAAGCTTAATCGAATTTACACCCGAATGGATTACATATATCACGACTATACCAATACAAAACTGAACTCCGAAACATTTAGAAAACCATGGTACTGAGGTTTATACATACACATTAGAAAACTTAACAACACAAGCTTATGTCCCGTACATCCATCCACCTGAATGCTGGACTCTAAGTTTAGCGACCTCCCGGGTTGCGATTCCATGACAAATAAGACGGGTCTCCAAGTTGCCTGAAATAAATAAAACATATTAATGACATTTTTCCAAAGAAGAATAGATTTGTGCCAAGTGATATTTTAAATATTTGGAAATAACAGCAGAATGAGAAAGAAAGGTCCCAGTGAAGGCTCGATCTAGAACTTCAGCTCGGAAACACCAAGTACCGTGCGTGCTGTTTTGAAAAGATTAAGCTCGGAATTATTGGAGGATCCTCCAAAATTAGAGTTAGTTTGGATAACCTAGCATGTTGTGAGAACACGTGGTGACAGGGGAGACCGGACTATAGTATTCAAATAACAAAGGTGAAGGTTTTCTTCTCATAAAAGATATTTTCACAAAAAATCTATAAGCTGAAAAAACATTTGAGGCAGGAAACCGTACCTTGGCTTAACTAGATAGATAATTGTGAAAACCATGGCCAGAAAGAAGCACAATCCACCCACAACAAGATATGCAATACCAAGAAAATCATTCTTCCCTCCAAGCCAACTGGTTGTAGAAAGGACAAGTTTCTTCTTGCCATTGAAACTATAGGTGTTATAATTATTTTGCAATTCCACATTAATGACATCACCGGCCTGAAGATCCACCTCTATTTTCCCGTACAGTTTTCTGAAAGTTGGAAGCGCTGCAGTTCGCATCCAAACAATAAGGTTCTCCTGCTCACTCAACTGTTAAATGAAAACATATTAGTAACTGATGAAAATAGCCTAGTCTACGAAAAAAATTAATAGAAATAAATAAGACGACTAAAAAAATTTATACATATCAGTTATCCTAGCAGTGCTACACTAATAACAAACTTAAGCATGATCTTGCAGCATATCGCTTCAAAGTGTCGTCAGGGACAAGTATGCAATACCACTCAAAATATCAGCACAAATAGCAAGTCCATGAACTGCCAAAGCAACATATTGATTGAATGTCCAGTTCACTTTTCTTCTTTTCAGAAGATCTCTCAGACAAAAATCAGATAACAGTCCATAACAGTGGAAGCATCTTAGTTTTGTTTTTATTATGTTCTTTTACCTTAATTTATATTCAAATTTAAAGATTAAAAAATATATGAATTTTTGAAGCATGTCAAGCACACAAAAAAGTATGATGATATGGTAAAAAAAACATTTTCAGTTTTTCGAACACATGCATTTTCATATAGACATAGTGATATTCATTGTCAGTTGTCAAGTGTTAAATGAAAATACAAGTATATCATTATCCTTAATTGTTAAACCCATATATCGATAAATCACAACCAAGGGTAAATATCATGCATGAGAGGTGATTTTTTATATGTGATTAAATATGATGGGAGGCTTACTGATTTCGATGGATCAAGACGTGCTCCACCGATTAGAGTATTATTCTGAAAGTTCTTTGGGTAGACGTTTTTGCCAAATTTGTGATCTCTATCACTCTTCCACGAGATATCCCTCTTGTTTAAAGTCACCGGTTGGTTGTTGTGGGTGAAGTCATAAGTATCATTGAACAGGCTCCAAGCTATAAGACCGCAAGGCACAATTGGCATCCCGTTGGCAGTAGTATCTTCAGGCTTACAGGAACTTGTGTCATACTCTTTTCTTGGATTTCTCAATTGCTGATCACTTCGACTCTTCACATACCTGGGAAGGGCTTAGATATTAGCCACATAATTTGAAAAATTAAAAGAATAATGAATTAATATATTCAGCAAGAATTCCTAACAAAGTCGCAAAAGATTCAAATAGACAACTATTACAAGATACCAGAAGATAACATAAAATTAATTTTCCACTGGAATCACTTATCCTATAGAAGAGTTCTATATCTCTATCAAAAACAAGGAATTACAAACACTCATCCACAGAGGTAGAAATCCAAAATATTCCATCAGAGAAACAGTTAAATATTTCAATTTTTGAATTTAGTGCTTAGGATACAGAAACATAAAAGTACCTGCGATGATTTTGGTAGAAATTGTCGAGCTGATAATATACATAAATTGGTTGCTTCATGAGTTTTGGAACCTGATATGATTAATCCGTAGTTATCAAATATTAGATTTATACCAAGACATTTAATATAAAATGTAATCGTTGAGTGGAAACTCACCGTTAGAGTTCTGTTGCAGGTTTTATTTCGAGGGCTTTGTATAAATCCAACTTTATCATTTCTTGAATCTAAAGGAATGCAATCAGTTTCATACCGATCAATAATTTCGACAACCTGATGAAAAGAAACCACTTTAGTGAGTGAAGAACAAAAAAACAGAGAGGGAGAAAACAAAAGAACAATAGGTTAGGAAATTCAGAGCATACATCCCGGGAAGCGAATAGGGAGACAACTCCAATGGGAATAAAGACAACACTAACAAGCAAGAAAGCCGAAATCACCTGCACATAATAGAGTTAGTGAGAGGGTGTATATACATATGTAAAATAAATCCCTTTAATGTGGTGAATAACTAATACAGCACCAGTAGGATGTAGAAACAGTTTATAATATTTACCCATTTAGGTGTTAGAATAGGCTTGCATGCTGGAAGTTCTTGTTGCGTAAACCTTGAATCTGAAGAAATAACGAAAATCAAAATGATGCTTCCATCAATCACAATCCAAATTGTGATCAAAATACATATTAATTACTGCTTCACAATACAATGAAAACATTTGACAATACATTCTGAAGATGAAGAAAGGTATTGAAATGATATTCCCATAATTAGTATTCTAGAAGATGTAAATTACTCATAAATTGCAAAACAAGACATTAAAACACTGATGCTACCTCCAAACGAAACTGAAAGCCCAATATTCCTTTTTGCAGCATTCCGATATAAATGGTATGCTTTAGTAAGTCAACCAATTGTTTGTGACATTTTGAAACCGCCCTTAAAAAATAGGTTATTGCATCCTACGGAGTATGGATGATACTTGTATGAGTTGGTAAGCATCACTCTCCTTTCTAAAACTTTTAAGCCCCTTTAAGGGTGACACACATGCAGCAGGAGGGAGGATTTTTCACGTAGAGATGTGCTCAATCTTTGTCATAGAGAATAAACATATACAAAATGTGCATCGTGGCCTGCAGCTCATTGGTTAGGGAATCTTTATATGGTTTTTATGAACTTCTACCTTAATTAACCATTACACCACGACAATTTGTTCACTTCAAAGTCTTCAACAACATCACTTTATCAATATTTCTTTAATCCCAAACTCAGGCAAAGGAGGATGATTACAGTCCAAAACATTCAATGAAAGTAAAGTATTGGCCAGTGCATTCCCTGTGAACCCATTAAGCAATTCCCCTCCCCCAGGCCTTATTGGATTTAAATCCCTGCTAATTGTGAGAGGATTCTTAGAGAACCCAACCTATTGAACTACTCAGATCCTGGAACACTGGAACTAGGCTCGGACGAGCCTCACCTTGCTTTGAAAACAAGCTTAAATGTTCACAAACTTCAGTCAATGGATATACCAGGTACGGAAGGTTTTCATAAATTTTACATACCTTTGGGGTGCAGTTGTAATTTACTCTTTTTTTCCGAATCTCTTGTAGGTAAATAAGTTTGCCAATTAAACTCGTCTGAGTAATCAATTTAGTCCAGGATGCACTGTGTTGACAAAAATGCTTCTAGTTCTAAAATCAATTCCAAGCCTTAATTTATGCCTTGATTTAAAACCCATACAGATAAAATACGACTTAACTCAAGTTTACTACTGTTGGCAGCAAACAAGGGCATGAAATTGGAGAAAATTTATGCCGCCAAACCTTTGAAGGATTCTGCCGGTACCATTTGTAAATACATATAAAAACATGTTTAATGCACTTTCAGGCGATATGCAAATTAACAAGGATTCAAAGACAAACCCTGCCCTTACACCAAGTTATATTTTCAATTAAAGATAATTGTTCCGTACTACCAATCAATTATGCATAGAACTTTCCTTCAATAAAAATAAGAATAATCAAGATACGAAAAGCAGATTGTAGGAAGAGAAAAATACATTTGGGTCGCTTAGAATTCCTTCTGGGCGCTGTTGAATCGGCCGATCCAGGTCCTCCAGCACTCGTTGACGGAGTATTCGAGTTCATTACTTCACCGTATATAGTTTCCCCTTCTTTGCAAAAATTGTAATGAAAAACTAATGAAAGATCAAATAGAAATATCGATGAAAATTAATAAATAAAAAGGGTCTGAATCTGGACGAGATCAAACTACGGAATTTAAGAACATCGATTTTATAGGGAGGGAGAGGGGAATTACGGGGGTTTTGTATATCTCACGCTCTTTCTTCATCTTTGACTTTGAAAGTTCTTCTCGTTGTTCTTTTCACTCTGACCAATCCAAAATTTAAAAAAAAAAAAAAATTGGAAATAGAAAATCCTTGGAGGGGTTTCTCTATTGTGTGGGCGGCAGTCCACACCCGTTCTTGTCTCTCTAAAAGTCAAACTAATACGGCAGATTGAAGACCCTACAATTCGGACCCTTTTCGCAGAAAATAAAGGGTAGAAAAATGGATTTTTTCATAAATAATCACAATAAATAAAATATTTCTTAAAATACTGTCATATTTTTTTAATTTTTATAACACTTATTATTACATTTGTTATGTTGTTAATAACAAATATAACACAATAATAAAAAAAAGTTAAATAGTATTTTTTTAAATTATTTTATATTTTGTAGTATATGGTGAAATTATCACTAAGAAAAATTATATTTAATTATTTGGATTGAATAATACATGTTAAAATGGGTGGACATGAGTTGAGTTAGATCAGTTTTGGGCTCAATCCAAATTCAACCCAGTATATATGATTTGACAAAAAATCAAGGGATAATTGCATCAAATGTTTCCAACGTTTCAAAATAGTTATGGATATATCCAAAACCTAAAATAATAGCACCAAACATTCCAAATGTATGAACAAATAGGCATCATAGGTCCCTATTAACAGTTTTCATCCATTCTCTCCGTTAAATCCAAATTTTGGAATGCACGCCTATATATCCACCCAAAATGCGAGTGAGAATGGCAGGGTAAAATTGTTTTCATGAATCCCCTTTCCAGCGATATTGCTTATCTATACAACAAAGATGGCCCAAATGTGGAGATGAGTTTATTGCCCAAGGCTGCGGTTATGTTCGTTGGTCGAACCCACGAGACGTACGCCATCGTTTTGAAGGTTAAAGCCTCCACAGTGCCTCCACCACTACCGACCCATGTTCTGGACCTCGCGTGTCGTGCGCCTATTGACTTGGTTTGCTTTAGATGAGAGCATGAGCGGAGCCAAGCTTTAGATGCTGAAATGAGCCGTGGGTTTGCTTATTTCATCCCTCAGCTCGACTGATCGGCTCTGTATAATTGTCTTTGCGGCTACTCCGAAAAGATTGATGCCGCTTAAGAAAATGACGGCTCAGGGTCAAGGATTGGCTCGGAGCATCATCGCCGCGCTAGTTTGTAGCCAAGGTAGTAGCATATGTAAAGCCTTGAAAAAAGCCACAAAATTTATTGACGAACGGCGACACAAGAACACAGTTGCAAGCATTATTTTACTATCCGATAGTCAAGACGATAGTGTTCAAGCCAACCACAACGACGACGACAAAAACACTAACCAATGGCGAGAATCGCCCCAGGTTTCATCCACTCATTTTGCTCACATCGAAATTCCTGTACGTTTATCTGGGTTTTGTCCAGAGCCAGCTGTGGACGCATTCTCGAAATGCGTTAGTGGGCTATTGGGCGTGATCATTCAAGACTTGAAAATTCAGATCAACTTCAGTCATGGCTCAGATCGGCCGAAATTTTGGCTATATACTCGTGCCATGCGCGTCCTACAATGATGAACCCGAACTGCATTCTGGTAGGCGGTCTTTATGCCAAGGAGGAAAGAGAGTATATGGTGGAGATGAAGGTTCTAATTCCATTATCGGCGTTGTTGGGTCCCACTCACACCATCACGTGATTTCGGTTAGATGTAGTTATAAGGACCTAGCAACTCAGGAACTAACCTTACGAAGTTACTTTTTTACCTCTGCCATTCTCAATCGCATTTTGGGTGGATATATAGCGTGTATTCCAAATTTTGGATTTAACGGAGAAAATGGATGGAAACTGTTAATAGGGACCTATAATGCCTATTTGTTCATGCTTTGGGGACATATAGTGCTATCATTTTAGGTTATGGGCGTATCCCTAACAATTTTGAAACGTTGGGGGATCTCTTATGCAATTATCCCAAAAATCAAATTGAACCAATCAGACCAAGAGTTGAAACTCGACCCAACCCAAGTCGACCAAGCTTACGTCAGTTGGGGTTAGGTTGGTCGGTTTAAACTTAGGTCCAATTTACGCTTGGGCAAAAAAAAAAAAAAAAAAAAATTTAGGCCAAAATTCATGTTTGAGCAAACACTTTGTGACTTTTAATGTTGATTTTGTTGATAATTTTTTAAAAGTTTGAACTCAATTCAAACTGGGTCAATATCAATTACATTAAAATTAGAAATTTGAAAGGGTTTGGCTCGATTTAATTGATTTTTCATTTTTTAAATATTTTTTAATAAATGGATCGGGTTGGATTGATTTTTACGAGATAACCCACGATCCAATCCAACCCGAGCACAAAATAAAATTTCCCAACTCAATTCAATTTTGGGCAAAAATTGACCTAAACTGATCGAGTTGAATCGGATTGGGCGAGTTACCGGTTTGGATCGATTTTTGCTCAGCCCCCTGCATTAAATGCTAAATTACGCATTGAATTGATTGGGTAAAACCACTTGGGGTCTATTTGTTTTGGGATAAAACTATTTATCTAGACAGTAGTTATCCGGATAAGAGATTTATCATTATCTTATTTTTTAGACAATTCTACCATTATTTTTAATTAAACAGAAAATAATTAAAAATTAAAAGAGAAAAAATATTTGTGGACCGACAGAAGGGAGTGGTGGGGTGGTGGCAGTGGCAATAATTATCCTAGGATATAGATATTCAAAAATAAATTTGTTTTATATTATAAATGGTAAGTTCGTTTTTAAAAAAATTGAGTGAACTTTTATCCATAAAAAAAATTGTCTCCTCCTTCTTTCTAGTATAAAACTTATCCTCGTTTTTTACTTAAATCATTATCCGAATAAAAATGTATCTGGACATCAATTCTGATCAGAATAAGACAAATTTTATCAATTATCTTTATCTAGTTTTCATATACCAAACAAGCCCAATATTCGAGCATTATATGATTTTAGTCACTTCAATTTTGAGAGAATTAGCGAAGGATGTCTCCAAACTTTTACATGGGTTGCACCTTGGTCCCCATTCTTCAAAATGGACAATTGAAGACCTTGAGCTTTCATTTTAGTAGCACTCTGGTCCTTAGAGCAACTTTACCTTTATCTTTGGTTAATTGACTAAAATCTTATGAAAAGGAAAATTAAATAGAAAACAATAATGAAAAGAAAAAAAAAAAGAGGAAAATCTTATAATATCTTTTTGGGATGTTGGCACAAATGGTCCCTAAACTTTCCTCATAGTGCGAAAATGGTCCCTAATATTTTTTTTGCACAAAAATCCCTAATCTATGTATTTTGGTGAGTAATTGGTCCTTATTTTATAAAAAATACTAATATACCATTAATTTTTTAACAAAGAGAAATTGCAGTTAGGTTGTCAACATTTGCAAAAAGTACAAATAGATCCGATATTTTTATTTTTTTTTATAAAAAATTAAAAAAAACTAACAAGTTTTTTTTAATTAACATTTTATTGGCCAAATTAATAATATACTAAATTGCTTTAAATATTTTACGAATTATTATAAAATAAGTAAAATTAAGCTCATACTTATTAATAAAGATGTCAAATAAATTTTATATTAAGTGATTACATTATTTAAAATTTAAACTTTTATTTAATCATTATAAAAAAAAAAAAAAATTACTTTGCCACAACATTGATGTTCAAATAATTTTATTTAATTGAGCTATTTGTTTATTAACTACAAATATTAAAGATCCAACTTTATTCTTCATATCTTAATTTATCGTTCAATATGTGTAAATTAATTTTTATTAGTATTTTTATGTTAAATAAAAATATAATAAGATTGGTTCAATGTCATACAATTATATACGTCATTTTGATATTTATTTAACTTAATTTTTATTCAAGTTTTTCACACCACATAGCAATTACATATACTTCAAGCACAATAATGTTATATTTTTCTTTTATGAAAAATTTAATTGACTCGACTATAATGATATATTTATTATGCAAAATTAAATATTATTTAATAAATATACTGGACCCATTTGCACATTTTGCAAAGGTTGGAAATTCAAATGCAAATTTTTTCTAATTAAAACTAAGGACGTATTTGTTTTTTTATCAAATAAGAACGAATTGCGCATTAAAACACATAGAGCAAATGTTATTGACCACTTGCGCCAAATTCCTTGTCATTTTTAATAAAATTTTAGGTTTTGAATCAAATCTAGAGGTAAAATTGTCCACTGGGGATCTAAGTGCTACTAAAATGAAAGAAAGGGAAGTAAATACTACGTTTTGACGATTGGGGACCAAGATGCAACACACATCAAAGTTTGGGGACTTTGGTTGCCATTTTTCAAATTTTTTATTTCAAATCAAACTCATAAAAGTACCCAGTTATATTTGCACCACACATATTTCGAATAAGGTATAAATCTTAAGGATTTTGTAGATCCCACATTTATTTCGAATAAAGTATAATGCTTGGGGGTTTTGTAGATTCAAATTCTGCACGTGTTTATTTTTTTTACTATATGTGACATTTTCATAAGTTAGAAATCACAGTTACAAAAATTGATTGCATCTTCCATAGAGGCAAATTACATTGTTGCCACATATGGAGTTAATGGAGTAATATGGCTTTAGGGTTTACTGGATGAGTTCGGGTTAAATAATGGTGAAACTTTCTTATACTATGATAGTTGGAGTGCAATCCATCTACGTAGGAATTGTGTCTTTCATGACAAAACTAAACACATAGATGTAAGATTCCACTTCATTAGAGATGTAGTTGCTAAATGAATTATTAAAGTTGAAAATGTGATAGCTAAATCAAATCAAACATATGTTGGCACCAAAGTTATACCACTTAACAAATTTAAAGAATGTATAATATGTTAAATCTTAATACTGATTAAATTCTTTTATGTAGGTACATGAACTTATGATCTTTGAATGGAGTCATTCTTAGTACCTGGTAGAATGGTAATGAAGTTAACCCCAAATGGAGATTGTCGGGTCAAATGGTGCTAACATGGGTTGTGACAATTTGGTTGTTACAATTTCGTCGATTATGCTGGTTATGTATATTTAAAGCGTGTTCTCAATAGAATTTTGCTATTCAAAATGGTGAATTGCAAATTCTCTCAGATGAAGACAAGTGGCCTAATTTTGATTCTTGGATTGTGACGCTTCACTTGACTAAAGTTATATGTATTGTCGGTTCCATTATATACGAAGAAGTTGCAACATACTAGGCTAACCTTTTCTCTCTCTAAACTATCTCATTCTATAACTCCTTTGTCTTCCCATCTTTTGTGTTAAAGCACATCTTGAGTGATTTAGCATTTTGTAATAATCAATATTAAAGCTGGCAAGTGGGTCAAGCTGAGCCGGGCTACACGTGAAATGGACCCAGTCCAATCCAATTTTGTGCGAGCCCAGCACACCCCATCCCAGCCCATTGGGCCAGGCCAACCCATCCTTCATTTAATTTCATTTCATTTCATTTTAAAAAATTTCTTTTTACTAAAAAGATAAACAATATATTTATTTAAATCTCGTCTCTAACACTCCTTAACATGATACATGCACAATTTTTATACGTTAAAAAATAAAGACTATTATAAATTATTTCAAACACTTTCTTAAGTTGATTACCAAGTCAATAGCTAACATAAAAAGAAGTGAAGTTGCTTTTGGACAACATGTTATAAAAATAAGAACATTGTTATTATAATTAAAGCGGTCTTACAAAATTAATTTTAATTTACATTTTTAATAAAATTAGTAAAAAAAATAGAAAAAGAGCCCATTTTTAAAAAATTGTCTTTGATCAATACTTACAGAGTTATATATCTTTATTAGTACAATTTCCACACTATACCTACAAAACTTTTAGAGACAAAGATTAAAGCAAAAGTTTTTATTAATTTTTGTATCATCCAACATTTTTCTCCCTTTAACTATTCACAAATTGAGTGATTAAAAAAAAAAAAAAAATTGCGGGCCAAGTCGGTCGAAGCCTGACTGGCCCAACAGGGGCTAGCCCTACCTGAAATTCGGGTTAACGGGCTGGCCCGACTGTTTTGCCACCTCTAAGCAATATTAATAATCTGCATGAATATTGATGTTGTGACGGTAGATTTGGTCTACGTGGAGTTTGGTGAATATTAACTCTGCAGATTGAGGTTATTTTTTAAGATTTAAGATATTCTGTCAAGTTCGAAGGGGTTTTTTTTTTTTTTTTTTTAGTTTTTGATTATGTTATAATTGGGAGATACTGAACTATATTTGCTAGTGCTAAGAGCAAATTCCTTAAGAGAAAGCTGAACGCAGAATATGCTGGTTTATAGCCAAAGTGCGATCCTCGGGAGAACAACTCTTGTGTCTATTCTTTATTTCTTTAATTTTTGCATATTTGCTTTGCTGTTTGAACTCATTGCATATTATTAGGACCTATCATTGATAAACTATTGTAGAGTTTTGCCAACCTGTTCACACAATATATATGATAATTAGAAATTTTGACTTTTTCTTTTTTGAAAAAATAGAAATTTTGACTTTTTTTTTTGCATTAGGTAAATTTCCTTACCAAGTTAATGAGTTATCAATTGAAAATTATCGTAAATTAATATGACTGTTGCTTAATCATTTATAACTAAGCTCATATTTGGCTGAGATTAAAAATCAATTTATTTGAGTATAGTCAACTAACATACTTTCTAGGACAGTAAGGAAGGAAGACTCAATCCAATATAGCGTCTTGTGCTTAGGACAGCTCTCCTTCAATAGCCGGGCCCACATACACATAACATTAATATTTTTCTCTATCATCCACCAAATCACTTTCCAAACAAGCCCATATTTCTTCACATAATTTACTACCCATTGTCCAGTTGTGTGAAATGTTTTCAATGTTCATTATCTCTCTCTTATTCCTCTCCCACCGCCGGTGTAAATTTGGATGCCCACCTCTAGTGTATCACCGTCACCTGAGCAGAAGTGCGCTATTCCTTCTGGCAACAAGTTGATGTCCGACCTACAAAGAATGGTACGTGATCTGCAACTTCTTGAAATTTTTTCTCGATTTATAAATTATGTCGCATGTGTTGTTTCTATTGCCGAATATGCAACAAATCTTCGAATGACGATGGGTTTCTTGATTTGCTTGCCTGTGCTGTGATTTCTTTATTTTCTTGGCTGTGCTATTTGTTGATTGTCCACAATTTGGATCACCTTTTACATTTTCGTTACCCCGTTGTGTTGATACCCAGATCTCCGTTCTTGTTTTCATCTTCTTTACATTTTGAAATCGTAATAAAATTGTAATGTCCATTTCATCTTCTGTCCGTGAATAAAGCAAATGCTATGGGTTAATAGTTCTGTTCATTTTGTTTCTTCTTTTACCTTCGATCTTTTTTTCATCTAAAATGTTTTTACGTTTCAATTGATAACTTTAAGCATCAGACATCGTGTTCTTGTAACACGTTCTTTTGGTTGTCAAGCAACTATGCTATTGGGGAGCTTTATTCCACATGGATTCATCTCTACAATTACACAGGACAACCTATGCGACTTCCCATCTGAATGTATGCACACACACAAACGCACACATATGTTACATAGAATCAGATTTATCCCGTTTGTTGTTATCATTAATCTATTTCATTTCATCTCCAAGCTGTTTTGCAAATTAGAATCTTATTTCAAAATTATAAAAATAATCTCATTTTTTGTTGTTCAACAAGATCGCCTGTGTAATGCATAAAGAATATACGTTTGTCTAAACTAGTGCATGAACATGATGTCCCAAAATTCTTGATTACTACTGCGAAGTAGTGTTAGCCAGCATCTTTCCATCATTCCTCCCTCTAGTAGTATTCTTAAAAAGTCTGACCCATTTGAATTTTTTCACCTCGCGTTTTGCAATTGATAGATACATTTGCAGGCGTCCAACAAGCATTTCCAACTTCCAATGGTTCTTCCCAATCTGCTAAGCACCAACGTCGAAGTGCAATATGAGATGACGAAACACACCGAATATTCGTTCACTGTTGCGAACTCTTGATTGCCCAAAGATTTCGTCAAGGGAAGTGTTTCGCCAATATAGGATGGCAGTAGCTTATTGCAATGTTCAACATCGAAGCCGACAAGGACAAAACCGCAGTCAATTGAAGAATCATTGGTTCTATATGCGCAAAGAGTACCAACAATTGTACGAGGTCCTACGTTGCACCGAGATTGAATACGACAATCTAAACAATGTAATAGTTGCTGATGATTGGTGGTGGAATTGAAATATACATGTAATTGAATATCTTTGTTTATATTTGGTAGTGGAATATATTTGCCTCTTATCTAGTTTCAAAATATATTATTTTATATTCATGGCTTGCTGATTATATTTTGACAATCGGTTTTCCATGCTTTTTTAGACAAGGTTAACAAAGAATTTGCCAAATTTCGTGGTTGAGATTGTGGAGAAATATTCAATAAGTAGAACCAACTTTTTGGTGACGTTTATGACACCGAAAAATATGTTGTCAACCATTCCAAGCTCTCAAAAAAAGAATTTGATGACGATGAACTCTGGGAAAGGTCCGACAATAGCGACAAGTTGCTTGTAAATGCAGAGATGCGCAATGAGCACGCACCATCGAGCATGCAAGGTGGCGGGTCAACTATGGATTTATCGAGATTGCATAGCGTGGAAAAGATGAAATGTTCCTCTGGCACTGCAAAAGGAAAAAAGAAGCTTGACTTCCGCACTGCATTATCTGAATCAGTAGAGAAACTGACAAATGTTGGCAGTGAGTTGATCACATCACACGTGAAAGCCAAGTCTGGGCATCCCGCGTTCGATGAGTACATGAAGGAGTTGGAGGGCTTTGGTGTATTGGAAGGTGATGAAAAGTTTCACTTATTTGCCTTATCATTTTTCAAGCAGAAGAGGCACATAACATCGTACTCAGGTTAACGTACACCGCAAATGAAACTTAAGTTCTTGAAATTCAACTATAAGTCTTGGTGCCTTAAGAATGTTGTTGCATTCGATGACTATTCCAATATTTTTATTGCTTTAAATGTTCGTTGGTTGTTCTTAGGTGAGGGAATATATTCCCATTTATTCTTTCATGTACCAGATATTTATAATATTTTTTGCACTGCTTGTGATGAGACAATTGATTTGTTATTGTATTATTTGTATTTAATGTAGTCATTGTGAGCTTTGGACTTCAACGCGTCTATTATTTATGAAGACAGTTTTTCAATCAGATCAAAATATGTAGTTGTTGAGCAATGCATTCATGTTATACATAATGCAATGTACTTTCAACAATCAATTGTATTTGCATTAAATACTTTCAAATAGCAAATGGAAATATTATTTTTTATTCTTTAGTCAATGCAAAATCTCCTATAAAAAAGGAGAGCGCAACACAGGTTTGTTATCCAGTGTCCAGACCTCTTATTTCTCCTCTATAAGTATAATTAAACAATTTATTTATGTCATTATTGACACAAGTATTGCTGGTTCCATATGGTGATGAATAGGATCTCAATTGTGTTATAGAGTCAGACTCCGACGACGAATTGGACACCGATTCAGACAGCTCAGAAGAAGACGTCAATGAGAATTTAGAGTATGATACACTAACGTAGCTAATGTACTATAGTATGGCCGTAAGTTTCATTCGTGAATACATCCAACGCTCAAGGGTAAGGATTCGAAGGTTTCCAAATACTAGGAATGGCCGCGTATTTATGATTGAGGCACTAGAGGAAGATCCATATATCGATTTTTGTGAGTTTCGAATATATCCACCAATGTTTGTAAACTTTACACATCTATTGCGTGATGAGTATAAACTTCGTAGTGGGCCCAATGTTGACATATACGAATAAGTTGGAATGTTTTTGTTCATACTAGTACATGGAAAAGGTTATAGACAAGTACGTACAGTATTTGGTCACTATCTGCAGACAATTCACCATTATTTCGAGGTTGTATTGCGAGTAGTTGTTCAACTAGGCGCTAGGATAATTAAACAAAACCTAACTACAACGATAGTCCGTCAGATCACAGACTCGATCCCAACAAGCACCCGTATTTCCAGGTACTACTAGTTACTATCGAGTACGTTAGTGGAAAGCAAATGTTGTGTGTTATGATTCAGGTCCTAAAATGTAATTGTAACAGTGTTATATTGTTGTTAGGATTGTATTGGGGTAATCCCTGGCACACATGTGAAAGCGGTGCTACCAGCAAACGATGGACTCCACTTCATAAACAGGAAGGAATATCCATCTCAAAATGTATTAGCAGCATGTGACTTCAATATGTGCTTCAAGTTTGTCCTTCCTAGCACTATAGAAAACGTACACGATAGTCGAATATTGACTAGGGCAATTCACAATCCTGATATTAATTTTCCTCTACTTGCAAGTGGTAAATAATATCTCATCGACTCAGGATTTGGGCATAGGCCCAGGTACATGGCGCCGTATAAAAGGGCGGACATCAAATATCATTTCAAGAGTTCCCTCAAGTGTCAAATGACAAACGTAGGCATTTTAGGAACACGCGAGAGAGATTCACTTTCAAACACTCGTCTCCACGAAACGTGATTGAACGCGCGTTCTGTGTCCTTAAGAACAGGTGGAACATTTTTTATCGTATGCCTCATTATTCGTTTCAGAAATAGCCCAGTTGTTGTAGCAATAATGACTATACACAATTTTCTTCGTCGCGCAGAATAAGTGGATGGGGTATTCCAAACTGTGGATGAAGTGATAGATGCAGCAAAGATTGATTTGCCAGAAGAGCCAAATGAAACAACGATTGATAATTTTGCGCCTGATAATTCGAACACAGAATGAGACCAGCTTCGAGATCACATTGCTCAAAATTTGAGGTAGTGTAATTTTTGTTGCAAACGAATGACAATTGGTATTGCAATGTCTTAACGTTATTAAATTTTATTTATATGTATAATGGTTTTTCTTTGTCAAAGTTGTGACATGCGGTAATCGTAGTAGCAAATATCCATTTATCAACAGATTTTACATATTGTTAAAAAATGAAATTGTAATATTTTTATTTTACAAAGGGAAACATACAATACAACCAATTTAAACACCAACTTAAATGAAGTGCCCACTTCCACGTCAAACAATGGCCAACTTCCAGAACTTTGTAAGCAAACAGTTAATGGTTGAAATGTCAAACTTTGCGGCTGATTGTGCACAATGTTTAATCCAAGGTGAAATCGGTAATTGTGACCCAATATAAATCAAATGTCACTTGTGGGCCCATTAAACCGAAGCAAATAAACTATTTCCCAGTTTAATAACCCTATCAAACATCCATTAATTTCAAGTTATAATGTTTATAATTATAAAATCTCATCACATTCATTATTGTTACAGAAAATGAACTTACAAAACAGTAGTTTTTATAACATGGTGTATATATATATTAACCAAGAGTGTATGTAAAAGTTACAATCATTATATTTTTCTTTTTAATAAAACAAAAGAACTTGACTATTTTAAGAAAAAAATTACACCTTAGAAATTATAAAAAATTATTACAGTGTAAAAGGCTTTTCCAATAAAGAATCACTCATAACCCAATCACCTAATGCTTAGCAAAAAAAATATTTGCCCTCATTAGAACTCCAAAGAAACTTAAAAAAAAAATCCCTTTATAAATGTTATATCCTCAGTAACACAATGATCATATGCATAATTTTAGGCTTATCGATTTTAATTAACATGCAAATTTTGATTTGCTCGAGTTCTCGTGTGTAGAACATAAAGAATAAATTTCTTCTAACGCCGTGAACTCATTTACGTACTCCTTGTATCTGTCAAATTCCCCAAGTGTTGCAGATTTTGACTGCTTTGTAATTTCAGGTAAATTTATTTCTGGGAAATCTTCCAGTTCTAGAGGAGTATATGGGGTTTCACCAAATATTCCTGTGTAATTTGGAATTCCAACATCCTGCACCAAAAAATAATATCATGAAACACTAATTAATTTTAAGAAACAGAGAAATGTGTAGAAATTTGGAAGTATAGTTAGAGAAGAACTCAATTCTCGACTATATGTCATCGGGTATATTTAGTACGTTTAGTTCAAGACGACAACAAGTAAATATCTCAAGTATGTGTACAGGAGGGACTTTGTCAAAACTATTTATTTCATTGTTTTTTAAATCCTAAATTGCGAAAAAAAAGGGGAAAAGAGTACATTTTATCCAGTCAAAAGAAGTTATGGGGAATGGTGAAGAAAGCCATTGGAGTCAGTCTAGAGATTTTTATAGGGATGCTTTAAGAAAAGATGTTTAGTTCATTGCCTTCAAACTTTTGTCACTTTAAATCAAAAGAGAACCCCAAAGTGATCATCTCTGTGGATCATTTGAAGCCTAGCGATATGCTAAGATTGCTTTCCTTGTGTGAACACAAACGTGTTTGTTATAACAAATTATTTCTATGGCTAATTGCAATTTTTTCATTGGCTATTGTGAAAATTCTTGATCTACTATAAAAGAGAGAAACCCCACTTGCAAAATACAGATAGGCTAAAGACCCGACCAGAATAAAAAATCAGCAGATATACGCGGAAAAAAGTTCGGCCAGATGAGTGCTTAAGGTGGCACGCTGAAAATCAAGTGTAATTACAAGTTTCACCCAAGGAAAATCAAATTTGCTCTGATACAAGAGAAAATCAAGTGTGATTACAAGTTTCACACAACATTTGTATGTTTGGCCGTTATAAGTATTCGTTTGATGTGGATTATAAACTAATTTATTTGATAAAAAAAGGTATATTTGACCAAAAAATTTGCCTTTGTAGCATGATATTTTTTACTATTTTTAGTCAAATAAACCATTTTGATCAAATAAATCAGTTTATAATCCACACCAAATAGGCACTAAGTACTTATAAGCTTATCAAATATCATTTTTATTTACACATTCTGTATGACCTATTGTTTATATCTACAAAAATAACTTTACGTCCACTCATCAATTTAGAGTACTAGTACTAGTGTGTGTGTGTAAAATAAATTCTTGAAATTATAAGTCATGAATAAGAATGTACCTGAATGAAACTTGACAGGTGTCCAGGGCCGAAAGAATAAAAATCAATTGAACTGTTTACTTCATCTAATGCAATCTGAGCTTGGGAATTATCTTTTGAGCATGTAGCAATTGGTGTTCCTTGAGTGAGATCTGAAGAGGATGCCGAAGATGGTAATTTGGAACAATATTCGGGGTTTTTGAGGATGTTTTCCTCGTCAACTTCTCTCTCTCGGGAAGTTTCAGTGCCGCTGGTGTCATCCCACATAAATTGCTCGTCCGAAACCTTGCGTTGTTCGTCAAATTTCGTTTTAGGTATATGTATATTTTTCTTGAAAACCCGGCATAATGCATAAGAATCCTGGAGGAAGAAAATAACTGGCAATTAGATTAGGGAAACTACTTCACTAATGCTTATTTTCAGATTATTTATAATAATTAATATTTACTTCTAGAGACAAAACCCTAGCTACAAGAAAACCGGATTCTTCAATTGGTTGGCGGGTGATTTCTACCATTGCAAATCAAATTCCATGGACCGACATTGTTATTTTTGTCTATAGGAACTACAAAATCACCTCAAGGGAATCCGGTCGGGCCATAGAACATTCCGTGCATTTAAAACGAAACCCATGAATTCTTGCATTGAATTCCGCGTGTATACAGTTCATATTATGATTGGAAAAACACACAGAAAAATTGTAAAAGAAACTGGTACCTTTAAACCTGATGCAGTGCCATAGACGGACTCACTGAGTCGATATTCGTGCATTACCCAGTCGGTTCTGATGCCATGAGGCGCTCTCCCTCTGTAATAAACCAGTGTCTTCTTCATGCCAACAGGCCGTTTCTGCGACTGCACTGTCCGGTCTTTTCCAGTAGCTTTCCAGTATCCTGCCCGGGTGGCCCGATTCGTCCTCGACCCGTTCGGGTATTTCCGATCCCGGGGGCTGTAGAAGTACCATTCCATGTCTTTACTTGGCAAGAAAGATTTCTCTGTCGAAAGAAAATTTGGCATTCTCGTCAATGAAAAGAGAAAGAACAAGAGTTCAATCCCGTCTAATAGTGTTTTACGTACCAGGTAAATCCCAAGGTTCACATTTGTAGAGATCAACTTCTGGGATGATTTCAAGCTCGATAATTCCGCCATTGATTTTCCTATCGAGATAGTAAGCCACAAGCTCCTCATCCGTCGGATGAAACCTGAATCCTGGAGGGAGACTCGTTGGTGCCATACAGTAAATACCCTAGAGAGAGAGAGAAAGTAAAAAGAGAAGAGGGAGGGAGGGGGGAGAGAGAGAGAGAGAGCGCAAAAAATGGAAGAAGGGACTGTAACGTTAGAGAGTGAAGTCTATTAACTGGGTTGTACGATAATGGGGAACTATTAATAGCCCACTGTTGTAGATCAAAGCTACAAAAGTAGCCCAAATCTTAGTATATTTTACATGGGCAGCCATTATAGAACCCTTTTTAATCACTCTCATATTTGGTTGTGCTTTTGTGATGAATGAGAAACAATGGAAAGGGCAAAATCGGTAATGTGAAGAATAGTAAGATAATACAGTGGGCATTGATGCTTTTAAAGATTCTGTGTCAGCATTGTGTGTGAAAACTATTGAGGAAGAAGGAGAAGCTTCCCTGCTTTTGTCTGCTCAGAAACTAACAAAAATGATAGGGGCCCGCAAAAAGGCTGTATAGGCCCACCCACCGACCCTTCTCAACAACACGCAATACCCGGAAGAAGAAGGCCGCCATATAATATTGTGTATATATGTACGAACAAGTTGAATATCATGCTGCTATAGCCTTCTTCAAAACAAAAGATTATTTGGAATCTATCACATGCGTCTAATCTTAAAGCAAAACACAGTGGGACCCTGCAATTTAATAACTTAATTGATATGACTTTATTATTATATACTTAACTAGTAAATGCACGTGCGTTGCACGTGGTAGCGTACTAAATTTGACAATATTAATATAAATTGATTATCTATATTGAAATAAAGTATAGTGTAGAAGATATGAAATAATTATTAATGTATTTATGGAAAATGGTTACTCATTTATTTATTAAACGACTTGTATGATTTGTGTAATTAATGGTAAAATGTATACAAAGAATAATAATTATTAATCATAAACGTAAAACGTACTAACAAACATATCGAACGAAAATTAAAGTTCATCGAGAATACATTTATTTTATTTATATAATGATAATATCTGATTTTATTTTAATCATTAAGCTGTATTATCTGATTCGTCGATGGAGATCTTCAATTCTTGTAATTTAGATCGTATTGCAAGACCGTCATCTACCATGTCCAAGCTCGAAATCCATGGATGCAAAATTTTCTATAATTTTACGTTATTTTAATCATACACACGAAATGTTTAGTAAAACTCTTAAAACGTGGATAATTTAAAATCACACTTATAATAATTGAATGACAAAGATATAGACATTAGTAAAACCTCATGCTTGTCCACAATTTGGATTAGAATTTGAAATCTCGAAACAAATTCTAAACGATGTATGTTTTGGGCTATTGTATGTAGACTTTCTCGGAGATTATAGAGAACCATTCCATAATGTCTTGCTTCTTGCATCTGGATATTTGGTATGGATGTGAGATCTCTACCGTTGGTTAAGTTATACCCCACTATATCGTTTTTGTTGTAGTCTTCTTCGTATGCCATCCATGCAAAAAGTTCATCGATTACGATGCTTCCTCCCATTCCGCTTTTCCTTTTCTCTTTCTACATACGAAAGGTCAAATAGGAAGGCGATTTTAATCCTTCAATATCTCTTGAAAATTCAACGAGGGCAAAGCCAGAGTGTCATCTATAATCATATAGTGGTTGAAAATTGTTGATTAGATATCCATGTCTCTTCCAACTCTGTTTGAGATTGATCTCGCAGGTTGTCAACACAGATGTTATTCTCGGTGCGTCTTGGTAGATTTGCCACTATTACTGTCCATGGCTTTACGATTATGGCACCATCATTGGTATCGACCATCATGAACTGTAAAAAGAAAATAAGCTAATACGATAATGAAGTGTTATTAATATGAATATTAAAAGATAGACTTTACAATTACACAAAGAAATAAATTTCAATTGTTGATCATAAATTTTTTGATACAAAGGTTATTGTAAATAAATATTGTATATACTAATGTGTTAGAAAGATTGAAAGGGAATGCTGTCTTTACAGAAGAAGATTGAAGTTGGTAATTTTTTTTTGTTGATATATTTTCTTGAATTGATGCTGTTGATTGTTTGGTCTTGAAGAAGCAGAAAATATTTTCTTCTGAAATTACTTCTGCTATCGGTCATTTTAGGCAGTCTCGAACACAGCATTGTTGTCGTTTAAGTAGGGCTCGTTTTTGGTAGGCAGCAGACGATCATTACTTTGTAAAACATTTTGTGCTTCAAACTATGTATTGCATACTTGATTATACTTATTGCAGTGTTGTGTTTTATTACCTTCACAATTGCACCATAATCCAAAAAAATAAGTACAACAATGTGTGCTTCTGAGTATTGGGAATTTTCCCCCTTCTTCCTTTTATGTGTAGGGAATATTATGAAATAAAACATTTTTTATGCATAACTGATGCTAGCAGGACCAAAAGAAAATAGATGGTCCACAATTGACGGTAAATTCATCAACCAAAGCTCCAGGTAGTCAGAATAACAAATCAAATTCAATGGGACAAAGTCACAAAAACCGAAGATGGATTACAGTTCTACAGAGACCGGATAAAATGGTATAATAGATAAAATTTTACCTTATTTTCTTCATTTAATATAGACGAGTACTCTCCTATCTACCTACCAAACATACCATTAAGGATATGATTATTCATCATCCGTGCTGTAGTTGACAAGTAGAATTACAACAAATATGGACATCATAAATCACAAGTTCCATGATACAATATTCTTGGAGGTAGTTAAAGCAGCTCGTGCACATCTTCTTGTTATTTTCCGGGCCTCTAGTGAGTTATAGATATAGTTTGAAATTGACAAATCTTTGAAACTTCCATCATCTATGATTGAATTGAGAAAACGTCTACACAGATATCCTACTTCCAAATCGAGTGTGATCGAAATGGTCTTGCGAAGCCAGTCACCGGTAGGCAAAGAACCTTTCTTTCAAGGAATGAACTTCACTTGGCCACGGATGAACTTTTGGAGACAAATCACAGTAGTTGCATCACCATTAGTGTTGCTGATTATTGGTAGTGTAACTTCACTCAGTTTGGAGCATTCAAAACAATCTCTGCCAACTGAATGTTGCCACTCAAGCTCGATGCCTTGCGAGAGGGCATGAATGAAAACCCATCAAGAAGCTTTGCGCACTTCAAACCCCATTTCTCCATCAAGAACTCAATGAGGTGATGCCACGGCGCAAAGAGTTAATTATGATCAAATGTCACACTTCCTTGAAATGGAAATTAAATGTTCGAGCGAGAGAAAATGGAAAGGACAAATGAAACTTTACCTTACATTGTGATAGGTTGTTATAAAAAAGCAGACTACGGGCATTTACGGAGCAAAAATGTCACGATGGCGAAAAGATCATCAAAAGCTTAGCAAGGCATGTGACAGAAAATAGTTCGTTCAGTTTTCAGATATGGGGGAGAGGGAAAAATAAACTATACATGAAACAATTGATCCTACCACTTGTATCATAAAGCACATCAGTTCCAAGGATGATATTTGGGTGTAAACTAAAGATGGGTGCATCCCATACACCCCAAGTGAGTCCTAATACCTACAGTATTAATAGCCCGAGAAACTATAAATTGTGCTGCATTAGCATAGAAGTTACTTTTATTAGAGAAAAATGAAAAGAAAATAGAACTTTTTGGTCTTCTACTGTCATCCTGATATTTCATGTGCAAGTATGTTGAAGGGACCATGTGCTTTTGTGTGTGGGTGGGGGGCACACCAGAGACACATGTAATTTGCAACTCATGATGCTATATATGAACCGACATTATGACATGAAATAAATAAGAAGGTCATGGTTTACTTTACTGATTGAGATCGTTTAAGGCACACCCTTCTCTCATATTATCTAGCACTGCAGTCCAAGCACGAGCCCTTTGAAATATAAGAAATTGGATAAGAGAAATTACAATATATAGCCTCTTACTACTGACTACTAAAAGTCTGGCGGTATATAAATTAGTGAGTTGCGCAGCAATGTCATTTGAATCAAAGAATTCACATGAGAAATGTCGGTTATGAATGTCTTTCTCGAGCAATGAATATTTCCTTACACAAGTAAGCTATATAGGTGCATCCAACGTATGTACAACAAGATCAAGTCAAAAAGGCTAATCAAGCCCATCAAAGATAAAGCATAAGATTTGTCCATGAAATAAGAAAAACGATAAAGATTATTCTTCATCTAAATATTTTGGCTGTTCAAACTCAATGAAAAACTACAGAATTCAATCCTTCAATCAGTTAAGTAAACTAATAAATATTTATTCCATGGCCACTAATCGAAATTTCTGTGGCTAATAAAACTACAAATAACAGAATATAAACAACAGGAAGTACAAAATATACTAATTTCATCAAATGATGAAAATGTTAGATGGAGGGGTATAAAAATGTTATGTAAACATGAATACGACATGATTGATTAAGAAGAAGATGAAGAATAAGAGAACGAAGAAGTTCAATGTTTGGAGTCAATGTTTAATACCGGGGAAAACATCGAGCCAAATGACAAAGTAGAGCTCGCAAGTCATTAAACGACATGTTTGATACCAGGAATACAGGTACACAGAAATTAAATCACCATCCCAAGCAGGAAAACCAAGAAATAGTACAAAAGATTATCACTCAACCACATCTAACCTCTTTTATACCCCAACTTTTAGTAGCACATTAAAAACCCCAATATTGACATACACATCCAAATCACTATGGTTGCTACAAAATCAATTTAAAAGTTTTCCTACATCTTAGATTTACAAGTCACTACATTCACATGTCAATAATCTAGTAATTGCATAAACAATTATGGCGCAGGAAAAAAATGATATACCAGAAAATTACAATAAAACTTCAACATAAAACAATATAGCAGAAAAATAAAATAAAAGTTGAATACAAAACCATAGACCAGAAAATTACAGTAACACTTAAATAGAAAATAATCATATGAACGGATTCGACATTCTAAACAACGTAACATCAACAATCCAAACCTACATCGAATCATCACAATGACATTGTCAGAAAAAGAAGAAAATCAGATTCCCCAAAATAATCAATTTCAATTATATGAAATATACGAAATGTGCAAATAACAATCGGACAAGAGAAATAGTAGTTTGGCCCCAAAAAAAAATCACCAGACTCTGCAACGAAGACACCAACCGCGACCACTATCAGATTTCCAGACGGAAAACACGGGCAGCTAGAACTACAACTACTACCGAAAGCGGAAGGAAGAGCAAAATGGGAAACCCTGCTGCTTTGAAATCGAAGCTTGGCGGCGAGAAGAAAGAGTAAAACAGGACAAATAGAAAAGTCGAGCTACAGTTAGTTGATGAAGTCATGGTAAGTCGTAATCTTTTCCGCCAATCGCTACCCCGGATGAACTGTTACTAGAGAAAGAGGATTCAATGAGTTCATTGCGGTGCAATACACCCAACCCCACCCGACCCCTACCCCCTAAAACCGAGCCAAAAGAGTGCAAATGGACAATCGAAGCGGGATCGATCGAGCAGAAAAATCGAGTAAGCGGAAAAATATCGGCCGGGAACATGGGTTGGAGAAAAGAAGAGGAGGAAAGCGGCGTGGGCTAGGAGATCCAAGGTGAAGAGGAAGGAAGGAGAACAAGAATAAATGGAAAAGGAAAGAGTGAAGAGGAAGCGAAGAGAGAGAAACCAAAAGAAAGCGGAAGGAGAGAATTGTGGAAGAAGGGACCAAATCTGAGAATAGGCGGCTTGAGAATCGATCAAAGGGGCTTAGACGGCTTTGAGGACGAAGGCTTAGGCGGCTTAGGAATAGTGACTTTATTCACTCTTATAATATAGTTTAGATTAGTAAATCTTTTAGAAGGAGTAGCTACCGTAATTGTGTAAATTTATTCATTAATTAATGTCACATAATTATTATATAGACTAACTATAGTAGTCACTGAATATATAAATAGCATTGTATAAATTGTTATCTATGTGAGATTTATCTTATTAAAATAAAAATTAAAAGTATATTTAAATTTAGATAGAAAATTTAAATTTTATTGATTAACCATGTCTAACAAAATTTATCACCTTGGATATTTTCAAATGCATAACAATTTTTTTGATTAATGTACTTGACGGAATTTATCGCCTTGGGTTGCATTTCCAAAGAACCCAACTAATAATGTGGTGGTGGTGTGGTTGGAAATTGATATCTTTATAGAATAATATTATCTAATCTTAGTACAATTATTTAACCTAAAAAGTTCAGCCACCTAAATTGGCATTTGGAGCATTTTCAATACAATTTATCTATTGTTTTTTAGACATGTCACATAAATATATATAGACGGAGTTATAAAAAATTCATTTCAAATACATGCTAACAATGACTTTATCAATCTGATGTGGCACATTAAAATATAGACTCCGTCTAAAAGTTTGTCTATATTTAGACGGATTTCTAAATGGAGTTAGTCAACAAATTTAATTTTAGACGAAGTACATTAGAGACGAATTTTAATTTGACCGTCTATTCTATAAATTTAGTGTCACATGGATTGAAAATTCGTCTATTTTACTTGCACATAGACTGCAATAGACGGAGTGCATTGGAGTTGCTCTTCAGAGCATCTCCAATGCACTCCGTCTATTACTTTTTAGACGTGCCACATAAGTATATATAGACGGAGTTATAAAAAAACATTTCAAATGCATGCTGACGAGGACTCCATCTATCTGATGTGGCACATTAAAATATAGACTCCGTCTATATTTAGACGGACTTCTAGACGGAGCGAGTCAGCAAATTTAATTTTAAAACAGAGTGCATTGGAGATGAATTTTAATTTGACCGTCTATTCTATAGACATAGTGCCACATGGATTAGAAGTCCGTCTATTTTACTTGCCACATAGACTGCAATAGACGGAGATGTTCTTAGCACTAAGTGCATCTCCAATACATTCCATCTATTGCAGTCTATATGGCAGGTAAAATAGAAAGACTTCTAGTCCATGTGGCACTACGTCTATAAAATAGACGGTCAAATTAAATTTCATCTCCAATAGATTCTGTCTAAAACTAATACTACCGCTTATGTGACATTAATTTTTTTATAAAATAATAATAATAAAAGTCCACATAACATTAGGGATTTAAATTTATTGACTCACTCCATCTAGAAGTCCATCTAAATTTAGACGAAATCTATTTTTTAGTGTAGTACATCAGCTAGACGGAGTCCTCGTCATCATACATTGGAGATGGTTTTTTATAACTCCGTCTATATATGTTTATGTAACACGTCTAAAAACTATAGACGGAATGCATTTGAGATGCTCTAATAGCATTATTAATCTTTTTAGTGTATGGTGTCGAATTGTAAATCTATAGTCAATAAATTAAATATCTTCTTTCTAAAATAAAGTGTTTGAATTTCAAAATATTGATATCATAAAGAATAATTATATTCACACCACAATTTATATTTATTCTACTACAATTTAATTTATCTTAAGATCTTCAATATTTGCTTATTGTAATATTTGTAATATTATGTCTCTAACTTTTTTTATCGTATTCTTATCATTATTTTTCCATTAGTTCGCATACATTATCTAATGACAGTTTCGATTCAAAAAGTTTGTTGGAAAGCGTAAAACAACTTATTTGTTCATCATATTTTCTAAAAAACAAAAAATACAAAAGTATGATATTTTTTTTTTTTTTTCATATTTCAAAGCACACAAATAGAATAATTTGACGCAATCCATCGTTAAATATGAGATGTGCTAATTAGTGGAAGATTGAAGATAAAACTTCAACAAAAAAAAGTCATGGACATAAATATAATAATAAACAAATATCGAACACTTTAAGTACAATTAAAATTAAATGTAACAAATAAAAAATATAGTATCAATATAACCACAATATCATAAATCTTAAATTGAGTATGAATGATGCATCATTAATTTCAGACTCAAAAACTAAAATGAAGAATCTTAGATAAAGTGGAACAACAAGAAAACATATGTTTATATTAGGAAACAAATTTTTAAATATAGAGATGTTAATAATTGGGTTAATTACACTCATGGTCTCCATTCTTTCAAGTTTGTAACGATATCATCCTCATTCTTTTTTTTTATTAGATATCATCCACATTCTTCCATTTATTCTCACACATGGTCCCCAAATCACTATTTTTCATTATTAGGACAATTCTTCGATAATTTTGCCCATTAACTTAAATAATTTAAAATGATACAAAAAAATACAATAAAAGCATTACAATTGGACCATTTTCCTTTTCAAAAGTACAAATAAATCATAAACTATTTTATTTTATACATATAAGTATTCTTCCCCAACTAAAAAGGAATCATCTTTTCCACCTCCACCGCTACCGCCACCGCCACCGCCACCGCCACCGACACCGACACCGACACCGACACCGACACCGAATTGCGTCAGATTCCGTGGAAACATAAAATTAAGCTTTGGAAAATAACTTTTTTTTAGAAAGAGAGAAATATATCTTTTTCTGGGTTTAGCTCTTTATCATGGAACGAGTCGATGATCATCTCCGCCGCCGCCGCCGCCAAAACAACTTTTCATCTTAATTGCTTGAAGAAAAAAAAAAGACGAGCAGGGTCAAATGGTGTAGGCAGAGAAAGAAAAATTCCATTCTGTTTAAAACCTTGAAAGTATCAACAAATTTAGTCCAAATTAAAACATTATCAGATGGAGGATGAAGCTGGCATATCTGATACAAATACATTGATAGATATCCTTACCCGTTTAAAAAAAAATGGTTCAGAATCATTAGCTCAACTCATTAATAAGTATCTAAGTTTGGGGGATCCAATTGTTTGCGTGATTTACAATTCATTGTTGCCTTGGGTTGTTGAAGTGCCCAAGAAATTTGGGTTTGTTTCAATTGCTTTTTTCACTCAACAATCTGCTGTTAATTTCATTGGATATCATTTCTATCATAAATTGTTGCCTTACCCAGTTGTGGAACTTCCTATTTTGATTCTTGGACTGCCATTGCTTGAGCTTCAAGATCTTCCCAAACACGGGATGTTTTCATCTCACCAAGAGATCGTGATTGAACAGTTTTCTACAGTGAAAATGAATGATATTGCTTTTGTCAGTACATTTTACAAGTTGGAAGAAGAGGTGAGTTCAGTAAGTTTTTCTTTTCTTACTTTAATTTTGATATGGCATTGGTGAGTTTTGCAGTATGAAGTATGTGCCTGGGGTGGGGGGGGAAAAGACAATTCCTTTTTTGTTGGGGAATAATATCTTTCTGTATAAAATAAAAAAGTTTATGATTTATTTGTACTTTTGAAAAGATTAAGGGCTCAACTGTAATGTTTTCATTTCATTTTCTTTTTTCTATCATTTTAATTTATTTAAATCAATGGGCAAAATTGTCAAAAAATTGTCAGAATAGTGAAAAATGGTGATTTGAGGACCATTTTGAAAATAAATGAAAAATAGAGATGATATCTGCTAAAAAAAAGAATGAAAATGAAATCGTTACAATCTTAAAAGAATAGAGACCATTAGTGTAATTACCCCTTAATAATTTAAACTTTTATCCTTAATTATTATAAATAATAGAATTATTTAATGTTTTCATATTTGCAATGGGCTCCATTATACGATTCCTGCAAACTTTATCATATCCCAAAGAAGAAAAAACACTTTTATCGTTCAACAGTTGGAAGGGCTGAACAAATTTACATGTCACCTCGTCATGTCATGCTTTATTTTATTTAATATGATTTTTTTTTTATCTTTTTAATTTATTTATTTTCGACGCATCTACTTTTCTTTACTGTTTTTTAAATTTTTTGGTTGTGTTCAGTGCTCTTTAATCTTTAGTATACTTTCCTTAAAATATCATTTTCAAGTGGGTAAAGATAATACTATATATTCACTTTAATCATTACAAACCCTATCTTTGACTGTTCTCACCCTCTCCAGATGACTCTTGGTCTGACATATATGCATCTGGATAGTAGATATGGTGAAGCAAAAAAAACAATGGACTCAGATCCTTTTTCTTAATCTCTGTCACATGACTCGCACCCATGTTTCATATCAATTTTAAACGGAATTGCATTTGGGGTCATTTTTTTTTTTTTAGATTTAGTCATCCATCTTCAAGTGTAATTGGATCACTCAACTTTGAGTAGCTTGCAAATGTTGTCATTTTAACTAACGTAATTCGCTAAATCATATTTTATAATTAATAGACAGCTGACAAGTAAAAATGTACTCTTAATTAGTACATATGTTTTTTACAAAGTAATTTTTTTTTAAGATGGGCGATGTGCATTGTTGTGTTACATGGATATGCACACGTCAGTTGTTGGTTAGTTTTAACGTCCAGGTCAGCATATTACGTTAGAAAATTGACAGAGTAGTGAATGACTATATTTACAGCTAGCAAATCGAAGTTAGACAATCATATTACACTAAATTGAAGATTAGTGAATCGAATGCAACTCCGCTCGAAGTTGTGTGAGTCAAAATGCATTACCATTGTATAAAATTCAAAAAATAAAATATATTGGACATGTTATCAAGTTATGTGGATGTACAAAATGAATTGTTAGACTGTCGTGGATCACACTTAACTGCTATGGTAAAAAAATTCATAATTAACTCTTAGATCGATCGATACCTCTACACACTGTAGAAGAATTAGGTTTGATCGAGTATGTGATTTTTAAATCAGAAAAGATAGATTATTGGTTTTTAGATCGAAAAGAAGATAGAAAAGATAAATTATTGACATAAGATTCACTTGCAAAGAATTCACCTGACAAAACATATATTTTTAAGTATTTTGTTAGACCCTATATTGCCGTCAAATCATTGTTTTTATTTGAAACTGAATTCATATGATGGTGAAGACATTTTGTGATTAAAATTATTCAGATTTCTGTTTACAAACAATTTTTACAATCTACTAAATTATTTTTTTACGACCCTATTTGATTGATTCCTAAAAACTTTGAAAATTTTTGAATTTTGTGATAATGAGATTCCAAACTTTTGTTCTACAGCAATCAGGATCTTAAAACTTTTAAATTTTTGTACATGAGGTCTTTTTGTGACGGAAAACGTCTATTTGACTATTAAATGATTATTTTTTTATTCAAATGACAGTTTTAGCATTACTTTAATTTAGTGTAAATAGCACTAGAAGTGCCTAACATTTAAACTTTGTGATAATGAGGTCTCAAGATTCCAAACATTTTAAAAGTCTGCGCCTGAAGTCCTTTTGAGATGAAAAATATTAGTTTGACCGTTAAAATGATTGAAATTTGAATAAAATTATTAATGTATTCATATTTAATTTTGAATTAAATAAAAATAAAAACAAAATGAAGAAACAAAAAAAAAATAATAATAATCATCATCTTTTCAATTCCAAACTATTCACCCCAACTCCAGCGGAATCGATATTTCATGATAATTGATTTGTATTTTTAATTTGCTGATGAAATTATTGGTTTGAGTGAGTGGGGTGATGATTTCATTTTTTTTTCTTTTTTCTTTTATTTTTAACGGTCAAATTGATATTTTACTACACAAAATGACCTCAGGCACATAAGTTTGAATGGTTTGGGATCCCATGAGATAGAAATCAAAGATTCAGACTCATTTTCACAAAATTTAAAGTTAGAGACTCCCAGTACTATTTATCCTAAATTAAAATAAAGATATAACAGTCATTTCAATAAAAATTGACCATTTAACTGTTAAATTGATGTTTTCTATCACAAAAATTAGGCATAGGTACATTTGAAAGACTTGAAATCTTTGGTATTATTTACTCTTAATTTATTGAAAGATCTTTAACAACTACCAACACTTCACTAAAAAAAATTACAGTGATGTGGCTTCTAATGTTAATTAAACTGGTTGTTGTAACTGAAAAGTATCGCAAAAAAACAAAGTAAAATCGATGGCTGAATTTTCATTTTTCAAGTGACTTCATTACAATTGTTACATTAAATTTTACAAACTATAATCAAAAGTTGGTGTGAAGTGAGGTAGCTGCAAACAATTGGAGATCCATGGCGGGGTCGAGGGAATGTAGCCTAGGGATTTTTAATTTGCCGAAAGAACCTTTGTTTAATCTTTACCAATCGTCCTGCTGAAGTCATGAATGTTAATTAGAACAATTATAGTATCAATATGAACGAATATCTATTAATTAATTTAATTGCATGTTGAGATTCCAAAATTCTCTATGTTTTCTTTTTATTTGTTTTTGTGTATGCCATTTTCAACTTCATTATATATAGGGGTAATTACACTAATGGTCCCCATTTTTTAAATTTGTAATGATTTCATTTCTATTTTTTTTAGCAGATATCATCCTCATTCTTCCATTTATTCTCACAGATGGTCTCCAAATTTACTATTTTTCATTATTCTGACTATTCTATGACAATTTTACCCTTTGACTTAAATAAATTAAAATGATAGGAAAAAAAATAGAATGAAAATATTATAATTGAGCACTTAATCTTTTTAAAAGTACAAATAAATCATAAACAATTTTATTTTATTCAAATAAGTGTTCTTCCCAAACTCACACTCACACCCACACCCACCTGATTGAATCCGTACACTTTACCCTAAATTTAACTCTATGTCCTTTAGCTTTCCATTGAGTCTTGTGAAATGTTTCCAAGCTTTTCTTTTTCGACTCCATATTCTCCAGCTTCTTCTGCAGTTCAGTTATGTAAGCAAATTGGGAGATGCCTTGTCCATCTTGGATATATTTGGCACAACTGCTCGCAATGCATAAAACAGTTGGTTGAGCTTCTCTAGCCGTTGCCTTTTTACCTCAATGTGATTCAGAGCTTCTTTTCTTCCATTGGCACGGGCTTCTTACCACGCTTTCTAGGCCTCTTCTCATCATAGAGCTCTTCATTGCATGAAACCTCAGTATCTAAACAGTGAGAATCGACATTAAGAGGTCTGGAAGTTATACGCCTTGAAGTCGCTCCAGTAAAATCAATCTACATTTGTCCTGGCTTTTGATGTTGAAAACTACTAAGCTGAAACTCTTCATTTGCCTTCTTAACAAGCTTGTATGGATTTTTTGCAGGGGTTTAAGAACTGTAAATTTCTACGGGGTTCCCTGGCTTTACATTACTCAATTGTGTCTAAGTCGAACCATAAAAACCATTTCTAGAGTGTGTGAATGGCAGCCTGTTCCCATTTGTATACATGTCCCATGGCCATGGCCTGTCTTCCAATTTCCTACCAACAAGTTTTTTCCTGAACTGTACAGAACTGAAATTTCACAAGCAAAAGCTAAAGGATAGTGGGGCACTTATTTGAATAAAATAAAATAAAATTATTAAATATTTTCCACAAAAGTTTCTTCATTGCACGTCGCCATTCAATTTGACACTCCAATAAAATGCGTAAAATATTCATGTCCAAATATATAATTTTTTTTAAAGTTTATTGTCAATTTATTACAACCTTCCTTGTTCATTCAAGCTCAAAACCGGTTATATATGAAAAATAAAGGTGAAGTTACTATTTGTGAGTATATTGCAATAAGATCCAAACCATATGCTGCATTTGAGATTGAAATTTGTGTCAGTGAAAAAGAATAAAAAGAAGAAAGAGGAAAAAGAATCGAGCAATCTACTTATAATTGTCATGTGGTGGAGAGAGAGAGTCTATATCTAAAGCCATGCACCCTTTCACACGATCTTAGGTGAACAAAGCAGAGAGGATGCTGTGGGGGTCCATTAATGCTTTCTTAATTTCAGGACCATTTGGTACCATGGCTAGGGTTAATTTTCTATGTACGAAATATAAGCATAACTTTATGAGGAACTAGATAGGCAATTTTTAATATTTTTCGAAAAATGCAGGCCGAAAATCTAGCACGTGCAAGTGGGAAATTAATGTTGTCCGAGTTTGGTCTGGTTTGCACGACCTTCCAAGGACAATTGGTACGTTTTTCACGATATAAAGGAATGGAAATCCTTAAATATATATATTTCGTGCATTTGATATGTGGGGAGTTTTATGTGGTGTTCTCTTTGCATTTGAGTTTTGTGTTTTGAGTTTTGAATTTATTTTGTGTTTTGTGTTTTGAGTGTTTGTTTTGAGATTTTTGACAATGCGTTCTTTTTGAAATTTTCGAAAATTGTTTCTGAAAATAGAAAATTCGAAAACGCGTTTCCTTGATATTTTTTAGAGATTTGGACTTATTTGGAATTAAAACAATTATTAATTAAAAATAATTATTGTTGAAATTAAAAACAATTAAAACAATTAATTATTTGGAATTACAAATATTTATTAATTAAAAACAATTTAAAACATTTAAAAACAATGAAAAATAATTTAAATTTGGAATTAAAAATATTTAAACAAAATTAAAAACATTTAAAAACAATTAAAACATTTAAAAACCATTAAAAACAATTAAAAACATTAACAAACAATTAATAACAATTAATTATGGAATTCAAAATATTTAAAAACAATTAAAAATAATTAACAACATGTAAAAACAATTAAAAACATTTAAAAACAATTAAACCATTTAATTATGAAATTAAAAATATTTAAAAACCATTAAAAACAATTAAAAACATTTACAAACAATTAAAAACAATTAATTATTTGAAATTAAAAATATTTAAAAACAATTAAAAAGATTGAAAAGGAAGGAGAATTGAACCCTAACATTTGTTATGAAAATGGAATTAATGGCCACTTGTACTAAGAACCACATCTTTTAAAAGAACGCGGACAATTTTAAATCATCACTTTGTTGCCCGCGTAAAATAAAAAAAAAATAAATAAATACCGCGACCAATAATCGAAACTTTGACCTCCACTGCCAAAATGGCCAAAACGCGCGTTTTGGCCATTTTGGTCAACTCGCGTTTTGTACACAAAACACCCAGAATGATGAAATACTCGTTTTTCGTTTTCTTTGCAATTTTTTTTTGTGTTTTCAAAAATGTATTTTCAAAAATGGTAAAGAGAACACGTTTTGACTATTTTAAAAAATTCAAAACAGAAACGGATTAAAAACAGCAAAGAGAACAACTTCAAATTATTTCCGAGTTTGTATGTATTCATTTTCAATCATGTGTTCTTTTAGTTGCATCATGAACTAATTTAGCTATCTAGGGCAATGATATTACCTTTTTATAGTGATTTCATTTCGTTATCTCTTTTGTAATTAAAGTACAATTCATGCTGTGAGCATCTCCAGTGGGCTCTTTAAACATAAGATTCTCTTTATTTTAAAGAGCCAAATTATAAAATTATGTTCCAATAGACTCTTTAAATTAACTTTTTAAAATAGAGAGTGTGTTTGGCTCTCCAAATTCCACACTCTCTATAATTAAATGCATTCAAACAATTTCAATTTTCAATACTCCATATAATGATTGAATTAAATATTGTATACAAAATAAAATAGAATAAAATCATATAATAATTAAGATAGAGGCATGTTAAAAGAAAATAAATGAAAAAAATGATAAAATACTTATTGGAAGAAGTAAAATAAAGTGTTAAAGATAAAGAGATTGTTGGAGCACTTAAAAAAATTTACTCTATAAATTTATAGATGCTCTCTAAAATGTCAAATATGCTCTTTATAAATAGAGAGTCTATTGGAGATGCTCTGAGTATTTATTAGTGTTCTTAATGCTTTCATTTATTTTATCATAAAGGATGGCTAAAGAAATTTTTTGAAACTCTTCTTTTACTCAAAGCAAAATTTAACATGAATAAACATAAAAATTATGGCATATTAGTGGTCTTGAATCCCTTTTAATTAAGCTATATATTGGCCAAAAGAAGCTGCCCAAGCAATCCTTTAGGTGATGTTCTCTTTGCGTTTGAATTTTGTGTTTTGAGTTTTGAATTCATTTTGTGTTTTGAGTGTTTGTTTTGAACTTTTTGAAAATGCGTTCTTTTTGAAATTTTCGAAAATTGTTTCTGAAAACAGAAAATTCGAAAACGCGTTTTCTTGAAATTTTTTAGAGATTTGGACTTATTTGGAATTAAAACAATTATTAATTAAAAATAATTATTGTTGAAATTAAAAATATTTAAAAACAATGAAAAATAATTCAAACTTGGAATAAAAACATTTACACAAAATTAAAAACATTTAAATACAATTAAAACATTTAATTATGGAATTAAAAACATTTAAAAACCATTAAAAACAATTAAAAACAATTAACAACATGTAAAAACAATTAAAAATATTTAAAAACAATTAAAAACAATTAAGAACATGTAAAAACAATTAAAAATATTTAAAAACAATTAAACCATTTAATTATGAAATTAAAAATATTTAAAAACCATTAAAAACAATTAATTATTTGAAATAAAAAACATTTATTAATTAAAAACATTTAATAAAAATTTAAAACATTTAAAAACCATTAAAAAGATTGGAAAGGAAAGGGGAATTGAACCCCGAACATTTGCTATGGAAATAGTGTGACTGGCCACTTGTACTGGGAACCACATTTTTTAAAAGAACGCGGACAATTTTTAAATCATCACTTTGTCACCCGCGTAAAATTAAAAAAAAATGCTGCGACCAAGAATCGAAACCTTGACCTCCACGGCCAAAATGGCCAAAACGTCCGCGTTTTGTACACAAAACGTCCAAAATGATGAAATACCTGTTTTCCGCTTTCTTTGTAATTTTTTTTTGTGTTTTCAAAAATGCATTTTCAAAAATGGTAAAAAGAACACGTTATAACTATTTTAAAAAACTCAAAACAGAAAACGGGATAAAAACAGCAAAGAGAACATCCCCTTAACTTCCCCAAACTGAAGAACCCGGTTAGGTCAAAAACGATAAAATTACTATTTAGCTTTCTTCCTTTGATCAAAAAAGGTTAATTTCACCATCGATCACTGAAGTTACCTTCAAATTACAAAATGGTCACTGAAGTTCAAAAATTCAGTGGTGGTCGTTGAAATTAGAAATCATTTCACTAATGGCCACTCCATTAAATTTCTAATTTAAAATGGTGACGTGGCATGATGATGTTGTATTTATTTATTATATACTAGTCTATGTATTTTATATAATATTTACTTTAATCCCTTTATTTCAATAAGTTCTTTAAAAATTACATCTTAAGTCCTTAATCTTTTACATCTTTACACTTTGGTCTTCAAATTTTTAATTATATTTCAATTAAATTCTCCAAAAATTGTATCTTAGGTCCTTCAAAATTTTACATCGTTACACTTTGGTCTCCAAATTTTCAATTATCTTTCACTTAAGTCCTCCAAAAATTGCATCTTAGGTCCTTCAAATTTTTACATAGTTACACTTTGATCCCCAAATTTTCAATTATCTTTCACTTAAGTCCTCTAAAAATTGCATCTTAGGTCCTTCAAATTTATACATCTTCAAATATTGGTCTCCCAAATCCTTGATTTTAGTAGTAAAAATAAAAGTAATTTTAGTGGTTATAATTTGATTTGTTTACTTGTAAGCACTGTTCTAAGTCCGTCTATGTTTCGAGCCTAGGCATGAAGTTCGACATCTACGCTTAGCACACCTAACGTATCGTTCTCGCTTTGTCCTTGTTTTACTCTTGCCTATGCTTCGCCTAGACTCGAAAAGTTTGAAATTCGATCTCAACGTTTAGTCTCGCTTTATGTTTTTTAGAACATTGCTTGTAAGTAAATTTACGTATTTCAATTTAACTATTTTTTTAATTAATAAAATAGTAAATATATAATACAGTCTAAACCCACCTTGTATAATTTATTAATTTTATATGATCCTCCGCATATTAATTTAATTAGAGTATTAATTGCATCAAACACTGGATAAGAATTGTATAAGATTAAATTAATCCTTGTCCGATTTAATATAGCACACCAAACTTGCTCTAATTGCAATCCAATATAAAATAGGTGATAACCTTCCAAGATAACAAAATTTATTGTACTTAGTCAATACATTCAATTATGACACAATAGAATCTTTTAGGAGTGAACATGATTCAATTTGGACGATTTTTGATTTATTTTAAAATTAAATCATTTAAACGATTTCAAACCAAACAAAATTTTTTCTAGTTTGATTCGATTTTAAACCACAGTTTCCTATTGATATGATAATATTATGTTTAAAACAAATTAAAACATAAGTAAATTAGTCTAAAATATCAATACAAGCTTAAGCGATAACTTTTTGAAAATTGTTACGTTGTATTAGTATTAGTATTAATTGTTACATTACATTAATATTAATCGTATAATAAAATGAGAATGAGGAGGAAATTGACATAAATTAGTAAATAGGCCCAATAATGAACTTGTGCGTTATGGGGCAATGATCCAATAATTTGACAAAAATTAAATAAATCAACACAATAAATTGGTATTGCATTGTACTTTGATCACTTGTAAATGTGTAAGTAAGTATGATTAAATTATTTTTAATTACAAAAAATTAAAAACAGTTTGGATTGGTTTAATCAATTTTTTAAACATTCAAACCAAAATCAAACAATTTTCAAATGGTTTGATTTAGTTTAAATATGAAACGTTGACGGGTTCACGTGGACCCGAAACCAATGGTTTCAAGCTTGCGAATTCAATTCAATTTGCGGTTTTGACGATTTTTGTGTGCTGCCCTAAATTTTTTTAAATTATAGCAGTTTGGCGAAATAAGTACACTATTCAGATTTATATTACACAATTAACAAATATTGTTGACAAATCTAGTGATTTGTAGTATGTTTGATAAAAATTTAGTAGATAACCAATAGGTTATACGGAATGTGTGGATAAAAAGTAAATAAAAATTTTAGGTCATACGAAATGTGTGGATAAAAATGACATTTGACCAACTTATACGTAACATGATTTAATGGCAAATCTTTTCAAATTTGAAAAAAATGATGCAATTAGATACTTTGATTTAGTCAATCGTGTCGAAATTGGATAACGATACTTTGAGTTTTCTACTTGTTTAGCAGTCAAATTCTATTGTTTAGGCTTTCACATAGGCACATTTTTTTTCGGGCGGAAATTAATTTTATTTATTGTCAGTGTAATTATTTTCATGTTTTGATTATTAATATATTTATTTTCTTAATTTTTTTCTTTATTTAGAATACTAAGTTATACTATTTTATTTTATTTTAAATTAGGTTTAAAATTGGTGAAATTGTGTGATATTGTTTCTCACGCTTTTCAACTGGTTCACATTTACTAAATGCAAATTCAATATATGTGTTAACATGTTTGATAGGGTCTTGATATAATGTCTTCGGTGGACAATGTAAAATATCCATCGAACACTTGTCATGTATTCATTAGATGATTGTAAAATAATACATTTTATAATATCCATTATTTATAAATACTTAAAAAGAATTTCAGCATGATCAAACATCGATTTTGATCTAATGCCTCCGGTGGACATTGTTATAATGTCCACTGGGACAAGTGTCCCGCACTTATTAGATGAGTGTAAAGGTCATGCTAAATTTTTTTTTAAGTATTTATAAATAATGGGTCTTATAGAATATGTAATAATAAATAAATTTTAAATTTTAAATTCTACAAAAAATATATAGATAAAAATTATATTTGATCAATTTAATTAATTTAAATTATAATTTCAAGTTAACCAAATGTAGGTTAGGACACTCTCAACAATTAGGCCCAAATATGGGCTGTACGGCAAAATCCGAGCTTAATGACAAAATTAAGGAAAAATCCAAACATCTTATTACCAGGTTCATGAAATAGACAAATCAAGAACAACTCTTAAAAATATGTTAAAAAAAACTAGAAATAAAAATCAATGGTAATATTTTTATTTATTATATTTTCATATTAATAAATAAAATCATCGACAATAACTAATAATTTATCACCGACCGTAGAGAGATTTACTCTGCTACAAGCACAAAAAAAACTTTTTTGTCTATCACTACGTTTTAATCTTCTCAAACCAATATATATATATATACCAATCCCTCTATTTCTCCATATTCATCAAAATCAAACTCCCTTCGAACAAAACTCTCTCAATCTCTTTCTCAATCTTCTCAACTCTTCAATCAATTAAAATCTTCTTCGGTCGAATTCCACTGCAAAAAAAAGCGGTATACTATTAATAACAACTACATAAAATGATAAAATACTTATCCACTATTTTATTATCGTGTAGGAAGTTCTTCCATTACAAAGTGAAAAAAAATACTTATTTGTCCGTCATCTTCATCATCTCAAACAAAACCTATATAATTCCTCTCTCAATTCCTCAATTTCTTCATATTCTTCTCCATATTCATCAAAATCAAACTCACTCTCTCTCTCATTCTTTCCGATTCCTCAATCCATTAAAATCTTCTACGATTCCGAATTCAACCAGTAAAGAAAAGCGATATACTAGTTTAATTTATGACTAAATCTACATAGAAGTATAAAATTTAAATTCCTAACAACTTTCATAAAACATATTTTGAAGCCATGTTAATATTGGTCGCAATTCAAGACTTCAAGTTTACCTCTGCTAGGGAAAAACAAAGAGTTGGAAAAAAAAAAAAAAAACCCTCCAAAGCCAAAGCCGAAGGTAAGAAAGAAATAGAAATTGAATTGAGCCATTGAACTAAGGTGACTCCGCATGCACACCCATCAAGCGTCAATACTCGAGCGAGAGTCGGCACCGTTCGCGTCGAAAATCCATTCTCCCCCCTTAGCCCCTTCTTCATCAAATTCCACCAGTTATCTGTAATACTTTAATCACTCCTAAAAAATTTCTATATTTTCTTTTCAATTTCAATAGCATTTTCAATTTTTTGGAGTATAGAATAAATGGAAATGGGGCAGCCATCGGTGCCGCCGCCCCCGATTACCCATACTCAGCCAACGCCTTTACCGCCATCGCCTACACATCCCGCCCAATCTACCGGAGGAAACGGCGGGGGTTGCCAGGTGCGTTGCGCGGGGTGCAAGATGGTGCTGACAGTGGGCCCAGGTTTGACGGAGTTTGCGTGCCCTAGTTGCAAATTGCCGCAAATGCTGCCGCCTGAGCTGATGCAGCCCAACCAAGCCCATCAACAGCGTAATGTTCCGGCATACGGCATTGATCCGACGAAGATACAGCTGCCTTGCGCCCACTGTAAGGCCTTGCTTAATGTCCCCCATGGCCTGTCACGCTTCAATTGTCCTCAGTGCGGCATTGACCTGGCAGTCGATCTCTCAAAGTTTCGACATTTTTCTTCGGATCTTCGCCTGCCCCCGCCTCCTGAAGAAGTCAACGAGGTTTTTCTTTTTCTTTCTCCTATTTTTTGCTTTTATTTTTTAGTGGTTGCAAAGTATGTAGTGACATGGAGATTGGAACGTTACTTGTCTAGTTTTGATGTTAATTTTTGCCAATGTCATTGCATTTCTTTGCTGGGAATGTGAATTTTGGACTCCTGAGCGAGCAAATGGATAGCCAAGTCTGGGGTGTCATGTATAGTAATTTGTATTAAAATTTGTGGGACTTTACGGATTAAGTGTATTTCACGTGTGGATTATTATGTGAAGGAACCTAGCGTACTACTCACTATGCTTGATATTAGTTCATGAACAGTCGTACCCTGTTCAATAAGTAATAACTACGGATTGCATTATGAAGGAATCTCTACCTCTAAGGATGCTCTAATGACGGTATACTCAAGGCTAATGCAAAACAAACTTAATTATTTTCCAAAAAAGACTAAAAAAATAGTTGATTATGAATTGTTATAAGTGGATTTTTTCTTAAATAATCTGCCTCCACTCTCAGTGATTAAGATTTGTTGCAATGTCTATTCATTAAAACCTTCTTACCTTGGGATTTTACTGCATTTCATGCGAAGTTCAGTGAGATTGTTATTTTTGCATATTTGGTGGTTAGTCTCGACTGATACTTTAAAGTTAAGAGACCTAGTTGAGAAGAAAAAAAAGTTCATATCTTCAATCATTGGAAGAGCAGAAATACAAAAGTTAGTCAAAACACATAGCTTTTTAATGTGAAAGATTGAACCTCGTCATTCTTTGCTGAGACATTTCATAAAAATATGCAGCAATGGTCTCAACTTCTATTTTAGCTTTCACTTTTGAACTAGTACCAATCACATTGCCTCCCGTCAAAAAAGTATTGATTGTGTAATTAAAATAAGTTGTAATATTTTGTCGTGCAATATAGAAGACGCAATTAACTTTAATCTTGTTTTCATTAATTACCCGTCTTCAAGTGACTCAATGCCCTACACCTTTGTTATTCATGCTATAAGCTTTGACATTCCTTATTATTTATTTAACTTGGCAAGCATGCCATGTCCTGATCAAAAAATGAAAAAAAAAAAAAGAAAGATAAAAGATAAAATAAAATCCAATGTAGATAACCTCTGAGAAAGACCATAAATGTAACTCGACGACTGCTGATCCCATTTAAGGCAGAAAATTGCTGTTCCTAGCTAGAAAAATAATTATTGCGAATGCAATATCTTAACATAATAGTACATGCTAGAGCTTTTGGACATGTAAAACAATATTCTCATCCATACTTGCCATTCGTGCATCCAAAGATAAGTTCTTGCAGTTATACTTAATTTCAGTGGTTTTCTTGATCTTAAAAGATCTAACGTCCATTCTTTCTCTTCTCTTTCTTTTTCTGTTTTATCTGTTTTATTCTAATCCTCCTTTTCATCCAAAAAAAGGTTTTTTTTTTTACATTTATATTTTGTCATTTGACTATAGTTCTACTCATTGAATTTATCAGCCTTGGATCCCTCTAAGAATGTGTTTAACCTTTTCTTTTACCTTAAAAATGCTTCCATATCAATGCTTTGCTTTTCCAGTATCCATTATCTCATTTCTCATAGAAGAAAAAGGAATAGAAGTGAACTAAAGTATTGGAAAGAAAAAGTTAGATGATACCGGTTGAGTTCCGTTTTAACGGCCTTTGTTTTGAGGAGAGAATTTGAAGGAAAGTTGCGGAAGCATTCTTATGTTAAGAAGATGTCTCTTAATAGCAAATAAAGTTACAATCATGGTAATGCCACAATAGTCTCCTTTACTTTGTAAAACACGATTACATGTGCAGGAGATACCCGTTAGTGCAAGACCATACTTTACTGTAAGGGAGGATGATCCAATGAATATGGATCTGTCTCTTTAGGGAGTTGAAGAAAAATGTTGCATTTGCCATGTTACGGGTGAGATTGGTCGTGCCTATGGTGGTTGAGGCCTAATTTCATAATCCATTTAACGAGGGTGAATGGAGATTTTTAAATGAAACTGCAAGCGTAATTTGGTCATTTTGGAGTGAAGGAACTCTAAAATCTAGATCCTTCAAGGTTTTGAAGCATCTTGCATAAAAGTTCCAATAAAGTCGGGTTTCCTGACACATTTTTAGCACATGCAGATATTATGTTGAGTTCTCTGTGAGTATCATCTGGAATTTTTATCTATTTTGTTTTCATTACCAATTGCATCTTCAGAAGTGGCTTGTTTAGAATTTTTCTTTCTTAATAGTGTATTTTCTTGGAATTCAGTACATTGTTGATATTTTCCCTTTGAAATAACACCATTCAGGTAGCCATTGAAGTGGAGCGCGAAGAAGATGAAGGTGGATTGGTGGGAGAAACATTCATGGATTACGTATGGGTTCTCGTCCTCCTTCAATATGTTTTCTCTAGCTACCTTCACTCTGCATTGAGCTGTTCTTTTGAATTTATGGATCTCGAGGAGGGCACTGTTAACTTTTCTCTTCTGTTTTTCAGCGTCCTCCCAAACTGTCCATTGGTCCTCCCCATCCAGATCCTATTGTGGAGACATCTTCCTTATCTGCAGTGCAGCCTCCTGAACCTACTTATGATCTGAGAATTAAGGATGACCTGGAAAATTCTAAAGCACTGTCGTGCTTGCAAATTGAAACGTTGGTCTATGCTTGTCAGGTTGCTTTTACAACCTGACACACAGAGACAGATATATGTATGTTGTATGTATTGTTTACAATGTTAATCCTGTTTCCATGACAGAGGCATCTTCAGCACCTTCCCAGTGGTGCAAGGGCTGGATTTTTTCTGGGAGATGGTGCAGGTGTTGGTAAAGGACGAACTATTGCAGGGTTAATATGGGAGAACTGGCACCATGGGAGAAGGAGAGCGTTGTAAGTGTTATGTGAGATGCACTGGTTAGTTCAAATTAGGTGTCACACGAGGTCTTATCTTAATTATGTCGAGCACCAGTGGTTGGCTAAGTTGTGACGAAGTGGCTTATTTAACTCAAGTATTAAGTTTTTTCATTCTAATGATTTTATGCAGGTGGATTTCCATTGGTTCAGACTTGAAATTTGATTCTAGGAGAGACCTGGATGATGTGGGTGCAATGTGTATAGAAGGTACATGCTGATTTTGTACATTAATGTTTTCTATTAACTGCCTCGAAATTGGGGTTTTTATTTTCTCGTGTTCCTTTCTTTTCATATATCTGGGGTCATTGGGTATCTTTTTATTTTTTTGGAGGGTGGGGGCATGCAGTTGCACACATTTGAACTTAAATATTTATGAAGACAAATATGACCATAGGTGATTTGTCCGGGTTATGTTTCTTATATTTTGAAAACAAATTCTGAAGTAGCGAATAATGATAATGGAAAATTTTGGTCCTGTCCTTCCATCTATTTTGGGACTGATAGGTGCGATGGCCATTTGAATCTTAATTGAAGGTGTTTGATGTTAGATGGAAACACAATAGTTGAACCACTTTCACTGTTTGAAACCATAGGAAGGGGAAGAAAGAGAATAAATCTGTGTATGGAAGCCGCAAGCAAGGGAAACCCTCTCTTTAGTCTATGTTTTGGTCGATCAATGTCAAGCACTTCATATGGTTTTAACTTATTATTAAGTGAAATGTTGTATAAAATAGTCAATTCCCTGATTTTTTATTTGATACCTTGCTGCTTGTGATGTTTTCTAATTTAATTGTGTCAATGTCCTTTCGTACTTGATGTATAGGGATCTGCTAGGGGTTAAATGACATCGTAAGATGATCATTTTAATTTAATGGATTTTATCGTTTTCGCTCTTTCTGTCTTGGAATTTATTGGATGTTCAACGATATTATAACATGGTTCAAAAGTCAGAATAATTTGGTTATTTTTGGCCTAAAGTATGAGGTTTAGAGGATTTCTGAGTTGTGTTTTCTTATACTTTTACCTTGTAGTGCATGCTTTGAACAAGCTTCCTTACTCTAAGCTTGATTCGAAGTCCGTTGGCATTAGGGAAGGAGTTGTTTTCTTGACGTATAGCAGCCTCATAGCATCTTCTGAAAAAGGTCGTTCTCGTTTGCAGCAGCTTGTACAATGGTGTGGACCCCAGTATGATGGTCTCATTGTATTTGATGAGGTATCAGATCTTCTCATGAAATGAATATATCAATGTGACTTGCACTAGCTAATCTTGGAGTGATTGCCGCATGTTTCATGCAAGGAAAACTTTAACATCTTTTGTAATTGCTTATTTTAGTGTCACAAAGCCAAAAATTTGGTCCCAGAAGCTGGAGGACAACCTACAAGAACAGGCGAAGCTGTTCTCGAGATTCAGGTGATTTCTTTGTTAAACTGGATCATTGAAAACTTCTTCGCTACAAATGTGTCTCACTTTCAATCCCTTGGCCGTACCAGGATATAATTACTGTTGGCTTTCTTCCAGTGGAAAAGGCTTAATATTTTCCATTAATTTGGAAAGAATGAATCTTACAGATTTATAGGACTAGAAATTACAAGATAGAAAAGAAATAATGTACAGCTATAGAAAAGATCCTAATGGCTAGAGAAACTAGATAAGGAAATCTTAAAGCCTATTATTTACATAAATGGTTTCATAAGAATCTTCTAATAGGAAATAAATCAGAATCTTATAAGGCAATATCTGAATGTGATAAGAGGAAATTCTGCATATCTTTCAACAGTTCATTGTGTCACTTAGTTCAATGCTTGGCAGCTGGGGGCACCGGGAATATCTCTCTGTCACTCTCATCTCCTTCCCTCCACTACCTCTATTTTCGTATGCATATGTCAGTGCTACAATCCGGCTTTCAGAGAATATAAATCCTTGAGAATAATGATTGGTCTCTCTGCCAGGTTGATTTGCTTTGTTCCTGTTGAATCCCATACTACGGTCAAACGTCATTTTTGTCGAATTTGTCAAGCAAAGAATGAAGGGATATGAATTAAGTTGGATAGTTTTAGCTTTTTTAGAATTTTAGAAACTATCTGTTCCTTTAGCAACCTGATACTCCACCATCATCTTTGTTCATTGAATTTATACCCCCAAAATAGCTGGTTGAGTTGTACTGTTGATGTCCTGACACTCGAACATGTCAAATTTGGCAATCTTTAGTAGAATGGAGAGAGACGACAATCTTGTAACTTCTCATGCTATTGATAACTTTTAAGTGTGTTTTCTATATTCTACAGTTCACGATTTTCAAATCTTGGAATAAGGGGTGTATATCTATCTAAAGTTGTACTTAAGCCCACATTAGGTGGCTGGTGTTGCAAATTGGTTTGGATGAAAGTTAATATAGAGTTATCTTTATGATGATAAATTTCAAATCCTAAACAATATTACAAGATCAATATTTTGTGTGATTACTTTAAGAATCTTTCACAGCCTAAGGCTTTATGATCAAAGAAAAAATCTAGACTACAATTCACACGATAGATTGAAGCCCGTATTACCATGAGTCACATATAAGGACACCCAACTTGGCTACCAGATATTTGAGATACTTTGGTTTGTGGAGCACGTGCAGGGGCAAAAAGCTTAGTTTCATTGGAGATCTACTGTTCATCCCTTGTTACATTCTGAATGATGCACAGTGAAAAGTCTGCAATTTTGGTATGAAGCAAGACATCATTCATATTGGAAGGGTTATTGAAGATCCATTAAATGGTGCAAGGTTATTAAACCATGATGATGTGAGAGTTAGATTATAACAGATTGGGAATTGGTTTGATTTGTTGTTACTTAAAGTTAAAAAGGATAATTGAACCATGCTGTTGAAAGGCTTGCTAAAAATTTTGTTAGGATATTTGGAGGCAATTGTGGGCTGTGGGGTGTGAAGGACAAGACTTGGAAGCCAATAATTGTGACAAAAGAGTGAAATGGACTAGGAAAGCAGCAATACTAGTAATCTGATATGTTTATATCCTGAATTTTACTGCATCTGTCTTTGGAAATTGACAAGCTTTCAAGAAGTAGAATTCAAACTTTTATCTTAGCTGCGAGGCTGAGGAGTATGCAACAAGCTCAGGTTTTGGTTGCCTGTGAAATTCTCTCGTTCTGCAAATTATTGTTCTAAAGAATTGTGCAGTTAAATCTGATTTGCAGCTGGTCTTATTCTTTGTTTATGAACATGAATAAATCCTTAAACCAATGATGCATTCTCCTCGGGCTGAGTTATGAGGAAAGACATTTTTAAAATTCAGGAGGACTGGAAGTAAATATGAGTAAATGTTGGGATCACACTTGGATTGTCTAATAAAAGCTCTAAATATGACGTGGGGAGGGTAATGACCAGTTTTTGGAGATGATACATTTCATGGAGGACATAAGAACCATGAATTTCTCTAATCTTGGGCAGCAATGTGCATAGATTCAGCTTCGTAAAGGCATGGGAGATTTGCATGATTGGGAACTTGTTCATTGAGATGGTTTTCTTATGCCTCTGCAGTTTCTTTCTAGTGTTGTTTGCAATATTGTCAGTCTTCATGATTTAAGGCACTATCAATTTTAGGTTTTTCCCGTTTATTCTGCATTTCCCCATTATATATAACCAGCATTTGAATTATCATCGATTTCTGCATTTTGAAATGAGCTAATTATTTTACACGACTTAGACTTCTCCTGTTCACGATTGTTGATATCTTACCTTCCATAGTGTAGAATGGGTCAGCAATTTGTAGTCCTTTATAACCCTTTTTATATTGTATTGTGTATTTGTTCTGTCTCTATCATATAATTTAATTCTTGCTTTTCTGTTTTGGCCTTCACATGAATTCCATTTCATGTGATTGTATTCTTTGTATGTTGCATGCCCTTGGAACTTACTAAAGAATAAGCAGTAATGGCATTATGCTTTGCAGTGGCTAAATTGACATTTAATTGTCACTTTGAATTCTGATATATTAGGCCCGACTTCCTGAAGCTCGTGTTATTTATTGCTCGGCTACTGGTGCTTCTGAACCACGCAATATGGGTTATATGGTTCGCCTTGGTCTTTGGGGAGTTGGAACATCTTTCATCAACTTCCGTGAATTTTTAGGTGCGATTTCCATTTGTGGCAGCTGACAGTCTATTTGTTTTCTAGTTTAAATTTATGTAATCATTAATTTTTCATAAATTCAGCATCTTATGTAGCTTCGCTGATGACGACATCCTTTGGCTGAATTGTAGGCTTACCTTCAGTTTCATCACGAATGGCCCTCTTACTAATTGCTTTGACTGAATTTCTAAAACCAATTTAAGAAGTCCAAGCTCATTTCTCCTTTTTTGCTCAAAATTTTATTCCCGAAGAAACCTCATGTATTAGGGAAGAGTCTCGTATTTTTTTCACTTATGTTTCATCTTCTCAATATGCTCAAAGCCTCGTTAGAAATGGATAAAATGGTTGTTGGCAAGATTTACTGTACAACAGAGTTATAGTTCTTCACCTATCCATGGAGAAAATTAATATCAAAAGGAACTATGAATTGATGTCTAACATGTCTCTTATGACAAAGATAATTTGAGACATGCTTTGATCTTCGAGTCAACACGACTCACGCATTTCACCAACCTGGATGTTGTGCTAATATGCACATGCTACATTACTTGTTCAATACGTTCCCTTAAGTTATCCAGCATGCGGTTCAACTGTAGGTATTCAGGCATATTTTATGTGCCATTCAGGTTTGTTATATGCATTCGGACTCATATATACTCTAATCTCCAGATTTGACTTCTCTTTTCAGTGAACCTAAAGGTTTACACGATTTTATTTTTTGATTATGTTTCCTATTGTAATGTCGTGGCTTTTCATGATTATTTGCAGTTGTAATGGAGAAAGGAGGTGTTGGAGCTCTAGAACTTGTTGCCATGGACATGAAAGCAAGGTTTTGATTTTGCATACTGTATCGAACAATTAATGTGACTAACAATTTTGTCAATTTAAAAAATAACACTTTGTTTTTTAGGGGTATGTATGTTTGTCGTACGCTAAGCTACGAAGGTGCAGAATTTGAAGTTGTTGAAGTACCCTTGGAATCCAGCATGACGGTATAGTGCAGTTTCTTGGTTATATAGACTTAAAGAGGAGATTGACAACCCGAACATACAGCAGTTTAAAATTTTATCATTTTCTCACATCAAATATGGTACTTTGAGTATACTGGCTAATTGAATGTCTGAGCAGGGCTATGGCTTTGAATATTTTCACATGTTATATTTTTCGGTTCAGGCTTAATAGGAGTTGATATCCTGCAATGCCTGCTACCCCCTTTCTATTCAGTTTTGGATCCTTGAGATGTTGGGGCATTTCCATGAATTGTTGTAGCGATGCTTTATATATGTTTACTGAGCCACTCTGCTATTGTGCGTATGTGCACCCCCGGTAGACTGACTAGTCCACCCTTCACCGTTGTCTTCCACTAATTTGTTGGATTATGTTGATGAAAAATGACAATGTGTTAAAGAATGTTTTATTTTTGTTCCAGTAAGTATATTTGCCTTTACAATTTCAAGGTTTCGGTATTGGAATTGTCTATACAAGCTTCGTCCTTGTATAATTGGTGCATGATGATTTTCCTGATCATATGAACTACTAATCTTTATCTTCACCACTTGTGAGTTCTTAATGGGATATTTCATATTTCTGATCTTCTACTTTGACACTGAAATTTTTTGCAACTGTCTTTTTTCCACCTGACTCTTTACTGTTCTCAGGATATGTATAGAAAAGCCGCAGAATTTTGGGCCGAGTTGAGAATGGAATTACTATCAGCAAGCACATTCCTCACCAATGAGAAGCCGAGCTCAAGTCAATTGTGGAGATTATTCTGGGCAAATCACCAGGTTTATAATCTTCAAGTTAAAAGCAAATATACTATATATTTAATACATTTGATGTTTTCCTTATTTATACATTTCATTATTTTTTGTTTCTATGCACCACTGCAGCGTTTCTTTAGACACATGTGTATGTCAGCCAAGGTGCCTGCAGTCGTAAATCTTTCTAAGCAGGCATTGATGGAAAATAAGTGTGTGGTCATAGGCCTACAGAGTACTGGAGAAGCACGGACTGAGGAGGCTGTGTCAAAATATGTGAGCCTTTTCTTCAACATGTTTTACCCCCCTCCAATAATGCTCAACTTTCTTGGATTTCCAAATCCCTGCTATATATGTTGTCGACTTGTCACACTCGGGTAAAAATAATTAAAATTGCATCCATATCAATATGCTTGTCAAATAAACTACTTCTTATGAATTTTGGGCATATTTTCTTGATGAATTTGCGTTCAACAAATTTTCCTCACAGTGAAAGTTCTTTTGTGTGGAAATAGGGTATTGAACTTGATGATTTCATCTCGGGACCTCGTGAGTTGTTGCTGAAATTTGTCGAGGAAAATTATCCTTTGCCTGAGCAGCCTGAACCACTCCCAGGTATCTATATAGTTTGTTCATTGGAATAGTATGTATCTTCCCTTTTGTGCTACCTTCCCTTTTTTTGCGGCCTGAAGTATTCATTTTCTACTTTTGTGCTTAGAGGAAAGTGAGAAAGAGCTACAAAGAAAGAGGCACTCAGCAACACCCGATGTTTCGTTCACTGGGAGAGTAAGGAAAGTTGCTAAATGGCAAGCTGAAAGTGATGAAGAAAGCGAGTGGGGATCAGAAAGTAAACTATAAGAATCCTTGATCTGATGAGATGTTTCAGTGCATATATTGAATGAAAATTTGCTCTCTTACATGGTTTTGAAAATTAGCTTTCTTTTTCTCTATCACAACATTGATGTCGTCTCATCGTTATCATAATTAATGCATTATTTATTCCTTTGACATTCAACGAGGTACATAAATGGTAAAGGACATACTTGGAATTTTTAAGTCTTACACGTGCAGTGCCATGTAGCCTCATGGATGGAACAAGAGGAGAGAGGATGGACCAATATGACAAACTTTTGTCTAATGCTGTGAAAATTAAGTGCTCCTTATTACTAGACAACTACATGATCTCCGTATTCCCTCTCCACCTCTCGAAAGAGTGGCCGAAAGACTTCTTAATTATATTTAAATCACAGTCACAGTCTCTTGGCTCCTATATGCCTTGTGTAGTGGCCAGATGTAATTGATACCTCTTCCTGTAATATACTCTTCTCTCTCTAACGAAAGAAAATAGTTTTGGTATTGACTAAATATTATCAGTTGGCTGTAAACCTGATAAAGCTTATTGAGAACATGACTGCTTATGAATTACATTTGAGCAGCTCTTTGAATTACACATTGCAAATATCACTTAATGATACAAAGATTAAAATTTATGCTTAAAATCCCCCAACTCCACCTTTTTATCAAGGAATTTGCATTGATTGCTTCTTTATAATGGACACCCATTCGTCACTCATTATACTTACCATCAAATGTACATGCTCTCTCCCTCTTGTTCACAATGCAAGATTTTCGTCATATTGCTGACTCTCTTTCTAATAAGTGCAGCCGACACTGAACCTGAATCTGTTGGATCTGACGATGAGTTTCAGATATGCAACATTTGCAACTCAGAAGAGGCATCTCTCTTTCTCTCTTATTTAGATTTATAGGACATGGTTGGTGTCTCTCCTGCTGTGATACCTCTCTTTACTATTGTAGGAGAGAAAGAAATTACTACAATGTTCCTGCTGTGGCCAGCTTGTCCATCCTGCATGTCTAGTTCCACCTGTTGTTGAAGTAGTACCTGAGGATTGGTCTTGCCATTCGTGCAAGGAAAAAACAGAGGAATATCTTCAAGCAAGACGTGCCTATGTTGCAGAACTGTTAAAGAGGTATCATTTGTGCAAATAGTGGTTTTCTTTGCCAACTATTTTTCCTTTCACTGTATCATACTAAATTTTATTTTGTTCCTTGCACATGATTTTGATGGCATTTACATTTAGCCAATTAACGGAGATCGAAATATATGATTAGGTATGAAGCAGCAGTGGAGCGTAAATTAAATATTTTAGAAATAATCCGTTCAATGGACCTTCCAAACAACCCATTGGATGATATTATTGATCAGGTAGCTGCATGATCCGAACTAAATACCTGTCAACATTCACTAATATTTCACAATGTTTGTCTTCTATTGACCTCGCAATGTCTGTGCAGCTTGGAGGCCCTGATAAAGTCTCAGAAATAACGGGGAGGCGAGGCATGCTGGTCAGGGCTTCTGGTGGAAAAGGAGTCACTTATCAGGCACGAAACACGTGAGTTTTGGAAAGAATGCACTTGCATTTTTCTTAATTTCATGTAAGATTGTTAAGTCACTATCTGGTATGGTTTAGGAAGGATGTGACTATGGAAATGGTCAATATGCATGAAAAGCAACTCTTCATGGATGCTAAGAAGCTGGTAGCTATTATTTCTGAAGCTGGGTCTGCTGGTGTTTCATTGCAAGCAGATAGAAGAGCCGTAAATCAGGTAATTTTTGTTATATTTCTACTTCATTCCATGAATTCTTGTTGGATCATGATTTATTCACGTACCTATTCGTGGTTCTTAAGTTCTATTTGAGTTTGGATCTGTGTCTTACTCGTCTTCTCATTCTCCACACATCTCGACAGAAAAGAAGAGTTCATTTAACTCTAGAACTACCTTGGAGTGCAGATCGAGCAATTCAACAATTTGGAAGAACACATCGATCTAATCAAGCTTCCGCACCTGAGTATAGGTAGAGATCAGTTTCATAATTCTTATTTGATTAATGGGTGTGTCACTAATAGGTGTATTACAGTCGGTACAACTGTAAGTGTAACCTTTGTGCACATATGTATGTTCATTTTGCACTAAAAATCACAAACATGTGAGGAAGACTGACTGTAAATCTGTGTCAGGAGTCATAATTGTGCATATAATTATTATACTGCAAGACAATACATGGTAACTCAGCAACAGTCAGGGCAAGAAAACTGCTTAGAAGGCAACATAAAGAATAATGCAAGTCAAAGGTGAAATTAAGGAAATTCGTCGACAAGACTACAACAATCTCGGAAAATGAGGCAGTATAAAAGATCAACATATAATATAATATAATAAGATGTGATTAGAACTCACCAGAAATACCAATAACATCCATATCTGGAAAATCATTTTGAAGGAAGTCGAGAACATACTGAACACCTTTAGACCCCATGTTCATCCCCATCCCATCACCCATGCTGCAGCTAAATCTAATATAAAGATTTATCCCTGCAATAGCACACTGAATACCTTGAAGTCTTGCAAATCGGCTCAACGTGTGACCGGAAAACACATATAATTATGTACAAAAGCTTCAGATAATGATTTGAAATTCTAGAGCGATATAACTAATTAAACACAATGAACTATATAAGCCTTTAATAACAATACAAATCTGTACATATTTATGTGCTTGATGGTTCATTAGCAAAAGAAAGTCACTGAAAATGATACCGAGTGCGATTCACATGCTAAACTTACACAGGCCAAATTGATGTAAGCATGCTACGCCATTGACAGCATATCAAGCACTTTGCTATATTTTTTTGGAATGACATTAATTTCCGCGTCACCAACTCATCACCTTATATTTTACATTTGTAGATTTCCAAAAAAGAATAAATACAATTACATTGTATATGTGTTTTGTGAATGTAATACTTGCATGTTTATGTATATGCACGAGTATTTATTGACCTCCAAATCCATTGTCTTTAACTTCTTCCAATGTATTTATGATCTTTATTCTTTATTGCATTACTAGAATTTATCCTTTTTGGCAACTAATATTGTTTCTATTGGTAGGGGTTGGGGTAGGGGCCGTCACCTGAGAAATAGTTGAAGTTGGATCTACTTCTTATTTTCCTTTCACTTTAAATGAAAATATCCATCTATTTATGATGGTTTAAACTGTCGCGAAAGACGTTTTAATTATGATAATTATTAAATGGCATGAAAAGTTTATATGACTGTTGTAATCTTTATCAAAATTGTAATATTCAACGATGGTAATTAGATTACGGTCATTATATAAACTTTTTCTCATAAATAAAACCTTTCGAACAAGTCGAGTTTATATGCACAGTTTTAGGGTTCAACATCTAGCTAATTTAGGCCTCTTGTTAGATTTGACGTGTGGTGTTTCATCATACAATGTTTGGCAAGAAAATTTTGAAATTTAGTAGGTATTTTTTTTTTAGTCATGAAACACCTCTTTAAAGTATCCATACAAGTAGTGTATAGACTTGGGAGGAATGCTCCACCAGAAAAAGGACAATTAAATTTTCAAGTTGAATGTTGTACTCTATAATCAATCACAAACTCTTAAAACTAATTGTGGAGTACACAAGTTTTGACGGTTATTCTGAACTATAATTGTGGAGAAACTGGAATAAATGCCATCATGACTAAGAATTCATAAATGAGATAATATCAAAATTTATAATTATTTTGTGCCTGCACAAAGTATGGAGCTATTCAAGTGGATATGATTACAATGTACTTGGTGCATATCTGATTGTTGAATAAATTACAACCTGCAAATTCTATGAATGAAAAGAAAAGTAATGATAGCCTCAAGTTTTTAAGTCCATGTTCTTTCATTTGGCACTTCTAAAAAAATTTTGTTGTACAGATTACAGTTTTTTTGGCAAACAGGCAAAGTATGCTTAAAACTACACATAGAGTTTGTTGATTTAGTATTTACTCCTGTTCTGCATGCTGATAACTAAGTAGCAAATATTTTGTGCTTCACAGGCTGCTTTTCACGAACCTTGGTGGTGAACGCCGGTTTGCATCTATCGTAGCCAAGAGACTTGAATCTCTTGGAGCATTAACACAGGGAGACCGGAGGTAACTCTGAATCATCCTTGTATATTTTAATAGATAGCCCGAGTGAGAATTAGCTCTACCGTACCATCATATCCAAACATGCAACCCTAATATATTGTGAATAAGTCTTAGTTTGCCATTGTTGTATCCAACCACGGCAACATGGATGTTAGCTCTGTTGACTGTGTTGTAGGGCTGGACCATCTCTTAGCGCCTATAATTATGATAGTGTTTATGGGAAGAGAGCCCTGATGATGATGTATAAAGGACTCATGGAACAGGTATTCAATTTTTTTTACACGATGGTCTCATACTCATTTTTATATTTCTCTTATCTTTGTATAAGTTATCTTTGCTTTGTTCTTCTTCTTTTTTCTTTTCTTTCTCTTTTATCAGGAATCTTTGCCAGTTGTACCACCAGGGTGTTCATCTGAAGCACCAGAGACAATTCAAGATTTTATTCTTAAGGGAAAGGCTGGTCTTATATCCGTTGGAATAATTAGAGATTCGGTTCTTGGTAATTTTCTGATTTGTCTGTTGGAAAGTAAATGTGGACCTTTTCTTCAAGGTCTTTCCCCCGTGTTTTTTTTGGGTCAGGGATTTGGGGGTGAGGGGTTGCATTTTAGCATTTACGAATTTTGGTGACATTTTGTTGTCTTTGTCATTGTATGTTAATAATCAACTTTAATGCATTGTTCATCAGTCTTGAGTGGGATGCTATCTGCACTGGCAAGTGATTAACCTTAAAAAAAGATTTCCTGGTTATACTTGATGGAAATCTTCTCTTGATTAATTCTCTGTCTAGGTAGCGGGAAGGATTCGGGAAAAATTTCTGGACGAATAGTTGATTCAGATATGAATGATGTTGGACGTTTCCTCAACCGGCTTTTAGGACTCCCACCTGAGATTCAGAATAAGTATGTATTTGATGTCAAGTTTTGGTATGTTTTCTCCTTCAAAGTGCCTTTGTAGTATAGAATGCTAATGCTGGTGCAGGCTCTTTGAGTTATTTGTCAGCATCCTTGATCTTCTCATTCAAAATGCGCGTACTGAAGGACATTTGGACTCTGGGATTGTTGATATGAAAGCTAACTCCGTTGAACTGCAAGGAACTCCAAAGGTTATGCCACTGCACTCACTCTTATATATTTAAATTAATGATATATATTAACATCCCCATTTGACAGACTGTCCATGTCGACCATATGTCTGGGGCATCCACTATGCTGTTTACTTTCACTTTGAATCGAGGAATGACATGGGAGGTATTATTTTGCTTCTGTGGATCGAAATATTAGAAATGACTGGATAACTATAATGGTTCTGTGACTTCTTTCATCGTATGTAGTCTGCGCTGTCTTTACTTGAGGAGAAGCAGAAGGATGATTTTGGTTCACCTAATAATGGATTCTACGAGTCCAGGCGGGAATGGTTGGGAAGACGGCATTTTATATTGGCATTTGAAGGGTATGGATTTTAGATTTGATTTTGACATGTTACACTAAACACCGTGCTTGTATTTACTTTATTTAAAAATGGGCATTGTCAAGTGGAATGCAGTAATGGTAAAATTGGCTGACAACCATAAGGTTAGTTTATTGCTTCAAATATAAAGCAATTACTTTAAAATTGTATTTGAGGCTTGGACAGTATCGTATTCACCAAGGTCTGGATGGTTTATAGCCCTTCGGCTATTTTTGATAACTATAGATAAACAGCATAGTGTTGGTTCACGCTGCAGTAGCTCTATAGATCTAATACTGTATGGATGATGTCCATTGCTGACGTTACATTTTGGATTTTTGAGGAAATAATACTAAAACAAGCAATTCAATGAGCATGCAAGCTTTTTAAGCTATGAAAAGATAGGATTTGTTTACATCCGAGGATTTTTGTGCATTTGTTCGTAAATAGATTTTTTCCCTTAATTGCACATTAACTTGTTAGTTATTGGTTGCACACACATGTAGAATAATTATGCTACATTGAGTATCGTTGGAAAATTAATTTTCAATTTCCTATCTCCAGATTACTATTTCTACTTTGTGCTATTGTTTTCTCTGTGAATATGTTTCTCCTCCTCATATTTTTGGAGTAAAAATATGGCAGCGCCAATGTTCACTCTCATTGCTGGAGATCTAATTAATTTTGGACAAGTTTTGAGGTGGTTTGAATGTTTTATTTATTGGTGCTGGGCCGCTGGCTTTCATGTGTCTTGAAAGTGCAATATTGTTGGGATTTCTCCTTAAAAGCCTAGGTGCTGCTGAACTGGGCTGCATACGAGGCCTTTACTGTGTTTTCGTTATCATTAAAACTTCATTACTTGGTGACTTTAAAGGACTCCAGATCTTTAATTCCACCTAGTATATTGATTTACTGCAACTTCTTTTCTATTGTTTCAGTTCTGCCTCTGGAATGTACAAAGTATTCCGTCCAACCATTGGGGAGTCCCTCAGGTGCCAAAATAAACTATTGTCAGGATATCTCAAAATCATTTTCCTTCTAGTTTCCATATTGATTTATTTAATATTCTATATTGCTTTAATTCAATCTCCAGGGAGATGCCTACAGCAGAATTAAAAGACAAATACAGAAAGATTTCATCTTTGGAGAAAGCTCGCAGTGGTTGGGACAATGAATATGATGTTTCATCAAAGCAGGTAATAAATAATTATTAATGTGGTTAGTGAGTTATTTTGCCAGAAGTTTTGATCCTTATTTTGTTTTCTTGCAACATACTTTGTCATATTAGCACAGTATAGTCACTAGTGGATATTGGATAAAATAATAATTCAGTGTTGATGAAACATGTGAAGAATGCAAACTGAATAATCTGAGGAATTTTATAAAAACTTGACCATCTGGTTCATTTGATGGCTGTGATTTCATTCAAGTTAGATCTGTTCTATTTCATGGCTGTGATTTCATTCAAGTTAGATCTGTTCTATTTCATTCTTTTTATCTCTATGGCCTTTAATTTGTCATGTTAAACATCATTTATTACATTTACACACATAACTAAGTATCCCATTAATCTCTAAGCTCTCACTTGGTCCATATCTAGGTGACTAAAAGTTAGTGGTCAACAGATGCATCCTTTATTCAGCTATAAAATAGACAGAAAATGCACCCATGACAGAAAATGCATCCTTTAGTGAATTGGATAGCTCCTGTCAAGGATATTTTGAGTTCCTCTTCATTTTCATCAATTCATGGGAGTTATGTTTTGTTGTTGCATTATCTTGGTCAAATTTCTTGCTTAGCATAATCTTTTACCTACAGTGCATGCATGGCCCAAACTGCAAGCTAGGAAACTTCTGTACAGTTGGCAGAAGATTACAGGAGGTGAACGTGTTGGGTGGCCTCATTCTCCCTGTCTGGGGAACTATTGAGAAAGCACTTTCTAAGCAAGTAAGTTTGACTTCTTCTTTTTTTTGGCTGCATTTGATCAGATGAATTACATATTGAAGCATTTGCATTTGTGATCATTCTTAATGTTATTTGTTCCCACTTATAGATATCAATTCCACTAGGTATTAATTTTGGAGTGAGGCAATAAGGTGTGACTTCCGTCAAAGCTGTTCCGTTTCTGAATAATTTTTCCTTGGCGCCTGAATTCAGATTCCTTGAAGTATAGACACTGTCAGATGCTCGTATTAGCTAGTTTGTGAGCTGCCAATGTCAGCATGGATATAAATTGCACATTTCACTCTCTATGTTTGCATGTGTTGTTATCTTTGTCATTGGTGGTGCTTCCTATCCGCCTATCTTCCGCCGCGCTACCCCAGATTCTGGGCGTTGGTGGAGGGAGGAAAGGTTGTGTTTTGTCATTTGTGAATTATCATAGTTTTAGACAGCAATAGTTGCTGTTCTTGGCTTTTCCAACTGAGCTTTTGGCCTGACTTACTTTTCATTATTGGACTAAAAGATGAACTGTAGTTTGGATACACAAAATGCATATTCCTGTTTAGCATCAGAGTCCACCAAGAAACATTTACATGATCATTTTCACGCCCAGTGCTCTTCCGCCATATGATTAGTTAATTAAAACATTAATATCATTTTGTGCAGGCTCGCCAAAGCCATAAACGGATTCGGGTTGTGCGTGTAGTGACCACCACAGACAATCAACGAATTGTTGGGTTGCTTATCCCAAATGCAGCAGTTGAATCAGTGCTTCAAGGTTTAACTCTCTCTCTGGTTTTATAACTGTACTATGAACCAAAAGATATTCTATTGGAAGATTATTACCCAGACTTTAGATTTATAATACTGCACTAGTTCATATGTACTTTTAGAGATGAAAACTTTTCATTGGCAGATTTGGCTTGGGTCCAAGACATCGATGGTTGAGAGGAACCATTGTGGAAGTTTTGTTTCGCAATTTTCTTGGAGAAGGGGTCATCGACAACTTGCTGCTCTACATGGCCAAGATGCTGCAAAGTTGGTGTGCACTATGGAGTTAAACTGAAAAAACCTGCCTCGGCATCACTATGTAAAAGATTATCATTCTTGAGATTCAAGATCATGAACAGGATACTAAGGAACATTGTGTATTTAATTTTTTGGCCCCCATTTTTGGCTTATAATTATTTGTAAATCATAAGCATAATTGTTATAGGTACGAGTTATATTCAAGTGGAATTAGTTTGATGCAAGAAGCTTGTAACAAACACAGTTCATAATATAGTTGAAATGCGAAATTTATTTTTGTTTCAAAACCATGTTTTTGCTGATCCAACTATTAACCGAATGTAGTGGAAAAATATTCATGTAGCCCACCTCTATTGGGAAAAGAAGTTTAGCACTTGTTTGGTAAGACATTTAGTAGATTATAAGGAGGTTCTACAAAATGATTCTATAAAATATGTGGATACAAATAATGTTTGATCAGTTTATTAGTTGTTTTGTGCTCTGAGTTGCTACTAAAAAAATATATATAGCCGAATGTGAATAATGCAATTTTGCCCAAATATTCATTGTACATAAGCACAAAAGAAAGCACCAAACCAACATGCACTCCATACAAACACTGCGAATTATTTAGTACCGTTCTTACAACTGCATTTACAGCAATGGATTATTCTTCGAAATAGCACACACAGCACGCACCTTGTGTTCGAAACGTATCAAGGGCGACCTTATTAGCAAACAAAAGGAGCATCGACGTGTTGGTCACTGCAATAGAGTCCTGGACGCTGAGTGAAACCCTGTCTCTTCAACATCTCCCTTGCCTTCAGAACAAGCTCCTGGTTACTGACATGGCCATCTGATTCTGCAATTATTGTCTGAATTGCATTGCTAAGAGCACCATAAGCTCCGCTGGCGTTTCCCGATGGGCTAGCATCAGCAGATGTTTCGTCCGTTTGGCAGCCACTGATCAGAATCCCGCCATCCGGGAGTGCTCGTTTGGTTGAACCAGCGTAGACCTCCTGTTTGCTCTCGACATGCGTTTCCAGGGCGGGTTTTGCATAGCTCTCGTCATTTGCTTCAAGCTTCTGCTGCAGAAACTGCTGGGCCAAATTCCCGACCATCCCCAAAAGCCCACCATCCTCACCCCCTCCTTGGCCGTGATTTTGGAGTTTGCTCATGATGACATTCATGAATTTTTTCACCTTAGGACTAGCGTCTTCTCCAAAGGCATCAAAAAGTGTTGGCCTTATCTTGCCGACATCAATATCATCCTTTCCAGTTTTTTGCTTGAGTATCTCAATGAGAGTTGAAAGTGGCAAGGATTTGTTCTTCATATAGCCTAGCCCTTGACCTCCTTCGGTCGATTCTTCTTCCCCAGCATCCTCATTCTGGTGCCCACGATGATGGCCAAATCCAAATTCAGATGGAATGTGAATACCACGGGATACAATAGCATCTTCAACACTACGTTTCAAGAAATTCTTGAATCCAAAACCAGATCCTTGGCTGTCATCATCATTTCCCCTGGTGCTCTCTCCAATCTGCTCCTTGGCCTCATCGATGAGGCCCCCACTGTGACAAGAATCAGACACAACCGTCATCCGGAAACCCTTGGGAACTTGGTCTACTAGCTCTCTGAAATCATCATCTGAACACCGAACATTCTCCAACAATTGAGCCCAAAACACCAAAATTCTATATTTCATAATGTAAGAATTATCAGAGACTAAATGCCTCCTATCAACTAGCATTGTGACAGGTTAAGATCTTACAGAATTTGAAGAACGCAGACAATAACCATCTAGGGCACTCGCTTAGACACTTAGGCTTGCCTCCGTGTTTGTTCCAATTGCTTAGGTGACATAAATATTAGCATGTTGGATGAAAGAAATAACTTATCAATCTTTCTATAGTAGGCATACCAGATTAAATTTTCATAATCTACTTTCCTAATTGTTTCTTACTGAATTTATATTACATTAACCTGCTACATAAACCAACTAGAAATGTGTAGCTATGGTTAAGTCTACAGCACCTCTGTGAGATACAAGTCACAAGTATACATGCATATGCAGATACATTGCACTATATGCACCACCTAACTAAAATTGAAAAACATGGGAAAAGTAGAAGGTAAAACAGAACAGAGTTCAGACTATTAGAAATTAGAATGTCATGGTAAAATTTGGGCTGTCACATCAGAGTTCAACTGACTCGTCTACCAAGCAAGAATGTAGTTATCCAGCAAGGAGGTAGTCCCGAATCACTTGACTGTCCCATCAAATTTGGGCCAGTTTAATCCTATTTTGCTCCTCCATTCAATTAATCTAATGAAACATTCAAAATTAATAACATCCTTAGAACTTTTGGTCTAGACTATTTGCCATTGTCAGGGCCGGAGTTTTCTTAAGCAAGCATTCCCCCCACCCACCCCCAACCCACCGGAAAACCAACCCGGAAACACAATCTGAGAGTAGAGACAGGTCAATAGAAAACTAACGAAGAATTTCCGTCCTGTATAGCTTGTACCTTGATCTTGCATCATGATCAGAAATTCACAGTTATCATATTCAGATCTTGATCCATCTACCGCAACCACATAACAATTTCATATGAAACAACAATTTTTAACACACATCACATGTAATTGCATAAAAACGCACACATATCATTACATCTTTACAGAGAGAGAGAAATAGGGTGCCCACCGGTGATCAGATTCATATCAGTAGGAACAATACACTCATCATAGCCAGTATCATCATCCTCGCCGGTCTCAGCCGGAAGGCGGGTGCCGTGCCCACTATAGTGAACAAACAGATAGTCACCGGGCTCGGCGGATCGAACCAGATCGGCAAGTGCCTTGCGAACATTCCGGCCGGTGGGCTGCGTGTAGGAATCATCTTTGTCTATAAGCACCGTAATATCGTCCTCCGAGAAGCCGTACCGTTCGATCAAGCAACTGTACATTCTCTGCACATCGTTGATGCATCCTTTCAGCTCCGCCTTCGTTCCCTGATAGTTGCACCCGATCAGCACTGCCTTCTTCGCCATAATTGATTTGGATATGGATATCTTGGGAGGTTTTGGCTTATTTTCTCCACAAAAAGTTGAAATTTCACTCTTTTTTGAAAAAAAAAAATGGTTTCTTTTTAGAGACCCCAAAAGTTGTAAATTATCTGTGATTAATTAATGAGCATTGTGATTGATTCATCCACTCACTGACCACTAATATTAAGTCAATTAATTATTGAATTGAATATATAAAAAGAAAAGAATGGATCGCAGTATATTATCACTGTCGGCACTCTAGAGGACAAAAACATAAAAGAAAATAAAAAAGAAAAAGGAAGAAAAAGTGAAAAACATGCAGGAATGACAACGTGGTGGTTATTACTAAGTCCCGTCAAGAACTTTAGGAAGCCGAGAGGGGTTTAAAAAATTTATATTTACTACACGTTTAATTAATTAATTAATTTTTAATATTATTCTCAATTTTAGTTTTTTAAAATACAATATAAATTTTAAATATATAAAAATAAATTAATATAAAAATATTTGAGGTGAATTCAGAGATTTCGAAGACGGGACTATGATTCCATCCCCGGCCCGATTACTAAAGGGGCAGAACAAGAAGGAGCAGACTATTTTGTCATCTTTATTAGCTGTTGTTTCAATGATAAAGTAATAGAATTCCTCTTTAAAGCAACTCCAATACAACTATGGATTGCATTAAAAAGTGTCATATCATCTCAAAATAATTACATTGTAAGAAAAAAAAGTAAAAAATTTCTAGCACACCGTAATTTATTTACATTCTCTATTTTTTGTATAATTGGACCATAATTTTTTGAATCCACAACTCTATTGAAAATGTTTTTCTCTCCATCTCCATTTTAATTGTCATGCGTACAACAATTCACATTATTGTATTGGAGATACTCGAGTTGGAACATGACATCTCAACTAGTGCGGATATTGGTTCAATCACTCCCTAATCGGTTTGAACAACCTTTGAGATTGCTGGTCCAAATGAGTTACACAACCTGGAGCCATTGCTGGGCCAGACTCATCGATCCAGTCAAATTTTGATAAGTACGTTTATTTGATTAATCTACTGCAATTAATCTATTATTGATACGTTCTTGAAAGTATTTGATTTGTGAATTCTTTCGCCAACTAAAAAATAGATCTTTACCCACGTATGAAATTGAGTACAAGTTTACAAAAAATTAGCATGATTTTTCTTGAGGAGAGATCGAATAATGTTCAACGTCAGTTGCATAAAAATAGAAAATTTATAATTATCATAGAATCACAAAATTAAAAAAGTGATCACATTAAATCATATAAAATTGTCCAAGCTGTGATTCTAGTCGCTTGAACTCGAGATGGTAAGATTATAGTGAACTTCATATCAAAATAAAAATAAAATATTGAGACTTGTAAGAGGGTAAACTTTGTTCATAATATATAAAAATGATGGATGGGAAAAAAAAAAAAAAAAAAAAAAGTGCACATTGAACAATACTTATACAATGTTCACACGTTGTAGCAACAATGTAACAGTCCAAGTAGATAAACAGATGTCAACCAAGAAAAGGGGTTAACAAATAGAAAAAGAAATTAAAATAGTCCAAATCCAAGATGTCGATATCTTATCATCAGTGAGATGTATATCCCTTGCTATCTGGCTAGCCTTTTAGGAGAGGGGGTTGATGTTAGGATTTTTAGTCATTTTTCCATAAATAAAATTTTAATTTTCTTTAATTTACTTGTTTTGTTAAGAAATAAATAAATTTGTAAGCAAAATTGATCGTGCAAGTTGTCAAATAATTTTGGTATACGATAATTGAAAAACTTTGTGAAACTTGACAACTTGAAGAACATTTTTAAATTAATGTGTAACTACGTATTTTTTTCCTTTTTCATAATGTTTATTTATTCCATGGGTCTATTTTAATAATATTCTCAGTTTTATTCCATAATCTATTTGTCTCTCTAATATCAATTTGAACAAGTAAAGGCAATTACACGGTCATTTTCCTCAATCCCTGGACCACCAAGGGTGGATGGTCACTTATTGTTGAGTTGAGACCACGTTAAGATGGTCACTTATTGTGATAGCTTTTTTTTTTTCTTTTTTCTTTTTTTGAATTAAACCTAATTGTTGAGTATATGATGTCATCTTGGCTTTTTCTACATCAAGGCCGAGTTTATTCATTTGACCTCAAACGGCCTCGTAGTATTGAATAGACTTACCAGGCCGATAGTGATGATGATTGGCTTTATAGGAGAACAAGATTTTATTCGGTTTAACTCCCATGTTGAGCTACATTTTTTTGTCCTAGATTTACTTTAGGACTTGTTCGGTGTAGCACATGAAAAGCACAGCTTGATTCGTCATGCATGACCCATCTCTACGGTTGAGATGGGCCAGGTGTGGCCGTAGAAGCTCACTGCCCACATGCGTCTTTTATTTAAAAGAAAAAAATTATTAAAGTTTGAACTTCTTTATTTTAAATTCAAAAGAAAAAAGAATAAAAGAAGTAGGATTAGTATTTTAAAAAGCGTAAATCGTGATTAGGCGTGGAAGCTGAGTTTCAAGTTTTTTTGGGGTCTCGTAAGGGTGAGGCGAGAGCAAGGTGTAATGTGCGGCCTCACGCCTAGGCAAACTTTTTAGAATAGTAAGTATGATACAATCCAACCGACGTCTGATCATGCCAAACAAAAAGATAATTTAGCACGGACAGTGTCGAAAGTAGTCTATGCCGATCCAATTTATGCCTTTACCCTCTACTGGTACAAAACTAACTCTTATCACATATGTTTTACAAAATAAAATTAATAAACTTTCGAATGTATTAAATCAAGTAGCAGAAAAATGATGATGCAAACATTAAGGAAGACACATATACTCAAGAATTGACAAAATTGCAATTTCTTCTTATTTCCCCTTGCGTTTTGCCAGTAAGAACTTGGACATTACCCAACTTCACCATAGACACTGCAAATTGGCTGGTAAATAGCTGTGCCTGAGATGCCAATGCATCAACAAGAGGTGAAGTTCTTGAATCTGAATGAAGCAATTGATCAGTTGATAGCAATCCCATTTTCTTTTCAAGATTTGTGTAGTAAGCCACATCAAATGTCCTTGGAGTTGTACCATCAAGGTTAACAAAATTTGTGTCCAATTTACACTGTCTCTTCAGAGCATTCAGATAGTTGAAATCAATGGAGGGATCAGGTTTTCCTGTTCCATTGAAGTTGGAGAATCTTTGCTGAATAGAAGAGCAAGTGCTTCTTCCTATGGTGTGTGACCCCGAGAGGACAACAAGATCGACTATGTTTAGACCAAGTTTTTGAATAAGTCGATTAAGGAAGTGATGTTCTCGTGACCCTGGGGAACCGTGTTGGCTTCTTTAGCAAGAGATACCTGTTGAAGACAAAATTTAGCTTGGCATCAAAGCGCCTATCGGGCTTTCAATAGAAAAATAAAAATAAAAAATGAATTCAGGTTGTCTTTTAGATGAGGTGGTTCAACAATACCCGTCCGTCTTTCCTCCCAAATGGCACTTGCCAGAAAGGACCTCCTGCAAGAACAGTTGCGTCTCTAGCTGCAGCAGTGAGTATGTCTGCACAGGAGACAGTTCTCGGACACCTCCTTTCCACCTCGGCCTTGATCTCTTCGATTAATGCAAAACCTCGGAGAGTCTTGCTTGCGTGAGCCCTCCTTTCACTGCCTGGATAATTCAGCAAGATTGAAGCATCACACCCCTGCAAGTGCATACATGATCAGCCAAACTGGAACTGACACACGGCCCAAACTTCCACGGGGGGCAGCAGTTAGGGATCAAAACTATTAAATTCCGAATGGAAATATCATAATTTGGTTACAAAACATAAAAGGCATATATATGATCGACCAATTGGGACAGAGACACAGCCTAGACTGCTAAAGAATGCAATAATAGGGATCGTAATCGAAACTATCAACATGGTTTTGTTATAAAACACTATGAGACTCTGAGACACTGCCCAAACTCCTATAGGAGGCGGTAGTCAGGATCAAAACTCAATCATATTTTGGTTAGAAAATATAAATTTGAAAAGGAAATGAATTACTCTAATGGCGCAATCATGGAAATGCAGGCGGATAATGCTAGGAGCCAATGTAGAATCCCGTTTAATCCAAGCATTCACTTTCTGATTGATGATGGCTTCAAGATTTGGGCATGAATTTGCATAATATGCTGTGGACAGATGATCTGCTGCAGGTCTAGTGGTTGGCATTGTCCGTGGCTTATTCTTGATGGCATTCGGAGGCGGCTGTGCTGCAGATTTGGCTGCAATAATGTCCGGATGAAGAGTGAGGACGAAGGCAAATACACAGTACCACCACCTCATGTTTGCTCTAGTTTAGATTCTGCAATGTGCAATGGATTTTGTTTCTTTATGGTGCATATTCCTGGGAAGTTTTTATATGTTTGTGTGGGGGGTTTTCGACGTGAGAAGCACTAGTCTACTGCACTGGGTGACATGCCAACATGTTATGACGAATATGAGTCAAATTTGAATTGCCAGATAGCATCTGCACATGAATCTGTGTTATAGCTGGAATTTGTGGATCAACTAGTGAAGGGGACATTCTATTCAGATTGAACCTGAATTATAAACTAGTTTATTTGTTCAAGAATGATAAAAATATCATGCTATAAAGATAAATTTTTTGGTCAAATGAACTATTTTGTCAAATAAACAACTTTATAATCAAAACCAAACGGGCACTTAGAATCAATTTTATAGTCCAATATAAGTGCTTGTCTAGAGTTTTGTTAAAAAATTAGTTTTTTAGCAAATTTTGATAAAAATTAATAAAATGTGTGGGTGAAAAATTAATAAAAAGTTGTGGATCTCATAAAATGTATATTTAAAATTAATTGTTGACTTTAATTTTAATTTTTTAGTAAATAGAAAAGATGGACCCAACATAAACTAATTTTTCGTGGAAAGATTTATCCTAGTCAAATTTGTGTATCTACCGGCCTCACGTTTCGTATCTAAAATGCAAAGTGAGAAAAACGCTATTATGTATGTGTATGATTATATTGGAATTTGAAAAAGTGTAAAATAGATTTCGACAAAATATAAGTAAATAATAAATTTATAAATAAACTACTCCACATATTATTTAGAGCTTGTTTGATTCCCATTTTAATAGATTTTTTTTTTCTCATTTTTTGACTTTGGAGGAAATAATGACACAAATGTTTTTTTGTTTTTCAGAGTAGTCGTAATATTTGACTAAAAAATAGGGACATTTTAATCATTTTTTCTTAAAAGTCAAATAATGGGAAACAAAAAATCCATTAAAATAAGAATCAAGCAACCTTATAGCTTTTTGGTATGTAACTTTCTAACTAATAATTAAACTTCGATACTATCCAACAATATTAGACTTTATAAATTAAATCTTACCAATATTTTAAAGGTATCCGTTGATTTTTCTAGAAAGGGTACAAAAATAACAAAGTATTTTGGGATGTGCAATTATGACATAATTGAGACTTTGGAAAATTAGGGATTTGTGGTATTTGGATTTTCAAAGCCACGTTTGGAATAAATATTCAGCCTTTGATCTCTGAATTCAATATAAGGGAATTATACCAATTTTATAATTTTTATTTTTTACACTATATGTAAATTGCACTGGAGATTTCATATCTTAAGTTATTGTGGTTCTTATTTTTATTTTATCATCAACCTTCTATTAGTTAAAATTTTATTCTAAAGACAAATAAATTATTAAACTATTATATTTGTTGTTTATTCTTGCTTATTTAAAAATATTATGAACAAGAAATATTTTTATGCTCCATCGTGTTAAATAATAAAAAATTGACAATAGAAATACAACTAAAAAAGTTTAAATAATAAAATATTAATAATAAAAATACAACTAAAAAAGTTTAAAACATAGACGAGTGAATGTTAAAAAATGTTAGTCTGAAATCAATTTCTAGCAAATTAAATTATTTGATTAAATAGTAAAAATATTATTATCTGTCATTGCTTCACCTATTGAACCGCAATTGTTGACTAGAAGAAGTATTATATGGACAAAAATACTTTTGATATTATGACCGTTCCAAATGCATTAGCACAATTGCAAGGATAGTTAGGTAATTTTGAATGACTCAAACTGTTTCAAATTCTGCTTTTCAGAATAAGTGAGTTCTATTGAACCAAATAATCAAAGTGAAAATAGCAAAATTTATTAAAACTAGCAGAAAAAATTTAAATAGATTTAAAATATAATTTACATTTATGTTGTCGAAGGATAAAAATACAAAAGAGAAGGGAATAAAAAGAAATATTTACGCTGGGACACAGAATGCAATACATGCTGTGTAATTGGCAATTCTATGAACTATATATATTGGGTAATGCAAGCTAGAGATTTTCCATTACATATGAATTACAGATCTCAAACATCTTAGAACAACAAACACTAGAACCACACCCAAATTATTTACGAGCTAATTACACCAAGCATTTCAAAATTGAAACAAACATGAAGGACATACAATATCCAAATCAAGCTTTGCAGCACACAAATCGCCCAATTCCTTTAGGAGAAGCAACATTTTCTCCTTCGCCAGAAATTTCCACAGCCTTATGCATGAGCTTCTTCTTCTTCTTGTGCTGATCTTTAGGCACTGTCACCACAAGCACTCCATCACGCATGGAAGCTTTTATTTGATCAACAAGCGCATTTTCTGGTAATCTAAACTCTCTGCAGAAATTCCCAGTATCAATCCGTTCTTTGCAATGCCATTTATAATCACCCTTTTCACTATTATAAATCTCGTCTTTTCTTTCAGCACCAATGTGGAGCACTCTATCATCATGAACCTGGAGTTTTACATCTTCTTTTGCAACTCCCGGAAGATCAAACTTGAAGATATGGGCTTCTGGGGTTTCCTTCCAGTCCATGCAAATGCTGCATGAACTGGCAGTACTCCCGAATCCCAAGGACTCAGAGAAAAATGGGTCGGAAAATAATGGAAAAACAGACATTTTCTTCAAGGAATTAAAAGGATACGACTTCTTCTTCCTGAAATATTTTGCTGTATGTTTGTGGGTATTTATAAGGGTTGTGGATTGGGAAAGTAAATGAGCAGTCGGCAGTGGGTGGGTTCTTGAAAATTCTGGAACGTGTTCTTGAGAGTGGATGGATTCTTGCTTGTTGGAGATGGTTCTTGAAGAATTCTTTCGGAAGGGATGTTGTTTGACTTAAATAAAGTTTAGAGTACCTTGTGGAAGTTTGTAGAAACAATTTAATAATATATATAACTGAAATAAATTTGCGTTTTCAAGCGACTATGTTTGCCTAAGTATGTCAATATTTTAAGTAAAGTATGTTTTCTAAATATACTAGTAAAATTCACGAATTGTATTTTAATTAAGTATTTAATAGTGTAGTTATTGTTGATGAGTTTCTTAGTTATTTTCTTATTTATGAATGACTCAGTAAAACATTGATTAAAATTTATTGAGAAATTAAAGTACGTATTATTTAAATGCGAGAGATGTAGTTTCAATTAATCTTTAACAAGAACGTTCTTAATTTTTAGATGATGTAATGAACAGTGTGTAGTTTACTAACATAATTGATTAATACAAATTATAGAATTGAATACTTCAATTATGATTTCACAAGATTATTCTGTTACTTTAAAGTTTAAACTTATTCTATACTTCTTGTTATGATCCGACTTTGTAAATTATTTAAAATTTTCAATTTAATTTATTTTATTCTAATGTATAAAAGATTCAAAAAAGTTTAAATCACACAAGTGTCGAAAAATATACATAACATTTCTTGTGAAATCACGGTAATAAGTAGTAAAAATATTTATTATAGATTAGCATAAATTGTTAATTAGTGATTTTATTTTTTTGGTATATTGGACGAGGTTGTACTCATGGATATATATTTTCTTCTCTACTTATGTAATTTTCTACTCTGAAAGTAGTACTCTCTCTCTCTTTTTTCTTGCATAGTGCAAGATTTTGAGCTTGTGGGTAAATCTTCTGGGACTTAATTGTAATTTGATTCAGTAATCGTCAGAAAAATGACTTAAAACTATGTATTTATTGTAATCTTGATAATTGTGTTGCTAACTTAATATAAGTAATTAATTGAAGAAAAGTTGTTTCGATTGCAAATAATTTTAAAGTTCAAAGTGGGTAGCTTGATATATGTTACTATGGCTCGACCTATGAGGCCGAACCTAGAGCCTAATATGTGTGTGTGTGTGTGTGTGTGTGTGTGTGTGGAGCTGAATCTTGTTTCAATTATTTAAGTTATTAGGCATTATTACTATTCACGAAACTATTCATGGGACAAAAATCTGCATATTTTTTATAATTGTAGTTAGATCTTCAACTATGAGCAAACCTAAAATTTGGTCCCTAAAATTTTGTATTTGTGCAATTAAATCTTAAATTCCAATTTAAAACAAAATTTTAGAATGTTACAGTTTTATGGATGACAATGGGACGGGTCGGCCCTGCCCTGCCCCACCCCGCAAAAATTTTGCAATGCCTCGCGACTCGCGAATTCGGGAGACGGAGAGGGGCAGACCTTTGACCAGCCAACCACCCCGGATAAATTTTATTTATTTATTTTTATTGTAAATTGAAAAAAAAAGAAATAGATTTTTTTTAAATATTTTTAACAAACAAAACAAAAAAAAATACAAGATTGAGGTTGTGGTGTAGTGATTAAAATTTATAGTTTATAACTCCAACTTGAGTTCGATTCTTTTTTAATTCATTTCTAGTGAAAATTATAATTTGTATTGTATTTTATAATTTTTTCAAAAATAAAATAAAATTGAGGAGTGGGTCATGGGGCGGGGAGAGGCTACCCCAAACCCGCCATGAGGCAAAAAATTCTGCCCCGACCAGTCCCTATTACCCGAATAAACGGTGCGAGATGGGTCGGGTCTTTGACGGCGAGGTTTTTTTTGCCATTCTTATAAAACTTTCATCTTAGCATTCTTGTCATAAAGGCATCTTATATTCATAGCCGCATTTGACACAATCTATGTGATGTTGGCTAATTTTTGCTTGTTATAACACTGGGGTATCCTTCGCTGCTGATTTTCTACTCGTATTTACTTATTACGTTGTCTCTTGGGATTAACATCACTATCCTCGTGATTTTTACTAAACCTTACTTATTTTTATCTCATTTCAGGATTTTGGACTTTTTCTTTACTTTCACTCGTGGTTTATCATGTTTGATTCCCACTTATGGTACCGATCTGTTGACTTCGAAATCTAGTGCAATCAATATGTCAATAGATCTTTACCATGTCCCTGCAAACCCGTAATGAGATACACATTTAGCATTATTAGCATACAAAGACAACCATCCAAGGGGTAGTTCAACATCCGTTTATACTTCGACGGACGAGTCGGTAACAAGAGTAAGAACAAGTATGCAAGAAAAATAAAATAGACAGAAGTTTGGCTAGGGCTTGATTTTCATACATTTTTCTTCACAACGCATGTAGTTCGGACCATAACTTTTATAGACACGTTAACTTTATTATTAGTGAGGTTGTCGTCAACAATTAATTCTTATTTGATTTTGTTTTGCACTTCTTAACATTTTTAGCCCACATGGCAGTAGGCCTTTCACCACGTGGCCGAAAGAATATTCTGGTACTCCCTTATCTTGAACAATAAATACAACGTCACATAATTTAGGCTTCGCCAGTCGTTAGCTTTGCATAATACTTGAAGGATTTTTTCAAAATAAATAGGTTCGCCAACCTCTTCACCTCTGGAGGTGGCAAGGCCGAGGTTTATTTCCTTTTATCTAGCCAGGAGGTTCGTCAAATTACTAACCCCCTCAATAACTTATTTTTCTCCAGGAAAGGGAAATTTAGCTTCGATTTCTACGAAGCGATGTTAGCAAAGCTCATACGAGGCTCATCTAAGTTGAAAGTTATCTTAATGACATGTCATGCATTTGACATGTGAATTTTTAATCTTAGTTGGCTCGCATGTCACATCCACACTAGGCGATGCATTAATAGTGATCTATTATGGTCTCAATGAATGAATGATATTTTTTTTATTGTAATTTATTTTTTCTATATCTAAGATGAGTTGTGAAGCTTGAAATTAGGAAAGTTGACGTATAGGGAAGAAAACCAAACAAGTATGTTGCTATCGTGGCATGAGCAATAGTGTTAGAGCACGATGCATTGACGGGGCGTTGAATATTCAGAATTTATTTGGTGGTGTTTAAAAATCTACTAAAAAGTTGAATTCAAAATTCAAAATTAATTTTAACAATGTATTTTATGAGACTCACAATTTTTAGTAAATTCCTAACTACACATTTCATCAAATTTTTTTTTTATCAAAAATTGTTAAAATATTTCATCAAACAAGCGCTTAATAGAGAATGACGACGCTCTTGTGGCTATTATTAATAAATGTGCCGTAAGTACACATTTTTTAGACTACCACACAACCACATGATGTGTGCAAATATTTTCAAAATTAATGTCTTTCAATGTGAGATTCTACATTCACGTGATTACATCTTTCATAAGCACAATTTCCCCCCAAAATTGAAGAAAAATCAAGGTTAACAGAGATTTCTCAATTAGATAAAGAAGACCAATTGAATGTTGGAAATTCTAATATTGAAGGTTAAGAAAATGTTGGTTAATTTATTTGACAGAAGGTAACTAAATATCTTACATAAGATAAATAAACGTTAGGTGATTAAATTAAAATATTTATCAAAGTTGAGTGATTAAAATGAAATTTCACGCTATAATTTAAGTGAAAGATATTGATTTTACCCAAGTGTCAATAGAGTGCTAAATTTAGACTTAAAAAAAAAAAGAGTGACACAATTATCAACTGCTCCGTTTTAGTGATATCATTTTATTTTTTATTTTTTAGAGAATTAGTAATCGTGACTGTAGGGAATTTTGTGAAAAATACACCAACTACTTGTCATTATAATAATATTTCTATTTTTACAAACTTAACTTTTTTATTTTAAAAATATGGTTTCTATCTTATTATATTAATAAATAAAATAATAGTTTAAAATCAAAATAAAATATTATTCATACACAACCGTTTCTATAATTCGTCATTGGAATTTGCACAGAAAATGAAAAATATCCCTAAATCAGGTGAAAATTTATTATTTCCAAACACACCAAAATACTCTATTTTTTATATTTAAATGTTCTTGATTGAATTGTTACCCGAAAATACAGATTATGTTACATAATTTGTTATTATGTAACACTGACTACTAACTATGTTATAATTTGTTATTTGTTAATTACATGTAACACGTACTGTTGATACACTGTTTTGTAATACTGATGTTAATATGATGTTTTGATTGAGCACTCTATTTTTTATATTTAAATGTTCTTGATTAAATTGTTACAGAAATACAGATTATGTTACACAATTTGTTATTTGTAACACATGTTACACAATTGGTTATTATGTAATGCTGACTACTAAAGATGTTACAACTTGTTATTGATTGATTGATGTTTTGTAATATTGATGTTTAATATGATGTTTTGATTCTTAATGCAGACTATGTTACGTTCAATTAATATTTTGTATTACTGATTGATATAGATGATACAATTGAATATATCATTAGATTTTTTTGTGTGAAAACTGTTATTATGTGTTACATCTCAATTTGTAACAGAAATTGTTACAAATATTGAAATTGAAGGGGACATGAGTTTTGTTTGTAGTTGTTACAGCTATTTATGATACAAATGATATATATTTTGACAGTTATAACAATAAAAAATTATGTAATATATGTATTCCAATCAATTTCGACTTTTAAGGATTCAGTTACTATAACAATAAAAGATTCTACAATATAATATATGTATTCCTATCAAATCTGGTTTTTAATGATTTAGTTACTAAATTTAATATATAATATAATAAATTAAAATAATGGTTTTAAAAAATAGTATTTTTAGAATATATGTAACAAGAATGAGTTTTTGCAATTCTTTTCAAAAAATGACTTATTTATGAAAAAACTCCGAAGTTTTATTCATTACTAAAAGAAAAAAGAATATATACGTATGTGTACTTTTACATATTCAATCTTCCTTCCAAACGAAACTTTCTGTCAATCAATCTTCTCTATCAAACGATCTTTTATTTGCTCTATTCAATGTCTCAATTCTAAAACCATAATTATCGCAACTCAAATCGTCATCCTTGCCCACCATTACTCCACTAGAAACAAAAAAGTTCAAATATCAATGACCTGTTTTTATAAATCCTACAATTGAATCCCACTACAGAGAATCAATATATTGGTTAGGCCATCGTTTAGTCTTAAAATATGCCAAATAAGAATCAGTACAAGCCCATGGCTCATTTTCCACATATAAATTCAGAAAACAGGCAAAAACGCGCAAAGTAAATAGGGGTGGACATTTTAACTAGAATCGATTCAGTTCAAAAAAATAAAATTAGGAACAAAAACCGAAAATTGAGAACCGATCAGGTTGGGTCGATTCTTGAACTATAACTGTTGATACCTGATTGGAACCGAATTTATCATTTTTTACAATTTAGTTACCCTAACCCAATCACTTACAACTCAGCACTACGATACCAAAGACAAGAGTCCAATTGTCTAAGATTCAAACCAAAATTGCAAAATTCACCACTCTTAAACTCAAACTCAATTAACTCAATTTCAATTAACCAAATATCAAATTATGAATCATTATATATTCAGATACTCAATATAAATATTATCGTCTATCTCTCGCTTTTGTTTATCTCTCTTTCGCTCAACACACAGTGATACAGCGAAGGCGAAACTCCTCTGTAACCAAAACAAATCCTCAAATTTGAGAGATAATTTTCATTTTTCTAACCACAATTTATGAGTTTACAATTTTGGTAATTATTCTTTCAGTTAATATTGTTTTAATATCTAATTTACTTTAATGTTAATGGGTTTACAATTTTTAATCACGACCATAGGAAATTTATTCTCTACTGGCCAAAAAAAAACACTTATACGTATATCTTTATTTTCATTATCAAAATTAATTTTTCTCCATAATATCTCATATATTCTTCAAATTCAATTTTCTCAAATCAAATTCTTAAATCCACATTTTCATCATTTGCTATACCATTCTCAAAATTATTTTTTCTCCATCATATGTCATATGTTTTTCAAATTCATGCTCTTCAAATCAAATTCTCAATTCTACATTATTCTTCATTATATTTGAATTGCCATTAAATTTGAATCGTACCTTACGATTGAATTCATCTCAAGAAAGCGGTATATACATCCGAAGAATCGACTATTCGAGGTCGAATTTGATTTTAATAATTATATAGCATTGAATAATTCTATTTATAAAATATCTGAACCGTTACTGTGGTTCGATATTGAAATAGCCGGATAGATGCACGGATGCCCATGCCTAAAAGTAAATGTGCAACCGAGCATAGGGCTCGTCGATACTCAAAACTCTTGCTCTCCCTCCAAATTCCCCATCATTTTTGTCACGCCTTAGGGTTTTCTGAAATTCTCCATTCCCAATCCACAAAGTTGGGCATGCTACTGTATCTCTTATCGATTGAACAAAGTTAGAGAGAGAAAGAGATGCCGTTGTTTTTATCCGATGAAGAATTCCAGCGGTGCTCGCACGATGCATCGCTGGTGGCGGAGAAGGCGGATTCGTTCATACGAGGACTGTACAATCAACTCGAAACCGTGAAGGCGGAGGCGGACGCCTCCTCTATCACCGCTGAGCAGACGTGCTCTCTTCTCGAACAGAAATACGTCTCGCTCACTGGGGAATTCTCCGCGCTACAATCACAATACTCGCAACTTAACTCCTGTGTTGATCAACGCACCTCCGAGCTTCAGCAACTCCAATCTGAAAAGCAACAACTTGTTCTCCAATCCGTAAATTTGTCTTTCTTATTTTATTTTACGTGCTGTCAATCAACGAATTACTGTGATGAAAATTTAATAATTTTTTTTTGGTTTGGTGTTATGTTTTGTTTTTAAAAAAATTTTGGTCACCCAAAAAGATCGAGAAAGATGGTGAGATTGAGAGGTTCACTAGGGAATCCACGGAGCTTCACAAATCAAAGAGGCAATTGATGGAAATCCTTGAAGCAAAGGATTTAGAGATCAGCGAGAGAAATGCAACCATCAAGAGCTATCTCGATAAGATCGTATGCTGCCTATATTCCATTGTTAATTTCCCTTTGCACTTATTTTTTATTTTTTTTACCATAATTCCCAAGGATATATGCTACTTCTATTGAAGTTGATGCTTCATTTTTTTACGGAACATTGCGGTCATTGCATAATTATTCTTTGGAATGTGTTTTAGAGATGCATTCAAAAATGCAATGCTCCATAGAAGGTTTATGCCTAACATTGTGTCGGAAGGAATATTTGGCACGTCCTCTAGTAAACTCATTCTTGGACTACCTTGTTTGAAGGTCAATTTGACTGAAAGTGCTGCGTCAAGGGAAGCGCGGCTGGGTGATTTGGAGTCTGAATTGACACGCTCTCAAGCTTCATCTGCCCGTCTTTTGCAAGTAAGCTGAACTTTGCTTGCAAACTTCTCTTTCTGTTTAAGTTGCTGGCAAAGTTGATTACACTTCTTCTGATCTCTGGCCTCAACGATGGGAAAAAATTCAAATGATTCAATTTTTACCAATGTCGGCTTTATGATGTCACAATTGTCGAAAGGTTTCTAACTTTTAAGTTGATTGCTAGCACTACCTCCATGGGAGGTTTTCGCTTATTTTACTGTAGAAAACTTTACACTAAGCATTTATGTTAGAAATTGATTTTAGGAAATGATTTAAGGATATTAATTACAAAGTTACATATTTTCATTTATTGAAAAATATTTCCAGGTTTGTAAATTTGCCACATAACACCTTTTTTTTTATCCTGTTTAAGCATTGAATTTGGTCCATGGAAGATAAGTTAATGCATATCATCCGATTATATTATTATCCACGTGTAAAATACATTTTTTGCTTCATACACGAGGATGACCTCAAAGTTTTACTTTAGTCTTGGATTTGCAGATGCTCCCTCCATCAGCAAGTATTGACCACTTAGATTGACTTTTATTGTCAAATTGCCTGTTTTTAATACCATTCTTTTAACGAATTTGTTTACCTTTCCAGTTACAAATTTTTTTTTTTCTGAAAAGTTATATCTGATGTGAATTTCATTTACCATACAGTTTTTTTTCCTCAGTCGTTGAATGAAATAGTACTCTATCTTCATGGGAAAAATTGTTTCAATGATCTCAAAATTGAAGTCCAACTCTACCATTTAGAAGCTCTTTGCAATCAAAATCTCAAATAAATCAATGTGACATGGTTTAGAAAAAATCACATGGACTGAACTTCACATACTTTTAACTTTGGCTGGCACTCTATTTCTTGTTATGGATGCTACAATTGACCCAATTGAAATTTATTGTGCTTCTTTCTGAAAGAACTTCAAACCTACAAATACTGACATATTAAGATCAAGAAATTTTTTACTCAAGAACAGTGTAACATTGAATATTCTTGTATCTGTTCTCATATTTCCACGTAACTAATGCTAATTCATTTGTACTTATATCATGGTTGAGCAAACTTTGAAATGCTGCCATTACAGTTTCTAATCTAATAACCAATATTACCTCTATTTTATACCGTTTGTTACACCACCTCATGGCACAAAGTTAACGAAAGATGCCTTTTTTGTTTCACATCTCACAATCACTATTTCAAATTTCGAATATATCCTACACTTTCTGCTATGTGTTTCGATTAATTTTGAGTATTAAGACATCATTTTTGTCTACTAATATAAATAACTTTGGATGTGCAGTTTCCTAATTTGAAAAGAAGGTTTTTTCATTGGTGCTAATCATATAGAAAGTGAGCCTAATACCATGAGAGGGGTGCTACCACGTAGGGGTTTATCTAAAATATTAATAATTATTGGGTATTCAAAATCAGGTTTAGGAGATGGAAGGAAATCAGATCCTGTGAAGCTTGCTAATATTTAGAGCAGATGCATCCGCACGTCAAGTTCTAGCCTCTTTCTCTGCATTCCTTTTTTGAGCTTCCTTTGATTGAGCTAGACTTTGAAGTTTGTGCTCCATTGAATTTATGATAGTTATGTGAAATGTTGCAAGAATTGCTTGCTTCTTCATCACTTGGCATCACGCTCGCTATATTTTCTTTTGCTTGGTTTGCAAATTATTCTCAGCTGAGTGATTTTGTTTCTGAAATGTTAATTCTTGTTGGTTTTTATTTTGACACGAGCAGGAAAAAGAGCTTCTTGAGAGGCATAATGTGTGGCTTAATGAAGAGTTAACGGCTCGGGTTGATAGTCTTATTGAACTGCGTAAAACACATGGTGAACTTGAGGCAGATATGTCTTCTAAGCTTGCAGATGTAAGTGTAAATTTATTATACTTCAACTATCAAGGAACAGAAAATCTAGATTGCTCGTGCTTATATTAGAGAATTCTGCTTTGCCTCATGAGATGCTGTGATAGTGATTCGAGTTGATATTTTCCCCCGATGCTAGGTTGAGAAAAAGTTTAACGGGACTTGTAGTTCTTTAAAGTTGAACAAGGAAAGGGTGGAGGAGTTGGAAGTGAAGGTTGCATCATTGGAGGAGGTGTGTTTTGTTTTGAATGCTCTCTTAAGTATTCTTGCCTGTACGCTTTCAAGTTGACTTCTTCATTCTTTTACTTTTTTATTTATCTCTCGTCTTCTCATTTCTCTCTATCATTCTTGAAGGAATTGCTGTCATCTAAGGATGCAACAGCAGCTGCAGAGGAGCACTTTACTGCTGAAATTTCAACAGTAAGTCTGTATCTATGTGTATAAGAGGTCAATTACTTAGCGTTCATATTTTACAATTCTTTTGATCTTGGATTCCTCATGCTTTACTAATAATTGTTTTAACGGGTGCCTTTCATGCGGTTCTATAAGCACTGCTTTGATGATCCCTTTCCTTTTTGTGGATCTGTTAAATTTTTAATGAATGGACGAGTATGGTTGGGTTAGAGGGGAAATTATTTATGCGGGTGTACTTAGAATGGTGAGTATGCATGATAGTGGATGAACTTAAGTGATTTATGAGCATGTTTGGGAGTGAATATAATTTTTATCCACATATTTTGTAGGACCCACAACTTTTATCCACTTTTTTTATTGACACAATCCGTAGGACCACCGCTATAATCTAAAAAAAAAAAAAAAAAAAAAAAAAAAAAACTTTACGAAACAAGCACTATGATTGTATGGGATAAGCACCGACCATGTGGACTGTGGATCTCAATTCTCAAGTGCATTTAGTCAAACATAGAGTTGTACTTTTTAGAGATTGTCGTCTAGTTATGCTTGGGTTGATGTTTTGAGCGTTGTTCTATCTGCCATTTCAGTCGAAACAAAGGGATTGATGTAACACAATAAACAAGTCTTGAATGAAAACGCATTGTCACGTTTGGGTAGTGTTGTCACTTGTCTTTTAATGATTAAGTGAAGTTTGAACAATTCATATGTCCTTGACAAAATTGATGCACATTGTTTCAAATATTAAAATGAACATTTCACATTGTTGTTATAGCTGTTCTGTACAATTTCTGATGCTTGCATTACTTCTGAATGTTTTCAACCTCATAGGTATCCAAGCTTGTGGAATTATATAAGGAGAGTTCTGAGGAGTGGTCCAAAAAGGCAGGCGAGCTTGAGGGAGTAATCAAGGCTTTAGAAGTGAGCGCTCTCTGTAGTTTATTGTATCTTGATATTTTGACTGTTCATACTCTCCACTCCTAAATGTGCTCAAACAAATAGCACTTGGACTCGTAATCTCCCACCCAAATTGGACGTAAAGATAGTAGTGTTCTGATTATGGGAGAGATACTTCTGGATATTATAGTGTCTGTTACTATTGCTCTGCAGACTCATCTAAATCAAGTTGAAAATAATTACAAAGAGAAGCTTGAAAAGGAAGTTTCTGCAAGGAAGGAAGTAGAAAAGGTATGTTGTATATCATGTTTCTTTTTTCTTAAAATAAAATATTTATTAGAACTAGTTAACATCCTGACAAGGTTTGGTTGGTAATGATACAGTGATATGACGAGTTACCTTCTCTTCGGAAAAGAGTCTGTCTACATAATGTGTGCCTGTTGCACAGGAAACATCCAAATTTGTTAGCGAGAAGCCAATTTGCATTATCACCAAAAATATTTTCTTCCAGAAACCCTTTTAAGTTTGAAATCATCTTTTTCCCAATAAAAAAACCACCTCCTTCAAATTTCAAAAAATATCCATCTTTCATGCTAAAATCAATTTCTCCAGGGCAGTCAGATTAACAGTGGAAGAAAAATGAACCATGCTTTTTTGCTGCCATTGAGGTCCAAATCTCATTCTTTGAAAATGCTCTTTATTTTCTCTTTTATTTTTCAAGTACTCATTTCCTTGGACCTTGAAAGAAATCTGATTTGAAATGGGAATATAATTTGTTGAATCTGATTTGGAAGGCCACAAAAGGCGACAAGATTTTCTGATGGATATATGTTTCAGTGTGTGCATCCCAATGTTGAATTCCTTGTTTGAGCAAGATTTGAACTTCTTTGTTATATTATGTTATTATGTGAATTTTGTGTTTGGTTTTTGCAGCTTTCATCTTCAGATTAGTCCGGTAAAGCAGTATGTTTGTTTGTTTGTTGTTAGAATGACATTACTTTTGTATTTCTTTTGGATGGAATAGGAGGCTGCCAATTTGAAAGAGAAGCTCGAGAAATGTGAAGCGGAATTGGAGAGTTGTAGGAAAGAAAACGAGCTTAAACATCTTCCTCTGAGTGGTTTTATGACTGATTCGTAAGTTATATTTTAACTTCAAAAACAATTATAAATCGGGACGTAGCAACACATGTTACAGAGGACCACCTCTTTTATTGTTAACCATGCTGTTCCTTATTGACGATATTAATTATATAAGCTGTGTGTATGTGTGTGTGGGTGTATTATTGGCAGTTTACCATGCTAGCTTGTCAAAGGGAGGACACTACACTAATTTCTACTAGAAAGAGAGAAAAAAATACCTGAGAAAATTATCAACCTTAATTTGATATCAGCCTCCTGGAATGAATTTTTATTTCCAATAATTTTTAAAAACTACTAGCTTGACTTTTTATTGCTGCCTTAATTACAACTGTGATGTTCTTAGAGTTGGAAAAGATATTTTTTCTGCTCTGTTGATGTTCGTGAATATTGTTACACTTTTAACCACATTAAACAAATTAGAATGTTTAGAAATTAAAGCTTTAAATTGATCGATCTGTTTATACTAGTAACTATCCTGTGTAATATGGGGATTTTTACCGTGTATAATTACAGATGGGCACACTCGGTTGAATGCGATGATGTGGTGGAGAATGATCGCATGATTGTACCTAGGATTCCGGCTGGCATTTCTGGAACAGCATTGGCAGCTTCACTCCTTAGGGATGGTTGGAGTGTGAGTCGCATACTTTGTCTTCCGTTCAACTTGGTTCATAGAAGGCTCTAAACTTCTTCACAATAACTAAGAGTTTGTTTGATTTCAATTCTGATTTTGATAAAAAGCTAAAGTCAAAATCAACAATTAATTTTAACCACACATGGGACCCACAACTTTTCAACCACACATTTCATCAATTTTTATCAACTTTTACAAAAAATTCTGATTTTAATCAAAATCAAACACACCCTAAGTATCAATTTTCAAATAATTTAGAGTGTTGACATAACAATTCTTTACCCTCATAGAATCACTTAGCTTCTCTTCCTGACATTTTAATTTTATCTGAAAAAGCTTTTACATTTCTCTTTTAAGCTGGCCAAAATGTATGCCAAATACCAAGAAGCTGTTGATGCACTGCAACACGAGCAACTGGGGAGAAAGCAAAACCAAGCTATCTTGGAGCGGGTATGTTTCTCAATCACAGTTGTATTTGATGCAAAAGTGATGAATTAACCATTTCGTTTTCTGGTTTTTTGCCAACTTTTTAAGTGTGGAGCTATCTTTCTGTACCACCTCCTCCCCTCATCTTCCTTTTCTCTTTGCTGAAGTTTGATATTGAAATTGATATAACATGTTTCTTTTGGTTAATGTGAGAAATGCTTCTATGTAGTTGTCTTCACATTAAAAGCACTTCTCTCTTCGTGTATTCGGTGACCTGTCTGCTATGAAGATTTGATCTGCTCTGATCTTGTCACAGCTTTTTTATCCTCAGCTGCTGTCGTCTTACAAAATTGATTTTTAGGTACTTTATGAAATAGAGGAGAAAGCTGGACTCATCATGGATGAACGAGGTATGCTTCTGCTGTTGGACTGACTAATAAAAGAATTACCTTACTGTACCTTGTTCTTGAGGGAAGACACCTCCTTCCAGTCAGAATTTATCTTGTCCACTTGAGAATGTAGGTCTTTCTGCAAAATCTAGTAGCTACAGGGACTTCTCGTGTTATGTTTTCTAGTAGAAAAAATATTGCTATACAGAAGATTAGTACATAGGCAGAGGATGTGAAAATCTTGCAGAATGAAGAAAATTGAAAATTACCAAGTCATTGCTTTTTAATCCCTTTGCATATTCGTTACTTGTAAGCATTCAAAAAATAATTTCAGCACTACCAAACATGCTAAAAGATCGCGTGCTAGCCTTCTATTTTCCCTCATGCTGTGTTGATAAATCTACTCCAAAGTGCATTTATTCCCTGTCTTTTTTTATTGCTGTTTTATTTTAAATGTTATTATCTGCACCTGTTGTAAGTAAGAACAAAGAAAGTGAAGAAATGAAGTTTATTCACAACAATTTGATGCAACTTATGCATTTTAGTTTTTATTTTATTTTCATCTTGTCATATTCTGGGTTTGTTCATTGGTTTTCTTTTGTACAGCGGAGCATGAGAGATTGGTTGAAGCTTACTCTGTACTTGACGAAAAACTGCAGCATTCACTTTCTGAGCAATCTGCTTTAGAGACAACTATCCGGGAACTAAAGGTTTGTGACGTTTGTTGTTAAGGTTGGGTTAGCAACGGTTTAGCTTTTCTCCTGTGGTGTACTGTTTTTGAGGCTGGTGCTATGCAATTTGTTTCCCAGGCTGGCTTAAAGAGGCAAGAACGTGACTGTGTAATAGCTCAGAAAGAGACTGTTGACCTCCAGAAGCAGGTTTGTTTGGCAGGGGATCTCATGGTCAATATTTATTGTTAACCTAGACTCTCCATATGTGCTGTTTTCTCTAAGATCATTTAATTTTATGTTGGTGTTTAAAATCTTTGCTGTTTTCAAATTTTATGATTTATTCTTTTAAAACTTTCTTGAACTAGAAATCTTAAATTTTCAGTTTACACTTTTTGTATGACTGGTACTGGTTGTGCAATTCATGGCTAGGGGTATTATTGATTTTGCTAGAGTTTTTAACATTCTACACCTGCTTTTACTACTCCATTAGGTGGCTGTCCTTTTAAAGGAGTGTCGTGATGTTCAATTGCGCTGTGGATCTTTTGGTCACAATAATGTTGACATTGCAATTACCAGTTCCGATGTTGTGTTAAATGCTGAAGCTGATGCTGAAAATATTATATCTGAACGTCTGGTATCTTTTGTTACCTCTTCCTCACACTGTGCGAAGATGATTCTTCCTTAAAGAAGACCATTGATATTTGTTGTTGTTGGGTCTTATCAATTCTGCAGTTGACTTTTAAGGATATAAATGGATTAGTTGAACAAAACGTCCAGCTCCGGAGTCTTGTTCGTGGTCTTTCTGACCAGATAGAGGAGAAAGAAATGGGGTTGAAGGTATTACGAAGTTTCCCTATGTAACATTTATTGACACAGCTTCAGTTGTTATTTTTTGAGCTCACCAGGTTTTTGAGAATTTCTAGGAGAAGTATGAAAAGGAGCTTCAGAAACATAACGAGGAAACTGCCTCTAAAGTTAATGCAGTATTAATGAGAGCGGAAGAGCAGGGACGCATGATTGAATCCCTTCATTCCTCCGTAAGTTTTTGAAGTGCTTTGGCTTGCGATTCAGTGAGCTTTTTTTCTTTTTTTTTTTGGAATTTTATTGGCATTATACCATGAAGAGTTTTAACTGTCCCAATTCTCTCTTCCTTTTTGGTGCTGAATTATGTTTACTCTGCTAATAGGTGGCAATGTACAAGAAGTTATATGAAGAGGAACAGAAACGCCATTCTTCTTATCCTCAACCCCAGGAAGCAGCCACAGGTTTTTTATTATTTCATGCTTTTGTCCTCTCATTGCTACAGCTGCTCTGCAGCCCTTAGTTTCTTGTAGATTTGTATGTCTTTCAAGCTATTCTGATGGTTTTGGTTGTTAATTAACGATAATAGAATTCATATTGAGGAACGGGAACTTCATAATTGGATTTTTTTTTTTTTTTTTGGGGGGCGCCATCAACAACTCTGTGAGTTAAAGAAAAAGCTTAAATTTATAGAACCTTGTGTAAAGTTAACCTGGATAGAAATAATACCATTTCTTGTTTATATAGTCTTTGTAGTGAGAGGTAGGGTTGTCTTGAATATTGATTTGTTATATGTCCATTAGCTGATGTAACTGATTTGTTTTATGCTGCAGAATGGGGAAACAAGGAAGCCATGCTCTTACGCGAAAGTGTTCATGTATGCTTTTTGAGACTTTTACTTTTGGTTTCAGGGATTTTCATTTTTATACTTCAGACGACCTGTGGATTTTTGACCATGTACATGGTCTGTGCCTTCTTGGGGCCAACTGTCAAACTTCGACTTGTCAAAATGTTTTGTAAAGGATTTTTCTGGAAGTTGACTTTATATACCTTGTTACTTTTCCTTTATACTCTCGAACACCCTATTTATTTTCTGGCTTGATGCAACACTTTACAGGAAACATCAAAGGTGAAAGAACAGGCTTCTGAGCGTGTAAGAAGTCTTGAAGAAGATGTTGCAAAATTGAGGTGAGCTTAACTTTTATTAACGGATTTCCTTGAAAAAAAGTTGGCAAAAGTGTGGTAATGACGCAGAACATAACAGATAAGAAATGGAGAGGAGGAGGAGGAGAAAAGAAGAATTTGAGGAGAGAGGAAGAACTTGGGAGTTGGGAGAAGGAAAAATTCTGTAAACTGAAACCCTAGTTCCCCTTTAAAAGTTGTAAAGAACTTAAATTCAGGGAAACTTCTAATGCCTTACAAGTTTATCAAAATATCAAGTCAATCTAATCTTATCTAAACAAATCTGATCTAAAATTAAACAAACCTGAAAAATCTTAATTATTTTCTATTTTTCCTAAAATACACTTCTTAATTTCCATTCCTCAGAGTCCACATCGGGTAAACATACTTTTTCCCCTCGTTTTCTTGAAGATTTGAAAAAATCAACGAAAAATTATTGTTTTCCAGGTTTTGTGGTTATTTGTTATTCCTCGTAGCATTTTTGCGTCTTGCTACTGTTTCTCACATATTGCACAAAGGATTTTGATATTTTGTGGTATTGAAATCTGTGAGATCTTTCTGTATATAGTAGTCACTTGTATTGTCCCTTTCCTTCTATTTTATTGATGTTAGGCTGGAGAAGTTAAAATAGAGCTCCAATGATTATTTGACAGCTTTCATACTGAATGAGGCACTTCTTTATAAAGATGCTTGGATCCTCAAAAGATGCATAAATTTGAAATATTATATTTTGGTCTAGGTTAAAACCATGTAGAAATCGCTCAAATATACGGTTTGTCAAAATACATCTAGAGTTTAACTAATATTTCTGTGTTTTCCTTGAATTCTTGAATATTTTTTTCCTCCCCTTAAAGGCGGTTCTTTTTAAGTAGTCAAGCGTCAATATTCACGAATCCTGTATAACCATTGGTTAACTTGAAAATTTACTATCAGAATGTTGCAGATTCAACAATTTTCTCTGGTAATAATGATGGAAGTCCATAAAACTGTCAGCCTGCAGATCTACAGTACACATTTCAACTATCATTCTTAGAGTAGGTGACAGCATTTGATGACATTCTTCTGACCTAAAAACTTGGAACAATTCAATCAAGAGAATTTGTGTAGGATCAATAATTAGAACAAGTGGGGTCCCGGGCATTGAAATCAGACAAATTTTCATTTGATTTGGTTGTTACACTTCTTTTCGTGACAAGATGGTTACTCCACATTTCCTTGCTTCATAGCCTGAATTGGACCTATGATTTTTAGCCATGTTTGTCCCTTGGCTAGTACATCCATCTTTCTTTTTGTTTAGTATTGCTATGCCACTGATACCTCTGAGGATGGTGCAGTGCATTTTTTGAGTGCACTTGGATTATCCTCTTACGACAGCATTCATTACATGGCATTGACGTTTTGATATAGATGTTCCAAGAACAAAGATAGGATAAAGTTATGTTCCATTAAAATGCTAGGTTGGTGGTTGTATATATAATAAAAAAATTGGATGAAAATGTTTTGGATATACAACAAAGATGATCTACTGGCAGGATTATTGTTGGTTGATAAACATAATGGCGGCTTATGATTGACCAACTTGGTTGATGTTTGATTAACATGTAATCAAATACGATGAAGCGCGTTGTTTGGCTAGTGTGAAATTTTGTTCATGTAGACTGAAATGTTATTATAAGTCTCGAAGGATGTGATTAGAGACTAGTTCTGAGATGAGCATAATTAATATGCTTTTTAACTTCATATTTACAATCTCGATGATGTATTCTTTTGGGCACTTGTGCATGGGCATGGCTCTTCGAGAACTGGGTGTGTGTAATACTGAATTTCTGCAAAAAAGCTGTCGGAATTGTGCATTAGGCGCACTATCCTCCTTGAATTCCAACCTCCTAGATGTTTTTAAAGGGATATTTTAGCAGCTTCATTTTATTCACTACTGTGTTTTCTGTATGTATTTTTCTATCCAGGAGTGAGATCATTTCATTGCGATCTGAGCGTGAAAAGTTGGGACTGGAAGCACGATTTGCACAAGAAAAACTGGCCAGATTTATGAAAGAATTCGAGCTTCAGGTTATAACATGTTATTTGGTGATTCAATTTAGTCGGTACCTTCCCCTTTAGTATGGAGAAAGAAAATGAAATCCTTCCTTTTCGTATGTCATTAGAATGAGGATTCAAATCTGCACATTGTAGATTCTACCTAGATGTTGTGCAGATATTTTGTGACCTTGTGTTTTTGACATATTTTGGCATATCATCTGGTCAAATGACAGAGAGATGAACATAATGGAGTCATACAAAGAAACATTGAGTTCTCACATCTGATAATCGACTACCAGAGAAAGCTGCGTGAAAGTTCCGAGTCCTTGAATACCGCTGAGGTGATGTCACGGAAGTTAACAATGGAGGTGCTTTTCGTTTTTTACCCCCTGATGATTCCCTTGTTGATCTTTTTCCATCAGCGTGCGTGTTATACTGTTATATTTCTGTATAGGTCTCTGTCCTGAAGAATGAAAAGGAAATACTTGTCAACTCTGAGAAGAGAGCTTTTGATGAAGTTCGCAGTTTGTCAGAGAGGGTTTACCGTTTGCAGGTTTTCATTCTTTATTGATGTTTTCAGGTTATAGACGTGGCTTTAGGTAGCTTTTATTCTTATTTTACCCATGTCTTTTTTCAGGCCAGTTTGGACACTATACATAGTACTCAGGAAGTGCATGAGGTAGCTTGTTCGCATTGAATTTATTTTTCATCTGCACTTCCTCTTTAATATTCTAAACTTCTATTTGTGTCGATGTGTTAGGAGGCCAGAAGCATTGAGAGGAAAAAGCTGGAGGAGTATGCTAAAAAAATCGAGGTACATCCTATTGTAATTCTGTTGTTGTGCTGCATCCCTTCCTATCATTTTAACTGACCCATAGATGTGAAAATTACTACGTGATTCTCTCTCTCCCTCCCAAGCTTCCGAGCATTCATGGTTGTTTGGTTTATGTCATTATCCTTACCAAATGCACGTGTATCATCTCTTTTCGCTGGTAATATATTGCAAAGTTTCTATTGCAGAGAGAATGGGCTGAGGCTAAAAAGGAGCTTCAGGAAGAACGCGATAATGTTCGGAATTTTAAACTTGAGCGTGAAAATGCCATGATGAATGCCTATGGACAAGTTGAAAATCTGGCTAAAGAATTAGCTGATGCCTTGCATTCTGTAGCTGCAGCTGAAGCTAGGGCTGCCAGTGCAGAGGTCTTCACTTTGGAATTTTTTCCACTCTCCCTAAGTCGATTTTTTAATTTATCTGCTGCCAATAAGTTTTTTCTTGTTCACAAAAAAAAAAGTTGTTTTTTGATCCGTAATCATTACTTCATCCAGGCCCGTTGCTCTGATTTGGAGAAGATTGTTAAATCTGCACAACTGAAGGTATTTTGTTTGCTGTGGCCATTCTCTGTGGTACACTGGCCCACAAGACTGGAGAATATTGAATAGAAAAGTTATTGAAAATGTGTTTATCGTGCTGTATTCTTTTACATTGATGCACTTTAGACAAAGGTTGCTCAAAATGATTACTGTGATAAATAACTAAAGCTGCCCCCTTTGAGTTTTGTGCATTAGTTAGTTTGTTGAAAACGGTTGTCCTACTTCCTCTGCCCTTTGTTTTTCTTGCCTTCTCAAGTTCAGTGCGTTGTGCATCTTCTGAATCTGTTTGTTGCTGTGATGCAGGATTCTAAAGATGGCGAAGGTGGTCCTTCGTCCTCCTCTAGTACCAAGGTACTTCACTTAAATATTTAATTGCAAACTGCTTTATAATTGCTACGATTCCGTATACTTCCATACGAGTGCCTGGAAATTCTTTTTCCCTTTAAGCTTTGCTGTCTTTGGAAGCCAATGATATTTCCAAAGTTGCAGTTTTTTAGTAAGCAAGGTATCAGATAAACTGCCGTGTGGTAGTACAATTTACAACATTTGCAATTGAACCCCCATCAATGAAAATGAGAAATGCACCCACTCCCAGTAAGCAAGACACCTTACGGTTTTGATGGAGCTAATCCAAAATTTTAAATTCCCCGATTCCATCCCCATCCCAAATGACAGTTCTGAATATAAAAGAACTGTTGATGGAGACGGTGACTGATAAAAGTTAATGATAAGTGGTATCCACCTTCTGCAGACCATTTGTTCATGTCTGAACAACATTTATTGCACCGACCATAAAACCACCATGAAATAGTAGTCCAAGTTTCTAAGGATTGCAAACAAGCTAACTTTTGGTTCTATTGCCAAAATTAACTTCTGGCCATATTTGCCCTGAAGTTGGAAATGGTCCTTCCAATTTATCCCACATTCCCATGTTAGGTTTCATGGGTGATTTTGATTGGTGATTATTAACTTCTGTTCACTGAAACCTTGATTCCCGTTGCCCATGTATATCTGTCTACATTTCTTCTGATGTGTATTACATGGTCATATTGTAAGATTATATAACAGACTAGCTGAAGATCTAAAGTTTTGTACCCATTACATATAGTTCCCAGGCATTTCTAGCCAAAAGATAGTCATGGTTTTCCTTGCATTAGAGTTTGATCCTTACTAAACTACATAGCCTGTTTAGTGTGCTCTCTGCAAGACTAAGTTACCTGTTCAGGAATTCTATTGCCAAGCCCCCAATCCTAATTATAAGGTTCTGGAGATATGATATCTAGGCACATAGCCATCTTGAACCTCACAGTCGAGTTCTTGTAACATAGATGACCACAATATGATGTACTTGGGGTGGGGAGAAACAAATGCTGAAGACACTTCATTATCTCCTGGCTAGAGAAACATCAAAAACTTTATCAGCCAGGAAAGATACTTGCAGGAAGGTCTCTTGTCTGGCCAAAGTTCTGGAAATCTAGTATTTTCTTGCAACCCTGGTGTTTGCATCTTGCTCTGCTTGCATTTATTATCGACCAGAACTCTCAGCTATGTTGGACTTATTTTACCGTTTGTTAAAAGTCAAAACATTGTTTGATACCGAAACTAACCTTTGATTGAGGAAAGCCTCCATTATTTTGTTGGAGTGTCTTATTGAACCTAGCTTTACAATATCTAACGTAATCATTTCCGTTGGATTTGCATTACAACATCTAATGCAGCTCTGCTTCACAAACTCACTCTTATGATGTTGCTATTGTTATTATGTTAAGTAGTCAGGTTTCATCTTTAGATGTTACTTGAATTTTTCATGCATCTTGCCATTGAGCAGTGTCTTGAATTGGCTTTCTGGAATCATATTCATTAGTTTATGGTTGATACATATAATATTCCTGCAAATATGCTCAAGACTTTGGCAGATTTCCGGGATGAAATTGAAAAACTGAGACAAGAGGCGCAGACGAGCAAGGATCACATGATTCAGGTTCTTATTGCTGCATTTAATGGTTTTCTGCGGGGGCACTTCATGATCTAAATTTATTTTTCTGTGTTCAGTATAAAAGCATAGCAGAGGTAAATGAAGCAGCACTTAAACAGATGGAATCTGCCCACGAGAATTTTAGAATCGAGGTATGTCGATGGAATTTAAGCATGCATAACATCAAATCTTCAATGACCCCTCGCTCGTTTACTGTCTGTTGCATGTTGTAGGCTGATAAAGTTAGGAAATCACTTGAAGCAGAAATTCAATCACTTAGAGGGCGGATTAGTGAGCTGGAACGGGAGTGTAATCTGAAGACTGAGGAAGCAGCTTCTGCAAATGCTGGAAAAGAAGAAGCTCTCGTGGGTGCTTTATCTGAAATTACTAGTCTGAAGGAGGATTGCACTAATAAAATGTGAGTTTTTGATCTTTAATATGTTGTAGTCAGTTTATTTATGTTGTCATTGAGTTTGTTTATTCTTTTTTTTATGCAAGGTCCCAAGTTGTGGTGATGGAAGCACAAATTTCTGCCTTGAAAGATGATTTGGAGAATGAGCATCAAAGATGGCGTGCTGCTCAAGCCAATTACGAAAGACAGGTTGCTTTTAGATGTTGGCTATCAGTGATGGTTTTTTTCCGAGAATTCTTTACTTGGCATTTTTTTATCTAATTGTTTATTGATAAGTAAAGGTTCCACTGTAGTAGGTGCTCCCGAATATGGAAGTACAAAAGAACCAGTCACATTAAAGAATCATCCTTTTTTGTAAAAATTTCAACTGGTCCTCCAATCTATATGAAATGTAGGAAGTAGGTACACAACCTTTTTGTTGCATGTGGGCCCCCAAACTTTCATTTTTGTAGCACTTGGGACCTAGAAAAAAGTATGGGAACCTACTTGCTTCATTTTGCATAGGTTGGTCCCAATTGTAATTTTCCATATCGATTTTGGCATAATTTTTTTTTTATTTTGAACCTTAGATGTTCTCTAGGAAGAATACTTTTGCATGTGAATGTTATCTTGATGGATGATGTATGCCTTGGTATAACTAGATGGAGAATATGCTTATATCCTATTTAGATATAAAGATTTGACTTTATCTTGAGTATACATGGGAGATAGGCAAATTGGAGAGAAAGGGGAAAGGGGAAGATGGTCGTTATGGTTACAATCTAGATTAGCAAGTCTTTATGCTAGTGCATCCTAGCTGCATTGATGGGAGTTTAGGACTAATTGACGCTTGTTGAAGTCAACTTTTCAAGTTAGGATGACATGGAGTTGGTTTATCATATTAAAATTGCTCTCTTATTTCTTTTCACTTTAATACATAATCCTGAATTAAGTTGAAAGTCTTGCATGGCAAAATTACATTTTGGACCTAATGTTGGAAGCCAAAACTTATATTGATTTAGTGGATATATAATCCATCCAGAGGTAGATAATTGATTTGGTGGCACCCAGTTCCCCTTAACAAGTTGTGTGGTTTTAAAGGCCATAAGTTTTCTCTTAAATATGGACTGCATGCGGATGTCAGCTTGACAATGAAATGGGAAGCAAATTATTGTATCTCCATGAGCTGTTTATGTATAGCCATGTAGATTGTCAATCTTTTTATTATCAACTACAACTTTCCACTTTGTTGTTTCCTTTAGTTGTTCTACATTGTAAATATTTTTATTTATTTATTTATTTTTTCTTGGGGGGTGGAGGGGACTGCATTATCAAATTATGAGATTTCTAGTAAGATCATGAAGTTAAGTTTACTGTTTTTTACTCATTCCAGCTAATCTTAAATATAAGAGTATTTGAGCCAACACTCGCTCCATCTTGGCTTCCTATTTATCCAATATTTCATTGTTAATCCAGCCCAAATATCCTTCTCTTCCCCACCACCGTCCCGAACAGAAAAAAAAAAAAAAAGTAAGAAAGAGAAAAGACAGAAAAAGGGGAAAAACCCAATTCATACTGGATGTCGTAGTTTTGATGCAAATTGGAAAAGAGTGTTGGTAGAAAACGTGCATTGAAGTTTGCCGAGATTTTTGATGAAATGTGTTGTGATTGTACATGAATTAGCTCCTTGTTTGCTTCTTGAAAACACACTTGCTACTCTGAGAGATTGGTACCCTGTTGGATGCTCTTCTTTTTATGTGCTTCTGGGGTTAACCCCCTAGAGCAGTTCAAAGCTATGATGAAAGTTGCTGTGGGTTGAGAGGCAATGGCTTTGAGGGTCAAACATCTATTGATGGTGTGTATATGTAAAGAGTTGTTTACTTCACATGCTACCAAGGAGTTAGATTTTCCACTTATCTGGAAGTTCTTTTAACTCAATCAGCTCAGCTATACTTGGCAAGTACTAAGTTCGATGTCAATGTTGTCCTATTGAGTACGAATTTTGTCTTTGTTTGTTATAACATTTTCAGGAGAATTCTGATATTTCTGTTTGTAATCAGTAATGACAATTGCTTGTATATCTTAATCTATATTATTGTATACTTAGAATTTGGTTAAGGAAATACCGTGCTGGTGGTTGCATCAATTTTTTATTTATTTTCTCCAGGTTATTCTACAGTCAGAAACAATTCAGGAGTTGATGAAAACATCACAGGCCTTAGCTTCAGCACAAGAGGAAATGTCTGAGCTCCATAAAGTGGCAGATGCACTCAAAAATGAAAATGTAACTTCTTTTCTATTTCACTTCTCTTCTCTTATTCTGTTATTGCTTGGTTTTAGTTCTGTAGGATTTGAACTCTTGCAATATTTTTGTCACTATGACCATGTATTGTTCAAGAAATATGTTGTTAATTTGAATCAGGATGGTGATAGTTTTTAGCGAATTAACAGTGAATTGATAATCATAAACATAGCTTCAGGTGATTCTTCCTATATCCTATGCCACTTCAAGGAATGCAATATAATTTCCACAGAAGGTCCACGAGGGCTTTCATTGAATTTTCCAAGTCTTGCCAGTATTAGCAGAAAGCATCTTTTGCACAATTTATTGATGCATGTTGAAGTTGATCAATCCTATCCTTCAAAAGTTCAATGGTTCTGTTCTCTAAGTTATGGAGAATAGAAGTAACATCTCCTACACACTTCCTGTATGGTGCTTCAAATTTACTTGTTCAGCTTGGGAAACCTGGGAATATTGAATCCATGCTTCATATGATATATTATTTTGTTTCTATTTTCTCCCAGTTATCACACTAATTGAGATAACACCCACTTACTTGTTCAGAATGAGCTGAAGGGCAAATGGGAAGCTGAAAAATTATCTCTAGAAGCATCTAAAAATGAAGCAGATAAGAAATATGGTGAGGTTAATGAACTGAACAAGATGTTGCACAGTCGGGTTGAGGCCTTGCATATCAAATCAGCCGAGAAGGATCGAGGAATAGCTTCTGGGAGCACATCTCAGACTCTGGGTAATGAGGATGGATTGCAAGGTGTTGTAAGTTATCTCCGGCGGTCAAAGGAAATTGCAGAAACGGAAATTTCTCTGTTGAAACAGGAGAAGCTTCGACTGCAATCACAGTTAGAGAGTGCTCTAAAGGCAGCAGAGTCAGCGCAAACATCAATTCATGCAGAGCGGGCAAAATCTCGAGCATCACTTTTCACTGAGGAAGAATTCAAAGCTCTTCAACTTCAGGTGAGAGAACTAACCTTGCTTCGAGAGAGTAATGTGCAGCTCCGAGAAGAAAACCGACATAATTTCGAAGAATGCCAGAAACTTCGTGAAGGAGCCCAAAAAGTCAGGACTGAAATCGAGAATCTGGAGAGGCTTCTTAACGACAGAGACAAAGAGGTTGATGCTTACAAGAAAGAAATTGAAATGCAGAAGATTGAGAAAGAACATCTTGAGAAGAGAATTGTTGAGTTGCTGGAGAAGTCCCAGGATATTGATGAATATCGTCGCATGAGAGAATCTTTTGAGCATATGCAAGTGAATATGAGAGAGAAAGATGCACAGTTGGAGGAAATTAAGAAACTTATATCTGAGAAGCAGGATGCAATATCACATTTAGAGCAAGATCTTGCTAGGAGCAAAACAGAATTGAATGAGAGGGAGAGCAGAATCAATGAAATCTTGCAAGCCGAGGCTTCTTTGAAATCAGAAGTTGAAAGATTTAAGAGATCAAATGTTCAACTGAGGAGGAAGTTGGACAACTTGTCAAAGGAAAAGGAGGAACTGAGCAAAGAGATTCAAGTACTTTCCAAACAATTGGAAGATGCCAAACAAGTGAAAAGGAATTTAGGGGATGCTGCAGGTGAACAGGCTATGAAGGAAAAAGAGAGGGAGAAAGACACAAGAATACAGATTCTTGAGAAAACATTGGAGAGGCATAGGGAGGATTTGAAGAAGGAGAGAGAGGATCGTAATAAAGAGAAGGAAAAAAGTCAGAAGAATCGGAAGGTAATTCTAGACTCTTATGAGAGTGTCACTCAGCAGAGGACAAAGCTCTTAGATGAGCTGGACAAGCATAAGCAAGCTCTGAAGACACTACATGATGAAGTGGAGAAACTAAAGAATTCCAAAGGCAGTCAATCTGAGTCTACATCAGTGGTACAACGTTTTACTGGCACTCTGTTGGAGGATTTTTCTGCTGCCTATTTCCAGGCTGTAGAAAATTTTGAGCGAGTTGCACTACCAGTTCGCATTGAGCTTGAAGCTTCCACTTCTACTGATCCTCCTTCTCTGGATACTTCATCTGCAGGAGCTACAATTGTTCAAGCAGGCCCTGCAATTACCCAAAATATTTTACCACCTCCAGCTGCTGCTGCTGCTGCTGCTGCTGCAGCAAATGTTCCTGCAACGAAAACAGTTGAAGAAAGAGAGAAACGATTTACTATCCCGAAGACAAATGTTAAAACAGGGAGGAAACTGGTACGTCCAAGTATTACAAAGCCTAAAGAACCTCAAGGTGATGTAGACATGTCAGAAGCTGACGAGTCTAACAATGGTGTCAAGCAGTCATCTTCTCAAAATATAGAAACTCAAGGAAATCTGGTTGCACCAACCCCATCACTTGTTCGCAAGCGGCCATCAGCTTCGTTTTCTTCTGATTTGCAAGAAGATGTACAGGCTCCAGAGGAAACCAGCTCTGATATGACGGCACCTGTGTCAAAAAAGTCTAAAGGTACAGAGACCCAAAAAGAAGGTGGTGAAGAACAGTCCACTGCTACTTTGAAAGTTCTCCAAGTTTCACCTCCCCCTGAAGAATTGCCTGAGGATGTTGAAAATGTTCATCAAGATATCAAGGAGGAACCTGTAGATGCTGAAAGGGATGAATTGGCAACTGCAGGGGAGGAGGTTGATGAGCCAACAGCGGATGGAAAGAATCAGGCTGAATTACAGAGTGACATTAATGATGTAGCAGAAGAGAATTTGGATAAACCTAGTGAAGCTGTAGTTTCAGACGAACAGTTGAGATATCAGACTGAACAAGACATCCAGCATATAGTAACAGAATCTGAGAACGACAGGGAAGAGGGAGAGCTGGTCACAGACGATGGAGATACTGAGGGCAATGCTATTGCATCTAATGCAATGGGGGGACCTGGAATCGCAGAGTTTCAACCCGACCATGCAACACCTGAGAGTTCTCTAGCAGCTGACGAACCCTTGGAAGTTGGGGAGATTGATCCTTCCCAGGTTTTGGACGAAGAAAAGAATGGTGGTGGTGAAATGACCGAGGACATTGTTGAAAGTTCAGATAAGACTAATGATGGTACAGACCAGGTTGTTGCAGAAACAGATCAGGTCCCCGGAGATGCTAGTGCTGCTGGTCAGGAAGCAACAACTAGCACTGCTGTCGAAACTGGGGCTCCAGAACAAGGTGGTTCTACTGTCACCAGTGCTGTGGAAGGAAAACAGACATCACCTGTTACTAGCAGCTCGACAACCATCAATTGGCAAGAGAGAGCTAGGCAAAGGGCATCTATAAGACAAGCTGGTATGCTTTCTCCTTCGCCGGGTAGAGCTCGCGGAAGAGCAAACAGGGCTCGTGGTGCACGAGGTGGTCGCACTGGGCGTGGACAAGCACCTGGTTAACAGTTCAGGATCTATAAATTGATAAGAAGATGCCATGTTGCTTACCTTATTTTTCTCGGGGACATGGTCCTGGTTTTTATGTGCATTTGCTGAATCTATTGTTGGATGTACTCAACTGTGATACAGTACTAGAAGTCTAGAACAACCAGACAATTAAAAGAGGGGAAAACTGTACGAGAAATTGTAAGGGGAAAACTGCTTCTGATACAGCATGGAAAATTGAATTAAAAAATCTACATATCGATGTAACAACATTTTTGAACTAATTACCTGCTAAATATATATTTATTGTCAAGAATGCTAATTACTTTTGTAATGGCAATTGGTGGGACATAAATGCCTATCTATTTATTATCTTTATCGAATATCTTATTTTTCTTTTCTAAATTATGAAGCATGAGTTATTTCCTTTCATTACCATTTTTCTGTTTCCTGAAATTAGGAGTTGAGAACAAATGAAACCAATATCGATAAAATGAACAATGCTAACATTAGTTGAAATTTATTGGATCTAGTCGTTTGCTCGAATGTACGAGTGTAATGAATAAAGTTTGCTTGTATGTATTTTAGTTGAATGAGACATATGGTTTGAGAGAGTACGAGTCCCGTTCTCTTGCCTCTAGTGGGCAGGAGAAAATTAACCCACTACTGACGTGGAGCTTACAATATCAGCAGTGCTCCATTTAAAAAAAAAAAAAAATTTGTCCGAAAAAACCACTACAAAAACTCAAAAAAATAAAATGTAATGGATAAAACCACCATCAACCACCGGAAATCCATTCATCATCAATCACCAAAAAACCACCATCACCCATCGGAAATGCATTCATCATCAACCACAAAAAAAAAAAAAAAAAAAAAAATCTACTGGAGATCTGTGCAACCAAGTGCAAATCGGGTTGCGCAGATCCTCTACTGGAGATCTGCGCGCCTTGGCCACGTAGATCTCGTTGGATTTGCGCGCCTTGGCCACATAGATCTCGTTGGATCTGCCGCCTCAGCGCAGAGCCGGCAACTTTTTTATTTTTATTTTTTTTGGTTTCTTCTTCGTCGCGCGCAGATTAGTCCAGCGCGCTGCAGATTTGGAGGCGATGGCTTTGGGAAAGAATGGACCGCTAATGGAGCACTGCTGACATGGCAAGCTCCTCCATGTCAACAATGGGTTAATTTTCTCCTGCCCCAGAATGGGACTCGAGAGAGTACCGCCCAAGTATTTTGTTAATTTGATGTGCAATTGGAAGGCTTAATCAATCCTGCATTATTGGGTTTGCAAACAAAAAAATAAATTAAATTGAAGTGATTTGTAACTGCAAAAAAGTAGTTAAAATGTAAAACAATAAAAAGTATTTCTAATATAAAGATCAATTGCCTGGATTGGAACAAAAGAATTGAAAATCGCTAGAAGGAGGGCTTGAACCTCCGACCTTGTGGTTAACAGCCACACGCTCTAACCAACTGAGCTATTCCAGCTTCTTGTTATTTACATGAAACAATATTATAAATCTCTGTAGATGCTCAAAGTGACGAGAATGTCGCTTATATCTTCCAGTAACAAATTCGGGATCCCATTGTCGAAAGATTCAAAAGTTCTGGACCCCAACTGGAATTTTCCCTATGTTTTTTGTTATGTAAATAGTAAATGTTGAAGAAATCACTATGTAAATTGCAAATATTGAAAAAGGATATGAAAAATGTAAATAGGGTGTGAATTGTAAATGTCCTAATTATTAACCCTTATGTTTGTTTTAAATATCCTATGGTCCCTGAAGTTTTAGAAAATTCTCATGTTAGTATATCTTTAACGTTGTCGGTAAAACTTTTTAGCTTGACAAGAGGGGAGAGAGAGAGAGAGAGAGAGAGATTATAATACTAGGAATAGCATAAACAATCCATGAAGTAGGGATGGCAAAAAACCCACGACCCGCGACCCGCCCCCGCGCCCGCCCGCCCGCCCATAAGCACCGCCCGCCCGTTGGACAATAGGCGGGTTTGAAGCGTAAAAAATCTGCCAGGCGCCCCGACCCGCCCTAGAATTTTTTTTTTTTTTTTTTTTTTTTTTTTTTTGAAAAATCATAAAATATAAATATATAATACAAATTATAATTTTCACTACAAATAAATTTAAAGAAGAATCGAACCCAGGGTTGAAATTTGTAAACTACAAATCTTAACCACTACACCATAACCTCAATTTTATAATTTTTTGTTTTGTTTAGTACAAAATATATAAAAAAAAAAAATATTTTTTTTTTATTTTCAGTTTTGAAAAAAAAAAAAAAATTATTTCATGAAGGCGGTTGGCGGGTCGAAGGCCGCCCGCCCGCCCGCTTCCGCCCGCCCAATGGTGACTGGTGGTCGGCGGCGGCGGGTAAATTTTTGCGGGCGGGGCCGACCCAACTCGAACCCATTGCCATCCCTACCATGAAGTTTTTGTTTGATTAAATTATGAATAGTATTTTTTGATTTTTTTTATTTAAATGAATGTCATTTAATCTTTTTTTATTGGCCTCAACTTCAAACCTCCGCTTAATGTTGTACAATTTATAGTGCAAATCTCTTTAATGCCTATTGTCAATATGCAATTTTTGACAAAATTCATTTCACTATTTCTGTAATCCAATGAAAAGGGTGCAATCCCATGCCTCTATTACCTTAAACTATTCCATACACATCTCTATAAATATAAATTTATGTGTCTAACTGATCGTATTTATTTTTAAATTAAGTGATTCAATATTAAATCATACATTTTCTTCTATTCATGTTCATATATGTTAGAAATCTGACTTTATAGACATTTTCAAAGTATTTTCTTTTTTCTATTCGTTCATAATAAATTTTATTATTGATTAAAAATAAACAAATCGCAATTCAGAGATTAAGCACTTGTTTGATAAAACTTTTTATAAATTATAAGCAGTACATCTTATATAATTTGTGAATAAAAATTTTAGATGTTACAAAATATATGAATAAAAATAATGTATTATCAATTTATATTATGAGTTGCAGTGTAAAAGTAAGTATTATTAACATTATATAATTAGTGATGAGTACTGCTACTAAATACTAATGGATGAATCTAATGCTTTGCATAACAATCAATGAGGTTGAAACTGAAATATACTTTAATTAATTTCCCGTTGAATTTTCAAGCGTTAAGGCAGATCCCGTACGCAATCACACCTTTAATTCAAATCTGTCACAAAAAAGTAGACCACGGACTATAACGTCTTGACTCCGTCAATCTTAATGATTTAAAATACTGGATTTGCACAGATTTCTAAATGAATTAGCTTAAATTCATTAGTTTGTTAGATATTCAATTGAACTAACAATCATAAAGTGACTGGCATACCTCACCACCTACCTGAGTGAAGGACCAACACGGATTTTGGTTATAGTCCTGAGACTTGGGGGGTACTTTTGAATTGTGATATTTCGATATGGGACGCGTGTTGATATGTTTCTTTTATTAGATGGGCTTCTATTGATTCAATACAGAAAAAGAAGACCATTTTCTTTGTATTTCAATAGGTCTAAGTAGGTATGATAGGTCTTCCTGAGTGTCCATTTAATAGTAAGAATCTATTGATTGAAATAGAAAATTTTTGTTTCGAAATATAAACTTAGAAATCATTGAAATATTTCTTTTCATTGAAAAATAATAATTATTCCTATTATAATTTACTACATTAGACTCCAATGAAATTTAAAATTAAAATATTTTAATTTTAAATAGTTCGAAGTTAAACCGGTTTGATTCCTCAACTCACATACACTACATCTCTATAGATTGGCACAAGTAATCCAGCACAGAGATGACAAAAAAAACCCGCACCTGACCTGACCTGACCCGTCTTGCCCCACCCCGATTGTTAAACAGGGTGGGGACGGGGATTATGGTCTCTGTCCCGAATTTCTCGAATCTGCCTCGAATGTTTTTATTTTATTTTATTTTTATATTTTAAAATTTAAATTATATGTAAAAAATAAAAAAATATATTAAAAATTAATTAATTAATTAAACCGGGCGATAAATGAGTATTTTTCTATACTCGCCCCCACCCCCGCGCCCTGTTACCATCCCTATTCTAGCATTTCGTTGGATAAAATTAGGACCTAGGTATCTTTTGGGCTTGGATTCTAGTAATGTTTGGGGTATATCTTAATAAGCGTATTTGCGCATGTTTAATAGTGTTGAAATTATTTTTAAGTGTTTATATTATAAGTTGGTGAATGTGTGGATTGTAAATTGTAGATTCTATTACATGTGTAGATAAAAATTATGTTTGACAAGCTGAAATTATAATTTAAGCATCTCCAAGCATGTGCTAAATCCAGCAAATCCACACTCCGGTGGACCAAATTTACAAGGAAAAAGTTGGTATGACTATGGGTTTAAAGTGACCTTTTGAGAAGTAAGGTAGGTTTAGAATATTTTAAAAAATTAGGCATTTTTGGAATGCAACATATTATTTTGATTTATTTTTTTATGAAAAAATACGACAAATCTGATATTTCATAATATTACAATTTTCTCACCAAATAAGTTATCCTGAATTCATGCTTAAAGTTGTTTATTTTCTATTTTGGTGGAATATAAAGAAATCTTTTCTAATGTGCTTGTGACCCCCCATTAATTACATAATGTGCTTGTGACTCCCTGTTAATTTGTTGATTGTTATTTTGGCAAATACAGAATGAGATATTGAGATATTGTGACCTCTAAACTATTTTGTGACCCCATATTAAAAATTTAATATATAGTTAATCATGATTTATATTAATATTTGTATTCTTTTTTGTAGTTCGAACATTAAATGTGAGCCATTATTTTGTTGAAGTAAGTGTGATTTATGTTAATGTAATCATTAGAACCACACGCTTGATAATAAAGTATGACAAGAACGTCGAGTTAACATGTAGTATCTCACCAGGAGGTTACGGTGAAAACATGTTGCACAAGATTTGAATGAATACTAATTGTGACCATGATATATTATTTGCTCTCTACATGTCTAATTCGTGACTTGTATTCTATTTGTCAATCTGACGTGTATTATGAATTAAGGTTTTTTATTTTTCTTGATTGTTTGTAGTCGCGTGTGTGGAGTTATGGGCTTTTGGGAATTTGATTTTTCTTCATTTTCTGTAGACATGTGGGAGGAGAGATAAGTTTTTTTTTTTTTTTTTTTATTTCGTCTAGACTCCAGAGGTCCTTTCAACGCACATATACTGATGGACATAAGTACTAGGATTAGAAAGTTTGAGAGCTGACTGTATATTTTTTATTATTTTATGTGAAGAATTGTAAAAAAAAATTAAAGATTAAGGAGTTATTTTCATTTTAATAAGGTTAGGGACTCCAACTGCAATTTTTTCATTATAATTTTTTTTTTAATGTTAATTTATTTAAGTTATAAGCAAAGTTGTCAAAATAGTGTGTGAATTACTGAAAGATTGAGGGTAAATTTAATAAATAGCTACTAAACTAATTTGAGGTTACTACTTGCTCACTCAACTTGAAAAGGTTTCCAATTGCTCACTCAATTTTATAAATAGTTTACTATCCATCATTTATTAAGAAAACGTTAAACTGAGCGACGAAATTACCACATGGTGAATAAAAAGTTGATATGGCATAATTAAATTGTTATAATCGTCAATGTAACAAAATTGTAATTGTCAATCACGCCTTTAGATTGCTTTAAAAATATTTTTCCAACTTTGAAAAAACGCCTTTAGCTTAGAGAAACGTCTTTTAAAGCGAATTAAATGCGTGTTTGACTATTGCAATTTAGTTACGTGAATGATTTCAACAATTTAATTATGTCACTTTTGTTTTTCGTTCACAAATTTCCATCCGTTCAACCTAACGTTTTTATAATGAGTAATGGATGGTAAATTATTTGAGAAGTTAAGTGAGCAATTGAAATTTTTTTAAAGTTGAGTGGGCAAGTAGTAATCCTAAATTAGTTCGGGGCCATTTATTAAATTTACCCAAAGATTGGAGATGATAAGTGCAAATAAAATTAAATAGGGACTAAATTATTATAAAATTGAAATAATGAGGACTGTGAATGTAATTTCTCCTAAAATTTGTAGATGGTATAAATTGATTAAATTCTTCCGGATGATTGAACCGGCACGTGGCACCATACTTGCAGAAGAAATGTGAATATAAAAAGGTTGTTTGGACTTTCATAATAGAAAAGTCAGAGATGTAAATAAGTTAATTTATTTTATATATCTAATGGTTTACATTAATCGAGATATATTTATTTAAAGAGGAGAGGCTGTGACTTTTCTTTACGAAAAGTTACAAGGGAAAATTACTCGTAGGGTCTTCTGACTTTTATGTAATAATATGGCAGATAAGTTATAGTCTTAGTGCTTGATAATTTTTTTTTCTCAATTATAAATTTTAAAAAATATATAAATAAAAAGTAAATAAAAATTATAAATTCTACCGAATCATAATTGGTCATTGACACTTAAGAAAATCAAAAGAAAAAGAAACATTCCCTCTTTCTCTTTATGTTTATCTCCAAAGTTCCATCCAAAAAATTCGTTAAAGGTGTAAAAAGAATTACTTGTTTTTCATATTCATAAAATAAGTTTAAAAAAATACAAAAATGCGATAATATTTTTCCATTATATCAAAACACACTAATAGAATATTTGGATACAAACCATTATCAGAAACTAAAGGTGCTAATTAATAAAAAATAAAAAACGACAAAACATAAATAAAAATAGAGACATAAGTGGAACTAGAAACAAGTTTCTCAATGACTTTAACATATAATGCGATTATATCTAAGTTCGATAAAATCCCATACCTTTTTATTTTTAAATCAACAATATCATTTATTGATATCTAAGTTCTACAAATTTTCAAAATTGAGATAAAAAAAAAAAAAAAAAAAAATTCAACTCGAACCCAAGTGCCATCTTATGCAGAGGTTAGAAAATCCAGTACTAAATTATGGCAATAATGAGGACCCAAAATGTAATGTTTACAAAGCTAAATGACTCGGAATCAATTTGTGAACTTTCTAAATGTGAGCAAAAAATACATATATATATTAAGGTGGGCTGAGAATGGTTTTATAGATTATAAGTAGTGGATTATATAGAATGTGTAAATAAAAATTATATTTGATTAACTTATAAGTACTTATATTCAAGTACTAGATACTTCAACACAAATGTTAGTTTTGAGTAAAAGTTTGTAGAATTGCTGTCATGGGCTTAAGTTTCACTTTTGTGTTCAAATATACTTTTTGTTATCTAATTAAAATTTAAAATAGGTATGGAGGATTCGAACACCGTGATTATTTCTAATATGGAAACATTTTTCATATTGAATTTCTTGTAGGGCATTTTGAATTAGTGTCGTTCCAACTAATCGATGATTACTAGTCATTTTCTTACTAGATGTGGTCCATTACATATGTATCTAATTAATTTTTTTTTTTATCTCTTATAATTATTTAACATATTAAATATATATAATTTTTTTATATGAATTAAATAAAAATATTATTAAGGTATAAAGGAGAAGAGAAAAAGACATCTTTTTTTTTTTATCTAGTTTTTAACCAAAAAGCCAAAATTTTGATACTTTCAATGACCAAGTTTTGTTAAACCTTACTGATAAATTTTATTTAGATCTTTTTGTAATAGAAAGAAATAAATAAGCCGGTGTCTAAATCGGTTAATTGACTACTAAGTACAACATCTCTCTTTTTTGTTTCAAAAGTAAATAAATTAATTGCATTGTTCAATTAAATTGAATATCCAAGCTACAATTCTCATTATTGAACAAGTAAATTATTTGTCTAATTTTTTGAAGAGGATAAAATCGTGAAATACTTCTTGACCTCAAAAAATGATTGCCAATAGTAGCCCCGCACGTCCTCTGCCTACGTGTATATTATTTGCACAATTGGACAACCACGTCATGGATACAAGGTTACAACACCTCTCCAAGAAGGACGGTGTGGTGCGTTAACCGTATGTACTCCAGCGGTCAAGTCAGTCTGCCGATCACGACACTATAAAGAGGATAGGGTTAATATTTGAGGGTGGGAGATACACATACCGACTGAGGAACGGACTCGAGGGACTCCAAACCATTGATTTGCCAAGTAGTTTAAGTAATACTCAAGCTAATCTATGGAGATGACTTAATTGTAATGGTTCTTTTGCATGGAATTGCACTGTCAATTTCTATGAGACGTGGCCCTAGTATTATAGACATAAGTCAACTAGCCAGATTCCACCGATGTGTGACGTGTGACGTGTGACGTGTGATGCCATCATAAGAACCTATTGGCCACATCCAAAGCGTCATGTCATGGATTCAACCAAAGATCCCTTAAACCACATGTTAGGCAGCTACGATTGACAAGCCGCCTTGTCCCTTCCAGTCCCTTCATGTCCAATATGCTAAGTGTTAAACTTGCCATCTGCAGAGTATCACTGGATCGGGCTTGATCGCCTCTTCTCCTTTGGCTTCTTCTGTGGTTCTGCCTCAAATAAGTCTGTCTTGGTTGGTTGTTTGCACACGAAGGTGATGACTCACTGCAATTATTAGTAAATTTTGATTTTGACCAACCAACGTGGCATGTCACGTGGAACACTAACGTAACAATACTAGTACTTGATTTGTTGTCACTTGTTTGACAAAGTTTAAGAATTTATTTACATGTAAGTAATAATCTAAGTACAAATTAATTTATTTATTTCTTGTTCTTCGTATTAATCAAACGTGTTTGGCATTGCATGCGTATAATTTTCATTAATAAGTGGAAGGAATAGAATTTAAAACTTTATTCAGCAAGATATTGAGCCATCTCATTTAAAAGATTAAGTTATAATATAATTTTTATTTATAATTAACGTTATCCTTCTGAATTTCATTCATTTTAAAATCTACATTATGTATAATATAATTATTAAAATTTGACAGACAAAATAATCCTTTTGAATTCTTAAGTAAAATACTGGCTTCTACGATAAAAAGAAAAAGGTTAATTACACTAATTGTCCCCATTTTTTTTTTAGATCTGTAACGATTTTATCCCCATTAATTTTTTTTAGCGGATATCATCTTTATTTTTTCATTTATTCGCACAGATAGTCTCCAAATGACTATTTTGACAATTTTGTCCCTGAATTAAATAAATTCAAATGATAGGAAAAAAATACAACAGAAATATCGCAATTGGACTCATAACCTTTTCAAAAGTACAAATAAATCTTAAACCTTTTATATTGTTCAAAATAATTAAAAAACCCCACCCCAACCTCCACCTCCACCTCCACCTCCACCTCCACCTTTATAGTTTTCGTTACAATACTAGATTTATAATTGTTGGTTACATCTGCAAGTCTCAGAGTAGAAGATGATGATGATGTATTTTCCTCTCGTTGTCTCTCTTCAAAGGATTTCTTGATATCAGATAATTCCACATGCATTGCCATTATTTTTTCCTCGTACTCCTGGTTTTGTTTTGATAATTCTATGTGTAAAACCTCAACCTCTTCTCTGAGTGTATCGTTTTTTGCTTCTAAACATTGAATCTTTTTCTTGGAGCGTTCAATTTCTGAATCCTTGATTAAAATTTCATTTTCAAGAACTAGAACAATGGCGACGGATGCTCTGAGAAGCTCTGCTCCAAGAGTTCAGTTTTCAAGAGGGACTCTCGTTCACGTAATTCTTCCACAAGGCGAAGGAGCTCGGTGACGTCCGGTGGGCGGGGTTGGACCTGGGCGGAGGAGCGTGGGAAGTAAACGCCAAATGAGCATGACAAGCTGGTGCTTGATCCCTTCTACTGCTGCTTTGCTAACCTGGCGTGGATAACGTCAGTTTAGGAGATGAGTTTGACTTTGACTTTGGCTTTGGCTTTGGGTTTGCCGGCGATCTTTGAAAATGTTTTTTTGATGAAAGCGTCGAGGGTGAGGGTGAGGGTGAGGGTGAGGGTGGGGAAGATGAAGTGGGGTTTTTTTTTTGGGTAATTTGCAGCCGTCGTCCCTAACCTTTAAACTTTTGGCACTTTTACCCTAATTCTTTATTTTTTGGCACCCATATCCTCAACCTTTCTTAACTTAGTGGCTGAAGTCCCCAATCTTTGAACTTTTGGCACTTTTATCTTCATTCTTCATTTTTTTGCACCTATATCCTCAACCTTTCTTAATTTGGTGGCTGAAGTCCCCAACCTTTGGACTTTTGTATCATATTTTTAAATTTTTTAATTGAAACTTATGAAAAGTCTATTTAAAGCCAAGTTTTGTGAGTAATTTTATCTATAAATGTTGATTTATTTAAAAAAACTTATTTTTACAAATTTTATGACATTTTCTTCATTTTTTTGCACCCATATTTTCATTCTTTATTTTTTTGCACCCATATCCTCAAATTGAGCATCAATCAAAATATAGTTTTTTAAATAAAACTATTTATCTGAATAATACAATATTTAGAAAACAGGACTGGTCATCGATCCAAAAAAGATAACGGGTCAAATGTCAAAAGGTTGAACCAGGTAGAAGCAAAGTCGACCAGGTTTCAATTAAAATTCATTTTTTTGCACCCATATCATCATTCTTCATTTTTTTGCACCCATATCTCCAAATGGAGTATTAATCAAAATATAGTTATCTAAATAAAAATATTTATCTGAATAATACAATATTCAGAAAACAACACTGGCCATCGATCCGAAAAAATAACAGGTCAAGAGTCAAAAGGTCGAACCGAGTCGAACCAAGGTCGACCCGGTTTCAATTAAAAAATTAAAAATTAATCTAAAAATCTCATAAAATTTTTAAAAATAATTTTTTTAAAATAAACCAACATTTATAGACAAGATTACTCACAAAACTTGACTTTAAATAGACCTTTCATAAGTTTTAATTAAAAAATTAAAAAATATAATACAAAAATCCAAAGGTTGGAGACTTCAGCCACCAAATTAAGAAATGTTAAAGATATGTGTGAAAAAAAATGAAGAATGAGGATAAAAGTGTCAAACGTTCAAAGGTTGGGAACTTCAGCCACTAAATTAAGAAAAGTTGAAGATATGGGTGCCAAAAAATAAAGAATGAGGACAAAAGTACCAAACGTTCAAAGGTTGGAGACTTTAGCCACAAAAATAAGAAAAGTTGAGGATATGGGTGCCAAAAAATAAAGAATGGGGATAAAAGTGCCAAAAGTTCAAAGGTTGGAGACGGTGGCTGCAAATTACCCTTTTTTTAAAAAATATTTTGAATAATATAAAAGGTTTATAATTTATTTGTACTTTTGAAAAGGTTAATGGTCTAATTGAAATTTTTTTATTTTATTTTATTTTATTTTATTTGAATTTATTTAAATCAGAAGCAAAATTCTCAAATAATTGTCAAAATAGTTATTTGGGGACTATCTGTGCGAATAAATAAAAAGATAAAGATGATATCTGCTAAAAAAATTAAATATAGATAAAATTGTTATAAATTTGAAAGAATGGGACCATTAGTATAATTAACCCAAAAGAAAAAGAAAAAAAGGAATGTCATTTTTCATTTTGACTAATGAATACAAACATAAAAAAGTGCAAAATAAGAGTCCAAAAATGCGTAATAGTCCTGGAAGAAACAAAAGTGCATATAAAAAAGAGAAGCCAAAAGGACACGAGGCGTGAACCCCCAAGCTTCAAAATTGTGCATTTTTTGCTAAAAATTGTGAATTCAATTTAGGTATCAAAAGAATATAGCAGATTGTTTGTTAAATTGCAAGGCCCGAGGAATCGGCATGGAAGAATTGCAAATATCTCCGGCCGATTCGCGGGGGAGTCCGGGGAAGGAACAACAGGCTGCCGGAGTTGGTATTCTTCTCCAGATCATGATGCTTGTTCTCTCCTTTGTACTCGGCCACGTCCTTCGCCGTCACCGGTTCTATTACCTCCCCGAAGCCAGTGCTTCTCTTTTGATAGGTAATTTATTTCATTTACATCAGTTGAATATCACTCATTTTCAGTTTCAATTTGATTGCGCTATTGCATTTTACTGTAATCTGATTCGTATATGTGGATGCAGGTTTGATTGTGGGCGGGCTGGCTAATATCTCCAATACAGAAACTAGTATTAGGTATTTTTATTGTGTTAATCACTTTATTGATCCTTTTTCTTTCTTTCTTTCTTTCTTTTTTAATGAAAACTATTTTTGAGTTCGACGTGTAATGTGACCCTCTATAATTTATTTTTGGTTGGGCAGGGCATGGTTCAACTTCCACGAGGAATTTTTCTTGTTGTTTTTGTTGCCACCGATAATATTATATCCTTGTGCCAATGATTTTTCTTCTTCTTCTTTTATTTATTTATTTAATTTCTTACTGATTGACAAGAAGAAGCTTGTTCCTTGACGTTTTTTGTGCTTACTCAGTCAGGATTCAGTCTACAACCTGTAAGTTGCCTCTATCTTTGGACTTTAATTCAGGCTCCATTTTTGGATTGTGGATATAGAAGGTGATACAGGAAAGAAGATGTGCAGTAGGCTGACTTTATTGCACACTATTGGCCTGACTACAATGAAACATACATCCTAGCAAATAGCAATTTTAATCAAATTATAGGAAACAAATGACAAAATAATTTACTTTGCAATGGGACATGAGTATGGTGGGTAAAGCAAAATTGCACAATTTAGAGAGCAAGATTGTGTGTTAAAGCTAGAGTAGTGCTATGGTGGGTTGCTCCATGGTACTAGGATATTGTTAGAGCTAGAATAAGCATATGATGAACTAATACTTAACTACTGTAAGTAAGTGTGAGTAGTGCTGCTATCAAGCAAGTAGAGAATGTCAATAGTCCAGATAGAAAGTTCAAGAGCATTTTATTTAGTCTTCTTTCCTTACTCTGCAACCCCTTAAGACAAAGCTCACTGTTCACAAAAGCCTATTCATTTTCTTCTTTTAAGATCCAAACAGGGACCTAATATGAGCTTCAATACTATCGTTTTCATTGTTCTAGATAATTTTCCCTGTCTAACATGATCATTATGGATGCAATTTGCAGAAACCATTCTTTTCAAACTTTGGCGCCATTATCACTTTTGCAATTCTGGGAACTTTTATTGCTTCTGTTGTCACTGGCATTTTGGTGTGAGTATCATTCCTGATCACGCTTTTCAAGTCTTCTTTTATGTCTTACACTGTCGTAGATTTTTTGGAAATACGTATGTCCTAACTGGCATGTTTCCGTTATGATTTTAACTACTCTCCTTGCAGTTACCTTGGTGGCATGATGTATCTCATGTACAAACTTCCATTTGTCGAATGTCTGATGTTTGGTGCTCTCATATCAGCTACTGATCCTGTCACTGTTTTGTCTATATTTCAGGTGATCTATGCTAGATATTAATGTAGTATGTAATATTTTCTTGAACATCAGTTTGCCATTTTATTTATTAAAAATCAATTTTGTAATCATGCAGAAACAATTTATGTGATGAGAAACGAAGTAAATTTAAATCCATGCAAAACACTATATTTGTCATGTGAAATTTCATTAGCTGTTATGATCAGTCTAAACTGTTTTTTAGCGACCAAATTTTTTAATCTAAAATGACTTCCATGCATATACATGTGATTGTTAACTAGATGATGCTCATTACACTATTTCTTCGCACAGTCTCTCTTGGCTTCTAATTTGTGGTGGAATTGCATTTTCCTTGTCATGTTTACATTATTTTATGAAGTTGTGATAGTGTAGTTTTTTCTGGAAGGAGAATTGAATTATTATTTACTGAGTAGTGACAGGCTTTTAACATCGAGATTGATTATATGTTAATTTTATTATAGAAATGGACATCAGTTTTCTGATGTTTCATAATACTTCATTTTAGGTGAACAAGAAGGTCCTTGGATTTATCTAAATACAACTTGCTTCACTTGGTTAACTAGAACTTTCTCTCGTTATTTGTGTTGACTCTAAGTTGAGCTGTCATTGTTATCAATAATTGAAAATGGGCAATTTTGGGGGTAGATGACTCATCCAAAATTGAAATGTATTTAGGTTTCATTGTCAGCCGTCCTAAATACTCCTAAGTTCAGGAGTTGCGCTATTCTATATGAGATTGGAAGTCTTCTAGTTCCACTATTGTAAAAATTTCAAGAAGCTGAAGTTATTCTCGATCTTGCTGTGTTGGAGCATCTGTACATTTAGCAACACTTTCACAGCTTTGAAAGAGTTAATTTGCTCTTGTTCGTAGCAGCTTGAAACTACTCCATTTATTACCGTTTTGGAATTATAAGTGCCTAGGACAATTCTTTCACTTGCATTGCAACAGATGTTAGTTGGAACTTAGGAATCTATGTTCTATGTCCATGCGAAAGATTGATTGACATGCACAGGAAGTGGACAGAAGGGCTCAACTGTGGCAAAATCACCCATACAATCAGCCAAAAAAAAGTTCCAAAAAAGACTAACTGATCTCCTCCCACGCAAAGCTTCTCTGCTCAGCTTGTGTACTTCCACCCTTGATCGTATCGGGCTTGTACGAGCTTGCCGGACCTGTCCTATAGTATTCCTCAATGACCGATTAGCCGATATGAGTTTGATAAGAGAAAGAGTGCTTAAAGGTCCAACAAGATTCTAGTAGCTAGTGGATTATAGAGCTAGAGTTTATAGTCTTTGTTATATCATAAATCAAATAGGGCGCGACGGGAAGAGCTAAACATCGAACGAACAATCTCCTTCGGACCCTTGACATTTCATGGCCTTACTTAACCATCTCTAGGAAGACCAGTATGATGCATGCGAAATGCTGCTTCCGGGCTAATAAATCGATTAGTTTTTTCATTTCCTTAGGTAGCCAGCGACTTACAGTTATTCTTAAACTTCCGTGCTTGGTGGAGAAGAAGCGCGCTGCAGGAGTTTCTCCATATGGAGCTGTGGCCACACCCTGGATATGAGCATTACAGCCTTCAATCTATGAAAAAAGAGAACATAGGACTTGTACCTGCGGTCCAGAGTCCTTATAGTAAATAGAAAAACAAAAAACTTTCAAGATTATGTGGTCTGGGTTTGGGAAGTCATTTTTTACCATCAGATGGTGGTCTGGACCCAGTCCAAGCCATGGCTATCTCTGTTAACGCTGATTAAATTAATGATCTTTTATTAAAATTCAAGAATATTTCTGGTCTTATCCAAGACCAAGGATGTACAACTTTTTCACTCCAATTGATTTAACTAGTACCTTGCATCATAGAATAATCTCCAATGACTTGTACTTGCTATGGAATTTTGTAGGAGCTTGGTACAGACGTGAATCTTTATGCTTTGGTCTTCGGGGAATCTGTTTTAAATGATGCAGTAAGTTTCTACTGGTTTTGATTACTGATTTTTCTCTTTATCACAAGGACGGCTTTTGCATAAAACTGGACCAATTCATTGGGTAAATATTATTTATTGATTTCTGTCTATTTCTTGTATGTTTCACTGTTGGAAGATGGCAATTTCCTTGTACAGGTATGTCAAATTGCAGTTATCCATCACTAATGAGAATAAGATGCAGTTGCAATCATTATCACGCTGCTGAATTTTTTGTAGGACAATGTCATTGGTGAGGAGCAATATGTCCTCTGGACAAAATTTCTTCATGATCATTGTCAGATTTCTTGAGACCTTTGTTGGCTCACTGTCAGCAGGTTTGTACTAACTAGCTTATGAGAAACATGAAGTAGCCTCTATCTCACTTTTGTTGATGGTGATTGAAAACTTTATGATTTTCATTTGTTTTCGTTGATATAAAATCATCTGGTCTTTGTCAACTTTCCATTTGTTATAGTCAAGTTTAAGGCTCTTTTCTTTCCAATCCCCCGAGTTTCCATTGTTTTGAATTTGTGGCTTAATAGTCTTTATTCTCTCTCTCTTTCTTTCATTCACTATTTTTGGGCGGTTGGGATGATGAATAGAAGATATGAAGAGCAACATTTTAAAGCTTGATTGTTCAAGAAAGGAAGTCTTCCATTTCTTAGGAAAAAGTTATTGGCTAACCCGAGCAAAAAAATTCAAACTGATTTAGGGAGGTGTCTTCAATTTAGATTTGAATAGATTTTAAAAATCCATGTAAATTTTGGTGTCTCCAACTCAGATATTAATAGATTCAATTGAAATTTAGGTGTCCTCAATTACTAGTGGATTTCTAAAGATTTCATTAATTAAAAGATTTAAATAGATTTGCATGGATTTCAAGCTCATAAATATGAATACCAAATTCTTTAGGAATTTTATCTCCACCCTTCAAAACTTCAATCCAACTCCTCTTATGCATCTCTTCCTCTCGCCTCTCTCCTCTTTCTCCAATTTGTGCCACAAGTTTTTGTAGTAAATTCTTGTTCTTAATTTTTAATATATATTAGTATGAAAGTTTATTGAATTTTTTATTTTAATATGAATAATCTATTAGTAAATATTCATTAGATAATTAGTTTATTACCATATAGGACAATTAGATATATGACTATAAAATCAGTATAGCACTAAATATTTTTTTTTTAACTTAAAAAGATTTACTCGTCAACTGCAACACATGTAAATTATCTTTTTAAGCCATATAATAACTTTTTATATAAAATGGTTAAGCAATTGATTTTGAAAGAGAATGAATCCTAAATATCCATTATCCAGTCTCGGATATGAAAGAGAAAATTTTGTAAAAAAATATAAGTAGAAAGAAAGTAAAAATTAAAACTTTATTTCAATTTCAAGAAGCCTTACTCTTTAATCAATTTTTTTAAATTCAAAATTGAGAAAATTGATAATAGTAATGTGAATCTCCTTAAACAATAGATCTAATTGCACTTCGAGCTTAGAGACGACGGATGACGTATTTATTAGTTTATTGACTTTATTCCTTAGTAGTTTAGCTGATACAGCTGTCAAATTGGTATACTTCCCAATCTATCACATTCTTCACCTTTTTTACTGAAAAGAGTTTTTACTTCTTTTTATTTGAAGAATTTCTCTCTTTTCAAAATTCTAATCAAAATATTTGTTTATGTAGGACAGACACTTAAATATTTAGAATAAAAACAATGTAAAATTACTATTTTTAATAAAAAGACCACAAATCCATAAAAATTCATAGAAATCCATAAGAATATATTGAAATTTATAATATAAAATTACGTTGAAATCTTATAAATTCTGTGAAATTCTATTCAAATTCATGAAATCCATTCAAATTCATAAATATTAACAAATCTTATAAAATCTGAGTTGGGGACACCCTTCTTAGTGGAGTTATACCTGGCTAAATTTCAACAATTCACTGACTGCTCATTGCTCTGGAAAGACATGAATTCATGATTCAGGAAGGAGAATCATAGAATATTCGGACTTGTTTTCAGAATTCTTGTAGCATGTCCCACCTGTGATTCGACGTTCTTGTTGATAGAAGCTGTTTGTTGAACTCCATGGTTTGCTTAAAGATATAATGGTGTCACTTGTAATTTGTTTCAGGAAACAGGGAAGAAAAAAAATTATTTATTTGAATTTTATATTGATGAAACCTAAATAATGGTACAGTGAAGCAACGCTAAAGTCTTTTGCTTGCTAACTTAATGTGTCTTGCTACAGCTGATCTCGGCAATTTCTGGTTCAATTCATTTGTATAATTTTAAATATCTATTTTGCTGTGTGTATAATTTCGAGAGAAAATATTCAAGGCCACTAATTATAAATTTTTTATAAATCTACAGGGGTCGGAGTTGGATTTACATCTGCTTTGATATCCTTTTGAATTGCTTTATTCTTCCTGAGTTATGGCTTGCACTAAATTATTTTTAGCTCAGCCCACTTGGTTAATCCTGAACTCCCAGAACCTTTTCAAGTATGCTGGCTTGGATATTGACAAGTAAACACATATTCTTTATCTAGTTATTTTACCAATTTGTGACTAATCTATATCAAATACTTACTGTAATTCTTTACTCTGTACAGTCTTCAGAACTTGGAATGCTGTCTGTTTGTCCTTTTTCCATATTTCTCGTAAGATGCTTCTGGGCTATTCTATTTTGTTTTATGCACTCAATTCTGCCCTTTTGCACTGACTTTGTTTCTTCATTTTCAATTTTCATTTAGATATATGTTAGCAGAAGGGATTGGTCTCTCCGGTATTGTATCCATATTGTTCACTGGAATAGTAAGTGAATTATGACTTTTCCCTGGTACTCATCTTTCATTTGATAATTTATTGTGATGTGATGGGTAATTTATGAGTCAGGTCATGAAGCACTATTCATATTCAAATTTGTCAGACAATTCTCAAAAATTTGTGTCTTCATTTTTCCATCTGATATCGTCATTGGCTGAGACTTTTGTGTAAGGAATCATCTTGCTTTAATTGTTGGACCATTTCATCTGTATCTTCACCTACACTGATCTTTCATTCTCTTTATTATGCAGATTTATATACATGGGATTCGATATTGCCATGGAACAGCATAGCTGGTCCCATGTTGGATTTATCTTTTTCTCAATCGTATCCTTGAGTTATTATACATATAATGGATTCAGTTTTGCTTGATATACTGAAATTAACCATTAGTGTTTCTTAACTTGCTCCACCATTACCTTAGTTGTTCATTGTAATTGCTAGGTATGTATTTTCTGCCTAATCCTATTGCTGATATTAATGACCGTGTGAAATTGTTATCGATTTTGTTCGATTGTTAACAGATGTGGCTGACAAAGTTTTAAAATGATTATGCATGAATCTAATACCTTTATATGTTTGTTTTTTGAAGAGCTGCAAATGTGTTTTCTTGTGGCTACTTGGTGAATATGTTTCGGCCTGCGCATCGTCAAATACCACCGAAACATCAGAAAGCACTTTGGTACAGTGGTCAGTGGATAAGAAACTTTTAATTCTTTGATCAGCATTCCCTTGCGTCCTTCCCCAAAACACCCAAACACGCGCGCTGCTTAATGTTCAAACTCATGTATGACATCCATGATTAGGACTTCGAGGGGCTATGGCTTTTGCTCTTGCACTGCAATCAGTTCATGATCTTCCAGAAGGGCATGGTCAGACTATCTTCACTGCCACCACTGCAATAGTTGTTTTGACGGTAGGTAAAATATTTGTTCTATATCAACTACAAATTTGGGAGGACCTATAAATGAAAAACATGCATTCAAGAGCATTACATATTGATTTGAAAAGTATTTTACAATTTGCTGATTCAGGACACCATGGAAAATGTCTGTTGACAAATCCAATGGTCTTGCAATTTTTATCCAAGTTCCTGAAGGATTGCAATTTTCTAAGAACACAATTGGGCTTTGTGATAGTTCTATCCACTTTGCTAAGGAACTTAGCCTTGTAAATTATGTTTCTGCGTTGGTTTCTTCTATTAGATTCTGGGTTTCAATGCCCCTGTTCATGGAGACCTAAAGTCGTGCCTTCTGGTTTTCTTATATTTGTCATTACTGGTTCATTTCACAGATAATAAATGCATATACCTTGATAGTCACTTAGGTGATTCAGTATGAATGTCATTTTAAGGCTTTAACTATTAAAAGGTAAATGCTTAGGATCGCACCAGGGGCAATTGCTAAGAGAAAATGTATATTAATTTCTTACTCGACTTATGTATTAGTTATTGCAGAGAGAAATTTGATGATTATGTGGTGCTATTTTACCTACATATTTCTTTGTCTAACAGCCAGTATATTCAAGACAATTACATATTGACAAAAAACAAAAGACCAGGGCTAAGTTGCTACCAAGACCCATAGTAGAATATATGAACGGTCTAAGCTTAACAACTTGGGTCTGGTCACATAACAACAATTTTCTCTCTTCATTTCTCGAAACTATGTCGCTGCTTCATCATGTGTACATTAATCTGCAGAGAGTATTTTTACACACTAAGAAACTAGAGTGGGGTTGACTTGAGATGTTTCTTAAGAAGCTCCCTTCTTAAAATCTAAGTTCACTTAGATGTTTGACATTTCTGGCCTTGTGGGCACTTTGCAGGTCTTGCTGATAGGAGGATCAACAGGTACCATGTTAGAAGCTTTACAAGTTGTGGGTGATGGTCATGAGGAATCATTGAGTGAAGTAAGTTCCTTAGTAGATAATTTAATAGCTCACATGCCTGCATACTGGTGATCATACATTGGTGAATCAGTTAATATAATTTACTACTTTCTATATAGTTTGTGTGGGCCCTACCTAACTAACAACAGAAAAGATGAACATTATCCTTGATCTCTTGGAAAATAATTTTACTTGGTTGAAGTGATCTGTCAAAAATTATTATTCGTAATTTGACAAATCAAATTGTTTTCTTTCCTGGTTCCAGAGGTTTGATGGGAACAATGGCTATGTAGCTCCTTCTTATGAAGAAGAATCGTCATCTGGGAACAGATTCAAGATGAAACTTAAAGAGTTTCACAAAAGGTACCATAACTGTTGTCTGTTGTTGGACTCTTACTTAAATTCATTTTTAACTTGTTCCTTAATAAAAAGTTCTGGGTTCTTTCATGCAGCACCACGTCATTTACAGCACTAGATAGGAACTACCTCACTCCGTTCTTTACAACTCAAAGTGGAGAGGACGAAGAGCATGGTAAGATATTGCATGGACCATAGCTGTCTTAGTTGATGTGCTACAAAAATCAAATCCATGATATGACTAATCATCAACAAATATGGGCATCTGATTATCAAAGAACTTGTGCCCTCACAGCAGGCGGCAAGTGATCTATTTGCTTGATGATTAGCCTCCAATTGCATACAATTTAATTTAGCGTGTCATGGCATCTGGACTATATTCATATGAGCAGGTGTCTATTGGTTATATTTTTCTAGCAAATCATAGACCACCTTGTATTTTCATAAAGAACTGCTCTTTTCATCAAAGACTCGTTTGATGCTTTTGCAGATGAGCTTTTTCACGACCCTGGAAGAGGGAATTTTTGAGACCATGGCTAAACTCCCAACTAATGATTGATTGGATTTACTTGTACTTGTAAGGTGGAATCAAGTCGTGGAAAAAATGTTCGACTGGCATATGAAGTTGGAGATAGCGACCAATTTCCCATAAAATGTGAACATCATTGTCTTTAGGAGTATACCTCTATACGATTGTAGGCTCTATGATTCAGTATAGAAACAGTAGGTCAAAATAGGATTGAACATGGTTCATTGGATCTATTTCAATCAGAACAACCTAGTTTCTGTACATGATATGTGAAGTGCTCGGTACTGGCATAAGGAGATTTATCAAGTGGTTGTACATGTTCAATATGTTATATCATGCCCTGATTTTGCTTCATGTTTAAATTTCTTCATTTATGTGCCAATAAACTATTCTCATTGTTTTGTCTTTAGTCTTTAAACGTTTGCATTAAGGCCTGCAAGCTAGTGTCGAATGAATTCCTAATTATTAATTTATTCCTATAAATATAGGGGAGTAAAATGCTAGAAAAGTTTCCACGACATGAAATAAGTATAATTTGTGCCTTGTTATTTTTTAGCTAATTTATAAATTAATTGCTCTTAATTGAGAACTAGTGCGACAGTGAAACAATTCTATTATTTCTTACTAGTCTTCAGAGGCAAATAGCGAGACTAGTTATTTTTTTTTTTTTTTTTTTTTTTTTTTGGGGGGACATAACCTGAAATCGGTTGAATGGATTAGCATCTAATCAGATCGATTAGTTAAATCTGATTTCAATGAAGTTATAGTCAAATATCAGCAATTTTGAATCAATAATTGGTCCATTGTTGATCCTATTCTTGAAATTTCATAGTAGAACCAAGAATTGAATCGTTTTTTTTTCTTAAATAATTATAAAATTATTAATATCTAGATACAATGCACCTCTCGCGTATATATATCTGAATTAAGAAATTTAACTAAATCGCACTAGGTCGACATCTAATATTTCAAAGTTTATTTTAAGTCAAATTCAAGATATTTCCATTTACATTGAAGTAAAATCCAAGATTTTATGAGAATGCCTTTCTCCATTCGAAATTTTAATTTTTAAATACTTTTCTTTTTGATAGGAAAGGTAATAATCATATTAATATTCACATTTAAAAGCAGTAGATCCAAATTAACCCGGTGTAAATCTCAAGTCTTACACACCACCACTTTCCACCCAAGAAAAAGATCCGTTACCCGTCCAATCCATTTATATATCTAAAACGCATAACGGCTAGTTTTTCAACCTTTTCTTTATTTCACTTTCTTTACACGAAACCCCGCTGCCCCCTTTTCAATACTCGCCGTCGGCATTCGAATTCGGTCGCTACAATTTTTTTTATCATTAATCTTTGTCGGCGTTGGATTAATCTGCGATTTGAAATCCGACGAAGTTGTAGAGAAATGACGGAATCGACGGGCGGAAGCGCAGCCGATGCATCGGCGGAAGTTGGAGTTCCACCACTACCCCAACGGCGGCCGAGGGTGCGGGAAGTCAGTTCACGATTCATGTCGCCTTTGGTTCAATCCAACGCAACCCCATTTCCGACACCTTCCGAAAATCCGCGATCAAAATCCGTCCACCGCAGGCAATCATCACGCGATGAGAATCATGTACCGGAAACCACTCGTAGCTTAGACACCCCGCTCATTCCACACCATACGGTATCATACAATAAATCGTTGGCAACAAATAGTGTAGCTACTGTACAAAAGAAACAGCAGCAGCAGCAGCGGTTGAGGCATTTTAAAGAAAATGGTGATCAAAATCAACAGCAGCAGGCGGCTTCAAGTGTCAGGCTTTCTTCAAGGCCGGACACGCCGGTTGCAATTGCTACCGATCGTTTTGTCCCGTCACGGTATAGGCAAACTCCCCATAGTGTTAATCGTGGCAATCAGATGAATAGTAGTAGTAATGGATGCTCGGCTGTTACGGCCGCCACTAGGCTATTGCAAGAAGCGACTTCTGGTAGCAACAATTACAGAGAAACTGTGGACAAAAAGCTTTCTAGAATTTCCACATCTAGATATGATGATTCGGATTCTTGCAGTACTGCTAGTAGTCAGGGTAGTTCTTCGTGTCCCAATACTCCTCTTTTTTTGCAGACTACCAAGGTTCGGAGTCTTCCTGAGGCGCGCTCTTCCGTACCAGATGTGGATAAATGGCTTGCTGAGAGGAGTTCTAACAATGCTGGTAAAGTCACTAGTGATTGTGCTCGTTCACTGAATTTTTCCTCTTCTGTAAAAATGGGCGGAAGTCTTTGCCTGCCCCCACACCCATCGTCGTGTGTGAGACTGGGAGTGGACGCAAGGAAAGGAAGGAAGGTCTCTAATCATCAAGAAGATGTGCATTCTCTCAAGATGCTTTACAACCATTATCTGCAGTGGAGATTCGCGAATGCAAAATCAGAGGCAACTGTTAATGCTCAAAAAAGGGAAGCTGAGGTTTGTTTCCATTCTTTAAAATTTGTATTGTAGTTCTGATATTCCCTCATTTTTTAGTCCTACAATCCATATTTTCCCTTCTTCAAAATGTCACTGTAATTTGCATTACATTATGGAAATGGATAGAGGACTTGCTCCTTTTATTAGTCTAATATCAATCATGTTTTTTCATTTACGTGCAGATAAAACTTTACTCTCTGGGAAGCAAGATATCCGATTTACGTGATGATGTGAAAAAGAAGCGCAGTGAACTTGGGATACTGCAAGGAATTAAGACTTTATCCATGATTGTTGAAGCTCAAGTAAGGCTTGATCACGCTTTGAGACTATTGCTTATGTTGTGACTTTGATGTCAAAAGGCTCATGAAATTTGTCTGTTCACGGTTGCATTTAATGTAATGAATTATTTTATACATTCACGTTTCTATTCTAGACGGAAATCATGAAGCAAAAGAAACAGATATTTACTTTTAAGAGCTTTCCTTGACGTACTACTAAATTCTAGATCATCTTTTAATTATATGTATAAACACTGCAGAAATTGTAGTTGGAAAGACCTTCTCACAATACCTTAACGAGCCACGTCATTCTCATTTGGACAATGGTTTGTTAGTCATTCATCAATTCATTATCACAGGTGTCAAATAACATGATTGACATTCCTTTTGATTTAGTCCATTATTTTGACGCTGTTTCCACTGATAATTAGACATTACAGTTATCTTCTCCTTTATTATATCGTTGACACTCGTTTTCTGAAAAACAAGTGGCCTTATATTAAGAAGATACATGAAATGGCCAGAAAACTATAAGAAAAAACAGCGAAGTCATTTTTGTTGCATTTGTTATCTTCTTAATGGTTTTTACACCTATAAAAGATCAAGTTCAGTTGATTGGAGAACCTTACGTTGCTCACACGATCTTATTCTTTTGGCTGTGGTGCTCACGTACTTTGGTGGTCATATATTAGATGCCATATCTGGATGCGTGGTCTGCTTTGGAAGAGGAGTACTCAACTTCTTTGTCAGGCATATCAAATGCTTTGCACAATTCCTCTCTAAGAGTTCCAGTCAGTGGGGAAGTCCAGGTGAGATTTATTCTGCTAACTAAAATCAAGTTAACTAAAATTGCATAGATTTCCATCCATATTTGTTACCTTCATGTAAGGAACTGTGAAACCTTTTCCAGGTTGAAGTGAAAGACTTACAGGAGGCTTTGAACTCAGCTGTAAAGGTGATGGAATTGATAGGTTCCCATGTCCAGAGATTTATCCCAAAGGTGAGACAAAATGCTAGGCATTCATCCCCAAAAGTAATGTGCTATATGTTGAAAACGCACAATAGAATGCCGTAAATGTGGAGGAAATCACACTGTATAAAATATTTTCGAATTCTTTTTCTATTTATAAATGATATAAATGCGTGCTCTGCTAAAATGCACATCTCCAACGCAGGCTGAAGAAGTGGATACCTCAATTTCTGAACTAGCTCGGGTGGTTAGTGGAGAAAAGGCCCTTATTGAGGAATGTGGGGACTTACTATCCAAGGAATATACAGCACAGGTTTGTCTATCTATGATTTAACATATAGCATATTAGGAAACTTCATGCTCTCTTTATAGTTTAAAACAAATATCGTTTACTCTGTCTTGATTTTGTTTCTTTCTCTTTCATTTAGCATCCTTCAACAATTGTTTGTTCATTTTACCTCTTTGAAATCTAAGTTCTTACTGAAAATATAACTCAATTGATGAAGATAACGTCAAAGGAAAACGAAGTTAGAGGGGAACTTCTGCAGAATGTTATGATCACCGTCTCACAAATATATGACCTTTAAATTATTGATCAATGTTTTCAGGTGAAAGAGAGCAGCCTAAGGGGGGCTCTGATACAATTACACCGGAGTAAAAACTGTGAAGTGCAGCAAGAGTGAAAAATAGAGGAATTCAAACTCATTGAGCTCTTAGCATCAAGAATTCCTAATTGAGTTTTTTCTTTTTCCTCTTCTTATTATGTCCCCAAAGGTGTGAGGATTGATACATATTCTTTTACTAATGGAAGAAATAAATGATTTTCTTATACCATTTATCCTACCATGTCTTTTGGGTTCCCTTGATTCTGCACAAAGTTCTGCTAGCAAAGCAACTGATTGGATACAATTTAGCATATTGGTATGCACATTTCTTTTATGAGCAATTTTTTTTTATCAGAAATTGCAACAAACGGGGACGCAGGCTATTTAAATTTATGTAATGGATATACGAATGAAATTTCCTTTCGTTGTCTAAAATGCGCGAGATCTGAGCAAGTTACTGCTATACAGGCCGAAATCCGAATTCTTTATTTTAATAAATAGATAATATTGCACATAAAGTCTTCATTCTACACTCGAACGCACATTTATGTTTTTATTCATTTTTCTTCAAAATTGGATCTTTAAACTTCAATTTTCTTGGCACTTAATTCTCTACTGATGAATTCGGCCAATTTTATTTTCTAAATAGATGTGACGACTTGGTTTCAAGATGTTTTATTTTATTTTAAACTACACATTTACCCTATTGTGAAGTTGGATTCGAGGCAACACTAATGCTGTTTAGTTCGTCATACCGATTGTGTTTAAAATTGATTTTTCTAGAAAGTAAATTTATTGTTAGGGGAAAAAAAACAACTTTGAAAATCATGTTTAACTAAATAAATAACTTAAAAGTAAGTTTGATAACATTCAAACACATCCAAAAATTTAACTTAAATATCGGAATGTGGTCACATCTGCCCTTCTACTTCGTAGGCAACCACCGCACCCTGTGTAAAATGAATAGGAAGTGTGGGTCGCTCTCACTAATATAATGATAAAAAAAAGATGGGGCAATGCATGGCTCAAATACAGACCTCAAATATTAGTGATCCATTCTTGCTTAGCTCAGTCAATCTCTCCACATGATGCAATAAAATGTTTTTCTTTTCTTCCTCCGTTTTCTTGTGAAGAAAAAACGCGTTTTCTGTAACGAAATTTGAACTAGAATTGATGTAGTAAGTTTTACACCGTCAACCTACTGCAACTTTCTTCCCTCACGGGTACATTTTGATATCCTTCTGGTGGAAGGTTAATATTGCAGAATGTGATGCCATACGGGGGTGGTACACGGGCTGAAGAATGTGATGCCACCGAGGAAACAATCTAAAAATAACTTTGTACGATAAAAATTTACATCGTCAAAAGTGATATTTATTGTAGTGTGTCTTTTTTTTTTTATCCCTGAATGCATTCATATTGTTAAATATTGTAGCACTTTTGTCAGAAGTTGATTGTGGCACTTGTTGCTTCACGCCCCTTGTTGTGACATAAACTAGCTTCGTGACTACAGGCAATGGCGAAGGCAGGGGGGCCTGGGGAGACCAAGACCCCGACCCCGACCCCCAACTTTTGAGATCTTTTTTTTTATTTTTAATATGTAATTTAACTTTGTCCTAATATTAATTTAATGGATGCCAATTAGATTTATTGACCCAATATCAATTTAATGTTTGGCAATTGGATCCATTTGTCTAGTAAAATTAAGTGATAATTTTTTACATACTTGATTTTCTATTAAAATCCCACAATTACTTTTTAACATCTTAAACTTCAAAAATAACAAAATGTAACAAATGTAACACACATTTTTATAAGAAATATAACAAACGTAACAAATGTAACAATAAGTATTATAAAAATAAAAACAGTATTTTTTATAATAAAAAAGTTAGATAGTATTTTCTAAATTATTTTATATTTTGTGGTGTATAGTGAAACTATCCCTAAAATTAATAATACAAAATTACAAATGATTGGCTCATTCCTCAATTTTAGTACACGTTCATTTATCTGAAATCTGAATCTCACATTTCTCCTCCCTATTTTTTACATTGAGTAAAGTAGAAGTCAAATTACGACATTCCAATATCTACAAATTTTTTCCAAATCACTCATCAATCACCCAATTTTAATTTTTCTCAAATTTTTAAATCCGATACCTAAATTGTACCATAAAATCTTTAATTGCTAGACTACTAAAAAAATCAAGACGACGTACAAGACGTAAAAGCATGGGATAAATTTCATGCTCGAAACTCCATTAGTAAAATCTTTAAGGTAAAGTGAATACTAAATAAGTCGTTTTTTGATAAATTAATTAATAAAGACACTTTGCTTGTGAATGCATATCATGTTCAATTGATTTTTCTTCTTTTCTTTTGAACGTGAGTGATATTTTATTTTATTTGTGTACCGGATCCTCCTATTTTGGAGGATAATTTTGTCGAAGGCAATGAACAAGAAGAGTTTGATATTTGTTTCTTTTGTGGTCTTATTTTAGAGATTGTAAATTAGTAGTCTAAGTTTTTTGCTAAGAAGAAAAACTAACATATTGATGCCAAACAAGTCAAATAATGGTGTGAGTGAGTTTGTTTACTTGTTTGTGTATAGTATAATGTATAAATAAAATAAAATATGAGAACTCGTAAGCAACGTTTTTTTTAAAAAAAATTCATCATTATTATATTGAGTGAGTTTAAAATTTTACTTGTTTGATATAGTATAATGTATAAATAAAATAAAATATCGGAAATACTCAAGAAACAACGCTTTTTTTTACGATGTGAAAAAAAATTCATCATTATTATATTGTTTGCACGTTAATTTCGGACTCTCCAATTTAAAATTCTCTAGCTCCGCCACTGCCTACAGGTTTAGATGCCGATGTGCACATATGGATTGATTGTATTCCTATTGCAATTTCCCCTGCATTTCACGTGACTTATCTTTATAAAATTTTAGCTTCTGGTTCAAAAAAAATATTGCTCAAGTGAATCTTGCTATGCCTGAACCAGTGAATCCTTTACGATGTGAAAGAATGAAATGGGTCCCTAATTTAGACATTGTGGAGGACAAATCACTGGGGTTTTCGTCTTGGGTAAGGCATGTAAAGAGAACCTCACAAGTCAATTTGAAATGTTCCTAGCATAGCCAATGAATATTTTTCATGGAGAAATTAACAAAATGGGCTCCTCATTTGGACATAATAGAGGACAAATCACTTCAATCCGGTAGTTGTTCGATGAGGCTCGTAAGGAGAACCTCACATCTCAATTTGAAATTTTATGGATTACCTAGAGCTTAATCACACTGCACACTTATCTTAGCGACTCAAGATTGACTTAATATTCCTACTATATAAAGGATTTTAGAACTACGGTTTTTTGGGTGTGTGATTTCCTCAACTAGTATGTTCAAAGGCTGAAACATCAGAGAACTTCCAAGGAGTTTGAAATGGGAATGCTTTTTTCTCTTCTTTTCACTCTCTTTCTTGCAAGAACATCTTCAATTAGAGTAAATCAAGGCATGACCTTTTTTTTTTTTTAAATGATTTTCGGCTTACGACCAATTTACAACATGTTATTTAGATGCTCTCTCTTAAAAATTTTTATCTACTTTTCTATTTTACAGAAGTTGATGGCCAACATCTCAAATATCCAGCTTTACACCTGCCCTTGTTTCATATGCGAGGAAGGCACTCGCTTGAGAATTCTGAGCCTCCCCTGCCCTTTGCTGAGGCACTTGCAAGGGATGACGCTCGCGTTAAATCCCTCAATTCCAGGCTCATAAAGAATAACTTGACAGCTGCTCGAGCATCAGGACACTTAGTTGATCCAGAAGCTATCACAATTCCTCTAAATCCCGGGGTGTCCATTGACTCTTTAAATTACTACATAAAAGCAGGCTTGGGGACCCCACCTACTTTCTATCCCGTGTTTGTTGACACGGGCAGCTCCTTCTCCTGGATCCAATGTGAGCCCTGCGAGGGGTATTGCCACCCACAGGTCGGACCCCATTTTGATCCCTCAGGTTCTAGTACGTATAAATCCCTATCATGTGACACAAGCCAATGTTCTTCCCTCAAAGATGCAACTCTCAACAGTCCCCGGTGTACTTCTTCCAATGTATGCATATATGAAGCCAGCTATGGGGATAAATCTTACTCTTTGGGGTACCTTAGTCAAGATTCACTAAGCCTCGCAGCATCATCGCCGCCAACACTATCCGATTTTGTGTTCGGGTGTGGACAAGACAACGAAGGCCTATTTGGGAAATCAGCAGGTTTGTTTGGCCTAGCACGAAACGAACTCTCTATGTTTTCGCAATTGTCCACCCAGTATGGAAAGGCCTTCTCTTATTGTCTCCCAACACCTGATGGCCAAACTGGCAGCGGAGGGTTCCTATCCATTGGGACTACTTCTTCAACGACAACTTATAAGTTTACTCCAATGTTGACAGATTCTCGGTTGCCTAACTTGTACTTTCTGAAGCTATCAGCAATCACAGTATCTGGCAAGCCACTAAACGTGCCATCATCGGAGTACAACGTGCCTACCATCATCGACTCGGGCACAGTCATATCACGTCTGGCAGTGTCCATATATACCGCCCTGAGGCAGGAGATGGTGCAGATCATATCTTCCAAATATCAGATGACACAACCGTATCCCTTTTGATGCCTGTTTCAAAGGAAGTTTGGAGTCTATATCAGCAACTGTGCCTCTGGTTCAGTTAATTTTTCAAACAGGTGGTGAGCTTAATCTTGCTCCCCACAATGTGCTCATACAAGTTACAGAGGGCACTAGCACTACATGTTTGGCCTTCGCAAGTAATTCCGATAACATAGCCATTATTGGGAACCATCAACAGCAAACCTTTGAAATTCTTTATGATATTTCCAATTCAAGAATTGGGTTTGCAGCCGGTGGATGCAGCTAGTTGGCACCCATCAGTCCCCTACACAAAGGGTGATTATAGGGGTGCATAATTTGTGCTTAAAATAATAGTTAGATTATGATAAGCCAATTTATGGGTGAAAATAGCTTCGTCTTGCCATAATCATAATCTTCACATGTTCCAAACAATACCAGAACAAGACTTCACTTGTCGTGGATATAGTTTCATTGGTTACTGCTTACACTTCCGTCTTTTCGCCAAAGTAAAGTAGACAAGTAGAACCAAATGTTCCAAACTTGCAAAAACAAATCAATAAAAACCTAAAGCAAACAACATTTTACAAATTAACATTTATTCATCTAATATTCAATTTCACTACAGATAATATTATAAATTCAGTATTTTTTCCCCAAGCAGATATAAATTATTTGACAGTTCACTTTTGCAACAAGGTGTGGAATATGAATAAACACTGATCATCACAGATCCGCAGGCAATCTGTTCTCACTAACTCCAGAAAAAGGCAATGATACAATTAGGAACTTCCATATACACATATGCCATCAAGAAAATGGCAAGTCCACAGCCAAGTTGTCCCTGGGCGGAGACGATTGTTCATCGATGGCCTCAATTGGAAGGCACCCGAACTTTTTAAATTCACTTCTCTGCTACACTAGTCAGCATTATTTGACAACACAACAGTTCTACCAAAGCGATTCATGATCCTGCCACCTTTCTTGAATATGTAATGTGAATCCATGTAAATCGATGCATAAGTTTGTATCCAAGAATGGAAGTGTGCAAAAACGTACCAAATGATTACATTAGACAATCCAAATACGAATAATTCCTGCTACGGTTGTACTGAAGAAGGCTACCATAAGTGCGATCCCACACCCCAATGAAGAGGGATTCTGTATCAGGACTGAAAGAGACTCCAGAGACCTCGCCAAAAAAATCAATCTCCTGCTCTTTCTCGTAACCATTCTTCACATCATAGATGTGGACAAAATCGGCTGGTTCAGCCATTGCCATGAATTGCCCGTCAGAAGTAAAACGGATGGATCGAATGGCTCCCAGATTTCCTTTGAGTACAGCGACAGACTTTGACAAGTTTCGAGCATCCCATACACGGCAAGTCTTGTCTTGGTTCCCGGTGGCAAATAAGTTACCATCTGGATGCCATGCAGAAGCGAAAGAAAAATCCAAGTGTCCATGTAGAGGCATGACAGTCTAAAAAATCACATTGTCAATATAGCAAAAGAAAACCTCATTAACTTGGTCCATAAAATCTATATCAGTTCCATCCCACTGTCCACATTAAATCTAGAAATAGAAGACACACATTACCTTCCCAGTTTGAGAATCCACAAGCATCCCATCAGGATTGTCTCCAACAATAATAATGAGTTTACCATCTGGACTCAAAGAGGTGTGCTGTAACAGACAAAAGGTAATATACACCTTATATTTTAATGAACATAAAAAATCAACATAAATTTGCCAATCAATTTTTCTATATATAAAGCATATTAGTTCGAATTTGCTAGGAACACTTTGCCACTACGTGTGCTATAGAGAAAATGTGCTAGGATTGTTTCAAACATATCTATATATTCATGGAACAATTTAGAATCAGCCAATCAGGACAAATCACAGGAATCATTTCTAAATGAGCAGGTTAATATGCCATTAAATACTACGGTTTAGCTCATGCAGAATACTATTGATCAAAGCTCATATGGAAGCTCAAACCAAGGGATCATATAGATATACATTTACAGACCATATGGAGAACATGTTGGAGACCACATCAACAGATGCATGAATATAATGGTCAACTGGAAGTTGAAGAACAATTAATAAACGTAGTAACTGCCGGTTTTTCACATGAAAATATATCTGTTGAGAAGAATAAAGAGCATTGTGCAATCCAGTGATTTAGTAGTTTGGACAATTGTGGTTCCAAATTAGGAGCTTAACAGACAACAATGCATTCAATCGAATCTTAGCAAACAAACTCTAGTACCAAATATAGGCTACTGAAAAATGACCCTGAGTAACATGTGTTTTGAAGCCACACAGTAGCTCCGGCACAGCCTGTATGATAATCGATGGAATCAAGATTTGGAGAATAAAGTTGATTCATTCCCGAACTCAAAAGTCAAAACGGTATCATGAGCCCTCTTTCTTAAAGCACTGGGGTAAAAGTTCTTTCCATTTATCCAGAAGGCATTTCTCAATCACAAATATCATGTACGCAACAAATAAAGTATACAATTACCAAAATATTATTACATCCTCACATTAATATTCTTTTCATGAACAGACACATGTGACATTGAAATAAAATTTTAGCCACATCTTCAACTTGGTTAGTCTAAGTACTACACTTTTTCCCGGCTAAACTGAACATCGCAACTTCAAAGCCATGATAATTATAAAATAACAATTTCAGAAAGTGTCAACCACATATTTAAATTTATAAATTTCTTCCATTGGTAACTTGTAAATCTCAAAGAGGTAAGTACAAGTCTGACGTGAGGGTCTGGTTTAACCACTCCGAAAGCTATAGCAGCAAAATCCCGATAGATCTAAAATACCCCTCCATTTTTCAACCAAACTGTAGACATCAGTAATGAATGTATACTAATTGAATTGGAAGTTAACTCCTATTACCATACCCTTAATGAAAATAAATTAATATGAGGAACCAAACTTACATTTACAGGCCAAGGATAAGAGAAGTGCTTAACAAGCTGGAATCTCTCCATGTCAAAGTCTCGAACTCCGCAGTCATTATTTGAAGCCGTGAAATGAATAGCACCACTGGTGGTGATTTAAATGCAACAAGAACAAGAACCAGAATAAGTAATAAAGTTTATAGAAATGGCATTACTGAAGTATATCTCAAAAATCCCCAAGGAGTAGACAGGGAGTTTAATTTGGTATTGTAAAGAAGAATGCAGATCACCTTGGACTGTTATAGATCTCAATCGCATTGGTAATTGCATTATCCTCATAAGTTGTCCTGGTACAAAAGCTCACCCCAGGCCGGTCTAGATCCTGCATCAACATGAAGTACTTCAATCAGTGCATCAATGAAGATCTAACTATTTCCAGTCATCTAGAAAGGTTTAATGTTTGTTACTTCTAATTGTCTCATACTTAACACATAACAGCACAACCACTAAAAAGGATAAACATCTTTTACACTGAAGGAAAAAGAAACTACCTAACTGGAAACATGTTGTTTCCTCAAACAACGTGTGAACTTGTGAACAGATATAGGCATATTGGAACGAAAACAGTGAGTTCTCTAATGCAGGTAGAAAGTGAAACAAGAAAATATTACATGACGGAAGGTGAACTACCTTGCATATAAGCTCCCCCTGGAATCCCCCAGCAATCAACAAATTGTCACGCACTGCTAGAGTACTAACTTGGGTCTGAGTAAATCCTTCCAATAAACTTCCAGGATGTTTCTACGAGAAACATAAAATACATCCACGGTTTAAAATTCCAGAAATCATAACATAAACCAGAAGAGACATCAAATTATGAACAAAAATGTTCTGAAATCCAATCCTAGTAAGACATATGCACCTCGCGTGGAGCCACATGCCCAGAAACATTAAGAACTTCAGTCTTCTTGGATGTCAATGAAGACCAATGCATGATTACATAATGTGACATGAGGTAAACATCATGCTTAGACGTAGACCAAACCAAGTTCCTCAACTGCAAAGTGAAACATTAGGGTTAAATGCAAAAGAGTTCGAACCAAATAACCAAAAAAGATGCTCCCACATATGTTAGAAAGTATCTTAATTGCCTAGACTAAAATAAAAGTTTGCAACAGCATACAAATCCAGACTGACATCAAAAGAAGTGCTAAATCCAAGCCTAAAATTCACTAAGTAATGTCTAAAATCCACAAGACTCTTCATTATCTTATGTAAAGTTAGCATGTTTAGCATCATTGTGCAGCACATATAAATTAATTGGACACAAAGGTCAGAAAGGGTGTTGTAGTGTATGAGAAAGCGTGACAGCAAGAAATTCTACCTTGACTTAATATGAGAAGCTCCTCATTAATCCAATGAGATCTGCTCCAGATTATATTTTCCATGATATTTTCGTATATTTCTCAAAAGTTTGGCACTGAAGGAAATACCGCAATTAATTGTCATCAGAGACGTGTATTTCTGCAGTAGCAGCCCCACTTTCCCAATAAAACACATGCACTCATAAAAAAAAGAATTAAAATAATACTTGCATTTATTTATTTGGCCTCGAGATCGTGCAAAGGTAGAGAGGTAGAAGAAGGGTATAGAATAACTTTGCGGTTAAACTCATAATATTAGATCCGCGATAACACACCTTATGAAAACCAACCTTAAACTAGCATTGCAAGAGTAAACACCTTTAACATAATTATCAAGCATGCAATTCTTTATGCATCATATATAGCAAATTTGTTCTTCTTTAACTTAAATGTTCATCAGATTATCGCAAACACGTTCTTCTTCTGCACTGCGCCATAATACACAATCACGGATATACACCTCTTTGGGTCCTATAAATACACACAGCCCAAGCCCAGTATTAAACCTCACAAATTGCAAGCACAAGGCTGAAATGCTACTACATCTCCAATATTACAAGTACGAGTACGAATTTTAACAGTTCAACTTGAAGAATTTAAAAGGATCCAAAGAAAATCTCAAAGAAACATATGATCTTACTTGAAAGTGAAGGATGGTTGATTTCACGGATCTCGTGTTCTGCCGGAACTCATAGTATGCTCCACCTTTCCTTGTTGGCTTGCATTCCTGAAAATCCAACGAAAAGGAAAGAATAAATTAAAAAAATCCATTAACTGGAATTAACATATTTGCAGTTTGACTTGAAACTGAAAGTTACCTTCACTGAACCCTCTCCCGATTGGGGTATATTCTCATAATTCTTATACTGCTCTAGTCTAGTCTGCCTATACTTTTCCCGGGAAATGCTTAGCCTCTCCCATGGAATTCCTTGAATATCTTTCCCTCTCCTTGCCTCGGCAGCAGAAGTATCTGTTATCTTGTTGTCCTAATCCCATAATTCAGTTAAATCATCTCACTAATAGCAAAACCATAAGGCAAAAGTTTACAAAAAACAATGTCTATAGATAATATTAATGAGGATGATAATGATTTGTGCATTTAAATGTTATGCAAGTATGTATTTATGCATAAATAGAACAGACCAAAATTTCATATTCATCCTCATCGTCTTCATCAGACTCTGAGTCTCCCATCATCCGACCAGCAAAATACATATCTTCATCGACCTCCCCCATTTCATAATCACCGTCTGCATACTCCATTTCTTCCTCTTGGTAGGACATTAATTATCTTTCAACTCCACTGACTGGTAGCTGCACCAAAAGCAATATACCCGAAAATAATTACCAATGTGAGACCCTGTAATTTGATTGTACAACCAACACATACATAAAGTGAAAAAACAAATGAAATTTTGATATTTGAATTACAATTTCTTTCCAGATAAAAAAAAAGCCACTAAATATTCGTATTTTTAGGAAAATGAAACGGAAACTCGAGGGAAATGTAAGTTAAATTCGAATTTCAAAGGAGATACATGACAGAAAAAGCTATTGTTGTATACAGAACAAACCCTAGCCTACAAAAACCGCACAGGAAATGAATAATAAAATAAACACTGGAAAATAACGAAACAAAATTGCAATTGAAAAAAGATGAGAACTTTGATGCTGACCTTCGAAATTCAACAGCCCCTTTTTTTCAATATAAAAAAAATGAATTGTTGCAAATAATAACGACAATCGGAATCGTGAGAATCCAACCGGACAGATCTCTGATCTCCGGTTAAATTTGATGCTGGCGATCTGTTCCGAAATTTCTCAATTATACGATAGCAGAAATTGGGATCTATACGAGTCCAAGGGTGGGTATTTTCTTTAATTTGATTTTCGCAAATTGTTTTTCGAGAAGCTAATAAATAATTGCTCTAATTTGTGTCTATTTCTTTATTCGAGGTATGGAATTCTTTTTTTTTTTTTTTGATGTGATTTTAGGTGGGGAACGGGGCGGTGGTTAACAAAAGATCTTAGATAATGTGGTATTTTATTTTAGGATATTATTATTAGTAAAACAAATTTAGGTAAATAGTTCGAAAATTGATAATTCTTTTTTCCGTCCCCACTAAAAAAATAAAAATATATATTAAACATTAAAAATCGATGAAATGGTTGATTCTTTTGGTGTACGAATAATTATATCAATAATTTACAAGAAAGGGCTAAAATTTGGTTTGATATTGTTATGATTTTAAAAAATCAATTTTTATAAGTGTTTGATAAATTTTTATTGACGTGTGTATATATAATTATTAAAATAGAGATTAATTATAATGACATTTTTTGTATTATTATTACTATAAAATTTATTTTTATTTTTATAACAATATATAATGTTGTTAAATATTTTTCTAAAACAATATATTCACTATAATTATATTAAAATGAGAAAAATTAATATTTATTAAATTTCAAATTTTAGAAAATTAAAAAATAAAAGTATAGTCCATATAAATAATTAGAAAGGCTAAAAAAATATGAGAATCTCCTATTTTGCTATTTTTCAAAGTTTAATACACACAGTACAAATTCTTCTATAATCAATTTTTATATTTTTTAAGTTTACCGAAGACCTAAATCAACTTCAAATGGTTTGACAAATAATAAAAAATTAGAGTCTAAAATCAATTCAAAACCGGACATAAAACATCAACAGTTCTAAGTAAATTGTTATATCACTTGACTAAACTGGCAAAATGAACAGGTTAACTTGATTTGAACAACAATTGTATAATTAGAATGTTTTAATTGCAACAAATTGAACTTGGATAATCTAATTGATATTGGCACCAAAGTTCAGTGCCCATAATTTTGACCCAATTAAAAGTCAAATGGTTCGAGCATGCAGTATGCCTAAATCTGCGTCCACAAATTTGTGGAATTTCATTATTTTTACCATCGGGAGAACTTCACAAGTTGTAAAAGCATTTACCAACCACATGCATCCGATTGATTTTATTTTGACATCATACAGTACTGAAATCCTTCGGTTGTTGGATTAACTACTACGTGACAATAGTTAAAAAAGACACCTAAAATCTTACTTACTATTTTGTCAGACATATCCAATACTATGTACCAAACACGCAATTGTGCATTCAGTTCTGAAATAGAATCTAAGACACATTTTCCAATTTCAAGCCACCCAAATGCATCAAACTGCCAGAATTTTAGTGTCAGATATCATGATTATAGCAACTTAGTCTTCACAATTACAATGGAAGAGTTAAAGCAAATCAAGAAAAACCTAATATATTCTAATATCTAAAGCACTGGTACACTTCCTGATCTACGGAAACGACACGTATTTCATAAACTATATAAAGCCCAGAAAAGCAACATGCACTGCAATGAATTATATATTGCTACCTGAAACTTTTCCCAACAGTTCATTGCCAACTGGCAATCCTGATGAATGATCAAACTGCTCTCCTGTCAGGAAAACTGAATGTGGTTGCTGGTAGCGTGGACTCAAGCTCGACTCCAATATTGAATGAGACAGTGCCATCTCTTGTTTAATGAATTCTGCTGCATCCGTGCTCATTCTTTGCTTTTTTCCAGGTCTATCACGAGGGCTATCAATTGATGAGTTCACATGACAACCAGAATCCGGGGTCAGAGGCTCCTGATGAGAGGAGAAAGATTCATCTAGAGAAAGGCTCTTTGCTATTGCATGTTCTTTGGCAGGCCTGTCCAGATGGGGAGTCTCGGATGTTGGAGCAGGGGTTGCTGGGTGACTTTTGTTATCTGATTCTGGGCAAGTGTCCTCTGCTACAGGAGCTATGACCCCAGAACCAGGTACTTCTGAAAGAGCTCCACTTAGTCGTTGTTGTTCTTCAATTATCTTCTTTAAATACTTCCCTTGCGCTTCTATTCGTAACTGTAGCTGCCTTTGAACCTGTTGTTCATCAATATAGTTTCAAAATCAAAGATGCAAGTAATTTCAATTGAATTAGTAAATCCAACGGTTTAGGATTTTGTATTTCTCTTTTATTTTTGTCTTTTCCATGTGGAGAAAGCTTGACAAAAAAGTTTCACGGAACCATCTAGATTTTAGGGTGCGTTTGATTGCAACCATTTTTCTATGGAAAAAGCTTGTTTTCTACCTATTTTCCATATAATGACTTTGGTAGCCAAAATTTTCCATGGAAAAAACCTTTTTCTACATATTTTCCAACTAATAGGATGTTTGATAATCACTTTTTTCAGATAAAACGTTTTCTCATTTCTACATAAAGTACCATATTTTCCTTGAAAACAAAGAAAACGTTTTCTTAGGGGCGGTAAAGGTTTTATTTTCTAGGTAAAATTTGCCTTCAATTGACAATTGCCGGTTAAACAATTTCTTGGCAATTCAATTCCATGGAATTCGTTTCCTTTCCACCCAAATTCAATGCTTGCAATCAAACGCACCCTTACTGTTTTTTAGCAGGCAAAACATGAAGAAAACTGGGTTTCTTAAAAAAAATGAAGAAAACAGAATTTTCTCATGCCATTTCTGAATTTTGGAGAGAGATCAGTGGACGCAACTTTCTCGTTTTACCAAGTATTTCATAACAATTTAACGATATACAATTTATAGCAAGTAGTGCGTCAATTCCTCTATAATTCACTAGTCACTACAGAAACATGTAGTCCTCTAAAAACCTACATCTCCTAAGAGATGAACTTACTCCAACACTGCAAAGCTGTTTAATACCAGGAGAAGTCTGGGGATAAATTTAAATCACCACTGGGTGGAATGTTTGCATGGATTCCTCGTAAGGTGGAGTGGGAATGCATTATGAATTATCAAACTTATCTAGGAATTTTTTCATGATGAAATAAAGCAAAACTGTCCTACTTTGTTATGGCAAATAGGCAACATGTTAGAAGCACAGGAGTCATATTTTCGCATCTAATACAAATGCATCACGTATTTCAACATGCCAATATATCAATTGCTCTTGGGACAAGTAACTGATTTATCAAGAAACTTGCATGTGGAAAGCAGGGGAAAATAGTCCCCAAGGAGAAAGGGTTGGAAGTGTACCTCCAGTTGTTCGTGCAGACGCTTTTGGACCTCCATTTGCAGCTTAAGTGCTTCATTGATTTGCATTCCGCTGCAATCGCTCATATGAATCCATAAAATGATCATAAAAAGAAAATGAACAACAAAAAGAGAAAGCAGTCTACTTACGATGAATCGTCCAAACTGGAAAGCATATCTCCAGATTCCTTCTTTTCAGCTTTTCCCCCTTCAGAAAATTCAAAACAAAATGTGTCATTAAGCCAATCTTCAAGGAGCATTTACTATAAGACGTCCTTCAAATTTCAGCATATTTTGAAAATTTTGAGAAAGGTAATAATACTGTAATATCTGCATCATCTACAAAGTACATACCATCAGGTGAAGAATCTGGAAGATACTTAGCAAGTCGATATTTCTGTGTGCAACAACAGTAAGCCAGGTTATGAAGCAGACAAAATATATAAAGAGACAGGCATTTTGAAAGGAATATCATGGAATATATACCTGTAAATGGCTTTTGACATGGTAAATTGTTAGCCCTTGAACCCCCATAACTCTCAGAACACCTTTCGGAGTAGCACCTGAAATTGGAAAGTAAAATCTTACAACTCTCCCAGGCTGATGCATGAATAGATGAAGAGTAATGAATTGCCCAGCTGAAGCTCAAAAATCCATCCACTAATAAATATTTCAGAACAAGACATGAGTCCATTCCCAATATTTGAACAACAGTATGAAAGCCAACTTGTGTAAAAAGTGAAGCTAAAATGTCAGTCTTTCTTTTATCTGTCAGGGGAGCATGGGGAAGTTAGCTAAATGAAAGTTAAGATGACTCACGATCTGGTCCACCAAGTTGCGCTACAGCATCGACAAACCGTTCATGAAGCTCATGTGTCCAACGAAGCCGCTGCTTAGAGGCCAGATTAGAATTGTTGTTGGCATTGTTACTTGAGCTGATGGGATCCATTGTGCTGGCACCACAGTCTAATGACTGACCGCGAACTAATGGATTGCTATGAACTAAGCTTGAGGTAGGAACACCCTTTGGTTGATACATATTTCATTAATCTGTAGGCAAAATTCCAGAAGTCATAAACATAAAAAATATACTATCCCTGAAAATTTGGAAATCCATAAACAAAAAATGAAGGGTAATGATGATGGGAAAAAAATAAAAAAACCTTAGCAATAGAAGAGAGGGTGGCATCAAATCATTTAATACGAATCTGTTTGGTGGTCGTGATAATTAGACACCACGCTAAACCATCGTTTTTGTTAACTAGGGATGTATGTGGTGATGGTGTAGGGTCAAAGCGAGTGCAGAACAACTTGAAGTCTATTGAACCCAGGTCTTATTTGATATTTTGTACACCACCACTATCAATTGTATAAAAATGAAATGCAAAAGAATTGGTGCCCTGAAGCAATATTGACATTCCACAGTATGCTTTTAAATGTGCACAAAATCATAACTTATGAGACATCTTTCTTGCGATATGGTGAATATTTGAAGCCTTATAGGAAATGCAGTTAAAGTTGGGATGCTTAAAATACTTCCTGTCAGTCGTGAGCTTCAATTGTAACTCCAGTCACTTCCGAATAAAGTAAAGATGAAGGTTCCTATTTCCGGTACCAAGCGGGATATTGGTGAACTACTTATTCCAGCAGACTTACCTATAATGGCAAAACGTAATGTAGTATATATGTTCATCACATCCAAAAAACAGGTGCTTTCTACATAACCACATCAAGATTAGTTTATTATACCAACCACAAGAAACCATCAACTATCAATTTCAGAACACAAATGAGAAGTACAACTCAGATTCGCTTTAACTTTTTCAAATCTTTTCATTTAACCATGTAGTGCTTCAAGATTACTGCCTATAGCAGGTGCTTAGCATGAGAGTCAGATGGCAGTGAAATCAAGGTTCAACTTTTATAAGATCAGCAGGAGAATAGTCAGGTTTCACTACACAGTACACAGAATTGATCTTATAAAGGCCAAACGACGTTATGTTACTGAAATCTTCACTCATCAAAATGAATAAATACACAGGTATAAAACCAGGAACATAATAATGCTTACTGAGAAAGGTGCTCGAGTCAAAAACGTAAGCAGAATTTTAAATTTCATCCTTTAAACCCTCCAGAAAATTACACAATAAAGACTGCATATATACATCTCTATGTGTTTGTATTGCAATTTAGCTCAAGTAAACTGAAACGAGCAAAAAAAACAATTTTTGTAATAATAAGAATTAAAGACAGTCAAATTCGTCAGTAGATTACAGAATCACTCATCCAAACAAGAGTTTAAAAACTAAGCACCATTAAATTCACACAACAGATGTTCCAGAGATTATAAATAAACTGACGACCATTTCTTTTTAAAAAAATAATTTTCACAAATTAAAACTTTGAAACTCAAAGAAGAGTTGACCAACTCCGTAAACACAAAGAAAAATTATTCCTAAAATTATAAGCAAATTAAGATTAAAAGAAGAAGAAGAAAAGAAAATCGGTACCCAGATCTATGAAATTCCAGCCGCAATCCTCCAAATCCTTGAGCTTTCTTTAAACAATAACAATCCAACCCAGCCTAACTAAAAACTATACTTTTTTCCAAAGCTAAACAAACCCCTCTAAGTTAAAAACTAGATATTAAATTAAATTGAGTTTGATATACAAGTGTAGACAGAGGGTTTGGGAAGAAAAGAGGGCTGAAAGTGGAATATGAAAATTTCTGATGCTTTTTTTGTTTATAATTTTATAGTACAAGTGGAGTGTTGTTATGAATTAAATGCAATGTATTTGTTTATTTTTCCATTTGGTATACGTATACGTATACGTATGTGTATGTATGTGTATGTGTATGTGTATGTGTATGTGATGGGCAGTCAAGAAGAAAATGAGTCGCAGAATCTTTTGCTTTAGCCATGATCATCTCTGATTCAGTCTGTGACATTGTGAACCCAAGTGCCCACGTGGGGTTACTCACTCAGACATCCCATAAAGTTTCGAATTTTATTTTCAATTTGATCGATTAATTAAAATTCGTTTAAACAGAACGTGTGGATTGGTGAAATCTTTGTCGAACTAATTTTTTGATAAGCACCTCAATTTGTATGAAAAAATCGCGGTGTTTGGATCTTAACCAGCGCAATGTCCCCCTCTTTCTCGGGAGAAACAAAACAAATGGATAAAATGCAGTTAGTGTCTAATTTTTGATTTTATTTATATTTGTATCCTTAGTATTTAATTATTGAGATTAAATCACTCAATATCTTATATAATTAGCGATCAACGCCTTGCATGTAAGGACATTACTGCTAATTATATAAAATTGGTGATGATGTAAGATTTAATATTGATGATACAAGTGCAAATGAAGTCAAAGATTGAAAACACTAGCTATAATTTACCATTAAACAAAGATGGTCACGAGAAAATGAAGTCAAAAATAAAATAAGTTTTGCTAAACCTCCGAAAAATATATTAGAGCTTACATATCCTTTTTTAAAAAAATAAAATAAAATATTAGGGATAATCAGTATTTTAAAAAGCTTGCCACGTTTCACGATTCGTCTTCATCTAGGCTCAAAAAGTTCGAAATTCGACATCTACATCTAATCACACTTTATACTTTTTAACATTAAGTGTAATGAATAACGGTCTAACAAGCAAGCGTGTCAATCTTCCACATCATAACTAGGTGATTACAATAAAATAAAATGTAAAGTTCAATCACTACTTTGAAATAAAATAAAAATAAAAGAAAATTGATGGGTAAGCACAACATGTCAAATTATTTATAAATGTTATTATTTAATACAATCCAATTGAACTATTGATTATTAATAAAATATGAATCTATTAATAGTACTCCATATTTACTACGTTACTACCAAGATGTTTTAATATATGGTTAATTATACTCGCAGTTCCTATTTTTTTAGTTTTGTAATACTATCTTCCTCATTCATATAGATAGTCTCTAAATAATTTTTTTTTTATAATTTTGCCAATAACTTAAATAAATTAAAATAGCATGGATAAAAACAATGAAAAAATTACGATTTGGGTCCTAACTTTTTCAAAAGTACAAATAAATATCAAACTTTTTTTTAACAGATAAAGTTTTTAACAGATTCTCACATAAAATGATAAAAAAAAAAATATATGACATCAAATCCCAAACCTACTAATTATGTTTACCAAAATTATGTTTTAGAGTGTGGTCAAATTTCGTCCAAATGTGCATTAATTGAAAAGAAAGAAAAAATAAAGCTCGTGACCTAAAATTGACCAATTTAATAAAGACAAAATAATCTATTCACATTCTATTATTTAAAATAATTAAAAAAAAAGATGAAGAAAAAAAAAATTAAAAATAAAAGAATCATCTTCTCCAAACATCCCTCACCCCACTTGTTGTTCTTGTTAGGTTAGGTTGAGCCGTTGAGTCGGGTTGGGGTAGAGTTGGGAAGAACCGTTTTTGGTTTCTTTTTTCTTTAAATATTTTTCTTTTTCTTTTTAATTTTTAAAAATAAAATGTTTATAATTTATTTACACTTTTAAAAAGAATGTGTACTTCAAATACAATTTTTTTCATTTTAATTTTTATTTAATTTATAGGTAAAATTTATAAAAAAAAATTATTTGGAGACTATTTGTGTGAATAAATAAATTATGAGGATGATATTTATAAATAAAATTGAATAGGGAAAAAATGAAGACTATGAATGTAATTAATCGTTTAATATATTACATGTTATATTGGACGGTATAAAATTGTGGAGTGACGATTTTTTTTTTATCTTGTATTTTTTTTTTATCGTTTAATTTGAAAGATAAGAGACGTCAATGCCTAAACCAGCCAGTCACATAAGGGCTTTGGTCTCGAAGGACTGTGATTGGTCAGAATGTCAGGCACAAATCAACCAATCCATTATTACTACTCGGAATTTTGGGATATGTTGTTTTTGTTTAAAGAAAAGGCAAATACAGACAATTACACCATATTGAATATTGAATAAAAATCTGCCCGAGGACAGGTAAGCTGAGGTCTGCCCGTTTAAAGCCAAAACGTATGGAAAATGACGAAGCCTGTGACCGGCTACGGAATCTTCTAGGTTATATTCCGGCCCTTTTGTATTATGAAAAGTATTTTTTAATTTTGTCTTTTTCTTCTTTGGCTGTAATGTGTTTTGTCCTCTATTCTTCCAATTTTATTCGGGACATTTGATAAAGCTTTTTGTTAAATATTTTAATTTAATAAAATTTGTGACAGAAAATTTGATTAAAATTATTAATTCTTAAATATATAATTAAAATTAATTACTAAATTTATAACCAATACGCGTCTTGTTTGTATCAAAAGTTGGTTTCACCGTGAAAAGGAAATGGCATTTGCATAAAATTCAAATATTGAAAGGTGGGATTTTTTTTTTTTTTTTGTATCTTTTTCTATTGTAGCCTAAAGCGTAAAATTAAGATAATTTATGGATTGATCAAAACTGATCGAGATAAAAGCAAGATTTTTCTCGAATCCGGACAAATAGATTTCAATTCATGAGAAACAATTTGAAATAAAATCGAACAGAGGTAAAATTAGAATTTTTAATTCAATCATCCAAGTCTTGCATTCTATGAGCCAAATGGAATAATGAAACTGAAACAAAAATATAAATTGAGTGACCAACATGAAACAAATGTGTAAGTGGAGTGATCTCCAGTAAATTTTCAGAATATTCAATTTTAATATAAATTATGACGCGTGCTTGTCCATCAAATAGTTTATTTCGCCTTTTCCTTTAAGAAGCAATGTTAAGAATCAATTATAATTTATAATCCAATAAGGTTTTAACTACACCAAACAGAACCTGATATCAACATTTTATATTAATTATGAGCTGCAAACCCGTAGTTATTCATTAATTAATTCAGATTTCAGTATTTAGATACAAACCATCTCTCAAAATGCCGGCCAAATCATTACAAGTTTAACTGAGTTCAGCCAAACAGTATTGAAATTTTCAAAGAAAGTAACAATAGTGACACGTCTCTCAATCTGTGTCTGAGAGGATGAGTACACAATATGATTAGACCCCACACATTACAACAAAACGAATGCAACAAAAATTCATGAGGGGCACATGATGTAGCACACCAAGAGAGCAAACATGACTGATTAACTGGTTCATATGCACTTCCTACCTTCAAATTCAGCACATTCTGAGTGACAACCAACTCAATTCAAGCATCAGAAATGAGGATACAAACAGTGGGATAATTCAGCAGATTAAAAGAGAAATGCCAATAATGGAGAAGACCAATATTTGTACCAACAGAAATAAATGGGACGGTGGATACAGAGAAAGAAATCTGATCTCAACTTTAAAACATCAGCAGCTTTAATATATAGCTTGAGAGAAATAGAGTCTACCGTGTTTCTTCCATTTTCACTAGCCATAAGCATTTAGGGTCGGCTTCAAATCGTCATGGGAATATTAAGCAATAAAAATCGAATGACGGTCCCAGGTGACTGAGTAACCATTACATTTTTATACACCATAACCAGTAATTCCACGGGAACTAACTTGTACCATGTGCAAATCTGGGGTACGTAAATCAGATTCACCCCATATGAGATGTGCATTGGTTGAATCCACGTTTAGCACTCGTCTCTTTCCTCCAGGTGAAGACCCATCTACGGGCAATCCTATAGGACTCTCATGGGATGTAAGGCAGCTTTCAGTCGAACAATCAGCACGCTGTGGATGAAATCTAGGAGATACTACTTCAGGGCCATGGATACCCAAATCATCGGCAGATTGTGAACTGTATGATCCAAATGGATTACGCACAGTACTTGGTTGTGTCTTCATTCCTTTTTCGGGATAATCCTCAACATCATTGTTTGTATCTCCGATAATTTGATCAGCAAGCATCTTGCAGGCTCTTTCCAACATAGCCATGTACCTTTTCTCGGCATCCTGCCGAATCTGCAAATGCTTTTCAGCCTGTGTAAACAAGTTAAAGACCAAATCAGCCAACAAGCGACCAGATTGGAGATGATTTTGTGAAAACCCTCGGGGGCATTTCTGCTTTAACTTCCAAACCATAGGTGCATAATAGCAATCATTTTCACCTCAATAAGAGGAGTATTACTATTTCCCTACGCTAATGGAATGTTAGGTAAGGAGAATTGGATAGCACTCGACAATATTACACAAGAGAAAGAAGCTAAAATTGTGTTTATTATACTATACAGTCATGTCAAGTACTAGTGTACTACATACCAAGTACGCATCGAAATCAAAGGTTAAATGATCATATCAATCAACACCAGAATCTAAAATTTTTAAAACAAATCAGAAAGTCAACCTCTTCTAGTTATTGAAAGGATGATTGGCGGGAAACGTACTTCAACTTGCAGGTGCAGTTTACTTTGAACTTCCATTTGAGCTCTCAATGCTTCCTTAACTTCATAACCCCTAGACACATCATCCATGTTTTAACCACTGTGTTGAATGTGAAGCATGTCCACGTGATGTGGAATTTTGGAGTAAGTACAAAATCTCTTACTCATTTACGTCGGAAGCTGGCAAGTTTTGGGAATTGCTGGCACATGGGCTATCCAGAAGGTATGAACCCGGAAGTCCTTTCATTTGGCAAGTAAAGAAATCAGTTCAAAAATAGAAATCTAATTCTAGATTATAAGCATTTTAAACAAAATCTATCTTCAGATAGAATAATCAATTTGGCTGTCATTCTTGGCTGAGTCAACAGATGAAATTCTCTCTCTTGTGTCCATCTGTTCGCTTCCCTTTCTAAATTTTTCTTTCTTCTTTTTGTTTTGGTTGGGTGGTCGGGGGTAGACAGGATTAGTTCAATGGCATCATTGCATTTTCTTAAGTTCTTCCCATTTTTCTCTCTCCTTTTTATGGGAGGCAATGTTCAGATGCAGCTACATCAACCTTAAAGCCTATATTATCTCTTCGTAAAAAGTCAATCTAACAGAATAAAATATCATGTCACAGCTAATTTGGAAAGACTAAGAACTACAGTAGAAAAAGTCACAGAACTGAAGGCCGCCATTGAAAGTCATAAGCCAACCTACCTTCTTTTGGAGAGTCGCCAAAATCTTTCCCAGATTGCTTACCTAGTCTATATTTCTGTAAAGATGCACGGAAAAACCTCGTCAAAAAAACCGGAAACAAGTTTCACTGACCTGCAATATCCTCATATAAATCAAATGGGAAGAAAAACCTAATAGTTATCAAGAATAAAACCTGGAGGTGACTCTTCAAATGAAAGAGAGTCAATCCCTTAACACCCATTGTTCTCATTATAGCCTTTGGGGTAGCTTCTGCAACAGAATTCATGTGAACGCAAGTCAAACTATTGTAATTTCTATTGGGAAAATGCTTAATCTATGAAGTTTCAGATAGACATTCCCAATAAATTATAGTCTATCAGGATGAGACACCTAGCATTTCAATTTTCTCTCAAAAATAATTAGTTTATGGAATAGGCAAAATTACACGTGAGTATAACAAAGGAACTTCAGAAAAAGGTTGATAAGCTGCCAGTCTCATCAAAAGATCAATTTCATGATCGAGAGACACGGGCTTAAAAGAAATTGATACAAATTTAGGAACATGAAAACAAGCAGGCGTTAGTGATATTACATCCTCAATGAGGAGGGATTAAGGACAAACGTGGCCTGATAAGATACGTACAGACACCATGCTCAACCAGGGCAAATTTTGTTCATCTTGAGGAAATTGGCCCGACAGCCATTCATGATGCTTAGAGGTTATTTAATGGCTCACCTTGCATTACCCAGGACCAATGGGTTGCTAAATTGATAGCCTTTTCAGAACAACTATCGTGAAATATCTTTTAGTGCCATCAATTATTTCTGCAATTTAGTGAAGCGATTTGGGTCAATTTAAGGGCCAGACAGCTATCTAGAAAATCAAGTGAAGCCTTAATGTCGCTCAGAAGTCTAGCAACATTTTCAGTTTTATTTTCTTTTAGTTGTGTGCATAGAAAAGTGGTGGTTTTTTTTTTTTTCTTTTCTATTTTTTGGGTTATTTATTTATTTTTTGGTGGGGGCAGGGTGGGAGCACTATTGCAAGAATGTGTTTTCAACCTTCCTGGTATAAAGCAACTTGCAGCCTAACCCCAAAATAGGTGCCAAAACTAGCTGATAGAGTTGCCTTAGGGTTGTTGTTTGGGCCGTGTGGAGCCTAATGATGTAGTACATTCAGAGAGTTTTAGCTTAGTCTTCACCATTATTCAATTCCATACGAAAAAGATCCATTTTAACAATAATATGATATCCATTTCTGTTCGAAGTTTTCGGAGAATGCATTTCATATAAAAATAAATTGTAATGATTCCAAACGGTTTAGATGTTTTGCACCAACAAGACTAAGGGTTTTTATAAATAACTATAACAATCATCTTACAAATATCTTTGAATCAATAGCCAATTCTTTCCGAGAGCATCTCTAGTAGAATTATACATAATATTTGAGTGACATTCTCGTGATTGCAACTGTAGCTATAAAGCTTCATTTAATAAACATAGACGTAGGTATAATCCTTTCCAATGCATATGGGACTTTAATATCCAGGAAGGAAAAAACACTGCATAATGCTCTATACCTTTTGACCATACCATTTTTTGCTTTTTTGTTAACCATGTAGGATGAAAACCTAATGACAAAATTCTACTTTTGCCTTTCCAATCCGATGCTCAAATCACACTTGTTTGTGTTAAGATTCGAACGTCCATCCCAAAAGGCAAACCTATTAACTGGGTATCCGGTATCCCAATTCCATTATAAATCCATATCTAGGTGACCTGGGATTTTGTCCGCAATTTGTCAACCGTTTGTATCCAACAATTAACACTCCAGAAACACATTGATAACAAAAACAACATCAAAATAATTAGAAATGGCGGGGTGGGGGGAACCAGTTGGGAAAAGATACAAATTACAAAACACAGAAGAAAAATGGGAAAGAAATACTAACTGCTGGCGCCACCTAGTTGAGTAACAGCATCAACAAAGCGTTCGTGGAGGTCCGCAGTCCATCTCAGACGAGGTTTTGGGTCAGAAGTGAGGACCAAACATGGGTCCCCCGCACCACCCCTTTGGCTAAACCCACCACCAATATTAGGCCCCTGAATGTTTTCTTGGCTTAAAATGGCTTCACGGGGTTGAATCAATCTGGGAAACATGGGGGTTTCTTGAATCAATACAAGAGGAAAAGAGCCTGTAAAGAGATCTGGGATTCTTTCTTTTTTGCTTTCCTTTTCAGCTGCTTTATTAAATCAGGAAAAATAAATTATGATCAACTATCCTTTTCATTTTGTTAGTTTACAGAGGAAAATCGTCTGTTTTTTGCTTTTAGTGTTGAAGTTGGGAAAAAAATTCGCTTTTTGGTTCTCAGTTTGAGAAGCAGCGCAGAAAGTTTTTCTAAGGTTTAGCTAGTTTATTCTCTCCTGTCATTCGCTCCAATCTTCTGCAGTCCGAACTAAAGTCGCGCACCATGTTTTGCGGTTTCCGGTTAGATTGTTGACACTTCAAATAATTGGAGGCTAAAGACAATAAAGTAGAAGTTTAAAATGGAGTTAAATATTTCAATAATTATTCAACTTTTGAACTTTTAAATGTTGTTATCTCACTCATTGAACTTTAAAAAGTTATGTTCCGTTAATCACTTCTCACAATTCTGTAACTACTAATTGACGGAGATATATACGTGGCTGACAGAATGTCCACGTGTCAATAGTTAAATATTTCAATAATCATTGACTTTTATTCGCGTCTTCGATTACTCACTGAACTTTTATTCGCGTCTTCGATCACTCACTGAACTTTCAAATATTGATGCGTGCTCAGAGCTCATTGAACTTTAGAAAGAAACGATTCGTTAATCATTCTTCATAATTTCGTAACTACCAATAGACGGAAGCGCACACGAAGCGACGAAATACCTACGTGGCACACATTTGAGGATAATTCTGCCAACCAATTAAAACTGTCTATCCATGTTATCAAATTGTTTTTTCAAAATATGATTTATACATAAGAAACATATATTTTTTCCTATATTGAAATATCTTAAGTTCAATTACCCAACTTCGATTCAATTACCCCAAAAATTTATATGTATGGAGTTCTTATTTGGAAAATCTAACCCTAAACGTGAAAAATACTTTTTTTTTTATTTTTTTAATGGTGAATTTCATGTTGCATGCCATTAGTAATGGTAACGGGGTGGATTCGGATTGGATCGGCCTAATTTGTATCTGCCCCGGATCAATTTTAGAAGATACAAATCTGCAGATTGATCAGCCATTTCTCGGGCGGATCGGATCCGGGACAGAGTGGATCACTACTTTGATCAGCAGACTAATACGTGTAAATTTTATTTTTATTTTTATTTTTTTGTCAATTGTCATTCAAAAAATTAAACAAATATTGAAATAAACTTTACTATTTTACTACTTTTTTCTATCTTTTTCTTTCTTTATTTTTCAAATGGATTGGATCATGTCGTCCGCCTTGTTGATCTGCGGATCAAAAAATTTTCACTCCATTCAGATCGAGCATCCATCGGATTTGGGGCGAATCGGATATTTTTGTCATCCCTACATGCCATATATTTGAACATGTATTTCACGTCAAAAAAAAAATGTATTTTGACCATATATTTCCGATAACTAGAGTTAGTTGCTAAATACATATGGTCAAAATACATATTTTTTGATGTGAGATACATGTTCTAACATATGGTATGTGTTGTAGATTTTAATCCCACAAATAGACGGATCGTTAACAAGTAATAAAGTGATATGAAAAACGTCGAACCACGAGGACTAATTATTAATTAACCAATTAATTTATAGTTCGAATTTTAACAATGTAAAGAACACATATTCGTTTTGATTTTAATTTAAAACTATTCTAATTATGTTTAATTGAATCTAAATTATCAAGTAATCAAAGTAAATTTGTGAGAACGAATTCGAGTTTTACTAACATTATGATTCGCGAATCCACCTACACGTTTTTAATCAATTATCCGTTTAATCACTTTAGCTTATAATTACTCTAAATTAAAAATCGATGATCCTATAATAATCAAAAGCCTCCATCGATGGTCAATCAGTTCTATATCGATATACAAACCTAATTATCTCTAATTAAATTTCAAACATAAAAAATGTATTCAAATCTCAAGAACACCTAACCGGATTTCATAATGCATTATAGTAATTTCTATCTATTATTGGATCTTATGTTATTCAAAATCACATGCTTATCTATACTAAATTTCTCGACTTCAATAAAGATCACAAAACATTCTAATAGTGATCAAGTATTAAAATATTAGAAAAAATGAATAAAGGATAATCAATCCACAAGCAATTATTACTAAAATGGAAAATTTTCTAATTAATTAAAAATATAAGGTTTAATTGTTCATCTTAGCAATAAATAATTTAGCTTGACATGATTTCGTAAAATAATGCAAGAATTATATTAATCATGTTCCAGGAAAAAAAAAAAAAGATTACAACCCGTGATTTCGGCTCAAGAATATTCAATCTATTCCTTGATTTTCGATTCTTCTCTTGTATATTTCTTCCCAAAATTCGTTTTTCGTGATTTGTTTATTCTCTGACTTTTATACTCTTCTTCAAACTCTTCTAAACGTGTTTTAGGTATTTTTTTTTTTAATCTTTGACTTGATAGAGTTTTATTCCCATCAGGAAAATACTTAAAATCTACCCGGAGAGCTATGCGATCGCATGGTATAGTCAATTAAAGTTATGCTGAAAATCTTGATGCCTTGCGATCGCAGCCATGGTTAACCATGCGATCGCATGGTTACCTTGGACGCAGTTCCTTGTTTTCTTTCTTTGATATTTGTATACCAAACCCTTCAAGTCTTTTTGTCTTTGAAATTAAGTTCCATTTTCTTCCACTTACTCTCTTTTCGTTAGATCGACACTTAAATTTGATTATTTCCTAAAATGATATTAAAACATTGCGTCATTATACTGAAAACATGTAAGAATACGTTTCTCATGTATAAATCGTATTTTGAAAAATCGCTTTGATGATATGGATGGATTACAGAATTTATTCTCAAATGTGTGCCACGTAGGTATTTTGTCAGCCACGTGTGCGCTTTCGTCCATTAGTAGTTATGAAATCATGATGAATGATTAATGAATCTTTACTTTATAAAGTTCAGTAAGCACGCAACAACATTTGAAAGTTAGTGAGTGATCGAAGACGCGAATAAAAGTTCAGTGATTATTGAAACATTTAATTCTTGTCACGTGGACATTTTGTCAGCCACATGTATATTTTCGTCAATTGGTAGTTACAGAATTGTGAGGAGTGATTAACGGAGCGTAACTTTTCAAAGTTCAGTGAGTAGACAACAACATTTAAAAGTTCAGTGAGTGATCGAAGATGCGACTAAAAGTTCAGTGATTATTGAAACATTTAACTCGCCGAAGTGGCCAAAAAAAAAAAACCATTGTGTAGAACCTTGTCTAGATTTAGAAAGAGTATTGGACATGTTGATTAAGCAAAATTTAAATTTTCTATACATATTTAAATTTTCTACACAGATTTTAATGTGATTTTGATTTTATTTTAAGAAAATAAAAACAGTTAGGGTGTGTTTGATTCAAACATTTTCCATGGAAAATGTCACTTGTAATGGAAAATTGTCAAATCCACGCTTTTTATTTTTACTTTGTTGTTTGATTTTGCACATGAAAAATCTAATTCATTTTCTAGTGACAACGATTTAAGCGATAGTTATTTTTGGAAAATATTTTCTTCTAGATAGTAATTGATTTTTCATGGAAAATATTTTCATTTTCACCATTTTAAACTGCCACCAATCAAAACACACCCTTAGATAGCAATCTAGAAGTCATTGAGATCAATTTTAAACTTGCTTATCTATTCATTAGACATTAATGTCATATAAATCATAAATCTTTCAATATTCGTACAACTTAAATAACAATCGTGGAAGTCATTGAAGATATTTTTAAAATGTGCAATTTTAATAATCTACATTATCTTGTCTTATCAGGTTTCGTCCAAAAATAACGAAGCCTGATTGGCAGGCATCAGTTGGGCTCACAAGCTACCAAATGCAAATCTTTCAGTATTCGTAGTCGTACAACTTAAATAACACTAGTAGAATACATTAAAAATATTTTTAAAGTGTGTAATTTAAATAATCTACATTATCTTGTCTAATCCAATCTCGTCCGAAAAGAGCAAAGCCTGATTGGCAGCCATCAGCCTGGCTCACAAGCTACCAAATGCAACATAATTTTTTTACTTATTTTGTTTTTTAATGTTTTTTAATTAATTTCTAAAAAAAATTAAAGAACGCTCAGTCTGGAGTTCTACAGAGTGAGAGTGTGAGACCTCATGTTCATAATTGTTAGGATGTTAATTAAAATAATTTTTCATCATCTATAGTCGTTATTCGCCCACACGATATGTTTGGGTACTCAATTAAATTGTGCTGGATAAAATTAAAAAAGAAAAATAAATTAAAATTCTATTAATTCAAAACATTTACCGCATCCCCCGAATCATATGGTATTAATTCAAAACATCTTAGCCTTTGGGTGTTGTGATCATACATCACAGTGATACAAACTTATCAAAGTGGTTTTTGAAGTCAGTCTAGGTAACAATAGATGCTAATTCTCCATATTGTCTCAGAAACAAGAAAGAAATTACTTAAAAGCATAGCCAAGCACGTGATCTTTCAAAAATGACCTATAAGTAAATTTGACTGGTTTATAAGTTCCATGCTCATTGCTAAATGCAAAGTAACACTAAATTATATTGAGCAAATCCAGCAAATCCACATTTGTGAGCTAAATTATATTGAACTGTAACTATGTAAAAAAGAGTATCAAATTGTGAGGCTTTGAGGGGAAAAAAGTGCCTCAATAATGAACAGCAATATCCCAAGCATTTGTTCCTGTTGGAATACTAACTGTCAAAAAATGATTTTCACTTCTGTATTCAAATTCTGCCTCTCTGATATTATTCACAGAGCAAAACTTTGGATTTATGTCGGAATATGCCCCAAAGATTCCCGCCCCTCTTCCTTTGATTTGAATTCCATAACAAGAGGAATCGTCGGAAACTTCAATTGCTTCAATAGCCCCTCCGGAATTGTACATGTTTACTAAACCAATTGGCGCAAAATGAACTTTTTGATGGTAAACCTGTGAGAATGAGAAACATACATGATCTTTTATATACATTTCTAGTGCATCATTTAAACAGATTTAACGAAATACTTGATACCTTGATAGGAGATACGGTGAAGATGTTGCATTGCAAGGTATTTAAAGTAATATCGAGTTTTCCATGCTTCGGCAATCGAGAGAGGGATCCTGAAGGTGTGTCAAAACAGAAGAATGTTTAAAAATAATGGCCAATAAAATTCAAAATTCCCAGGCCATTATATAGTATTATCTTTCCATAAACATTTCTTCTCGAAGACTAAATATTTTGTTGTCTTGAGTGATTATGAGCAAAAAAGCTTAAATAAGTAACTTTTTTTTCAACTTTAAAATGAGAAAAGAGTAATATAAATGTTTGAAACTAAGTAACTTTTACTTCGTTTTGACTTTTAAGCTTGGCCAAATACATTTCAATGAATGGAATCAGCAACAACTTTCGTACCTGATTTGAAGGAAAACATTGCGAAGTCTCCCGTGCATGACTTCGGTGAAACTTCGTCGAGATACTCAATATCAGCTGGGGAAATCTTTCCGACTAACTCAACACGATCTATTTGAACGGTATTCTCCAATCCAGGCCAGGTTCCTGCTCCTTGGCAGTTGAATACAGCTAGTACTCCAGTAACTTTGTTCAGGTTCCAAATCTTCAGAAGGCTTTTGGATTTGAGAAGTAAAAAATATGGGTGAAAATCACAAAAACCTTAAATATAATACAACAAGACTTCATTGCAAAAGGAGCACCTTTTCCCATCCATAACTGGATCACTAAATAAACAATCCCGCGATGGCATTCCAGGATATTTCGCTCTCAACACGGATCCATCGGGTAGCACAAGCCTTCTAAGTATCTCGAAATCATGCTGGCCAGGTTTATCGCTGCCAGGAGAAATTAGTAAGAATTAGCAATTAATTTTCAAGTAATAAAGGAGATACAGATTAATAGAATTCATAGATATTAAAACAAAGAAAACAAACAGTATCATATGTGGTTAGTAACCTTTTTTTTTTTCCAGAAATCTAGGAGTTTCCCTCTTCAGGAGTAAATAAACGAAGTTAAAAAGGTGTACCTAACATAGACTCCACAGCCTCCAACTGCTCGAGAAACTGCATGAAACTCAGCTTCAGGGTGGCGGCTCTGAAAGTTGTTGAAAAATAAAATTTAACCTTTGAACTATTGCTGTCAGAAATTTAAGCAGTCATAACATGAGAGAGCATCTCATACGTAGAACATGTCCCAATCTGGGACGAGTACTTCACCAAAGAATATGCTGTTGTAAGCTACGGCAGCTACGTGGAGCGTCTGCGTTTTTGGGTTCTTGGGGTAGTAATCATCTGATGCACGTGTAATGGCATTTCTTTTTGAGCTGTTGCAAGAAATGAACGAAGTTATTATAATTTTTTCATCTAAAACTGGACAAAAGGCATTTATCATGCAAGAAGCTTAAGTAAGAATATTAATCATTTTAACTCAAATTCAAAAACAGAATGCCCTTTTCTAGATGTCGTGGAAATCACGTTGTTGAATCATTATAAAAATCAAGCCTTAAATGCAATTCCTTGGAATTGACACCTGCATCTGTTATCCACTCAAAAATCTGAGCCATATTTCATTTACTAAAGGCAACTATGTTGCTTATGCAAAAATGTGCAGTTTAATGGTTCTCTCCATATGTTGAAAATCAATAGGAAATTTGAGCTTTGAATTCCGTACTTGTAAACAGAATCTGTGTTCTGGGCCATACAGCAGATTATGCCATTGTCTTGGAAGTTCTTGGCTATTGACTTTTCAAGCGCCTGTTGAAAATGTGTAGTAAGAGAGACCCTGCCTCTTGAACCTGTAGCTACTGTTTCCAGTATGTTCTGTACGTCGACCTTAACTCCATCCACTCCCTGTGACGCAAGATATCCATGTAGATCATCATAAAATTCAAATATATTGTTAGGATCAATCATACCAACACCATACTCCTCCATAGAATCCATAGATATATCCCTCTGATGTGCCCTATTCCCTGGTGATTGTATTGGGAACTTTAATGTTGGATTATACTTCTTAGTTCCCGGGGCATCCGGATGAAGCCCTCCCCAGTATCCCATTAATGCATGCCATACATAGACATACCTGGGAGAAATAAAATATATAAATCTCTTATTCTTACTTCTTTTATCGTTAACCTACAAGGTCAAGCGAAAGGAAACAATAGAAAAGAGAGTAAGTAGGGAACGGGACAGACTTGAGACCAAAAGTCCTCTTTACATTTGAGACAAATCCCTTAAGGCCATTAGATTGGTTGCTTAAAACCTTTTCTGTCTTCCGAAATTTCTTGTTTTCTTTTATGCTCACCAGTCTGCCACCGAACCTGCATTTTGCTGTTAGCCAAATAACAAATAAACATGCATTTCCCAATTAAAAAAACAATAAAACACGTCAACTTACTGTGTTCCATCAACGAAAGGCTCCCCCTCTTTTTGGAACTCATTGATTGTATCTTGCCAACCATCATCTATAATCAAAAACCTTGCTGGAGCACCTCCTTCGGATAAGCTGAGTTAGAGAGAAAGAGAGAAACTATGACAAAGGAACGAGGAGTGTGAAAATTGAAAAATAAAATAAACAAAACACAGCTGATTCTAAAATACTTCTCAAGACTCATAAAGTAATGCTTCTAGTTCCTAAATCATGTGTTATCTGGTTTGTTCACTAATGTCCATGAAATATTACATGAAAGCATAAATGTTTCTAATTGTTCTTGTAATCAACATTGGACTCTTTGAGTTCTTAGTTCTCAGGCCCATGTGTATAAATGCTACGGGTGGGCGTTGATGCCATGATCAGATCCTGGTCAAATTCATTGACATCAGTTAAAAGTCCTGATACTAGCATGTTTACTGCGGACAGTTAAGTACGCTAAGAGTACACTGCTGAATCAAATAAGCTTCACCAATTCAAACTCGAGAAATTTTTAAGCCTGAGTTTTAGCATATTATTGCTCAACACATCGTGGATAGTCTATGGACCACAAAGAACTTTTAGGAATATCAGTAGAAGTCAAATGCATTAATTACATAGAGGACCGGATTAACCTCTTTAGGCCATCTCTGATTCCTTGAGGATTAACATCATGGTAGAAAGCATCCCAAGTGCACCAGCCAAAATAATCTAACATCCCAGGCATCTGCATCGAATAAAAGTGTTCGATTATAACGTACTCCTATTTTTGGCTACAAAACTGAGATTGAATTCACTCTCTGGTGGACTTGCCTGCTTGGTATTTCTGAGTTCAAATGTCCCACTGTACCTCTGCAGCATCCTATGTACTTTCCAAAGTCAATAACCATATTAATGCACATAATTCATGTAAAAGGATGACAATGCCCATGGAATTCATATGTGCTGGTCAATGTTTTTGCTTCCATAATATGAACTGAACAAAACCTTTCTGAGAGTCATTCAAATGAACAATTTAAACAGTGGAATGGCAACCTACATCATAGTTTCCTTGACCAGTTGAAAGGGATTCTTTCCATGGTTCACAAAAACTGCTTTGAGACACTCTGATGCAACTACACTGGGATCACCTACAGAATACAAGAATCTCACATCATGAGACAGACATATAAATAGCTTTATTAAATACAGTTAAGCAGATGAGAAGAAGGTATAGATGGGAACTGACTCTCTTCACACTAGAATGAACAAAGTGAGGTTTCTAATTATATTCCCATGACAAGTTCAATAAAAGTGAAATAACTGAGGTCTGAGATTCTGGAGATTCGTGAATTACCAGCTTGTGTAAAGGAGAAGTTTTATTGATTTTCTTTTCCAAATATATTAACTGCCCTTTGAGTCATACATTATTGAGATGAGTTATGCTTTTTTGAGGGAAAATTGAAAACTCTTAAATATATTACCAGTTTCAACACAAACTTCAAGCTCATTGGCTGAATTCCCCTGCAAGCTGCTTCGGAAGTCGCCATTTAATATGGGTAAGAACAACACATAAGCTGTATTTCCGTCATTCTCTTCAGAATGTTGTTCTTCCCTTGCCTCCAGCAGCAACATCTGTGTTTCAATAGGAATGTCCTTTGCAGAATTTCCTACTCGAGGTATCATCCACCAAATTTTAAATCTAAACAGACATAACAATCTGCCTTCTCTGCATCAGACACGCATCATATCATTCCAAGTGAACAAAATACTTGCTCGTGAGGGACATGTTTTACTGTTTAAGATTTTAGATGCAGTAGTTCAAGAACGAGATTAACAAGGCATTCCACAAATATGGCTTATTCGATAACCCCAATAAAGTATTCACCATAATTCGTTAAAAATACAAAAAATGGCTTACTCGATGACTCCAAGCTTGAAGACATGTCGTGAGCTGCTCTCATTGGCAGTAGCACCTAAAAAAGCCGATGACTCTGACCATGACGTCACTATAACATTATCAGGCACGCCAATGAGCGCGTCTGTGCCATTAAAACTCAAAACTCCATCTTTAACTACGGGTTTTGTTTTAAGGAACATATAATGCCCGGCTTTCTTGTTAATACGCAGGTGGCCATTTGGAAAAATTCTTCCATTGGTCGGCAAAAATGGTGAAGGAAAACGGACATTGAGTTGCAGATTACTCAAAAATGTGCATGCCACCATGGCCATGATGAAATTGGTGACAATGGATTAACTTATTCTCGCCGTATTGGTTCAGACATTTGAACAAACATCTACAAGGTGCAAATATATATATCTAGTATATACTATTTTTTGCGTCATGGATTCGACCATAGTTTACTATTCAAATTTTAGAAGATGAAAAAGAAAATGGATTTGAGAATTTAATGTGCACAGAAGAAATTTGAAAAATAGAAGATATATAAATGGACAAAAATTAATTTTAAGAATAATGTAGTAGATGAAAAAATATGTGGATTTGAGAATTGAATTTGACGAAGATATAATAGAAAAAAATCAATTTTCAAAATAAAATGAAGATACGTGTTTTTTTAGATCATCAGAGGACAAATTCATTACGTTGGTGACTACAGACAATGAACCATAAATCTTGGAAGACCAGAAAAAAATACAGGGTATTGATCTGCTTGACGTGTCTGAACTTTCCAAACGATAAATGGAAAACGGGCGATGGCTACGTATATGATTGGCCTTCTTTTAGTGACCACATTCCCCCGGAACTTTTTGACACTTACATTTCCTATCTTCTACACGAACAAAAATATCCTCTTATTTTTCTTGGATATCTTTATCCATGAAAATTTGAAAAGTGCAAGTTTTATGGTTCCCACCTACCTAATTTGCATTTAGCATGTGTTTGATTTTGACATTTTTTTTAAAAAAAAAAAAATTGATTAATTTGTGATTAAAAATTTGATAAAAATCTAGATCTGTAATTTATTTCAGATAAACCCTAATCTTTATATTAGAAGGGTAAGCTAGGCCTTTCAGGGAGCCGGTTTTGAGGTGGACCAAGTCGTGCTGGGTTGAGCAGTACAATTCTAACACAAATGTTTGGTTCAATTTATAAAATTACTAGTATATGGCTTCTTCCGATCATATATTATATTATGACGATGGATGGTGGTGAATAGATTTTAAAGATAATCGGTGAAGGAAGATGATTGATTGAAGGAGATGGATTAAAGAGTTTAGCAGATTTTGAAGATAATCAAATCAGGGAGATAGATTAAAGCGATGAGCAAATTTTGGACGTTTAAGTTATTTTTTTTTTCAATAGCGAAGAAAATTTCCTAGAGTCGTGATTGAAATATTAAAGTTAAAGCTAACTATTAATTTTAACCACACAACACACGTGACTCTTAATTTTTATCAATTTTTCAATTGTATATTTTATCAATTTTTATCAAAATTTACTAAAATTTTTATCGAAAACTTTGTCACAAGACACTAAATTGTTAAAGCTTCAAATGTTTCATACATTTTGATACTCAATAAAGTTGACGCAACTTTATTGAATATATTTATATGTTGTAAAATTTTAAGAAAATTATTTATGAATATTTAGACTTATCACGATATTTAGTTTTATTAGTATATTTAGATAAGTTTTGTTTGATTGTATCCAAATTCCAAATTACTTTAGAATCATATAAATATAGATCTATTATTATAATAAAATATACAATTCATTTTGCATGTCTTTTATTCTTATGTCGTCTTTCTCTAGTTTTAAAACAATACAACGTTTTTATATTATTCTAAAAGTTGGGTTTTTAACCAATTCTAGATCATGTAAATTTTATCCACAGTCTTGTTTGCTTTCCCCTATTTATAAACGTGTTTATTAATTTTCTATGAGCATGCACACCACAGGGTTGTGATTGATTGATAAATATTTTTGTAAATTATAAGTAGTGGGTTCTATGGAATATATGAAAAAAAAAGTAGATAAAAATTATAGGTCTTACGAAATGTATAGATTAAAAAAATATTTGATCAGTTTGTAAATGCTTATTCAATAATCTATACTACTTCTAAAATAGGCTTAAATGGAGAAACATTTTTTGACGATTCTACCCTTACAAATTTTTTAAAATTTCATATTTACCTTTAGTATTCATTAATGTATAATTATTTTTTAATATTTTATTTATTACTCTTTTATTATTCATCCTTATTGTACATTAAATTTTCAACAATTTACTAAATATATTATTAAAAATTTTAAATATTTAATCTATTAAATTAAATATGAAGGTGAAAAGATGATCTTATTATTTTTTTTTTTTTGGCATTAAGTTGATCAAAGGAATGAGAAATGAGTTTCAACAAAAAAAAAAATGAATGAGAAAAATTGTAACTTTGTTTATCACCGCATTAATACCGCATTAAAATTCAAATCATAGTTGTCAAAATTGAAATTGAGATAAACAGATTATTTTTAATACATTAGATTACAGTGATTACAAGCATGTTTGGTTCAGTTTTTTTTTTAAATTCTTTTTTCTTAAATTTATTTTCAATTACATATTTTGTGGGACCTACAACTTTTATCAAATTTTTAACTACATGTTTTACCAATTTTTTTCAAAATTTTTGAACCCCACCAAACATATACTATAGTTTAAAACTACCGTGTAAAACTTTTTTCATTTTTAATTTAATTTAATTTAATTAATATATATATAACGTTCTTCTAATCTTTCTTCTGTGCGTTAACACTATTCTTACAATATAGATAAGTATTGACACTTCTTTAATTTTTGTTTCTTACTCACATTTATGACATTTCATTTACATCGTCAAATCAAACACGTCTAATAAAAAGAGAACATACACAAAGAATATTATTCACAATGAACTACTAATCCAATAAATGTACAATATTATGTAGTCAATCATTACATTTTCTCATTAAAATTAGTAATTATTAATTTTATTCTTCGTAAAATACAGCCATGAAGATGATTAATATTATAAGATTTGATATCAATGATTCGTCAATCATCAAAGTTTAAATCACCAAAATGTCTTATTTTGGTTCAGTTATTGTTGGTATTATCACCATATAAAACTCGTCTCTAATTGTAATTGTACTTAAATGAATGTAATTATCTTTTAATATTTATTTGTTACTCTTTTATTGTTCATTATATCGTACATTAAATTTTTAACAATTTATTAAATGTACATTTAAAATTTGTAAATATTTAATATATTAAATTAAATATGAAGGTAAAAAGACGATCTCAATTTTTTTTGCCTTACGTAGATGAAAGAAATGAGAAATGGATTTTAAAAAAAATGAATCGAAAAATTGTAACTTTTTTTTATTACTGGATTAAATTTAAATCATGGAGATGAAAATATTGTTTTGAATTCATTGAATTATAGTGATTATAGTTAACAACTAATATATGAAACTTTTTTAATTTTTAATTTAATCAATAATACATCGACGCGCTTAATAAAAAGAGAACATACACAAAGAATATTGTTTACAAGAGTCACTATTCCAACAAATGTACAATATTATATAGTCAATCATTACATTCTCTCTAATAAAATTAATAATTATTAATTTGTTCTCGTAAAATACAACTCTGAAGATCCTATTAATACATCATTAATTCTATATGATTTTATATTAATGGTTCTTCAATCATCAAAACTCCAATCACCAAAGGCTATTCACTCAATTCAAGTTACTATTTGAATTACTACTATACAAAACTCATCTTTGATTGCAATTGTACTTCTATAAATGTAAATAAAATATCAACATCGAACAATACAAAACAACATGTTATCAACAACCAATATAAAACAACATGTTATCAACAACCATATTTTTTTTTTTATCTTTATTACAATTGGTACTTTAACATTTTAATTATTAACAATCAAAAAATAAAAAATTTGAAAATATTAAAAATTAACAATATGATTACAAAAGTACGTGCAACACACGTGTGTCTAACTAATTTTACAAAAAATTACCCATCAAATTAAACGATAATTCAAGAGAATCATTCAAGGAATAACATGATTAACGAAGAAAGATATTTTTATTTCATTTTGTTCAATTTAATATACTAAATACAACAATAGTTGAGCAATAGACGTTGTAAAAAAAAAAAAAATCAGCTAATTTGTGGTAGGACTTTTTTAGGTAGGCTAATGAGTTGTGGAATTCCGAGGGGACATTTTTATATGTTGGTTTCATTTAAGCTCTGATACACTGACAATTTGTGTGTATCCAATCTTTTTCCTTAGTCTCTCACCCAACTCGGTTATGTCCATCCCTTCTCCAATCACCACCAATTGATTTTTCTTCTGCCCTTCTAATCTCAGAGAGTTCACACCTGCAAATTCATCATAATTATCATAATTATTCAAATTTACCAAATGAGATCACTGCAATAATCTAATTTACAATAACAATGAATTTGGGATCGAGTCAGTTCTTTATTAAATTGGAACTAACTAAATGAGTGGGAGATACTGGCTCCAACCACTGACTCGGCCAAGGGATAAATCTCCGCCTCTCAAACCCTCGACTCAATCTAACATAAAAGCCACAACAAGCATTATTCATCTAAACACAACTCACAATTTTTACCACATTGTGATTTTCAAATAGCAACTCTTCTCAAAGTCTTAGTCAAAAGTGTTGAGTTGAAATCTTGTTCTAACTAAGAATTCACGTGATTTAAGAAATTCCAACTATGGAAGAATCAGAAACTCGTAATAATGCAACAAAGATAAAATATTCTTGAAATTAAACAATGAAGTAGTGACAACACATAGTTACAAGTTCCTCAACATTCGTGTTCATTATTCAACTTTTTGTAGGTGTAAAAAAAGTTCGTCTTTGGGATAGTTTAAAAAGTCAAAATCAAAATTAATAACGACCCACCACATGTTTCATCAATTTTTATCAAAATCTGATAAAATTTTTATTAAAAACTATATCAAACAGAGCCAAAATCTGAAACTCCGGAGATTTTCAGAACATTATTGCAGAAAAATATGAAATTGAATGAAAGCTGATGAACAAAGCCTGCTCTCCACACTTGGGGTTAAAAATTACAATTCTTTTGGAAATGAAAGAGCAATTAGTATGTACAAATTAAGTACAAACCATAAGCTTCTGCTGCAATCTGCAATGCTTTTCTTTGACACTTGGAGCAAGTCATCTCTACTTGAAACACAGCTTTTTGCTACAAATCAATACAAAAAAAAAATGTCAAAATCCATATAAAATAAAAGAAAAGTATAATTGAAATATGAAAAAGAGAGTCTACACTCTATACCTTCATACTTGGATCAATTTTTTGTTAAAGAAAGTTGCTTCAATTTTGGTCACCAAAAGCTTGTCAAGAATGTCTTCCTACAAATGCCTTACATACTAGTGTTGGTTGTTTTTTGTACGGAGTATTAAATTGGACAGTACATAATGTAAAATTTTAGTTTAATTTTTTTTTTTGAAAAATGACAGTTAGGGTCCCCAACAGATACATAATGTAGCAATTAAGTCCCTACTTAATTTTTAGCAAGAGTCATCCTCAATATTTTCCCGTACTAAGTTGGTCCTCAGTATATGGGTTTATATAATTGATCGTTAAAAAGCATAGTTTTAAAAAGCATGTCTAAGTGCGAAGCGTGACCTCTACGCTTGCTTAAGCCCTAGGTGCGCGTTTTTTTAGTCAACTATATTTTTAATTAAAAAACTCTTGTCTAGGCTCGCTTAGGTGTGCGTTTTTTAGTTAAAAATATTTTTTTTATCTTTTTCTTTTTAATATTTAAAATGATATTAAAAATAAGAAATCGTTTTTTCACTCTTCGCTCACGCCTCACCTTCGCTTAAGCTTCGCCTAGGCCCAAAACGCTTTAAGTTTGACCTCCACACCTAGCCACACTTTACGCTTTTTAGAACTTTGCTAAAAAGTAATGTGATGACTATATGACTAATTTTTAAGGGGCGAAATAGAGAAACACGTAATGTCAATAAATAAAAAAATCCTTAAATAACTCGACCATCTATTTAACAAGCTGTCAATGCTTATTCCTGGCTTCACCACATACCGTCCACTGAGGATCAATTTACTACAAAATCAAAAAGTTACGGATTACTCTTGTAAAAAAAAAAAAAAAAAAAATTATGAACATATTACACGTGTTGTGTAATTTCCTATTGAGTGTGACGAACCCGGTCAACAAGTTGGAGAGGGTGTGGAAATAAGGCAATGCAAAACACAATGAATTATGGGAAACAAAGCTGGCATGTTCATTTATTGAGCTTCGTTTTCCATTATGAGGCTTTGAATTAGATGTTTGATAGTTTTTCTTCTTGGACAAGTAAATCCAATTGTGCTAAGCGGGTATGGTTTATATCCATTTTAAATAGAGCATTTTGTTGGGAGGTGAAACACGACAAATTATTGTTCTGTTCACGACAATGACTAGTATCAACCCTAAAGAGTTTAATTGAGTAGATATAGCCCTTAACACGTGTTTGCAAAGGAAAGATGTACAAAATAGTTACAAGTCTACAAATTAAACATTAAGATAAAGATACAAGATGCAATTATAATATACTAGTATCGCTTCTTTGCGGTGGGATCTGACTGTAGGCTCTATTATAATGATGGATTGAAGTGGTGAATAGATTTTGGAGATGATCGGTGGAGGGAGATGAATTGAAGAGGTGAGCAAATTTTGAAGATGATCGGTTGAAGGAGATGATCGAATCAGAGAAATTTTGGAGGTGATTGTTGGCGGATTTCTGTGTAAATGACTCCAAAGCAATCAATAAAAATCGAATGAAAAGGATAATATTCAAGCTGAGACAAGTGTTGAACACTTTGTCCTTAAGTCAATTTTGCCCTGCAATGGTGCCTACGGTATATGGCAATTGACTCCCAAGATACACGGCTTCCGCTTGTATTTGTAGCACTTCCAAACACAAGCATAACGAACTAGAAATGGTCTATGTACTCCAAAGATGGAAATGAAATGAAAAATCAAAAATTCAAGCAACAAATGCAAGAATTTTTTATTCAAGAAGTGATGAAATATGAAAGATTGTTATGCAAATGTTTTCTGTATCAATACTCTGTCAAAATGGACGTCCAAGGGTCCTATTTAACGTTGAAGAACAGTTGAACACAAAATGGTGTGAAGCCAAATCGTGCAACACTTCCAAATGACATGTATACTGTTCGCGGCAGAAACTCCGCATGCGATCGCATAATTTTACTATGTTGCAATCGCCTGGTGCATTTTTTGAAAACAGAACTTGATCCAGTTTAACCATGCGATCGCAAGGCTTTGTATCCTGCAATCGTATGGAATGACCCAAAAACGTTCTGCTTAAAATTTAGGCAGGTTGCGATCACATGGTCAAAACTTGACCCAAAAAGTCCTTTTTCCCATAATTTCTCATTTATTCGATATTGGTTTCGAGATGCCAAAAATACCCTACATGCAGAGAAATCTGAATTCTCTTTCGGGGCGTTGCCCCGAGAGCCCTGACAGCGGGCGCCCCTCGACCCCCTCAATAAAGTTGATACATTTTGATACTCAATAAAGTTGACGTGAACTTTATTGAATATATTTTGTTACCACCAAATTTCAGTAAGCCTCCACGTCAACAATGACCGTGTAAAAAGTCCAATTAAGGCCCAATTTAGGCCAAGTAAGCCCAACGAGGGCCTTTCAGATTTGTAAAAGCCTCATGTACCGAACGAGGGCCTCACGAATGCATTTAAGGCCCATCAACACATTGGCACCCTTGAATTATGTATAGTCAAAGTTCTAAAATGCGTAATGCGCGTGACGACGCGGCGAGGTGAAACATCAAGAATTATAGGACTAAGCGCGCCTATGCGAAGCCTAGGCGTCAAAATACATTTTGAATTTTTATTTTTTTTAGTGCTCAAATTTTAAATTTTAATAACATAGCATTTAGATTACAAAATTATAGGTCTAGTTTTCAAAAAACACATAAAAAATACATGACTTTTCAAAATTAGATGCACGCTGTAACAATGAAGAAAAACTAGATTTATATTAAAGCACATATCATGGTTGAACATATCACATTCAACGTGGTTCAAAATCAAAATTGCAGGATTAATTTTAATATCATAGTCTACAATTATATTACAAAATAAAAGCCCAACATAATAGTTTTCAAAAGTTAGCAAATTTTAACTACCACAAACATAAACACAAATTACTCAATAATTTTCTACAATTTTATTACATACCAACATAGCTTAAATTTTGTCTAATTCTTTATCGGATTCTAAGTCAAGCTCTTCTTCTTCATCTAACTCATCTTCCGTGCCATCCGATACAAAATTATTTTCGCCGGATTCTCTTATTTTATCTTGAGCATTTCTAGTATCTCTTGTAGATTTAAAAAACATTTATTTTGACCCAATCTGAAAATAAATTTAAAAAGAAGCGTGCTTGCTCTAATGCGTGTTATGCGTGATTATTCGCGCTTATTCTCGCTTAATCATGTTTATTCTCGTCTATTCTCGTCTATTCGCGCCTAGGCGGTCAACAAAAAGAGTTGACCGCATTTTAACGCGCATACCCTCAATGCGATGCGTTTTGCAAACGCATTGAGCTTAAGCGCTCGAGCTTAGGCCTAGGCGGGCATTTTAGAACTTCTTGTGAAACCCATGAAAAGCCTCGACATTCATGGTCAACCCCAGATGCTTCGTCGGCAACCGAGTCCGTCACAGATTCACGGGCATTGGACATTCCAGAATGACTAGAGATATATTTAAAGAGAAATTCTGTTTGATTGACACATGAATTCTCACAAAACAAACTAAGTATCAATCTACTAAAGATTAGGCAACGTGATAATGAGAAACAACTTAAATAAGGAATAGAATTTGGGAGATTGCATTGACAACCAATTATCCTTATGTCATAAAGAAAGAGAATCCAATCAGATATCTAATTGATTATTTTTCTAAATCAAACGTCTCCGATTGTTCTAAGGTACGCATTATTCTCACCAATAAACTCTGCTCAAATCTCTGTCTGATTGTCTTTCCCACACCCATTTTTATTATTCTCTTGTATATTACTATCCTTTTACATATACCGGAAGTTGACTTGATCGTCGAAGTACCAACGATCGTCGAACCCTTTTTTCCGGTGATCTTGGTACTTAACGGTCATCTTAGTGTGCAGGTAACATACAAGTTGATGGATGATTGACTGGAGATTTGTTAACACATAGATAATGCATATTCCGACGTCAACATATTTATATGTTGTAAAATTATGAGATAATTATTGATGACTATATAGACTTATTTGAATAATTAGTCTTATCAGTATATTTAGATAAGTTTGTTTGATTGTATCCAAATTACTTTGTAACTTACTTTGGAATCCTATAAATATAGGTCTATAATTATAATAAAGTACACAATTCAATTTGCATCTCCAATATTCTTCTGTCTTCTTTCTTTTTTTCATAACACGTTATCAGCACGAAATTGACTCGGTCATCATATTCATATAGAAATGCATAATTCATTTTTTTTCTAACCACTAACTATTTAATTCGACCTAGACATATTGTATACCCTATCGGTTCCGTATTTATTAATAGTCTTGGTAGAATATGAGTATTAATTATATCCAAATCTGATTTTGAGGAAAAGCATTTAACTGTTACCGTTGTTGGCAAAAACCACTCCTATATTATTAATCTTCTTCACTTCTTCACTAGTTTCAGGTTTATTTTTCTAACTTCTTTACAATAATTAAAAAATGTATGATTCAGCATAATTATTGTTTTTGATGCAATTAATATTATTTATTACTTTGTACCATATATCAATATCATATTGTTGTTGCTCCTGAAGAATATATATATATATATATATATATATATAGAATATTAATTGCTCTTGAAGAGTCTAATTTTATAAAATATAATATTTTGTGAGAATATTATAATATTGTTAATGAAGAGCAAATTTTATTTCAAAATAATGTTTTGTTGTAATTCTTGAAGAAGCACAACGTTATAATATTATGACAAAATATTAATTGCCCCTGAAGAGTATGACATTACAATTTAAATATTCTAGAAGAATATTGAACTATCACTCATGAAGTAGCAGTAATTTTTACTGTTCAATAAACTATTATGTTATTCTATCTATTTTTTCACACGTTATTATGAATATAAGTTAGCATAAAATTATTGTGGGAAGCCTTCAAATCTTGAATACGATTTGTTATTTGTTTTAATTGTGATTTTCTTGAAAAAAAAAACACAATTTTACAATTCTATCAATATTCCAGAAGAATGTTGTATTGTATGTCACAATTTAACATATAAATATTCTAGAAAAATATTTTATTGTTGATTCGAAATAAGCAAAATTTTATATTATATTAATATTCTAGTAAAATATTAATTGCTCCCGAATAGCCTAATTTTAGAAGATATAATATTTTACAATAATATTATAATATTACTCATGAAAAATAGATATTTACTTCAGAATAAAGTTAACATTTTAAAATAATTTGTTGTTGCTCAGAAAGAAACACAACATTATATTAATATTCTGCGAGAATATTATTTGCTCTCGAAAAAGCGTAATTATTATATTTAATATTAAACTATTTGTTTCTGGAAAACAAAATTTTATAAATTTAATATTTTTAAAATAATTTGTTGTTGCTCTTGAAAAAACACAACATTGTATTAATATTCTGACAGAATATTATTTTTTTTCAAAAACGTAATTTATTAAATTTAATATTAATATATTGTTCCTGAAGAACAAATCTTTATAGATTTTAATATTTTAAAATGATTTATTGTCGCTCATGAAGAAGCATGACGTTATATTAGTATTGTGGCATAATATCATTTGTTCTCGAAGAGCATAGTTATATAAAATCTAATATTTATTCTATTTTTGCTCATGTTGTTACTCTCAAAGTAGCACACTATTATATAAATATTCTAGAAGAATATCATTTGTTTTTGAAGAACATGACATTATAATTTTAATATTTCAGAAAAATATTGAGCAATCGTCTAAATAATATTTTATTGTGCTCTAGAAGAAGCACATGTATATAATAATAACATATTACATAATTAAATGAAAAAAAAATATGAAACGTAATTTATGAACTAATGCTTATCCTTGAAGCATACAACTCATGTCATTTGGACTTGATTATTGTGACTTATTGATCATTCGTAAAACTATTTCATAGTTCATTAAAGTAAGACTCTATTATAACTATTTTTAAGTTAAAAACTCATTTTTTTAAATATCTATTTGGTCATGTTTATAGATTCATGATAAATTGTCAAGATATTTGTTTAGCTGATAGTGCAACTACCTATACAATTGTTCAAGACAAAAAATATTTTTTGGACTTAATATTAACAGAAAATAATGTTAATACGATATCCGGTATATTGAATATCGTTGAAGGCTCCGGAAGAGCTAGTATTATCTTACCAAATAATACAAAATTATATATAAATGATGCACTTTTTTCTAACAAATTCATAAGAAATTTGTCAAGTTTTAAAAATATCCGCTACAATAGATACCACATTGAGACCATGCAAGAAAATAGTTATGAATATATTTGCATAACTTCTTTTGTACCTGGCCAGAAGAAGATAAAAGAAAAACTCACGGCACTCCCATCTAGCATGTATTATACAGTCATAAAAATAATTGAATCAAACAATGTCACGAACCTTAAGTTCGTTGAACCAAAAGTTTTATGCTTTGGCAAGATCGACTTGGACACCTAAGAGCAATAATGATGCGCGAATAATTATTAACTCGCATAGACATTCTCTAAAACTAGAATATTATTTTACCTAATGATTATCCACGTGCTGCTTGTTCACAAGGCAAGTTAGTCATTAGACATTCTATTACGAATGTTCGTGTTGAATCTCCAACTTTCTTAGAAAGAATTCATGGAGATATATGTGGGCTTATACACCTATCATGTGGACCATTTCGTTATTTTATGGTATTAATTGATTCTTCTACTAAATGACATGTCTGCTTACTTTTTATTAAAAATGTAGCTTTTGCTATACTACTTATTGAAATTATAAAATTACGAGCTCAATTTTTTGATTACTCAATCAAGACAATCTATCTTGATAATGCTGGTGAATTTAGATCACAAATATTCAATGAGTATTGTATGTCAATCGGGATTATCATTGAACATTTAGTTGCTCATGTCCATACACAAAATGGTTTAGCAGAGTTGTTTATCAAACATCTTCAATTGATTGCTAGGCTTTTACTTATGTAAACAAAACTTCCAACATTTGTTTGGGGTCATGCTATATTACATGTTGCATTATTAGTTCGTATAAGACCAAATGTTTATCATGAATACTCACATTTACAACTTGTATTTGGTCACGAACCTAATATTTATCATCTACGAGTTTTTGGTTGTGTTGTCCAAGTCTCAATTTCACTCCCACAAAGTACAAAAATGGGTTCTCAACAAAGACTTGGAATTTATGTTGGGTTTGACTCACCATCAATTATTAGGTACCTTGGTCCTTTAACATGTAATTTATTTACTGCGCGTTTGCAGATTATCATTTTGATTAAATGACTTTCCTACTTTGGGAGGAAAAAACTACATCCTGAAAAACAAGGTAAAATTTCTTTGAATGAAATAACTTTATCTCATTTTGATCCCATCATTAATCAATGTGAGCAAGAAGTTGAGAAAATCGTTCACTTGTAGTTGCAAGCCAATTATCTTATGTATTCGTTGATACAAGGAAAGTGACAAGGTCATATGTTCTAGCATAAAATACTCTTGTAAAAATTGATGTCCTTGTAGGACAATCTACCATAGCAAATGAATCTCAAATACGTTAGAAGCGTGATCGACCAATTGGTGTCAAAGACTATGTACCTCGAAAGAAAAATGTATAAGAGAAAATCCAACTAAAAATTTTTAATAAAACAACGGTAGAAACAATTGATTAATCAAACACTAATAATGTGATTCCTGAATAACCACAAGTGTCAAAAAATAATGAGATTTCAATAAATTATTTATTATATCATAAATTATAAGAACGAAATAATATTATCATGGACAATATCTTCACCTTTAATGTGGCACTAGACATCATGCAAAATGAGAATCCTGAACCACAATTTATTAAAGATTGTTAAAATATAAATGATTGGCCAAAATAGAAAGAAGTCATAGTGTTTGGACCTGTAGTTCGAACCCCTGAAAATGTAATCCCTACAGGATACAAATAAGTCTTGTAAGAAAAATGAATGAAATCAATGAAATTACAAAATACAAAGTCGGACTCGTAGCCCAAGGCTTTTCACAAAGACATGAGATTGATTATGAGGAAACATATTCTCTTGTAATGGACACCATCACATATAGATTTTTTATAAGTTTGAATGTGTCACAAATGCTCAATATGAGCCTTATGGATGTATTAACTGCATATCTGTATGGCTCACTTGATAGTGACATACACATGAAAATCTTTGAAGAATTTAAAGTGCCAGAAGCAAAATGATTCATTCCCCAGAACAATGTTCTCAATTAAATTGTAAAGATCATTGTATGGATTAAAACAATCTGGATGAATGTGGTATAATCGCCTTAGCGAATATATGTTGAAAGGATGCTATAAAAACGACAATGTATGCTCTTGTGTTTTCATAAAGAAAACATATATTGGATTTGCAATAGTGGTAGTTTATGTTGATGATTTAAACTTTATAGGAACTCCTGAAGAGCTCAACAAAATTACGGATTATTTAAAAAATGAATTTGAGATGAAAAATTTGAGAAAAACCAAATTATGTCTTGGATTACAAATTGAACATTTCCTAAGATTATTTGTTCATTAATCTTCTTATACAGAAAAAGTCTTAAAGCGTTTTTATGTGGATAAAGTACATCCATTGACATCGCCTATGATCGTTCGATCACTTGAAGTGAAAAAAGATCAATTTCGTCCACTTGAAGATGGAGAAATAACTCTTCGACCAGAAATATCATACTTAAGTGCAATTTGTGCATTAACATATCTTGCAAATTGCACTCGACCAAACATAACTTTTTCTGTAAATCTCCTTGCAAGATATAGCTCTGCACCCACTCAAACAGATTGGAATGCTGTTAAACACATTCTTCATTACCTAAAAAGTACTGTTGAGATATAATTATTTTATTCACAAAAATTAGGACCGTCTTTAGTGGGATATGCAGATGCAGGTTATCTCTTCGATCCACATAAAGCTAAATCACAAACAGGATATGTGTTTACACGTGGAAGAACATCTATATCATGGAGATCTGTGATGCAAACATTGACAACAACATCTTCAAATCATTCTGAAATTATTGCAATGCACGAATCAAGTGGAGAATGTGCATGGTTGAGAATCATTACACATCATATTCAAGCATCATGCAGATTAGCTTCAACAAAACATAGTAAAAAAATATTGCATGAAAACAATGCAACTTGTATTGCACAACTCAAAGGAGGCTACATCAAATAGGACAAGACAAAACATATTTCTCAAAAAAAATTCTATACACACGAGCTTCAGAAGAATGGTGACATCGATGTTCTACAAATTCGCTCAAGTGACAATTTGGCTAACTTATTCACAAAAATATTGCCGACATCCACATTTAAGAAATTGGTGCATGAGATTGGAATACGTTGACTCAAAAAATTTCAGTGATTATTATTAAGAGAGTAGTTGTACTCTTTTTCTTTAATCCAGATTTTGTTCCACTGAATTTTTCTGACAAGATTTTATTGAGACATCATTTTTTTAATACTTCAAAACTTTAACAATTAACTGTACTCTTTTTTCCTTTAGTTTGATATTTTATCCCACTGAATTTTTATCAAACAAAGTTTTTAGCGAGAGCAGTTATTGTAGAAATAGTCATCAAATAGGGAGTGTTGTAAAATTATGTGATAATTATTGATGAATATTTAGACTTATCAGAATACTTAATATTCTCAGTATATTTAGATAAGTTTTGTTTGATTGTATCCAAATCACTTTGTAACTTACTTTGTAATCTTATAAATATTGGTTCATAGTTATAATAAAATATACAATTCATTTCGTATCTTTTTTATTTTTCTGTCTTCTTTCTCTAATTTTATAACAATACAACGTTTTTATATTATTTTAAGAGTTGGAACCCTTGTGAAGATTCACAATAAAACTAGTACAGCAATTTGACTTTTAACCAATTCTAGATCATGTAAACTTTGTCCACGGTCTTTGTTTGCTTTCCCTATTTAGTGCTTGTTTGGAAGATTTTAATGGGTTTTTATTTTTTTATTTTTTTACTTTTGAGAGAAAATGACTAAAATGACTATTTGCTTTTCAAAGGAGCCGCAATATTTGACTAGAAAATGGGATCATTTTGGTCATTTTCTCCCAAAAGTCAAAAATGAAAACAAAAACCCATTAAAATCTATTCTAAACAAGTACTTATAAACGTGTTTATTAATTTTCTATGAGCATGCACACCACATGGTTGTGATAGATTGGATTTAGAGTATGATTGATATTTTTTTTTTTTGGTTAATTATAAGTAGTGAGTTATATGGAATATGTAAATAAAAAGTAGATAAAAATTGTAGATTTTACTAAATGTATAGATAAAAATAATATTTAACTAGTTTATAAATGCTTATTCAATAATTTTACGAAAAGTTTCCCATCAAATTAAACGGTAATTCAAAAGAATCATACAAACGATAATTCAAGAGAATCTTTCAAAGAATAACACGATTAACGAAGAAAGATATTTTTATTTCATTTTGTTCAATTTAATATACTAAATACAACGACAGTTGAGCAATAGGCCTAGTAAAAAAATCAGCTAATTTGTGGTAGGAATTTTTTAGGTAGACTAATGAGTTGTGGAATTCCTAGGGTGACATTTTTATATGTTGGTTTCATTTAAGCTCTGATACACTGACAATTTGGGTGCATCCAATCTTTTTCCTTAGTCTCTCACCCAACTCGGTTATGTCCATCCCTGCTCCAATCACCACCAATTGATTTTTCTTCTGCCCTTCTAATCTCAGAGAGTTCACACCTGCAAATTCATCATAATTATTCAAATTTACCAAATGAGATCACTGCAATAATCTAATTTACAATAACAATAAATTGGGATCGAGTCAATTCTTTATTAAATTGGAGCTATTATGTAATTTTATACGAACTAACTAAATGAGTGGGAGATATTGGCTCAAACCACTAACTCGGCCATGGGATAAATCTCCGCCTCTCAAACCCTCGACTCAATCTACCATAAAAGCCACAATAAGAATTATTCATCTAAACACAACTCACAATTTTTACCACGTTGTGCTTTTCAAATAGCAACTCTTCTCAAAATCTTAGTCAAAAAGTGTTGAGTAGAAATCCTGTTCTAACTAAGAATTCAAGTGATTTAAGAAGTTCCAATTATGGAAGAATCAGAAACTCATAATAATGCAACAAAGACAAAATATTCTTGAAATTAAACAATGAAGTAGTGAAAAAACAAGTTCCTCAACATTCGTGTTCATTATTCAACTTTTTGTAGGTGTAAAAAAAGTTCATCTTTGGGATAGTTTAAAAAGTCAAGATCAAAATCAATAACGACCCACCACATGTTTCATCAATTTTTATCAAAATCTGATAAAACTTTTATTAAAAACTATATGAAACAGAGCCAAAATCTGAATCTCCGGAGATTTTCAGAACATTCTTGCAGAAAAATATGAAATTGAATGAAAGCTGATGAACAAAGCCTGCTCTCCACACTTGGGGTTAAAAATTACAATTCTTTTGGGAAAGAAAGAGCAATTAGTATGTACAAATTAAGTACAAACCATAAGCTTCTGCTGCAATCTGCAATGCTTTTCTTTGACACTTGGAGCAGGTCATCTCTACTTGAAACACAGCTTTTTGCTACAAATCAATACAAATAAATGTCAAAATCCTTATAAAATAAAGAAAAGTATAATTGAAATATGAAAAAGAGAGTCTATACTCTATACCTTCATACTTGGATCAATTTTTTATTAGAGAAAGTTGCTTCAATTTTGTTCACCAAAAGCTTGTCAAGAATGTCTTCCTACAAATCACAAATGCCTTACATACTAGTGTTGGTTGTTTTTTGTACGGAGTATTAAATTAGACGGTACATAATGTAAAATTTTAGTTTAATTTTTTTTTTGATAAATGTCAGTTAGGGTCCCCAACATATACATAATGTAGCATTAAGTCCCCTACTTAATTTTTAACAAGAGTCATCCTCAATATTTTCCGGTACCAAGTTGGTCCTCAGTAGATGGGTTTATGTAATTGATCGTTAAAAAGTAATGTGACGACTACATGACTAATTTTTTAAGGGGCAAAACAGAGAAACACATAATGTCAATAAAAAAAAATGATAATTATATTCATACCACACTATTTGTTAACCACACTACATTTTAATTGCAATAAAAATCTCCTACTAATACACATTTTTGCATTTATGTCATTAATTTTTTATCATATTTTTATCATCATCCTACTAATTTGCACGTCTTATCTTTGTTTTTTATGATGATTTCTATTTAAAAAGTTAACTAAAATGGTGTAAAAAGATTTGTCTGCCTCTCGTATTTTTAAATAAGCAAAACAACTAACAAATAAAAAAGTTTAATAAAATATTTTTTTCTCATTTCAATGCACATTAGCAGAATAGTTGGACAAAAATGGTCATCAGAGACGAGATGTAAAAATTAATTAAAAATTAATGATAAAAATGCGACAAAAAATATTAAAGACATAAGTGTCTAAATGTCAAAAATTGAAGAACCTTCAATGCAATTAAAATATGGTGCAAATAATAAAAACCGTGTGAATATAATTACCCAAAAAAGATTCTTAAATAACTCATCATCTATTTAACAAGCTGTCAATGCTCATTCCTGGCTTCACCACATACTGTCCACTGAGGATCAATTTACTACAAAATCAAAAAGATACGGATTACTCTTGCAAAAAAAATAAAAATAAATTACGAACATGTTACACGAGTTGTGTAATTTCCTATGGAATTTCAATATGTACTATCCACTTACGAAACCCGATCAACACGTCACACACTTATCAAATAAGTGAATGGGCAGAACTTTATTTATTATGGCCAACTAAATAATAATTTGAACCAACTAAGATTTATTGAGCTTGTTTGTCAATTGTGAAGTGAATGATGATATGTTTAGCACCACTCCATTTATAATTGAGTTTCAATATGTACTATCCACTTACGAAACCCGATCAACACGTTAGAGAGGGTGTGGAAATAAGTCAATGCAGAACACAATGAATTATGGGAAACAAAGCTGCCATGTTCATTTATTGAGCTTCGTTTTCCACTATGAGGCTTTGAATTAGATGTTTGATAGTTTTTCTTCTTGGACAAGTATATCCAATTGTGCTTAGCGGGTATGGTTTATATCCATTTTAAATAGAGCATTTGGTTGGGAGGTGAAACACGACAAATTATTGTTCCGTTCACGACAATGACTAGTATCAACCCTAGAGAGTTTAATTGAGTAGATATAGCCCTTAACACGTGTTTGCAAAGGAAAGGTGTACAAAATAGTTACAAGTCTACAAATTAAACATTAAGATAAAGATACAAGACACAATTATAATATACTTAGTATACCAAACTTGCTGCGGTTTGGGGTGCATTATAGCCTATTATCACTACAAGAAATATCAATTTTAACGACGAAAAAATTAATCGTTGAAACTCTTTTTTCCGTTGTTGTTGATATTCAACGACAAATATAATTTCGTTAGGCACTCGTCGAAAATTGTCCGTTGGAAAATCATTTCAACAACCATAATGGATGGGGTCGTTGAATATGTATACATTCAACGACGCCAAATAGTATTGTTATATTATTTTGAATTGTTGTTAAATTGTATTTAAAACAACCAAATTTTATTGGGATTGTTTTCAACGACCAAGGCATTGATCGTTGAATAATTTTATTAACAACCAATTCATGTAATAAATTTGTCGTTGATTTGTAAATACAACGATGAGATAAATTCTTGTAGTATAATTTGTATCATCGTTAAAACAAAAACAACAACAACCAAATTTGTCAAGATTGTTTTCAACGAACAAACTATTGGTCGTAGAATAATTTTTTTAACAACGAATGTTTTGAATTAATTTTGTTGTTAAAAATAATAAAACTACAACGAAAACATTTATTGTTAAAAAAAAAATTTACGACAAAATTTGAAGTCTACTCTTGTTAAAGATATATTGGTTCGTTGTAAAATAATACTTTTAACAATAAAAGTTTATTTTCGGTCGTTGTAAGTACACTAATTTATTGTTAAAACAACTTTTGACAACGACTTCCTTGTGTAGATAATATTGTCGTTGAAAATAGTTTTTATTAATAGATTAGAATATTATTGCTTTCGTAACAATTAGATAAATTAATCCATAATAATATTCTTAAGATGAATATTCAAAATATAACAAACATAACTTTAATATTCCAAAATCTAAAAATAGTCACTAATAATAACACAATGCGACTAATTCATAAAACAAGAAATAACATCTAAAGATCTTCATTCGAACCCGATGCTTGAGACGTATCATTTTGCACGGTGTTGTGCGATTATAATCCCGCAAGTGGACGGATCGTTAACAAGTAATATATAATAAATAAAGTGTCGAACCCACGAGAACTAGATATCAATTTAACTATTTAATTTATAACTTAAATTTTAACAATAAAAAGAAACACAGATTTAACTTTTGTGATGTGTGACTCTAAACTAATTTAACTATTTTAATTAAATTGAAAATAACAATAAGCAACTTTAAAAATGAAGAGAACGAAATCAAGAATTACTAACACTAGGATTCACAAATCCACCTACACGTTTTATAATCAATTATCCGTTAATCATTTTTTAGCTTTTAATTACCTTGGATTGAAAATCGGCGTTCCTAAATTAATCAAAAGCCTCTCTCGATGATCAATCAATTCTATATGTTATGCGAACCTAATTATCTCTAATTAAGCTTCGAACATACATACATGCATTAAAATTTCAAGAATACCGCATGGATTTCATAAAGCATAATAGTAATCTCTATATATTATTGGACCCTATATTATTCAATACCACGTGCTTAATCTATATTGAATCTCTCGACTTCAATATAGATCACAATATATTCTAATGGTGATCAAGCATTAAAATAATATAAAAAATGAATAAAGAATAATCAACCCAAGAAGTAATCAATTACTAAAAAGGAAAAACTTCTAATTAATAAAAAATGCGATGTTTCATCGTTCATCCTAGAAATAAGTAAATTAGCCGGACATGATTATGTAGAATAATACAAGAATTGTATTAATCATGATTTGGGGAAAGAAAAAGAAAAAGTAGATAAAACCCGTGATCCCGGTTCAATGATCTTCAATTCCGTACCTTGATCTTCGATTCTCCTCTTGTATGTTGTTCTCAAAATTTGTCCCCCTTTGTTCTGGCTATTATCTCGCTTTTATAATGCTCTCTAAAGACTCCAAGACGTGTGCTAGGTAGTTGAATTCGATTTGGAGTTGTAGAATTCTAATCTATTAGGAAGCGCCAGCGGTGCCCATTATGCCCTTGCGATCGCATGGTTCAATTCCCCGTGATCGCATGGTTCAATCGCTTTATATTCTGCGATTTTTGGTCCACTTGTGATCGCAGCCTTGTTTAACCATGCGATCGCATGGTTAACTTGGCTGCGATCCGGTTTTCTTCCTTTAATATTTGCATCGAGCCCTCAAGTATCTTTTCTTAGCGGTTTGAGTCCCTTTTTCCTATTTGCTCTCTTTTTTTCGCCGATTGACCCTTGAATTTGAATATTTCCTAAGTTAATAAGAAAACAACATGCAATTAAACTGAAATCAAATAATATGACTCATAATCGTCTCTTTTTGTGAGCCCCAATAAGTACAAAATTGTACTTATCAATAGGCAATAAGATATCTCGAGGATGCGACTTAAAACATCGGTCCAATTTTTCGAGTTGATCTTCAAGATCTTTAACTCGGTTCTTAAAAGATTCTCCAAAGAAGCGAGATCATCATCCAACCTCATTTTTCTAGATAAGCTTTTATGCGGTTCAGAGTAACCAAATCTTTACCAAGTACTTGATTGCATATTTGATTCTCTGTTAAATGCAAAGAATCTTTGGTTCTCTTCCGGTGGAGAATTTTGCATGGAAATATGAAGTTCAAGCATTTTTTTCTGTCCATACATATCAAAAATAAATAAACTTAGAATTTGAAACATTGGTTATAATTTTTGAAACGAATGAAAATACATACATAATAATTCTCCGCATCTGGAGTTGTCCACCCTTTCCCCTTGCTAAAATGCATGTCACGAAAAAATTCGATCTGACCGGTAGCTCTTTTGTAGATTCATTTCTCTGTTGAGAACAAATAGTATTAAACTTTGTTGTATGGAATTTATAAGAAAAAAATAGTACAAATACTCATAACTTACCATTTCCTCAGCATGTGCTGCAAAAGATTTGGACCCTTGAGTAGTTACACGTTGTTTATGTAAACGATTTTGTTTGTTTACTCATAAGCTCTTTTCATACATCTAATGATGCTTTAAAAAAACATTCACAGTGCACAAAAATGACTGGCCTAGTATGATACAGGAGTATCATCAATAACAACATTTGAACCTAGAAAATCAAAATTATTTCATTGGTGTGTTAATTTCCAAGTCACATAATCTAGGAGGTCACTTTCTATCAAAATATGGAATGATATAGCAACTTTTACCAGGAAAATGAGATACCATTGAAAAGGTCTTGAAGTTAGGCTTCCAAAGAATTTTACAGATCTCGATTTGGACGTTTCTACAAAGAGTTATGGTTGTTTTACTTCACAATGGTCATGCAGTCTACCTACCCAAGAATTGAAGATGCTTTTCATCTTCCAGGATTCATTGAAGACTAAATGTTAATTTTTTACATGAATTTGTAACTTAGATCATTCATTTGCATTTATTTTTTATTGTTTTGGTATTCCAAGTCTCAACTATAAAAAAGCATCCTATGTAACTTATGAAGGATTCAAGTTTGAAATAATATTCAACAAAATCTACTACCAATTTATGCAAATACTTAAGCATTGGTTTATGGCACCTAAATCATAATGCACAAGACTAACTTCAGGAAAGTCAAAATATTCTAAATTTAACATTGTCATGAGTTTGGATGTTCATGCTAGGCTTCTTTTAGAGGCAAAAATAATTTATTGTTATGACAGGACCATTCACTTACCAGGAAGCTTGACTCAGATGGCAAGGTGGACACAATGCAGACTCTGCATAATTTGGCTGAAGGTTTGTCTAAGTCAAATAATATTACTCCTCATTTGGTTTCTTTTTTATTTTGCACGTGTGAGATTCTGATGTTACGCTAGTGGGAGAAAAAGGAATTACGAGGCCAACCATAAACTGTTGTTTAAGTGTCCTGTTTTTGTTCATGTAGATGGTGGAATATTCATGTACTCTTCAATTTTAGCCTTTTGTGGAGTAAAAATGCGAGATAATGAACTTTGAAAGATTTTGTGTTTTATAACTAAATGAAAGAGTAAAATAAAAACAGTTAAACAACTATTGCTCAAATTAATGAAGGATTAAGATTGACTAAAGATTAATTTAACTTTAAAAAGGGAAAAGTACTAGAATTCCGAATCCACTTGCAGTTGTTATTTCTTCTATCTCGATTCTTGGTCTTGACAAATTAATTCAGTTATGAAGATCAATATCCCTAGATTGTTCAACAGTTTCTCTCGAATAAAGTTAAACCTATTCATATGCATGACTCGACTATATTTCTATGACGAATGCGAATACAAATGAAAGCATTAAATTTCTATGGATAATTAAATATCACCTAAAGCATAGCGGTATATTTCTATCCCTTATCGGACTTTAAGATAATTAAAATAGCGTCTAGCATGCTTTCGATCTTTCGATAGTAAAACACACCACAACAATCATACAATTACTACGTATATAATTGTAGATGCAAACAAATCAAAATTAATTATTCAAAACTATATTGAAGTAAAGTGTCAAAAACCAAGTCTCAAGATGAAAGAATTCAAACTACAAGCTTCATCGTAATTCTAGCACTAATTAAATTAGCCTAGCATACTAATAATAATAAGAAAATAAGAAGGGAAGAACACATGGAATTCATCACCGGAAAAAAGAAGACTTGGAAGAATAATTGCTCGTCGTTGATCTTCGTTCAATTCTTCAAAGAAGCGGTCTTGATCTCTGTTTAATGCCTCGATCTATGTTTTTCGCCCAAAAACTCAACAACCTATTATGAGTTAATAACTCATATATATACTACTCTAATGGTGCCCCAAAAGATGCCAAAAGACCTAAAAATCGTGGGCAAAAAGTTACCTAACTAGATTAGAATTCAAAAAGGAAAAAAAATCTCACAGACAACAAAATTTCTGGCGATCGCCCGGTGTATATCCCAGATTGATGGGTTGTGTTCCTCTTCTTAAAAAGCAGTCTTTGGGCGCCGCCCGGCTATAATGGGCGATCGCCCGACTTATAATTTCAATCATGTTGGTTTTGGTCCTCCAACGTTCCTTTTCATCCAATTTGGTCCTTCAACTTTCAATAATCTTCAATCGGTCCTTCAACTTTTAATAGTCTCAAACCGGTCCTTCAACTTTTGATAGTCTCCAATTTGGTCCTTCAACTTTTGATAATCTCCCATTTGGTCCTTCAACTTTCAATAATGTGCAATGTGGTCCTTCATCTTTCAATTTATACCTCATTTCATCCATTCTTCTCCAATTTCTCACGACGGGTCCAAAAGCGAAATGTAAAGAATAATGCATCGAATTAAGTAGAAGATTACTAAAATAACGAATTAAAAGCTTAGTTTAAGGATCCAGAATAAGTGCACAAAACGCACTTATCAAGAGGTATCTTGTGTTCACTTCTAATTTATATCCATTACGGGTCTTTGTTTTACATTGGTGGAAAATCATTTTACTTTTTCTTTTCCTTTCTTTGTATTTTCTTTCATTTGATACCAAGTTTCGTACTACATGTACTTATTTCGTTTCATATATCATATCTAATGGGTGTTAGGGAATACTAGCGGCATGCAGACTGATTGAGCAATTACATTGAGAGACAGATTTTAAAATTTAGAATTAGCATAATTCAAAGAGAAAGCATTGAGAGAATTGAATTCAACCACTGAGAGACAAAGATTGAGAGAAAGCAACTTGATGCTAAACCAATACAACCATTGAGGTAGAAGTAATTGAATTCTTCTACCCATACCAAAGCAAGCAAGTGAACAACAATATTCCCAGATCAATAAACATGGGAAACAAGCACAAGAAACTTTATTGATCAGATTCAGTACCTTTCTCTTGGAACTATACTTTGAATTAAAGAATGAAGTTAGAGATCTTCGGTAATACTCAGTTTGAATAAAGTTTCCACCTAGAACAATGATAAAAGGCAACTGATAAATGGATTGGTATATGTAAAATATGAGAGAAAATATATGTGGAGAAATAATTCTCTCTCGATATTGATATAATGTGTATAATGAATGGGGTTACAAGATATATATAGAGACTAATGGAAACCTAATAAGGAAAGAAATATAAGAAAAAGAGTTCTACCTAGAATAGGAATATAATATATATGGTATCCTACTATATGGTACTCTATTGTAAATAGAATTTTAATACTCCCCCTCAAGTTGGAGCATGTATGTCAAAAGTGTCCAACTTGTGAGTGAAATTGTGAAATGCCTCCTTGCCCAATGCTTTAGTAAATAAATCCGCAATCTGATTATTGCTTGTAACATAGGCAGTCTTGATCTCTCCCTTATCAATTCGTTCACGAACAATATGACTATCTATTTCAATGTGTTTTGTTCTTTCATGATATACTGGATTAGCGGCAATATGCATTACTGCTTGATTATCACAATATAATATCGCTGCTTGTGGATGATCTACACATAAGTCTGTCAGCAATTGTCTCAACCATATAAGCTCACAAGTAATGGAAGCCATTACCCTATACTAAACTTCTTTGAAGATTTGGACACGATCGTTTATTTCTTACTTTTCCATGATATAAGTGCCTTTCCCAAAAATATACAATATCCCAGAATCGACCGTCGTGGTAGTAATATCTCCGCCCAATCTGCATCACAAAATCTCGCTAGTTTGTAATTTCCCCACGATGGGAAATATAATCCTAAATCCGGTGCCCCTTTCAAGTATCGAGCAATCGGTCCATCAAGATGGGGTTGTCTAGGTGCTTGCATAAACTGACTGAGTGTATTGATTGAATATGAGATCTCGGGTCTCGTAATTGTGAGATAAATGAGCTTTCCTATCAACCGTCGATAGTATGTGGGATCTTTCAATAACTTTCTATCAGTCAAATTAAATTTCAATGACTGCTCCATGGGAAATGCTGTAGGTTTTGATCCAAGTAATCCAGTTTCTTGTAGAATGTCAAGAACATACTTCCTTAGGTTTATTGAAATTCCTGATCTTGAGCGAGCTATTTATATTCCAAGAAAGTATTTTAATGTTCCAAGATCCTTCAACTTGAATTGAGATGCAATGAATGTTTTTGTAGTAGAGATTGCTTCTCTATTGTTTCTTGTGACAATCATATCATCCACATATAATAGAATTGCCGTAAATGAATTACCATTGACCTTTGTGAAGAGTGAATAATCTGCATGTGACTATTTGAACCCAAACTGAATAATAGCAGATACAAATTTTTGAAACCAAGAACGAGATGCTTGTTTCAATCCATATAAATATTTATGAAGTCGACATACAACTGATGTCTCCCCCTGTCGACGAAATCCAGGATGGGAAGTCATATAGACTTCTTCATCAAGATCACCATGAAAAAAGGCATTGTGTACATCCATCTGATAAAGTGTCCAGTCACGAATAGAGGCGATAGCAAGTAAGCATCTGACTGTAGTTAACTTTGCAACTGGAGCGAAAGTTTCATTATAATCAATTCCTTCTCGTTGTGTAAACCCCTTCGCCACTAAGTGTGCTTTGTATCGTTCAACTGTACCGTCAGAATGAAACTTAATTTTGAACACCCACTTACAACCAATAGGATGAGAATTTGGAGAAAGCGGTACAAGTGACCAAGTATTGTTTTCTTCCAAGGCACAAATTTCATCATTCATAGCAGCGATCTATTTGGGATCTTGACACGCTGCTTCATATGTAGCTGGCTCAATGATATGGAAAATATTATATGTAAAAGCACGATGAATAGAAGAAAGGTTACTAAATGATACATACCTTGATATAGGGTGTTGAGTGCTGGATTTGACGAGAAGAGACCCGGCTTGAGTAGGCAGAGTATGATTGATATAGTAATCTTTCAGGTGAAATGGAGTTTGAATTGATCTTGTGGATCGTCTAAGTTGGTCATCTGGAGGGTGAGAAGAGGTGGGTGGATCAGTGGGGGTTGGACACTGCTCATACGGTCGACCGGTAGGTAAAGACGGTCGACCATTTAAACTCTCTGTTAAATCAGATGAGGTAACCGGTCGACCGGTAGATCGACCGGCTAGACTCTCTGTTGAAACGGATGAGTGAACCGGTCGACCGGTTAGTTTGGATGATGGTTCAGGATTTTCAGGCAAGTTATCCGTTTCTGCTATATGTTGGTCCTCAGGATTTGTGAAATGTGGTGTTTCAACATCTAGAGGCATAGATTGTGGCAATGGAAAGTGTATGGAAATATATTTTCATGGAATATGACGTCTCGGGATACTACTAGCTTTTTGTCGGTTAGGTCATATAATGTGTATGCTTTTGTCCTGAGGAATATCCAAGAAATACACACCGTTTGGCTCGCGTGTCAAATTTATGGTTGGGTTTGAGATTGGTGGTAAAACATAGGCAACCATAGACACGTAAATGGGAATAAGGTGGTGGTGTCTTGTGTAATCTTTCGTATGATGTTTTGTGTGAGAGCAATGGCGAAGGTATCTGGTTGATGAGGTAACAAGCTGTTTTGATATGTTCTCTCCAAAATTTTAATGGAAGATTGGCTTGAAATCTAATGGCACGAGTCACATTAAGGAGGTGTCGGTGTTTTCTCTCGACCACTCTATTTTGTTGAGGGGTGTAAGGGCATGATCTATGGAAAACTGTACCATTTTTATCTAAGAATGTTTGCAAGGATAAAAACTCTTGGCCATTGTCAAACCTCAGGGTTTTTATAGTCAGGTTGTGTTGAGTTTTAACCCAAGCAAAGAAATTTTTAATTATGCTTTGAGTTTCAGATTTGTGACGCATAAGGTGTACCCAAGTATAACGAGAAAAATCATCAACAATCGTAAGGAAATATCTAACACCAGAATAAGAATAAATCCTATGAGGTCCTTAAATATCACAATGAATCAAATCAAAGGGTTTATTGCTAGAAATTTGACTAACTTTAAAAGGGAGTCTAGATTGTTTTGCCAAATGACAAACATCACAAATATCTTGAGAATCAAAACTAATATCTAAGGTACTTTGTGCTAAGAATTGAAGAGGTGAAGCTGAAGGGTGTCCAAGACGTCTATGCCATAAGTTAGTTGATCCACTAGTAGTATGATGTATTTGTGGTTTTGTGAAAGGTAATATAGGTAGTTACTACGCCTTCCTAAGCCAATCGTCTTCTTCGTCGTCAAATCTTTTATGACACAAAAATCAGGAAAAAATGTCACATATCAACCTAACCCTTGAGTAAGTTTACTGATAGATAATAGATTAACTTTGAAATTGGGAACATAAAGCACATCATCAACAATCATATTATTTTCAAATTTAAGCGCACCAATGGATTTGATAGGAGCATGACCCCATTCGGTAGTTGTGCGATTTTGTGTTGTGGCATGAATTTATTCTCAAGAATCTCATCCTTCGTCACATGGTCGGTGCCCCGCTTATCAATAATCCATGAATTACTCAAAGGGTAGTGGAGAGATTGATACCGAGGTGTTAACATAAGGCTTGTCATTACCCGACTTGTTGTTTAGAAGTGTTATGATTTGTTCATATTCCTTGGTTGTGAGCATTTTGTCTTCCTTTGGGTCAAGTGTAGAAGTGGTAGTAGCGTTTGTGAAGCGTTTGTTTCGTAGTTTCACGTCCTTCCCATGAAACTTGTACCCTGGAGGGAAGCCATGGACAAAATAACAGGTATCAATGATGTGGCCAATCATCCCATAGTGGGTGCATCGTTTCTGGCCAGGTTCTGTCGAACCGGTCGACCGGTCGGATGAAACGGTCAACCGGTTAGACCGATTGTTATCTTTCTTGTTCGACCCCCAATTGCTCGACTTCTCCTAATTGATTGAATGTTGTCCTTTACGATCTGTTGTAACCTCAACTTGCCTTTCATGTTGCATTAAAATAGCGTGGACTTTTACGGTATCTCGGAAAGGGGTAATCATTAGTATGTTTTCATGAAGCGTATAATAAGAATCATTCAACCCTATCGAGGGCGCATGACTTTCTCCTTCCCATCCCTTTCGCCCGGTGCTTTAAGATTTCTACAAGTGCATCCAATTGGGTTGTAATAAGAACTCAATTCATCCCATAGTCCCTTCAATTTGGTATAATAGGTTGACACCGATTGATTTCCTTGTCGATACTCGGCAATTTCTTGTGAATCGATATATTCGCGCATCATTACCTTGAGAAAATTGATCTCAGAGGTCGTTCCATACCCTCGTGGCGATTCGAGTATATGATACTTTCAAAGAATATCTAGATGTACCGAATTAAGTATCCGGGACGGCACCATGTGATTACTTCGATCCCATATGGAATACTTCTCATCTTACGCTACGGTGTTTCGATCTTTCCATCAATGAAGCCAATCTTATTTTTGGCAATTAGAGCAATTCTCATAGATCTACTCCATTGTCCATAATTGTTTCCATCAAGTGGTTTAGAAACAAGGATTAAACAAGGATGATCGGATTGTTTGTAAAGCCATGGGATCCGATTGGACAATCGCCTCTTGTATGGTGTTTTGTACGGCACATCGTTGCTCGAATCGCCGCTTTGTAGGGATGGCAAAAACCCGCCCCCCCGCCCGCCCGCCCGCCTGATTACTAAGCGGGCGGGGCGGGATCATGGTCCCCGCCCGCATTCCCGAACCCGCACCGAATAGTTTTATTTTATTTTATTTTTATGTTTTAAAATTTAAATTGTATATAAAAAAATAAAAAATAATATAATTAATTAATTAATTAATTAAACGGGACGATAAACGGAAATTTTTTTATACCCGCCCCACTCCGCACCGCACCCGCCCGGATCCCCGCCCCGCTTTTCAAAAATACCCGACGGGGCGGGTATGGGAATGGCCGCCCTGCCCCGAACCCGACCCGTTGCCATCCCTATCGCTCTGATACCATGTAAAATATGAGAGAAAATATATGTAGAGAAATAATTCTTTCTGTATATTGATATAATGTGTATAATGAATGGGATTACAAGATATATAGAGACTAATGGAAACCTAATAAGGAAAGAAATATAAGAAAAAGAGTTCTACCTAGAATAGGAATATAACATATATGGTATCCTACTATATGGTACTCTATTGTAAATAGAATTCTAATAGTATCGATGGTAGATAAAGCTAACGGTAGTGGAAATTTAAATGAAACTCCCGTCTATAAGAGTGATATAAATCTAGTAGAACAAGACTCAGGGAGTATCCCCCAACAAAAATATTCAGCAATGATGATCCTCAAGCCTTTAGTTAGTATCCCCTTGCACTTAGAACTGATGATGTACGAGTATTTAATTGCTAAATTATTCAGTATGCAAGATTTTCTCCCAAAATATCAAAGAGTAAGCGATGCTTTTTACTAGATCCACCACCAATAACTAGTAAATTTATCACAATCCATTAAAAAAAGTAATTTATCGATTTAATAATTTTTTTATAAGCTATTTATGTATCAATTATTCAGGTCAATTGCTCAATCTATTCATAAACCTAGGAAAATAGAATACAAATACTATATAGAACACACAAGAATCCCATAATTACAACTGTTATAAAACCCACATAATTAATCCAAAAATCGGAGAAAAGAAAGTAAACATTCAATACAACAATACTTACACGATTAGAACACGAACACGGGCTCCAAATACTTGTCTCTGAGCAATTGAAGAATTGGAAAAACATGGCGGGAGGTTGATTTTGCTTATTTTCATGGTAGAGTTTGAATTGGACAACTAATGGGAATTTGATTTGTGCACTTAGGGTTTCCAAATGTAAATATGGTAGGATTTTGTGGTGTTGGAGAATTCCCATTAGTTTCCTTACCAGAGAGAAGTTTGGGTTGCGGGAGAATTTTTTTTGGCGGGAAAAGATTGTGTGAAGGAACATGTGAAATTTTGGGATATATGTGTGATATATATAAATATATATACACACATATATGTTAATAGTTTTGGGATATATATATGACGTGTATGTTTAATTAATTGTAATAATTAAAAGTTAATAGTTTGTATATGTATGACCTGTAGGTTTAATTTAAGAAAAAATTATTATTATTATTATTATTATTATTATTATATATATATATATATATATATAATTCTTGGATTTTTATAATTTTTTAAATTGTTAATGAAAATTTATGATGATTGTTTATATACCGTGGAAAATAATATTACATAGTGACAAATTTATATTAAAAATCTTCAACAACTTTTTATAAAAACAAAATGACAATAATTTTACATTGTAATTTATATTTCAATTGGCAATTATATTATAGTTAATATTGTTCAACTCATATATATTGTGTGCTAGATTATAAAATAAAATTAATATTTTACGATGAGCAATTTTTTGTTAAATCTCTTTAAGAATATTAATGATACAATGTTTTTAAGAATATTAGATATGTCCATAAACCCACTTTGATCAATCATTCTAAAAAATAATAAAGCAATAAGCCTTGATTGTTACTCTCAAATCTTAGTAATACTAGTCAAAATCATATCGACTCTATTTTGTGTGGGGTTGTATTTAGAGATTATCGTAACTCAATTCCAAATAAGGCTCGACAAACAAGGAATGATCGAAGTAGGATAAATATGTATCTTATTTTCGCTTTAAGTGATGATTCGAAAAAGGACAATGTAGGCGGAGATGATTAAATGATAATGTAATTGCATCTTGTCTTTCTTTTCAAGTGACAGGTGGGGTGAGCCACTCTAAGTAGAAAGCGATAGTGAATCCCAATCTTGGTTATGCTCATCCAATCATGAAGCTTTAAAGAATTAGAAAAATGAAGTAGTGAAGTCCAAGTCCATGGCGATTGTAAGACCCCTATGCAAGCCCTCAATTACCAAAGTTGGACTCATCTTCTAAAAAGTTAATGTAAATATCACTACGCATAGAAGTGTCAAGAAGGGTGGGCCGACCAAACCCCGCATTGGCCCACTCGCCTCGACTAGTAATTATTGGCCTGCCCGTGAATTGGACGGATTGTTCATAGGTCGAGGGCGCAGAACCGTCGGTTGCTCGCACTTGTTCGAGTCTAACGGGCCAGCGAGCACTTAAGTCAACAACTCTCTGCCTTTGAAATGACAGCCACTGCCAACGATTGTTAGTCTTGCAGGCATGCAGGTGTCTATTTATTATTTAAAAAAAAAGAAAAGAAAATTAATAAAAAGATAATGTTATAATTTTTGATCGTTCTATACATTTCAATGAAGCAAATGTAAACTACACAAAATTCTTTACATGTAAACATTTTTGTTATAAATAAAAAATGTGAATTTATCATTGTTATTTATTTTTATTTAGTAATTTAACACATTTTTACTTTAAATATAAATATTTTTTGAAGTAAAATAAGTTAGTAATTTCAAAAAAAAATAAATTTTTATTTATCTGAGCCGAACAACATGACCCACATGGGCTTAACCCGGATGGGCCGGGTTCATGTTCAATTTTTTGAAATTTGGGTTGACTGACCGCAACTCCTGATGGCACAAACTTTTTCTAATTCGGGCTATCACTGAGCTTTATTGGAGGCGGGTCGACCCGGCCCGTCTAACCCAGATTGACACCTCTAACTATGCAGGCATTGCTAAACGTAACCAACTATGCAAACCACTTTAAATTTGATCGAAGACTTGGAATAATATATAAATACAAACACATGCACATGTATAGATACGACAAAAACTGCATAACTAACGCTACATTATTTTTAGAGACAAATGTAATGGAAAAGATAATGATGCTAATTTCGTAATTACATGTATTTTTTAATGTAAAAAATTATGCTAGTGGAAAATACAAATTTTATTGAAATGTTAATTTAGAGCCATTCTTTAAGTACATGCAACGACAACATAAATTTGGTAGTTGAAATTTTCTTAACAAACCAAAATTTTAATGATTTTAATAATTCGACAATTGTCATTGCCGAATATGAATTACAAGAACAAATTTTTTAGTTGTCAAAGGTATATTTGGTTGAAAAATTTCAATGCGAATCTAAACTGGGAGCCAAATTTTGAAAATCTTAAATGACTAAAATATTTTGTTGTTGAAAATATCTTTAACAAGTCACCTATCCTAATTCAAACAACAACGTAACATGTTTCGTTGTTGAATATATTTTTGAAATTCAACAAAGATGAATTTTCATTGTTGTTTATATGTTCTTAAGGAAGTCAATTTTTTAGGAGTTTTAACAGTGGGAGACTGGTATTGTCATTGACTATGTTTTCAACAACCATTATTATAGTTGTCGAATATACACGTTTGGTCGACAAAAGTTTAAGGGGAACATAAATTTTATTGCCAAATTTTTTATTACTTTTTACGATAAAATTATGTCGTCGTTGAAAATATATTGTCACAAGAAAAAAAAATTTAATACTCTAATGACGATAAATGCATAGTCGTTGATTAAGTTATACAACAACCATATTTTGTCGTCGATCAAAGTAAATATTTGTTACTAATTGTTTTAGCGGGAACGAAAATTTGCGGCGCCATTTTTAGAAACAATCAACGACGCGTATTTTCGGTCATTGAATATAATTTTTTCAACAATGAACAATGATGTCATAGTAAATACATATTGTGTCGAAAAATATTTTTGGCGGAATGGCGCCAAATTTTATAAAACAATCCACGACGACAAAATCGTTGGTCGTTGAATAGGTACATTTAACAACAAAATATTTGTAGTTGAAATATTTCACAACAAAATCAAAGTTTTACGGTCCCCAATAAATTATTTACAACGAAATTTTTTATTTTGTCGTTATAAATCGTATTCAACAATCAATTCATTTTGTCGTTAAAAATTTGGTCTTCAATTTTCATTTTCTTGTAGTGTATAATGATGAATTGATGTGGTGAATAGATTTTGGAGATGATCGGTGGAGGGAGATGGATTGAAGAGGTGAGCAGATTTTGAAGATGATCGAATCAGGGAGATTTTGGAGGTGATTATTTTGTGAAGGAAAAAATGAAGACGTAGTGACAAAGTCACGACACGAGATGTTTAATCACTTTTTTCTTTTTGTAGTGGAGAAAACTCCCTACGGTCGTGATAAAACTATTTTCCATTCTCAATTTTTTTTCGTCTTTTCCAAACATGTTTGCCCTCTATCCAAACAAAGCACTATAGTAGGTATGTTTACTGAGTTTCAAGATTACATGATAGGTTAAATATCATTTTTATCTATACATTTTGTAAGATCCGCATTTCATCCACCCATTCAATAGGACCCACTGCTTAGGAAAATTGGCCAAAAACGTCCATAACGTATGGACCCAGCGCGCAAATCATCCTTACCTTTCAAATTTTGACAATTACATCCCTTACCTATTCATGTAGTGCCCAAATCATCCTTTTGAACGGAATCCATCCAATATTTAGTTAAACCTTTGGGATTTTGGCGCAAATGATCTCTAACGTTTGTTCTTTGTGTGAAATTGGTTCCTAACATTTATGTTTTGGCAAACAAGTCCCTAACCTATGTGTTTTAGTGCGAAATTGGTCCTTATGGGATGAAAAAGACAAATATACCCTTAGTTTTAATTAAAAGAAATTGTATGTGGATTCCTAATCATTACAAAATGTGCAAATAAGTCCAATACTTTTATTTTTTTTTATAAAAAAATTAAAGAAAACTAATGAATTTTTTTTAATTAACACTTTAGTAATAAAATGTCAAATAAAATTATTATTTTATTATGAAGTAATAAATATATTATTTAAAATTAAAACTTTTATTTTATTGTTATATAAAAAAATAACTTTGTCACAAATTTGATGTTCAAATACTTTTATTTAATTGAGTTATATGTTTATTAACTACAAATATTAGAAATCCAATTATATTCTTTATATTTTAATTTATCGTTTTATTTTCATTCAAAAGTAAAACACATAATGTGTAAATTAATTTTTATTAGTATTTTTATGTTAAATAAAAATGTAATAAGATTAGTTCAATGTCATAAAATCATATACGTCATTTTGTTATTTATTTAATTTAATTTTTAAAGTAAAGAGGAAGAAAAAAATTTATAAGTAAAGAAGGAGAACAATGATTTCTCTTTATTACTTAATAATAAAAATAATAAATTTATTTGACATGTTTATTACGAAAATGTTAATTCAAAAAAAAAAATAATCATTAGTTTTTTAATTTTTTTATAAAAATAAAAGTATTGGACTTATTTGCACATTTTGTAATGATTTGGGATCCACATACAATTTCTTCCAATTAAACTAAGGGTATATTTGTCTTTTTCATTCCATAAGGACCAATTTCGCACCAAAACACATATGTTAGGGATTTGTTTGCCAAAATATAAACGTTAGGGACCAATTCTACCATAAAGACAAAAGTCAGAGACCATTTGCGCCAAAATTTCAAAGGTTTAACGAAATATTGGATGGATTCCGATTCAAAAAGATGATTTGGGCATTACATGGATAGGTAAGGGATGTAATTGTCAAAATTTGAAAGGTAAGAATGATTTCTTGATTTGAGTCAATATACGTTAGAGACGCTACTAATTTCCCCACCGCTTATAACCTTCAAATTTTTTTTACCAAATATACACTTATTATTATAACTTATAAGTTTCAAAAAGCAGAAAAAGCAGAAATATTCTATCGACTTCCAAAAGCGAAAATGGCTTTATATTCATCAAAGATGTGTGGAATCTAGAACCCATCAGATACCAACAGTGTTTTACTTTTTATTTTTTTAACCTAAGATTCTATTTTTAGGTTACTGGTCAGCTTGAGAAATTTGTATTAGCTAGATCAGTCACCATTGACACAAAATTTATGATTTAACTTGTTGACAAAAATAAGTACATACAAATTTCTACTTGTTGAATTTTAGACGAATGATTTTTACGTCTAGATGAACAATTAGATAATATTGTTAAAAGTAAAAATCAATATCAGTTAAAGATGAATATAAAATTCAGAGAACACTTAATCAATTAAAAAAGCTCAAAAAGTGACCAGATTCTAAAATTTGTTTTCACAAACGATGCATCATTTTACAGGTACGTGTTAAGAGTAAAAAATCCCTAATCTACCAAAATAAAAATAAGTGAACATATTATATAGAATCCCGAAACCCGACATACACAAGTCATTGACATGTTCGTTGTCTTATAAATCGTGATTGACTTAGAGTTGTTCTCACAAATAGTAAGAGCAACTCCAAGGTAGCGCCAAAATGGCGTGAATTTATGTCTCAACGGAGCGCTAAAACCAAATGCCAAAATGGCGCAGCAGCACTGTTCATTTGGCGTTGGGTTTTCAATTTTTTTTTCCATTTTTGTCCTTCTATTTGTACTTATCAAATTTGTTTTTCTTTATATATATCCTTTTTCATACTCTTTTTAATAAGAAAACAAAATAAGTACTATTCATTTGGTGCAATTTTTAAAGATCATAGTTGGAGATGGGTAAAAAAAATAGTGTGAAAATTGCACCATCTTGGTGTAAAAGTTGCACTATTATAAAGATCATGGTTGGAGTTGCTCTAAGACAATAAAATCAATCTTCTCAAAGTATCACTAAACCTATCTTCTATGTTAACAACACGCGTCTTATCTCTTAAAACAAAGAACAATTTCCAACTTAAAATATAGTAGGAAGTCCAACAAAATAACAACTTGTCCTCGTAGTGAGCCTTCTATACTCGTGTTTAACATACTTATAAACCCGAGATAAATAGAGAGAAAGTAGATATATAAAAATTCAATAAACTTCAATCAAATACATCACTATTGAGTATGTTTTAATTTGATCGTCAAAATATTTTAAGTGAAGGTTACATATGAATGGAAGACTTATTCTAATATTAAAAAACAAAAAGAAAAGTTGATAATTAATAGAACATTGTTAAATTCTTTAGCAGTATGATTATGGATTGATTTTTTCTTTAGCAGTATGATTATGTATGTCATCACATTCTATGCCTTCCAAGTTCTAATTATGGATACTTTATATTTAATCTTCCAAGATATTTTTAGTTTGACCTAAGCCTTCTTTCCTTTACACTATACCTCTTTTACTTATTATTACTAATAACATTAGTGATTACTTTTTATTATTAATTTGATTATTTATAGCTAAGTACAGGACACATCATTTATTAACTTTTTAAATTATATGTTTCATCAATTTTTTATTAAAATCTTCGCTCTAGTTCGTATTTATTGATAATATATTAATAATGAGTAATGCTCTCTGCACAACAACTTAGACCACGGATAAGAGCATTACAAATTTTCAATTATGTCTTTGTAAAAGACATATTTGACATTTTTTCAATAATTATCTAAATTTTGATCTAAGTTGACGTGCAATGAGCATTACACTTAATTAATAATAACATGCTTTTGTTATCGTGTCACGTAAAATATCCAACTGACCAATCTTGACAAGAGTTCTGACATATCCAATTGTGGTTATTTTGTCTTATGTTTTCAATTTCAAATCAACTTTTTAACTGCCGATATATTTTAATTATAAGTAGCTGTACTAAATTACATTCTTTAGATTTGCACTTTACCTTCCCAGTATTACAGTCACGTCACTCACTCTTCTCTCCCAATTCCACCGTTTACAGGCAAGAAACATTTATCGAACACTTACAGACAAGTTCTTGAATGAATGAACAGTTTTAATCAAAGGATATTGGACTGATTAATTATGGCAAGCAGTAGCCTTTTATCAAGCATCCTAGTATTCTTGTTGTGTACCTCAGCCGTGGTGGTGGTGGTGGAATCAGGGATAGGAGTGAACTGGGGCACATTATCCCTCCATAGACTGTCGCCGGGAACGGTGGTGAATCTGTTGAAGGACAACGAGATTTCAAAAGTGAAGCTTTTTGATGCAGACCCATATGCGCTCAAGGCTCTGAAGGGGAGTGGGATGGAGGTCATGGTTGGAATCCCCAATGACATGTTGGCGGAGCTCAGCTCCTCCACCGCCGCTTCTGATTTGTGGGTCTCCCAGAATGTCTCCAGATACATGGTTAAAGGCGGCGTTAACATCAAGTATGTCTCTTTCTCTGGTTATCTGAATTTCTGTTTACTTTACATAGCTTTCTCATTTTTCGGGGTTATATAATTTTGAAATCTTATCTTGTTTGTTAGAAAATATTTATATCGTACACTTGGCCTCTTTAAAAGCTTAAGCTTTTGGATGAGTTGGTTTGGTATGCAAAAGACCGGATTCAAGTCTCGCCGTTGTCCATTTATGAAAAATTATGATCAAAAGATCGGCCTTGCACTCTCAGGCCTCAGCGTGATGAAGAGAAGATTAAATGGGTGGTTCAACATTGTTTATGGTCTTAAGTTTTCTCAAGAACGTTTAATTACTAGTTTTCAAATATTTTGGCAACTTGTCTTCTGTGAGGAAAGGTAGTGGTAGATTTAACCTATGGAATAATAGATTTTAAAATGTAAAATTCTTTATCTTTCCATTTCTGGGTAATAGAATTCGGAAATAAAGTTTTTCCTTCTAGATTGAATGTAATCGAGTCAAAAAATTTATGCTTGATGAATATGAAGTTGAATAGACTATGAATTTTGCATTCATTTACTTCTGATTATCTGTGTAAGAATCACATCAATTTAGCATTCTTTAATCAAGTTGCACTATAAAATGTCCTTGATAGTATGGAGGAGATAAACTTTCGTATGCTTCACCGTCAAGAACCAGCTCCTACTACTGTCTCTTATGGAACATGATCTGAAAGCAATAATAATTTGTATGATAACGAGGGAACTTTAGAACACGCAGGATATTCTAATGCATAGAGTTAAATGAGTTACAACTGTTTGGTAGAGGCCTACTTATACTTGCCTCAAAACAGCATCTGTTGATGTACAATTGTGTGATGGGTTCGTTGAGATCTTCGGAGAATGCAAAGAGTTACATTAATTAATAGTAAGATTTGTGGATTGTGATGGTTCGATTGGATATATGATCATATAAGAACTCAATGTAGCCCTTGTCGAGATTGGATGTTGGTGAAAACTTTCGCTTAGTTAACTAAATTGCATGCTTGAAAAAATTGCGTTTCAGCTAAACTAGAGTCCATTGTAGAGAGCTCATTGAAGTCTAGAGCAGAATTCATAAGAAATAAAGCATGCTTTGCATCGCCTTGAGAAGTTGAGGATGGTAGACAAATGTTTGTAACATGTGAAGCATACCTTTTGTTTACTTCATCCCAAGAATCTCTGCATTTGGTGTGTTTTGAACTCCAACAAGTCAAAATTATCGTTTTTTGTTAGTCATTGCTGATTGGGATAGCACTTCGTACTTGGCCATGGTCAAGACATTTCGTAATTGGGAACTCTGAGCCAAAGATGTAGTATAATATCTTGATCAATATGAACCTTCAACAATGACTTCGATTAGCCAGAACTAAGCTTTGGCTAGGTAAGCATCGTGTATTCAGAGGAGTAATCATGAACTTTGTCGACCAACCCCACTGGGGTGGTGAAGGGAGAGCATCCAACTAGTAGGAAAAGCGTTGGATAGTGACAGTCAACTCGGATTGTAGACCATGAGCAGCATCCAGGGACAGCTCACTGCCAGCTGTACTCCACCTCATTCGATGGCGTGTTGTAATTTGATTGAAGTTAGGGGTTTTTTCTGTATAGTAGGTTGTGCATAAATTGAGAAGTTGTGTGCTGCGTTAAGTAATTGCAATTCATTGTAAGACTTTTCAGCTCCTGAGAAATTTCAGAATCTTCTTGAAGGTCTTCTCCCTTCCTTCCAATTAGCTAAATCCATGTTGAGTTATAAGATTAACTAAAAGAGAACAATCCAAGTAAAGAACTGTTACAGATAATAAAAAACCTAGAGAAGTCACATGTGAAGGAATGTAAAATGAAACAAGTTTGATATTTGATAACCTGCTACTAATTGATCTATTGCTTCTGGTAAATCAAAAGATAATTTCTCACCCTCAGCTAGAGAAGATACAAGAAAAAAGAATAAAGCTAATGTTCTTGTTGGTCATTAGCGGCATCCTGCACACCTTATGTCAGAACTTAGCAGTATGTGTGCAAAAGAATGCTACCAACTCTTCTACCGTTAGTGCTTTGGTGGAAGGGCTTGCTATTTGTTTACATCCAGTAGTTTGTAAGGGATACAACGCAGATTTTGCTGAGGATGAAATGGATAATGTGTAAGATGATAGTTCTAACTTCGTAATCTTCCTGCCAGAGTAAGGTACTGTGAATAAGGCTTGAAGTACAAGCACCCAGTGGCTCAGTTCTGCAGCAGCTGCTGCTGCTAAGTTTCAGGAGAAATATGAGATTTGTGAAGAGTACTCTGCTTCACTGGCACATAACTAAAAAATGAATTTTCTTGTCTGACAATGAGAAAAAAATCCACGTGATTTGAAAAAAACTTGGGAATTTTTTGAACCAAGATTTTTGTCCTGGACAATTTCCTGTTTTTCTTAGACATATTAAATAGTTCGTTGTCTTTGTTGTTTTGAATAGATACAAACTTCATGTTACCTTCATGCCACTGACTTTCAAAGTGCAATCACCAGGTATGTTGCGGTAGGAAATGAACCATTCTTGACGAGTTATTCTGGTCAATATCAATCTTATGTTGTACCTGCTTTGGTAAATTTACAACAGTCCTTGGCCAAAGCAAATCTTGCAGGCATGGTAAAGCTGGTTGTTCCATGCAATGCCGATGCCTATGAATCTTCTCTGCCATCACAAGGAGCGTTCCGACCTGAGCTGACCCAAATTATGACACAGATTGTTACATTTTTGAATTCCAATGGTTCCCCATTTATCGTAAATATTTACCCTTTCCTCAGCCTTTATGGAAACTCAGACTTCCCTCAAGACTATGCATTCTTTGAGGGTACCACGCACTCTGTGATTGATGGACCCAATGTTTACTCCAATGCTTTTGATGGAAATTTCGACACTTTAGTTGCAGCGCTTGGAAAACTTGGTTTTGGTCAAATGCCCATAGTTGTAGGAGAGGTGGGTTGGCCAACTGATGGGGCTTTGGGTGCTAATCTGTCAGCTGCAAAGGCTTTTAACCAAGGTCTTGTGAAACATGTTCTTAGCAACAAAGGAACCCCTTTGAGGCCGGGTGTGCCTCCTATGGATGTTTATCTTTTCAGTCTCTTTGATGAAGGTGCAAAAAGTGTACTTCCTGGGAACTTTGAGAGACACTGGGGTATTTTCTCTTTTGATGGCCAGGCAAAGTACTCGCTAAACCTCGGGAAAGGATTATTGAAGAATGCTAAAGATGTTCAGTATCTGCCTTCTAGATGGTGCGTGGCGAATCCAATGCGGGATCTTTCTGGTGTGACTGATAACTTCAAAATTGCTTGTGGTTATGCTGATTGCACAACACTCAACTATGGGGGATCCTGCAATGGAATCGGAGAGAAGGGAAATATTTCATATGCATTCAACAGCTATTATCAATTACGAAAACAGAATCCTCAGAGCTGCGAATTCAATGGGCTCGGGATGGTCACTTTCTTGGATCCTTCAGTTGGTGATTGCAGATTTCTTGTTGGGGTGGCAGATGGCTATACTAATACATCAGGTTTCAGTCTGGGACGTAAGAAGACTTTATTTGCATTGGTTATTCTTTGGGGAGTTTACATTTTCCTCATATGAACCAGAGGTTTCTTAAGTGGGATTTTCAGGTTTCCCTCTTCTGAAACAAACTGCTTTTGGAAAAGATGAAAAGTATACTGCACAGATATTAGTTCTATACATGTCATTGAAGTTACCACTTAACAAGTCCTTTTAGTGGTCCTTTTAGTGGTAGGAAGTGGTGTGGAATCATCTCTATAGTCAAATTGAAACCATTTAGTGATATATTAAATTAATTAGTGAGTGCCTAGTTTGTATTAAGTGAAACACACAAAGTTCTCTTTTTATATTATATAAGCAGGAACCTTTTTTTGGTGCTGGGCTCTTTTAAAACTGAAATCGATGGATAATCAATTTAGTGTGTTTCTGTTGTTGTAAATTAATTTTAGTTGAATGAATCCAATTGGCTTGATTCATGGTGATTCTTCAGGTAGAAAATGGAGAGATTTATTTTCTTGAACACAGTAGCTGAATGTGCTGTTACTCAGCAGCAATTGTCTATACAGCACACTTTTGCACAGCTGATCAGTGGCTTCGAGTAATGGAAACGACAACCTACAAATCAGCAAGGATACTTTGAGTATTTTGGCTAGAGGTGTCGATATGACCATATCAATTTTGAAGGGCCAATGCTGGCTTAATGGTGGCTCGGGATGGACCTTTTCTTTCTCTAGCTCACCACGCCTAAATTTATCTCAGCCTTACACGTTGGGCAATGCCCGGCCTTGGCAAAAACCCTTGTTTGCACAAGTTTTCTTTTTTATTGTTTATATGACAGGTCTACATGGACCGGTTTATGTAGATTGCAGACCACTACAATTAAGCCTAACATGGCTCGACTGTAGAGTAGCAGGGCCAACTCACAGCATGACTTGTTATAGCCAAACCGTGCCTGAACCTTGCTTCTAACATGTCAAGTCGCTCGTCATAGTTTGACACCTTCATCGTTTGACACTTTCTATTACCAGTTTTCTTTCTCACCATTTCTCTCTGTCACCCTATTTATAGGATAATACCTTAGTGCATATTTAGTATTTTCAAGTCTTTTTATTTTGTTAAAAGTGTTGAGTACTCTTTAATCAACATTATCGGATATTCTAATAAAATATACTTTGACAAAAAGGCATTAGATTGCTTAACACATTGACAACCTAGTGGATGGAGATGAAAATGACAAGTATAAGCTTGTCTAATATTGAGTGACGAGGTTTCCCACTACCTTCCTTTGACCTTTCACTCAAATTCACTAATTCATTGAAAATTAATATACTCCACACAACATGTTCATTACATAGAAGAGGATAGTACTATATGTCCAAACTAACAAAATTTCTGACTTGTTTTTTCTTCTTAATTATGTTCAATCTAACGTATCATACGTGTCAATACTATCTTCATCCCAAATTACAATATGCAATTGTATTCATGAGTTATAAATACAACTTAAAAGAGGTACTTTTAGGACATGCATGGTAAGTCTAATATTGTTGTCTCGTCCACATTACCAAAGGGATCTTTAATTATAGTCATGGAGACTCGTGAACATATAGAAGACATGCATATAGCCAAGTCTACGATCACTTCCACGTCGTGAAAGTTTGTCTTGTATGAACAAGTTGCGTTACACGCATTGAATAGGGTTTTATCTCTACAGATTTAGCATTAATTCTGGACTCTTCTTTTGTTTTCATTGACCATGATCAGTGATTCAGTGCCATGCATCTATTTTCGATTCTCTTTTTCCTTTTTCCAAGAAAAAAGATATATCAGTAAAACTTTTCACTCTTTTATACACTGCTGGTAGCAAATTATTCTAATATTTGCAAAACTCTAAAAAGAGAGAGAGAAACATGTATGGTTCAGATTGCTTATAAGTATTTATAAGCTGAATAAACATCATTTTTATCCACAAACTTCGTAAGACCTACAAAAAATATTGTTTTTCGTTGAAAAAGATAACTTAGATCCACCTAAACTGAACATATGTCTGTTGTGTCGTTGGCTATGGCTGCAGGACGGTATTTTTGCGGCACCAACACGAGTAAGAATTTAACCGCCAACTTTGCATCAGGATATGAAATGGGCTGTCAAAATGTTGAAACAATTAAGTTATAAGCAAAAATAAAGATGGATTAATAGTATAATATTTCCTTACCTGAAGAATAATGCCAATGATGAACACAGCCAACATCCACAATCCTTTTTCTATGTAAAGATCAGCGCCAGATAATTGCCAAAAAAAGTAGTCTAACGAGTAGCTTTCAAATAGTAGCATGAGCACCATCAACCGATCCTTGTTACAGCTTAATGTTGCAGACACCATTAAAGTGATATTGCCATAAGCAAACATCTGACAAAATTGATACGAGTTCTTATACGCGTTAAAGGTGTTAAAAAGTACCATATCCACAACAATTATTGGTACATCAATTACTAGGAATAGGTATTTTGCGGGGAACACATTGGGAAGCTTTATCAAAAGCCAATTTACCAAGGTCAAGATCATCGAAGAAAACAAAAAAATACCCAAATCCCACATCAATATACAATTTACTTCCTTGTTAACCACACTCATGAGTTTACCCAAGAAAAGTAAATAGGATAAAACATAAGCAATTGGAAAAAAATAAACCAAAATTATATTATCATTGTTGATCGGTGCTTTGGCATCAGTCTTCAGGACGGGTGATGGCGGAAACTGGTGGCGCTGAAAAAGGGGCAGGACTGGTGGCCCTTTCGGAGTAGTTTGATTACTCCTCTCGGGGAATTCTGGTGATAGAGTGAAGGGACTGGTAATCTCAGCCATTTGAGAGCAACAAAAAGAGATAGGGTTTACAGACGAAAAGATGATGTTGAGAGGAGAGACTGAGATATTATAAAGATATGTTGTAATCAGGTTTCTTTTTTTCTTTTTTATAGCTCAGGTTGTTACAAAGACGAAGAAAGGGTTGAGGTAGGGAGGAAATTGTACATCTAGTCCCTAATTTTATTGATTGTTTCAAATATAACCTTTTAAATTTGTAACATTGTAATTTGATATGCGCATAAGAAGAGAATCTGCAAGATAAATTGTGAGAGGGTATATGTGGTACCAATTTTGTATGTCGAATCAAATAATTGATTATACTCTTTTTGAATTGAACAAAAAAACATGAACTTTAAAAAGTTACATAAAACTAATTTGAACAAAAATTTGCTCAAAAATTATTTAGATGAAATTTTGGAGAAATAAAAATTTTTAAATTAATAATTCAAATTGATTTGGTGTGAAAATATCAATGTTTTAAAAATCAACCTTAGCATCAATCTGGAAAAGAGAAAGGTTCAAGACTCAAAGGTTCAACCGGGGTTGACTTGATGATTTTTTAAAAAAATTAAAATTTTACAAAAAAACAAATGAAAAACAAGTTTTTGGAAATCACAAAATTGCTCAAAAGCAAATTTTTTGATTTTTCATTCTTTTGATCCATTTCGTGCTGGAAGAGATGATGGTTTCAATAGTCAGTTACAATTAATTGTGGAAAGAAATAATTTTTAAAATCGATGAAAACGAGAACGCTTCAACGAGTTCTTCAAAACTAGGTGAGTCGATGGATTTTTGAGCGGATTTTTAAATAGTTTTTTCTGCATAACTAGACCGATTTTGATCCCGATTCTCGATTTTACTAGTTGAACCAGTCGGATCAAGCCTCTTCTAATAACATTGGAAAAATTGAATTTAGAAGTCCTATTTATAAAATTTGAAGTCTCTTTAAAATTTAAATGAGTGTGTGCCTATTCATGAATAGGTGTTCTATTTAGTCTAATTAATCTGAACCCTTAAATCACACCATTTCATATTTTTACGTAATCTAATTTAAATCAAATCTTAAATAAATATGTCAATTCATCATAACCATTCACCAATTAGTGTTTTTTATTAAAAACTTTTTCAATTAACCCAAAATTAATTATAATAACCCAAATCATTAGATATATTTAATGTTTGAACATGATAAAATTAAATTAATTTCAACAGTACATTTCTTACCTCTAATGAAAAAAATAAATATGGCAGTTTTGTATCACTACCCATTTCTCATATTTCTCCCAATATGACGCTTCCAACTTACTGTGTGCGACGATTAACAGAAGTGCGAGACCACATAACTTTCTCACATTGTCAAGAAATCATTCGAACGATTAAACCTACCATGTTTTGTGGTTCTAAATGTCGGGTTGTTAAAGAACAAGATTTCTATATAATGAATGCAAAAAAAAAAAATAAATGAGCAACTAAGATGGACGTATGATCATATGAATCTGTAATAACTGAGGGAGCTCCAATTGAGGATAAATTAAGGAAAAAACGACTTTAAGTAATTAGAATATTTCTTGCATAGACCTAAAGGGTTCCCTTTCACACTCATTCATGTGACATTCTGTCCTTAAATATAGAAAAAAACACCTGGACAATTTTGGTCTTAATACAAAACAAGGAGCTAGTGATTACAATATAAAACAGCATTCTATGAAAAAGAAACCAAGAATGCTGCATTCCTGCTAGCGAGGTGGTCAGCCTCACTTTCGTGAAAACCGGAACCACATTCACATCTACTGCGCCCCAAATTATGCAGTACCTGACCAAAATGACGATACGTACTTAGATGACACATAAAAAATTAGCATAGAAATGGGGCAACAGTCATTCTAACTGAATAAACTAAGAAAACAAATGGAAACAGGAGATGTTGAAATAATCTTACCATAGTGTTTTGTCAAACCATTGCGCCTGATTAGTTGAACTTGGCCAGTTCGTCCAGTGCATCCTTAAGATTAGTTAGTTCGCCCAGCGCAATTCTAAGGGGTACTTTTAGCTTGTTTTCCTTTGCCTAGGAAAAGATATAAAATGAGAAAGGTTACACCTATCAATTCATTCAAGATCTTGCCCATTAAACTAAACGAAAGAGTGAGTGCATGTTTGTGCAGTACTTGATAAGACTAATCAGTATAATAAACAAGATTTTAATATCTTTTTCTTGAATCTTTAATACTGCAGAGTTAGTCCAATCTTCCCTTCCAAACATTTCATTTCATGATACATAGCCTTTTAGAGCAAACTAAATTAATAGGTTGTATTGGACAGGCAGTATAATATAAGGAAGAAATGGGAAAATCTTGTTAATTGGATAGTCCAATCCCATTGAATACTAGTTGTATAACAAATATCAACAGAACTATAAGCATGTTAACATAACAATAACTTGAAACAACTAAAGTAATGGCAATTAAACATCTCTCTGTCCTCTCATGTATGCTATACCTTCAGGGTTGGGATAAGAGCAAAAACTTCTTCAACAGATTCAGCGCGAAGGTTGGCAATTTGGCAGATCTGCAACCATGGAAATTAACTTAAACGCACCATGACTAAAATGCTGATAAAAATTCAACTGCCACAGATTGATACCTCAACATCAGAAACTCCGTGTTTCTTGAGTGGCCTGATCTAAGTTAATGGATAAACAAAACTTTTACGTAATTTTATATGGAGTTGTAGGAGAAAAAGTTCAGTGTTGATCAAAGAGAAGGATACTGAAGTATTTTTCCAACAGTCTGGGATTTTGTACAGTAGCTGCCTCTCTTGGCATACGTCAGTCCACTATCAAAGGAACTGATAACAAACAAACTTTAGATCAATCCAACATATTTATTCTAAACAAATTCCATATAAATAAAGTGACATAAAACATGATCAACGCTGTGTGACAACTACTTGCGGTTTTCCTAACAAACGGATTCAGGTTAACTAGAAGATACCACCTTCCCCAATGAAACTTTTTTGTTTTGTTTATTTTTATTTTAGTTAAATAAATGAATTTAACAAGAAAAATGTACTCATTTGGAAAGAAAAGCAAAAAAGGATTAAAAGCTAAATCTGCCCTACTCACACTGGGAGTTTTATATTCGGATCCTCAGACAACATCACCATCTGCTCTTGGATTCCTTGCAAGATTTCTGCAGCTTCGCAGTCCATCAAGAATTTACTATTTTCTGGAAGATCTGCACATGCATCAAGACCTCTTTACAAGAGTGGAAAACAGAAAAATAATGGACCAAATTTATAGCCTGAAATACAGTTTACGAAAAATATTATTGCAAGAAACAAACCACAATCTGCCAAACCTAGTTTACATAAAGGCCTACCTCATCTAGCAAACAACAAAACATTCTGCCAAACCCGATGTATTAGATATAAACTATTAACATAACTCCAATATTTTATGGAATAATTCAATGACTTTCAATTTGTATTTACCACTACTCTTTCGCATCAATATTCTTTCTACTGTGAAGAACACAATAAATTAATTCCATGCACTCAGGAACCCACAAACAAACTTTTACATCATTGAGAGAGTAAGAGAGAGAACGGATGTGACAACTGGTTCACAGCAAGCACTGACCTTGCTCAAGTCTGCACTCCAGTGGAGAAGGTGTTTTTGATTGGGAACTCTTGCTGCCATTAGCAATCTTGTCTCCTTTCCCCACTTTACCTCCGGAACCTTAAAAATTATAATTGGTGAATTAGAAAAACAACTAAAGCACAAAATGTTTTCTACAAAACAAATTTCACCAAAAAAAACTTGGCAAACCAAATGGAAAGAGGGTTAGTTGCACATAAAACATAAGTAAGAGGTATTGACAAAGCAAACAAGGTAAGTTATTGGAAATCAAACCTTCGGCAGATAGTCTCTACCTTCACATTAGATTTTGGAATATTGTCTTCTGATGAATTTAAAGCATTTGAAAATAACAAACTCAATTGATAGAATAGAACAACTAATAGAATACTTTCTCAAGAAACTGAACAAATAAAGCATATGGCGACATATGTTTTTTCTTATGAGAAGTAATTAAAACACATGGTAAACTGTATGAAATATAGCTTAAATTCAACCTTCCGACTCAAACTGAACTTTTCTTCCTCCCTTTGACTTTGTTGTGCCGTCGTCCTTCCCTTCGATGATGTGGCACATAATAGAACAAAAAGAAAATGACATATCAAAGACAGCACAAAACCAGTAATACAGAGGTTTCAAATTTAAATACACAAGAAGATAAAATCAATTGCTGGTTGCACAGCATCATTGCACAAATATATAGTTCAACTAGCACGCATAACTTCACATTTCCACCCAACAATAAGTCAAAACATTCTCCTAATCTCTATAAATGCAAAAAGGAACTAAACATCAACATAAATTGATTCATTCAACGAGATAAAGATTTACTTTAATTTCTGGAACTTTTTTCCACGTCCAAGAAGGTGACTGATCTTTGTTAGGAGTTAGTTTTTTTTTTCTTTCAGTTTGCTTTACTGCAAGTCGTGTTTTGTGTTTTGACTAAAGGTGTGTTTTATGTTTTTAGTTAATAAAGTCGTGTATCTAGTTTTAGCTTACAGATACCCATATATATTCAGACTTCTGTATTGTTCTTTTTCTGATTTTAGAATACAGAAAATTCAGAAGCTTCGTTCCTCTTTGAGCCCTAAATTGATTTCTGTTTCTTTGTGATGAAATTCAGCAGATTCCTTTGATTCTATCATGGTAGCAGAGAAGAGTAGTCCCACTGTGGATTCTTCGTCAATGCCCATTGCGTTTGATGGCGTGATCTCTTCACAATTTGTTCTGGTCTCTTTTCCACATCCACTTCCTTCGAAATTGGATAACACGAATTTTCTGGTATGGCATAAACAAGTGCTGGCGTGTGTTCTTGGTCATCGATTGCAGCAATTTCTTTCCCCACTGCAAATCCTCCAGCCAGATTTTTAACTCCAGCAGCTGAAACAAAAGGCAACATCAGCACAGAATTTCTCAATTGGGAACAACAGGATCAGCTGATTGTCTCGTGGTGATTGTCCTCTATCTCAGATGGAATTCTCACCCAGATGGTGAATTGTGATTCTGCCGCTCAGATCCGTGTTAAGGTAAATTAGTTCAAACTCAGCCAAAAGCCCTAAAATAGCTTCTAAAGTCTTTTATTTTACTTGCTTAAAATCAGAAGTGTTTTAGGGATGGCAATTTACTTTGAAAATCCCACCCGGACAATCGGTGTTTGGAAAAAAATTATTTTTTCTTAAAATTTTGAAAAACGGTTACAAAAAAAATTAAAAATTAAAAAAATGAAAATAAACGGGACAGCAAACGGGCCCCGCCCGCCCGCCCCCGCCCGCCCGCCCCAACCCAATTTAAGCGGGGGCGGGCGGGTGTGGAGTAAAATTCCCGACGGGGGGGGGGGGGGGGGAGGGCCGCCCGCCCCGACTCGCCTGTTGCCATCCCTATGTAATTGATCTACTTACACTGTGGATCAGATTGAGGCACTGCTCTTAGCACAAGAGACTCGAATTGATAAAAACACAAAAGCCTAGACTATTCTAGTATTAATTTAGCCAAATTAAGCCACTGCCTTCAACAATTCCCAATAAGGCAGAATGTCATTTGGTTCATTTGGGGGAAATGCAGGTTCACAGCAAACCCCTGGGTTTCATACTGGTCGGAGTAATTTTCAGGGATATAATGGCGGTGGTATGTTTGGTAGAGATCGTAGGGGCTGTACTGGTGGTAGAGGCTCTTGGAGCGGTGGCAATCCTCAAAATATCAGTTGTGTGGTAGGTTTGGGCATGTTGTGATGGACTGCTATTATGGATTCGATTGGTCCTTTTGCTGAATCAATCTCAAGGTCCTTCCTCCAAGACAGACATTACCTCAAGGAAACTTTACTCAAGTTCAAGGGGGTTTTGCTCCTATTATTTAGTTTCAAGGGACTCCTGCAACATCAGCCATGCTTGCCACAACAGAAACTGTTTTGTAATACAGTCTCGTACCCAGATTCTAGTGCCACAAACCACATCACAGCTGATTGCACCAGCCTAATGGCAAAAGCAGAATTTAATGGGCCTGAACAAGTTCATATGGGAAATGGCAAGGGTCTTCCTATCAAAAATATAGGTCATTCAAAATCTAGGGGGGTGTCCTCAACTCATGGATTTTAAAATTCATAAAAATTTAAGTGTTCACAACTCAAATTTTAATAGATTCCATTGAAATTTAGGTGTCCTCAACTCGAATTTAAATAGAATCTTTAGAAATTTAGGTGTCCCCAATACATAGTAGATTTCGAAAGATTTCATTAATTAGAAGATTTTAACAAATTTTCATGGGTTTCGAACCCATAAATATAACCCAAATTCTTTAGGAATTCTAGCCACATTCCTCAAAATTTCAATCGAACTCTTCTCTCTCGCCTCTCGCCTCTATTTGTACCACAAATTTTTGAACTAAACTCTTGTTCTTGATTTTCAATTTACTCATAATATTAGCATGAAAATTTATTGAATTGTTTGATTTCTTATTTTAGTAATAATTTTTTAAAAAAAAATTATTAAACATCGTCTTTGAATTTTATTCTTGATGCTCCGTGTCCATTCATTGAACCAAACAATTGAGTTGGAGAATATAAATAATCTATTAATAAATCTTGATCACGACCTTTAAAAATTTTCTTTTCTATGGAAAGAAAAGTACTTAAACGTACGTGTGTCATTACGTCTTCAATTTCTCCCTTCATAAAACAATCTCTTTCGAAATTTGCTGACCACTTCAATCCATCTCTCTGATTCGATCAACTCCCTCAACCGATCATCTCTAAAATATTCTTACCTCCTCAATCCATCTTCCTTAATCGATCATCTCCTCTATCGACCATATCCAAAATATGTTCACCGCCTCAATCCATCATCATAATAAAGTCTATAGTCGAATTCCACCGCAAGAAAGCGGTATACTAGTTAATAACTAATACCAGTATAATTAGATATTGGAGCTGTAAAATCCATATGGCACCAAAAATTCTTTTTTGAACTTGGAAAAATTTTCATGTCAATAGCAGACACGTGAAAATTATCTTTTTAAGTTATAAAATAATTTTTTATACAAAGGGTTAAACAACTAGTTTTGGAAGAGAAAATTTTTTAAATATCAATCCTCTAGTATCGAATATGAAAGAGAAAATTTTATAAAAATGACAAGTAGCAAGAAAGAAAATTAACTTTATTTCAATTTTTTTTTCCAAGAAATCTTGCTCTTTAGTCAATTTTCTTTGTTCAAAACTGAGGAAAAGTTTTCTCCTTCTTTATATTTCAAAATTTTTATCCTTCCAAAATTTTACTCAAAATATTTGTAGGACAATATTTTGAATAAAGATAATGTAAAATTACTATTTTTCAATAAAAAGATTACAAATCCATGAGAATCCATTGAAATCTATACGGTTAAAACTCTTTTAAATTATATGGAATTTTATTCAAATTCATGAAATCTATTTAAATATATGAAATTTTTTAAAATATGAATTGAGGACACCCCTCTTAGTTCTCCTTTCTTATCCCCTAGAACACTTAACTTGCATCACCAATTGCGTGAACACATTGAAATAGACAAATTTTGTTCGCGAAAAGATTCTGCAGAAACAGTTAGGAGTATGCCATGTCCCCTCAATTGCTCAACTTGTTCAAGTGCTGAATTCTCTAAGCTGCGTTGCAAACTAGAAAGTTTGTCTAGTCTTGTCTTAGTTTGAGGGGGTCTGTTAGGAGTTAGTTTGTTTTGTTTTAGTTTGCTTTACAGTAAGTCGTGTTTTGTGTTTTGACTAAAGGTGTGTTTTATGTTTTTAGCTAATAAAGTCATGTCTCTAGTTTTAGCTACAGGTCCCCATATATAGTCAGACTTTTGTATTGTTCTTTTTCTTATTTTAGAATACAAAACATTCAAAGCTTCATCCCTCTTTGAGCCCTAAATTGATTTCTCTTTGTGATGAAATTCAATAAATGCCATAAGCCAATGCAATCTCATAGTGAAAATTCCAGTTCTTTCATGTAATTAATCACAACCATCGAGAGTTTCTCCTCTGCGGGCCCAAAAATCAAATATACATCTGTCTTATTTTCTCCAAAAAAATTCAATTTTCACAATTTTCTCCTTCCCAATTTCTTTCTCTTCACCATTCTACTCCAAATCTTTCCTTTTCAACCTCAACCTTCCTCCTATCAATATCCATTTATTTTTCTAAGGTGGAATTCCACCAATAAGCGGTATACTAGTTAAAATTACTAGCGTGAGTAATCACATGGAGATAATTCATATCTACATTACACAACCAGAATTCAAAGCAGAGTACCAAGAACTAATAATCTTGAAATAAGCACTATTTGGGCTTTGCACATCATAGAAATAGTGAACACGTCATCAATAAAAAAACCCGAAAGCTAATTAACGAAAAATAAGAAAGTAAAAAGTATTACCAGACGATTTATGGGTAGATTTTCCACCTTTGGAGTTTCCAAACCCTTGTCCTCCCTTTTCGGTCATATCGTCCCGGAGTACCTTAAAAACTTCATTTGAAACAACAACAACAACGCAGTTTGTCAAAATCAAGTTTTTCCAGTAAACAAAATGTGTATACACATGCATTCAAAGATTCCATAATAGTAACCAAATTCGGAACCAATCTTTAGCAATTTGTCAACGCCCCAGAAAACAAAAGGTAAAGAATTAGCTCTTTTACTATTTTGACCAAGATAATCAGAAACCGTGAGATAAAAAGTGAAGAATATTGAGAAAGATTGTGTCTATTACCTTAAAATTGCCGGAAAGAACCTGAAGGCCGGTGGAGAGCTGGCGGCAGCAGAGGCCAGAGTGGGAGACTGGGAGTGAAATAAAAAAGAACGGGGAATTTTGAAATTTATCAAAAGTATTTATTGATTGAAAATATAACAATTTTGTATAACATTTGGAATTATTATTTTTTAAATGTAAAATCTTAATTATGCTCTTTTGTGAAAATCATCATTTTTTTATGCTGTTAAATTTTAATACACTTTTTATGCTATTAATATTTATACAATAGTTTATTAGAGAAATTATCAGTTCAAAAATCGACATATCAGTACAAATAATCGACAATCGATTTATTTTCTTTAAGAAATTTGAGAGATTAGTTTGAAAAATCGACATTTTTTTTTATATTACGATGATATACATGTATGTCACTTAGTCTAAATATTTATTTAATTTCAACTTTTAGTTACTGAATGTCAGTTTGAACTATGCATAAAAAAAAATTTATCTTAGATCAAATATTTCAATGTAAAAAACTATGGATATCGACAACATGTTGTCGACTATACAAAATTTCTATCTATATTTGTTGATGATATCGACAAAACCCCTAAGACAAAATGGACACAAATTAGTGACCCATTTTGTTGATGAGAAGACGAGTTTTATGTCTTTTTTATGTCTGTTTTCGATTAAATGTAATTAATTTCATTATTCAACAACAAAATATACGAACAAATTAGATCGACAAAATTTGTAAATTAAACTTGATATCTAATACAATTTACTAGTATACAAATTAAATCGAAAAACAATTATCCAACAAAATAAATATATCGAAAAAAAATAGAGATACAATATATCAAATTTAAGTTTTATGTTACAACAAAAATATACTAATTTTCTCAATTTTTAATAACTTATAAATGATTTCAAAAATTTTAAATCGGTCTACTTCTTCAAATGACTCAAAAAAAATGGTATATTTGAATATGAGACAAGAATAAGAGAATATGGTCATAAAAACAACATAGGAGAGACATAGTAGAAAATAGAGTTTGGGACGACAGTGACGGCGACAATGATGAAAAGAAGTGGAGATTAAGCAGAGATAAAGTGTGAACTTGGGAAGATAAAAAATATAGATATAATAGATATTCATTTGTTAATCTATGAATAATTTTGTTTAAATTTTTAAATTTGATTAATTCATCAAATATCATAAAAAATGAATAAATTTTAAAAAATACTTCAGAAATTAAGTAGTTTGTCCAATTCCATAAAAATGGAAAGGGGGAAATTATTTAAACTCATACTTCTTGTGCAAATATTATACTACTATTCTTTTTAGTACAGTACTACTATTCTTTTGAAAAGTTTGAGAAAAAATTGAAGTGTAGGTCCTCAACTTATACTTCTTGTGCAAATAGATATCAACCTTTAATTCTTGATGATCAAATCCTCGAGGTTTCACTATATACATAATTACTTTGAATTAGGGTGAACATGGTTCAATTTTGACGATTTTGACCTATTTCCAAATTAAACCATTTCAAATGGTTTGGAAAAATTCCAAACCATCAAACAATTTCATTCTCCAAACCAAATTGTTTATGGTTCGATATAGTTTTAGACCACGATTTGCTTATCAACATAATTTATATTTTTTAAACACGTTAAAACATAAATATTTTGATCTAAAATCTCAATATAAAATTTAAATAAGAATTTTGTAAACACAAACATTATACTACTAACTATAAAAAAAAAATTTGATGGAAATGGTCATCAACCTATGCTCATCATGCGTTTTTGTTTCTTAATCTTTTATTTTTTGACACAGATATTTAGTAGTTATGCCTATTCAAATGATCTTTTTAGACAGGCTAGTTGACTAATTTTTTGTTCACCAAAATGATATTCATTAAAATAACGAGTTTAATCCACGAGTTTCATTGTTGTAAGAACATCACCACCATTTCATGTAAGAGATCGGCCCAATTTGAGGTTGAGATGAGTGAGGCAACCACATCGAGGTTCAAGATTGAAAGAGTCTATTTTTATAAAATAATAATAATTATTATTTATTATTACCAAAGTTTGTGATTATTGAAATTGGTCGTACAAATATGACCCAAAAAAGGCTTATTATTAATCTAGCTCATGTTTGCCTTTTTTTTTTTTTTAAAAAAATTTAAGTTAACAATTAATTCCGTAAAAAATTGTAAATTTTAAATACATATTACAATTTGGAGATCCATTGAAAACCTATTTATAAAATTCCGGTGCTCCAAAAATTACATAACCAACCTAGACACCAACATGCAATTCAAATTTTGATTAAAATAACAGGTGCAACCCACGAGAACCACTATTTTGAGGACCTTACTGCTAACTGTCTTATACACGAAACTGTATTGCTTTGAAAATTAAATATTTCCTTGTATTTCTTCCTTTCAACAGATGGATTTATAAGAGCATGTTTTTTTTTTTAATTACATATTTTATAGGACTTACAACTTTTATCAATTTTTAACTATACATTTCACTAATTTTTTTCAAAATCTACTAAAAAAAATTAATTTTAAATTCCACCAAACATGCACTAATTCCATAAAATTACAAGACATGTTTTACATTTGCTGATTTTAACATGTTAAGTTGATGCAGAAGAGATGTTATGCACAATAAAGTAACCTGAGGCTCTTCTGTGAAGAACTTTTAATTTTAAATTTACTAATGATCTATATTCGTCAAAGACAAAAATTAAATGAATAAATATAATCTTTATCTAATATTTAAATATTTAGATAAAATAATTAATATAGTATCAATGGTCATTTAAGAAAATCAATTATCTGATTTACAAATAAAGAGGTAAAATGAAGAGAATATTTAAATAATTACACACAACTTCTAACAACTCTAATTTTAGGCAAAAAAGTTAAACAATGTTTCAGCTTGCATTGGAGTTATAAGTATTTACTAACATCTCACAGTACAATATTTTTTGCAACAACAAATGTTTTAAGTAATTAATGGGGATTACTTTGTATAATTGAATTTTCAGATGTAGCAACCACTGACCAACCTCACAAAATAGCCAAATGTTCCATACATAGTCATCACTCATCAATGGATGTTAGAATGTGAAGCTTCCATGAGCCAAAATAGCCAAATGAACTGCTGATTTAGCATCAAACATGTACAAAGTCACGCATTCCGTTCACGATGCTAGACTCGCTATTAGTTATTGGTCACGGTTACGGACTAAGAAAAAATTTAACTATTTTCATCTAAATGGGGATCTATGTGCCTATTTCTCAAAGTTAAGTGAACCTAAATGCCTTATAAAAATTAATAGGGACTCATGCTGTATTTTCAAAGGATGAAGCCTCCAACTGAAAATTTTTCCTTTCTTTTTCGTCCTACCTTTCGGGCAGAATTGGCTGACACCAATACATTTAAAAAATATATAATATTTTATTAAACAGTAAGAATACAGTTCTATACTAAACATAATGTTGAAATTATTTTTTAAGTGCTTATATTATAAATTGTGAGTGAACGTGTAGATAAAAAGTGAATTGTAAGTTGTGAATCCTATAAAATATGTGAATAAAAAGTATGTTTGACTAGTTGAAATTATAATTTAAGCAATGGCAAATAGGTGCTAAATTGTATCCGAATTTTATTCCAAATATAATTGAAGACAGAAACCTTCTTTCTGATTCAAATAAAATAAAAAATAACAAATAGCAGAATCCATTCAAACAAGAAATTAATGACTAATATATAATACACTGTTTAAAAATTTGAACAGGAAAATAGGCACTCTACCAATTTGCCAACTAGGTAAGGAATAAAAGAATTCGACACAGCCTCACTGCATCCTATCAGACCAGAGCTTTCCTTTGCCATGTCATCTCACCAAAAAAGATCGCGAACTCAGGTATCATCAACTTGTGAGTAAAATACAAAGCTCGGGAATGTGGTGGTTATGTCTCTGTATCGAAAATAAATCAGACTTAGCAGCCAGAAAATGCATTCGGAGTATATTTGGTACTCATTATTGGACAAATCTAGTCATTACAATGGATAAAATTTTGATTTCTTTTTCTTTCTTTTAATACCGTATTAGTCTACCTAATCCAACATGCCATCAAATTTGGGTGCTATTCATAACAGATTACGTGTTATTTATCCTTTTTTTAACACCATACCAATCACAAATAATAACACTACAGATACATTCTAGATTAAGAAGCCGGGAATTGACCTGTGAAAATGAGATGAGAACAAAAGCAATACACGCCAGAAATTCTATTCTAAGTATCATTAAGATGAATCAGTTGATGAAAAATTGACACATCTAGAGACAAGATCCGCGCTCCAACACCTTGGATACTTGCTCAAAAACAATTTATGAAGTAGCATATTTGAAAACTCGGATGTATATGATGGTATGGAACAATTAAGGAACGAATTTTGATAATAGAAAGTAGAGTAATCAATTTATATCAATAAAATGCTCATCCAATGGTTGGGCACTATATGCTTATGGTATATTGTCTACCAGAAATAAATTCAACTGAATTTAAGGTCAAAAAATCACATCAAAAAAATACAGTACACATACTTGAGGTATTGAAGGGTCATATTCTTCAAGAGAGATGGATGTTGTATTACAAGGCTCCGCCATTCTTCTTTGTCAATCTTCCCGTCATGTTTAGTATCAGCTTCCTCAAAGGTCTGAAACAAAGCCGCGATCTATTGACTAAGATTATTGCAAGAGAACTTTGCTCAAACACTGTAGTTACATTATCCCTCGGTAATATACATGCGTCGGGTGCTTCTTTAATATATAAATCTAGAGACCTCATTATATACCAAAGTAAGGGGAAATTGCCTCCATAAGTCACCTCAATAGCGTGCTTGAGAAATGCGAAAAACAAAAAACAGAAAACTGCTAAACTCCTATTCACTAATAAAACACTCATTAAAATAAAATAAATAAATTTTAAACTCTACCGACTGTACAACTCAACAAAAAGGTTGAGTCAACATGTTATATCGGCAGGTCTTCCATGTCTACACGGCTCTATCAGGGCCCATTTTGATAGTTAAACACAAACTCAAAGCCTTACGAATCATGTTATTTCATGTAATCTTAAGTCTTGCTATTCCTCTAGGTTTACAACCAATAGTGCTCCCCATTACTTTTCTATGCAATGCATCTAATGACCTTTTTTGAGTGTGTACAAAGTTCCCCCGAAGTTCCAACATGTTTAACCAGTTCTCTCAACTCCATTAGGTGGAACCTCAACCATTTCATGAATATACTAACTTTTTTAACTGTATCTCTTCTTTGAAGACCACTCAGACAAACTCAACTCATATGGATAATTACTGTGCGTGAATGGAATCAACTGTCCCAAAAACTTACCTTGTCAATGATACATTCTATCACATCATCCGAGAGATTCATGCCAGATTCAGCAAGTGTGGCCACTACCATTTGCTTTACCTACAATGAACAGGAAAAGATCAAAATCATTAGTACACAAGCTTGAAGAATGAGAAATGGTTAGTACTAAAACATGAATGACACTAAACAAATTCTGATATATGACTTCTGCTGAATTATGAGGGGTGATACTTATGTTGCATAGACAATGACACTATTGGAAATTAATACTATATAAAGCATAAAGTTCATCAATAATATATGCACTCAACAAATAGAGCAAAGCAAACAAGTGAAATAGCAGTAACTCACAGCAATCAATGCAATAATTAAGTTTTTAAAGCTGTAACACAACTTGATGCCCTACATCTCAAGCAATCTGTCCAATAGTGTCGAACACAAATGTCCAACAGGTTTCTCTTTTACTTGATTTTCTGAAATTGGCACGTCAGATACGTGAGAATGTCAGATGCCTGTCGTGTTGAGCACGTGCTTGATTGTCCTGTAGAAACGTTAATGCAGCATTGGCCTATACAAATTTATAGAGCTCAAATGTGCAAGATCAAGTAACAAGACAATTTAAAAGAAAGAGAGATATTTCTGAGAAGAACTTGCATGAACGCACACACTAATCATTACTGAGTAAGAACACAGTTAAGAGAAATATTATACTATATGTTAAAGTTATATTGAAAGGAAATACAAAATTACCTCCTGTCTTTCAATGTATCCTTGCTGTTTGAGATCATATAACTGGAATGAAACTGTAGAAGAAAATGTTTTGGCATCACCAGCACAAAGCAAAATCAGTATCACAAACTAATTACAAGTTAGAAATACAGAAGCAACTGGAAAAAATTAATCACATAAAATAGTATTAGTTGATGACATACTCTATGGTAGGTTTATATTTGTATGCAATGCTTCAAAATAGTAGTAAATGTGATAGCACATAGAGGATGTATAAAGAATGACAATCCAAACAACAGCATAAAGTTCAGTATTCCCAGGATTTTCAAAGTTCACATCCCTAATTCTGTTCTTATGCACAAACATCTTTTGAGAGAAAAAATTTCTGAAACAGAAAAGCACATATAAATGGATAGATGGGAAAAACAATGACAATAAAAGGCGATGATACTTACAATCAATCTTATCGTCAATTGGAGCATTTGGGTGAAAAACTGAGAGCGCGCGTGCAAACTCTTCAAAGCCTAATATACCATTGTGCTTTGTATCGAACAAGTCAAATACCTGGGGAAATAAACAAATCATATAATCAGACCAATAAAAGAAGATTTTCTAAACAACATTACCAATGGACTTAGCAAAGGGCAACAAATCCAAAGATGTTTCATGCTTAGTTGGTAACTAGACTAAAAATTTCAAATTGAAATAAGTTGCGAAGCCAGACATTTTAAGTTGGGGGTCCCCAAATAAGGGTGAGCCGGGAGGAACCCACTGCCCCCGAAATTTTTTTTTTTCCTCAAACCACAAGAACCCATTTTTATGAGAATTTAATTTTTTTTATAAGTCATAATATTTAAAAAGCTTATAAGAAGTTATTGCATAAAAATATTCAAGATATAAAATTAGTCAAACTCTTCTTATTCACGTTACCTTCTACAAAATTATCTTCCAAAATAGGAAGATCCGGTACACAAATAAAATTAAATATCACTCAAGCTCAAAAGAAAAAAATTAATTAAACATAATATGTATTAACAAGCAAAGTGCATTTATTAATTTTGTATTATCATTTGAGGAATGGGCCAATCATTTGTAATTTTGTATTATTAATTTTATTAAACCAATAGATCCAATTATCTTACATTAAATTGATATTGGGTCAATAGATCCAATTGTCATCCATTAAATTGATATTAGGTCAAAGTTAAATTGTATATTAAAAAATAAAAAAATAAAAAATCCCAAAAGTTGGGGGGTCCAGGTCTCCCCTGGGACCCCCCGGGCTCCGTGCCTGAATAAGGCAACAGTCAGAAGTTGCAGGACGAAACAGTGAGCATCTGACAGATCCTAACATGGTGTTTAATAATCCTATTAAGGCCTGCCAACTGAAAACATTAGGTGATGATTAAATTCAGACTTTTTACACATAAGTGAGATCGTTGTTTGCATTAAAATGGAACAAATTTGAAGTTGAAGGGATGAAAGGAATAGAAAAGTTTAAAAAATAAAGGAAAATGAGAGAAGAACTAGCTATAAGTGCATGAGCGAAAAAATTATGTTCTGACTTCTTTCATGTATGCATCTCCTAATTCGAATTCAAGGATCTCAAAACAGCATCTGCATTACTCTTTTTGAAATTTTGAATGATAATAAGTTCTCTCTTTAGGCATTCCTGGCTTTCATTACTATTTAGTAATTTTGATACATAATTAGCTGTACATATAGTCAGGTGCAAGTTTAAGGACATGAAAAAAAAATTCAGCTTGACTACACCTTCACATTATTTTCAAATTCAATGCTTGAATTGACTGGGTAAAACTCAATTAACAGTACTTAACACCGTCACTTAATTTTTCAGCAACTTAAAACCTTTTAGTACACAAATTTCATTTATCAGAAGCCGACACTCCCCAAAAGAGTTCAACGGCACAATGAGCAATGAGAACACATTCAAAAATGGAAGTTACTACAGTTAGTATGATGACACAATATTTTGGGTGAAAAGTAGAAAATGCTGCTGCCAAATGGCAATGAAGGCAGACACAGGGTGTGATATCAATAAATGGAAATGTTTTGACACGTGAAAACTTACCCTGTCAGCAAACAAGCTCTCCTTTTTGTTTGTCTTGAAAAGTGCAAGCTGGAACTCTTCCTGACAACAAATTAATAAAAGAAACAGAAGAACCAAATCAAGATTCAGTAAATGAATCAAAAAACAAGAGAAAAGCATAATCTCTAGAACGGATATCTAAATGGAAGAAACAAAAATAGTCTCATGTTGTGATAAAACTGATTTTGACTAGTAACAACCTATTACATAATGTCTGTTACCTTGTTGATGAGTCCGTCATCAATCACTGCACTGCTGATCTTTTTAAACAATTCATACAGTGCTTCTATTTCACTTACACTAACTGCAGGTAACAGATGAAAAAAGAGGAAAAAGAAGAACTCGTTATTACCAGGCATTCCAAGTGCTTAATTTAGAAAGTGAAAGAACAGAAATGAGATGCAATCTGTCAGGCAGGTATTAGTGGACAGTCACCAATTACTCTTTCTTCATACGCAGAAATTTTGGTGTCAAATTGAGAGCCGGTATTTGCTACCTTTAGCTTAAATTTCATTATTCTACCCCTACCGCTCACCCTCCACACAAAAAATAAATGATTAAACAAACAAATAAAATAAAATAAGATAAACACACCCACCCACCCAAAAAAAAATATTTGGTCAAGTCACGATTGAGTGCTACGAAGAAATAAATTCAACGTCTCTTCACTCTTTCTGGGTCACCCACCAAAATAACAAAACCAATCTTTCAAATTTTCTCCTTCTCAAACACCAGCATTGGAACCTGTGAAATTTCTTCTCTCCCTCCCATTCTAGTGCGGCAGTAAAAAAATTGAAATAGCTCCTTGACACAACTGGATAGGTTAACTAGTGTACTAAGAGTAAATCCAACTTGCTCGCTCAAAAAAGAGAAAAAAATATTAAGAATATTTTCATTATTAAGTAAATCCATTATCAATTTGATAGGATATTAGGATCTTTATAAATATCTGTTCTCATCTCATGCATTTGATACTTTAGATTTTCCTGAGCATATTTTCTCATTCTTACCAAATTTGAAAGGGAAAATTTAAATGAGTCAAGGCGATCAATAGCACCAAGTCACAAAACCCCTCCGTTATGTTTCACATCTCTTAACTTATTCCAGAAAAAATTTAATCACTATTTGCTTTGCGCAACAAGAAATCTAACTATGAGAAACCACCATCTTTGAAAGAGCAGAAATATGAAACCAAGGCAATAATGATGTTGTTTAAAACTACTACTTAAAAAATTGAAAGTATCCAAGAAAGAAAGCATAATGGCATACACACGGTCTCCCTAGCAAGAGCTTCAGGATTTTCAAAGCCATTGGGTTGCTTATAGGTTTCAGAATCACAGCAGTTCACAACCGCAAAAAGGAGATGCTTCACTCCGTCTAGGCACTGCACCATGATCTTTTCCAGAAATCATAACAATCCATGCCTGTATGACAATAAAATAGAAATTGTTTACATCCCGTATAAGCAGAATCACTGTGTCAGTGAATCAGTCAAACCAACTTTGGATCATTTGCCTCACCCAGACTGGCATGCATGAAATAAAAGAATCAGCCAAAGAACCAAAAAGAACACATAGACGTGGCAAATTGGTGTTACAATGCTTGCTTTTCTTCATTTATTCCTCCAGCTAGATCAACAGTAATTTGTTGCGTAGTTTTAGAAAGATCATGATGACCAACAGGACTTCTACTCATGCATTTGTTTAGTTTGTTGGAATTGATTGTTGATACTTAACATGTTGGCGTAATAAGTATTATCAAGAACATAGCTAGTACCTTGACCCATTAGTTTAAATAATGTCTCTCCACATTCTGAGAGAAGTAATAAATCAGCCACTAATAGAAAACATGGCCACAAAATGTATTTGTTTTCAAAGTTATTTTAACGGAGCTGCTTCTGTGGTTGCCTATTTATAACTGGCCTAGAAAATAAATAATCACAATTTCGGTGCATAAAAGTTATGCAGCATACATAGAAACTGTTGCGTACCTTCATGCTAGAGGCTGACGTTCTAAAACACAGGAGGACGATCGTCTATAATGACTTAACTACTGTTTCTTACATATGGTTTCCTCTATAAGTTACTAGATATTGTTGTATGCTATATAAATGCATCAAAATGTTCTGAGGTACATAAGGATTTTCGTTGGGGACCTTTAGTTTGTCATCTAGTTTTGTGAATGGGTATTGTTACCCGTCCTCTAAAATACAAAATAAATGCACTTACTGGAATAGACAACAGAAAGATTTTGTTCCAAATAACATTAGGGTTTAGTGTCTGAAAGCTGTTGCTAATTCAATAACTGCAATAATTTAAATGTCAGTATATCGTTGTTCGGCAGCCATATCATACTAAACGCCAAAATCATTGCTGCAAAAGAGACAGGGAACAATAAAAGAATTAAAGACATCATCGTATATTTCTTGTGCATTTATAAGTTGACTGAGCCTCATGGTTCCATATCATCACATTGTCCAGAACATGTTGATTGGGGCTCACGGTTTCCTGAGTAGGACTTGCATTCTATGAAAACATGCACGCTGTACAACAGAGTGCTCCTATGAAATTTATACAACCAAGTAAGACATTGTTCACATACAGGTGGGAAGAATTTCAAAGAGTGGAGCCATTGATACGTATTATGAGGACTGCAATTTCAGGGAAACCATTATTTCGACTATTCAAGCTTTACCATTCGTGCAGTTGCCACTAGCATCTAGATTACTAATGCAATGAATGCTTAAATCCAAGGAAGATTCCCTTTTAGACCACGGAGGTGATAGCACATGTAAAAAGACCTAAATGTAGATCTCATTGCATCAGTACAGCATGGATGAGACTGAAATCCAAAATGCATTGTTTCAAGTGAAGTTGAATTATTCACAAATAAAAATACTGGTAACCACATACAAGTGGAAGAATCACATACAAAATCACATGAAGATTTCATCTTTCCATAAAATTCAGATGTCAATCAGCACATTGCCACGCAAACACGATGAAAAAACAATTAAAATAATGAATCCAAACCAGGGCACTTGAAAGCACAACCCTGTGTAGAGATAATTTTTTCTCCATTGCACTTTATTTTACAAAGAAAAAAAGAAGAAGCAGATGCTGCTCTATTCTCAAAAAAAAAAAAAAAAAAAATTTGAGTTATACTAAACTTTAATCTAAACAAATCAGTAAAGAAAGAATCTGCAAAAACACAATGCTGAATGAGCATGAGACAGTTCTTGCAAAATCAACCTAAAGATCACTTATTTTTCTGAATTACTATAAATAATCACGATTTGACGCATATAAATTATGACAAGAAACTTGAAAATACAGAAGAGCATGAGACAGTTCATGCAAAATCAACCTAAAGATCACTTATTTTTCTGAATTAATATTAATAATCACGATTTGACGCATATAAATTATGACAAGAAACTTAAAAACACAGAACCGAAAACCCTCGATCCATTAAACAAACTTCACCCTCAAATTCTCGGGTTTTAAAACCCCCCAAAAAACAGAATTCAAAATTTATATACATGTAAACATGTATGATTAAAGAAAAATTGGCAAGGGACGTACCTTTACGGAAAAGGGGAATGAGGGAAAGAGAAGATAACAGAGAGATGCGGGAGCTGGGATTAAGCTTTAACATTTTGTTCTTGGATTAAAATTTTCAAATTTTGTACTGTAGGTTCTTGTGAAATGGTGGTAATGGAGGGTTTTTGTGGTTTTTAATTATGATATAAAATTATACAAAAGACTACTGCTTTTTTAATTTTAATAAAGCAGATATGTACGATGTATCTGAATCTGATTATCTGGAGGAAGGATCAGCTGTAGCGTGGCACAGAGGGGGGATCGTTCACGTGCAAGCGTGCACTTGAGATTATTTTTAAGTCATTATAATATAAGGGTGTGTTTGATTCGTTTGATTTTCCATGGAAAGGGGATCGTTCACGAAAATTTTTGCAATTTTGCATCTTTTGTTTGATTGAAATTTTTGATTTTCCATTGAAAATATTTTCCAGTTTTCCACTTTTTTGCCATATTTTCCTTGTTTTCAGGAAAATATTTTTTTCATTAGGAGAATTTATTTTCATTGGAAAATTTGTTAATATTTATTTTATGGAAAATTTGTTAACATTTTCCAATCCAAATGTAATTATTTATGAAAATATTTTCTTTCCACCCAAAATAAGTTATTAATAAATGTATGAATAAAAAGTAGATTATAAGTTGTGGGTCCATAAAATGTGTGGATAAAAAATATATTTAATCAGTTTAACTAGCTGAAATTATAATTTAAGCATGGCCAAACATATGCTAAGAGCAACTTCAACCATGATCTTTAAAATAATGCTACTTTTAAATCAAAATAGTGTAATTTTCACACTATTTTTCTTCTCTATCTCCAACCATGATGTTTAAAAATTGCACTAAATGAATAGTACTTGTTTTTTTTTTTTTCCTTCTAATTTTCAACAATTTATTGATTTTAAAAATTATTTAATTAAATATTCTATCACTACTCAAATTTATAAATAAAAAATTAAATATTTTTTATTAATAAATTTATAAATTAAAATTGTAAATCTAATTACCTAAAAAATTGCATTTATCACAGCAAATTTATAAGGAAACATAAATAAAATTAAACCATAAAATAATAAAAGAGTATGAAAAATAATATATAAGAAAAAATAAATTGAACAAGGATAAAATAAAGGATAAAAATGAAATTAAAATTTTTTGAAGCTTTCACGCCAAATCCACAGTGCTACTTCATTTTTGGAGTAGTGATTTACAAACCGATTGGAGCACTTTTGGAGCGCCATTTTGGCGTGAAGAGTTGGCCTAACGTGGTCTTCCCATTTAGCACCATTGGATATTTGTATGGGCAATTGTCAATTATGCATTGCGAAAAATAATTATTCATTATGCTAATTTTTTTTATTAAAGATATGGGATTTTCACACTAAGAAACTAATGGATCTTACAAAATACTTAGATATATGGCTGATGTTTAAACCGTATATGCAAAGTTGTAAAATTGTATATGAAAAATGATACTTGTCCAAGAAAGTTAACAAATTTATAATATAGGACTTGGTGACAAATCTCGTTAAGTGCAATTAAACAGTAAGTGCCTTAAAGTAACGAAATTCGTTGTTGTATAAGTTGACTTGACCAACAACAAATTTCGTCACTATTTTTGTTCTATTGAACTATTAAATACATTATAAAATAGTAATTAGAGCGTACCAATGAATAAATTTATTTTATTTTTTTTATTACATAATATTCATAAACCTCGAGTGAAAATATTTTTCGGAGGAGAATTTATAAAAAAAATAATAATGTTAAATAGTTATTCGTGTTTAAAATAATAAAATAATTGAATTTTGGGTTAGTGGGAGGACATGTTTTCACTTGCAAAACCATTGAAAATAAAATAAAAATTGGCAACGATTTTTGTTATCTATACTACTTCTAAAAAGTATTTAAATGGAGAAATATTTTTAGATCATTTTACATTTACAAATTTTTTAAAATTTCATATTTGCTTTTAATATTCATTAATATATAATTATTTTTTAATATTTTATTTATTAGTCTTTTATTGTTCATTTTTACTATACATTAAATTTTCAACAATTTACAAAATATACAATTAAATTTTTTATACATTTAATCTATTAAAATGAATATGAAGATGAAAAGATGATTTCAATTTTTTTTTTTTTTGGCATTAAGTAGATAAAAGGAATGAGAAATGAGTTAAAAAAATTGAATGAGAAAATTTGTAACTTTGTTCATTACTGCATTAAAATTCGAATCATAGTTGTCAAAACTGAAATGGAGATAAAAAAATTATTTTTAATATATTAGATTACAGTGATTACGAGCATGTTTGGTTCAGTTCTTTTTTTAAAATTATTTTTTTTCTCAAATTCATTTTCAAGTACATATTTTGTAGGACCTACAATTTTTATCAACTTTTCAAAAACATATTTTACCAATTTTTTTCAAAATATTTAAACCCCACCAAACATATACTATAGTTTAGAACTAACGTGTGAAACTTTTATTCATTTTTATTTTAATTTAATTTATATATATATATAACGTTCTTCCTACCGTTAGTTACGTAAAGTCAACAATATTATTACAACATAGACAAGTATTGACACTTCTTTAATTTTTGTTTCTTACTCACATTTATGACATTTCATTTACGTTATCAAATCAAAAACGTGTAATAAAAAAAAACATACACAAATAATATTGTTCGCAAAGAACTACTACTACAACAAATGTACGATATGATGTAGTCAATCATGATATTTTCTCACAATAAAATCAGTAATTATTAATTTTATTCTTAATAAAATGCAGCACTGGAGATCATTAATACCATAAGATTTGATATCAATAGTTCGTCAATCATCGAAGTTTAAATCACCAAAAGGTCTTAATTAGGTTCAAGTTATTGTTGATATTATCACCATATAAAACTCATCTCTAATTGTAATTGTACTTAAATGAATGTAATTATCTTTTAATATTTAATTATTAATCTTTTATTGTTCATTATTATCGTACATTAAATTTTTAACAATTTATTAAATGTACATTTAAAATTTGTAAATATTTAATATATTAAATTAAATACGAAGGTGAAAAGACGATCTCAATTTTTTTTTTGCCGTACATAGATGAAAGAAATGAGAAATGGATTTTAAAAAAAATAAATAGAAAATTTGTAACTTTTTTTATTACCGGATTAAAATTCAAATCATGGAGATGAAAATATTAGTTTGAATACATTAAATTACAGTGATTATAGTTGACAACTAATATATTAAACTTTTTTAATTTTAATTTAATTAATAATACATCAGACACGCTTAATAAAAAGAGAACATACACATAGAATATTGCTTACAAGGAGTAATTACTTCAACAAAAGTACACTATTATAGAGTCAATCATTACATTCTTTCCAATAAAATTAATAATTATTAATTTTTTTCGTAAAATACAATCTTGAAGATCCATATTAATACACCATTAATTTCATACGATTTGATATCAATAGTTCGCCAATCATCAAAGCTCAAATCACCAAAAGATCTTCACTTAATTCAAATTATTATTCATATTACTACTATATAAAACTCATCTTTGATTACAATTGTATTTCTATAAATATAAATAAAATATCAATATTAAACAATACAAAATAATATGTTATCACAATCATATTTTTTCTTATCTTTATAACAATTGCTTCTTTAGCATTTTAATTATTAACAATAAAAAAATTGAAAATATTAAAAATTAACAATATGATTATAAAAGCACGTGCAAGATGCGCGTGTCTAGTTCTACTAAAACAACCTCGTAATATAACAACATGTACATAAATAAAACATTCTTGGTCATGTGAGGTGCACGTGAAATTTTATATCTTTTTAAACATAGTCGTCTCAAACTCAAGTGCCAACGAAATTGAAAGTTGACATTAAAAAAGAGAAAGATAAAGATGTTGGTTTGACTTTGACAACAAGTGTAATACTCACTAGTACTAGTTGACAAAATCGTTTTCATCCTACTAAACTAATGGTGCATCATTAGTGCAAAGTTAAGTTAAAGTAGATTATACGATTTGATTTTATTGATATCTTTCTTTTTGATAGTGTAGCTTTAATTCTACAAATTGAATCCACGTTAGTTTGCACTTTCTTACAAAGTGATTTCTTTCATTATCATATTTAAATAAAATAACGTAATTATATACGACAAATACTCGTACTCTATAATGTATTTCACAACAATTAGACATTATTTGAGCAACATACTCACTTACAACTACTATAAGTTGTACGAAGTGAATTAGAATAACTCTTTTTTATAAAAGTAGAACTAGAATAACTTATGAAATTTTCAAATAAGAATATTTGTCAAGATAAAGCCGTGACAGATTGCGGCACTCCAATGCAATTGTAGATTATTTAAAAAAAATATTACATAAGTAAAATAGACAATGTCAAAGATTCTGTCAAATTGACATAACAAGAAAAAAAACTCAAGTCAAGTACGCTTAATAAAATTTATTAAAATATGGCTCGGGAATATTTGAAATTGCATGTACTTTTAAAATTCATTAAAATATGAGTTGGTGATCCATCCTTGGATACAGAGATGAAAATGTTGCTTTCCATTTGTCTTATATGGCTCTCAATAATGGCAGAGATGAGAGCCAGCTATTCCAGTATTCCTAAGAGTGAAATTACACATTGGTTTAATATAAAATATTAATCAATATATAATGAATAGACACTTATGCAATAAATTTTATTTACAATCTAATAATACTATCTAAATCTCTTTTATTTCCTGAAAATAAAAACAAAATCACTAAATTTTAGTAGGAAATATAAATTGTTGAGTCAGCGTGTCTAATATAATTTTTAAAACTATAGATAATATTTTTTTTTATTTAACACGTCAGTTTGATAGAATATTTATTAGATTGCATTAGTGAGATTTTTTTTTTCTTTTTAATCAATCCACGATTTTGCATTAGAGATGTTCTAAGGGCATGTGGGTACTCCTGAGAAGGTTAACATTTGGGGTAGTTTCACCATACATGATACACCACAAAATATAAAATAATTTATAAAATACTATCTAATTTTTTTGTTTTAAAAAATACTCTTTTTACTTTTGTAACACTTGTTGTTACATTTATTATTTTTGTTATTTTTGTAATTTAAAATATTGAAAAATAATTATAGAATTTTAATATAAAATCAAATATGTAGCAAAATTATCATTTTAATTATAAAGAACAAGATTAACTCGCTATTTAAAAAATTTAATTTGAAAAGTTTCTTCAATTATAATTTGTAGGATTCACTCTCTAAAATATAGAAATTTTTATGTTTAAAAAATCTATTAGATGGGCCAAATACACTCTCTATTTATAATGCTACTTGTACATTACTCTTTATCTAAACTTGTACAGATGTTGATGTGGCAAAAAACATCTTGCAGTGTACATCCATCTATGTCAATTGCCATTATTATCTTTTTTTGATAAAAATAAAAAAAAAAAAAAAAAAAAAAAAATGTATCTTTCTATGCTTGAGTGGAAGTTGTTCGTATAAAATTAGATTAATAATATAATTTAAGTGCTTGTTTGCTTTTAGTTTAAATTATAATTGAAGTTGATCGGGTCGAACTGCGATCAATTGATCAAATATCTTCGCTTTAGTTTAAATTATAATTGAAATTATTAAATGGGATATATTTTTATCTATACATTTTATACATAGGATCCATAATTTACTACCCACTTATTATTCATAAATTATATGCATGTTTAAGTCTTTAAAATTAATTTTTAAGTGCTTATATTATAAGTTTTTGATGAATGTAGATAAAAAGTGGATTGTAAAGAAATGGATCATATAGAATGTTGATGAAAAAATATATTTGACCAATGTGACCAGTTGAAATTATAATTTAAGTAATCTCAAACATGTGAGATCCACAACTTACAAACACTTAAAAAATAGGGATAATTGCATATTTGGTCTCAAACCTTTCAAAAAGCTGGGGATATGCCCATAACCTTTAAAAATAGCACTAGACATCCCAAACGTTTGAAAATCTTGACATAGTAGGTCTTTTATGACGAAATTGCCTTCTATTTATATAAATAAAAACAAAAAAAAAAAAAATTGATTGAAAACTAACTAAATATACCTCAACAAATAAAAAGTAAGAAATGTACCAAAAAATAAAATAACAAAATAACAAAGAGGCTATCTTATTTATCAAACTTCAAACTTCAAAATCTCAAAATCCACCCAAAATCATTAACAGTTGGATTTGTTAAACCTTGGATGTTTCATCCAGAGAGATTGAAAAAATTTCAACTGCCACTGCCAGTATCAAAACCCCAAAAAATGATACTAAAACCCTAACTGCGATTCAGCGAATACTTTTAATCAAAAATAGTTTAATTTTGTTGTTGATTTCATGTCACTCAATTCAAAACACTGCCGAGTAGATTCATATTTCCCGTTTCTCCATTCTCCGCTGACTACTATTTGGATACTCTTTTCACATTTCGATTCCAATTTTTGGACCCACAAGAATTAACAGAAAATTACCGACAAACCAAAACGCAAGCACAGTAATGATGCACGCCCAATTGTTGACTATAATAACTCGCGATCCTTCATTTCCCTTGGTCATAAAGCATGCACCGTGAGAATAACCACCGGATTATTCTCGATTCCTTTGCACCATAGGAAGCTCTTCAATATTCCACACATCCTCCTCCCCGTCTACTTGCACATGTGAACCCGATGTTGATGATGATACAGCACCGGAATATTCTCCGTTCCTACATTCCGATGGTAAGGTAAACTGATCCGGTTGATGTTGTTTTTCCATTCAAGATAATTGTTCAAACTAATTCAAAAACCAAGTTGGAATCTATAAATTTTCTGGTGACATAGATCGATGGGAGATTCATTAGATATGATTGGGAAATTTTGTGACACTGACACAGGTTGCTTGAGCTCACAGGGAAAATCATGGTCATGGCTATTATACTCATTTTCTTTGTGGTAGTCTGTCTTTTGTCTCCATCTTTGGGTTAATGATTTTGGGTTAATGATTTTGGATGGATTTTGATTTTTTTGGGATGGTGGTGGATTTTGAATTTTGAGGTTTGATAAAAAAAAAAAAAATGACCTCTTTGTTATTTTTTATTGTTTTTGAGCTACATTTTGTACTTTTTATTTTTTTTGTTACATTTGATTAGTTTTCAATCATTTTTTTTTATTTTTTCTTGTTTTTTATTTTTTTGTTTATTTAAAAGGAATTGTAGTTTCGTTATAAAAGACATACTATGTCAAATTTTTCAAACGTTTGAGATGTCTGATGCTATTTTTAAAAGTTAGAGATTTATTCCCCAACGTTTTTAAAAATTGGAGACCAAATATGCAATTATCCATACAAAATAATTTCAATTTCACCAAATATACGCTAAGTTTGGAGTCGAATTCGTAAAATAACAAGTCATCAAACAATCTAGTCATAAGATAAACCAATATGTTCTGCTCCAATATTTAAATCAATTTTTGTGTTACATAATATAAAAATAGTCACAAAATATATTTAAATTTCACAATTAATTCTAATAAACTTTTTTACTTTATTCATAAAAATAATGAAGATGTTATTAATTAACCTTAAAATAACAAATGAATGTAACAAATTTCTATTTTGCGAAATACGACAAGTTAACAATTCTACAAAAACAAATAATTAAATACTAAAAATGGAGGCATCCATCCTGCTAAAATTGAGGGCATGCTAAAATATTTATTATCAAAAACATGAGCAGAAAATAATAAATGGTTATTGAAAAAGCAAAATAAACAGTTAAAAACAAAGAGTTTGTTGGAAAATATAAAAAATTACTTTTATAATTTAAAGATACTCTCTGTTATTTACAATATGCTCTTATAGAACCAAAAAAAAAAAAAAAAAAGACTCTTAGAAATTAACTAATTTTTCTCTTTTTTGCTTCAACAAATAGTTGGTACGAAAATGAAATTATCAATCAAGTGTGGTCAAGGCTGGTTCTGAGATCTAGGGGCCTTATGTGAAAATTTAAACGGACCCTTAATAAATTGAAATGTTTGAAAATGTAGATTTTTGACAAGAAAATGGTATATTTTTCTCCTTCTTCACTAAATAAAAAAATGGTTGGAATTTGTGTTAAGTTGTGGAGTTTAATTTGTTGCGCTACGTAGAGTTAAGCGCGGATCGACCATCGCGGTAAGGTCGCTGTGGGGGTTGGAAGGGGGGCAAGCGGGACTCGGGACAACTCTCCCGAAAAGTGTACGGTATTTTTATTTGTTAAAGTAATTGTATTTTTTGAAATTTTACTTTCATAATTAGGTTGTCCTAGTATTTCATTATAACTAAAAAACTTTCATTTGATTGTTTTAGAGTTTCATTATAATTAGAGAATTTTCATTTGATTGTTATATATATGACTAATCTCTTGTGTTCTTTATTTTTCGTTATTTTATTTATTGGTCCAAACCTAACAATACAGAAAATTGTTTTGAATTAAGATAAAGATTTATAAGTATAAAGATTTAAAGGGAAAATTATATTATCTACAATTTAAAGAATATATTAAAATAAATAATGTAGGTTAGATTTGGACTTGTTTTTATTTAGACTTATTACATGTTAAATTTTTTTTTTTTTTAAAAAGGTCCCTAAATTGTTGGGGGGCCCTAGGCAACCTTCCTAGCCACCTAGGGCCTAGGCTGGTCCTGAGTGTGGTTTAAATGAACATTACAGTACAGATGCCATTATTTTTTAGTATTTTGTTATATTTTTGTATAAAGTGGTGAATTTATATTATTTAATCAGCAACCAAAATGAAATGTTCATTATTTTGCTTTTGTTAGAACAATATTGCTTGTTGGGAAACTTGAAATGAATTGTTCTCGTTACTTTGCCGTATATGTAAATGTATTCTAAACACTTCAAATCAAGGAATTGTTGATGTATTAATTTTTGAAAGTAATTGACACAAAACATTTATACTTTTCGAAGTAATCGTACAAATCATTATTACTTATGAACTTTTAGTATTTTCACCATCAAATTTACTTTTACTTGTGCAAAATATCATTTCCGTCAATTGCCATCCAAAAACTATGTTAAGTGGTCTCTTCAACACGATTTGTACTATTTTGAAAAAGTATTTTGTCTACACACCTATTTCCCATTTCCTCCCGCCTAACTAGTATACTTCTCTATTTCACTGACAAAATATCCCACTTCCAAACAAAGTGTAGGTGAATAAGAGATGCAAAATTCCAAGAAGGATACACAAATGGGCCGCCACCAACAGCACCAAATTAGGACATCACATTCTGAAATTTTTTTTTGTCCTTTGTCTTTTGCACATATGTTTTTTTGGGAAGTTTATTGCATTTCAAACCATTTTAATTGGTACTGAATAAATTTGGACTTTTTGTACATGTCTCTTGGTGAAAGTTTCTTTAGATAATGATGTATTTGTTGTTCAACTCACATATGATTGTTTTGTAAATAATATCGCATTGTTATTTTTACTCATTGTAATTTTTACTCATTGCCGTTGTTTGTTTCATTTTCTGTTGTAAATCAATTTTTAAGCAATGATATTTTAAGCCAACAATACAATTACACAGAGATGTTATTCACAATAAACAATAAAAAATAGGGACGTTATATATAAAAAAATAACAAAAGTAGGGACGATAAGCACAATTTTATTAATAGGTTCTAACAATTTACATAACATCAATTACAGACCAAAATAGTACATAATATCCCCAATTCAGCAGATTCAACACACTGTATTCTTCACCATTAAGATTGATTATGATTTCGAAAACATTACAACAAGAGTCTTACATGAGTAGTCAGATCACTACAAGCCCACAAATAAAATATAACTACAAAATACTCATTTAGATTCTGTATCTGGACAATCAATTTGCCAATATTATTGGTGAAATATGATATATTTTTATGTTATTCTTCTTTTTGTAATGGTTGGAAGTGGGTGATTTCATGGCGAAATAGAGAAGAAATGGAAGAATTTCGTAGGGCAAAATAGAGAAGTGGACCAATTAGGCAAGAAGAAATAGAAAATAAGTAGGTGGACGAAAGTATCCTTTCAAAACGATACAAATCATGTTGAGAAGGTCAATTAACGGAACTTTTTGAACGGCAATGGACATAAATAATATTTTGCGTAAGCAAATGTGGATTTGAGGGTGAAAATATCAAAATTTCATAGGTAAGGATGATTTGTACAATCACTTCGAAAGATATGGACGTTTTGTGCCAATTATCCTGTTTTTGAAGAAGTGATAGTCTAAACAATACTTTGTATTTGATTTAGACCCTATTTGATATCAATTTTGATTTTGATAAAAAATTGAAGTTAAAGTCAACAATTAATTTTAACCACACATTTTATGGATCCACAATTTTTTACAAATTTTTAACCATACATTTCATCAACTTTTACAAAAAAAATATGATTTTAATAAAAAAAAAAAAAAAAACCCTTAGTTAAAAAGTTTTACAAAAGTTATTTTAGATATTGCATCCTTGTTAAAGAAACTGCAACAAGTTTTTTTTTTCTTTTTTTTAGATTATAAGATGTAGATTGTGAATAAAAAATTGTTAAAAATTGTGAGTTATAAAAATTTATAAATAAAAATAATGTTTTACCAGCTTATAAATACTTATAAACACTTCAAAATATGCTATTACTTAGTGTATGTATAGTATTACTAAAAATAAGTTTTCTAACATATTTTGATAAAAATTGATAAAATGTGTAGTTAGAAAGTTGTGAGTTCCATCAAATATATGATTAAAATTAATTATTGGTTTTGACTTAAATTTTTATTAATTTTTTAGTAAAATATTGTTAAAATTTAAATTATTATTTAAACTAATTAAATTAATCAAATATTTTTTTTATTTATACATTATATAAAAACCACAATTTTAAATTCACTTATTATTCACATTTCACATATTACCATAATTTATAAATATTTAAAAAATAATTTCAAGATATTAATTCCTTGAAATTCCACGTACTTGTAAGCATTTGATTTCATTTTCAGATTTGTGGGGGCTACAGGCCTACCGTGGGCAAGTGGATGCAAAAAGTGAATGATACCAATTGCCAAACAGGAAAGTGCAGCCAAAAAGGAGCATAAAGGGCATTATAATATGTATTTCTGCATCTACTATTTATCATCGTGGACCTAACTGCCGTAAGCTAGAGTCTCCCACCTTTTGCACTTTATCCGAACTCACACAATTCATACGCCCCTCCACCATTCATTTTCCGATTAGCTCCAAATCTCCCCCTCCACACATCCACAGAAGCAATCTGTATATTATGTACTACTGTCTGTACACACATGTATGTGTGAATTGATTTACATAATTACTTGGAGCTTTTTCTGCTGTTTTTCCCAATTGTTGTTGTGAGGAAACCTCAACTCACTCTGGTAATTACGTGCCTTGATTGCTTCTTTCTGTTTTTTTTTTTTTTTATGAATCACTGTGTAAATTATTCACTTGTGAATCACGTCTAATTTTTTTGTTCTTCATATTGTTTTATTTGTCAGACAGTACAATTTTTTTTCCTTCTTGTTGAAGATCTATGAAAGCTAAAAAATTAATAAAATACATGTTACTGTATTCACAATTGACGGAAATTAATATTTTTTGTATTTTTGTAATTGATAAAAATCGAAGCTCTGGTTGAAACAAACAGCTTTCCACTGCGTTCAAGATCTACGGAAAGCTGAAAACTTAATAACACACGTGTTACTGTATTCATAATTAACAGAGAGAAATTTCTTCTGTGTTTTTTTTTTTTTTTTTTTTTTTTTTGTAATTGATAAATATTCAAAGCCATGTTGAAACAAACAAGTTTTCGTTGCAAGATAGCTTCGAGATTGCAACTTTTCATGGAAAAGATCATTTTTTTTGGAGTTATTTGCGTTAGTGCCCTGCGACGAAGTGCTTTTGAGAATTATTCTTCATATAGAATTTTTATTTATTCCTTGGATATTTCTTGATAACGCAACCGTCCTTGTGGATTTGCTTTTAGTAATTTTTCATTTACAAATATGTTTGGACGTTACCTATGGGTTAAAAAAAAGTTTTACTTACATTGAAAGCAACTCCATGTCAATGTCAAAATAAGTGACTTACGAATTTCTAACTTTAGCCAATAATAAAATACTTATATTAAAACTTACTTATAAGTAAAGGTCTAAACGATTTAAGCTTAACCAAGCTTGCTCTAAGCTGTAGAACATGTCATTTTCCCATTCCATTGGAATCCGTGCTCAATTAACAGTTTTTAAAGCTGAATGAATATGTCTAACAAATTGCTAGTTTACATTTTTGAAGGATATGCATTTGTGTATCAATAAATATAACTAGCGTGCTTGTGCAGGTGAGAGTTGCCGTGTTCGGAAAAAATGGGTCAATTATGTGACTTCTGTTCGGAGCAGAGATCCATGGTCTACTGTAGATCCGATGCTGCTTACTTATGTTTATCGTGTGATCGGACCATTCATTCTGCCAATGCTCTTTCCAGGCGCCATTTGAGGACTCTTGTCTGTGAGCGATGCAATTCTCAGCCCGCAGTAGTCAGATGTATCCCAGAGAATGTATCACTTTGTCAAAACTGCAACTGGAATGCACATGGGTCCCCTACTTCAGATACAGGGCACAAAAGGCAGACAATCAATGGTTACTCTGGATGCCCTTCTGCAAGCGAGCTTTCAAATATTTGGTCATTCTTTGCGATGGATGATTCTAGTTGCAAGCACGAAATAGGTTCATTGAGTCTAGAAGAGGAAGATCAAAGCCTTTCGCACTATCAACTTATGCCAATTGAATACAACAGAGCAGAGAATGCTATGGATCCCACGACTTCTGATGCGGATCGATTTTGTGGAAAAGGATCCTTCGACCATCCCAACGAGAAGGTAGTTTCTGGTTCACGATTCTTATATATAGCAATTCAACTTCAGTACACCAGGTACTCAAAATGCGTGCTTCAATGTCAGTGCACCAACAGCATTGTAGGGGAATGGATCGCTTCTTCAACCGCGTTCACTTAATTATTGCTTATACCATTAATTGGCTTCTAGTGGCTTATAATATTGTTTGAGGTATGATTGTGTTTTCTTACCCTGCCCCGCAACCAAAAAAAAAAAAAAAAAAAAAAAAAAAAAGAAAAAAAACTCGTAATGCTGTATATTTATGAATGCTATCCCAATTTTTTTTAAATCGGAAAATAAAGCTACACTTTCATTGGAAATTTCTGAACTTCTTCCTTCTAGCCAAAATGCCAAGAGAACAATACAATCTTTCAAATTTTTTATTTTATTTTCTTAAATCTATTTAATTTACTTTTGACACAAGCTGATTATATAGATCGGTATTTGTCTCTCCCATGCTTCTATTTTTCAAAAGAGATCTTTCTGGTCTGAGCTTATCCTATAATAGGTCCGATTCCCCTGCATTTATGCTACTTTTGGCTGTTGCTGTTGGTTGACTGGGGGCTAAATGCTATGAAGGTATGTCACCTCTCTTTTCTTTATTTGTACTCTAACTGCAGCTGCATTTTTAATTTTTGGCGAGCTTTCCTTTCTTTGTGGAAGATTGTACTAGAAAGCTAATGGTGCAATCAACTGCAAAGCCCAGATAGCAGAGCACAAAAAACCCATGGGAAAACCCTAGCCATCTAGCTGAACCAAATACTAGTTTTTCAAAAGTTAAATAAATGGTGATAGGAAAAGCACAAAAAGTCTTCAAGCATCGAAAGTTTGTCTTCAGTACATTAGTCTGTGCTACTTGCCACTTTAGAAGATTTAAATGTCTAATGACTAAAAAGAGTATCAATTTTAGAACTTTTGCATTCAATTGTCTTCTCTACCCCGCCTGTCTGTGCATATTTTTATACAAAAACCCAATTACCACTCTTCCTGCTTCTAGGATTCATAGGAAGGCATGCTTTCAAACAGTGTGTTCCCATTTTAGTATTACCTCCACCACAGACTATATCCTCCTCCTAACAGACTCCAGCATCTCATGAAAACCAAATAATAAAGTAGCTCATACCCTGACTCTGACAGTAGTCTCTTCTGTCTGTCATCTCCCATTCCAATAAATTTTTCAGAAGAATCACACTTCGCTCTAATGGCCTTCTAATAACTCATCCCATCGGTATCCTTCATCTTGTAGGTAAACACACTTCACTATCCCTTTACACTATTTTATTGACCAATTCAGGAGAGTATTGCTGAAATTTTTTGGTGTTTTTGACAGATATCAACATGGCTGTAACTACAATACAGTTCAATATAGAGTGAAAATTGATGGATTTCAGAGAAAAAGTATTACTGAAAGAAAACTTAATGTATTCATAGTAAAGTAATTTTTCAAAATAATAATAAGATAAGTGACTGATGGGGGACAAAAACCTTACCTCCTTTAGCATTTTCAAAATAATAATGGTAATTTTCTTAATAAACTTAAAAAGTTTAAGTATATGATGGAGGGGACATAAAACCTTTTCCTCTCTTAGAATCAAGAATTATTTTAATGCAAAGCAAAAAATTAGACTTGACAACCCTGCTATTTTTGTGAGTACCGGACTTGATAAAACCTTTTTCCTTTAAGCTAACTAGAAATCTCCTTGAGATGACTCCACATGTTCACTTTCAATAGTATTTAACTGTTTATTTTTGTTTAAGAATTGCCTTTCACTGAAATAATTGATTTTTATAAAGGACACATTTGTTTTTCTTATAATACTTAACGTGTCCTAACTTCTAGTGCAAATTGTTTGGTTTGATCATTATGTAGGCACGTTTGTCTAGCACAAATGGTCTCGGACCCTTTGATGATGATGATGGTGATGATGATCTCTACAAGGACTTCAACATCTCAGATATTGACTTGAGTTTGGAAAACTTTGAAGAGCTCTTTGGTGAATCGCTTAGTACACCCCAACAGTTTTTGATGATGGACTAGATAGCTTGTTTGAGATTCCAACTTTATGTGGTGCTGAAATCAATAAGGTTTTCCCCATAACTTGCTGCTAGGTTGCAATATGATTCACTTTGTTATCTTTCTTTCTTTGCTCATTCACTTTTCATTTTTTGGTCTCCCTATCATTCAACTGTGAAGTTTCTTGATATTTTCCCTGAAAGGTCCATGGTCGATATGGTAACTACGTCTTCCTCTTAGAACAGTGTTCTAAATGGTTATACCATTTTTTTTCCTGCCATAACTAGATAACATTGAAAAGGGGTTTTCTTATTGATGTAGGTTTTTGTCTAGAATTAAAAAATCTACAGGTCTCCTTTCTGTTATTCATGAGTCCAATACAGAGTGAATGATGATTATTTCAGATGCAATAATGACATGCTCTAATAGTCTGACCTATAGATATAACTATAAGGTTGCTAATGAAGTTGTTATTGGGTGCATGTTGACTGCATTTTTTAGTTTAGTTGGCATTTGACCCAGCATTTGAGTATATTTGTGGGTGGCATGATATCCAAAATATTCCTCCATTTGGTTTTGTGATGTAGTAACATTCAAATTGCATATTATCGAACTAATGTTCATGTTTATCATTTTTTTATTTAGAGTAGAATACAAGGAATCTTCTTTCACTGAACAAACAAAAAAGTAAAATTAATATTTCAAAAATTGAACTTATTTTCAGAAGTCTTTACAGGGTTTGTTGCAAACTTAATATAAAGCAGATTAAGTGACAATAACAATAATATTTTGATAGTAAAGATGCAGCTTACTCAGCCTCGAAGGCAAGTCAATTCCTCAGGCACCCAACTGCGTCCAAAAAGATAGTTAGTCAAACCTTTTAATCTGTAGAATATTCCATCTCATATAGAAACTTTATCACTTGAGCTGTTGCGTTGAAGAAGATCAACAAGTACAGGACAAGTAGGCCTCTGACAGCTGATCTTACTGACAATTCTTTAAAGATGAAGTATAGGTTCCCAAAAAACTCATGGCCACATTGAAGCAGTTCATCTTTTCTTTTTTATCCGATTATATCGAGCTGATTGGTGGTTGGAACACCGCATGATTGGAGTCAGATCGTAGTGATTGATTAAGATTTAATCCAATATGGCACTGATAGTCATGTTAAATTTTCATGACATAAAATTTAAAACTGTATGGGCAGTTTATCAAATTCTTGATATTTGATAATTTTGGAATTTTTATCAAATCTCCACTTTATGTGTGTCGCGAATTAGGAAAAGTCATAGCAAGTAATTTGGTGAATGCAGTTGAAACAAACATTTTATTGTAAAAAATGAGTAGAAAGCTCTGAAAAGCTGATATTAGTAGCATTTTGATTGATTGGAATTGGTTTTGCTCCACGTTGACCACTTAATATCGGTAGCTATTTGGATGTTAAGACTTAATGAAGAAGGAACTTTCAGGTGCTTGTTTGTAGTTCTTTTGTAGAAGAAAGGATTTGGCATTTGGAAAAATAAAACTTAATTTCTTAGGATGCTAAACATATTTGTCAGAGCATTGTTGCTCTCACAGTCTTCATTTTTTTCATGACATAGGCCATAGTATACATGTTTCTCACTTGGTCGGTATGCTAATCTGTTCTGCAAAGTGAAGACAGACACATTAGACAACTTAATGAACTGATAACATTGCATTTTATCAAATATGGCAATCTTCCTTTGTAAATATTGAGATCTGGACTGAAAGTTTATCAATTGGATTATTTTCCAAAGGAACTTTATGGAACAAGTATGTTTTTTTTTTCCCACTGGGCTCATCTGTCTCACATCTTGAAACAATGCAGGCAGCATGCAGCAAACCAGCATTCGCCGACTCTGTGTCAAGCTGTACAACTGATCAAGACATTGGCTTTCCAAAACAAGCACAGTCTAATCGGTCATTTTCATTTTCTGGCCAGACTGGTGAGAGTAGCATGGGAGATTACCAAGAGTGTGGCATGTCTTCAATGTTTACATTGGGGGAAACTCAATGCCTTATCTCCTGTCCTGAAAGTCAGTTGCCATCAGCCAGCAGGGATTCTGCTGTCTTGCGATACAGGGAGAAAAAGAAGTTACGCGAGTAAGTAAATTTCAAGAAATGAATACGTATTTTTCTTTTCCCTATACAGGAGCATAAAAAAATATGTGGACCATTAGAATCTGCATGCGTAACTAAATCTCTTATCTAATGCAGAAGTACAATTAACTCTCTAAGAGCATCTCCAAGAGGCTCTTTATTAGCCCCATTCTCTTTATTTTAGAGTCAAACCCTTTTTAGAACTTCAACAAATTCTGTATATTGGAATTTTATAATAAAGAGTGCTTTTGACTCTCCAAATGTAGGAGCCAAACCCACTATCTATATAATACTTTTAGTGATTTCATTAATTATTTCACAACTTTTTATGCACTTGCACTTCTATCAAAATAGATGGAAAATATTAAAAAAAATAAAAAAGAGGGAAGCTAGATTAAAAGAGGGGGGGATATTGAGTCATAATTGCTTATTGAAAAAATCGAAATAAAGATTAAATGTAATGAGTGTTCATGGAATCTTATAAAAATTCCACTCTTTATTTTTAAATATTCTTCAAGATGCTCTAATAGAATTTGTAATCTAGGGAGATGGAAGAATTATTAATTATTAGATATTGTTAGTGAAGTGTCCTTTTTTCTTTGTAGTTTTTTGTACACAACTAAAATATTTTATTGTTATACTTGTATAACATGGAAAAGGATTCTATCTATCATATGTACCATATTTTAGTTGCTTAACCTTCAAAATGATCTAAGAAACATGCCAAACTTAATTTATGCCCTTGAAAATTCTTTGACAAAAATTAAAGAAAGTTTATTGTTCCTTGATTTAAAAGTTGATTGAATTTTTTTTCTGCATTGCCGTTAAAAATCTTTGTTTTGGTTTGATTTGATTATTTTGTCAATATTTTCACCATCTTAAATCTTTAACCATACTAAAAATATGTTTCCCTGATTCTCGTTCCAAATTGGTAAGGGTGGAAGAACTCATCCTATAATTAAAGAGGGAAAAACCTTAATGGTTTTGTGCTGCTGGTCTAAAATGGGATATCGATATAATTTGTTTCTAGAATTTGAAAGGACAATAAAGTTAAGCTTTAGTCATCTGTGCTTCGCCTATTGCAATTCCCTATGTAGGACAAGTATATATTGTTGTTTCACTCTCTTGAAATGATACAAGTATTAGTCTGTGTATGCTTATCAAATCATACTAAGATTTTCTTTTACATAATTGATAAAAAGGGGTTTTTTTTTTTTTTTTTTTTCTGAAAGTGATGCTTTACTATTGGTGTTGGAATTATTGATTTGGGATATGGTTTTTAGTTGGTTCCAAAGCAATATTATTAAATATGAGAGATTATCAACTTATTGAATATTTATAACATTGAAGTTCCTACTGTACCTCTTTCTTTTGAAGGTTCCCATTTCTCTGTGCATCATCTAAAATTCACCCCCCTACAGATTTCACACGAGACTTTCCTACTTGTTTTACCATGTGGTTCAGGAATAATGTTATTCTACCCGATGACTTATGAACAGGTTCAGTAAAAAGATAAGATACGCCACACGCAAGGCCAGGGCTGATGTTAGGAAACGTGTCAAGGGGCGTTTTGTGAAAGCCGGAGATCCATATGATTATGACCCTTTGTGCCATGCAAGCTGCCACTGAGCATACAGCCTTCGGGCTTTATTTGGAAAGATGTAGTGTATTATAAAACCTTGAAAACTGCTATGAGGAGCCTATGGGGAGTGCGTGAATAGTGAATTTCTGGAGTTCAGTTACGTGCTTGTGCTAACTTATATGTGGAAAGAGAGACAATATCTCTCTTTCTCTTGGCCAGAAGTTGCTCATGCAGATCATTTGACAATGTAGAAGCAGGATAGTCGAGCACATGACTAATTGGCATTGTAATCTATGACAACTGTATGGTCATATGCATATAGTGTAAATTGTATCTATTGTTGCAGGATTCTTTTCGGTTTTAGGATAATTACTGTACAAACTACTGAATTGTCTCATCAGGTTTGATTGCTTGGGGATTTTTGTTATTTACATACAAGTTATCACTTATCAGATGTGTTGCACTTAATGATTCTTTTCATTTATCTTGTGCTTTTTTACAATGTGGGTGACTAGCCCTTGCCTGTGAGTAGAGTGAGTCTGGACTAAGAGTATGAAGTGTTGGAAAAAAGTCTCCTAAATGCACGCAGTGATCGCTGAAGAAATGAAAAATGAAAAATGAAAAACGAGCTTAAAAGAAAAATACATAAATTGAATGTGGTTTAATAAATTGTTGACAATTACATGAGAAGTAGATTTCATTAATTTAAAAAAAAAATACCATATTTTTCTTACTCTCTTAATTCCTTGTATAAAATTAGAACGCTAAATGTATGATGCACGGTTGATTTTCATTAATTAAAGGGGTTTTTTTACAAATAACTACAAAAAATAAAGTATTTTTTAAAATACTATCATAGTTTCTAAATTTTGAAAATACTGTATATAATACTTTAAGAAATAAAATCAAAAAAGCTGGAGAGCTTTCCATTCATCAAAATCACAAAAAACTCAATTTCCTTCCCTATAAATCACACACAGCCGACAAGAGGAAGAGTGAGATTCCAAATAAATTTAGATTTGATCCTCAAAAAACAAATTGGATGTGAAATTACAGCACAAAGTTGGACGGAAAACCTCAATTCTAGCCATCATCTGTGAAATTTCATCCAAATAAACAAATTCAACGTGAATTTGCAGCCATTATCCATGAAATTGCAGAACAAATTGGATAGAAATCTCACTCCCAGACATTATCTGTGAAAACTGTTGCAATACAATTGTTTCTTGTAATGCAGGTTGCTGATGTTTTCATTTGTAAAAAAATTACAAATGTAACACGTTCTGTTATTTCAATATTACAAATGTAACAAATGTAACATTTTCTGTTATTTTAAAATTACAAATATAACAAATGTAATACATTCTGTTATTTTAAAATTACAAATATAACAAATGTAACACGTTTGTTATTTTAAAATTACAAATGTAATAAAGTTCGTTATTTCAAAATTACAAATGTAACACATTCTGTTATTTTCAAAATTACAAATTTAACATGTTCTCGTTATTTCAAAATTACAAATTTAACACATTTTGTTATTTCAAAATTACAAATGTAACAAATGTAACACGCTCGTTATTTATTACAAATGTAACAAGTTACATTATTTCAAAATTACAAATGTAACACGTTCTGTTATTTTCAAAATTATAAATGTAACAAGTTTTGTTATTTCAAAATTCGGGAGTGAAATTAAGAGATTCGAATTTGGGAGTGATATTAAGAGATTTTCGTTATGCAAACGTGATTTGGATCCTTTTGATGAGAGAAATTAGCCGATATTTTGAATTTGGGGTGAAAGACTGTTATATGTATTTGGGTTATAGGTAAGTAATGTGGGTTTTTATAGTTGGACGGTTATTGATATTATATTTGGGTTTCATATATTTGGACTTTTTTTGAAAACAAGATTTACGAAATAATAAAAATTAAATAGTAAAATTAGAATTTGGAAACTAATTGGAGTAAGAAGTGCAATTTCCACGTAATTAAAAATTGTGCTGCTTGGGCTTGAATGGCCATACAGTCCCATTGTGTAACAATATTTTCAAATTTGTATTTTAATATTCAATAGATTATTTCTCACACTGTATGGATAGATTATTTATCGGTGATAATTTTAACTACATACTTGATTTTCTATTATTATTTCATGATTAGTTTTTAACATTTCAAACTTCAAAAATAACAAATATAATAAATGCACACATTTTTTATAAAAAATATAAAAAACGTAACAAATGTAACAACAAGTGTTAAATAAAAATAGTATTTTTATAATAAAAAAAGTTAGATAACATTTGACTATTTTCTAAATTATTTTTTCGGAAAGGAAACCAGCACCCTCAAGATGAAGTAGGGATAAATTTCTGTGCATATAATTTTATCAATATGAGGTAATAGAAAATCAACCTTTCGCGTTTTCTTCAACCAACAAAAGGGCAAAAAAAAAAAAAAAAAAAAAAAAAAGAGAGAGAACTATAAGAGAGCTTCTGCAAGCAAGAATTCAATAACCATGCGAATAAGCAGAAATCCAAACACTTAATTGTAAACAATTTCTTAAAAAATTGAATGTTAAAATTACATTGAAGTCACATCCACCAATGTTGGGCTCAAAACTTAAATCCTATTCTAGCATTGGAAAATTTTGCACCAATATTTCAGGCACCTAACTATCATTAATCATTTACGTGAAGATGTACTGCCTAACCAAAAAATTACACAAAGATTACAAGTGTATTTAATTATTAATATTATTATATCTGTGATACGTAAGATCACTTATCTGTTAGAAAACAGAATTTCAACCATTGTCCGACCAAAATTAGGCATGTTTCTGGTCTTGATCAGAATTTGCCAAATGAATAAAATTCCGTCGAGTTTAACATCAACAATTTCACTTCCACATATACAGTTGGTGTCTCGTTGGCAATAGACTTTTGAGGAGTGATAGCTGCCGTCTTGTAGCCTGTGTCTTCTCGTATAGAAGTGAAAGGTATATTTGCAGCCTATTCTCTAATTGACGCTGACACTACCATTCGTTTGGAGTCCCACGTATAACAGGCACAGCAGTTTCCTAATGGTATATTTGGTAGGGAGGATTGGATAATACTTAATGGTTTTAAAGAAGAAAAGAAGTTAAAATCTTGTTTTTTCTAATGTCCAATCCTTCCCAGTAGCATACTAATCCTGCACCAAGAATATTAACAACAGGTAATCTTGACCATCATATAAGAAAGCCTTACAGGATCCTTCCAGGTTGAATTCACCGAATTGAAACCAAAATCGTCTGGATTCATCATCTAAGTCCCCGACACATATTCCTTCTCCAGTAAACTGAACATGACCATTAGGCGCTGCTGAAGATTTGAAGTAATGTTCTTTGTGATCCTTTTCTGATGTCGGGTGTATTTCAACCACGCAATTCCAAAGTACACTTGAACGCTACATCCCACGGATCTAGAAGGTTGGTCTTCAACCTGATATCTCAAATGAAGCTGCAAATAAGAAAGTCAGTAACTTAGAGCATGTTTGGCTAAGCTCAAATAGTTTACTGTTATGCAAGTTTCAAAACAAGTAATTTCCTCACTCGTCAAAATTGGAAATAAGTTATATTTTGCCAGTAAGCCAAGTGTTACTTCCAAAAGAATAACTTTTTTTACTTAAAAGTAAGAAAAAAGTAACATGTTCAAAATGTTTGGAAACAATGCTCGTCGTAATCATGGCAAAAGAACCTCTATAGCATGAGGAATAAAAAAACCCGGAATACACGTCCCAAGATTATAAAGTGTGTTAAAGGTGTTAAAGTGTACATACAGTGAAATAGTCACCCAATGGAACCCCATGGAGTGTCATGACCTCTTCTATGAGCCAACCATTTCTACCCAGGAGACGAGACTTTTGCTGAGTGCTAGTCACTACTCCTCCATAACGGGATATACGCTTTTCAAATTTGTAATAAAGTTGCCTCTGATACACATCAGCCTTTTCAGATTCCCAAGGGGTGTGAGAATAATTGAGACATCCTGCTCTCTCCATGACCCTTTGGTCGATTTCACTCCCTCTGAATAGCTCCATAAAGAAGCTGGTCTGAAAATGGCAAGTGATAATAATTGTGAGGCAATTGATCAAAAAAAAAAAAAAAAGGAAAAGAAAAATGCAAAAGAATTGTGAATTGTGATGGAGAGATTGGGTCGGGAGAGGGGGACGTGAATGACACTTACTGGAACAGAGAGAATCGAGGAATAAACCGCAGACATGTTAACATCCTCAAGACCGAAAAAGGAGCCACTCTCCTCAGTTTGAAGGCCTTTCGCTTCAGATTCTTCGTCAATTGGTTGGAGGCTATTAGCTTCAAGTACTCGCCCAGGACCTTGAAGGTTTTTCGCTGTGGACTCCTCTTCAGATGTTTCAATGCTATTAGCTTCAGATTCTTCTTCAACTATTTGTACCTTTTGCTCAGGAGTCAAGGCCCTAGCCTTCCATAGTGCCATGATTGTCCTGTACACAACATACAAGTAACCAAAAGACAATTTAATGCCAAGGCCCAATTTATTCTCTCTCAGACTGCTGAGGCTACGAAAGAGCAACAACAATAAAGAGCAAACACAATACAAAGGCAGAAAAAAATCAAGCTAAGGAAATTAAAGCATGATATTATGCTATTCATAAGAATGTTACTGAAATTTTTCAGTGGATTGGACTGAAGTACTGTCACAATGTCAAAAGTGCTTGTACGGTGAAGGATGATACATTGAAGAGGATGAGAGCAAGAGACGGCTGTAACAAATGTGAACACTTCAAGGGTGAAAAGGACGACAGAAGGGTATTAGTATGGCCAATAAAATTATGAAAACCCAAAATGTCGGAGATCTTAGAAGACAAGTGTCGGTATCTGATGGTCAGACACCTATGTGAATTTATAGGGCAAGACCAAAAATACCAAAGAATGGAAAAATAAAAAATCACAAATTCTGTTAACTCGTAGAAATACAACTTGTGTATATCTGAAAATACCTGTGCGCCACGTTGAAAGACACAAAAGAGTGGAAATGAAACTTAAGCCTGCCTTCCTCGTCCTGTGTTCTTGCTCCATGCCGTGCATCAAAACCTCTGCCTGGCCTTAACGTCATGATGATGATTGGACTACCCATTGACGACAAAGTAGGAGGAATGACTTGAATGTCTTCTATGTCTTCCCATAGAAAGAAAAACTTCGTCTTATGTCCAAATAAATCTGCATGAAACCCAATTATTCTTGCTGACAGAAACAGACGGCCCTGCCAACGGAGCAGTAATCAGTTTTTTTTTCCTTAATCAAAACATCAACAAAGCCTAGGCAGGGTTTTTGGGCCTCTGCCCAGACCCAATGGGATAACTTAGAAATACAAACAAGAATAAGCAGCATATCCTCAATTTGCAAGTGCTTAATATCTAATTTCTGTAAATACAGGCAGAGGCCCTTACAATCCAGCCAATTGGACTAACATTATGTGAATGAAAAGATAACCAATGTGAAGACTTAAATGACTAGGAAAAACCACAAATATTCAAAAATTAAGTACCTGGAGAGGCATTTTGCGCTTCAAGTGACATGAAAAATCATTGATGAGAAATTCCTCTGGGGGAAGCCCAAAGAGTTTCTGGAAAGATGAATTTGTTCGAGGAGAGCGCAACCGTATCTGCAAATTTTCATTTCACCATATTAAACAGCTGAAAGAAAGGTGATGCAACAATCAGACAATGTTAACCAGTTGTGAAGTGAATTCCATTGGGCAGAACACCAGGCACTTTACCTTCTTTCCCACCTCCTTCTCCATCTTAGTGATATAATCTTTGACAGCATTACTACCCCGGGTATCATCTAAAAAGATTCTTAAATGCAACTTCGACTGGCATGCCTGAGCTAACTTTCCTCGAAGCGGAATCCAAACATCCGACAAGTCTGATATATTAGTTTTCAAGAAATTGATTTCAGTGTGTCCAAGAGATGTTGCTTCAGCAAAAGGTCCATCAAAATCAAAAACTTCCACATCCAACATTGACGGAGGTTCGTCCATTGCATCAAATTCGAAGATTTCTAAGGCACCACAATCCCAAGAAGTAAATTAATCTAGTGATGAACCAACTACTTATTAAGTATGTTATTAGTTCAGTCAAGACGCAAACATGAGAAATGCAATCAAACACAAAGTTACTTAAATGCATTAAAGATGGCAGAAATACCATTCCAATGGGGGTCAGATTTCTGGAACTTGATAGAGCTGGTTTTTGATCTCCCGTTGCAAGTAAACACCACATACGGGTCAGAGAACCCACTTGAGTCAACGGCTGCCAAATTGCATCCTTCTATTAAGGCAACAGTTAGCAACCAACCATCCCCTTGTGCTTTGATCCCGTGATCGGTGCCTGTGACAAACAAAGCGAAATTGAACCATGTTAACTCGTTAAGAACACTTAACACTTTTAAAATACTGAGAACAGAGAAATCTAAACAATGCAATAAACTCAAAACTAGATTTAACTTCACCAGAAAGCTAAAACTTCATATAAACACAGACAACCCTGACTCTTAACTCAACCAAATCAGCAATACTATTACATTACCTTTCTGCACTCTAGCCTGCAAGAAGCGTGAGATCGACTCTAGCACCCGTTTACCTTGCAAAATCAACACTCCACATACAATCAATTCGCCAATGGAGTCCGGCAAGTCCAATCCAACAAACTCAAGTCCCTGAATTGTGCTAGGCATGGCCAAACAGAGATGCATGACCACATACAACCCCATAAAAATAGTTGAAATTACAGTAAAATTAGCAAAATACTGAACAGCCAATTTCCAGTCTGACTGGCTCTCCACCTGAAGAGATGCCAAAAACTGACCCCTCTCCGAACCTATGTCATTAACATCAACTGGGTTTACTTTCTGAGACAACAAATTTGCATACTGCTCGAAACTTTCCTTTATACCTTGTCGCGTTCCACCTTCAATCATACCTTTCATCATAGTGCTCTGAGAAAAGTTAACTCGCCATGAAACTACCAGTCGAGAAGACTGGTTTCCAGAGGGCTGCTCAGGTCCCGGCATGATGCAGTAAAGCACTTCTACCCTAAAACTTTTCCCATATGGAGCATCCGGAGTGCTCACACTGGATAAAACTGCAAAGGCATTTCCGTCAGCAATCAAATACGTTTGCTCCTCAATAGTTTTCAAAGCCTTAATCAGTTTACTTGCGGCCTTCGTATATGTAACCACTCTCTTTAAGCTATCGCCACCATTTTCGAATTTCCAAGGTCCTATTTGCAAATTGGTGGATCCCTGCATATCTGCTAGAGACTTCGAAAAGTCCGAGTCGGGTGAAAAAAGTAACAAGTTCATTTCACGAGGTGCAATCGCATACAGTTGGTCTATAACTATCCCTCCAGGTAGATTACTCGGAACTTCACCTCCTTGTTCTTTCATCTCCAAGCTTTTCATTACTTCTTCAAAATTTCCCGACGAGGATTGCTCTACAGAATTGGTCCCCAAACCAACTGGATTTGTACTTTCTGATAATTCTGTCACATTAGGTGGTTCGACCGAGTTTGTGGGTGTAGTATCGACATTTCTGTTGAATATTTGTGCAATTCGACGTGCTACAGTTGATGGATGTGACTTTTCCTCCTTAGAAGTCGTTACTTCTTCGGATCTCATTGGTGAGAACGATCTCAATGGGGAAGACCTCAAAGGGGAAGACCTCAAAGGGGAGTCCATTGCTATATCAAAAGACTTCCTTGGTGATACAGGATCACCACCAGACGGAAAGTCCAGCAATGAATTATTTTGCAAGAAACATATGGTGAGAAGAATTTCACCTAGTGGAATCCAGGAATAAATATCAATCAGCAAATCATAATGTAATTGAAGACTTCTGAAGTAACAATGATAATTCAAGGATGTCATTCTTAAGAATGATGAATTCAATTTGATTACACCAAACTGTGTCATTTGTTCATTCAATGAGGGTCACATAGCTAGTGAAGCTTAAATAAAAGGAGAATCAAAAGAAAGAGATGAATAACTAATATCTACTAAATATATGCTAATAGAACATTTAAATGAAGAAATGTAAATGGACATACAAATAGTGACGAGAAGTTATATGGAACACAGAACTATAGCAGGAAAATATAAATGGTATTGAACCAGGAATAGAAAATGTTAAGCAACTAACTCTGTTAAGAAGCTTTCTTAAGGATTGTAATTTTACTAACTGCTCACAAATTCTAGCCCCACAATACAATGCCTCACCAGTCAAGAACAAAAGAGAGTGAACTTTCTGGAGGTTCTTTAATCCGAACCCATCCAAAACGAAACTGGACAATAGAAGCAGAAGAAAGCAATAAAGCAAGATGGAAAGTTAGTAGATTTTTAAGCTATAAATTCTTAGATACATCTGTCAAATGTCACACATCTCTACTTATGATTGAGCTCAAATAGTTCTGAAGTTCAAGTACCCTTTCTGAAGACTTACATCACTTTAAATTCAAATTAGAAACATAGGACACGATTCTTCAATCTTCACAACTGTTTGTCAAACAATTAATTTTTTCAATCTCTCTCTCTCTCTCTCTCTCTCTCTCTCTCTCTCTCTCTCTCACACACACACACACACACACACACACACACACACACACACACACACACACACACACACACACACACACACACACACACACACATATTTATAGTTGAAGAATTGAATTTCAAGATTCCAATACTTCCACAATGGATGCTACTTAAGTCTAAATGTTCCCTTCTATCATCAAATGAAATGTAAAGAAGCAAATCCAAAACTAATTTTGATGAACATTTATTATCATTAAACACAAATACTAATACTAATATATAACAAGAAAAACTCATTAACTTCCAGTTAGCTGAAGTGAACAACATACCACAATCCTTATTCTTGGCTTTCTTATTCCTAGGCTGCAATGCGTACCAAGAAGTGCCAAGGGATTTGTCATTGGCTTCGAAAACCCTTATAACAGGCACTTTGATATGCCCAATAAAATCATCGATTAAGAACTTATCTTCATCAAAAACAGAAATTACAATCTCTTCTTTCAAGTCATCAACTTTGAAAGTAAATTCCTCACACCACGATGGGTTCAAGCACTTCTTTACAACTTTAGTCCTGTTCCTCTGCCTTCCCAACTGTAGCTTCACATATGGATCGCTGAACCCATTTGGGTCCATTGCTGGTATATTTCTTGCTTCAATTACACGTACTAAAAGCTTCATATTAATCAAGAATCAGTACAGTACAGTATTAACCCCGATTAGTCTTGATAAATTGATTTTCAACTAATAAAGATTGATTTTTTGTGGAAAATGTTTGACAAAGAAAGAGATGCATTAAATGTTGTGAACTAAAAAGTAGTTCATTGGATTGGAAGAAAGTTGAAGGTTCAGATAAATATGAAAATAATATGAAATATGAGATTGACTTTTAAAACCAAATCTTTGAAAGACAATACAAATATAAACACGGGAAAAGGGAAATGAAAGGATCTTAAAGTTTAAATATGGAGTTAAAAAAAAACTCCAATTTTTAAGAAAAATTAAATTTTGAACTGGAAACGAAAGGAAAATAAGTGGAACTGAATGAACTTCGACAAAAAAAAAAAAAAAAAGAGGGATCTGATTAAGAATGAATGATTAAAGTTGACAAACAAGATGAACTCAAATTGGAACTTCAAGAAAACAAGTATATTTCAAAATCCAAAAAATGAAGTTCAAGTTTATGGATTTATCGAATCAATTCTGTTTCTTTCAATAGATAATGGAAGGAGGTGGAGGGTGAGGGTGAGGGTGAGGGTGAGGTGAGGGTGAGGGTAGCGTGGAGGGGTTGGGGGTGTAGGAACATTTGAAGAAAGGAAAAAGACTTTTCTGCGCCTTTTCCAACTGCAACTGCGCGTTTTTGTATTCATTTGACTTTACTACATACAAAGACAATACGAAAAAAAATAAAATGTCCATTTTTATTGATTAATCGGTTGCTTAAACAAATTGATGATTGTTTTTAATTTTCCAAGTGCATTATTGGAAATACTTCTTTTGTACTGATAAAAAATAGAAAAAGTATGTGCCGATAAGTTGTGAATTTTATGAATGTGTGAATAATAAATAAGTAGTAAATTGTAAATTTTACGTACGAAATGTATAAATAAAAATTATAATTTACCAACTTAAATTATAATTTAAACTTAGACAAACAAACATTTAGAGTGGCCGATTGAAGTAAATTTTGCGCAATTTCTGAAAATCTATTTTTTAATATTTCATCTTTGTACAAAATTTTGTCAAAGATTACGAGCAAAATGTTAAAAAAAAAAAAAATATTCTGCATTTTCAAACACGAAATGATTGAATGAATGAATTTAAGATGAATTAGCGGAAGAAAATCAATTCAAATCTTATTTTTGATTAGTAGACTTTCGCACATATAGAGTGTAACATTCGTACTACTTTGCACATATCAAATTTAAATTATTAAATACTGAAATATCATTCGTTTTCGATCACTATTTTGATATTCCTTAGCAAAATTATCAAGAATAAATATATTCCTCTGTCATCTAAACATTTACAAAGATAATACCAAAAATTATCCTTTTTTTAAAATATATATAACTAATCAATTGCTTAAACAAATTGATGATTGCTTTTAATGTTCAGAGGGCCTATTCTTAAGAAAATAAAATGTAGCACCTGCAATTGGATAGACTTAGAAAAATATATATCCCTCGTGGCAATAACTAGTAAAATATTGAATGCAATTGACTACGATGCCTTAGAATGAGGCAACGTGTTATTATGACTTGTTTGGAAGAGGGAGAAATTTCTTAGAAGGATACTATAATAATTCTTCTTATTAATTTCTTCTTTTCTTTTCTTTTTCCTTCCTGTTATACAATAGTTTTCTTTATATTTTTTTGACCTGGGGAGGAAGACGAGAATATTAAGAAGAATGGGGAAGGGGTGGCATTCCAGCTCTGCCAATGTGGAGACGAGCTGAGTCGGCTCCTGTCCCATTAAACACTCGGTTTGGTCCACATGGGCTTTATGTGTTGAGCTGAGTCGTATACGAGCCTGGCTTTTTTTTTTATGACTAATTTAAAAAAAAAAAAAATTGCATAAGACCAAATTAGTCACTTTTGTGATTGTTTGAACCCCTTTGGCCCACAAGTCAAGCTTGCTCAAGTTGTAAAATTAAAAAGATAATTAGGCTTAACACTACTTTTATATATTTATTTTGACAAATCAGGTTAACAATTTATTTTTTGAAGAATTAGATATTAATTTAATTAATAAATTAAAATCCAACTAATTAATTAAATATTTTATTAATAATAAAATGATTTATTATCACTATTTGTAATTATCTTTCCTAATAATTAAGAACTCGTATTAGATTGTTAAAGAAAAAGAGATTTTAGCATTCAAAACTCTGTCACAGCCAAACACTACCCCGAACAAACTGATCGACCTTCATCATCCGCAAAGGGAGTTTCAAAATTGAAACAGGGAGATAATCTATTTTGCTTAAACCTTCATCATTTGGCTGATTCAAGAAAATATTTTGAGAAATTCTTCCAAAATTAGGCTTAGGCAAAACCCAAAAATCGATTTCAATTTCTGTTCAACCCCAAATTTCAAGAACCCTAGCTCTAAATCTTCAATGGTAATACTGATTTTTATGTGTCATTTATCATTATTATTTGGTGATAGTATGTGACAATTTGTAACCTAATAATCTGGTGTATGCTTGTCACTAGTTATCTGGTAATAGTTTTTTTATTGTTGTGACATGCTGTTATAGTTTAGAATCTGATGATTAATTGTGTGACCCATTTCTTGTAGCTGTGACTTTAATTTCATGTCAAATACTGTTTTGATGATAGTTTGTGACCTGATAATTTGGTGTATTTTTCTCTCTGGTTATTTGATTATAATTTGTGATTGTTGTGACCTGCTAATGGTTTAGTATTTGATGATTTGATGATTAATTGTGTGACCCTTTTTCTGTGGCTGTCTATTCAAAGACGCTAGTCACAATATTTCATATTCGAGTCACAACGCATTTTTTTCAGTCACAGACATAATATTTTTTTTATCTCTACGAACCAGATTTTTTTAATTGTAAAATATGATAGTAACTAATCTTAAATTTTATGGATATAATTTGATGAGAGATAATATAATTATATACTTATATCACATGTTTATTTTGAATCCTATTCAAATGTCAGTTACAAAATCTTATCTTTTATCTAAACAATATTGTTTTAATTATTATTGTTAAATAATATATGGAAGATAAGTGAAACACACGGTACACCTGATTTTTACAATTTGTGACTAATTGTTCCAATTTTTTGATAGTTTTGTCACTTATCAAAATGCAAATTTAAATATTGGTATGTATCAAATTTTTCCAAAATTAAATGTGGGGCTTAGTTTGAAATGAGTCAAAGCCGACCGTGGGTCGAGTCGGTGAACCCACGAACTATTCGACCCATTTGTTACTCTTGAGAGACTAGGGATAGATTATTTATAAACAAATGTTATTTGAACAAAAAAAATTACAAGCCGCTTTTGTTCACTTTGACTTTTGACCTTTACAAGAGGCTTTTCAAAAAAAAATATTATGAAGATAGGAATGCGAAACAAGAGCGACGAAAAAATATTTTATATTTAAAAAGAGTGTTATATGATTTAACAAATTACAAATGAATTTTTTTCACTTTGATCATATACAAAATTTATCAAAAAAATTAACATGTGCATTCGCACGCCGGTGTGATCAAGTAAAGAAGTTTTTATGCAACCCCAAGAAGTTTCCAATCAAGATTAATCGAAGACTATTTCTTGGGTTGCAAATCAATATAATACTTATCTTAAATTATAAAAGGATCCCTCAAATTTTAGTATTTTACTATAAAAGTCAACTATTTTCTCTCCCCGCCTCTTTTGACAATGCTAATAACGACATAAATAGTGAAAGGTAGCCCCATTAAATAAATAGCAGAGGAGAGGACCCCATTAAATAAATGGCAACACAAGTTAGTTGTGATGTAAATATAATTAATAACAAAATATATTTGGAGAGTTTCTACATATAAAATTACGAATATTTCTTGTTCATCACAAAATGATGAACATATTTCAACCTTTTTACTTTTTTTTTTATCATGTTTATTATTATTATTCAGTTTAACGTAATATATGATGAGTGTAAGAAAGAAAAAAATAACTAATGAGAAGAAACATAAAAATTATTCTTTTTAATGTTTGATCTCATCCTTTAAAGTTTTAGTAGCCCAAAAAGTATACGATGTACCCAAATGAAAGAACTACTTGCCTAATGAGGGAAACAAGATCATTCATAAAAAAATGCCTAGAAAATTCAATATCAAGAAAGGATAATTTCATATGTTATATAATCTGAAAGAAAACAGGTTATTGGAAGGAAATTGTTTTACACAAATAATAAAACATAAATACAGATGAAGAAATGAAAAGGGATCGTTTCACTTCATCCAAACTTCCTCTGCATCATTCATTCATTCATGTGTCTCAAAAGTCTTCTCTTACTTTTGTCTCTTGTAAATCTTGCCCAAGAAGGACTTCAACACAGCCTGCACGGCTTTGCTAGGCTGAGCTTCAATAGAGCTGATGAGTTTCTCGTAGCTCTTGCTTTCGTAATCAGCAAACACACCCTGCAGATTGATGTCATTATAGAGGGCCTTGATTTTGGCAACATCAGCAGGATCTTCCTTTCCGTAGTGCTCCTGTAGTAAATGCAATTTTAATCGAACATATTTTAATCTGATAGGGAGAAGTTGGTATGCATACGGCAAAATTTTGTTCTTACAGATAAAATTTTCTTTTGCTCTTCGTTGCAAAGTTCCAGGGCTTTTACAACCAGCCAAGAACATTTGAAATCTTCGATATCAGTCCCAATCTGATAATGTAGAACTATGAGGTAAGAATTCACAGCAAACAAAATGTTGAAAATATTGGATACGGAAAATTTTGCCTGGAGGAACTCACCTTCCCAATCCGTTCAGGGTCACCAAAACAATCCAAATAGTCGTCCTAAAAGATACAAAAAACCGTGTTATGATGAGGATAGTGTTTCTCGTAAAATTGGTCAATTGTACGCACACCATATATAACTGATGAACACTACTGTACTGTGCTATGTTAGAACTAGAAACAGTCTGCATGGAAATAAATCTAGGAGAAATTGATAAATTCTCATGCTAGTAGCGTGGAAGACTATTCTGTTCAAATGATTATTTTTGAGCACTCATTCCAAGTTTCTGATTGTGAATCTACTTGTATTGCTAAGTTCAGAATAGATCTCGTACCTATTAAAGACGAAATAGAAAAACTCACCTGTACTTGAAAGTAAATTCCCATGTCGATAAGTATATTCTTTACATCTATATGGTTGTCCAAGTTCTCATTAGCCATGAGCAATGCGCATGCCACCTGCATACAAAAAGGGAACATAAAATATGAACTAGTCAATAACTACAATTATTTCAATATTGAGAAATGGATCCGAACAAGTTCCTTACTCACCGGAATGTAAAATGAGTAGTAAGCAGTTTTATACTGAACAATGCGTCGGTGACTGCATAAGATTCAACAAATTCAATTTATTAATTACAAAAAGAAAATCAGGAAATTAAGTGATGCATTCCAGGTCTGAGCTCCATTGAAATGCTGACATTACCATTTATGTGTCAAAATAAGCGTCATCATATAAGATCTACATAGACCCAGAATTTCGATGAAGTTTTTGAAGATATTATGACATGTTTGGTAAGGAGGATTGAATAGCACTAGACAGTTTTAAAAAGAAAAAGAAGTGAAAATCTTGGTTACTATATAGTCCAGCCTCATCCAATATTGTACCAGAACTTGTACCAGAACATGCACTAAATGTGCAAGATTCATACAGGTCTTTATTGGTATGATAACTCCTTATACCAAGAAGGGAAATATAGTTAACACCCAAAAATTGGTCCTTCCGATATATTGCACAATGCTAATGTCAAATAATTCTGCAAAATATTCAACTCACAGGGGCAATGAGTATTTTGACAGATCTTTTTCTCCTTCAAGAGTAGTGATCAAATCTATCATCTGCCCAGAAGCAGTCTGGAACTCGACCTACAAGCACAACAAGAATTAAATTTAGAATATCTAAACAAGAAAGACGATCGAATGAAGTCCTCACTAGTCAGTTACCTCATTGAACAAGTCCAGTAGATCCACGTAGTAAGGCTTTTCTCTGAAGTGTTTCTTGAGAATTCGCGGGATGTGGTTACGAAGTATGATCCCATCATTTGCAGCAATCAGACCAACCTAAAACATAAAATTTATCAAGATAATTGTCTTGCTGGAGACAACACTCTGGACAGTACTAACAAGAGATCAAAACAATATTGCACAAACCTTTGGAAGTCGGAACCAACATGGTTGACCACGACGAGTGTGAGAATTGTCCATAATATCATCGAGGACAAGAAAATATGCCTGAAGCTGCAAATTTCATCAACATGTAAACATGAGAATCTTCTGCAAGAAAACATGCAATTGCAAGTGAAACTAAGAACACGGCATCATAAATTGTGTTTGGCATACCCATTCAATACACCAGCCAAGAGCACTAGCAAGAAAGACTTCCTCTTCAGTTAGCTCTTTTCCTTCTTTTAGCAACTCGTAGCTATCAATAACAGACAGGCCTCGGTTTAATTTCCCTGAAAATCACAATTCATTCTAGCAATTATTAACACGAGATGCTTCTTTACAAAACATCATACAAAACTTAATGATGAAAGCAATAATTGTTGGTGAACGAGTGTGCTCTTCAAATAAGCAAATGGCTTGTATCTGACCTCCAGGCACATTGTAGTCCAGCATCTGCCACAGATATAGGAAAGATCACATCAGAAACTACAAATAAATGCATAACTAAGAATAAGTGTGTGTATACAGTCACATTCTTATAATTAACTTTTTCATAAGTTAATATTTATCAGTAGTTAAAAATGCTAGGAACCACATTAATCAACATCTCACAGGTTCCATGTTCTTCCACATCTCAAAAGTTAATGTTTCATGTTTTGAAATATAAAAGTAGTCATTTCCATGTCCAGTAATTGATTCTTGTATATCATCTTCAAATGTTGCAATCATACTAAATCAAACTGTAACACTTGTACAATCAAAACAGATTTTCTCTACTGGGATTTCTTGTTTTGATTAATTATTCGAGAGAAGTTGCACGCCTGTTCATATAATTATGAAGTTTGACACACCACATGTGTCTATTTACATACCCCCAGTCCCAAACCTGTACGTATACACATTCATCTCGCACATACACATATAAAATTAACATTATTCAAAGTTAAAACAAGAATGAAAAAGTTATGATTAAACAGCTATATCAATATACTTGGGTAGGGGAAATGCCAAACCCCACATTCAGTCTTGAGATGAGGAGGCCTAAAAATCCTTATCTTGACTGAATGTCTTTTCCAAAAAAAAAAAAATTGTGTTATGTTTAAATAGTTCCATAACTCTTTAGCCTAAGCCAAATCTTCACAATTTTATGAACATAGTAGGAGCACTTTCAAGGTTTAAGTTAGATTTAATATGTAAATTTTGTGCACAAACTAAAAATTGTGATGCCATAAATAGTCCTACTTGTTAGAGAATTGATACGCATATTTAGCACAAATTTTATCTAGAATAGGTTGGCCTTGTAAAATAAAAATGTCTCAAGTCTAGCTTATTTCATCTAGAATATTGTAGGAAGGAGTAAGAGTTTTATAGTCAATATCCTAGATATTCTGGTGGAAGAATTTAGAGAATCAATTTCTACAGCAAGATTAAATCAATCTTCAACATCCATACCAAGAATATGGAACTGTAACATAGCAGTAGCATAGACCATTGACGGAGAACAAAAAGAATAAGTGGAAGTCCGTTAAAGGCACCACAAAGAAGAAAGAAAAGAAGACGGCAAATAGATTTAAAAATGAATAAAACCGAACAGCCTTTCAATAAGTCATAATGTTAAGAATGAATGTTAGTGGAATCTTGATGCAAGTGGGGAAACTTCTCTATAGTTTTGCCGATTGCAGTAAATTGTTGCTTTAACTCATCCAGCACCATCAAGGTTGTCAAGAATAGCTGTTACAACTTTAGTGACAAAATATGTTGCATAAAAGATTTAGCATATACTCACTTTAAAACAGCTAGCTAAGCATCTTGTATGCAAAAGTATATTCTAAATAATTGTCATTTCAATAACCGTGAAAGCAACCCACCTACCCCAACAATACAATAAATAAAATAAACTCTCAATATTATAACATTCTACTAATATCAATTCAATTTCAAAATCAAAATCCTTTAGATAGAGATTGACTAGAGTTTCATCTGTGTGTGGTGTTTCTTCTCAAAATCATCAAGTGTTGGAATTCATAATTTTTCCGCTTCTCTATTTTGATCGTTTGAATTGCATAGCAGATAATAAAGAATTAAGCTATTTTGCAAAGTTCTGAAAACCCACATGACATTAGATATCTCATCTCTGTAACAAAATTGAATCTATAGTCTGAACTAATCTTCATGATATGATATTACAAAATTCAATTTTAGTAATCAAAATAAAGTTAGTAGAATTTCAGCATATCAATTTATTACCTTAAACCGGCGAGGGGGGAAAAAAGGAAAAAGCAAAATAAAACTAACCCGTTCAACCCATTGACGAGAATTATCAGTCCATTCGAAAGCTGGATCATTCAATAGCTCAGATTTCAACACAGAGTAGACTTCCAAGAATTTTGTCCTCAGATCCGAGGTCGCCCCATTCAGATTTGCCATCACTCCTATTCCAATATACAGTAGAAACAAACGAGAGAAAAGGAATGTGTCTGAGAGAATCAGAATGCTATTGAATTGAAATCAACGAAATGCCTCCTCTCGTCTGGTCTGCATTTTGGGTCCTGCTGGTTTTATACACTCACATGCATCTATTTTGGAGGCCATAAAATATTGCATTTGGTCCAACTCTGATTTCCTTTTCCAATCCTAAGTTTCCCATCTGTGCAAATTGACACGGCTGCCCTTGCTTCACACGCTAGTTAAAAAAGTGACGTGTGGGTTTACAAATTTGAAGGAGGGTATATGTGACAATTTCATAACCCCTTGTTCGTGAAAAATATCGAACACCAATGATGAACGGACACCTCACTACGTGGGTTGGTGGGTGGCCACTGTGTGAGTAGGAAGAAATTAGCCGTTTTGTTTGATCTTTAATTATTTAATAGCCCATCTTGGAATTTCCATAAACAATACAATTGGTTCAAAAGACTACCAGATTTATTTCTTTCTTTATTAATTAATTAAGAAAGCAAGTCAAAAATTTGGATCTGCTGCTGATACTTCTGTAATTCAGTATCAAATATTTATATCTTTAAAAGAGTCGAGATGTTATCTTAGCTGTCATCTAATAAAAACTTTATATAGAAGATTATTATTGACAATATTTAATACATTCACATTTGTTTTTAAGTTAATTTATTTAATGACGTATAAATTTTTTATTAAAAGATCACGTAAAGGGATATATATTTGAGACAGCAGATCTGAACTCTTTTTAAGTAATAATGTTATTTATCATTAGTGGAGATCATTATTGATTTTGGTGGTAGTGGATCATTTTAATATATTGGACAATAAATCAGAGGTCCCACTACTACTTAAAATGATAATAATTTCTATTAATAAAAGATAATATTATTTATTTTTAAATGGATCGTCAAATATATTTTATATAAATTTCTCAATTACAAAATGATGCAATCTCAATATAACGTAATATGAAGATTAGATAAAAGAATTTATAAATTTAATGGAACATATTTTTTTATTATTTCTTAGAATTCATATATCTAATTATAAAAATGTTTTATTAAAATATATATAACGTATTACACGTTGCCACAAAATTCCAAGTACAGTACTGAAAGATTCCTCTATTTTGACTGTTTGATTGATGTTTGGGACCGTAGATAGTCGAAGGTAGGGTGTATTGATGTAGACTGAATTGGGTCAAAATTGGTCGGCCCATCAAAGTTTTCAAAAACAAGTATTTCGTGTTAACAAATTTATTGGTCATCCAATTTTTAAAACATTCACTCTATTTTTCTAACTTTTTAAAATAGTTTCCCATCTCACAAAGTTTTTTCAATTAAATCACTGTGCTTCTATTAGTCAATTTAATAAAGAGTAATTTGTAATTTTGGTTCTCAACCTTTTAAATCTATAAATAATCTACTCCTAACTAATATTTTTAGTACCAGACATTTTCAACCTTCAATTCAATCAAATCACGTCCTCATTGACATATTTTGACGGTTTTGCTCTCCTCTTTAAATAAAAAAATAGAAAAAAAAGTTAAAAATAACAAAAAATAAAATAAAATTGTAAATAAAATTCCACAACTTTTAAAAATTACAAATAACTCTATCTTCCCAAAATCTTTTGGGGAAAGGTCACAATTTACTTCCATAAAGCTCCGTTTGGATTAAGGTGGATTCTTGAGTCAGTTGAGTGTTCAAAATTTTGACTTTGTTCTTGATATTTATTTCATTTTTCAATGCTGTTCATTCTTCTCATTTTTCATTTCTTATATATGATTCGACAGGAGAAAGAGAAGGAATATCTCATAAGCTAAAATCCATTGTTTTCAAACCATTTTCCAAGGAATTTTCAACGAGGGATCTTCAGTCATTCTTTCATAAAAATTCCATACATTATTACATGAAATTGTTTGTAAAATGTTAGTCTTTGATAGAAACTCCGACGAGTTGATTTCTGACGGTTTGAATTCCAGCAAAACCTCCATGAGTAGCGACACAACTATTAGTCATTGCACTAGTTTTATCCATTTATCTTTTGAGCTACCGACGAGTTCGCTGGAAAATATGCCAACCCTTAAACCCCACCGATCGTCCGACTCCTCTTTCCAAGCCATTCGCTCAAAGATGGGGCTGAACTTCCGGGACTTCAATTTGGTCCGCCAGATCGATAGCGGAGACATTGGCAAAGTATATCTCTGTCGCCTTCGTGGTGATGGTTCTACACACACACACACACACACAAAACTTCATAGATGGACCATGTGAAAAACCCTTCAAGAATCCGCTTTAATCCAAACAGAGCTTTATGGAAGTAAATGGTGACTTTTCCCCAAAAGATTTGGGGAAGATTGAATTATTTTGTGTTTTTTAAAAGTTATGGAACTTCATTTACAATTTTTTAAATTTTTGTTGTTTGTAGCTTTTTTTTATTTTTGTTTATTTAAAGAATAGGGCAAAACCATCAAAATATGTTAGTGGAAACGTGATTTGTAACAAATTGAAAAGTTGGAGATGTTTGGTGCTAAAAAAATTAGTTAGGGATAGATTAATTACATATTTGAAATATTGGAGACTAAAATTACAAATTACCCTTTAATATATTAGGTGATTTGTTCAATAATCAGATTTACGTGTCAAACTGAAATGACAATGGGGCTAGAAATTAGCTACTTTAAAATTAAATTTAAGATTAAGTACTGTGAACTAAAACAATACGTAGAATAAGTACTTTCTAGCTTATTAATATCATCTCACCAAGACTAATAAGCACATAAGCAACTTCGTTAAACATCTCAACTAAACTATTAAATTTACTACCAATTACGTGAAAAGTAACTACTTTGATCATTATGTTGGGAAGGAAAAAAAAAATTGATTACTAAAATGACACATTTTAAAAGTTTGATGACTAATTGAGTTTTTAACCCCTAACATTTCTAAATGCGTGTATTGAGAATACAGTCTCTGTTTGATTTATCACGTTAGCATATAATATAGGAAAATTGGCATAAATCGTCTCTAATTTTGCTTTTATTGCATAAATGGTCTTTAATCTTTTTTTGACGCAGTAATCTCTAACCTATGTGTTTTAGTGCGAGCAATTGATCATTATTTGATAAAAAAAAAAAATATGCCCTTATTTTTAATTAGAAAAAATTTTAATTGGATTCCTAACTTGTGCAAAAAGTACAAATGAATCCGATACTTTTATTTTTTATAAAAAATTAAAAGAAACTAACAAATTGATAATATAATAAGGAGAGTGTCATCAACTTAGATTTAAATATATTTTAATAATTCATATAAATTTTAGTATCTCAGACTCAGATTTTAATATATTCAATTAAAATTTAGGTATACTTAACTCAGATTTTAATATATTCAATTGAAATTTAGGTGTCCTCAATTCAGATTTAAATATATTCTTTTGAAATTTAAGTGTCCCCAATTGTTAGTGGATTTCTAAAATTTCATTAATTATAAGATTTAAACAGATTTGCATAGATTTTGGGCACATAAATATGAATACTAAATTCTTTAATAATTCTATCACCACCCTTCAAATTTTCAATCTAACTCTTCTCTTATCCATTTCTTCCTCTCGCATCTCTCCTCAATTTGTGCTACAAATGTTTGTAATAAACTCTTATTCTTGATTTTCAATTTATATTAGCATGGATATTTATTGAATTTTTCATTTTTTATTTTAATATTTTTTTGTATAATTGTCAAACATCGTCTTTGAAATTTCATTTTTGATGCTCCATGACCATTCATTAAACCAAACAATTAGGCTAAAAAATATAAATAATTTATTGATAAATATTAATTAGGTAATTAGACTAATACTATATAGGGCAATTAGATATTGGACTATAAAATCAGTATAACACTAAAAAAAAAAAAATTAACATGGAAAGATTTACTCGTCAACTTCGACACATGTAAATTATCTTTTTAAGCCATAAAATAACTTTTTATACAAGATGGTTAAACGACAGATTTTGGAAGAGAATGAATCCTAATTATCCATCATTTAGTCTCGGATATGAAATATAAAATTTTATAAAAAAAAGACAAGTAGAAAGAAAGTGAAAATTAAAACTTTATTTCAATTTTTTTTTTCAAGAAGTCTTGTTCTTTAATTAATTTTTTCAAAATTGAGGAAATTGATAATAATAATAATGTGAATCATCCTAAACAATGGATCTAATTGTACTTTGAACTTAAAACGACGGACGACCTATTTATTAGTTTATTCCCTAGGAGCTTAGTTGACACAGCCATCGGATTCGTATACCTCCCAATCAATCGGATCATTCACCCCTTCGACTCAAAAGAATTTCTACTTCTTTATATTTCAACAATTTTTCTCTTTTCAAAATTCTGCTCAAAATATTTGTTTATGTATGGCAGTCACTTGAATATTTAGAATAAAAATAATGTAAAATTACTATTTTTAATAAAAAAAAGTCACAAATCCATAAAATTTTCATAAAAATCCATAAAAATATATTGAAATTTATAATATAGAATCGTTGAAATATTATAAATTCTGTAGAATTCTATTCAAATTCATGAAATCTATTAAAATTCATAAATATTAACGAATCTTTTAAAATCTGAGTGGAAGACACAATTATAAATTATTTTGTATATTTTACGAACTATTATAAAATAATAAAAATTTAAACTCATAATTATTAACAAACGTGTTAATTAAAATTATTTTATTATTATTAATTAATCATTAAAATTTAAACTTTAATTTTATCATTACAACATAAAAAAAATTTGTCATAAACTTGATGCTCAAATATTATTATTTAATTGAACTATTCATTTATTAACTACAAATATTAGAGTCAAATTGTATTCATATTTTACTTTATCGTTTTATTATCCTTTAAAAATAAAGAACACAAAATGTGTAAATTAATTTTTGATAGCATTTTTATGTTAAAAATAATAAAATTGGTTCAATGTTATAAAATTATATACGTTATTTTGTTATTTATTTAACTTAATTTTTATTTAAGTTTTCACATCACATAACAATTACATATACCTAAAGCGCAATAATTTTATATTTTTCTCTTATGAAATATTTAATTGACACGACTATAATAATATATTTAATATGCTAAATTAAATATTATTTAATAAATATATCGAACTTATCTGCATATTTTGCAAATGTTAGAAATTTAATTACAATTTTTAATTAAAAATAAGGACATATTTGTGTTTTTTATCAAATAAGGACCAATTGCGCATCAAAATACGTAGGTTACTGATATACCAAAAAATAAATGTTAAGAACTATTTGTACAATAAAGGAAGTGTTAGAGACTATTGCGCCAATTTCCCAATTCCCAATAAATTATTGCACTATCACAAATTTATTCTCATTAAATTTTAATAGCACCAATTATCTCTGTCCTTTCATTAATTAAGCATGATTCATCTCTATTGACAGTCTTCCTTAAAACTTATGATAAAATAATATAAAAAGTCAATATTGCCCTCAAACAAAAATAAAATACAAAAAAAAAAAAAAAAAAAAAATGAAAGAGAGACTCCTTCCTCGTCAATGACCAATCCACCCAAGCCCAAGCCCAAGCCCAAACCCCAAAAGTACGATAGCTGGCAAAGGTCTACAATAGCTACATTCAACCACAAAATAGTAAATTTAGATTGAAAAAACCGCAAAAGTCAATGCTACTAATCATATCGTCATCCTCATTCGTCGGCACCAAATATCTTCCGTACAGATACAAAAGGCCACATAAAAGGAATTATTATAAAAGAGAGACTTCTTCCTCACCCCTTCCATCCCGTCAAACAAGATTGCAAGTAATAAGAAATCCCTTTCTTATTTTTCTTAAATAAGCAAACGATATAGTGTTTTTTCTTTAATATTTAGTATCAACTTGTTATTTCTTGATTTTTTTACATTTAAACTCAGTGATTACTAGCTTTGATATGTTTGGAGTTTTTAAGTCGTCAGCACACAAATTATATTCATTATACATTGGAATCAATGAACATTGCATGTTTGTTCTAGAAATAGAACTGCATTTTCTTTTGCAGGTTAAAGATGGACATGGATGTGCCCACTTCTATTGCTTATAAAAGTTACTCTCATTGTGAAGCTATACTTATTTCCGTAGTGGATGCCTTTTATTTCGTCTGTAAAGCTGATCAAGGACATATATTCTTTTTGACAAAATTTCGATGCATGTTTCATGTTTGTTTCATGTTTGGTAGTGCTAAAATTATTTATTAAATAGAAAAATCAAAATAAAAAGATTAATATAAAGCAAAAAGAAAGTTTTTTGATACCATCAAATAAAAAAAAATCAAGAATTGAAATCAAGAAGAAAAAAAAAAAAACCACTAGCTTCAAACCAACAAAAATATATTGAAAAAGATTATGCAAGATCGAACATATGGCCTTTTTATCCCAAGTGCTCATTTTGTATGGGGCTTTTAATTTAATGTTTTTATTCAGCGGACATGGTTATTGGCAAGAACTTATTGAATCCATCGTTTGAGCTCATAATAAATTAAAAGTTGCTCATGCAATCGAGAGCCTTGATCATTGTACAAGGACGCTATAGGAGTAACCCATTACCTTCTGGGTACTTATTAATTATGAATTTTATGAAATATATAGATAATAAATGAATAGTAATTTGTGCGTCTTATGAAATATGTGAATAAAAAACAAGTTTGACAAATTTAAATTATAATTTAAGTTTAACCAATTATAATTTAAGCTTTAGAACTAAAGGATGAAAATATGCAATGTGAAAAGATTGAGGGGTAATTTTACAATAAGATGGAGAAGTCTATTTTTAAACAGTTCAATTGACTTTTCTGTGATTTTGATTTCTTTTATTTTTTTTTGTAAAAATTTTTTGGTTTTAAGGGCATCATTTTAACAGAAGTTTAGATGGAAACTAATGAGGATGAAAATAGTTTTTCCATGACAATTTGATGGGATAGGAGAATTTATTTTGGAGAACATTTATTTTATAATTTAACATTTTCCAATCTAAATTTTACAATAATACATGGAAAATATATGCATATGGATGGAAAATTTGTTAACCTTTTATTTATTTTACTAGAAAATTTGTTAATCCAAAGTTCAATTGACACCCAAATTTTTAGTGTTAAAGAATTTCCATTGAGCAATATTCAAAACTCCTCAACGCGTAAATGTTAGTTTTAACTTGTTCAATTTATATGAACATAAATTTCAAGATCTTAAACTTTATGATTTTCACGGTCGAACGCAGTAATGTAACGCGTCTTCATCCATAGGAAGCGATCTTTAATTATATATCTTGAATATTTTGAATCTCCGTTGAGCAATTTAATTGCATATTTCTAATCTCCAATCTCCAAATACTCTTTAATATATGTAGTTTAATTGTATGGAAATTGTGTTTCTCTCCCTTTGCCTCTCACATATGACATGAATAAATCGATGGAATAACATATCTTTTTATAGGTAGAGAGAGGATCAATTTCCTAGTTAGATTATAATTCTATTTTCCATCAAAATAGAGTTCTTAAGAGAAATCAACTTCTCCAATAATTATCTAATTAATTAAATGATTACATATATTCATAAGATATATTATCAAATCTAATAACTTATCATGTGGGCCACATAAAGTCTAACAGTAAAGTGTTGATGAATTTTTATGTTAAGAGCGTACATGCCCTTCAAATAGAATTTATATGACTCTAGATCAGGTGCATGCTAAAATCTTGAAGATGGATGCTTAGGGGTATAACTAATCAACAAGGACACTAGAGTGTTACTATAGTCGGACCAGACCGATTGATTCACTTAGAATCCAATTTGATTATAAGTCAAATTAATTTGAAAATTAGAATCTATTAAAATAATTTGAGGAATATATTAAAATAATTTGAGAACTGGTCATTCAATTTCAAAAGTGACTATTTCATGTCAAAAAAATTATTTTATTTATTCTAGTTCGACCTTTCTTCGACTCTTAAATCTTTGTCTTTCTTAAATCAATGCTTGGACAGGATTTTAAAACGTTCCCAAACAACTTTACATAGAAAGAATCGACATTTACATGTGTTTTGTCAATAGGCAAATAGGCTCAAAGAAACTTTTCAATGAAAGGACTGATTAGCACAGTTCATAACTTAAATTTAAAAGTTTTAATATTGAATAATTTAAAATTAGATAAGTTATTTATTATATTTTATCTTTAAATCCTATATTTGTTTCTTTTAATCATTCTAATTCCGAAAGTATCCCAATTACGGGTGGCAGCACCTGGTTTCTTTACCATTCCAATTAATTAATAATGATAAAATTAAAAGCTGTTGCACTCTTCTTATTTTTGTTTAATCAACGGGTTTGAATAGTCCTCTGTATGACCCGAAAACCTTATCTTAATTCACTTTTCTATTTTCATTTTTACATTTTTCACAATTTCCATTATTGCATTTATAATAGTTTTGTTGCAATCGAGCCTTTAAGATTGGCCTGTACTTTGATAACAATATTGTTGCAAACGAGCCATTTAAATTGATCTATATAAAAAAGACAAGTCACATGATATCCATTTATAATGCCACGTTAGTGAAAACGATTTTCAAATTGATTGCACCAACTATATTATTTTTGTCGCTTATATATACTATGTATGACCAATTCAAAGTTCACGGGAACACGTTATTGACTACCATCGATACGTGTGTGTTTATCCCTCAATCTGTTGTGAAAAGGATAACCTCTGTAAAGAAAGGATCGGTGTCTCGTATGAGTGATTCTTGGGTGTTCTACGAGTGGATTATCCCGTGTAAAACTTGATACTTAACTTGTTGTGGTTGTTTAATAGTGCAAAAGAGGTCGGATCTCGTTTGTAGATGACGTAATGATCGTAGAAAAAGACAAACAAATCTTTGTGTTCTTTTTACTTTTCGCCTTATTTTTCTTTGATCTGTTGATATTGTGTTCAAGAAAAGTTGGGTAAGAACACGTCGTGAGTTTCATGTCTTGAATTTTCTGTTTGTTTTGGACTTTTTCTACGTGCTATACTACAAATAGATTAGGGATAGGTTTTTTATAAGTTCTAAACATCAACCTCCAAATTTGTTGTGATTTGTGAATATGAAGCATTTCTTGAAATTCATCTTTGTGCTTAATCATTTGCTTCCTCCTAACATCTGCAGTTGCTCCTCCGGTGGAGGAGGAGGCAGTAGCGGTGGTGGAGGTGGAGCGGAGGTGGAGGTGGAGGTGGAGGTGGAGGTGGAGCAAAGGGAGGTGGGGGCAGTAGCGGTGGTGGAGGTGGTGGAAGTAGTGGTGGAGCAAAAGGAGGTGGAACAGGAGGAAGCAAAGGAGGTGGCAGCAGAGGAAGCAAGGGAGGTGGCAATGGAAGCGGAGGCGGCACCAAAAGCGGTGGTATAGCTGGAGGAGGTGGAGATGATGGAGATGGTGGAAGTGGAGGCGGCTCAACCAGCGACGGTGGTCAAACTGGTGGCGGAACTAATGTCGTGCGTCCGTTACCCAATGCTCGTCCCACAAACAGCAGCCCATCTACACCATTGGGATGGTCCCATTTAATCATTTCATACTTGGCTTATGTTTCATTTCTTCAGTTACGTGCTTAAACCTGTACAACGCATTAGTTATTATTTAATTTATTATCATATTTAATTTTGTACAGCAAATATATCTCTTGTTTAGTTGTATATATAAAAAAGGAAATAAAGTGATATTTTTATACTTGAATTTTAAATTTGATTATACTGTATTTAATGGTCTCATAATTAGAATTATTATCTCTCGTTCTTACGACTTATATTATAATAAAATAATAATAATGTGTTTGGAAGGACTTTTTTTAAGTTTAAAAGCACTTTTTAAAGAGTAAAAGTGTTTTTAATCATTTTTATTGTTGTTTGATTAAAGTAACAAGCACTTTTTAATTAAAAAAATAGTTTAGAAAAGATAACATAATACAAATTATACATAATATGTTTAATTTAAATAATTAATTACTTTTTAATCAAATATACTAAAATAATTATGTTATTATAATTAAATTAATACATTAATTTTAATAGTTATTATATGATATAAAAATATATGATTTCTTTTAAAAAATAATGAGTTATACAATAATTAATTATTGTTTCGTCAAATATAATAAAATAATTGTGTTGTTATAATTAAATTAATATATTAATTTTAATAGTTATTATAGGATATAAAAAATTTAATTATTTTAAAATAAATAATATAAGATATATAATAATTAATTATTGTTTAGTCAAATAAATATAAAGTTTATACAAAAGTACTTTTATAGTTATACAACCAAACACTCAATTTAATATTCACAGCACTTTTTGGATTCATATCCAAACAGTCAACGACTTTTTAACAAAAGATCTACTGCTAAAAATTCTACTACTAGGGATGGCAAAATTACTCATGACCCAGGCCCCAGACCGCTACCGACCCGATTAAAAATATACCCCGCCCCCGAACAATCGGGTATTTGGGGGCGGGTACGGGGAGATAAAACCACCCGGACCCACCCCGTTAATTTTTTTTTTATTTATAACAATGTGTATTTTGTATTTTTGTGACGTCCAATTTGCTTTACAAATGTTTTCCAGTCAACGCATGAATGCCATTCATAAATTATAATTTTATATAAAGTAATGTTTAAAAAAAAAAAATTAAAAATTCAGACAAGATGGCAAAGGTGCCGACCCCGCCCCTAAGTGGGTGGTATGGGGTAGGAAACTGACGGGCGTGGGCGGGGATGGCCGCCCTTCTTGCCAACTTTTACTATTAAAAATTCTTCCAAATAAAGTTTCTTCTTCTTTTTTTCGTATTATTCCTAAACATATTTAAGTGCTCAATTATATATAAATGTTTTATTTTATTTTATTTAGGTGGTTTTATCTCTATCCAATTTAATTTGATGCATTTTCACGCTACACAAAAATCCTAAGAATAGACTTTTCTTTTTTGTCGAGTAGAATATACAATATTATCATTTATCTTTCTTAGCCCTCGATTTATTCCAGGAGCCATCAGCAATGGATAATTGAGATTGATTGCATATTAAAAAACACTAATTCATACTAACAATCGGTTAACGAATTCTCTTTAAAGTAATTATCTTCACTACATTTTTTTTAATCACAACACATTTTAATTTAATGAACGTTCTTTGCATTTTCATTTTACATTTTTATCACATTCTCATTATCAACCTATTAATTTACACATCATATCTTTATTTTTGATTATAATTTATGTCCAAAAAATTAATTAGGATGACGTAAAAAAAAAAATTTGTTGCATGCCTCGAAATATTTTTAAATAAGCAAAATAAATAACAAATATAAAAGTTTGACAATATATTTGCTCATCATTTCAATACACATTAGTAGAATATTTAGACAAAAAACGTCATCAACAACAAGATACGAAAATTAATTTAAATTTAAAGATAATAAAAATTGTAATATGAATATAGTTATCTTTCTCTTTATTTTGTTGAACTTCCAAACAAATTTATCTGTATGGCATTATCCATGGTAATAATCAAATTTGTGAAAATGCTATTAATTTCAAAAGCTCGTAATATTAATATTAAATTGAACTCACAAATTCGCTCTTACTAGTACGACTAGAAAACAAAATTAATTATTTTGAGAAAAAAATTCAGAATAGAAAAAAAAATTAATTACTTGTTTGATATAGTTTATTAACTAGTTTATTTGATCAAAAATAGTCAAAAATATCATACTATCAAAGTAATTTTTTTGGTCAAATAAATTAGTTTATAATTATACCAAACAGACCCAGGGTAAGAAGACTTATTGTTGTGTCCTTCACTATCCCGTGCAATTATGCATTCTAAAGATCCATTTGCTCATTGTCGGGTTTGATTTAATGCCCACCGAGACATCCCACACTCATTGAATGAGTGTAAAGTGGACTTTTACACTCATCCAATGAATACATGACAAGTGTTTTTGTGGTCATTATAACAATGTCCACCGAAAAAATTAGATTAATGCCAATGCCATTGTTGTCTATTAGTAGATACAACCATTTGTTAATTTTAATGGTATAAAGTAGATGGCATTTCATATTATGGTCCATTTGATTGGTAAAGGTAGAAAATAATTAAAATTTCATGTAAGTTAGAAAAAAAAAAAAATCACCATCCCCTATAAGAAAATATTTTACATGGAATTGACAAAAACAAGTTTAAAGTGGTTGTCTTACTTATAATTCATTTTCCATTTCCATCTTTGTATCAAGCGGTATTAAAGTAGGAATTAAATTAACTGGATGTGACATTTTCCATGGAATTGAAAGCTATCAAACACACCATTAGATGAAATTTTTTCATGTTTTGACTTTTTTCACAATTTATACGCTTGGTTCATAGCGAGACCGTGTCAAGTTAAATCGATGAGTCAAAAAAAAAAATTTCAATAGAATTTTAATAAAATACCAAATGCTCAAATCACCCAATGACCCGACAAAACTCCGGCTACTAATTTGTATAAATAAGTTTACTTAAATCACTACCATTGATGCTCGACTTGACACGATTCACGAGTTTTCCTAAGGCCATCTCAAGGTGGCGCTATTTTGGCGTGAAACGCCAAAATATGTTGAATTTCGATTTGAAGCTCAATGGAGCTTCAAATCATTACTCCATTTGGAGTAGTGAGCGATCTTCTGCGCCAAATTTGGCGCAAACCTTCATTCATTAGCGTCCATATTTTTTCTTTTTAATTCCAATTTTGTCCTTCTGCATACACTTGTAAAATTTGTTTTGCCATATATATCCCTTTTCATATTATTTTATTATGAAAATGTTTAATTTTTTTATGTGTTTTTTTATTTTATTGTGATATTAATTGTAATGCATTTTAATTTTGTTGTAATAAATGCTATTTTTAGGTAATTAAATTAAAATTTTAATTTATATTTTTTAGTAATAAAAATTATTTTATTTTTCATATATAAATTTGAGTAGTGATAGAATATTTAAGTAAATAATTTTTGAAATCAATAAATTGTTGAAAATTAAAAAAATAAGGAAACAAAATAAGTACTATTCATTTGGTGCAATTTTTGAAGATCATGGTTGGAGATAATAAAAAATATAGTGTGAAAATTGCACTATTTTGGTGTAAAAGTTGCACCATTTTGAAGATCATGGTTGGAGATGCTCTTTCCTAAGTCGACATAGCGACATGGTTGAAACTAAAATTTCCATTTTCATATATTTGGACACTGTTTTTTTATCATAAAATAGTTGTGAAGTTTGTCTATTAACGTATTAATTAGGGGTGGGCATTTTATCCCGAATCAAAACCGGAGGTTAATGGTCGAATTCAAAAATATAAAATTAAGAACTGGAACCGGAACCGAGAACTGAGAATCGAGAAACGATCGGGTCTGGATCCAGGTCGGTTCTTGGATTTTGAACTAGAATTGTGGGTACTCAATTGGAACCGAATTTGTCATTTTTTACAATTTATTCACCTAACCCAATCACCCACACTCCAACACCACGATACCAAAGACAAGAGTCTAACTGTCTAAGACCTAAACAAAAAGTACAAAACCCACAACTCTTAAACTCAAACTCAATTGACACAAATCTCAAATTCTCAATCATTATATACTCAGATAATTAATATAAATATTGGTCTATCTCTCGACTTTTGCTCATCTCTCTTTCACTCAACACGCAGCGATTGAGGCAGTGGCGAAACTCATCTACAATCGAAACGAATCCTCAATTTTGAGAGATAATCTTCATTTTTCTAACTATAATTTATGAGTTTGCAATTTTAATATCTATTTTTCTAGTTAATATTGTTTTAATATCTAACGTATTTTAATTATAACGAATTTATAATTTATAATTTTTTCAAAACACATTGTCAATTTTCGATTTTAAAAGAAAGTGTTATGGGTAGAACCGAACCTAAACACGAATCAACGGTTCCTGTTCGAGTTTGGTTCCAATAATTACGTGGATCCAAATTGTTTTATTTATGAAATATTCGAATTGTAACAAGTAGTTCTGAATATTGAAATATTCGAATTAATCTACCCGACGCCTAAGCTTAGTATTGAAAAATCTGGGCTCACAAAATCTGCTAAAGTTTTTTATTGATTTCTTTTGGCACGTATTAATTGTTTACATATCTTTAATTTAGCAAAAATAGAATTTTTAAAAGACTTTAAAAATGAGTGATTGATATATTGAACTGAAAATAATTAAAAACGAGAGATCTCTTCTACAATAAAAATTGCAATTGCACGGTTTCGACCTCCCGCCAGAGCCATTTCAATCCTGCCAGAGCGATTTGACACACAATGACACCTTTACCATCGCAAAAAATCTATCCAAGTGCTACCCTCATCTTTCCATCTGTTTGCGTTGTCACAGAGCTAAGGTATTTTCAACGCACCACCACCCGCCGGCCCGCCGCAATTGGTGGTAGCCACCGTCTCTCTCTCTCTCTCTCTCTCTCTCTCTCTCTCTCTCTCTCTCTCTCGTACACACACCCGCAAAGAGGGTCTCACTTTCTTGAATTATTAACGGTGTTGAATTTGCAGTTACCTCAATATTGGCGTCTCAGGTAATTTTTTTCCCCGTGTTTTATCTTCTCCTTTTCTACTTACTTTCTCACCTTATAGAACTCAAAATATTGCTCTTTTTACGTATTTTCAAGGCATTTTATTTTCTTTTGTATAAAATTTCTGGGGTCGTAGGTGGGTAATAATTGCATTCTAGTTAGTGTAGATTATTGTTGGTTTTTTAATCCGTGATCCGTCAAATTGATTCTTTCTTGTTCGAAACTGTTTTAGTTAACTGCTAGCCATGATCTTTTTTAGTTGATTATTGTTCATTAAATACTCGAGATTTTGCATTTCTTGATACACTTTAGAGTAGGCTCTGCGCGCTCGCTCTTGTGTTAGGATACGGTTAATTGCACGTGCACTGAGTTATTCAGTTTCAGGTCTAATTTAAGTTGCTTATTATGTATTGTGACTCTTCCTTGATGCAGATGATTTTGATTTTATAAATTTCTTGAAAGAACATGAAGATTGTAAGCTATGCTGGCATCACGAAGCCCAAATTTTTGCTTGTACGTTATGATTTACCCGCCCTTACATTCCGCACAACCCAATTGATTTCAGCATCGTCGCTATGCATTTCAAGTTATAATGAGAGGAGACATGGACTGATGATTAGGCCGCACTGCTCTGCTACTGGCAGAACTCTTTCATCTAGTTCGGCAGACTCACGATTGTCCAAGCAAGATAAATTCAATAGGAAGCAGGAAGAAGTTACTTCTGCTTCATTGTATACCCATCCTAGTTTATTACAGATGAAGAATGAGAGGATAGCCAACCGTACCCGTGTGTATGAGTTCTTGAGGAGTATTGGTGTTGTACCAGATGAGCTTGATGGGTTGGAGCTTCCTGTCACCGTTGAAGTTATGCAAGAGCGTGTGGACTTCCTTAACAAATTGGGGCTTACAATTGAAGATATCAACAATTACCCTCTTGTGCTTGGCTGCAGTGTGAAGAAAAACATGATTCCGGTGCTCGATTACCTAGGCAAACTGGGGGTAAGAAAATCTACTTTTACAGAATTTTTGCGCCGGTACCCACAAGTCCTCCATGCTAGTGTTGTAGTAGACCTTGCACCAGTTGTAAAGTATCTTCAAGGCTTGGACATTAAGCCTAATGATGTTCCTAGAGTTTTGGAGAAGTACCCAGAAGTTTTGGGATTTAAGCTTGAGGGAACCATGAGTACTTCGGTGGCTTATTTGATTGCAATTGGGGTAGCAAGGCGAGAGATTGGTGGGGTATTAACTAAATACCCAGAGATATTGGGTATGAGAGTAGGTCGGGTGATCAAACCTTTTGTGGAATATCTTGAAAGCTTGGGGATACCAAGATTAGCTGTTGCTAGGTTGATTGAGAAGCGGCCTCACATTCTTGGATTTGAACTTGAAGAGCAGGTGAAACCTAATCTCAAATCCCTTTTAGAGTATCATGTTAGGCAAACATCACTTGCTGCTGTTGTCGTTCAGTATCCTGAAATCATAGGAATTGATCTGGAGACAAAGCTTCTCAACCAACAGGGGTTCCTCAATTCCATTATTGGATTGGCTCCGGATGAATTTGGGAGAGTCGTAGAGAAAATGCCGCAGGTCATCAGCCTCAGTGACAGAGCCATAGTGAAGCACGTGGATTTCCTCAAGGAATGCGGATTCTCCTGGGAACAAGTGAAGAAAATGGTTGTGGGGTGTCCCCAGTTGCTGGCTTTAAATACTGACATCATGAAACTCAGTTATGATTACTTCAAAACCACAATGGATAGGCCATTGGATGATTTGATTATGTTCCCAGCTTTCTTCACTTATGGTCTGGAATCGACTATTAAACCAAGACATAAGATGGTTGCCAAGAAGGGAGTGAAAAGCTCGCTTGCATGGCTACTTAATTGTTCAGATGAGAAATTTGAAGAGCGGATGAAGTATGACTCCATGGACATGGAAGAGATGGAAATGGAATCATCATTTGACTTCAATACTCTAATGGAACCAAGAAATGACGAGTCCTCTGATTATGAGGATGATAGTGATGTCGAGTATTTATAGAATGAGCGGGCATGGGGTAAAATCTGGATCTTTTATCAAATTAAGTAGTATTTTTCATGGTATGTTACTCATTTTGAAGGTCTTGATCTTCTCTGTGTTATTATGTTGCTCATGCAAGATTCCCCCTCCCTCTTTTCAAGCCCATTTCTCTTTCGGAAAATTACATGGATGGGATCAGCTGTTCAAAGTTCCAATAACACTACCTTCTAAGAATATTCATTGCATCTAATTTGAGAATAGTTGTATCGGGTTACTCGAGCTTATGCCACGAAATCCTATTGCAATAGTGACATGAGTGATGACATTTGAAAAGTTGGTCAGCTAAATTTTGTTGAGTATGTCTGACTGGTTTGGCTGGAAGAGAGGCAAATCAAGATTTCTTTTTCATATTCTTCTTCTTGCGGGTGAGGAGGAAGTAATCCTTATATGGAGCTTCTGGTAAGTTGTACTAGATTAAGTTGATAATTTCAATATAATACTGACGCAGGCAGAAACGTAAACAATGAAACAAAACTCAAAATCAATTCGTTGATTCTTATGAATACCGAAAGAAATTGATTAATTGTGGAGAAAACTCCAAGAATAATATTCTTCTTCAAAAACAACCGCTTAATCCAATAATAAAAGGACTCTTAAATACTAAACTTCTAGTTGAAATAAAACCCTAATTGATAAATAAAATGCAAAAAGACAAAAATAAATCTACCATCAAAGCAATCGCTTTAGATTGGTTGATCGAGACGCTCGAAAATATATAATACTATGTAATCCACTTTATTAAAATCCCATTACGAAAAAGAACCGGCGTCTCCTCGGATTTGGCCCTCTACGCCATCAAATACTATCTAATCCACTTTATTAAAATGCAATAATATGCGTCTCCTTATTTCTTTTTGCTTGTTCACGATATTGTTAGCACCATATGGTTTTATTTCTTTTTCTTTTTGGCGTGCACTACCACCTACGCGGCCACACATGTAGATGTAGGTAAGAACGTCAGCTGCATTCAAGATATGTACAGTCATTTGTCTTGCTTAAGATGGGTTTAGGCTGATTGGGCCTGGAGGCTTATTAATTTTGCAATGAATATTCTTCTGTTTCAGACATTTTTATATACACAATAATTGAAATAGGACAATTGATTTTTATTTTTTATTTTTTGAATATCCCGCAATATGTGACCCGTGACTAAACAAGCGTGTCGCTATTTGCCATGTGCTTCTGTGTATTTTAATGTCCAAAATAATATATTCCACTGCTTAATATAATTATAAAAATAAATAAATAAATTCTTCGGAAATTCCACTGATTTTTTACAATTAGGTTGTTGACTATTCACAACCTAGTGTATCTCTACTCTCTAGTCTTATTTTTTAGATTTTTTAAAAAAAATAGGTTGATTCAATACTCCTACTATACATAGATAGAGTAGAAGAAGAAGGACACAAATACTTGGATAGTGACTTGAGCCCACAAACATTGTCGGGACAAGAAATCAAACCAAACACAACACGGATAATACATACTTGCCAAAGTTGATTCCCTAGTCTTTCCAACTCTCCCAATTCAAATATTAGGTAGCTAATCAAATTCCCCCACTGTATGGACGGAGAGATGATGTAGTCTAAGACAAATCTTTATAAACTTTATGTGTTTGTATGTGCCTATTTTTTTGCCATTTTTGTTCTCGGTGATATAGAATTAGGAAATAAAATTCTCAACAATTTGTGATAAAAATCTATTTCTATTTTTTCCAACTTCCTTCTATATTAATTTCACGACCACTTAAACTAATTTCTTATCCTATATTTATTAGTGCTTATAAATTAGTCAAATATTAATTTCATCAACACATTCATAATTTTTATCTATTTGTTATCCACACATTTCGTATGATCAACTGTTTATAATTTATAAAAATATTTACCAAATATACGACTTAAAAACGAACAAAACAAGATGGCGTTGGTAGACTGATATTAATATTGTACAACTAGTAACGAAGGAGAGATCCGGCGTTGATAGACTGATATTAATATTGTACAACTAGTAACGAAGGAGAGATCCAACGTCTTAATATTGTAATTGAATGGTAATGAATTTCAACAAACAAAATTGTTATAATAAATGAGAAAATAATGAGGAAGATGCCGTTGGGACCTCTATTCAATTGGTTAATGGTTGCATGTCTTCTACTTTTGTTGCTTTGCTTCGACAGCCACAGACTCCAGAATTAAAGCCCCACCCCACCCCCCGACAACTTCTCTCCATCTTTTAATCTTATTGAGACTTTTACCAGAAAAAAATGGAATTATTTTTCTATGCAAGTTTTCTCTTCTCTCTCTCTCTCTCTCTCACAAACACACACATACTGACATACACGCACGGCACGAACGCACGCACGCATGCACGCAGCATGCACGAACGATACATTATAAGGTGATTGACAAGTTATTGCCTTGTCTCATCACAACATGGCATTTGGGATGCTTCTCTGTCTTCAATTCCTACAATGCACCTTGGAGATTTACAAGACTGTGTCAATAAGAGTTGTAGTCCAATTATGACTCAGTCTGATTTTGTTTAAAATTTTGTCAAAATATTAAAATTAAAATCAATAATTAATTTTAATTATAAATATTATAAAAAATCTAATTTTTAACAAAATCAAACACATCACTAAAATTGTCTATTTTGTTGTTGAGTCATACTTAATATTAATTGAAACATGGTTGATGTGAAGAAACCTTAACAAACTTTCAACTTCTTGAATGAATTTAGACGCATTAACATTTTTTTAGTTTCAAAACAAAAGATATATATTGTACATTTTTTGTCAATTTGATTCAAATATATTGTTTATTTATAAAATTATATAAATAATGGATTAATTTCACTGACAATCACTGAAATTTTAGCAAAATTACAAAACGGTTACTGAAGTTACAAAGTTTTAGCGTTGGTCATTGAAGTATATTAACGCGTTTATCGATGGTCACTTTATTAAATTCTTAGCGTGAATTGATGACATGTCACTGTTAAGTGTCCACGTAGCACATAATCGGTAGATATTTAGCAAAAATTAACATTGTATGGACATAATATACTAATAACAGCAAATTTGGACCACAAAAGATGCACTTAAAACATGAGAATTGGTTTTTTAGGATGGATTAATTGTGTATTTTAGCAATTTGGGTGGGAGGGGGGGCGGAATTAGAGTTTTGAGAAGAATTTAGGGTTGAGCATCGGAAGGGATGGAGAATTGGGGATCTTAAATTCATGTCCATAAATTGCAGTTAGGTCCTCATGTTGTAGGTGCATCTTTTGTAGTCCGAATTTATTGTTACTAGTACATTAAGTCCACAATGTCTTAATTTTTGCCAAATGTTGATCAATTGTGTGTCACGTAATACGTCAACAATTTAAGTTGAAAATTTAAAAGAGTAACTATCGGTGAACACGTTAGTATACTTTATTGATCGGCGGCGTTGAAACTATGTAATTTCACTAATGATTTTGTAATTTCGCTGAAATTTCAGTGATCGTCATTAAAATTAACCTTATAAACAATAGTTAATCACATATTGTCAATTATTTTTGTTGTAATTAAACAACATGATGTCAAGTATATTCTTTACATATCTCACCTTCCGTGATCTAGAAAAGTAAATTTTATTTAAATTTATATTTTTATATGAACACCATCCACCGGTGATAAAACTTTATATTAGCTCGAAAACATAAAAATATAGTTTTTTCTCCCAAAATTTGCAATTATGAGTCACATATTCTAATCGTGTGTTAGATTATTTAGTCATTCAGAAAGAAGGAACCTGGATGTGCTATGTCAGAAAAGCTATGGGACCAGAAAACAATGAATTATTGACTAATTAAATAAGTACAAGATATATGATTGAAAATAATAATAAAATAAATTTACTTCCCTACCCCCCAAATATATACAACCCATCAATCAAAACACATGGACAAAGAAAAATATAAAGATTGCAACAATGTTTCCAAACTATTACTTTAGTAGCAACTCAGTAATTAACATTTTATCATAGTTGCTAGATTAGTACTTTATCTGGGATGGCAACAAGACCGATGGGCCAATGTGGTCTTTCTCGTTCCTAGCCCTATCGCGAAATTCGAGCTGCGATGAGGCGGGGGCATGGCATAGCATTTTGACATCTTTATCTTTATGATGATTTTGTTTTGACATGTGTTAAGTTATTACGTAATATTTGTTTGTCTAATTTTATGAAGTTGAAATTTTGTATTAAATATGTGTTCTCATGATGGTCAAGTCATAATTTTGCAAAAAAATTAGACAATTTTCATCGTCAAAGATTAATTTGATAATTATAATAAAAAGTTAGAACTTAAGAGTTGTCAAAATCAAAACGGACTTGGTAGATCAACCATAAAACTAAAACTAATCAAACTATAGGTAAAAAATGAAAATTTTGAACGGTTTAAAATAATTAAAGAACATGCAAGTTCATGCCTAGAATTTGTATTTATTTATTTAATTTTTTAAATACAAATCTCCCATTCAATCTCAATTCAACTCATTAGCCATACACCTTCTATGTTTTTCGGACCAATGCGTAGTGTAGTTGAGTTTTAAAACATTGATTGCTATTAAGTGAATAGATGGAGGATCAATCTGTGCAATTTTTCCAAGAAAAATACTGTACGAGAAAGAAAAAGAAAGTCTGGGGTTGTACTATCAACTATGGCTTTTTGGTTTTGACCCCAACACCCCCTCCAATTCTGATTCGCCTAATAGTCCAGGAACTGGGGTCCCGTCCATTTTTTTTATAGAACTTGGAAACATATCTGTCTCTCTTTCTCTCCTCCACTTGTTAGTTGTTGTCACAGGTACAAAACCAACAAGAAACAGGTCATGAGAGAGAGAGCTCTCTTTCCACAGCCCTCTTTTTCACTGCCAAAGCTAAGCCCTTTGGATACTTGCAAATTTAGATGCTTTTCTTTTTCCTGTTCTTTCAAGTTCTGTTCTTTTCTGGGTTCTTGTTTATAGGTATGTTACCCTTTGCCCTTTGGTTTCAAGATTCTTTTTTTTGGGATTGTGGATCTGTCTTGGGAACTACATAATTATTCTGGGTTTTGTATCAAGATTTGATTTTAGTACAATTTTACCACGAATTGGTCTCTGATTACTTGTTCTATCAAAATGAAATTATTGCATGCTATTATGAAACTGCCATCTTTACTTTTTCGGGTTGCCCTTGATTCCTGCATCTATTTTTTTCTTTTTTCTTTTTTCGAAGTTCTCTTTTTCAGGTTTCCTGGAAGTGATTTTGATTTTTTAATTCTTTAGGCTTTTTTATTGACAAAAGTATTTGTGTGAAGTTGTGTGGTTGACCAATGACCAGTATTCTCTACTTGTGTAGTCTCCATCTCTATTTTTGTAGCCCACTTTGTTGTTATTTCTCTCTCTTCTTTTTCATATGAGATTTGATAAAAGGAGCTTTTTGAATATATGGGGAGAGTTTGGAACTTTTTTTCTTCTTCAAGATTCAACTTTGATTAATTTGTTACAATTTCGAGAAATTTTAAAATTCTGATCTTTGATTATCTTCAACACTGATTGATTCCACGAGTTAGATGTGAATCCGGTATTCAAGTAATTCGAATTTCACGTCAAATTGCTCAATACGATTTTGATATTTCTCATTCCACTTAATTTGTGAATCCGAATTGTCTAATCAGAAATGCCCTTTGCAGTTAGGCTGAGAAGACATCATGGATCAATATTTTATCGGATTTAATTAAAAGCAAAGTGAATTTCTCTCTTTGATGGCCTCAAAAACCGGTGATAGACTTTCCGAAGAAATGCAACAAAAAGGTAATGGTGTTCAGCAAGAAATTGAGCCAAATGACTGCAAAATTGGATCTTCAATTGATTCTAAAGACACTGCAAATTTGTTGTCTGGAAAATCTGATTCAAATATCGCTTCGGCCAATATTGAGCAAGTGTCAATGGCTGTAGATAAGGAAGTAAATGAGATTAGAAATTCACAGGAAAGTTCTGTTGATCAAGGAAAGAAAACAACTGAGCAGGGGAGCATGAAAAATAGTTCAGTGTCGGCAAATGTTAGTGACGGTGCAAGCAGTCTAGCACAAACAAGTGGAAGTGCCAAAATTGGTGATCACGTCGATTTTGTCGAGAGTGGAAAGAACAGTACGTGTCGAGGAAGCACGGGCAGTGATGTGAGTGACGAGAGCACTTGTAGCAGTTTTAACAGCAGTGTCAACAAACCCCACAAAGCAAATGATTCGAGATGGGAAGCTATCCAAGCAGTCCGATCCAGAGATGGTGTCTTAGGTTTGAGCCATTTCAGACTGCTGAAGAGATTAGGTTGTGGAGATATTGGGAGTGTCTATTTGGCCGAGTTGAGTGGAATGAAATGCTACTTCGCAATGAAAGTCATGGACAAAGCATCCCTAGCAGGTCGTAAGAAGCTTCTTCGTGCTCAGACGGAAAGGGAGATATTACAGTCCCTGGACCATCCCTTCCTTCCGAGTCTCTACACCCACTTTGAAACCGACAAGTTTTCATGTCTGGTGATGGAATTCTGCCCTGGAGGAGACCTACACACACTTAGACAGAGGCAGCCGGGAAAGTATTTTTCCGAACAAGCAGTAAAGTATGACTTTTACCAAATTATATCTAAAGTTATAAAGGAAAAATTCAATGGAACGTGCTCCTTTTTTTCTTTATGTAATCTATATTCTTGAAATTATCTGAAATACATATGATTCATTCTTTGAAAATCATAGTTGTCAAATTTATACTTCCTTATCATATATCTCAATATTATTTTGATGTCAAAAGCACCAAGCGTTTTGTAGTGCATCGAGATCAATTTTGTGACTCCCACTGTCCCACCCACACACGTTTCTTGTATAATTGTCATGGTCTTCCTTCCTCCGAAGATCGGATGCTATAATCACTTCGCCTCCAGTCCAGTTCGTATAGAAACTGTTTTTCTGATTGCAGTCTTTCTTTTGCCTTCAAATTTTCAATCTTATGACGCTGCAACTTGGGAGATAAGGGAAATAATTGGTGATGTTTTATTCGTGTTATATTCTGTTCATTCTGAAAAGACAATAGTGCTGCATTACATAAGTTGATTCTTTTTGCATTATGCATTACTTAAAGTCTTAAACTTTGTCATCCCATTATCTTGTAAAGTTTTGTGTTTGTAACACGAATCTTTGCAAAATTATCTCTGTCAAGTTTGCATTATTGTCTTCTGTCAAGTTTTCCATTAACATATATTCAAGAAATTTGTTTCATTGCACATGATATAATGATCTGAGTAGGCAATCATGCCTCTTCTTTCAGTCAAATTTTCGGTTTGTTCGATAATTGTAACTGTGTGAAATGTTGTACAGGCTTGCAAGTATTTTTCTACATTTCCATATGGTCCGAAATCCTTATGAAATTAACATCTTAGACATTTAATAAGCTCCTCGAACTATCAGGTCATTAAGGATTCAAGATGTAGTAGTCATTTTGGCATGAAAGTGTATTGGTGTGTTCACATTAAGTGAAATAAGAAAAGCCATCCTTTTTAATCTCTTACTTTGTGGTAAACTCCAATTTATGCTTCAGAAAAAAAATGATTTGTAGAAATAGGGACAAGAAATCAATTATTAATAATACCTCAAGTATTACAAGAGAACTGTCATGTGAAATTTTCATTATTATACCATCTTGTGGTCATCTTTGATCCAATGAGTTCCTGTCATGTGAAATTTTCATTATTATACCATCTTGTGGTCATCTTTGATCCAATGAGTTCCTGTCATGTGAAATTTTCGTTATTACAGAAGAAGTCTATCGTGGATCCAATGCATTTAACATTTCCTGTTTTCATTTTCTCGGTGGCAGATTTTATGTGGCAGAAGTCCTGCTTGCTCTGGAATATTTACACATGCTTGGGATTGTATATCGTGACCTTAAGCCAGAAAACGTCCTTGTGAGGGACGATGGACATATAATGCTCTCGGACTTCGATCTTTCACTTCGTTGTGTTGTCAGCCCAACATTGGTCAAAACCTCATCATTGGAATCCGAAGCCCTGCGTAAAAATTCTATGTATTGCGTCCAGCCAGCTTGCATTCAACCTGCCTGCATTCAGCCGTCATGTGTGGTTCCAACGTCATGCTTCTCTCCTCGTCTCTTTTCAAGAAAATCCAAAAAGGATGGGAAGCCCAAAAATGAAATTGGAAACCAAGTTAGCCCATTACCTGAGCTGATGGCTGAACCAACCAGTGCTCGGTCAATGTCGTTTGTGGGAACCCATGAATACCTGGCACCTGAAATCATCAAAGGTGAAGGTCATGGAAGTGCAGTGGATTGGTGGACTTTTGGGATATTTCTATACGAACTTTTGTTTGGCAAAACTCCTTTTAAAGGATCTGGTAATCGAGCCACATTGTTTAATGTTGTCGGACAACCTCTCAGATTTCCAGAATCACCAGTTGTTAGTTTTGCTGCAAGGGATTTGATCAGGGGTCTGCTTGTGAAAGAACCACAACACAGATTAGCTTACAAAAGAGGTGCCACTGAGATTAAGCAGCACCCTTTCTTTGAAGGAGTTAATTGGGCATTGATTCGTTGTGCCACCCCTCCCGAGATCCCAAAGCCTGTGGAGTTTGAACGGTTACCACCTGTTCCAGCAGCAACAAAGAACGAGAAAACTGCTCCTCCCGTAGCTATTCCGGATCAGAAAAGTGACAAATATCTAGAGTTCGATTTCTTCTAGGTAATAGCGGTATTATTGGAATTTGTTTTCAATAACAGAGAAACTTACCATATTTAGAATCATTTTGGGTTGTGCTGTGTCTACTATTCTTCTGTACTTTTTTTCTTTTAACCGCGTGATAGGTGAGCAAAACTTGAGCAGGCTTCGTGCTGCCTGTAAGAGTCAATGATGCATGGCTGAAAGGGGTATCGGGGAAGTCCTTTCTTCAACATCCTGGGTTACCACACTATCTCTTTGTTCGGCTAAATTCAACTTTTCCTTCCATGGAAGTTTCAGAAATATGGGATTCAAACACATGAAACAAGTTTGTGGTATTAGTAGGTTGAGAAAGCATGATTTGCATTGCATTTGGCCACAGGATGAACTTCAGAATTGGAGTGTGTTCAATATGTTTTTTGTACAATTTCTTGATGTTCTTGAATTCAAGACATATTAGGCCAAAGATTAGATGCACCCCTCAAGTTTGTAGCCTCTCTATCTGTATCCTGGTGTATGTATGTGCTGACACGGAAATCAGTCATGATGCTATTTATTGTACTCTTGGTTGCACACCAAAAAGGATAATCCGAACATTTTGGTTTATGTGAAAATCTATGTTGATTCTTTTTCGTTCTTCTTTTCGCAGATGATCGACTTAAGTCTTGAGAAATCCTCTGAATGCCACACTCTGGATTCATTGTGATTTAGGCAATTTGCTGTAGTATATTTGTGAGAGGGGGAGGGGGAGGGGGTAGATTTTTTTATTTCATTTTTCTTTTTATAAAAAAAATTTACTTAGGGCACACTATAACGTCTCAAAATTTTATATATTTTTATGTTTAATTTTACGAGTAAGACTGGTAAAATTGACGTCAAATAAAATTTTAAGTAAATTGATATTTCAAAGAGAAATAAAATAGAATTATTTAATCAAATTCTAACAGTCATTTTTAGTTTGTTATTTTGAACTCGTCGCTTAAAGATATTTAAATCCGAAAGATACGTTATTATTTTTGCTATGAATACTTTGAAATGATACCAAGAAGTTACCTCGATGAGTCAAGAAATATAATCCAAAAATAAGCCGAAAGATGTGACGCTAAAATGAGAATTAAAAGATAAAAATCATATTATTAAATCAATTTCTAGTAGCTATATTCTTTGTTTAATGGTTACTCAATCTAAAGGATGCTTTGCGAAATTTTTCATGAATACTTTAAAACGGTACCATGAACCTGCCCAATTAGTGAAAAAACATAGTTTGAAAATAAGTCGAAAGAAATGATGCCAAAATAGCAATTAAAAGATACAAAACTGGATTAATCAATTTCTAGTCGTCATCTTTGGTTTATTATTTTGAACTCGCAAGTTTTTCAATTCGAAAGATGAATTGCGAAATTTGACATTATATTTCAAACGGTACCAAGAACATTCTCTAATGAGTGATGAGTGAAAAACATAACTCGAAAATAAGTTGAAAAAGGTCATGTTAAAATGAGAATTAAAGATTAAAAAATAGGAATATTAAGTCTATTTCTATCCACCATTATTGACATGTTATTTTAAATTTGCCATTAATTGAGTGTATGTGCGCGGACAAAAGGAAGAACAAATGTGAAGGGAAAAGAATAAGAAAACTATTTATAAAGATGGTCCGTAGGTTGCTGGTTTTTCTTCGTATACAGTAACAAAAGGTGTACTTGCATTTTTCATTAGAGGTTAACCTTAGCGTAATAAGTTTAGTTCGGAAAATGAGGATATAAAATATAAAATGAAAACAGCAATGCGGTGAGCGTGGATCGAACACGCGACCTTCAGATCTTCAGTCTGACGCTCTCCCAACTGAGCTATCCCCGCATTTGCATAAATGATGACTTATATAATTTAAATAAAATAAAATATTGATACAAAAATTGAATGATGTTTTTGCACAAATGGTCCCTATTGTTTGCCGTTAATTAAAGACCTATCTTTTTATTTTTTACGATAACATCCAAATTTCAACATTTCTCGACACAAATACTCATTTTCGTTTATTTCCTCCATCAAAAGAGCGTGTGCAATCCACAATTTCATCCTGTAACAATTATGGACATAAAAAATAAAGGAGAATTTGTACCAAAGGTCCAAAATCTTTTAAAATTGTGTCAAAATGTGCCAACCCTTCTAATCCTAACACATGTGTCTCAAACCTTTAAATAAATGTATGCTCAAAGGACCTTTTGAAGAATTTTGTCCAAATTTTTGTTAGTTGACAAAAAGTCAAATGGTCTGACCTTAATTCGACTAACTTTAGAGCATGTTTAGATTTTTTTTTTTAAACTCTTTTTTTTTTCACAAACTCATTTTAACTACATATTGTATGAGACCCACAAATTTTATCAATTTTCCAACCACACATTTCATAAAAAAAAAAATTCAAAATCTCGTAAAAAACTACTTTTACTTTTAAACTCTATTAAACATGCACTTAATAATGAAAAAATAGTATTTTCATATTTTCTTATTTCAAACAATTAAAATATAAGAAACAAAAACAAAAACAAAAAATAAAGAAAAAAAATAATTAAAGAAATGAAGAAAAAAATTGTCATCATTTAAAGAAATAAAGAAACCAGCCCACGCTAGCGCCTAGTGGGGAAAAAATGAAGAAAAAATTGTTATCATTTAAACAAAACAAATATTTTTCTTCATTTCTTCAATTATTTTTTTCTTTATTTTTTGTTTTTGTTTCTTATATTTTAATTGTTTGAAATAAGAAAATATGAAAAGACTATTTTTTCCTTATCAACTGCATGATTGATAGAGTTTAAAAGTAAAAGTAGTTTTTTTACGAGATTTTGAAAAAAATAATTGTGAAATGTGGGGTTGAAAATTTGATAAAAGTTGTGGATCCCATACAATATGTAGTTGAAAATGAGTTTGAAAAAAAAAAGTAAAAAAAAATAATCCAAACATACTCTAAAGTGACAACTAACGAAAATTTGGACAAAATTCTTCAAAAGGTCCTTCGGATATACATTTATTTAAATGTTTGGGACCTTTCAACGCATTTTTGAAAGATTTTTGACTTTTTCTGCAAATTCCCCTTTATTTGTTATGCCCAAAATTGTTACAGGATGAAATTGTGGACTACACGCGCTCTTTTCGTGGAGGAATTTAACGGCAATAAACGAAAAGGACTATTTTGCACCAAGAAATGTCGAAATGTGGATGTTATTGCCAAAAATTGAATGATAAGTCCTCAATCTGCATTAACTGCAAACAATAGGGACCATTTGTGCAAAAAAAGCCAAAATTGAATTATATAGCTTAGTGTATGTTCTAATCTTAAGAACTATAGTCATCAACTTTGAGTTGGTATTTTCTTTAACATATAACTAATTCAGTTTGCTTATAAACAGTTAATGCTAAAGATTCAATATTGTAAATCTCAAAATCAACACTTTTATCCAAACATACAATTACTTTGTAAATAAGTTAAATTAGCTTATAAGCACCATGCTTACAAACTCTTAGAACACGAGGATTAAAGAAGAAAAACACAAAATGTTTGCCCAAATTTTAAATTTTGTACATTATAAGTACTGTCCAATACTGTAGTTTGTAACATGTCCTTAGTGTTGAAACACACTAATTCAAAATCTGGCAATCGTAGCCAAACTAGTATAGACATGAGCAATTTCTGGGTTGCCATTTGAAATCCAATACTTGGTTGGAGTAGCATTTTCAATCAACAGATGTGAGATGGCATTCTTTTCTCAAACGCAAACTATTCTTTGTAAACCTCCGGCTTAAATGTAGCAGTCGAACATACAAAACCTTTGGCAACAGATAAGGCTCTTCGATATCAATCAGCAAATGAGCCTGAAAGTGAGATTAATTCTTACTGCTCCTGCTTTAACACGTTTAGGCACTGAGTGGACCCAATCCCTTTGGGTGTAGCCTTGCATTACCAGAAGTGAGCCATGCTTTAACACAAAGGAGTGTTGGTCGGAATCATTATTTTTCTTTGTCCGCTTGCTGGGAGGATCATCCCCATTTCTTTTAGCTGGCATGAAAGCAAAAAATAAACATTAGAATATGAACAGATTTATGTTGTTGCAACTGCAATATTACTAAATTCCATTGCATGATTTAGTAGATGGATAAATAGTCGTGGGCACTACATATACCGCGCACCACCTGTTTAAGTAACTTTCTTTACTTAAAAGTAAGAAAAAAGTAATTTATCTTGTTTGGAAACAACCAAACATGCTCATAGGCAAACCAAAAGGATAAGTTGCTTGATCATACCAGGTTTCTTCTTTAAGAAGAAATCACGTTCACATCCAAATGAAACCGAAGCAATTTCTGGAGTTGGTCCATAAAGTTTCTCATCATCAGCATGCCAACCAACATAGTCATTGCCTCCTTTATACCTATTTAACAGTAAGCTATTGAACTTACTTCCAGGAACTGCTTTATGGACCTACAATGCGACATTTATAACGTACTGTTCAAGTTAAATGTCCCAAACCTACATATTATGTAAGATTGATGCGTGTAAAATTAGGAAAAAGACATCTCACCAAATCCAAGATATCCTGAAGTGGAGGAAATTCATTCCAAGAATATGCACGAGGCTGATACCCACTATAAACTAGGTCCGGCAATCCTTCACTTGCAACATAACATGTGTCTCTGGGCTGTATAAAGAAATTTATAAGAAATTAACAAACTATTTCCACATATAATCACTAAATATTGATTATATCAGAGCAATATCATACATAACAACATCAGGAAAAAAATCACTAATTTTATAAACTGAACAGATAACGTGTGAATTTTTAAGTAGATCTTTGATCCTAGACGCCTAATTTTATTACTTACTTTAAGCTGAATAGCTTGTAGCTTATAATTTTTTTTAATTATAAGATGCTTTAGGCTATGAAATATAACAACTTTAAAGTATAAAATTGCTTACATTGGCTTATATGAAACTAAAAGAACCTATTAGCTTTAAGCAAAAAACTAAGCTCCATAGTACGTTCCCCTAAGTTTTCCCCTTCGCGACAAGTTTCACCTGATCCTATGATTGTTTCTCTTCCGTTGCCAATTTCACTTTTCCTCACCCCTCACGCCTGCGGTTGTTCCCTTTCCATTACATTTCTAGATAAGTAAGTAAAATAATGTTGGTATTTTCTTAGAAATACAATGCAAAGGTAAGGGATGGGCACCGGTTCGTTCTTCAAAATAAAAACAGGTTACATTAAAAATGTAAAATAGATATTTATTTGTCTTAAGAAAACATAAATCTGTTCACCCAAAAAAATTATTTTTTCATGTGTCGCTATTTTTCATACCGAACAAACAAATTAAAGTTCTTCAACAGGGAGAGTACAATTATAAACATTATCTTTTATAGGGATATAATGCTATATATTCCATGTAAAATACAAATCTTTTCTAAAGCATTCTAACAAGTAATCATCAATTATTGTTTTTTTTTTTTTTAATACAACATAATTAGCAGAATATTCAACTTTCAAATCAACAGTGTCGTCCCCTGAAATTTACTAGTTTTATCAAGTTCGGAAATTTCAGATTATAATTAATTATTTTGCTCCAAAATTAAGCAAACCCATACAGAGATAAATCACAAATCATTAAAAAAAATTACTCAAAAATTCACCTTCAGTACTATTAGAATTCTATTTACATTAGAATATCATGTAGTAGGATACCATATATGTAATATTCCTATTCTAGGTAGAACTCTTTTCTTTTTATTTCTTTCCTTATTAGGTTTCTATTAACCTATATATATATATATATATCTTGTAACCCCATTCATAATTACATTACATCAATATACAGAGAGAATTATTTCTCCACACGTATTCTCCATTATATTTCTTCATCTCTTTATATTTCTACATGGTATCGAGCGACGATTCTCGAGCAGCGATGCTGGTACAAACACCATAGAAGCGACAATTGCCCTAATCGGATCCCGTGGCTCTGCAGAGCAATCCGATCATCCCGCTTAATCCTCGTTTCTAAACCACTGATAGAAACAATTATGGACAATGGAGTAGATCTATAAGAATTGCTCTAATTGCGAGAATAAGATTGGCTTCATTGATGGAAAGATCGAAACACCGTAAGCGTAAGATGAGAAGTATTCCATATGGGATCAAGTAACCATATGGTATCGTCTCGATACTTAATTTGATACATCCGGATATTCTTTGAAAGTATCATATACTCCGAATCGCCACGAGGTATGGAGCGACCTACGAGATCGATTTTCTCAGCAAGCGACGCGCGAATATATCAGATTCGCCAAGAGATTGCCGAGCATCGACAAGAAAATCAATCGGTGTCAACCTATTATACCAAATTAAAGGGACTATGGGATGAATTGGGTTCTTATCACAACCCAATTGGATGCACTTGTAGAAATCTTTAAAGCAATTGGTGAAAGGGATGAGAAGGAAGAAGGTCATGCAATTCGATGGGGTTGAATGATTCTTATTCTACGATTCGTGGAAACATACTAATGATGAGCCCCTTTCCGCACACCGGAAAAGTCCACGCTATTTAATGCAACATGAAAGGCAAGTTGAGGTTACAACGAGATAGTGAAGGACAACATTCAATCAATTGGGAGAAGTCGAGCAATTGGGGACGAATAGGAAAGATAACAATCGGTCTAACCGGTCGTCATTTCATCCGACCGATCGACCGGTTCAACGGAACCCGGCCGTAAACGATGCACCTGTTTGTGGGATGATTGGCCACATCATCGATACACTGTTATTTCATCCACGACTTCCTTCCGAGGCACAAAGTTTCATGGGAAGGACGTGAAGCCACGAAACAAACGCTCACAAACACTACTACCACTTCTACACCGACCCAAAGGAAGGCAAAGCGCTCACAACGAGGAATATGAAGCGGATCGCTGACACTTCTAAACAACAAGTCGGGTAATGATGAGCTTATGTTAACACCTCGGTGTATCAATCTCTCTACTACCCCTTCGAGTAATTCGTGGATTATTGATAGCGGGGCCACCGACCATGTGACGAAGGATGGTATTCTTGAGAATAAATTCACGCCAAAACACAAAAGCGTGCAACTACCGAATGGGGGTCATGCTCCTATTAAATCCATTGGTGCGATTAAATTTGAAAATAATACGATTTATTGATGATGTGCTTTATGTTTCTAATTTCAAAGTTAATCTATTATCTATCATGAAACTTACTCGAGGTTAGGTTGCTATGTGACATTTTCCACGATTTTTGTGTCATGAAGGATTTGACGACGAAGAAGGCGATTGGCTTAGGAAGGCGAGAGTGGCCTATATTATCTTCATAAAAACCACAAATACATCATACTACTAGTGGACCAACCAACTTATGGCATAGAGCGTCTTGGACACCCCTTGACTTCACCTCTTCAATTCTTAGCACAAAATACCTTAGATATTAGTTTTGATTCTCAAGATATTTGTGATGTTTGTCATTTGGCAAAACAATCTAGACTCCCTTTTAAAGTTAGTCAAATTTCTAGCAATAAACCTTTTGATTTGATTCATTGTAATATTTGGGGACCTCACATGATTTATTCTTATTCTGGTGCTAGATATTTTCTTACAATTGTTGATAATTTTTCTCGTTATACTTGAGTACACCTCATGCGTCACAAATCTGAAACTCAAAGCATAATTAAAAATTTCTTTGCTTGGGTTAAAACTCAACACAACTCGACTATAAAAATCGAGAGTCGCATAATGGCAAGAGTTCTTATCTTTGCAAACATTCTTAGATGAAAATGGTACAATTTTCCATAAATCATGCCCTTATACCCCTCAACAAAATGGGTGGTCGAGAGAAAACACCGACACCTCCTAAATGTAGCTCGTGCTTATTAGATTTCAAACCAATCTTCCATTAAAATTTTGGGAGAACATATCAAAACGACATTGTTATCTCATCAACCGATACCTTCGCCATTGCTTCTCTCACACAAAACACCATACGAAAGATTACACAAGAAACCACCACCTTATTCTCATTTACGTGTCTATGGTTGCTATGTTTTGCCACCAACCTCAAACCAAACCATAAATTTGATACACGAGCCAAACGGTGTGTGTTTCTTGGTTATTTCTCGAGACAAAAGCATACACTTTATATGACCTAACCGACAAAAAGCTAGTAGTATCCCGGACGTCGTATTCCATGAAAATATATTTCCATACACTTTCCAACAACATGATGAAACCAACTCCATCCCATTTACAATCTATGCTCTAGATGTTGAAACACCATATTTCACAAAACCCGAGGACCAACACATAGCGTAAACGGATAACTGCGGAAGATCCCGAACCATCATTTGGACCAACCGGTCGACAGACGGTCGACCGGTTCACTCGTCCGCTTCAAGTGAGAGAGAGTCCAACCGGTTGATCCATCGGTCGACCGATTACCTCATCCGGTTCAGCGAGAGAGTTTAAGCGGTCGACCGTCTTCACCACCGGTCGACCGGTTGAGCAACGTCAAACACAATTGATCTACCTACCTCTTCTCACCCTCCGGATGACCAACTTAGACGATCCACAAGATCAATTCAAACCCCATTTCACCCGAAGATTACTATATCAATCATACCGCCTACTCAAGCCGGGTCTCTTCAACAATCCAAAGACTGACACCCTATATATCGGTATGTATCATATAGTAACCTTTCTTCTATACATCGTGCTTTTACATATAATATTTCTCATATCATAGAACCAACTACATATGAGGTAACATGTCGGGATCCCAAATGGGTCGTTGCCGTGAATGATGAAATTCGTGCTTGGAAGAAAACAATACTTGGTCACTTGTACCGCTTCCTCCAAATTCTCATCCTATTGGTTGTAAGTGGGTGTTCAAAATTAAATTTCATTACGATGATGCAGGTTGAACGATATAAAGCGCGGTTAGTGGCGAAGGGTTTACACAACGAGAAGGATTGATTATAATGAAACTTTTGCTCCGGTTGCAAAGTTAACTGATCGATGCTTACTTGCTATCGCCTATTCGCCGTGTTGGACGCTTTATCGGATGGATGTACACAACGCCTTTCTTCATGGTGATCTTGATGAAGAAGTCTATATGACTCCCCCCTCCCGGATTTTCGTCGACGGGGAGACACCGATTGTATGTCGACTTCATAAATCTTTATATGGATTCAAACAGATATCTCGTTCTTGGTTTCAAAAATTTGTATCTGCTATTATTCGGTTTGGGTTCAAACAATACATGCAGATTACTCACTCTTTACAAAGGTCAATGGTAATTCATTTACTGGCGGTTCTATTATATGTGGATGATATGATTGTCACAGAAATAATAGAGAAGCAATCTCTACTACAAAAATATTTCTTGCATCTCAATTCAAGTTGAAAGACCTGGCGCATTAATATACTTTCTTGGAATAGAAATTGCTCGCTCAAAATCGAGGATTTCAATAAATCAAAAAAGTATACTGACATTCTTCAAGAATTTGGATTACTTGGATCAAAAACCGCAAAGATTTCCTATGGAGCGATCATTGAAATTTAATCTGAATGACGGAAAGTTATTGAAAGATCCCACATACTATCGACGGTTGGTAGGAAAGCTCATTTATCTCACCATTACCAGACCAGAGATCTCATATTCAGTCAATACACTCAGTCAGTTTATGCAAACACTTAGACAACCCCATCTTGATGCAGTTCACCGATTGCTCCGATACTTGAAAGGGGCACTAGGACGAGGATTATATTTCCCATCAAATGGAAAATTGCAGCTAGCAAGATTTTGTGATGCAGATTGGGCCGGAGATATTACTACACGACGTTCGATTCACTGAGGATATTGTGTATTTTGGGAAAAGCACTTATATCACGGAAAAGCAAGAAACAAACGATCGTGTCCAAATCTTCAGCAGGGCGAGTATAGGACAACGGCTTCCATTACATGTGAGCTTATATGGTTGAGACAATTCTTGTGGACTTATGTGTAGATCATCCACAAGCAAAGAATATTATATTGTGATAATCAAGCAAAGAATGCATATTCGCCAATCCAAAGATATCATGAAAGAACAAAACACATTGAAATAGATTGTCATATTGTTCGTGAAGCGAATTGATAAGGAGAGATCAAAGGCGCCTATGTTCCAAGCAAGCGATCGGATTGCGGATTTATTTACTAAAGCATTGGAGAAGGAGGTATTTCACAAATTCACTCACAAGTTGGGCACTCTTGACATACATGCTCCAACTTGAGGGGAGTATTAGAATTCTATTTAGATTAGAATATCGTGTAGTAGGATACCATATATGTAATATTCTTATTCAGGTAGAACTCTTTCTTTTTATTTCTTTTCTTATTAGGTTTCTATTAACTATATATATATATATATATCTTGTAACTCCATTCATAATTACATTACATCAATATACAGAGAGAATTATTTCTCCACACGTATTCTCCATTATATTTCTTCATCTCTTTTATATTTCTACAAGTACATTGACATATAATTGACAAAAATTGATGGCATTATGAATCGGGAAACAATTATTATACAAATATACAAACAAATAGGATTCAAGTTCAAGAGAGAGAGAGAGAGAGAGAGAGAGAGAGAGAGAGAGAGGAGACCCGGACCTGGATGCAGGAGCGTCCGAATACACGGATTGTGGGTCGGGTCCAATGGATGTTCTTGTCGAGGTAATGGAAATAATCCCAAGAATCTTGGTAAGACAAGAATCTTGACATGAATAGAACTTGGCTTGCATTTCCTAAATCTATCACAGTCATTCCTTTCGTTTTCTCAGCTGTTGATTCTTCACATTCTGTTGTTTTCAGCTTCAACATGCTCGTAATCATTTTGCTGGAGAGAGAGAGTAGAGGAAAGAATACTGATACCCACGGAAAGAACACCACCGTATAAAAAAAAAAAAAAAAAAAAAAACACCATCTTTGTAACTTTTTAATTAAAAAATTGGATAAAACCAATGACTGCTATTCCAATTTTAACTTGATTTCTAAACTTTAAAAAATATCTTAAAGTCTATTTAATTTTGAACTAAATTTCTCATTTACTTGTAATATCTTATGTGATAAATATTCTTCCGACGTGACATAATAACATTGTTAAATATCTCATTGTCAACAACAGTGCACTCCCCAATTCACGGTCTTCCTTCCCACCGCACCTTATTACATCCAACTTTGCCATCCCCTGTTAGAAGGATCGATAGATAGGACTAGTTGGTTTGATTAGAAAAATCAAGAATCAATTCAAGAATTAATAATTTTATCCTTTTCCTACCTTGAAAAGTGCAAAATTCTTCAGACAGGTCATAGTGTTATACAATTACCACCATTGCCCGAATAAAAATCTCTTACACCGCAAAAACCTTGAATCCTCTTGAGAGAGAATGAAATCCGCACTTTAAACTGTTATTTTTTTATTACAAACGTCTGCTGACGTATATCTACATTGAATATATTCATAACGTAAACTGTACAAGAAGTTTAACACGACACAACTATTAATTCCTAGTTATGCAAGAACCAAAACAATTTCAAGAAACAATAAAATGCAGTTAGAACCCAAAGTGACTGTAATACAAGATGCACTTACATAACCCTGACAAAATACACATACAAAAGAGAAATCTAAGTTATAACAATGGCCCAAGCTACTGTAGAATGTGCGACGTATTGTAACTTTACATGAAACCTAAGAAGAAACAAAAACTTTAGTCTATTGCTCCCAACTAGAATAGCACATGGCCTCATCCGCAACAGCTGCAACGCATGTTTATATCCTACATGCTCATCTCTGTTGTGTCCTATAATTTACTGGAGGGCAACATTACATCAATTTAACAGGGTCAACTAAGGTTCCTAAGGGATACAATTTTACCCTAATCAACCGAACTTATCGAGAAAGAAAGATTACTCAGTGTTGTCATCTAAGAGTCAGCTTCTCAGTACTGCACCAATTTGGCCTATCGCATTGTGAACACCATGTGTTGCAGTTAAATTTACATCTGATGGCTTCACTGCTGAAGTATTTGTCTCTAAACTTATTTCCCTACTTGGTGCTTCCACGTGCTCTGCAATTGACAAAAACTTCATCAGCATATAGATATTATGTGTATCAACACTGCATATAAATAATATGACAAGTGCATGGTCAGAGCGAGTACAAGAGGCTCATCGTCAGAAAATTCTGCAAGGAGAAAATCAGAGGGTGGAGTCGCCTTTCTAGGTTTATTTGACACCATTGGCTGACTATCCACGTCATCGAATTGACTGCCTTCAGAAACTGATTTTGCTATTTTTTCTTCTTTGGAGTCTGCAGCATTACTTGAGACATCCTCAGCATCTACCATTCGTTTCTCCTCCAAAATTGACCCCTCGCCCTTGTCAGATTGCTCTTCATCAGCTGAACTTTTTTCAAATATTTCATTTGGTTCCTCTGAATTGTCAGGAAGGAGTAGCAGAGTTAACAGTAAACATCCATCTGTACTGCTCTTGATAATAGAAAGTGTAAAAAGACAAACATGGAACATTTTTTAACTTTGAAGCTACTACCAACCTCAGAGATCTCGAGCCGGAAATTTACATAACTATTCACAACAAATGATTTACACGTCGAGATAACAGAACATGAGATTTCTTTATAGATTTTGGAAATCAGCGAGTATTTGGAGATTTCAGCTCACAATTACCGGCTTCGGTTAACAGTGTATATGTTTATTGCTTTGACAATAATCTTGCTACAAAATAGAAGGTAAAAATTCACAACAGACCAAATTCACTAATTAAATCTTTCACGGAGACTCTTATTTCCAAATGATTATGTCTCATGCCAAGTTTGAAATCTCGTTTGTATTTATGAGTAGATAAGAATTAGTGGTGTATGCTTCACATGGCAAGTAAACTTAACCTAACTCCGGGTAACGCGGCAACATCCAGCTGAATATTTTATGAAATGGATATCTTAAACTACAAAACTATTCTGTAGGAAGTAATGTACGGCCTATATTGAGAAATGGCAAATTTGAGTTGAGAAAAAAAATCGATTAGGAAATCCCACATGCCACAAAATTCCTTTGAATTCCACCACACGAGGTTACCATCTTTTGATTTTAGCATCTGAATCAGCAGAACACATTCAGTTTCACTAGAATGTTTTATTCAATAAGAAACAAAATGTAACAATAAAATCTCCCACCTGATTCCACATCATCAAGACTGGACTTTGTGGAAGATTCAGGTCGCGCAACAACTGGGCTTCCCCTCCTCTCGGTAGAGGATTTACTCATCAATACACCCTTTCGAATCCGCTTCACTCTCTTGTGCAGTTCTTTTCCTTCTTACTTGAGATGGAGGGGATCTGCCAGTCAATGCTGTACATAAGCTGATGACGAACCAAAAACAAAAATACTTCAAGCTCAATTAGATTGCAACAGCTGACTTACATCTCTGCCATTTTTTTTTTATCTTCTCTTGAGCTTCCTACAGACTTCCGTTTGTTCCCAGGTGATCTGCAAAGTTAATGAACAGATGAATTCCCAGATAGCTTACTATGCTAATGCAACAGCGCGCGCGCAGAGAGAGAAACAATTAAGTAAATAAACATTACAAATAAATATATGTAGTTATAATAAATCGATTTCCACAACTATGGACATGACCATGATTTGAGAAGATGCAGTTTCCTATATATTAACTAATCAAGCATTTGACTACAACTAGGTTGAAGAGAATGACAGCAAGTGTATATGCTAAAAGGCAGTTCAAGTATTTTTTGAACCATCAAGCCAATATTTTGATGTTCAAGGAAAATAAGCTCCAAATTAAATTTGTTGAGATGCATCTGAAGGCTCGAGCAAATCTAAAATATGCCCTACTATGTAGATTGGGGCATTAAATGAAGGGAGACTTACACTCCTTTAGGACAGGAACCCTTCAAGGAATTTGACCGCTGCAAATGGTGTTGAAAACCTTGTTAGATCTTAAGCCAAAATCTTTGCTCAGCGGCAAACCAGAAAATAGTACACTTTCAATGGGAAAAACAAATGAAAAATTAGACCTTTACAGCTTTTTGGCCATTGTCAACAAGCTCCCAGCGCTCCTTGTCTAATCGTAGAACTTCCACATCCCCATCATCATATAATATCTTTGAAACAAATTAATTAGAAAAAAATTACAACACACTAATTAGGATAAAAATGGACAAACAATTTGCTATAGCACTAGTATGGAAAATGACCCAGCAATTGCAGCTTACCACATGCTTCTTTTTCTGGGAGTCAAAAGACTTCACAACACCTTCGTAAAACCTGTAAAGTTGGACAGTTATGAAATCTTAAAGCAGCATACTCAGCATAGCAAGAAGAGAAAACATATCATAAATAAATTATTATCTGTAGTCTATAAAATCTTATATTCTTTCAATGTTAAAATGCAGGAACAGTATCAAAAGATAATGGATGGTTATACTGACTAATTTTTTGGATAGAGATTTCTTTAGGAGGTGATCTTACAACATGAAGGTCAACAACCATTGCACCGAGGGAAGTCTTTTAATGAAGGTCCATTGAAACATAAATACGGAAGTTACAAGGAAGATCGTTTAACATAAATATCCCAATTAGAAAAATGAAACAAAAATAAAGCGAAGAATTAGGGACTTTGATATTAAACCTTTATTGGATCCAAAATTTCAAAGAAAGAGCTTAAGTGGGTAATTCTCGAGAAATATTCAAATGCATATTAGTACAAAGAATGATGTGATGCTGAAAGAAATTACATCCTATATTTGAGACTCCCCTTTCATCCTTTTTCCTTTGTTTAAAAAATGACATCAAAATCATCGTTTCCTGAGGAAATCAATCACTCACTCCTTATCCGATGGCCACCAAACTTTTATTATGCAACCAATCAAGTCCGCCATGGAACTTCCATTGTCCTTCGATGTGCACTAAAGAAGAAACGAAGTGGCATCAAAACTGAGTCATGTTCAACTAAATAGAACCAGTGAGGAAAAAGAATGAGTTTTATTGTTGATCAATAATTAAAAGAAAAAGCTTATGCCAGTTCGTGCATTATGAGATAACGTGGTTTTCAGAAATGCAAACATGTTCCCATGTACTCCTATACACATGTTCAGTAAGCATGCATAAGTCATAACTATATACAAGCAAATTTATGAGAAGCCAAAAATTAGAAACAGTTTGAGTAGCATAAGTTAGCATGTAAGTCTATATGTTCACAAGAATTAAAATACTCAAAAAAAATTACAGAAAGAGATAGGATAAGCTGACCCTAGCCAACTCAGCAACATTTTTCCATTTTCTCTTCTTCGTAGATCCCAACTTGGGATTACCGACCGAGTGTGTGTTATCAGTTTCCATCACTTTCTTCTTCTGCAGCATTGGAAGGGAAAGAAAAAAGAAACACATACAATCATCAATAGACATCTTATGTGGCTATCAATTTCATCTATGGAATCGCTTACCTTGACATCATGGTTGGAATGATCATGTGCCTCACCACGATCACTACCAGAGTGTTTGCTTTTCTGATTGGAGGAGCTGGATTTCTTTCTAATACATGAGATCAATAAGTCCGATTCTGCAGGTTCAGTAATATTTTCTTGAATAAGTTTATCTTCTGAATCAATTTGAAATTCATCATTCATTTCGGCAGAATCAACCGTGAGTGCCTCCTTAATTTCATCATCAAATAGCATTGTAGAACTCTTTGAATTAACCTTTAAGGGAGAGAACGTGTGACCCTGACCAGATGATGATCTCCTCCGTTTTGGTAAGGGAACATTTGTTGCTTCACTAAAAGACCTTTTTCCCTCTTTTGAGGCTTATTATCACTTCTATATTTTTTTATCAATATATTCATGGCCATTGCTTGATTCAAACTTGCTGGTTATGCCCAAACTATCTGAACTTATTTCTTTCACCATTTTTAGAATATCAACATCATTTTCATTTTTCACTCCAGCTGGTGCAGACTCATTCTTCACCTCCTTTCTTGCCTTTGCGCCCTTAGCTTTAATTCATTTCATCATTTTACTGAATGGCAACTCGCTGCCCTCTGTTTCACTGTCCACGACCCCATCATCCACAACTTCTGAATTAACGTGCAGTTGAAAAAGTGCCAGTGGAGTTAAATTAGTCAAGAGTATAAATTGGAACACCAATTTTTCATTACGTGGAAGTGCTTTCCAAATCTTACAGTTCCATTAGCTTCCAACTTGAGTAACTCAAAGTGGGCCCAAGATACTGTCATCTGCCAACCATGTATTCCCTTCATCCACCTAGAAGAAATATAAAAATATGCATTTCATGCATAGAAACCATAAACAGAGAGATGTCATGAGGCTATAATCGTATGTCGAACAGAAAAACTTCAGAAAGGATACCAAAATGCTCAATCACCCAATGAAATCACAAAATAATGGATAGTTTAAATTGGCACGTGTAACGAATAAAATCAAATAATTGTATGGCAATAACATTTTCATAGAGTAACTTGATACTTTAGCAATGAGCTTACAAAATAAATTCGAGGTGCAAACAAAATCTTTTAAAATATGGATGTCGTTGGAGAAGCAAAACCAATGATGCAGTACGCTATGTAATTTCAATGTACACAAAGTAAAATGAAGACAGTTGAGTGAACTTAAGAGAGGTATGAAGGTAGACTCCACAGGAGGAGTATATGTATTCCATCAAAAGAAGTAACATTATTCCACCACTTGCATCTGCAAAACAAAAATCAGATCTAACCACACCTAAGAGGAAGTAGACAACTCATCCTCTTGCTCACTCAAGAAAACAGAAAAATCAAGGTTCATAAACATAAAAATGGAGTTTGACAATAAATACCAGCGGCTCATTTCCTTCCCTATTCTCGTGTGGTTTGTATAGCACCGGAGGTAGGTTCACTAGCACATTTAAGTCTTGAAGATCATCTTGTCTTGGGGTGAATCTTTTAACGATTGACAGACCAAGGTCGCACAGAGCATATGAGTTCTGCAAAGAATAATGTTCAGATTATAGAATGGCAATAGAACGACACTAATGTCATTACTGTTTTAATTCTGACATTCTTTTTCCGATATTTCAATTATTTGAGGGCAGCCTTTATGGGTCCCTTTTCATCCGAGTTCCACATGGGTGGAGAAATGTCCTGTGTTGTTAACATAAAGAAATTCTTTGACAAATATAATGCTACAAGGAGAAAATATAAACCTAATAGAATTTAATAACCAACCTTTGACTCAGTTGCATCGGAAGCATCTTCTAAGCGCTTGATACATAGAAAGATTGACTTCATTAAAGAAATATTCTCTCTGTCTCTGTCAATATTGACATCAGATTTGCTGTCTTCACCTCCATACAATAGCGTAGACAGGAATAAATACAACTGCCTGAAAATAGAGACATAATATGTCAAACATGGACGTCTAAGATAACCATAATCCACAACCAAGTAGCATTTTAAAAAATCTTCTCATTAAGGTTTATATAAAAGACTGCAGTTTTCGTTCTCCAGTGTATGGGTTACAAGGGAATTTGATTTTCAACAGACAGATCCACCACTTCATGCAGAGCAGTTTAAAAAATCTTACTGACATTGCCATGCCACCCATAGACTACTGTGCTAGAATTAGTCAATACAGAAACATACACAGAAAATAAATAAACTATATTTTCAGCTTAACAGAGAAGAATTATCCATAGACTCACTCCATCTTAAGTCAAAGATAATTATGGAAATTTCAACTTTTGATGGGTTGTTATTCATAATTTTGAAATGAAATCAAGTAGTCTCAAATTCCAAACATTTCTTCTTCAGATGAGCTTGAAATGGATCTTTTTTACAGTCAAAATAATGGATCTGAATAGGAGAAGTACTACACTTAAGACACGAACTACTCACATGTATCTCTTTTTCAGGAACAACATAGAGGAAAAAGAGATATTTCAGCAGCTGCATGCAGTTTTTGAGTCCCTAGCTCTATGAAGCATGGATACGGACATGGGACAAGAACCCTACACGACAGGGACGCGCCAACAACTTTTTGAAAAAGTAGGACACGAACACATCAAGGACAAGGGAATTAAAATCCTTTAAAATTGTATTTTTAAATATTTCTATTTTTTTTATACTATTTCATTTTTCAATAAAGTTAATGCTTATTTTTTCTAGCTTTGATTGGAAATTTTGCTGGGGAAATCTTTTGAATTATAAGAGTGGCTATTTGTTGTACTAAGATGGTTTTGGGTTATACTATTTGTGTGAGTTTTGAATAATTGGTGTATTTTATTATGACATTTGAGAGAATATTTATACAACCTAGAAGGTAGAGAGAAATCTGCTCTCATAAATATTCAATATGCTAATTCTAGAAAATACAAAATTAGGATCTCCTATTTTTAGAAAAAATAAATATACATAATTTGGTATTAATACCAAATTGATTCTCTATCTACAGCTGTGGTCAATTCCCTAATTTAGAAAATAAATCCACACTCCCCCTTAAGCTGGGTTGTGAATATCAAACATCCCCAGCTTGCTCATTAATTCTTCAAACTAGTTCTTGGGAGAGCTTTGGTGAAAATGTCGGCTGTTTGAAATCTTGATGGAGTATAAATGGTTTGAACAATGGCATTTTCAATTTTCTCAGTGCTGAAGTGTCTATCTATCTCAATATGCTTAGTCCTGTCATGATGAATAGGATTTTTTGCAATACTAATAGTAGCTTGATTGTCACAAAGCATTTGTATAGACTTTTCTGTATATACTCCTAGTTCACCAAGTAAATTCCTTCACAAATGCCAAGAGCCAGAACTCTAAACTCTACTTCAGCCGAGCTTCTAGAAACAACTGACTATTTCTTACTTCTCCATGTTACTAGATTACCCCAAACATAAGAACAATATCCTAAAGTACTCTTTCTATCTATTACATCTCCTGCCCAGTCTGCATGTGTGTAGACTTTGATTTCTTTACTATTATTCTTCTTGAATAGAAGACCTTTTTCAGAGTCATCTTGAGGTATCTAAGGATTCTAATAATAGCTTCCATGTGTTCTTCAGTTGGATTGGTCATGTATTGAGACAACACTAACAGAAAACCAATATCAGGTTTGGTATGAGAGAGATAAATAAGGTGTCCAACTAGCCTTTGATATCTCTCCCTATCCATAGGTGTCTTATCCATCCCTGAGCTAATTTTCTTGTTAGAATCCATTGGAGTTGAGGCCGGTTTACACCCAAGCATACCTGTTTCCTTAAGTAAGTCTAGAACATACTTACGTTGAGAAACAAATATGTCCTGTCTTGATCGTGCGATTTCCATGCCAAGAAAATATCTGAGATACCCAAGATCTTTAATCTCAAATTCCTTTGATAAGAAACTTTCCAATCTTTCCAGTTCCTCCTTGTAATCACCTGTCATATTATATCATCAACATAAACTATTAGAATAGCTATTCTTTTATCTGATGAGAGTCTAACAAACAATGTGTGATTTGCCTGACATGGAGTATAGCCATTCTGAATGATTGACATAGTGAATCTATCAAACCATGCCCGTGGAGATTGCTTAAGGCCATACAGAGATTTCTTGAGTCTGCAAACTTTGTTCTGGTTGGATGAATTCTTGAAGTCTGGTGGAATCTCCATATAGACTTCTTCTTCAAGATCACCGCTTAGGAAGGCATTCTTAACATCTAGTTGGAGCAGTGGCTAGTCCTTATTTGCAGCAAGAGAGAATAGAACATGGATGGTGTTTAGTTTAGCAACAGGCGCAAATGTCTCTTGATAATCTATCCCGTAAGACTAAGTGAAACCCTTAGCAACCAGGCGAGCTTTAAACCTCTCAATGCTACCGTCCGCTTTATGTTTAATGGTGAATACCCACTTGCATCCCACGGGTCTCTTCCCAATTGATAATTTTGTAATTGTCCAAGTACCATTCTTTACCAAAGCATTGATCTCATCTTGTACAACCTTTTTCCAATCAAGATTAGTCAGTGCCTCTTGGATTGTACGAGGAATCTGTACATTATCAAGAACAGAAACAAATGCCTGATAGGATGGTGATAAGAGTTTATAGGACACAAAGTTGCCAATAGGATGTTTAGTACATGCACGAACTCCCTTTCTTAAAGCAATAGGCAGATCATCATTTATATGAGTAATATTATCATGACTAGAATTACTCAAACCTGAATATATTTCTGGAGGATGTGGATCCAGTTCAGATTCATAGTGGTCTTTAAGATGTGTATTGTCCTCTATTTCTTTATCAGAATTTTTCCTTCTTTGGTAGACACGAAGTTCTTTAGGTTTTTGTTGAGGATCAACAGTCACAAGTGGTCCAGAAGATTTCTCAAATTGATTTTCTATGACTTGGGAAGTAGATGGACTAGATGGGCCTTGATTTTCTATGACTTGGGAAGTAGATGAATCTATCTCATGATGAATAGAGGAAGGCTGTGGATTGACAGTTTGAACAATAGGTTGAGTATGAGTATCTGGAATAATGTCCCAAAGGTAAGATTTACTCACATTCTCCCCCTGAATCTCAGTTTTGTAGTAAGCATGATTTTCAAAAAAGGTGACATCCATAGAGTTATAAGTTTTTCGAGTGATAGGAAAATAACACTTAAAACCCTTTTGATGAGAGGAATAACCAATAAAGATGCATTTGATAGATTTAGAATCTAACTTACTACAATGTTGGGAATAGAGATGGACAAAAGCGATGCAGCCAAAGATCTTAGGGTCAACAAAACTAATGAACCTTGTATGAGGGAATAATTGTAAGATAGTTTTACAAGGAGTTTGAAATTTGAGGACTTTAGATGGCATTCTATTGATGAGATAGGCAGCAGTAAGAATAGCATCACCCCAGAAAAATTTGAGAACGTGAGTGGCAAACATGAGGGATCGAGCAACTTCGAGGAGATGTAGATTTTTGCGTTCAGCGACTCCGTTTTGTTGAGGAGTATCAACACAAGAACTTAAGTGAAAGATGCTCTGTTGGATGAGATAGGGACCAAGAATAGAATTAAAAAAGTCTTTGACATTATCGGTTTTGAGAATTTGAATCCTAGTTTGAAACTGAGTTTGGATCATGGAATGAAAGCTCTGAAAAATCTCACTTACTTCTGATTTATTTTTCATAAGAAACACCCAGGCTAATTTAGTGTGATCATCAATAAATGATATAAACCATCTTTTTCCAGTTATAGTGTTTACACATGAAAGTCCCCACACATCACTATAAATCAATGAAAATGGTTTGGATGGTTTATATGTTAATCTAGAATAACTATTGTGAGTGTATTTTGCAAATTGACAGATTTCACAACAAAAAGAGCTTGGATTTTTATTAATAAACAAGGAAGGAAACATTTTTGACAAATACAAAAAATTTGGATGACCAAGACGATAGTGCCACAACATAATATCACTATCCTTATTAGAATGGGAAATAGACTGATTATTCAAAGAAAACAAACTGAACTTTTGAGCTGTGCTAATGGATAGAGTTTCATTTTGTAGGATATAGAGACCAGAACACATCTTAGCACTGCCAATCCTCTTCCCCGAATACAAGTCCTGAAATACACAAAGATTTGAGAAAAATTTAGTCACACAATTGAGGTCACGAGTAAATTTACTAATAGAAAGTAAATTACAGTCCAGTTTAGGCACAAAGTACAGATGTGAGAGTTAGGTCCTTATTTATTGTGATTGAACCCGAACCCTCTACCTTAGAGAGTGCCATCTGCAATTTTTACTGTTTGATTCCCTGTACTCGTGTTATACTCAGAAAAGAAAAGGATGCATCTCCGATCATATGGTCTGAAGCTCTAGAGTCAAGAATCCAAGATTTAGTAGTTCTTTTATTGACAAAAAAGGCTACTGATTTATTACCTCTCATGGCCAACATCCCATTCACGAGTAGTAGTAAGTGGGTGGGGCAGGTGTGTGTGGTGACTTAGAAGTTTCTGAAGAGCCTCAAGTTGAGCTTTAGTGAAAAGAGCTGACTCAGATGTATCATTTTTCCCTTCAGCAGTAGGACTAGCAGTGGTAGCAACATTCCCACGACTCTCCTTATCGCTCCACGACTTTGGCTTCCAATTTGAGGGTTTTCTATAGATTTTCCAGCATGTCTCTTTGGAGTGTCCAAGTTTACGGCAGTGGTCACACCAAGGGCGCCCCTTGTTCTGACGATTATCCTGATTGGCGCCATGAGACTGTCCTCTAGCAGCAAGGGTAGATGACTCCTGATTTGAAGATAAAGTCGGAGAGCCCATCATAACTTTCTTTCTGCTTTCTTCAAGACGAACTTCAGAGAATGCTTCTTTGACCTTAGGAAGAGCTTGGTGCTCATGATTCGACTCCGAACTGCATCGAGATTTTTGTTGAGGCCATGGAGAAATTTAAAGGTTTTCTTTTTCTCCACAATAGTACGGTATAAAGTAGTATCATCGCTGCACTTCCAAGAATATTCTTCAAACAGATCCAGTTGCTGCCAATAGCGTGTGAGGGTGTTGAAGTATTGAGTGACACAAGTATCATCTTGGCGGAGATCATACAAAGCAGCTTCAATTGCAAACAGTTCTGATGTATTTTCAGAACTTGAATAAGAGTCTTTGACAACATCCTAAAGTTCTTTGGCAGTGGCATATAATATATCATTATTCATAGAACTTATCAGCCATGATTTAATTATATGGTTATCAGCTTTCCATGTTTTAAACTTAGGATCATCTTGTTTTGTTTTGGAGCAGAGACTTCGCCAGTGAGATATTCTTCCTTGCCTTTTCCACCAATATACATCATCACAGATTGAGACCATTAGAGATAGTTGTGTCCGTTGAATTTGTGGCTTGTAACTAGAGAGACAGTTTGAGTGCCGTGAGAGAGGAAAACAGGCGAGATGGCTGGAGCAAAAAGAGACTGATCTGACGAGGTTACTTCTGAAATAGAGCTGTCTTTCTCGGCAGTCATGACGGACAGGAATGGACAGCAGAGAAGAAGAGGAAAAAAAATTAGAAAACTTGAGAAGAAACCGATGGTGGCTCTGATACCATGTGAGTTTTGAATAATTGGTGTATTTTATTATGACATTTGAGAGAATATTTATACAACCTAGAAGGTAGAGAGAAATCTGCTCTCATAAATATATAATCTGCCAATTCTAGAAAATACAAAATTAGGATCTCCTATTTCTAGAAAAAATATATATATATAATTTGGTATTAATACCAAAATGATTCTCTATCTACAGCTGTGGTCAATTCCCTAATTTAGGAAATAAATCCACAATTTGTTACTAGAGCCAAGTAAAGAAAACATGCGTATACTAGATATAAAACAAATTTGACAATAAGTTTGCAGAATTTCACACAAATGTTTTAATACCTAGAACTTTCCTTGTCATATTCAAAAATTTACAAATTGGGGCTTATCGTGAACTTAAAGTGTCGAAGACATGTCCCTCGGATTTCAAAAGTTATTAAGAAAATATAGGACAAGCCACATGGCTCTATAAAACAAATTTGACAATAAGTTTGAAGAATTTCACACAAACGTTTTAATACCTAAAACATTCCTTGTCATATTAAAAAATTTACAAATTGGGGATTATCGTGTAAGTGTTGAAGACACGTCCCTCGGATTTCAAAAGATATTAAGAAAATATAGGACCACATGGCTCAAGGCATGTCAGGAAATGATGAATGTGGCCCTCATGTGAAATTTAAAACATATATAAAAAAGGCCATGCCATGTGGCACATCAGAGATGTGTCCTAGAGTGTCCAAGGATGGTCGGGTCCGATACATGTTGGACACCGACACTCCACCCTATATAAATCATCAAGGGAATTGAATTTCGGCTCGGAATACCTGTAAACAGCCTCATATTCTCTGATATCTTTGCATTCATCAACATTAGGACACGACGAATGATGAGCAAGAGCATGGACCACATATGTGAGAAGATACTCTGGATAGAGTGGTGGAGAATTTGCATCACTTTGTATAGAAACTTGGCATGCTCTCCCTTGCTGACACGTCTGGATTATATCATTCATATTGCGTTTGTTCTGCCAAAATATCGGGAAAGAAGATTCATGACGTGATCTCATAAATGAACTGGTTGAATTTTTCACTGTTACCCAAGACCAACAGATAAAAATAACATGTATACTCAGTGCATCATTTACCTCTTCGAAATCCAGCTGCTGAGACCCAATGTCAAGTAGGAAGATGCAAGCATACTTTGGGTCTAAAATCCGTTCCTTTACGTGTTGATGAACCTTAGCGTGTAATAGTTTCTTCACATTAAGAAATATAGCCTGGACACCCCAAGAGTTGAAGTAGCAAAAATATGCTCAGCAGACTGTTTTGTGTAACAGCCATTAGGAAATTTATTCCAAGAGTCAAATTCTTTCATTCAAATAAACTCTACCTCTGAAGTTCTCAAGGTAAGGTAAAAGACGTCAACAGGAATTTTATGCTCTCAGTGCTTCGAAAGACGAAGAACAGTTTTTTTCTGCAGCAAGCTTCAAATGAGCCTTATCCACTAAACTGTAACAAGGAAAAAGAAATTCATATATGATAAGAGCAGTACCCAGGCAAGCCAAAAGTGATTACTGTTACCTCCACGGAACTTTCAAAAACCATATAGCCTACATTATCTTGACTTGATATCTCTTGAGATCTCTCCAAAAGCAAGTATGTTCTTAAGGATTTCCATGAGGTCATCAATCCCTGAACGAAGATGTGCATCTTTGAGGGGTAAATAGCTCTTGACCAATGTTTTCAGCCCAAAAATCTGCAGAAACAATTCTATTATTTATCCAGTCCATAAAGATTTGCCATAAGCGGCTCTATCTAAAGTATTTAATGGACAATTATTCCAAGGGAAACACCTTCAATGAGCAAAGTGCGCTTCTATCATCCCAACATCCATTTGCTTCATCTCCGGATATCTGAAAGTGAAGCATGTTTTGAATGAAATTATTTTAAAACAAGAGAAAAGGATAACAGGTCACACAATTCCAGTGAATCACAAAAGGCATACATGACTGCACTCCAGTATGTTTTTCTTTATGACCGTTGAATCGAGATGCATATCCATATGCAATTGGTATTCTGAATTATGGTGCACTTATTTTTGCAAATCTTGATGCGAGATTAATTGAAAAAAAAATTCCAAAAATTGAAGAGCAAATAATAATAATTGATACAAAAATGCAAAAGGAAAAAAAATATTATGAACTGGATGGCGGGAGCAAATCACCTAAAATGGAAATCGAGTCAAAAATCATGTCAGATACTAAAATAAAATGCAAAAAAGTCAAACCCTGGGCTGAAGACCAGTCTAGCAAAAATAATATTTAGAAATTTTTTTCCTAAGGTTCTAATCAATATGGTATATACTAAGGTGAATGTGTTTCTAGAGATGTTATAACCATTTTTCTCTTTGCACTAACGCCACTAATTCACTACAATTTCCTAATTTATTCTAAATTTGGATTTCAAGATTAAATTCCATACAACCTAATAAGATGTAGCAACATTTCACCTTCAACATTCACATAAACACGTACAAATCACTAAGAAATAATCGAGTTAACAAACCCTTTGCCTCTTGTGCGGAAGCATTAGTTGCAGAGAAATTTCTTCTAATGCAGATCCATGACGTGGCCTCATGAATAGAACCGCAATAAGTTCTTGAGCTTCATCGCTATTACTAATCCCGTCTCTTTTTCCAGTTTATACCAACATAATCTTTACCCGACCTTCCCAAATGTATAGGGTGTTGGGTATTTGTTGCCAAACAACCTCAAACGGGCAATGATGATTAAGACTAATTTCATAGGCGTTGCCGAGGATTGAAATTAAAGAAAAACGACACCACTTAGCGAATCCAATTTAAAGCTCGACCCATAACTTAGCGGGCCATTTGGAGTGACTTATCTTATATAGTTGCTCAATGGCCCACTCTATTGTTAAGGCCCAAATTTGGTGTTTTAGTGTGTTTGGTCCAATTGGGCCTATGTTTGGCTGAGCTAACTTAAAACTGCTGCTGCCTTTCTCTTTTCCATATTCCACCAGCTTTGGTCGTATCCTTTGGTGAGAGAGCAGCGTCTTCTTCCTTTTGTGGTGGCTGTTTCTTTTGTTGGTTGGTTTCTATTTTTTGTGAGATTTCTTAGTTTTTGGTGAGCTACACTTTGTATTGGGTCAATAGAGGTGTTTTGGGTTGAGCTATAGCTGAGGTTTCTAGCTGTGTTTAGGTTTAAACCGAGAGCTAAACACTTGTGGTGATTTATTTTTCGACATGGGGACCAAACTGAGACATGTAATCACAACAAATATAGGCCTCAAGGAGAAAGATCCTCCTTCTGCGTCCTCATCGATTTGTTCGACTTTCACTAAACCATAATCTGTAGGAATGTCCAAACCTTGACTGGCTCGTATTTCAGTTTTCTTCATTTGTATCACTTGGCTGGTAACTTCCGCGGGTAATGTAGCTTTATCCATCTGCCAACGAACAATAGAATCCATCTGCCAACGAACAATAGAATCCATCTGTCAACAAACAATAGAAAGAAACTTTTAACCTTAAACTTAAGTTCTTGCATGACATGCACGATGACAAATCTAATACGAAATAAAAACACTTACATACGTGCACAATTTTCTTAAATAAGTGTCGGTTAGACTTGAACTAACATTCAGAAGTAACATAAAATCTTCCTTTATCTTGATGGGCATTAATATGCCAACTCATGGACCGACTTGATCAAATTCAAAAGTAGAATTAGATCAACTTAAAGACCATCGAGCATCGATTCCATTGTTATGTAAATTTAAACTCCTGTACCTTGTTCAATTCATGCAATTTGCAACATAAACCTCAATGGTTACACACCCTCAGACCGAAAAACATCAACCTTGAAGCCTTGAACATTACATCCTCGGACCTCAGTCGCAAACACAAACATCCTGACTGCACCAAATCTATCATTTATTAGTTGTATATAAATGTCAAAACGACGAGAAGGCAGACATGCACTCGAACATCTACCTCATAGGTTACATGTCCTCAAACGTTAAACTAAACATACTAACTGCAACAAGTGCACCCTTTTATCAGTAGAAACACTTCGTTAATTACACACTGCCTTTGTAATCTTGAGGTCTAATATAGACATGATATCAATAGTATGATTATTCAAGATCATAACCAGCCAAAAACTTCACTAACCTTTCCTTTCCCGGGTACAAGACCTCGAAGCATGACCCAATGAGCATTAATCCTCTCTCCTCCTCCTCCTCCTCCTCTCCCCTTGTTATGGCTCTTCAAAGAGGAAACTGTTTTCGCTTCTGATACGCCCGACTTCTTCCCTGTTTCGCCTAATGTTTTCACAAGCTCCCCCATCCCACTACCCAATACCAATGATTGCCCAATTCCCTGCAAGTCCTTCACAATCTATTTTAAGTTTAAGCTATTTGAGTTCCCAGAATACATATTCACACGTTCAATTCCACCATATTCACCACACGTAAAAAAGTTACGTGTGCATATATATGCACAACCACGTCTACTCCTGGGATTCAAAAATATTCAAAATAAGAATAATTTGATTTGAAAAATAAGTAATTTGTGTTCCCAATCAAACAAATACATGCTTTCCCTCCCAACAATAAAAACCAGCATAAAAGTATTTCAAGACATAATTCTACTAAAAGATTGAACAGTTTTAAGCTTCAAGAAAATGACTACAAGTAATATTCCCGGCACATGCACTAAAACCAAGTGCTTTGCTTGTTTGAAATTAGCAGCTAAAGCTTGGCTATCAAGTGTGTGTTTTTGAAATCATTGAAGTTCAAGCTTTTGGGAATCCAATCCCTGCAAGAATAAATTTGCGAATTCTTTTACATATAACTAAGAAAGACTGGATTTTTTCTGCAATATAAGGCAAAATAAATGTAAGAAATCTAAGGATCAAGGCTAGGAGGGTGTGTGGTGGGGGCGAACCAAAACAACAACATTTTAGAGCCGAGCTTGAGAGTGGCAACAAATGGGACGTCAGCGTTGGTGGTTGTGTTGGTGGTCAATGGAGGCATAGACATTATTTTCATTAGGTGGTGGCAGAAGAAGATAACAAAGTGGGGTTGCTGGAGGGTTATGGGGAAGAGAGATTAATGAGATTAGATCCACGTCTTTTTCTTAATAATCTTAAATTCCTGCATTTCGATCAGCTTTTTAGGTTTGAATCTTTGACAATTTGTTGAGGAGTTCTGGGGATATACAAAAATCAAAAAGGAACAGATGAATTCATTTCACACCAGTTTCTAAAAGCTGTGTTATGTGTAGCAAAAATTATCTGCACATATTTCATATTATATAATTACACACCTATATGTATGTGAAAATATTAATGTCTTTCGATTCTTTTTCTCTACACAATCAAAACAGACAAAAGATACAAACCAAAGCCTACTTACAGAAAAATTACATTGGATTTCATCCAAACTAAATATATTATAACATCTTTGCCAGCACAATTTTTTCAAGTGTTCCTTTTGAGAGGGAAGTGCACCTTGAATTCTTGCAGCCTGTAAGATTGTTCTGTAAATAAACGATATGTCGATGGCCTCTCCCATGGAAAAATCTCAATATGTCATGGTAATTTTCCATCCCTTCGGCCAAGAACTGCCAGACGAAAGTTCCAGCCCCGGACTTGTTTCTTTTTGCCGACTTGTATATGATATCAAGAATAACTTTGTAGAATCTATCTCATTGAGAAGGATCGAAATCTTGTTCTCAGTCGACAATCCAAATTCAGTGAACATTACCGGCTTTTTAAGTTCTTCCTCACCGTCTTCAATGTAAGAAAGCATCCACTTGGAAACAAATTTTAATTTGTACACAATATCTTGATTATGAGACCTACCAAAATAAATAGTCAATGTTAATTTGTATTATTGCAGAGCTTCATGTTTAGTGCACATGCAATTTACCAATTTTATCAATGTAAGAGAACATATATAAAATTCTCTGCAAGTTAGTATATAAAATATCTGCAACTATTTAACTATAATAAAGTTAACGCAATCTCAACAGAGCAAGTCAAAAGAGAGAGTGGTAGACTGAAACTAACATGCCTCATGTAGTTGCTAAAAATCTAGTTCTTTTAGATCCTCAAGTAAATCTAGCATTGAACCGATTGGAGTAGATAAAAAGGATTAATGTAGCGTACAGATGATTTTAAGCACACCCACACATGCTCTGAGCAGTTGATTTATGTTACTGTTGCCTTTTGTTTTCCATTTTCACTTCTTCTGTTCTTTTGTTTCATAAAGGTTTGTGAAATTATGCCTCTAGTCTTTGAACTATTAAAGTATTGTGATAGAAATTCTCTAACCTTTGTTAAATTGTGAAAAAGATTGAACAAAATGGGCAGCTTATGAAATAAAAGTAGATTAATGAGTAGATGAACAGCTCACCAGTGGTCAGGGTAAATATGAACTGAGGCAAAATCAACAGTCGATATCTTTGAGTTGCGAATGAAATCAGATCCAAGATCAGCTGCCCAGAACTCTGGATTGACAGTTAATCAACTTGAATTCGGGACCGCTATTTGAAATCTTAGTGAAACAAAACTTTTCGGATTTTTAGGACCGTAAAATCCTTCAAGGCGTCGAGTCAGCAGGTGCTTACTATCAATTACACAAAAGTAGACATTTCTTCTATCCAATTGCAATTGTATGAGATACAGTTCATACACGTCGAACAGTCTGACTGAAAGAATCTAGTTTGAGATGAAGTAAAACATGGTTAAAGAAGAAATGACACAGAAACCAGAAATATCTGGATCTTCAAGGGGCAAAACTTAGTATTCAGTTTTTTACTTGTTTGGGAATGAAGAAAGATATAGAAAGACTTTTTCTTCATGAAAGGATGATAGAAAGTAGTTTAAAAAGTTACACATGCAACTTCTTAAAACTGTGAGCTTGGACGAAATACATGCTGAGATTGAGGCTTGGACTGATACAACTTGATAAATGACCACGAGCATGTTTGGCTAAGCTCAAGAAGTCTGCTTATGATCGAGTAAATAAGTTTCAAAAAATAATTTTTTTTATTGATCAAAGTTGAAAAAAAGTTCTTTATTTTGACAATAAGGTAATCAAACTAATTAACTTTTCTTTACTTAAAATAAGAGAAAAGTAATTTATCTAAACATAAGTGGAAACAAAAAGTTACAGAAAAGTAACTGCTACTTTTCTCGAGCTTAGTCAAACATCTAACTACAATTTTATCAGCAAAGATTAGAAGCCACAACCACTGCAAACTGTCCATAACTACGGGAGCTGACAGCTTTCTCAACCTATTCAAGCATGCATCACTCCATTAGGTACGGACAGTCATTTTTGGGGAAGTTTTTTAAGGATTGATACGGAAATGCTAGAAACGTGTTAAGTCTCAGTCTTGTAACCATGGCACACCCCATCTTACTAATGATGATGGTCATTATAGTAAAAACAAAAAAAGATAAAGTTCAACACAGCAATCTAATGTCAATATTAGACGAATTAGCAATGTGATGAACAAAGTTTCAAGCCCAAAATTACGTCATTGGCTTTCTAAAGATTGGAAACAAATTAAGTTCAAGAAAAGCTCAAGTAATCAATTGTCTATTGAATAGCTTCCGCATTATTTTGATATATAAACTTCTGGACTGAAAAGGGGTGAGAAGTTTGCAACATACTTGGAGTGTGACACAAGAAGCATCAGTCATACAGCGTGGTTCATTGATTAACTCCCATGCAAAGATTGTTGGATCGTCCCTGTATTCGATTCTAGTGAATGTGTTCTTTTGGTGAATCGGGCTCGCCGGCGAGTTTGAAACTATTTAACTGTTCTCATAGAGAGTTTTGACTTTAAAAATATACACGTGAGGAAACAAGAGGAAAAATTATAAGCGGGAATTTAAAAAGAGGAAACACATTCCCTGTAGACTATAAGTGAGAAAAATTATTGTTGCCAATGAAAACAACCAAGTTGCAAATCAGGGCTAAGCAACTCGTACGAGAAACAAGAGTTGACTGAAGTAGCCACAGATCTACTGCAGTCCATTTTTTAACCAAATATTTCGCAGACTATAATCATGTGATCACCACAAGTATTTAAAGCATTTGCACCCAAGAAGCTGCCTTAGTACTTGAAGGGACATCGGGTTATAACTCAGTCCATCATTTAGAATAAAAAGTGATAAAAGTTACCCAAATTCACTTAAATTATAGCATCACACATTAGTAGAGTGAAGGAGCCACAGACCTATAGCAGTCCATTTATCAACAAAATATTTCTCAGTCTGCAACCAGGCAATCACCACGCCCACTTAAGTACTAAGTAGAAGATGTACAGACCTACTTTCAAAAACGGAGTAGTTATTAAACAGAGATTGATTTTGCTAGTGTAACCAAGATATCTATCTGTGAAATGTAATATTTACGTAACTCTCACCACTCTAAGTAGCATACAATTATTGACATTTCTAGAGATCAATAGGCTACCATTTGAATTACGGTTAAACAAACAACAACTCCAACAGACAACAAGTACTACATGATCAGTGATACTAAGAGTGCCGTTGAAATCACTAGGAGACAATTTACAGGAAAAAGATTGCATGTAATATATTAATGTGTTTACCAGCCTTCATTGCAAAATAATCAATGGTTTATGAACTTACAAGGATGATGATTTTATAATATAGAATATCTTTCTGCTTGTAGAAGTTTTACATGAAGAGTGTCTATCCCGGCGAGAGACATGCCAACATATTTTGATGCGCCAAAATTCAATTTTTGTGCTTTAATGACAGTACTCCTGCCTCGTTGTCGAAGCCAATCACGCATTGCCATAGTCAAAAACATGCAAATCCAACAGAACATTGTAATGTCCCTTTTCTATCTCCTCTTCCTTTACATTATGAAGAAGGAGAGTTTCAATAATGAGATCTTCCCAGCCAATATCCACTTGCATTTTTCTTTGCTTCTTCACAGATTTTATACATTTTAAGACACAAATATCATTCCTATCACCAGAATCGGCTGTAGGTGGATGCATAATCTTCTGAATTCGCAGCTTGGAAGCTTTTATCTATTTTCGCCTCCTTGCATAAGCTAAGCATCCCCTATCAAAAGATGGTGGTGTAGCATCCAATCCTACATCTTTCTCAAATACTTGCTTCAACAAAAGCTTTTTACTCAAATCTGATTTGCCCTTCCACCAGTCTTTACATGCATGAAGGTCAATACTACTCGCTCTCTTCCTTTTGTTATCCTTGCACCTTTCTGGTGTGGCCTTGAGTAGAGGAACCTCATCCAAGAACTTAGAATAAATCATGGCCAAACATTCTGGAGAAATCTGAAATTTATCTGGATATTCAATTTTCAAAGGTGACTGATGATTTGCCTCAAAATACTGCACAGAGCAATTTTCTGTTGTATAACTATCAAACCCATATTCAGTTTCTTTGCTCACACATTCACCAACAACTTCCATCAAATCAAATCCAACATGCTCAAGGCTCTTCCTCTTCTGACCGAATTGGGTCATTGATTTCATTTCCATGTACTGAATCACATATGGAGCATTCTTCACAATATTCTTTGCAGTGACATCTTCACCCCATGGCAAAGCTCGCGCAACTTTCACAAGCCTCTCCACAAGTTCGTTGTACCTACGCCTACACGTAATAACTGCCACATGCAACTCCTTCGCAACATCTTCAATCTTCACATCTAATTGATTCAATTCCCCGACAAAAACCAAGACTGCAGCTACCACCGCCATTGGCCTCCTTCCCGTGGTCAAGAACCACTTGATCAAACATTGCATCAAAAACACCCCTTGCTTCAACATCCTCTGAAACACATCCTCCGAAATATTATTAAATGTCGAATAATTCCTAATAACGTGTTCGAGTGAATTCAAAATATCAAACTCTGGCAACTTCATATCAAGAAAATCCACAACTCGGTTAATCATCCGACCCAATTCATAAACATCACACCCCACCAAATCCCCCACTTCTTCAATTGGCAACATTTTCTTATCCTTCCTCATCACAACATAAGCACAAGCACCGATGAGAACCGGGAACCATTTCCCTTGGCCATATTCACCTTTCGTAATCGTCTCAACCATAACCTTAACCTCATTGGATTTTGAACCCGAAAGTCCTAATTTAAACATAAAATCCCCAATCAATTTTTGGGCCTCGTAAATTTTACTCTCTTTATAATTGTAAGAACTGCCAGTGCCAGCAGTGCCAACGCGAACATAGGTGCCAGCCGGGCCAGTAATGCCACCAATATGGGCTTGAAAATTGTCAAAATCTTGAATTATACCACATGATGTGCAGACCATATTGCCTGTTACGTCGTCCGGGACGAGCGTTCTCTTCATGCAGCTCTTGCAGGGACGAGAAGTATCCATCTTTCAATCAAATTTACTGAAATTGTTTATGGGGTCTGAAGCACGGACACGCCTGACACGTCGCCGATTTGTGTGCTTTATTCAAGCTGGTTTCAAAAAAGGGAAGAAAAAGTAACCTTTAAAGGCTGATGAAACTGGATTTTCCGAAGATTTTGTGGTTGTGCAAATCTTCGGCGTGAAATCCAAACTTTTTCCCGGCGAGATTTTGACGGCGCGTGGTGTTGCTGAAACGGAATACGGAAAGATAAATTGAAAGGGGGAAGATAGACTTTCAGAATCTGGTAACATTTAGATTGGGTTTTGTTAAAAATGGATAAATGGGCCGGTTAAAATGTGTTGGACTGGTGGGTAAAATTGGGTTTGTATGTGGCTTTGTTAAAGGAAAATTTTCACAACTAAGCTATCTTATGATATTATTTATAAAAAAATTGTAACATATTTTTTATTTTAAAAATATTGAGTTTCATCTAATTTTGTATTAATTATTTAATTGATTAAATATTATAACAGAATCTTTAATTATCTCATTTATTATTTTAATTAAAATTTTGTATATAACTAATTAAGATATTTTCTCTCATTAATCTAATCTCTCTCCCGTTTTTCTCTCTTTCATCATTTACAATCTTAATCATTTCAACATTTCTCCAACATTACAATAAAATGCAACTCGTCTCGACCAACTGCAAAGCATCTTCTTCATGCAAAATCGTGTCCGATGATAACATCCCCCATATTTATAATCGAAATAGATTTTTGTAACATTGTTTGCAATAGATTAGTAACAGAGACAATGCAAACTGATTTTGTAACAACGTTTGCAACACATTAATAACAGAGACAACGAAACAGATTTTTGTAACATCATCTACAACAGATTATTAACAAAGACAATGCAAACTGATTTTGTAACAATGTTTGCAACAGATTAGGAACAGGGACGATACAAATTGATTTTGAAACAACTTTTGCAACAGATTAGTAAGCACCTATTCGCCGGCCCCTTCCTTCAATATGTGCATCCATGTGCGGTTCCTTTGTCCGGTGACTAAAATTTCTCCAATGAGGGGTTATGGTTACATCTAGAAGTAGAACCTTAGTGATTTAGGAGATTAAGTGATATGGGTGGCGGAGAACCCTAGAGATTTAGGAGATTGAATGATTTTGGGATTGTGTATTCACGGAGAGATGATTGGGATGAAGTGGGTTTGGGATGAAGATCTGTTCGCTATTTTTCCAATTCTGATAGTGATTTTCCGACGGGTTTGGTGTGCTAAATTGGGTTTGTGAATATGACTATTGTTTCTCTCTCTCATAGTGTACTCTCTCTCTCCCCAGAATTAATGGAGAAAATATATTGTATTTTCTTTTTGTATATATTATAATATATATAAAAAAATATTAATATATAAATAATACTCAGTATTCTTAGAATATTTACATTAAAAAAGTAAATTTAAGAATATATTATATATACATAATAATGGGTGTAATTTCCTCTTTGTTAAAAATGGTCCAGGGTTGTCAAAAATGGGTTGGACTGTTGGATTTAATGTAAAAGTACAATTTTACCTTCAATTAATTAGCTTACACAATAAGATTTCGTTCAACCATACATTTCAGCGCACGCCTAGTCCATTTAAAATAATTCATAATTTATGGGTATTAGAAATATTGTTTCTACTGAAAAATAGTGAATCGAGATGCATATCAACATGCAATTGGAAGTCTGAATTATGGTGCACTTGTTTTTGCAAATCTTGATGCGAGATTAATTGAAAAAAATTCAAAAATTGAAGGGCAAATAATAATAATTGGGGTAATTAGCACATTTCGTCCCTATTCTTTGAAGCTATTGTGCAAATCGTCCATATCGTTTGAATTTTGGTATTTGGGTCCTTAAATCCACCATTCTTTGTGCAAAAGGTCCCTACTTTCTATTTTTGTGAACTTTTGCCGTTAAATCAATGCGTACAGTCTGAAAGGCAATTTTGTCAAATTACAAAATGTAATGTTCACTTTCCTAAATATTCTCTCTCTCTCTCTCTCTCCCACAATGAAGCCCACCACCACCATGGCCTTTTTTCAGTCTATATCCGTCGCCTTGCCGATGAAGACACTCCTCATTCTCCTTCATCGGAAGTGATTGTTGCATCTGGCTTCGACCAACCAGTGCCACCACCGCGTGCACGATGGACTTACTTCCGCAAGACAGCATCCCCAACCTAATCCTCTGCCGTTGGTTCGGTAATGGGCTGCTTGTTCCTGATGTTGTCAATGGTAAATGTAATTCAACATCCCAAACCTCAACACCTTCAATTTATATGGGCCATAAAGATCTCATCCACATCCTTGATATTCAACAAATTAATGGCCAATTTAAGGCCTTGGGCCACCAGAAATGAAAACATAAAGAAGCTGAAACACACCACCTCAAAAACCAAGAGTTTCTCCACCATGTCGATGCCAGCGTCGCAGAATGATGTGTTTTCGAGGCTATGCTGGTCGGGAGTCGTCAAGGAGAGACCCACAGATTCAGATCTGTAAAACTCAATAAATAAAAAATAAATAAATAAAACCCATCAAAATCTTGAATACATGTATGCATAATAAACACATAAACATTTATATATACATAATACATGTGTGAAATGTGTGATTCCAGATATAATTCTTGCTATTTCATGGAAGGTTTATTTTCTCGACTTCCCAGTGAAGAAGGACAGTGAACAATACATTTTGTAATTTGATGAAATTGTCCTTCAAAAAATAAGAGATTACACTGGACGCGCTGATTTAACGACAAAAGTTAACAGAAATAGACAGTAGGGACCATTTGCACAAAGAATGGTAAATTTAAAGATCCAAATACCAAAATTCAAATGATATGGACAATTTACACAATAGCCTCCAAGGATAGGGATAAAATGTGCTAATTACCCTAATAATTGGTACAAAAATGCAAAAGAAAAAAAAATGAACTGGACGACAGGAGCAAATCACCTAAAATGGAAATCGAGTCAAAAATCATTTCAGACGCTAAAATAAAATGCAAAAAAATGGAACCCTATGTTGAAGAGCGGTCTAGCCTAAATAATAATTAGAAAAAAATTTCCTAAGGTTTTAATCATTATGGTATATACTAAGGTGAATGTGTTTCTAGAGTTGTTATATCTATTTTTCTCTTTTCACTAGCGCCACTAATTTACTACAATTTCCTAATTTATTTTGAATTTGGATTTCAAGATCTAATTTCCATACAGCCTAACAAGATATAGCAGCATTTCACCTTCAACATTCACATAAACACGTACAAATCACTAAGAAATAATCAAGATAACAAACCATTAGCCTCTTGTGCAGAAGCATTAGTTGCTGAGAAATTTCTTCTGATATAGATCCATGACACGACTCAAAGCCTCATGAATAGAACCGCAATAAGTACTCGAGCTTCATTGCTATTACTAATTACGTCTCTTTTTCCAGTTTATACAACACAATCTTCACCCGACCTTCCCAAATGTCTAGGGTGTTGGGTATTTGTTGCTAAACAACCTCAAACGGGCAATAATGATTAAGACTAATTTCATAGGCGTTGGCCGAGAATTGAAATTAAGAAAAAACGACACCACTTAGCGAATCTAATTTAAAGCTCGACCCAAATTATCACTATCTTGTATAGTTGCTCAATGACCTACTCTATTATTAAGGCCCAAATTTGGTGTTTTAGTATGTTTGGTCCAATTGGACTTGTGGCCCAATTGTTTTGCTGAGCTAACTTAAAACTGCTGCTGCCTTTCTCTTTTCCATATTCGACCAGCTTTGGTTGTATGGTGAGAGAGCAACGTCTTCTTCCTTTTGTGGTGGCTATTTCTATTGTTAGTTGGTTTTTATTTTTTATGAGATTTCTTAGTTCTTAGTGAGCTACACTTTGTATTGGGTCAATAGAGTTGTTTTGGGTTGAGGTATAATTGAAGTTTCTAGCGGTGTTTATATTTAAACTGAGCCCTAAACACTTGTGGTGATTTATTTTTTGACATAGGGACCGCACTGAGACTATAAAGGATTACACTGCTATGGTTTTGTTGCTTGAACTCACAAATTTTCTATTCATGTGTTCGTATCTTTTTATACAACTAGAGAGGCCTAATTTTAGGCTTTCAAATGTATTTACTCGAAAAGAAAATTTACAATCACAATTGACAACAATATTTACAAAGAATAATCAGTTGATCCTAAAATCATGGTCCAGTGGGTCTATGTGGGGCTATGCATAAACTGTGAGAGTTTATTCATTGCAAAGCTTATATCAGGGCGAGTTAAGGACAAGTATTGCAATGCTCCAATCACTCTACGATATTCGGTGGAGTCAACTGATGAAGAACCATCTGCTAGCTTTAGAGGGACCGAGGTAGACAGAGGAGTTGTGACATCCTTAGCTCCATCCATACTTGTTTTAGCTAGTATATCTCGAATATACTTATGCTGAGTTAGAAACAAGCCCTCTTTGGTAGGAATGACCTCAACACCGAGGAAGAAATGTAAGGTCCCCAAATCTTTGAGTGAGAATTTATGCCCAAGTTGATCAATAATGCTTGCAACAAATGTCGAATTGTTACTAGTGAGAATCAAATCATCAACATAAACTAAGCAATAGGCAAGTATGGAACCATCATGAAACACAAACAGAGAAAAGTCAGATTTAGCATTGATGAAACCAAATTCTAACAGTGCCTATGTGAGAGCAGAAAACCAAGCACGAGGTGCTTGTTTGAGCCCATATATTGCCTTTGTAAGATAGCAAACGTGATTTGGTTGTTCTGGACTTCTGAAACCGGGTGGTTGTTTCATATACACCTTTTCAGTGAGATGCCCATGAAGTAAGGCATTATTGACATCTAATTGCCTTAGAGACTAGCCATACATAACTGCAAGAGTTAAGATAGTGTGAATGGTGACTGGTTTTACTACAGGACTGAATGTCTCTTTATAGTCCAGGCCTGGTCTCTGATTGAACCCTTTGGCCACGAATCTGGCCTTGAATCGATCAATAGAGCCATCAGCATGCCTCTTAATCCGAAACACCCACTTACAACCAACAATATTACAATCAGTCGGAGGTGGTACTAGTTGCCATGTATTGTGACGCATTAATGCAGTCAATTCAGAGGACATGGCATCACGCCATCTAGAATCAGTGAGTGCTTCAGTAACACTTGTGGGTTCCAAGGAGGGTGGAAGAGGGTTCTTAGTGACTACAAAGGATTTTTTGGGCTTATAGATATTATTCATGGATCGGGTTGTCATTCTGTGAGGACAGACTGTATTAATTGAGGGACAACAGGTTCAGGCATTTCTAATGGAGAAATTTGGTTCGAAATCAAGGAAGAAGAAGATGAAGTATTTACTTGGAGAGGAGGCAGTGCATGGGATGACCCATTCGAGACGACGGTGAGATGACAGCACCCACTTCTGGAGATTCAGTATTTCCAAGTGGAGCCAGGAGAACTTGCGGCAATGAGATCGGAACAGAGGAGTCTTGGGTGGCTGGGGGATTTGAGATGGGCACGGGGCTGTTTGGGTTTAATTTTTGAAAGGAAAAATACCCTTCATAGAAGATGACATGCCGAGAGTAAAAAATCCTGCGGGTATTGTGCTCAAGGCAGAGATATGCGTTTTGGGAGAGAGAGTAACCCACAAATGTGCATGGTTGGGCCTTGGGCTCAAGTTTGTGTTTGTTATAGGGCTTAGTTAATGGATAACATAGGCAACCAAATTATTTGAACTTAAGATAATTGGGGATTTGTTTGAACAATTTTTCAAATGGTGATTGATTGTTCAAAGTCGAGGTGGGCATTCTATTTATGAGATAGGCAGCGGTTTGAAACGCATATGGCCAATATGAGAGAGGCATGTGAGCATCTGTGAGTAAGGTAAGGTGAGGCCAATCTCAACAAGATGGCGATGTCGTCGTTCAGATATACCATTTTGTTGTGGAGTTTTGGGAGCGGTAGTGTAATGACTAATCCCATGGACGGAAAAATAAGATTTGAGGGCAATATATTCCCCACCATTATCGGAATAAAGGCTCTTTATTCTTGTGTTAAACTTATTTTCCATAAGATTTCGGAATTGCGGAAAAATTGTTTCAACATTTGAGTTATGAGTCATAGGATAGAGCCAAATGTATTTGGTATAGTGGTCAGCAAAAATAACATAATATTTGGAGCCATCAATGTCAATTTCATGAGAGGGCCCCCAAACATCCGTGTAAAGCAATTCTATGGGAGTGGTGCTAGTGAGACCATGAGTATTAAATGGTTGGCGATGAGCTTTATTTTGAGAACATGAATTACAAAGAGATAAATTGCCATTCTTATTGGTGGGTAAAGAAAAAGCATGAATTAAATGATGGACCAATTTTGACGATGGATGACCAAGTCTTTTGTGCCATCCATCAGTGGTAGCACGTTCATGAACATAAGCAGCAGCATGTTTGGAGTCTGGTGTTAGATGCTTCGGAAATGGGTACACTTCATCTTCACATTTGCCTTTGAGTAGTGTCGACCCCGTGATCCGATCCTTCACCAAAAAATAAGTGGGGTGAAATTCAAGATAAACATTATTATGCTTGGTAAAGTGGTGAACATAAATAAGATTTTTTTGAATGGTTGGAACACACAGGGTATCACGTAAATGAAAGACACGATTAGACGAAGTAAGAGATAGGGAACCAATATGAGATACGGGCAAACCTGATCCATCACCAATTACCACTTCATCAATACCTTCATATTCAGAATTAATGGACAGATTAGAAACCTCGGTGGTCATGTTGTGAGATGCCGCTGAGTCAACTAGCCACTTTTGATTTTTTCCTTGAGAGGATGCTGCACAATTGGCGGTGAAGTCAGCTGAGGACATTTTTGGACAATTTTTGGCCGTATGGCCCATTTGATCACACCATTCACACTTGGGCCTATATTTCCTCTGGCCCGAATATGAGGGCCCATTTTTGTGATGCCCATTGTTGCTGCGAGGCCTGTTGGAGAAAGACTTAGAACTCGGTTTATACTGTCCAGGGGCACCTCCTTGCCGATGAGAGTAATTGGCAATGGGAACAAATGTTGCTGCTGATTGATTCTCCAGCCGGCGAAGGTAATTCTCATGACCTACAAGAAGATGATGGATTTCCTCAAATTTTAGAGAGGTCTCACGAGCACGAATGGGTGCCGCAACTTCTTTAAATTCAGGACCCAATCCATTTAGAATGTAGAGGGTTAAATCATCATCCGAAACTGGATGATCAATGATGGCTAGTTGGTCGGCAATCACTTTGATTGCTCGAAGAAACTCAGTGACGGTGCGATTTCCTCGGGTGCTCAAGGTCAAGTCTTCATTGAGTTGCATCGCGCACGTCCGTGATTTTCCTGCATATAAACGAGTAAGTACTGTCCAAGCCTCATGGGATGTTTTGTAGGCAGCAAGGAGTAGGGTAATAGTGGTTGAGGTGGAGGCAAGAATGGCGTGGAGGATGAGTTTATCTTGACGAACCCAGTGGGAGTTCGCGGATTTGGAGGCAGCGGAGTGCGTTGCATCAATGGCAGGGCATTTTTTGACACGAGTGACAAAGTTAATGAGGTCATAACCAATGAGCAGTGCTTCAAATTGAGCCCTCCACTGAGGAAAGGTAGAAGGGGTGAGTTTCTCATTGATGGTGGTTGCAGCATTGATGGTGATGATGGGTGAATTAGTGGTGGAGGTAGGGATGGCAGCCATGTCGCAGGAAGCAAGAAAGGAAAACAACTCGTTAGAGGTTTGGCGCTCTCTGATACCATATAAAGGATTACACTGCTATGGTTTTGTTGCTTGAACTCACAAATTTTCTATTCATGTATCCTTTTATACAACTAGAGGGGCCTAATTTTAGGCTTTCAAATGTATGTAACTGAAAAGGAAATTTACAATCACAATTGACAACAATATTTACATCAATAACAGCTGATCCTAAAATCATGGTAGGCATAAAATCTGGTAATGTTAATGGTGACAGCTAGGCTTGAGTTGGCACTTGTTTGACTTCAGTTTCCTTGATAGAGACTTGTAATCACAACAAATATATGCCTTAAACGAGAAAGACCCTACTTCTGCATCATCGTCGATATGTTTGACTTTCACTAAATCATAAATATGTAGGAATGTCCAAACCTTGATGGGCTCGTATTTCAGTTTTCTTCATTTGTTTCACTTGGCAGATAACTTCCGCGAGTAATGTAACTTTATCCATCTGTCAACAAACAATAGAAAGAAACTTTTAACCTTAAACTTAATTTCTTGCATGACATGCACGATGACAAATCTAATACGAAATAAAAACACTTACATCGTAAAGCTTACACCTGTACAATTTTCTTAAATAAGTGTCAGTTAGACTTGAACTAACATTCAGAAGTAACATAAAATCTTCTTTTATCTTGATGGGCATTAATATGCCAACTCATGGACCGACTTGACCAAATTCAAAAGTAGAATTAGATCAACTGAAAGACCATCGAGCAACGATTCCATTGTTATGTAAACTTAAACTCTTGTACCTTGTTCAATCCATGCAATTTGCAACATAAACCTCAATGGTTACACACCCTCAGACCGAAAAACATCAACCTTGAAGCCTTGAACATTACATCCTCAGACCTCGGCCGCAAACACAAACATCCTGACTGCACCAAATCTATCATTTATTAGTTGTATATAAATGTCAAAACGACGAGAAGGCAGACATGCACTCGAACATCTACCTCATAAGTTACACGTCCTCAAACGTTAAACTAAACATACTAACTGCAACAAGTGCACCCTTTATCAGTAGAAACACTTCGTTAATTACACACTGCCTTTGTAATCTTGAGGTCTAATATATACATGATATCAATAGTATGATTATTCAAGATCATAACCAACCAAAAACTTCACTAACATTTTCTTTCCCGAGTACAAGACCTTGAAGCGTGACCATATGAGCATTAATCCACTCTCCTTCTCCTCCTCCTCCTTTCCCACTCGCTATGGCTCTTCAAAGAGGAAACTGTTTTCGCCTCTGAGACGCCTGACTTCTTCACTGTTTTGCCTAATGTTTTCACTAGCTCTCCCATCTCACTATCCAATACCAATGATTACCCAATTCCCCGCAAGTCCTTCACAGTCTATTTTAAGTTTAAGCTATTTGAGTTCCCATAATACATACTCACACGTTCAATTCCACCATATTCACCACATATAAAAGTTATGTGTGCATATATATGCGCAACCACGTCTACTCCTGGGATTCAAAGATTGACAAAATCAGAATAATTTGATTTGAAAAATAAGTAATTTGTGTTCCCAATCAAACAAATATATGCTTTCCCTCCCAACAATAAAAACCAGCATACATGTATTTCAAGACACAATTCTACTAAAAAATTGAACAGTTTTAAGCGTCAAGAAAATGACTACAAGTAATATTCCAGGCATATGTACTAAAACCAAGTGCTTAGCTTGTTTGAAATTAGCATCTAAAGATTGGCTATCAAGTGTGTGTCTTTGAAATCAAAATTGAAGTTCAAGCTTTTGGGAATCCAATCCCTGCAAGAATAAATTGCAGATTCTTTCACATATAACTAAGAAAGACTAGATTTTTTTGAGCAATATAAGGCAAAATAAATGTAAGAAATCTAAGGATCAAGGCTAGGAGGGCGTGTGGTGGGGACGAACCAAAACAACAACATTTTAGGGCCGAGCTTGAGAGTGGCAACAAATGGGACGGTGGCGTTGGTGGTTGTGTTGGTGATCAATGGAGGCATAGACATTATTTTCATTAGGTGGTGGCAGAAGAAGATAACAAAGTGAGGTTGTTGGAGGGTTATGGGGAAGAGAGATTAGTGAGATTATATCCACGTCTTTTTCTTAATAATCTTAAATTCCTGCATTTCGATCAGCTTTTTAGGTTTGAATCTTTGACAATTTGTTGGGGAGTTCTGGGGATATACAAAAATAAAAAAGGAACAGTTGATTTCATTTCACACCAATTTCTAAAAGCTGTGTTATGTGTAGCAAAAATTATCTGCACATATTTCATATTATATAATTACACACCTATATGTATGTGAAAATATTAATGTCTTTCAATTCTTCTTCTCTACACAATCAAAACAGACAAAAGATACCAACCAAAGCTCACTTACAGAAAAATTACATTGGATTTTCATCCAAAATAAATATATTTTAACGTCTTTGCCAGCACAATTTTTTCAAGTGTTCCTTTTGAGAGGGAAGTGCACCTTGAATTCTTGCCAGCCTGCAAGATTGTTCTGTAAATAAACGATATGTCGATGGCCTCTCCCATGGAAAAATCTCGATATGTCATGGTACTTTTCCATCCGTTCGGCCAAGAACTGCCAAACGAAAGTTCCAGCCCCAGACTTGTTTCTTTTTGCAGACTTGTATATGATATCAAGAATAACTTTGTAGAATCTATCTCATTGAGAAGGATCAAAATCTTGTTCTCAGTCGACAATCCAAATTCAGTGAACATTACCGGCTTTTTAAGTTCTTCCTCACCGTCTTCAATGTAAGAAAGCATCCACTTGGAAACAAATTTTAGTTTGTACACAATATCTTGATTATGAGACATACCAAAATAAATAGTCAATGTTAATTTGTATTATTGCAGAGCAACGCGAGCTTCTTGTTTAGTACACATGCAATTTACCAATTTTATCAACGTAAGAGAGCACATATAAAATTCTCTGCCAGTTAGTATATAAAATATCTGCAACTATTTAACTATAATAAAGTTGCTTTTAGAAGTAACGCAATCTCAATAGAGCAAGTCAAAAGAGAAAGTGGTAGACTGAAAGTCTGAAACTAACATGCCTCGTGTAGTTAATAAAAATCTAGTTGTTTCAGATCCTCAAGTAAATCTAGCAATGAACCGATTTGAGTAGATAAAAAGGATTTATGTAGCGTACAGATGATTTTGAGCACACCCACACATGCTCTGAAGAGTTGATTTTTGTTATTCTTGCCTTTTGTTTTCCATTTTCAATTCTTCTGTTCTTTTGTTTCATAAGGTTTGTGAAATTATGCCTCTAGTCTTTGAACTATTAAAGTATTGTGATAGAAATTCTCTAACCTTTGTTAAATTGTGAAAAAGATTGAACAAAATGGGCTGCTTATAAAATAAAAGTAGATTAATGAGTAGATGAACAACTCACCAGTGGTCAGGATAAATATGAACTGAGGCAAAATCAACAGTCGATATCTTTGAGTTGCGAATGAAATCAGATCCAAGATCAGCTGCCCAGAACTCTGGATTGACAGTTAAACTTTCGGATTTTTAGGACCGTAAAAATCTTTCAAGGCCGACAGTCAGCAGGTGCTTACTATCAATTGATTTCACAAAAGTAAACATTTCTTCTATCCAATTGCAATTGTATGAGATACAGTTCATATACGTCGAACAATCAGTCTGAAATAATCTACTTTGAGATGAAGTAAAACATGGTTAAAAAAGAAATGACAGAGAAACCAGAAATATCTGGATCTTCAAGGGGCAAAACTTAGCATTCAGTTTTTTACTTGTCTGAGAATTCAGAAAGATATAGAAAGAATTTTCCTTTATGAAAGGATGATAGAAAGTAGTTTAAAAAGTTACACATGCAACTTCTTAAAACTCGAGCTTGGACGAATTACATGCTGATATTCATGTAAGCATCCTATATGCTTAAAAAGTAATAAATACGATCAAATGCGGAATTTGAATGATCGAAATACCTTCGGCCATTGACGATATAATAGCTTTTCTTAGCCGCTGCGTTTCTGCATTTGGGAGCTTCTAATGCTTTGTTCCAGCCTCTGAATGATGGTGCAAAATGAAGGAGCAAACGGAATGGCAATAGGGACCCCAAAGATTCTTTCTTTTATAGATTCGGTCCATCACCGAGTATTTCTCAAGATTGATTCCATATTGGTAAGAATCAGGACTAATTTCAGCAACTTCCAAATGGCCAAACTTTAATTTTGGAAATTCAAAATCAATGCAAATCACTGATTAAGATAGAATGATTTGGGCCATATACGCTTTCCTTGATTAATGGGTTTTTCCTTAATATGAAAAAGGAAATTTCTACATTCTCCCACTTGGCCCAATATATATTCCATTATTTGCCATAGTAAGAACAAATACATGAATCGTGGCGATAGGTCCTCTTAGAACGAGTATTATCTTCCATGTATCACAATATATTTTGTATCTTAACTTTAGTCCATAAATATTAATGAACAAACCTCATATTTATTCTAGGTCCAAACTTAATTGATATTTCTCCAACAATAATAAATAAATACGCATAAAACAAATATGAGAAATTATCATAACTGAAATAGAGTTTCATTAAAAAATAGCATCGTCACATACGATGAAATCAAACTAAAAGACCAAGTCTCATACGGTCTACAAGATCTTTGAACTTGTATGGTGGCATGCCTTTTGTCAAGGGATTAGCAATCATCAATTCAGTATTTATGTGCTCAATGACCACTATTTCGTTTTTAACACGTTCTCTTATGGCCAAATACTTAATGTCGATATGCTTGCTTTGACTACCACTTTTGTTGTTTTTAACCATAAAAACTGCAGCTGAATTGTCACAATATAATCGTAATGGCCTAGAAATAGAATCTACAATTCTAAGCCCAGAAATGAAACTCTTCTTCCATACACCATGCGATGTAACCTCAAAATATGAAACGAACTCAGCCTTTATAGTGGAAGTAGCAGTCAAAGTTTGCTTTGCTCTCCTCCATGATACAGCTCCACCGGCAAACATGAAAATGTATCCAGATGTTGGTTTTCATGAATCAACACAGCCAGCAAAGTCTGAATCAGAGTAGCCAATTACCACCAAATTATCAGTTCGTCTATACATAAGCATGTAATACTTCATTCTTTGAAGGTATCTCAAAACTTTTTTTGTAGCCCTCCAATGGTCCATACCTGGATTACTCTGATATCTCTCCAACATTCCAACAACAAATGCAATGTCAGGCCTTGTGCAGACCTGAGCATACATTAGGCTTCCAACAACTGAAGTATATGGGATGTTTCTCATTTGTTCCTTTTCAAGGTCATTTCTTGAGCATTGATTCAAATGAAACTTATCACCATTCACTATGAGAGCTATACTTGGTAAACAATTTTTCATTCTAAATCTCTCTAAAATTTATTGATATAGGTTTCTTGTGATAAACCCAAAATGCCCTTATATCTGTCTCTAAAGATTTTTATGCCAATGACATGAGATGCATCACCCATATCCTTCATGTCAAAATTTTTAGAGAGATATTGTTTCACCTCATGTAGCATACCCTTATCATTGGTTGCAAGTAAAATATCATCCACATATAGAATAAGAAAACAAATTTTACTCCCACTAACCTTCTGGTATATACATTGATCCATAATGTTCTCTGCGAAACCAAATGAGGAAATAACATCATGAAATTTTAAATACCATTGACGGGAGGCTTGTTTCAATCCATTAATGGATTTCTTAAGCTTGCACACCAAATGCTCACCATTACTAGAGGAGAATTCTTCCGGTTATTTCGTGTACACCTCTTCCTCTAGTTCTCCATTGAGAAAAGCAGTTTTCACATCCATCTGTTGCAACTCAAAATCAAAATGTGAAACTATTGCTAAAATAATGAGAAGTGAATCTTTCTTCGATACAAGAGAAAAGGTCTCCTTGTAGTCGATTCTTTCATTTTGAGTAAATCATTTGGCTACGAGTCTTGCTTTATATCTTTCAATGTTGTCTAATGAGTCATTCTTCGTCTTAAATACCCATTTACACCCTATGGCTTTTGTTCCATTAGGCAACTCGACAAGATCCTAGACTCCATTAGATGCCATATAATTCATCTCATCTTTCATAGCATTATACCATAAATCAAATTCCTTACAACTCATGGCATGTGAAAATGTTTCGGGATCAATTTTCAGCTCCAATGTTATAGTCCAATTCTTGTAGATACACGACATAGTCATCTGAAATTGCTGATCTTCTTTCTCTTGTAGATCTTTTTAATATTGGTTCAACATTTTCCTGAAGGTTATGTTGTCCAACTGGTTGTTCAACCATTTCTGGCACTTTCTGAACAACTTGATCTACAGAATCAGTATTAGTAGGTTGTGGAACTTTATTGATTTGTTGTACAACACCCGTTTGGACCTGAGGAGTGTTGTGAACAATAACCATTCTTTCACTTGATGTGGAAGGTTGACCTCTTTCAAAGACTATGTTCTGAAATTGATCACTCCCACTGGTTAAGTCATTATCAAGAAACTTTGCATTTCTTGATTCCACAATCCTAGTGCTATGAGATGGATAATAAAATCTGTAACCCTTAGACCTTTCGGCATATCCAATGAAAATACACACTAATAGTCCTTGGTTTTAGTTTCTTCTCTTGTGGATTATACACTCTTACTTCAGACGGGCATCCCCAAATGCGCATATGTCTCAAACTCGGCTTCCAACATTTCCATAGTTCAAATGGTGTCCTTGGGACAGCCTTGGTTGAAACCCGGTTCAATATATACACAGCCGTTTTAAGAGCTTCAGTCCACAAGGATTTAGGAAGTTTGGAGCTGCTAAGCATACTCTGCACCATATCCAATAATATTCGGTTTCTTCTTTCTGACACACCATTCTGGTCCGGAGAACCAGGCATAGTGTAATGGGCAACTATCCCATGCTATTCAAGAAACTTCGTAAATGGACTAGGTGCTTGTCCATCCTCAGTGTATCTACCATAATATTCTCCACTTCAATCTGTTCTCACGATCTTTATTTGCTTATCACATTGTTTCTCTACTTCTGCCTTAAAAACCTTAAAGGCATCTAGTGCTTTGCTTTTGTTATGAAGCAAGTAGAGATACATGTATCGTGAATAATCATCTATAAAAGAGATGAAGTATTTTGGACCATATGTGTCCATGTCTGGACAACAAATATATGAATGTATGATTTCTAAGATATATGTACTCCTCTTGGCACCTTTCTTCGACTTGTTAGTCTGCTTTTCCTTAATGCAGTCAACACAAGTTTCAAAATTAGCAAAATCCAAAGTACTAAGTATTCTGTCATTTACTAATCATTTAATTCTATCTATGGAGATATGTCCCAATCTCCGGTGCCACAATGTAGATGAATCTTCATTCATAATACAACGTTTATTACCAGTGTGAACATGCATAACTTTATTAGCAACACCATGTTGTAAATTAATAGAGAAAAGACCATCACACAAAATACCATTCCCAACAAGCTCAGATTTATAAAACAAACTAAAAGATGTATCTGAAAAATTAAAGGAATATCTCAAAGGTACAAGTCTTGAAACTGAAACCAAATTTCTAGAAAAACTTTGAATATAAAAGGTCTTTTCCAAATTTAAAACATGGTCATTATTTAAAACTAAACTACATGTTCCAATAGCCTCCACATGTGAACCCATCTTATTTCCTGATAAGATGCTTTGCTCACTTCTCACTAGCTTCCTTAGGTTTCGCATACTCTGCAAGGTATTCGAAATATGGATTGTAGCACTAGAATCAATCCACCATGTATTAAGATTAACATCAACCATATTAGATTCATAACAAACAAAAGAGATTGATTTACCTTTCTTCTCAAACCAATTCTGAAATTTGGTACAATCCTTCTTCATGTGTCCCTTCTTTTTACAAAAGAAACACTTATTTTCCTTTTTGATTCCACCTTGGGATGGTATTTTACCTTTTCCCTTTTGTTTTGTTTGGTTTGGTTTGGTTTGGTTTTGATTCTTTCCTTGGTACTGGTCCTTTTCATGTGTTACCAATAATGTACTCTCACTCATTTCCATAACTAGCCTTCTTTCTTCTTGAACACACATGGTTATAAGTTCATTTATTGACCATTTGTCCTTATGTGTGTTATAAGAGATTTTGAAATGTCCATATTGTTGTGGAAGAGTGTTCAATATATAGTGCACAAGGAAGGAATCAGACATATCAACCTCAAGAGTTTTAAACTGAGCTGCAACGTCCCTCATTTGCATGATGTGCTCACGCACACCTCTCACACTGGTGAGCTTTAAGGATGAAAACTTCATTATTAGGGTACTAGCAAGTCATTTATCTGAAGTCACAAACTGTTCATCAATACCCTTTAGTAATGCTTTGACATCGTCAGGCTTATTGACAGAACCCCGAATACTAGCAGAGATTTTGAACTTTATGAACATCACACTAAGGCGATTAGATCGCTCCTATTGTCATAAAGAGCCTTTTCTTTTGGAGTGCTGGTCATAGTAATGGTCGGTTTGTCTTTTTTGATAGCATAATCAATGTCCATACATCCTAAATGAAGGAGAATTCTCTCCTTCCATACCTTGTAGTTGTCCCCTTTCAGTTCGGGAATTTCACGCTTAATATTAGAAAAATTCGCAGGCTGCATGACTGCATAAAATCAAACATACATGCATATATTACATTAATTTGAGACTAATAAATCCAAATCGTATTTTACCAATGTAAATCACGTTCCAAAAATTAAAAATCTAGTAACATAAAACTTGCATGTGGGCCAAAATCCTAATTCAATTAGATTCAAATATCTTTATGATAAAACTATCAAGTCATGTCTATTTTCTTAATTCCTGGTGGTAAATTAAGAAATATAATTTGATATTATATCATGTACAATTAATTACAATAAATATCTATTTTCTAATATGTGATCTTAAAATACTTAATATATAATTTTGCATAATTAAAGATGTTGTGACTAATCTCTAATTATTTAAAATTATATGGATCACTAGACATTTAAAAAATTTCCAAAATTGTTCATATTCAAAATTGCACGTAATAATAAGCAATATGAACAAATATAAATAAAATTCATAATTGTGAACTCCAAATATTTTATTCAAATTATATGCATGAAAAGTGAGTTACACATTAGTGTCATTAATATTAATATTTTATTCAAATATTAATTATCGCTTAATTAATATAAGTAAGAATTGCCCAAACAATTAAATTATTTGGGCTAACAGTAAAAAAGGATTATTTGGCTTGGAGGAACTTAATTCTGGCTTGCTAACTCCAAAATGGGCCACATTACATCAAATAAAGAATAGTCCAATTGGTGCCCCCAGGGCACAGCCAAGTTGACAAAGGATGGGCATTGCGGGGCTCGCAACCTCAGGGTGGAGAGTTCGATTCCTGGATGGAGCAGCTGAGTGATGTAATACTCAATTATGGGTGGAGCAGCTTGGTGATGTAATATCTATGGAGGAAAGCTCCCCTGGGGCCAGGAGTATAAAGGGTGCACGAACCCTAGTCAACTTGGGCATATACCGTGATTTACTTCCACCCATCATTGAGGGGCCGGGGATGGGTGGTCCAGGACATAGTCTGGTGTAACTGGGATACCTGGATATAAAAAAAAAAAAAAAGAATAGTCCAATTGGAGCACAAATCTGGCCTCCGATTCCAATGTGGGCCTCATTACATCAAATAAAGAAGAGTCCAATTGTTCAGATCATCTTCTTCATCGAAAATTGACGTTTACTTGTCTCCGCCACAAAAATTCAGTGATTAAAATCACATTTTGTTGAAAAAAAGATTTCTTAATGATTTTTAACATCATTTTATCCGAAAATCCATAAGTAATATTGATAAATTCAAGACATCTTAGGGTATTTTTCGTAAAGATTTTCAGATAAAAAAAAATTTCAAGGCAGAGGCAAAACAGGCTCTGAAACCAACTGTAAGCATCCTATATGCTTAAAAAGTAATAAATAAGATCAAATGCGGAATTTGGATGTCGAAATACCTCCGGCCATTGACGATGTAATAGCTTTTCTTAGCCGCTGCGTTTCTGCCTTTGAGAGCTTCTAATGCCTTGTTCCAACTTCTGAATGATGGTGCAAAATGAAGGAGCAGACGGAATGGCTATAGAACTCCAAAGATTCTTTCTTTTATAGACTCGGTCCATCACCGAGTATTTCTCAAGATTGATTCCATAAGAATAGAGACTAATTTCAGCAACTTCCAAATGGCCAAACTTTAATTTTGAAAATTTAAAATCAATGCAAATCACTGACTAAGATGGAATGATTTAGGTTATATACGGTTTCCTTGATTAATGGGTTTTTCCTTAATATGAAAAAGAAAATTTCTACAATTCAAGCTTGGAGTGATAACAACTTGATAAATGACCACGAGCATGTTTGGCTAAGCTCAAGAAGTCTGCTTACGATCGAGTAAATAAGTTTTAAAAAATAACTTTTTTTATTGATCAAAGTTAAAAATAAATTTTTTATCTTGACAATAAGGTAATTCAAACTAATTAACTTTTCTTTACTTAAAATAAGAGAAAAGTAATTTATCTAAACATAAGTGGAAACAAAAAATTACAAAAAAGTAACTGCTACTTTTCTCGTTTCTCGAACTTAGTCAAACATGCTCTAACTATAATTTATCAGGCAAAGATTAGAAGCCACAACAACTGCAAACCGTCCATAACTACGGACAGTCATTTTTCAACCTATTCAAGCATGCATCACTCCATTAAATACGGACAGTCATTTTTGGAGAAGTTTTTTAAGGATTGATACGGAAATGCTAAAACGTGTGAAGTCTCAGACTTGTAAGCATGGCACACCCCATCTTACTAATGATGATGGTCTTTATGGTAAAAACTGAAAAGATAAAGTTCAACACAGCAATCTAATGTCAATATTAGACGAACTAGCAATGTGACGAACAAAGTTTCAAGCCCAAAATTACATGTAATTGGCTTTCTAAAGATTGGAAACAAATTAAGTTCAAGAAAAGCTCAAGTAATCAATTGTCTATTAAATAGTTTCCGCATTATTTTGATATATAAACTTCTGGACTGAAAAGGGGTGAGAAGTTTGCAACATACTTGGAGTGTGTCACCAAGTGTAAAAATTAATATTCAAGATCCAATTAGTTGGGTAAGACGATTTAATTATTTATTGGACTAAATTAATTAATTAAGCTCGTTTGTTGATGGCTTCTAATTGGACTAGACTAGGGACTAGAGTTAGCCACCAATTGAGAAGATGAAACATCCCTCATTAACTCCTAATAATGAGAAAGATGAAGGGACACACGTCATCAATAACTACAGGTCATCCCTATAAATAGAAGTCAACCTTCCAGGTAAAAATAGAACACACAACTCTTATACACTACATATTGCTATTCAACACATATGTTTTAATCATCTACTGATTATCACACTGGAGTGGACACAAGGGAAAAAAGCCCTACCACCTTTTGCAGGTCTCCACCACTGTCACCGCCGTGTTCGGAGGAGGAGAAAAATATTTATCATCATTTGACGCTGTTTGTGGAAAACTGCACAAAAAGTCATGGCTCGAACTAGAAGAGCGAAGAATGTAACCACCCTCCAACCCTCATCGGAGATGCTGACACAGAGTCCAACGCCACCACTCAACCAGTGGCACTGCAAGGGCATGTGGCAGTTTTGGCAGCTCAGCTCCAAAATTAAAACATTGTGGTGTCTCAACCGCCTCAAGATCCTAGTATTCCACCGGCAGGATCATTACCGCTAGGGGCTCCACCCCAGGCTCCTAGTCTTCTACTGGTAGGACCATCACTACCAGGGGCTCCTCCCCAAGCTCTTAATTTTCTAGCAATGGAAACACTGCCAATGGCAGCTCCACCGCTGGTCTCAAGTTCTTTGGATCCACTTTTCGCACCCCATCTCTATTCATGGACATCTGGTCCAAATTCACATTGGAAGCAATTGTCATGGGTGCTTACGCCTACGTCGATTGAGCACCAGTGTTAAGCCTGGAGCAACGAATAGAAGATATGATGAGTCACAAAATAGCTGAGACTATGTTTAAGAAAAGTAGTAGGCAACAGTCTACGGTGTTGGGAGAAGATCATTTTTCCTTAGAGGTGATGGCAGTCCCCTTGTCATGAGACTTCAAACAGCCAAATATAGAGAAGTACGACAGATCCTCTGATCTTATCGATCACCTCAAAGCTTTTGTCGACTTGATGATGTTGCAAGCCACCCCTGATGCGATTATGTGCAGGACTTTTCCACCAACACTTAGGAAGGAAGCTAGGGACTGGGTAGCCACCATTTCTCCAAAACAAGAGTTTTGCTACATACTTTGCCAGCACCAAACGTGATAAGAAAACTACCATCGGCTTGATACAATTGACCCAAGACTAGGCATGGCAATGGGTCGAGCCGAGCCGAGCCGGCTCGGCCCATAAATTACGAGCTCGGCTCATCTGGAGACAATTCGAGCCTGGGCTCGGCTCGTCTCCAAAAGAGGGGCTCGATTTGGCCCACTGGCTCGTGGGCCGAACGAGCCGAGCCGGCCCGGCCCGGCCCGGCCCTCTTTTTTTTTGTTTGGTTTAAAATTTGAAAATAAATCATTCTCTTTATTTTGTTAAAGAAGAAAAAATGTAAATATTTAAAATGAATCCTTTATCTTTATCTTTATCTTTATGTTAAAGATTAAATATTTATCTTTATGTTAAAGATTAAATATTTATCTTTATGTTAAAATATTTATTGAATCATCTTGATTATGTTTTTTAAAATCTTCATATTTGACTCTTATGTTTTTGTTTTTTTTTTGTTTTGAATTTGAAAATAAAAAAGAAAGTAGAAATAAAAAATTATTTATGTTAAAAATTAAAGATTTAAAATCCACCTCTATTTTTTTTTTGTGTTTTACATTTTTTAAAATTTTTTTTTAAAAAAAATACCATATCGAAAATCATTTACGTTAAAAATGTAAGATTTAAAATCCTCCTCCTTTTTCCGAGTTTGGGACCGGCTACTTTAAAAGTAGGCAGAGTTAAAATTGTACACGAACAAGATGTTATGTGTACAATTTTTTATTAAAATAAAGAAAATTCTTCAAATACAGAAATATTAATGCAAAATAATACTTACTACGAATATGATTAATCCATATTCAAATCTTCAAGTTCTTCGGACATTATTCTGTCCACTTTATCTTGAATTCGAAGTTCGGCATCATTCCAATCTTTTAGACACAGTAAACTTTCTAAAATATCGATTTTAAGTCTTGACCTGATATCAGATAAAATCCTGCCACTTATATTAAATGTAGCCTCCGATGCTACAGTTGACACCGGAGGTGTTAGTAGATCATGTGCCATTTTGGAAAGAAATGGGTAACTACGTTGATGTTGTCTCCACCATTTAAGTATATCAAAGTTTTTTTCTCTCCTCTTCATCTAACATACTAAGCACATCATGCGCAAAATACCTACCTAACTCTACAGGTGTATCATTAGAATAGAGAAGGGAAGAACTAGAAGAAAAACCAACTAATTGTTGACCTTGAGTGGTCCTATGTGTACTGACGTAACTCCATAAGTCAATGTTATCAGTTGATGACGAAGTATATGTTGGATTAGGAGGTCGTACAACGTTTGTACCGGCCTTTTCAGCATAGACCTCATACATAGAACATAAAGTTTGTTCTAAATTAGCACATGTGACTGGATTTCCAAAAGTTAATTTATCTGAAATTGCTATTATTGTTACTTTTGTACCCTCTAAGTTAAGTCGAGGATCCACGATACATGCTAATGGAAATAACATAAGTAATTGTTTCCAATATTTTCTAAATTTGGCTTCCATAACATGTATAATACTAGTAAAAAGAGCAAAATTCTTATACCTATAAAAATTGTTAGCAATATAATAGAAATGATTTAAAACAAGTGGAGTAGTTGGGTAATAAACACTAGAACATACATTTGTTGCGTCGTAAAAAACTTTTAAAAATTTTCTAACATGACCACATATTTCTCAATCATGTAATCTAAATCATATTCTGAGCCGTGTGAGTGTCGGCCATTATAATACACAGTAATGCAATCTTCATAACCTTCACATGATTCAAGCATAAGATATGTTGAATTCCACATCTTGGAAACATCAGTTGCAAAATATTTTGATTGCAACCCATTTTCTGTACATAGAGCAGCAAAAACTTATTTTCTTGATGGTGAAACCGAAATATAATTAATAGCAAATCTAATTTTTTCCAATTGAGGTTGTATAAATTTTAATCTATCTTGTACAATTAAATTAAACACATGACACACACAACGAATATGAAATAAAATACCATCAAAATGTGGATTACAGTATTGCATTAATTTTTCAATTACTATATTATTTGGGCCTGCATTATCAAATGTAAAACTACGAGCCTTAGAATCACATTTAAATTTATGTAACACACTTAATAAAACTTGATAAATATTATTTCCATTATGAAGATAATCTATTTGTTTAAATGCTATTACTTTTTTATGCATTAACTAACTATTATCAATGTAGTGTGCAGTTGTTACCATGTATCTTTTTTGGTTACAATCTGTCCATAAGTCTGATGTAAAATATACAACACTGTTGTAATTATTAATATCATTAATAATAGCTTCTTTCTAGAAATACTAACAACCTTGGTTGTAGTGTATATTTTTAGATATTTTTAGACAAATAACGCCCAATGAGGATTGTCTACCAAGCATAGTGGAAATTCGACATTTGCTATCAATTTCGGCAGTCCTTCGTGTCGCATGAGTTCTTGTGATTATATTCAGTTGTTGAGACCGGGACTACTGGACCCGACTCCCAGAGATCCAAACTGGAGTTGTACCTGATTTGTATCCACACCTCCATGTTTGTATTGACACTTTTTGAAGTGTCTGTTTAGATGGGTCGTGCCTATTCCCTTGTGCCAAGCAAACTTCTCCTGACAGTGTTTACACTGTTCTTTGAACTCAGGAACTTTGTTCACTAGTTTACCAGTCGGCACCAACTGAAAATGCTGCCAGCATGTAGCCTTTTGTTTGGTGGCTTTTCATTTAGTGCTAGAGCCAATGGTAGTTTGTATATCGGCGTCGTCATGAACGTCTTCCAAATCAATTGGATCAGTGTTACCACCAAACTGATCAACAATATCGTCTGAAATTGGAATGTCATTAAGATCACTGAAATCATCATCATTTCGATTGTATGCCATTTGGAATAATAGAATAAAGAAAATATGAGAAGATGAAGACATAGTAGAACGTAGAAACTAGAAAATAGAAATGTAGAGAATTAGTAGAAGTAGAAAATTATAGCGTAATATCTAGATAATAAGATACTAGATACTAATTAGAACACTAATATTGAGATTTGAGAGAATGTAATTTGAGAAATTTTAATGTATTGAGTATATAATTGAATGAGAGATAAGAGATTGAAGTGTGAAAAAATGAGTTTAGAAAATGAGTATTTATAAGAAAATAATGAAAGTAAAAAAAAAAAAAGTAAGCTGACCATTGGATGATCATCCAACGGTCACGATTTCGTGACCGTTGGAGAGGAGCCACGAGCCGAGCCGGCTCGTAGCTCGTCCATTGGCTCATATCTACGAGCCCAAACGAGCTGGGCTCGTTTTTTGGCCGAGCCGAGCGACTTGGTCCTTTTTTTTCTCCAGCTCAGCCCTAGCTCGTGCTCGTGGTTCGACGAGCCCGAGCCCGAGCTCGAGCTCGAGCTGGAGTCGGGCCGAGCTTTTACGAGCTGAGCCGACGAGCCAACGAGCTTTTTTGCCACCCCTACCCAAGACAAAGGCTGGATGCTGAAAGATTTCATTGCCCGGTTCAATAGGACCACACTAGAAATCAAAGATCTGTAGATGTCTACTGTAGTCACTACCATTATTAGTGAAACTCGAAGTCGCCCTTTTAAGATGTCACTCTCCAAAAATTTGCTGGATATGATTCATGAGTTACTAAGGAGAGGAAATAAGTATGTAGACGCTGAAGAAGCATATCTTATTACCAACGAGATGAAAAATCGAAAAGAACATGAGTCTAACAAAAGAAAGACTCGGTACGAGCCTGAACCTCGAGATGATAAAGGCAAGCAGAAAATAAACCATCTAAGACAAATAAATGATGAGGGTACCAAAGAAAGATCAGGTTAGCTAGGAAGTCCTGACACACCTACTAGACTTGACCTACGACAAACATTATCAACTACTACAACAGTCAACAAAGGCAAGCCAAATAAAAAAAATTGAGCCGAGGCGAGCCTAGCCAATGCTTTAAAAAAAATTGAGGTGATGAGCCTATGTTTCAAAATCAATGCGATAGCCACTATTTAAAAATCAATGTGATAGACACCATTGAAAAACAAGGCGATGAGCATATATTTGAAAATAAAGGTGATAGCCACCATTGAAAAACAAGACGATGAGCTTATGTTTAAAAATCAAGGTGATAGACACCATTGAAAAACAAGGCAATGAGCCTATATTTAAAAATAAAGATGATAGCCACAATTGAAAAACAAAGCGATGAGCCTATGTTTAAAAATCAAAGCGATAGCCACTATTTAAAAATCAAGGTGATAGATACCATTGAAAAACAAGGCGATGAGCCTATGTTTAAAATTCAACGACCCTCTATTTAAAAAACAAGGTGATGGGTCTATGTTTAAAAATCAAGGCGATAAGCCTCTATCTGAAAAACAAGGCGATAAGCCTATATTTAAAAATCAAGGTGATAGCCACTATTGAAAAACAAGGCGATGAGCCTATGTTTAAAAATCAAGGCGATAGCCACTATTTAAAAATCAAGGTGATAGCCATCATTAAAAAACAAAGCGATGAGCCTCTATTTAAAAACAAAGCGATGAGCTTTTGTCTAAAAAAAAAGCGATGAGCCTTTGTTTAAAAATCAAGGCAATAAGCTCATATCTAAAAATCAAAGCGATGAGCCCCTGTTAGAAAACAAGGTGATGAGCCTCTGTTTAAAAATCAAGGTGATAAGCCTCTGTCTGAAAAACAAGGTGATGAGCCTCTGTCTGAAAAATATAGAGAAAAGCATGTGCGGTATATTATTTCTACTTTCCATTGACGACAGTCTATAAAGAGTAGAGGAGCTTATGATGATAGAAATAATGACAGCTGTTATATGTTGTCTGCCAATAGTGGCACATCCTGGTATGCCCGTCTCACCGACTCGTCCGCCTCGTTGGTATCATAAGCTCGTCTCTGATAGATAGACAACAATGACCCAACTGCCATTAGGCAAGCCAGACATACGACCCATAAAATGATAGTTACTATCAACAATTGGAAAGATGAAACACCAGCAATTGAGAAGATTAAACATCCCTCATTAACTCCTAATAATAAGATAGATGAATTGATACCTGCCATCAATAACTGCAGGTCATCCCTATAAATAGAGGTCAACCCCCCAGGTAAAAATAGAACACACAACTCTTATACACTCCATATTATTATTCTGCACATATGTTTTAATCATATACTGATTATCACACCGGAGTGGACATAGAAAAAAAAACCCCGCCATCTTTTGCAGATCTCCACCACTATCGCCGCCGTGCTCGGATGAGGAGAAAAATATTTATCATCAACTCCTAAAAGTTCCACATTCATTTGTTCTTGATCGTGGAAGTACAGATCTATTCTTGCTGTGTGGATTATCATTGGAGGCTAGACAATTGAACAGTTGTGGTAATGAATATCTTCATCTAGCTAATCAGATTATACGGTGTTCATCAAGGTAAACTTCTATCATGAATTCTATCTAATTACAAGGATCAACCAGCTTATGGAATTGCATATTTAATTTCCGCGTGCATGTATATGTCAATTCCTTACAGTGGTATCAGAGCCTGCCTTATTACTTGTTAGAATTCGTTAGACTGTTTTGATGAATTGAACGATAATTGTTACTGATATATTAATTTAATTTGAGTTGACTTTTGACAGTAAGATAAAATTGTGAATTTTTTAAAATTAAAATCTGAAATTGTTTTGGATTTGTTTGGAATGGGACTATCGGGCCGGAAAGCACCACCGTCGGTGCATGGCGGCTGACGGTAGGATTCGGGGCCCGCTACCTTCCACCGCGCAATAAACAACGGTTTTTGCTACTGGTTCTTGCGACAGCAACCTATCATAGCGGCAAAAAAAAATAGTCGAACAGCAGCGGTTGTTCGACGTTAAAAAGAGGTGGCCGCCATGATGTTATACACCTAAGACGCCACCACCTCCCAATGATCCGGCAATGTTCGGTGAAGGTGAAAACGAGTTTCGGTGATGTTCGCATCGCTTGTTGAAGGTGAAATTTGTTTCAGTGTGTCTTTCTGTGTTTTGGAAGATTGTTGGATACGGGGGCTCTTGTGCAATTTTGGAAATTGCATAAGAAACCTTCCAAATTTTAAAATAAATAAAAGGGGTCTCTCATGCAATTTTTGAAATTGCATGAGAAGACCCATTGTTTAAAATAAAAAGAGGATTTTTTTGTGCAATTTCAGAAATTGCACAGAAAGCCCACTGATTTTCTGAATCAAGGATTAATTGTGCAATTTTAGAAATTGATTTTAAATTTTTTAAAAATTGTAATTATTTAATTTTTAATGCCGGTCAAATATTCTATTGACTACTTTTTTTTACTATATTTTGAATTTTTGACCATATTAAATTTTGACTTTATTTTATAAAATTTTAATTTTGACCATACACAAATTTTATCTTCAATTAAAGTATGACTTTAATTGGGAGATAAAATGAAATTTGAAAATAGCAAAGACAATTCAAGACAACTTTCTTTTATTTTTGGATTGACTTCTAACAAAATGTGCTCTCTAAAGAATTTATCTATCCTAATACATGTACCTACAATTACTACATTCATCTTTGTAAATAATTTTTGTATATAACTTGTTGACGTTGAAAAATGACGTGAAACTTTCCAAGTCAACTTAATGTTAAAGATTGAGGTCAGTCGTCATCTAACTAAATTAAATGCGAAAAATTGTAAAAGATCTCTCCCAAGCTCTTTCCGAGAGTGCTATTTATTATTAGCAAAGCAATTAATGTCCTGCTTTATTGAATATTTATGTCTCCTATTTATAGGAGATGTATGATTATCATCTGCATTTAATGCCAAGCTAGACATTAAATACTTACAAGACATTCCATTTTCATGCATTAAATGTGAGGTGACATCTGCATTAATCATGACTAATAGGCGGCTTGTCTGACATCTGACATGTGGAAAGACGTGACCTACTAATGACTTTTCGTTTGCTGTAGACGACTGTGGTAGGACCTCGAATCCTACCTAAAGTAAATGGGTATGACCTTTCAGACGAAAGAACCTCTCTTTATTGATGTTAGGTAAGACCCCATCCCTCCCTTGGGAATGGGTACGACCTAACCCTTGGTTGAGGAGTTTTTAAGGCAATCGTGACAGGTCAGATCGAACGTCAACAATTGTCCTCCTAAAGCCTGCTCTTGACTTCAGTCAAGGGTGGCCTTCAATTCTTGCTATAGCTCAAAGACGTTTTGAGCTGTTTCAACGATTCCCACGTGGTTGAGGTCATGTTACTGACATCTCATTTCTTTTGTTGACAAGTGGCACACCTTTGATGAAGTGCCAGCTTTGTTGCATGGCTCGAAGGCGTGATTTATTAGAGCGTCATTTATTGCGCTGTTGTGTCATCATTGCAGCATTGATAATGTTACATCTTCACCTTCCTCCACTATAAATAGGAAAAATTGAGGGTTATTTGGGCTTCTACATTTGAGTTGTTTACCCCATTTCTTAAGTTTAAGCTACGAAAGTCAGAGATGGTGTATGCATTGCCAAGCTGCCTTTGAGGAGAGGTCATGCTTCGTACTCCGATCTTAGGTATTCTTCGTAGTTCCTCCATTTTTACATTCTTTTTTTCCTTTTTATCTTCTTTTTTAGTAAGGATGGGCCTGGAGACCCATAGTGAGAGTGAGAACGAGGCTCTGTCCTGGAGAAAAGGTCAAGAGGAGGAGGTCAGTTCGGGTAGGGGGATCGAAGAGATAGATTTGGAGGAGGTGCTTAGCCCCACTCCGCAGACAGCGGTTTCTCATCCGGGTCAGCCATCCTCACCTGCTGGGAGTAGTAGGGATAGGGAGGTCGGAGTTGTAGGTCGGAGGGAGAGGATGGTAGAGTCCGGTTATAGGAGCGCTCCGATCAAGAAGTGTCGATCTTTTTTTTCTGAGGTCGGACCAAAACAACTTAGGGATTGGCATAGGATTTATAGGATCCTGGATGATGTGGTATTACAGGCCCTTAAGAGTGAGCTGACGATCATCCTCTGGGCTGGCTTTAAACTAGGTCGTGCTGGCTGCAGGACTTCATTTATTCTCCCTATGATTATTATGAAGTTTTTTAGAGAGTGGGGAATAGTTCTGACCCAGTAATGTCCTAATGGGTGGAGAACTATGGCGGGGTTTCTCATTTTTTGGACCAGGTCAGCTTCTCCCGTTCTTCAGTTCAGGAATTTAATAGCCTATATTCTTTTAAGCCAGATGGGAAAAGGTTGGGCTGGTGGTACACGTCAGTGAAGGCCAGAACGGGTAGTAGCGTCGTTACCTAGACCTCGGACTCAGTAAAGAATTGGAAGAAAAATTGGTTCTTCGTCCGAGGTGCATGGCAGTTCTCTGAAAATGACATCAGACTTGACGTAAATATTATAGTTCATTATCATGAACTAAGTAAGCACGATTGCCATGTACGTTTAGGTCAGTTCAGCTTGTTACTCACTGACCATTTTTCGTTCTTATTTTTCAGGATATAACTCCTACAGTCTAACAGTGAATCTTTTGAAAGAGCTCGGAGAGCACACACTTTGGACGAAAACTCTAGGTCTTGTAACATCTTGATAACTGAGAAAAACCTGATTATAGCTCGGCTTTCTCCTGCCAGTCCAGTTCCTTCTCCACTTTGTAAGATGACTAGGATTCCGAACTCCATGCTTATCTTGATTTTGTTTTGATAATAAGTCCTAACTTCAGCACGTCTACATGTCGATCCAAAAAAGAGATGAAGGACATTTCTGCACTTCTAAAGAAGATTGTTCGATCTGGAAAAGGCAAGAGGCTGGCTTCAAAGAAAGAGTAAGATCAGGCAGTCTGATCTAGGCCAGTCCCAATCCCTGCTCTGAACTCTCCACAGAATGTTGAAGAGGTGATTTCTCATCCAGGCTGTGATGGGTCGTCCTGAGTCCTCCCCTCCTGAACTCTATGGTCGTCAGCTTAAAATTCTGCTCCGTACTTAGGCTCGACTCCAGAGAAAGACGAGAAGTTCCTGAAACTCAACGAAGTCCTTCTCAAGTCAGTCTGGGATTTCTTCCACTTGAACTCTCTTTCTAGGGACAATGTCGCCAAACTATCTCCTTCTGCCAAGAAAGCCATGAAGATCATGGCCAATAGCTTTCCAGCAAAAATACTTGGACATCATGGAGGCAGTGGAGACCACCATTACTGCCTCTATGAACTCTGCTAGGACGGTAATTCAATTCACTTCGACTGTGGAGAAAATAAGCAAAACCTTATCCGAATTCTAAAAGATGAAGGATGGAGGTTAGAGAGTCTTGGCTGACCTAGCCGAAGAGAAAAGACTCCATTTTGAGGTCGGAGAAGAACTAAGAAAAATAGAGTAAGAGCTCAGAGCGAAGGAGTCTAAGCTACAAGCCATAGCACAACAATTGACAGAGGAGATGAGAGAGGTTCGAGCTAGAGACTTCCTTGGAGAAGAGTCAAGCGGACCTCAGAGTTGCCTTGGAGAGGTCGGTGGAGAAAGAAGAGGTCGTAGCTCAGTTCAGGTCTTCGGATATATATCTGGCTCATTAGGAGAATGTCTACTTTCTCACCATAGAAGAGCTTATCGATATCCAGACTGGGATGCCCAATTTTTGAATGACGAGATGGGCGAGCTTAAGAGAAATTCCAAGTTCAGCACTTCTCCTGATGAGGAAGATCAGTCTGAAGGCCAGGACTGAGCTTGGCCCCTCTTAGTTTAGGTCCTGATGTAATTTTTATTTTTCAAGTAGTTTCTTTTGAGTTGTAATGAACTTCCATATCAATGAAAATTTTCTTTCTGTTAACTTGTATTTTTATTTTTCAACCTGTTTTAATTGACCTCAAACTAATTTGAATTGACCTCAAACTGTCTGATTTCTGACGCAGAAGGTTTGATCGGTGACTTCTAACTTCAGACTTTTAACTTTTGACTTCTGACTTCGAACTTCTGACTTCAATTTTTGATAAAGTTACTTTCGCCCAAGTTTTTAGCTCGGTCAAACAGTGAGTTGTTTCTTGGTCAGCTTCAAGGCCGAGCTCTTTTTTTTTGGAAAGGCCCTTTTTGGGCTCTCGTGGTTAGGTTGGGATTATTAGGCTTTATGTTGGCAATGTAACACAAATATTTGGCTAGCATGGGGTCCAGTGTGTGGGTTTTTTGTGTCGTAAGTTTTGACCTTGGTCATATCTTCAGTTCAGACGTTGGCCTTTTGGGCTGACATCGGCAGCGCAGCACTTACGCTGTTCAACGTGGGTCCGAGTTGCGTAGAACCTTTACATCCAGAGGCTTGTGACCTTGATCATTAGTTCGAACACTGGCCCATTGGGCTAATGTCAGGCAATACTTACGCTGTTTGACGTGGATCTGAGCTTTGTGGAGACCTTTGTGAACAGAAGTTTGTGACCTTGGTCACATCCTCAATTCGGACATTGGCCTTTTGGACTAACGTCGGCGGCGGGGGTAGGTCCTAGCTGTGTGGGACCTTTGTGTCTAGAGGTTTGTGACATTGATCACATTCTCAGTTCGGACTTTTGTTGGATTTACTAATTTTGACGTCGTTTTCAATTAAAAACATTTCTTTATTTCAAAAAGAGATAGAAACTTTTCACAATGTGGAAGACATGGCTTCTTTGACAAAATTAGTTTACGCTCGTAGGCCGATGTCGATAAGTTCTACTGATAGTATTTTTTAGGTGTTCGGCGTACCAGGGGTGCATGAGAGGAAAGCCTTCCATGTTCCAGAACTCGTAAGCCCCATTCTTCAGGACTGTGATAATTTTGTAAGGACCTTCCCAATTCGGAGCAAGTGTCCATGCCTTTTGTTCTCTTGTTGCAAGAAAGACCTTTCTTAAGATAAAATCTCCAACTTTGAATTTTTGCCTCCTAACTTTGCTGTTGTACTAACTTGCACTTCTTTGCTTGTATAATGTATTTTTCATTTCTGCTCCCAACTTTTTCTCTTTTAGTAGGTCGAGCTCGCATCTCATAGCACTATAATTGGAATTCTCATCAAAGCTTTGAATTCGGAATGAATGGAGTCCGATCTAGGTTGGGATGACAATCTCGACTCTGAAGGCTAGTGAGAAAGGCGTTTCTCCATGCTAGAGCAGCAAGTTGTGCGATAAGACCAAAGTACATTAGACAATTCTTCTACCTAGGCTCATTTGAGTTCATCTAACAATATCTTCAAGGTGCATTTGATGATTTTATTGATGGCTTCGAGTTGTCCATTGGCCTGGAGATGATCAAGGGTGGACAAGTGTTTCTTGATTTTCATTTCTTCACAGAACGACCACATCTTGGAGTTGTTAAATTGCTTGTTGTTGTCTATAATGATTAAGTAGGGAATTCCAAATCTGCATATGATCAATTTTCAGATGAAGCTGGTGGTTTTTTGTTCTGTTATTTTGGCCAGTGGTTTCACTTTTGCCCCATTTGGTGAAGTAGTCGACATCAACTATGACGAACTTGGTTCCACCTTTTCCCGTAGGCATTGGACCAATTAGGTCAATCCTCTATTTTGAAAAAGGTCATGGGTTGATGACTGAGGTCAGCCCTTCTGGAGAAGATCTGATGATGAGGACAACTCTCTGGCACTTGTCGCATTTTTAGACAAACTCGATGGAATCTTTTTTTAGTGATGGCCAGAAGTATCCCTACCTAAAGATTATGCGTTAATGACTGCGCCCCAGTATGATTGCCACATACTCTTTTGTGAACTTCGCTGAGGGCATATTGTGCTTCGTCTTCCTTTAAACACTTGACTAGTGGAGTGAAAATCTTCTTTTGAATAGAACATTGTCGATGATTGTGTATCTGGTTGACCTAGTTCTTAATTTCCTGGCCTCCGTGATTTCTGGAGGCACCTTATCATCATTAAAAATTGGACGATATCGTCCACCCAACTGAGGTCGGGATTTACGGTAGTGAGTATGGGCTCATGTTGGGTGATCGCTGCATTGCTGATTCTTCTAATCAAGATGATTTCTATCTCTTCTATTTCTTCACTAGTAGCAAGTCGTGCCAAGGCGTCAGCGAGGCTATTTTGTGTTCTCAGGATTTGCTTGACCTCAACGGAGCTGAATGATTTGAGTTCTTTATCTGCTACTTGCGAGTAAGATGCCACGCTTTCGTCCTTAGCTTGGTAAGACTTGTTGATTTGATTGACCACTAACTGGGAACCGATGTAAATCAGTGGTCTGAGCGTACCCATTCCATTTGCAAACCTTAAACTGGCGATTAGAGCTTCGTATTCATCCATATTGTAAGAGGCATGGAAGTCGAATTGGAGGGACTAATAAAGTAGGTCTAGGTCCAGGCTGATTAAGACTCTCCCAGCCCCGACTTACGTCTCTGTTGATGATCTGCGAAGAGAGTCCAACTCTGATCATCCTTGGTGCTAGGTTCATTTTCTGGACTGAACTCTGCTACAAAATTGGCAAGAACTTGGCCTTTGATGGAAGTTCGAGGTCTGAAGTAGAGGTCAAATTGGCTGAGCTCTACTGCCCATTTTATGAGTTTTCTGGAAATATCTGATTTTTGGAGGACCTACCTTAGGGGGATAGTTTGTCAAAACTTCTACAGGATGTTGCAAGAAGTAAGGCCTGAGTTTCTTTGCTGACATGATCAGAGCATAGGCTAGCTTTTCCATGGGGTTGTACCTCAATTCGGCGTTGTGCAGGACATGACTTACATGGTACATCAGACGTTGGATTTTTTTCTCCAGTCTGATTAGTACGGTGCTGATGGAGTGTTTTGAGACCGCCAAGTAGAGAGTTAGAGTTTCCTCAGTCATTGGTTTCGACAACAGTGGAGGTTGTTCAAGTTGGGCCTTTAGTCCTTCAAAGGTTAGCTGGCATGCTTCAGTCCACTTGATTTATGCATTAGGTAACATCGGCACTCTTAATTTACTGCTCAAATCAAGGAATAATATAGTTTTGCCATTGTAATTTCACATTTTACGTTTAAAAACATAAACTTTGTCCCAGATAATCACAACACTGCAAAGTTTAAAGCTGCCTTAAAAGAATGACTTAGCTTTACAGTTACTTAAAAAGTACATATTTAACACTTCTACTTCAGGTATACAATTTTTAGTGCATATTTGATATGTATTATAATGTATTCAATAATATAATAGATCTGCATTAGACCGCATTCTATTGAATAGCTTCCGCATTATTTTGATATATAAACTTGGGTGAGAAGTTTCAACATACTTGGAGTATGTCACCAAAAGCTTTAGTCATACAACGTGGTTCATTGATTAACTCCCATGCAAAGATTGTCGGATCGTCTGTTTATTCGATTCCAGTGAATGTGTTCTTCCTGGTCAACACTGTCTGCCTACAGTCTATATTTCAACCAAATATTTCACAGACTGTAATATTGTGATTACCACAACTATTTAAAGCATTTGCACCCAAGAAGCTGCCTTAGTACCTGAATAGACATCGGGTTACAACACAATCCATCATTTAGAATAAAAAGTAATAAAAGTTACCCAAATTCACTTAAATTATAGCATCACATATTAGTAGTGAATGAGCTACAGACCTATAGCAGTCCATTTGTCAACAAAATATTTCACAGTCTGCAACCAGGCAATCAGCACGCCCCATTTAAGTAGAAGATGTATAGACCTACTTTCGAAAATTGAATAGTTATTAAACAGAGATTGATTTTGCTAGGGTAACCTAGTTATCTATCTGTCTGTGAAATGTAATAATTACGTAACTCTCACCACTCAAAGTAGCATACAATTATTGGCAGTTCCGAGAGATCATTAGGCTACCATTTGAATTAAAGTTAAACAAACAGCAACTCCAACAGAAAACAAGTACTCCATGATCAGTGATACTAAGAGTGCCGTCGAAATCACAACGAGACAATTTACCAAGAAAAAGATTGCATGTAATAGATTGATGTGTATACCAGCCTTTATTGCAAAATTATCAATGTTATATGAACTTACAGGGATGATGATTTAGAATATAGAATATCTTTTTGCTCGTAGAACTTTTACATGAATAGTGTCCCTCCTAGCAAGAGACATGTCAACATATTTTGATGTGCCAAAATTCAGTTTTTGAGCTTTAATAACGTTGCTCTTGCCTCCTTGTCGAAGCCAATCACACTAAGGATGACAAAATCACCCGTCGACCCGAGCCCCGAGATGTCCCGCCCACTTATTATGATAATATGGGTGGATCCAGAACAAAAATTTTTGCCTTGTGGAGGGTCCAAGGCGGGTCAAGGTTAGCCCCGACCCGTCCCTCAAATTTTTTTTTTTAAAAAAAATCATAAAATAGAATATAAATTACAATTTTCGTTAGAAATGGGCTAAATATGATTCGTACCCGGGTTAGAGTTATGAACTATAAATCTTAACCACTACCCCACAACTCCAATTTCATTTATTTTTTGCTACAAATATTTAAAAAATTCCTAATTTCTTTATTTTTGAATATTTGTTTCAGTTTACACAAAATAATATTATCTGGGGTACGAATCTTATTGAGCCCATTTAAGTAGAAGATGTACAGACCTACTTTCCAAAATGGAGTAGTTATTAAACAGAGATTGATTTTGCTAGTGTAACCTAGATATCTATTTGTCTGTGAAATGTAATATTTACGTAACTCTCACAACTCAAAGTAGCATACAATTATTGGCAGTTCTGAGAGATCAATAGGCTACCATTTGAATTAAGGTTAAACAAACATCAACTCCAACAGACAACAAGTACTACATGATCAGTAATACCATGAGTGCCGTTGAAATCACGAGACAATTTGCGAGGAAAAAGGATTGCATGGAAGGGTGTGTTTGATTAGTGTGCATGGAAAATGGTAGAAAATGAAAATATTTTTCATCTAAGGTGGAAAATAAATTCTACTATATAGGTGAGAAAATATTTTTCAAGAAAGTGAGAAAAAATGTGCCTTAAATGCTTGTACCTAGAAAATCTATTTTATTTTTCATGTACAATCAAACAACAAATGTGGAAAAGAAAATTTTTGGATTTGACAACATTTTCCATGGAGGTGACATTTTCCATGGAAAATGTGCCAATCAAACACACCCTAATAGATTAATGTGTATATCAGCCTTTATTGCAAAATAATCAACGTTATATGAACTTACAAGGATGATGATTTAGAATATAGAATATCTTTTTGCTCGTACAAGTTTTACATGAATAGTATCTATCCCGGCAAGAGACATGTCAATATATTTTGATGCGCCAAAATTCAGTTTTTTAGCTTTAATGACAGTGCTCTTGCCTCCTCGTCGAAGCCAGTCACGCTAAAGATGGCAAAAGTCCCGTCGACCCGCGCCCCGCTTCTCCTCGGGCTGTTCCACCCGCTTATTCGGGTAATAAGGGCAGGTCAAGAGTAGAAAATTTTGCCCCATGAAAGGTCTGGGGTAGGTCCGGACGACCGCCCCTCAATTTTTTGTGTGGAAAAATCATAAAACAGAATGCAAATTACAATTCTCGCTAGAAATGGGCAAAATATGATTCGTACCCGGGTTGGAGTTATAAATTATAAATCTTAACCACTACACCACAACCCTAATCTTGTATTTTTTTTTTTTTTTTTGCTTAATACAAATATTTAAAAATTTCTAATTCTTTTTAATTCTTTTTTCTAGTTTACAAAAAAAAAAATTATCCGGAGCTGTTGGAGGGTCAAAGGGCCGCTCCACCCCGCGAATTCGCGGGTCATGAGGGGCCTAGGTGGGGCAAAATTTTCGCGGGGCAAGGCACGGTCGACCCACCCCGCACCTGCCCCATTGCCATCCCTATATCACACACTGCCATAGCAAATTTAATAAAACGTTGTAATGTCCATTTTCTATCTCATCTTCCTTTACATTATGAAATATGAGAGTTTCCCAGCCAATATCCACTTCCTTTTGTTATCCTTGCACCTTTATGGTGTGGCCTTGAGTAGAGAAACCTCATCCAAGAACTTAGAATAAGTCATGGTCAAACATTCAGGAGAAATTTGAAATTTATTTGGATATTCAATTTTCAAAAGTGACTGATGATTTGCCTTAAAATACTACACGGAGCAATTTTCTGTTGTATAACTATCAAACCTATATCCAGTTTCTTTGCTCACACATTCACCAACCACTTCCATAAAATCAAATCCAACATGCTCAAAGCTCTCTCTTCTGACCGAATTGGGTAATTGATTTCATTTCCATATACTGAATCATATATGGAGTATTTTTCACAATATTCTTCACAGTAACGTCTTTACCTCATGGCAAAGCTCGCGCATCTTTCACAAGCCTTTCCACAAGTTCCTTGTACCTATGACACGTCATAGTTGCCACATGCAACTCCTACGCAACATCTTCAATCTTCACATCTAATTTATTCAATTCCCCCAAAAAGACCAATATTGCAGCTACCACCGCCATTGGAGTCTTTCCCGTGGTCAAGAACCACTTGATCAAACATTGCATAAAAAACACTCATTGCTTCAAACATCCTCTTAAACACATCGTCCGAAATATTATTACTTGTCGAATAATTCCTAATAAAGTGTTCGAGTGAATTCACAATATCAAACTCCGGCAACTTCATATCAAGAAAATCCACAACTCGGTTAATCATCCAACCCAATTCATAAACATCACACCCCACCAAATCCCCCACTTCTTCAATTGGCAACACTTTCCTATCCTTCCTCATCACAACATAAGTATAAGCACCGATGAGAACCGAGAACTATTTCCCTTGGCCATATTCGCTTTTTGTAATCGTCTCAACCAGAACCTTAATCTCATTGGATTTTGAACCTGAAAGTCCTAATTTAAACATAAAATCCCCAATCAATTTTTTATCATTGTAAATTTTACTTTCTTTATAATTGTAAGCACTGGTGCCAGCAGCACCGACACGAACATAGGTGCCAGTCGGGTCAGTAATGCCACCAATATGGGTTTGAAAATTGTCGAAATCTTACCACATGATGTGCAAACCATATTACGTGTTACGTTATCCGGGATGAGAGTTCTCTTCATACAGCTCTTGTAGGGACAAGAGGTATTCATCTTTCAATCAAATTTACTGAAATTGTTCATGGAATTATGGGCATTGAGAATATTGTTTATACTGAAATATAGTGAATTGAGATGCATATCAATATGCAATTGGTAGTCTGAATTATGGTGCACTTATTTTTGAAAATCTTGAGGAAAGATTAATTGAAAAAAAAAATCAAAAATTGAAGAGCAAATAATAATAATTGATACAAAAAAGCAAAAAAAAAAAAATGAACTGGATGACGGGATCAAATCACCTAAAATGAAAATCATGTTAATAATCATGTCAGGCGCTAAAATAAAATGCAATAAAGTCGAATCCTGGGCTGAAGACCAGTCTAGCCTAAATAATATTTAGAAAAAAATTACCAAAGATTTTAATCATTATGGTATATACTAAGGTGAATGTATTTCTAGAGTTGTTATATATATTTTTCTCTTTGCACTAACGCCACTAATTCACTACACTTTCCTAATTTATTCTGAATTTGGATTTCAAGATCTAATTTCCATAAAACCTAACAAGTGTAGCAGCATTTCACCTTCAACATTCACATAAACATGTAAAAATGACCAAGAAATAATCGAGATAACAAAGCATTTGCCTCTTGTGCGGAAGTATTAATTGCTGAGAAATTTCTTCCGATGATCCATGACACGACTCAAAGCCTCGTAAATAGAACCGCAATAAGTTCTCGAGCTTCATCGCTATTAGTAATCCCGTCTCTGTTTCCAGTTTATACCAACATAATCTTTACCCGACCTTCCAAATGTATAGGGTCTTGGGTATTTGTTGTCAAAAACGTGGAATGATGATTAAGACTAATTTCATAGGCGTTGGCTGAGGATTGAAATTAAAGAAAAACTAAACCACTTAGCGAATCCAATTTAAAGCTCGACCCAAAACTTATCAGGTTATTTGGAGTCACTTATTATCGACTGTAGATAAGTTCTTTCTTCTGCTGTGACACAAAAAGATCTTTGTTCTGTCACTATATCTTCATCATTCTCAAACCAAAATACATATCTCTATCTCTCTCTCAATTTCTCCATATTGTTCAAAATTAAACCTCTTTCAAATAAAAATCTCAATTTTCAACAGTCTTAATCCATTAAAATCCTACGGTCAGATCTTACTCCAAAGAAAAATATTATACTAATCTTATACTGTTCTTCAATAGCGCACTCTATTGTTAAGGCCCAAATTTGATGTTTTAGTGTATTTGGTCCAATTGGGCCTTTGGTCGGCTGAGCTAACTTAAAAGTTAAAACTACTGCTGCCACTCTCTTTTCCGTATTCTAGTAGCTTTGCTCGTATCCTTTGGTGAGACAGCAGCGTCCTCTTCCTTTTGTGGTGGCTATTTACATTGTTGGTTGATTTCTCTTTTTGTGAGATTTTTTAGTTCTTAGTGAGCTACACTTTATATTGGGTCAATAGAGGTGTTTTGGGTTGAGCTATAGTTGAGGTTTAGTGGTGTTTATGTTTAAACGAGCCCTAAAAAAATTTGGAGATTTATTTTTCAACAAATTAATATCAGAGCTTGGATTTAGTATCTGGGGTGAGAAAAATCATCAACAGTGCAAGAAACTGTAGAATCTCAAAATTCTGAAACTTCCGACGTTGTTTTCGGTCAAACCAGACGCCCTTTTTGTGAACGGAGCCCATATTCCAGTTCCTGACAACGAGGCGCTCCTCCTCTGCCGGCGCGTGAATGACTGTAACGGTGGCGCGTGAGTCACACGTACGGAGAAGTAGGTGGCGCGTGGACGATTTTCTGGACTCCGCCCAAAAAGACAGATTGTTCCTTACTGTTTTTGGGACCCACTGGTGGTGTTAGTTTTGTTAAAGGGTAGTGTGCCAAAATCTAGACAATTTTTCCTTTAGGGTCCGTTGGCGGTTGTTGTTGTTGCTGCTGTTGCAAGCTCTAGGGATAAAAGTGGGGGCCCTAAGTTATAAAAATGCTCGCATCTCTCCTAGAATACGAACAGCAGATTTGTTTGCTCTGGTATTGTATTCTAACTTCTAATTTTCGCAATCAAGACTATCAAGGCTATTGGAAGTGTCTATTTGGCCGAGTTGAGTGGAAAGAAATGCTACTTTGCAATGAAAGTCATGGACAAAGCATCCCTAGCAGGTCATAAGAAGCTTCTTCGTGCTCAGACGGAAAGGGAGATATTACCGTTCCTGGACCATCCCTTCCTTCCGAGTCTCTACACCCACTTTGAAACCGACAAGTTTTCATGTCTGGTAATGGAATTCTGCCCTGGAGGAGACCTTCACACACTTAGACAGAGGCAGCCGGGAAAGTATTTTTCCTAACAAGCAGTAAAGTATGACTTTTACGAAATTATATCTAAAGTTTAAAAGGAAAAATTCAATGGAACATGCTTCTTTTTTTCTTTATGTAATCTACATTCTTGAAATTATCTGAAATACATATGAATATATGATTCATTCTTTTGAAAATCATAGTTGTGAAATTTATACTTCCATATCATATATCTCAATATTATTTTGATGTCGAAAGCACCAAGCGTTTTGTAGTGCATGGAGATCAATTTTGTGACTCCCACTGTCCCACCCACACATGTTTCTTGTATAATTGTCATGGTCTTCCTCCCTCCGAAGATCGGATGCTATAATCACTTCGCCTCCGGTCCAGTTCGTATAGAAACGATCTTTTCTGAATTGTAGTAATTTTTTATTTACCTTCAAATTTTCGATCTTATGACGCTGCAATTTTGGCAAATGGGAGATATAAGGGAAATAATTGGTGATAATTTTATTCGTGTGATATTCTGTTCATTTCATCTCTCTTCTTCCACCCAAATGTCCCCACCCTCCACTCATTTATTTATACTCTAACCCCCACTTTATTCAATCCCAACCTATTTATTTACCACCAAATTTATATCCACATTATTAATATAATTAAATTTATTAAATTAAAAATAAATTTTTTATTATTATATTAATTGTATTTGTTTTTTAAAAATATAATATATAAGTTATATATATTATTTATATCATATAATAAATAATATAGTTAACGTTAATTTTATTTTTAAGATTACACTGAGACTAATTAATTAGTTTATATTTGAGTAACAAATTAAATTTTACTTAAAAATAAAAATAAATAAAGTGTGCATAATAAATTTGCTCAAATTGATAATTTACATATATAAAGAAGAAAGTAATATTACAATAGAAATAATAAATTAACGACGAGAGTTAAAGCGTGCATCATATGTTAATAAAATAACGTCCAAATTGTTAAAAACATAAGAAATTGTTAACAATGTTACAACTAACTCAGTAAATTACAAAAATAAATCTGTATAAATAAATCAAAATAAAAAAAATTAATAATTTATTACTAACATTTGAAAATATGACTTGATCCTTAAACAATTCTGATCCTTAAACTTCGACTAATAACAATTACAAATCCTTAAACTTTGTGGAATCTTGACTTGATCCTTGAATTTTTATTTATTTCGAATAAGTCCTCCATAAATTGTAGCACACGTCCTCCATCTTTTGCTTCTTTATACTTGAGTCTCAAAATTTATAAATAAATAGTAAAATAATTCAAAGAACTCACAAATATCCATTGTAGTAGCTAAAATAAATGCAAAATCCGCACTTATCAAAGATTATGCCTATAAATGAACTCGAACAAGTTCTAACTTCTTAAAGTAGTAAATTTTGGTACATTTCAACAAAGAATATGATGTTTGAGAGTTTAGTAATATAGAAATACTTAAGTAGTTTTCATAACAAACAAACATGTCGTTCTAGTGATACAGTAACGGCATGCATGACGTTATGCTAATAAATGAACTCGAATGATTCTAACATTTTAAAGTAGTAAATTTAGGTATATTTGAACAACAATATGATGTTTGAGAGTCCCAAATAGAGAAATACTTAAGTAGTTTTCATAACGGCGGACATGCCGTTCTAGTAATACAAGAACGACATGCATGGCGTTATGCCTATAAATGAACCCGAACAAGTTCTAACTTCTTAAAGTAGTAAATTTAGGTATATTTGAACAGCAATATGATCTTTGAGAGTTCTAGAATAGAGAAATATTTAAGTAGTTTTCATAACTTGGCAGACATGTCGTTCTAGTGATAAGCGTAACTACATGCATGACGTTATGCCTATAAATGAACTCGAGCAGGTTCTAACTTCTTAAAGTAGTAAATTTAAATACATTTGAACAAGAATATGATGTTTGAGAGTTCCGAATACGTAAATACTTAAGTAGTTTCTATAACGGCAAAGCGTGTTAGTTCTAGTGATACCATAACGGCACATGTCACGTTATGCTTCAAATCTCTTTTCGCAAATATTTTTCAAGCGTTTTATATGCTTATTCAATGTTAGAATAGTTATTATCTTGATTCATAAGCAATCTCTCTACTTCTAAAACTATTCTATGGCATCTTCTCCATTATGAACACAATATGCATGAATTCTTTTCACATACTAAAGTTCTTTGCTAACAAATCAACTAAATTAAGTATCATTAAGGTCGTTATAACAAATATGACACATATTAGCTTATTTGTTAAAAAAATAACATCTTTATGGTCGAATTAAGCGAGAAATTAGTATTGTAAGACCATAACGGCAAGCGTCTTCGCTTTAGTGTATTATCAGAATTCGCATTGCCGTTATATTTTTAAATTGTTGGAATGACTTCAAACTAATACACTAACTTGTTTACGTTGATTTTATCAAAATAAGATGTTCAATGTCAAGTGAACAATAGATAAGAACTTTTAGGACCATAACGGCAAGTATGCCGTTTTAGTGTACCCATAACGGCATTGTTGCCGTTATAGATGAGTGCTAACTACTAACCTACGTCCAATAGTACTTAACTAGTCTATATATTCAAAGCCAAATATCAAACCCAATGCTAGGTAGATGGTGATAGTCAGTAATTAGATAATGCCACTGGTCCCGTTATACATTGTGAATAACGACATACTTGTCTTTATTTTAAATTTTTAATGCCCTCACATATTAACTCACTAAAACAAACATATATTTAACGAAAGTTATCACATTAAATGTTATAAACACGCTGAAAGTGGAAAAATAAGATAACTGTATGGGTGCCGTTATAAATCATAGATAACGTCATATATGGCGTTATGGCAAATTCTTAGACAAATACATATATCAGCAACAATGCTGTAAAGGCCCAATGTTATATACATGCTGACAGTGGAAAAATAAGATAACGGCATGGATGCCGTTATAGATCACAGATAACGGCATATATGACGTTATTGCAGATTCTTAGGCAAATGCATATATCAGAAACAATGTTGTAAATGTCCAAGGTTATATACATGGTGACAGTGGAAAAATAAGATAACGGCATGGATGCCGTTATAGATCATAGATAACGGCATATATGACGTTATGGCAGATTCTTAGGCAAATGCATATACCAGCAACAATATTGTAAAGGTCCAAGGTTATATACATGATGACAGTAGAAAAATAAGATAACGGCATGGATGCCGTTATAGATCACAGATAACGGCATATATGACGTTATGGCAGATTTTTATTCAAATGCATATATCAGCAACAGTGCTGTAAACCAGAACGAAAATTGAGCCAAAAATTGCAGCAATTGATATTAGTATATATATTTTATCTTCTTTAACTACAAATCTAAAATGTAGATAATTTAACAAGTTTACACACCACTCAAAATTACAATGGACAAAGAAAGAGGACAAACATAAAGATTTTTTGGGTTTCTAGGTAGAACAAGTGCAATGAAGAAGAGAGAGACATGGCTGCAATAATTTTTCTAGAGAGAAAGAGAAGAACGAAAGATGAAATGAAAAAATTAGGGTATTTTTGTTTTAAGCACTTGGGGTATTTTGGATATTGTGTAATAGTTTTATTCTTTATTTAATGGGGAGGCTATTTACCAAAACATTGTGGAAGTGGACTTATTTTACTAAACTTATTGTTTGACAAGTCCTTTTAACTTAAAACCCCTGTTTCTGAAAAGACAATAGTGCTGCATTACATAAGCTGATTCTTTTTGAATTATGCATTACTTAAACTTTGTCATCCCATTATCTTGTAAAGTTTTGTGTTTGTAACACGAATCTTAGCAAAATTATCTGTGTCAAGTTTGCAATATTGTCTTCTGTCAAGTTTTCCATTAACATATATTCAAGAAATTTGTTTCATTGCACATGATATAATGATCTGAGTAGACATTCATGCCTCTTCTTTCAGTCAAAATTCCAGTTCGCTCGATAATTGAAACTATGTGAAATGTTGTACAGGCTTGCAAGTATTTTTCTACTTTTCCATATGGTCCGAAATCCTTACGAAATTAACATCTTAGACATTTAATAAGCTCCTCGAACTATCAGGTCATTAAGGATCCAAGATATAGTAGTCATTTTGGCATGAAAGTGTATTGGTGTGTTCCCATTAAGTGAAATAAGAAAAGCCCTCCTTGATTTAATCTCTTACTTTGTGGTATACTCCAAATTTATGCGTCAACAAAAAAAAAAAAAATGATTTGTAGAAATATGGACAATAAATCAATTATTAATAATACCTCAAATATTACAAGAGAACTGGATTAAATAATACCATCTTGTGGTCATCTTTGATCCAATGAGTACTGTTAGCGATTTTATGTCTTTAATAATTTTGCAAGTGCACGGATCGCTCAAGTAGTAAAATGGATTTTGAGTCCAAGTATCGATCCCACGAAGATTTAGATAATTCAATTTAATCACGCTAATCTTAACCGAATCTAATGAACTTTGAAAGATTTTGTGTTTTATAACTAATTGAAAAAGTAAACTAAAAACAGTTAAACAACTATTGCTCAAATAAATGAAAGATTAAAATTGACTAAAGATTAATTTAACTTTTAAAAAGAAAAAGTACTAGAATTCCGAATCCACTTGTAGTTGTTATTTCTTCTATCTTGATTCTTGGTCTTGACAAATTAATTCAGTTATGAAGATCAATATCCCTAGATTGTTCAACAGTTTCTCTCGAATAAAGTTAAACCTATTTATATGCATGACTCGACTATATTTCTATGATGAATGCGAATACAAATGAAAGTATTAAATTTCTATGGATAATTAAAGATCACCTAAAGCATAGCGATATATTTCAATCCCTATCGGACTTTAAGATAATTAAAATAGCGTCTAGCATGCTTTTGACCTTTCGATAGTAAAACACACCACAACAATCATACAATTACTACGTATATAATTGTAGATGCAAACAAATCAAAATTAATTATTCAAAACTATATTGAAGTAAAGTGTCAAAAACCAAGTCTCAAGATAAAAGAATTTAAACGACAAGTTTCATCGTAATTCTAGCACTAATTAAACTAGCATAGCATACTAATAATAAGAAAATAAGAAGGGGAAGAACACATGGAATTCATCACCCGGAAAAAAAAGAAGACTTGAAAGAATAATTGCTCGTTGTTGATCTTCGTTCAATTCCTCAAAGAAGCAGTCTTGATCTTCGTTTAATGCCTTCGTCTATGTTTTTCTCCCAAAAACTCAACAACCTATTATGAGTTAATAACTCATATATATACTACCCTAATGGTGCCCCAAAAAGATGCCAAAAAGACCAAAAAATTGTGGGTCAAAAGTTACTTAATCGAGTTGAATTGAAAAAGGAAAAAATATCCCTGCAGCCTAATTTTTACACTGGGCGATCGCCCAAGTGTATGGTTTACTCTCTGCTTTGGTTTACCCTAGCTGGGCGCTCGCCCAGCTATAAGTTGGGCGATCGCCCAGCTCACAACTTCCAAGTATGCTGTTTTGATCCTCCAACTTTTCATAGTTTGTAATTTGGTCCTTCAATTTTTGATAATCTCTAATGTGGTCCTTCATTTTTCAATAATGTGCAATGTGGTCCTTCATCTTTCAATAATGTGCAATGTGGTCCTTCAACTTTTGATAATCTCCAATTTGGTCCTTCAACTTTCAATTTATACCTCTTTTCATCAATTCTTCTCCAATTTCTCACAGACGGGTCTAAAACTGAAATGTAAAGAATAATGCACCGAATTAAGTAGAAAATTACTAAAATAACAAATTAAAAGCTTAGTTTAAGGACCCGAATAAGTGCACAAAACGCACTTATCAAACACCCCGAAACTAAACCTTTGTTCGTCCTCGAACAACAAAACAAAATAAAAATAAACCATAAATTTAAACTAAGCTAAACAAAATAACAATGATTGAGTTTATGTCAAATGTCTTACTATATGCCTCATGTTTGAAAAATCAAGTAATACGTTTAGAAAAAAATCAAACAACACAAAAAAAATTTCACTTATCCATTGCTCGACCTTTAGTGAGTGTGTGATTAGCCAAAAATTGAACTTACTCATATATTAGACCACGACTAATATTGTGTGGTTGATATTTTTACAGTCCCGAACCCATTGTAGGCACTTCTTCCTTACACCTCTCGTAAATTATCACACTTCTGATGCTTTTCTCTCCAATCCCGAGGTGTTCTAGCAAATTTGGTTCCTATTGATCAACACAATGCTTTTTTCAAATAAAGTGGTAAAAATTAGAACTTGTATTCTCGTAACTAAGGTGGTGAATGATTTCTAACTTCTCATCTTGGTCTCTTCAGCTTTAATCTAGCAATCCTTCATCGAGCACCTTTAACACTTTTTATTTATTTTACTTATATAAATGATCTTACATCTTGTGCAATACTTCTCTCATACTAGCTTTCTATGTGACCCTTGTAGCGAGCTTTGGGCCGATGACTCCCAAGTCAGATGACCATAGGGCACCAGATTTTGAAATACCCTAATATGCTTAATTGCTCGAGTCCCACAGGTTATAAGAGAAGTAAAGATGTAACAATTTTTTTTTTTTGGACTCATGTAACGAGCTTTAGGCCGATGACTCCCAAGTCAGATGACTTTAGGGCACCAGGTTTTAAAATACCCTAACAGGCTTAATTGCTCGAGTCAGATATTTTATTTTATTTATTCAGCACAGTAAGTAGTGTTCGGTTTAGATTCCTTTACTATAACCTATTCAACCAAAGATGAGACTCAGAAAGCCAAAACCATCAAAATTCTCAAAACACAAGTAGTACTTTAACACCCCCAAACTGTTCTCAAATAGTTTGGTTACTAGCTTAAGGACTTAGGAACGGATTTTTTTTTTTTTAATGATACTAAGTCAACAATATCAACTCATACACTCAAATCATGGTCCCAATAAATGATAAATCAATAGTGGCTTTGTGCTTCAATAAACAGGTCAAATATGGATAATAATTCAGATAATAACACGAGTTCAAGCGTTGTCTAATATTCCACTAAAAATATACTCGATTTTCAAACAAACATCATCATTGGCAGTAAGAAGTTTAACAACAACTAGAAATTTTTTTTTTTTCAGTTATATGACCCGAGTGATACGCATTCAAAAGCAGCCAATAAGTATCCTGATAGTTTACCCACTCCCAAAAGAAAATATTACATTGTCCCCAATGTAAGCAAATTAGAACAAAATTAAAGGAGGAAAAAGATCAGGTACTCCCTGGGGGTAAATGTGGAGAAAAAGGTCGAGGCTGATCGGATAGTCCAACAGAAGCGGGAGGTCGCAATGAGTCGACGGCATCGGCAATCCGGGAGACAGTCCCGTCAATCTTCTCGAGTCGACTCTCAAAGTGTATCATTCTTCGGTTGACGTCATCATATGAGTAATTGATAGTACGCTGCTGTGACCTAATGTCGACGTCTATGTGCTCTAGTCCACGGACATGCACACTTATTCGAACCAGCTCCTGCTGCATGTTATGCTGCGTGTGTTGCACCTCGCGCAAAGTGTTGAGCAGGTTGCCCACCGATCTACCAATCTCTGTCAGAGCCACTTGGATCTGAGTGAACTGAATGCCAAGATGGGGCTCAACGGCTAGAGCTGGCTAGGGTACTGGAGGTGCCGGATCATAAGCTTCCTCGTCAGGTTGTATCGCTGGGGCACGCTGCACCCTGATCTCTCTGGCTCTCATCCTGGCCTCTGAATTGTCAATAGTCTTATGGGTAAGAGGGGCCTCAAGAGTGTCAGCTTCTTCAAATGGCAACAGAGGGACTCCAGCCTCCAGACAGATCCCACTAATCAGACATGGGAACATAATAGAGCGTTGGGAGTTGGAGTCAACCGATGTTGCTAACTCCCGAACAAAGTCAAAGATATGCGTCCCCAAATCCATTTTTCTGCCCCGGGCTAAATGGTAAAGAAAGCGAGCCCTTTCCCCAATAAACCTCGTGCGCTAAGTGGTAGGATTGATATTGGTGCAGACAAAAATGTGTAAAGCTCGCAGCTCCCGAGTCAGTTCATCATGTTTGAAATGCGAAGTTGCCAACGGCCATGCATTCTCTCTACCATACAAGAACCGAGCCACGAACTGCATGTCCTCTTCAGTAGGCATAGGATCCACTCCCGCACGGGATAGTTCATAGTATCGATCAATCATTGCAGGGCTGAAACTGATCCACTTGCCCCGTACCCATGTCTTATACTGATGAGACGAATCTGGAGTATCTATTTCCTTGTTGAAGTTGGCAAAGAATTCCCTAACCAAAGTTATAAACATTTGGATGTGGGCATGACCACTTTACTCCAACCACTTCTTTGGATCACAAGTTCCAACAGATGCCCCTGAAAATCATCCTTCGCACCCGTCTCTCTTGGTGATAGTTCTTCCATTTTCATTTTGTTTCATATCTCTCTTGGGCTTCTGGAGTTTGGAAACGTGGTATGCCACCATCACTAGTTGGTTCCCCGGCCCGTTTACGACGGGTAGAACCTTCACCGACCTTCTCCTTTCCCTTGTCTTGCGTTGTGGTTTTCCGTTTTGGTGCCATAGGTACCTAAAAAGAGAAAAGAAACATATTTAGGCATCGAAATAAACTCAAGAATAAGCAAAGCATCTCAAATGGCAATAAAAAATAGTGAATTTTCATAGTTTACACATAGACCATGCATTACTTTTTACCACCGGAAAATGTGAAGAAAAGTTGAAGTTTCCCCGAGCCAACTTTGAACACAAGGTACTACATAGATTGGTCTTTATCCTGCCCAAAATTGAGGCAGAACGGAGATCAAATGAGTTGGACAGAAGGGGGACGAAGATGGTGATGTGAAGTGGCATGGGCCTAGCAATGACTTGCCATGGAATCCTAACATGGGGCTAAGTGTAATGACCAAGTGTGGAATGTGATTCTAATGAATGTAGGCACAATTAGCATGCTTAAAGGCGTATGAACTAAGCTCAATCAAAGAGTAGCCCGAATTGCACAAGAATCGCCACTTAGACATTACATCAAACAAGTGGTAGGCGCCAAATTTATTCAAGAGTTATAAAGACTTGGGGATATGAATCAAACCCAAAAATTTCCATCCAAAATCAACAATTCAAATACCCCAACATCTACCTAAGCCCATTCTCCTCAATATAGCAAGAAAAAATTCACCAAATATCAAATTAATAAGCAAAACCGTGAAGTGGAAGAAAGGGCATACCTTGGAGGAGAATTTTCGGCCAACAGGATGAGGTGCACGTTAATGTAGCGTGAGGAGATGCAAAATCTGATGTAGGAGTGATGAAGGGAAGAGCACAAATTGATATAAAGGTCGAAAGTTGAAGTGGGAGTCGCTTGGTGGTGAAAAGTTATAAAAAAAAAAAAAACAGAGTGGGGCTAAGCTTGCGGCTGGGGTTATTAACCCCCAGCCGGAGCCTGGGCGAACGCCCAGTGAAAACCCGGGCGATCGCCCAGGTTGGTCCTGGGCGTTCTGCCCAGGGTTGGGTTGAAGGCAATGGGCGATCGCCCAAGTCAATGGGCTGGGCGATCGCCCAGTTTACGACAAAGAATCGATTTTTTTTTTTTTTAATATATATATATATATATACTACCAACTAAATTCAAAAAAAAATCAACTCGACATGTCAAAAATTTAAAACGGGTAAAAATAGAAACGATGCCTCAAGCACATGTAATCTAAATGTGATTAACTAGACATGCTTTAACATATGAAATCCAAGCACAAGCTAAACTGAAAATGGTGAATTAGATAAACCAAACCTGTGCTAAAACTCACTTCATGCTTTTGACGAATTGTATCTATGCCTAATTGATCGAGTGAAATCCTAAATTGGCATTGAATTGAAAATGAGGACTAAATAAATCTAAAAATCAACTAAGTGCAAAAACCAATGCAAAACCAAAAACTAAAGCAATAAAACTATTCCTACTACATGCATTTAAATAAAGACGTCTAAAAAGGAAAAAGGAATAGAAAAATGGGTTGCCTCCCATTAAGCGCTCGACTTATAGTCTAGAGCTCGACTTTTCGGGTTGATCATTCCGGGTGTGCAAGTTGAACGGTGGACTTTTCTTTCGAGAATCCACCATTCCAATAGACCTTTAAACGCTGCCCGTTGACTTTAAACGTGCATTTACTCTCATGACTGATTTCTACTGCCCTATATAGATAGACTTGTGTGATTGTATACGGACCCGACCATCTAGATCTCAACTTGCCAGGAAAAAGCTTGAGGTGAGAATTATACAACAAGACTTGCTGCCCAACCTCAAAATTTCTTCTTTGAATGTGCATATCGTGCCACTTTTTGGTCCGCTCCTTATACAATTTTGCGTTCTCATATGCTTCCAACCGAAACTCATCCATTTCATTCAATTGAAGGAGTCTCTTTTCACCAGCCGCCTTTAGATCGAAATTCAACTTCTTGACAGTCCAATATGCTCGTGCTCCAACGCAACTGGTAAATGGCACGCTTTCCCAAAAACTAGCCGGTAGGGAGACATGCCTATAGGAGTTTTGAAAGCTGTTCGGTAGGCCCATAAAGCATCATCGAGCTTCTTTGACCAATCTTTTCTTGATGAACTCACCGTTACCTCAAGAATTCGCTTCAACTCCCGGTTGGAGACTTCCACTTGCCCACTTGTTTGAGGGTGATAAGGAGTAGCAATGCGATGCCGAACGCCATATTTAGCCAACAAAGACTCAAACTGACGATTAAAAAAGTGCTTACCACCATCACTAATAATGGCTCGGGGTGTGCCATAGCGAGTGAAAATGCATTTTTTTAGAAAATCCATCACAACCCGTGCATCATTAGTAGGTAAGGCGACGGCCTCAACCCATTTAGAGACGTAGTCTATAGCAACCAATATATATTGATTTGAGAAAGATGAAGGGAATGGCTCCATGAAATCAATACCTCAAACATCAAAAAGCTCGACCTCAAGTATACTGTTGAGAGGCATTTCATTTCTTTTTGAGATATTACCCGTGAGCTGGCATCGATCACATTCCTTCACAAAAAGGTAAGCGTCTTTAAAAAGAGAAGGCCAGTAGAACCCAGACTGTAGAACTTTAGCAGCTGTTTTAGAGGCACCAAAGTGTCCAGCGTAGGCTGAAGAGTGGCAATGCCCAAGTATCTGAGGGACCTCTTCTTCAGGAACACACTGCCGAATTATATGATCTGGACCCCGTCTATAGAGAATGAGATCCTCCCAAAAATAATGCTTCAAGTCGAGAAAAATTTCTTCTTTGATGACTTGAATAATCAGCGAGGATAATGGATTTGGCGGAAAATTCACTATATCGACAAACCATGGTGCTTTCTCCAAATGAAAAATCATTCATCCGAAACACCTCATTAATATCCAAGCTCTCGATCTGCTCTTCCTGCTCAAGTCTGGATGGGTGATCAGCTACTACATTCTCGCTTCCTTTCTTATCTCTTATCTCGAGATCGAATTCTTGTAGAAGTAATACCCATCTAATTAGCCTCGGTTTTGCATATTTCTTTGCCAATAAGTACTTCAGGGCTGCATGATCAGTGTAAACTATCACCTTCGATCCGACAAGATATGATCTGAATTTATCAAAGGCATAGACTACAGCTAGGAGCTCCTTCTCAGTAGTGGCATAATTAAGCTGTGCCTCATTCAACGTCTTGCTGGCATAGTGTATCACATGAAAAATTTTATCTTTTCGCTGCCCCAACACTACTCCCACTGCATAATCACTTGCATCACACATTAGTTCAAACGGTAGATTCCAATCAGGTGCAATTATCACAGTATTGAAATGAGCTTCTCTTTTAGAGTGTTGATGCCAATAGACACTCTTGAGAGAAGACATAGGCACATCCTTGACCCGCAGAGTACACAAAGGTTTTGTGATTTTGAAAATCTTTGATAAACGACGATAGAACCCGGCATGCCCAAGAAAGCTTCTAATACCTTTGATGAAGTTGGTGGTGGCAATTTTTCTATAACTGAATTTTTACTTTATCCACTTCAATCCCCTTAGTGAAATTCGATGTCCCAACACGATGCCCTCTTGAACCATGAAGTGACATTTTCCCGGTTGAGAGCCAATTTGTATCTTCACATTTGCAAAACCCGGTGTAAGTGCTCCAAGCACTCATCGAAGGATGAGCCAAACACCGAGAAATCATCCATGAATATTTCAATGAATTTCTCCACCATATCGTAGAAGATAGCCATCATGCAACGGCGAAAATTGGCGGGGAGCATTGCATAGACCAAAAGGCATCCTACGGTAAGCAAAGGTGCCATAAGGACGGTGAATGTGGTCTTCTCTTGATCCTCAGTGCTATTGGAATTTGATTATACCCAGAGTATCCATCCAAAAAGCGATGAATGAGAACATCCAAACCGATCTTTCCAACATCGATCAATAAATGGAAGGGAAAATGATCCTTCCTAGTAGCGAGATTGAGCTTGCGGTAGTCAATGCAAACCCTCCATCCCGCGATCAAGCGGTTGGAATCAACTCATTCTTTTCGTTCGAACCACGGTGATACCTCCCTTCTTTGGCACTACTTGAACCGGGGTGACCCAAGCACTTTATGCGAGATTGGGTAGATTATCCGACATCCATTAGCTTCATGACTTACGCTCGGACCATTTCTTTCATATTAGGATTCAGCCTTCTCTGACTATCAATACTTGGTTTAAAATCATCCTCCATGAGGATTTTATGCATGCACAGAGTAGAGCTGATACCCTTGATGTCAGCAATAGACCACCCAATAGCTGTCTTTTGTTCTCGAAGCACTCGGAGTAATTTTTCCTCTTCAAGTTTATTAATTGAATTTGCAATGATTACAGGCAAAGTAGAAGATTTCCCCAGGTAGGCGTAACGGAGATGAGAGGGCAACTGTTTGAGCTCTATTTTTGGAGGCTGTTGAACAGAAGGCAGATGTTTTGTAGAACCTGTGCCCAACTCCTCAAAGCGTGGTCGACGTGTATATGGAGGATTAGCTTCAAGATATCTTGCGCACATCTCAACCTCACTAGAATTAGCGTGAGAGGATTGAGAATGCACAATGCAAGCCTCCAATGGATCTGATGGATTATGGAGATGGAAATTTTCATTTACTGCATCATCAACCACATCAACTTTGAAGCAGCTATCTGACTCGGTTGGATATTTAATTGCCTTAAAGACATCAAATGTGACCTGCTCCTCGCTAAGTCTTAAAATCAGTTGGCCTTTTTGTACATCGATCAGAGCTCTACCAGTGGCTAAAAATGGTCGACCAAGAAGAAGTGGGACATCTTTATCTTCCTTCATGTCGAGAATGATAAAATCAGCTGGGAAGATGAATTTGTCCACTTTTACCAAAAGATCTTCAACAACTCATCTTGGATGTTTAATGAACCGATCAGCCAGCTGCAGAGTTACCGTAGTTGCTTTAGCTTCTCCCAAACCTAATTTCCTGAAAATAGAAAGCGGCATCAAGTTAATACTAGCTCCTAAATCACATAAAGCTTTATCAAAACAAAAATCACCAATGATGCAAGGTATTGTAAAACTCCCTGGATCTTTGAGTTTAGGAGGTAGTTTATTTTATAAAATAGCGCTATACTCTTCTGTCAACATCACCGTCTCATGTTCTTCCATCTTGCGTTTATTTGAAAGAATGTCTTTCAAGAATTTAGCATAACTGGGCATCTGAGCAAGTGCATCTGCAAAGGGAATGTTGATATGTAGTTTCTTGAAGATCTCAAGAAATTTTTCGAATTGCTTGTCTAACTTGTGCTTTTGTAGCCTCTGAGGAAATGAGACCAGAGGATCGTATGGCTTGATAGGAACGGTTGCCTTAACCTGTGGTGTGCCTGAACTCTCTTTCATAGCTGTTGTCTGCTCAATCTGTATCACGTGTTTCTCATCAGTGGAAGGTACCACTTCTTCATTTGCAACTGATCTCTTGACATGGATCTCTGGTAACTGAACCCCACTTCTAGTAGTAATAGCTTTAACATGTTCCTTGGGATTCACCTCTGTATTACTGGGCAAAGTACCTGGCGCTCTGCCTGATAAAGCAATTGCCATCTGACCTATTTGTGTCTCAAGATTCTTTATTGCAGCGCCTTGATTTTGAATATTAATGCCTTGATTTTGAATATTAGTATCTATCTTGTGCATGAACTGTTCGGTTCTCTCTATGAATTTATCAGTTTTCTCGATAAATTTATTGATTAAGTCTTCTAATGATGTATTCTTTTCTGGCTGCTGAAATTGTGGTTTGAAATTATTCTGATTATCTTTCCAAGAGAAATTTGGATGGTTTCGCCACCCGGATTATATGTGTTGAGTCTTGGTTATTTTGTTGGCCGACCACCTTGAATGTAATCGACTGTTCAGGCTGTAGTGATAGAATAGGACATTCTGATGTACTATGACTGGCTCCACATTCTTCACATGCTGATTTCTTTGTTTGTACTTCTTTGTTTGTACTGCATTGGCTGAATATGACATACTTTCCACTTTATGTGCCAACGACTTTATCTGTGTAGACAATGCTGTGAAAGTATCTATCTCATGTACTCCTGCAGTTCTCTTTTGTATAACTCTATCTGATGGCCACATGGCAGTGGTAGTAGCGACTCTTTCAAACAAATCTAGAGCTTCAACCACTGTTTTGGTAGATAGAGAACCGTTGGATGAAGAGTCAATCATGCTTTTAAATGAAGGTAGTAGCCCAGCATAGAAATATTGAATTTGTTGCCCCCTGCCAACACCGTGATGAGGGCACTTCCTTAACATATTCTTGAATCGGTCCACGCCTCATCAAAAGATTACTTTTTTTTTCTTGTTGAAATATGGAGATATCATGCTTCAACCGAAACCTTCTTTGGTGGGAAAAATTTCGTGCAAAACTTTTGGGCTAGATCATTCCGGTGGTTATGTTGTCAATTGGTAGTGAGTCCAACCACTCAAGAGCCTTGTCAGAAGAGTATGTGGGAACAAGCGTGGAATGGATGGCGTCGTCTCGAGATTCCTTGATACTTGAAGTGTTGACACATTTCAAGAATCTTGAAACGTGTGTATGTGGATTCTCATCGGTCCCGCCATAGAATTGGTGTCCATTCGGAATAGATGAATGACATTAGTCTTCAGCTGAAAGTTCGGATGTCCAAAAGGTGGGTAGACAATGCTGGATTGGCTCTGTATGATCTGTGGAGTCAAAAAGTCTCCAACTAGCATATTGTCTTCATCAATCTCTTGTCTTGCCCGAGCGATCTCGTTGTTCTGCATTATGTCTTGCTGTTTTTGTTCTTTTTGTTGTGTTATCCTTGCTTCTCTCTACCTACGATGAAAAGTGCGTTCGATCTCTGGATCAACTGGAATTAGAGACTCGTGTCTCTCACTTCGCATGCAATGGTTTGAAAGGAAACAAAGTAAACACTGTAATATCTTAAAGAAATAAGTAATTAAAGTAAATAAATAAATAAGTTCGAATTAGTGTTAAAGTAATTGAAAAGAATTAAAACTAAATCCCCGACAACGGCGCCAAAAACTTGTTAGCGATTTTATGTCTTTAATAATTCTGCAAGTGTACGGATCGCTCAAGTAGTAAAATAGATTTTGAGTCCAAGTATCGATCCCACGAAGATTTAGATAATTCAATTTAATCACGCCAACCTTAACTGAATCTAATGAACTTTGAAAGATTTTGTGTTTTATAACTAATTGAAAGAGTAAACTAAAAACAGTTAAACAACTATTGCTCAAATAAATGAAAGATTAAAATTGACTAAAGATTAATTTAACTTTTAAAAAGGAAAAGTACTAGAATTCCAAATCCACTTGTAGTTGTTATTTCTTCTATCTTGATTCTTAGTCTTGACAAATTAATTCAGTTATGAAGATCAATATCTCTAGATTGTTCAAAAGTTTCTCTCGAATAAAGTTAAACATATTCATATGCATGACTTGACTATATTTCTATGACGAATGCGAATACAAATGAAAGCATTAAATTTCTATGGATAATTAAAGATCACCTAAAGCATAGCGGTATATTTCTATCCCCTATCGGACTTTAAGATAATTAAAATAGCGTCTAGCATGCTTTTGACCTTTCGATAGTAAAACACACCACAACAATCATACAATTACTATGTATATAATTGTAGGTGCAAACAAATCAAAATTAAATATTCAAAACTATATTGAAGTAAAGTGTCAAAAACCAAGTCTCAAGATAAAAGAATTTAAACAACAAGTTTCATCGTAATTCTAGCACTAATTAAACTAACCTAGCATACTAATAATAAGAAAATAAGAAGGGGAAGAACACATGGAATTCATCACCCAGAAAAGAAGAAGACTTGAAAGAATAATTGCTCGTTGTTGATCTTCGTTCAATTCCTCAAAGAAGCAGTCTTGATCTACGTTTGATGCATTCGTCTATGTTTTTCTCCCAAAAACTCAACAACCTATTATGAGTTAATAACTCATATATATACTATCCTAATGGTGCCCCAAAAAGATGCCAAAAAGACCTAAAAATCGTGGGCCAAAAGTTACTTAATCAGAGTTGAATTGAAAAAGGAAAAAATATCCCACAGCCAATTTTTACACTGGGCGATCGCCTAGTGCAAACCTGGGCGATCGCCCAGTACACCCAGGTGTATGGTTTACTCTCTGCTTTGGTTTACCCTGGCTGGGCGCTCGCCCAGCTATAAGTTGGGCGATCGCCCAGCTCACAACTTCCAAGTATGCTGTTTTGATCCTCCAATTTTTCATAGTTTGTAATTTGGTCTTTCAACTTTTGATAATCTCCAATGTGGTCCTTCATCTTTCAATAATGTGCAATGTGGTCCTTCAACTTTTGATAATCTCCAATTTGGTCTTTCAACTTTCAATTTATACTTCTTTTCATCCATTCTTCTTCAATTTCTCACAAACGGGTCTAAAACTGAAATGTAAAGAATAATGCACCGAATTAAGTAGAAAATTACTAAAATAACGAATTAAAAGCTTAGTTTAAGGACCTGAATAAGTGCACAAAATGTATAATGTGCAATGTGGTCCTTCATCTTTCAATAATGTGCAATGTGGTCCTTCAACTTTTGATAATCTCCAATTTGGTCCTTCAACTTTCAATTTATTCCTCTTTTCATCTATTCTTCTTCAATTTCTCACAGACGGGTCCAAAACTGAAATGTAAAGAATAATGCACCGAATTAAGTAGAAAATTACTAAAATAACGAATTAAAAGCTTAGTTTAAGGACCCGAATAAGTGCACAAAACGTACTTATCAAGTACCTATCATGTGAAATTTTCGTTATTGCAGAAGAAGTCTATCGTGGATCCAATGCATTTAACATTTCCTATTTTCATTTTCTTGGTGGCAGACTTTATGTGGCGGAAGTCCTGCTTGCTCTGGAATATTTACACATGCTTGGGATTGTATATCGTGACCTTAAGCCAGAAAACGTCCTTGTGTGGGACGATGGACATATAATGCTCTCGACTTGATCTTTTACTTCATTGTGTTGTCACCCAACATTGGTCAAAACCTCATCATTGGAATCCAAGCCCTGCGTAAAAATTACGTGCATTGCGTCCGGCCGACTTGCATTCAACCCGCGCATTCGATTCAAATTGTCGTGTGTGGTTCCAACATCATGCTTCTCTCCTCGTCTCTTTTGAAGAAAATCCAAAAAGGATGGGAAGCCCAAAAATGAATGTTACAAAACCAAAACTGAGAACACCAAATATTAACAACAAAATGGAAATAACAAAAGTTAATGAATATGAATACATAAACTAATAGTATCGGCGAAAACAGGACATCAACGCTTCAACTCAGAAACTATTCACAGCATATGTGTTCATCAGATTCAGGACTTGCTTTTGTGAGGCATAACACATTCACCCTCAACCAAAGATATCATGCCAACTCCTGGATCAAATCAGAGACTCTCGAACCCTAGTTTACCCAAAAACTAGTTACTATTCACGGAGGATTATCACAAACCAAATCACCCTATAAATTAGATTAATCGCTCAAAGAGTGATTATGTTTGCAAAGCTTGATCAATGATCACTCAAGATCAAAGATCTCCAAAAGAAAACTCAGAAGGAGATGAAGAACAGAAGAAGAGCATGAGAGATTTTAGTTCAATCCAAATGGGTACAATACTATTGAAGAAGGTAAAGTGTTGTCTATATCTCTTGGTTATCCAACCGTCTAATAGAATGCACCATGGACGATGGGGGATCAATCCATTTGTCATCATCTGGTGAAAGTTGCCTTTCACAATTCAAACTCATGTTTTGTTTGAATACGAGTTCACAACCAATTGTAAACTTAGCACTATATATCCCACAGTCTCCACCTTGGGGCAAGTTTGTGTCATCATCATCCTCATGCTGTAAATATAAGTTCAAAGTATCATTAGCTGAATTCTTCTTCAGCTCCTTTCTTGCAAAGAAGACAATTAAGCTTCATCAATATTTAATAATTTCAAACAATTATTAAATTTGCTTACTGGAAGGACTTTTGTTCCCATATCTGCACGATTTTCAAGAGTAGAGATCTTTTCAAGTTTGATTTGTCCTTTTGAAAAAATCTCTCTAACAAAATGAAATTTCACATCTATGTGTTTGGTTCGATCATGAAACACTAGATTCTTACTAAGATAAATGGCACTCTGGCTATCAGAGTATAACACAGCTTCATTGTTACTAATACCAAATTCATTTAAAAGACCATTTAACCAAACACCCTCTTTCGCAGCACTGGTAGTTGTCATGTACTCAACCTCAGTTGAAGACAAGGCAACAACCTTTTGAATTTGTGATTTCCAGCTAATACTGGTATCACAGATTGTATAGTAGTAAGCAGAGGTGAATTTCCTGTTATCTATATCCCCAGCAAAGTCAGAGTCTAAGAAGCCTTTTAAAATAATACATTGCTTACATTTTCTAAACAATAGACCTAACGAATAAGTCCCCTTAATGTATTTAAGAAGCCACTTCATAGCTTCCCAATGAACTTCACCTGGATTGGCCATAAATCTACTCAAAACACTTATGGCAAAGGTAAGATCAAGTCTAGTGCACACCATTAGATATATTACAGACCCAACAACACTAGCATAAGAAACAGAGGACGTCCTATCAGACTTCTTCAGACTTAGGACTTTGACTTGAAGATAATTTGAAATGATTTGCAAGAGGAACATAGACAGACTTAGCTTAAGACATTGCAAATTTGTTTAAAATCTTTGAGACATATGATCTCTGATTTAGAAACAGTTTGCAATCACTTATATTTCTCACTATATCCATTTCAAGGATTCTCCTAACAGGACCTAAGTCCTTCATTTCAAACTCATCTTTAAGTTTGCACTTTATCTTCTCTATTTCACTTTTATCTTGACTTGCAATTAGCATATAATCTACATATAAGACAAGATATAAGGAACTACTTCCTCCTGAACTTTTACAGTAAAAGCAAACATCAAAATTACTCCTTTTAAAACCAAGATTAATGATATAAGAGTTAAATCTCTTATACAATTGTCATGGGGCCTATTTAAGGCTATATAAAGACCTTTTCAGGAGACACTCCAGATGAGTTTTGATCCTTTTTTGGAAACCCTTTGGTTGATTCATATAGATAGTTTCATCTAAATCCCCATTTAGGAAGGCAGTCTTAACATCTAACTAATCAATTTCTCAATTAAACTAAGTTGAGAGAGCTAAGATAATTCTGATGGTGGTATACTTTGCAACAGGAAAAAAAGATTTCATTGTAGTCTATCCCTTCCCTTTAGGTAATATACTTTGCAACAGGAAAAAAAGATTTCATTGTAATCTATCCCTTCCCTTTAGGTAAACTCCTTTGCAACAAGCCTAGTCTTGTACCTAATGTCTTTATCATTTAACTCACCTCTCTTTATCTTAAAGATCCACTTATAGTCTACAATTCTTTTTCCTTTAGGCTTTTCTTCCAAGACTCATGTTTGATTCTTTTCTAAAGAAGACACCTCTTCTTGCATTGGTGCAAGCTATTGTTTAGAGTTAACTCCCTTAATTGCTTCTTCAAAAAAATCAGGCTCATCTTCTACATACTCATGAAAAAGTAACATGTTTAGACTATCCATGTACCTAATACGAGGCCTTATTTGCCTCATTTCTCTATCCCTGCCTAACTGGTAGTTATCAAGAAAAGTTTCATCACTTTCTAAATGTTCCTCTACAGACTCCTCTTGTACAGAATAGTCAAGACTAGAATCAGGTTGAGAAAGAGGGGTAACACTTTCATGATTTCCTAATTCATCAACCTGATTTCTCTTAGAAGGCTCTACCTAAATTTCATTTTCCCCATCTAAGTCAATTTGGTCCTCTCCTCTTAGACCATCCTCTATACAAAGAAATTGGTGCTCATTGAACACAATATCTTTACTCACAACTACTTTAAAACCTCCTACACTTCTTACCCACAACCTATACCCTTTAGAACCCTCAGCATAACCAAGAAACACACACTTTTGTGACCTTGGTTCCAATTTTCCTGTATTTTGATGTGCATATGCAGCACATCCAAATACTTTTAGGTGAGTGTAAGAATGAGGGCTTTTATTCCAAACTTTCTCATGAGATTTAAACTCCAGAGATGAAGTAGGACTTCTATTAATCAGGTAGCTGGCAGTTTTAACAGCTCTCCCCAGAACAACTTAGGCAAACCAGAGCTAAGGATCATACACCTTACTTTGTTTAGGATTGTTCTATTCATTTTCTTAGCAATGCTATTTTGCTGAGGAGTGTGAGCCACAGTTCTGTGTCTTAAGACACCACTGTCTTTACAAAGGCTATCAAACTCAGAATTATAGGCCATTATCTGTTTTTAATACCTTTATTTTTCTACTTGTTTGATTTTCCACAAGTATTTTCCAATCTCTGAAAACTCCAAAAGTTTCAGATTTAGACTTTAAAAGGAAGACCTAATTCTTTCTTGAAAAATCATCCACAATTTGGAGAAAATACCTAAAACCAGAGTGGGTATTAACAGAAGCTGGTCCCCAAAGATCAACATGAAGATATTCTAAAATATGTGTTGACTTATGGATCCCAGGAAGAAAAGGTAACCTAGACTGTTTTCCAAAAACACACTGTTCACAGAAACAATGTTTACTCACTCTTTCTTTTCAGATTTGGAGACTTTTATCACCTATATGGCCCAATCTTTTGTGCCAAATATGTGATAAGTCTCATTTATCTATTCCAAAAGCAGTATTTAAAACTGAAGTTGGTTTAGTAGTAATTCTGTAAAGGCCATTCCTCCTTGGAGCAATCACAATAAGCTTAGCATCTTTGAGAATTCTAGTAAACCCCTCACTGATACCTATATCAAACTTCAGATCATCTAATACCCCCAAGGATATTAGATTTCTTTGAAGTTCAGGGACATATCTAGTTCTTCAGAAAACTAGATACTTGTTATTACTCAGATTAAGCCTTATTATGCCTATTCTTCTAATTTGACAAAACATGTCATTTTCCACAAGGACTTCCCCCCTTCACAATTATGAAAATCACTGAACCACTCTTTGGTATGGCACATATGAAAATTGCAACCTGAGTCAAGAATCCATTCTTGACTAGGCTGATTAGTGGCGACAACATAGACCTCTTCCTCTAAGTCATTTTCATTATAAGCTAAAGCAGCTCCACCTTCTGTCTTATTTCTAAGTTTTTGATCAGCAAGCCTTTTGGGGCAGTCTTTTATAAAGTGCCCCTCTTCTTGACAGTAAAAACACTTTTTGTTTCTAGTCTTTCCTTTAGCCTTGTTCTTTGGTTTGCCTTTCTTCTTACTATAGTCTTTCTTAGTAGAATTCCAAGCTTTACTGCTATTTTTCCCTTTAGCTAACAAGTTTTCCCCAACTACATTGTCCCCTATTTCAGATTTGAGTTCTAACTCTTTATTTCTAAGGGCACTAATTATAATTTTAGAGGTTAAACCATCTCTACCATACTCTAAGGCAACTTTTACATCCTTATACTTGTCACTAATTGAACTAAGAACTAAAGCAAGTTGATCATTAGAAATTTCTTCTTTACAATTTGCCAAATCCCCAATAAGTCTATTAAATTTATCCAGATTTGCCTCTAAGTCTAAGGTGGGATCAAGTTTAAAAGTAAAGAACTGCTTTAACAAATAAATCTTATTTGACATGGTACTAGTCAAATAAGTTGTTTCCAATTTTGTCCACAAATCCATCGCAGAAGTTGTTTAACCAATTTCCCTTAACACATTGTCAGACAAATGCAAGAAAATTGAACTACATGCAATTTCATCCAATTCCACCTTTTTTATTATCATCATAATCAGTAAGCCAACTATTATCAATAGTTTTTGCACATTTTTGTTGTAATAAAACAGCTCTCATCTTTGGGCGCCAGAGTCTAAAGTCTCTTTTACCATTATACACACCAAGTTCAAATTTAGTTCCCATTTTCGTTTTAAACAAAATAGCAGAACAAACAACACTTAATAAAACAGCTTCGCATAGGTATAAAACACATAATCAAAAACATATTCACACAAGAACAATTTTCACAGATTAATAAACATTGTTCTTGTTGTACAAAATTATAGTCACAGTATATATATCAAGAAACCCACTTAAAATGAGAGAACTAACTGTTCGCCTCAGATTCTAGGTCCTCTGAAGGGGCCTAAACAAATGACGAACAGAGAGTCAAAAATTTTATTTCGAAAAGGAATTTATATATATGTAATGATAGTGTAAAGAACTAGGGCTAGAGTTTTATATCAGATCTTGAGGATTTAAACCTCAAGAAGAGAGCAGATCTCGCAAGATCTCTTACTTTGTTTTACCAGACGAGAACAAAGAACCAAAGTACACGACCATATCTGGTTAAATCTTTGGTTTATCTTTCTTCCTTGGCTCTGATAACACTGTTACAAAACCAAAACTGAGAACACCAAAGATTAACAACAAAATAAAAATAACATAAGTTAATGAATATGAATACAGAAAATAAAAGTATCGAAAATTGAAAACAGGACTTCAACGCTTCAACTCAGAAACCATTCACAGCACATGTGTTCATCGGATTCAGGACTTGCTTTTGTCAAGCATAACCCTCAACCAAAGATATCATGCCAACCCCTGGACCAAATCAGAGACTCTCGAACCCTAGTTTACCCAAAAACTAGTTACTGTTCACAAAGGATTATCACAAACCAAATCACCCCATAAACCAGATTAATCACTCAGAGAGTGATTATGTTTCAAAGCTTGATCAATGATCACCCAAGATCAAAGATCCCCAAAAGAAAACCCAGAAGGAGATGAAGAAAATAAGAAGATTGTGAGAGATTTCAGTTCAATCCAGAGGGGTACAATACCATTGAAGAAGATAAAGTACTGCCTTTATCTCTTGGTTATCCAACCGTTTAACAGAATGCACCATGGACGATGGGGATCAATCCACTTGTATCATGGTGAAAGTTGCCTTTCGCTATTCAAACTCGTGTTTTGTATGAATATGAGTTCACAACCCATTGTAAACTTAGCACCATATATCCCGCAGTGAAATTGGAAACCAAGTTAGCCCATTACCTGGTTGAACCAACCAATGCTCAGTCGATGTCGAAACCCATGAATACATTGTTAGAAATAAAATCTATTTTCTTTAATTACATACTAATAATTAAAGAATCCATATATCATGCCAAAATTATTAAGTATAATTAATTCAGAAGAATACATGTCTCCATTGGTGTTGAAATTGAGAGGGTTAGGATCTTCCGCAGTCTAATAACTTCAATAATACTCAATGGAAACTTTGTCTATAATGTTGTAGAAGACAAAAGATCAAAAATTATTTTATAAACTATACCAAACAAGTTCTGAATTGAGTGGGGAAAATAATTCACGTGGTTTCTGAATTTCTTTTCTTTTTTAATTAAAAAATTTCTTGGGGGCTCAATGTAACACTCAAAATTTTATATATTTTATACTTAATTTTATGAGATGAGTTAAATAGAATTTTAATTAAAATGATATTAAAAAACAGCAAAAAAAATTTGAATTGTTAAATCAAAATTTAAAAGTTAATTTTGGTTTGTTATTATAAATTCATCGTTTAACATTTTTTCAATTCGGAAGATGAGTGTGATGTTTGCCACTAATACTTCTATCCACTGTAAGTCTTTCCTCGTTTGAACCTCGACCTTACACCCTTATAAGGCTATGCCATCCTAATGTGCTGCTAAATGGATGGATCTTACCAACGTCCATGAATGATAAATCATAGATCGAACCATCAAATCAAAAAAATTGGGTGCTATCATATAGCTTTGTATCGGCTAAGTTCATGAGTTGGAGATAAGCGGACTCGAATCACGACATCCGCCGTAGGGTAAACCACCGCCTCTCGTGCCTCCCGACCGATTCTACCATAGAGGCCGACGATAGACAATAACTCCTCCCGAACACGACTTACAACTTTCATCGTGATTGTGCTCTCCAAAAGCAACTCTTCTCAAAATCTCACTCAAAAGGTGCCGAGTTGGAATCCCATTCTCTAACTAAGGATTCTTGTGGTTCGGGAGGTTCTGACTCACAGGAGAACCAGAACGGCGAGAGCTTTCCCCACCTTTCCGCCCGACTCTTTGGTCTTAAGAACGCTGGTTTTAAGAATGAGTAATTGCCCTTCTCCGAACCTTCTTGTCCAACCCGAGAATAGGCACTAATGCGTTCTACTTATTGAACAGGTTTATGGTGGTCGGTCTGTGACCCCTAGATGCCTAAGGCGCCTTGGGGTGATATCGTAGTTCCTTGGGGTGGAGATGATGGGGTCGGTCCATGGATTTTCCTTCATTTTCTTTTTCTTTTCGCATTTCGCTCAAACTGCTCGCAAGGGCCAACTTGATCTTCTTTCCCAAGGATCTCGGATGAGGGGCCCGGGAGAGCCACCGACTCAACTACTCATCCATGTATGATCCATACTAGATCGACCAACCGCCCATCCCACCTCTTCTATGTTCTTGACCGCCCATCTTTGTCTCTCAGAGAGTCTTTCGGTGGCATGTTTGGTCCTCTTCCCATTACTTAGAAAAAGTGAGCCACCCGGTTCGTGTACAAGATAATATCATTACCGCACTGGACAATTAGACATCCAACCCGTAATCGCAGCGACCTAATTGCAAGAGCGGAGCTCTACCAACCGAGCTATATCCTCCGAGCCAAGTGGAGCATGCATGAAGTAGTCAAATCCTTCTTCTATTCTTTTCTGGCGCACTGGGCCATCCGGACTTGAACCGAGACCTCGCCTGCGTGAAGTAAATCATCGCACCTATGGTCCAACCAAGTGGGAGAGAATCAATAGATTCCTTTTTCATGAGCGATTCATCCTTCTTGAACAAGATACAACTCTCCGTTGTAATCAAGGCTCTCCAAGTGTGCTTGTCCCCCCCCTTCTTCCTTACCCCGTGAGTCTTTGTGAAATAACTCCGATGAGAAGAAAAAAAGAAGGTGTTAAGAGACTCTCCCGCCCAACCCTAGACACTCTAAGATCCTTTTTCAAACCTCGCTCCCATTTCGAGTCAAGAGATAGATAAATAGACACATCTCGTTGTAATCGATCGGGGCGTTCAGAGGATGTTGAGGGGTCGAAAACCAAGAAGTGAGTTATTTATACCAAGCATTCTTCTTCTGACTAGATCCAATCTCCGGTCCTCGGAAAGGAAAAATAATCTCATGACCAGTGAAGAAATATAGTTCAAAAATAAATTGAAAAGGTGACGCCAAAATGAGAATTAAAATATAAAAACCAGATTATTAAATTAATTTTTAGTAGCTATATTTGACTTGTTATTTTGAACTCGCCTTTTTAACGGTTTATTAATCTGAAAGATGTATTGTGAAGTTTTTCATGAATACTTCAGAACGGTATGAAGAACTTACCCAATGAGTGAAGAAACATAGCCCAAAAATAAGCCAAAAGAAGTGACGCCAAAATAACAATTAAAAGATAAAAAAATCGGATTATTAAATCTATTTCTAGTAGTCATTTAATGCATGTTATTTTAAACTCGCCGTTTGCCAATTTTTCAATCCGAAAGATGCACTGTGAAGTTTGTTATTAATATTTTAAAACAGTACCAAAAACATATCCCGAAGAGTGAAGAACATGGTCCGAAAATAAGTTGAAAGAGACGACGTCAAAACTAGAATTAAAGATAAAAACAAATAAAAATATTAAATCCATTTATATCCACTATCTTTAGCTCGTTTTTTTAAAATTTCCATTTCTTCAATCCAAAAGATGCAATGCACTGACCAAAAAATTTGGCCTCCCAACAAATTTTTTTGACTCCGCCACTACGTATACGAGTGTGGACGAGGAAGAAATTTACGAGAATCACAATGTGAAGAAAAAGGAAGAAAACTATTTATAAAGATGGTCATTGTAGGTTGCTGGTTATTCTTCGTATTACATTTTCATTTGTGGTTAACCGAAAATGAAGATATGAAATATAAAAGGAAATCAGCAATGCGGTTAGTGTGGATTAAACACGCGACCTTCAAATCTTTAGTCTGACGCTCTCCCAGCTGTGCTATCCCCACTTTTGTTTAAACAATGACTTTTAAAATGTAAATAACAGTGTATCTCAATTGATATAAAATATTACTACAAAAATTGAATTATATAGTTTGGTTAAATATATGATCTAATCTTAAGAACTATAGTCATAAACTTTGAGTTAATATTTCTTAAAATATAACTAATTCAGTTTGCTTATAAACAATTAATGCTAAAGATTCAATATTGTAAATCTCAAAATCAACACTTCTATCCAAACATACAATTACTTTGTAAATAAGTTAATTTAGTTTATAAGCACCATACTTGCTTACAAACTCTTAGAACATGAGGATTACAGAAGAAAAACACAAAATTTTTGCCCAAGTCCTGTCTACTAAGCTGGATTAAACGACACTAAAACAATATTACGAATTTTTTTTAAAATTTTGTACATTATAAGTACTGCCCAATACTGTAGTTTGTAACATGTCCTTACTGTTGAAACACACACTTACTAGATTCAAAATCTGGCAACCGTAGCCAAACTAGTATAGACATGGGCAATTTCTGGGTTGCCAATTGAAATCCAATACCGGGTTGGAGTAGCATTTTCAATCAACAGATGTGAGATGACATTCTTTTCTCAAACGCAGGAAGTGCAAACTATTCTTTGTAAAGCTCCGGCTTAAATGTAGCAGTCGAACATACAAAACCTTTGGCAACAGATAAGGCTCTTCGATATCAATCAGCAAATGAGCCTGAAAGTGAGATTAATTCTTACTGCTCCTGCTTTAACACGTTTAGGCACTGAGTGGACCCAATCCCTTTGGGTGTAGCCTTGCATTACCAAAAGCGAGCCATGCTTTAACACAAAGGAGTGTTGGTCGGAATCATTATTTTTCTGTGTCTGCTTGCTGGGAGGATCATCCCCATTTCTTTTAGCTGGCATGAAAGCAAAAGATAAGCATTAGATGATGAACAGATTTATGTTGTTGCAACTGAAATATTACTAAATTCTATTGCATGATTTAGTAGATGGATAAACAGTCATGGGCACTACATATACCGCGCACCACCTGTTTAAGTAACTTTTTTTACTTAAAAGTAAGAAAAAAGTAATTTATCTTAACTTGTTTGGAAACAACCAAACATGCTCATAGGCAAACCAAAAGGATAAGTTGCTTGATCATACCGGGTTTCTTCTTTAAGAAGAAATCACGTTCACATCCAAATGAAACCGAAGCAATTTCTGGAGTTGGTCCATAAAGTTTCTCATCATCAGCATGCCAACCAACATAGTCATTGCCTCCTTTATACCTATTTAACAGTAAGCTATTGAACTAACTTCCAGGAAGCTCTTTATGGACCTACAATGCGACATTTATAACGTACTGTTCAAGTTAAATGTCCCAAACCTACATATTACGTAAGATTGATATGTGTAAAATTAGGAAAAAGACATCTCACCAAATCCAAGATCTCCTGAAGTGGAGGAAATTCATTCCAAGAATATGCACAAGGCTGATACCCACTATAAACTAGGTCCGGCAATCCTTCACTCGCAACATAACATGTGTCTCTGGGCTGTATAAAGAAATTTATAAGAAATTAACGAACTGTCTCCACAGATAATCTCTAAATATTGATTATATCAGGACAATATCATACATAACAACATCAGGAGAAAAACCACTAATTTTATAAACTGAACGGATAACGTGTGAATTTTTAAGTAGATCTTTGATCCTAGACGCCTAATTTTATTACTTACTTTAAGCTGAATAGCTTGTAGCTTATAATTTTTTTTATTATAAGATGCTTTAGGCTATGAAATATAACAACTTTAAAGTATAAAATTGCTTACATTGGCTTATATGAAACTAAAAGAACCTATTAGCTTTAAGCAAAAAACTAAGCTCCATAGTACGTTTCCTTAAATTTTCCCCTTCGCGACAAGTTTCACCTGATCCTATGATTATTTCTCTTCCGTTGCCAATTTCACTTTTCCTCACCCTCATGCCTGCAGTCGTTCCCTTTCCATTACATTTCTAGATAAGTAAGTAAAATAATGTTGATATTTTCATAGAAATACAATGCAAAGGTAAGGGATGGGCACCGGTTCGTTCTTCAAAATAAAAACAGATTGCATTAAAAATGTAAAATAGATATTTATTTGTCTTAAGAAAACATAAATCTGTTCACCCAAAAAATTTATTTTTTCATGTGTCGCTATTTTTCATACCGAACAAACAAATTAAAGTTCTTCAACAGGGAGAGTGCAATTATAAACATTATCTTTTATAGGGATATAATGCTATATATTCCATGTAAAATACAAATCTTTTCTAAAGCATTCTAACAAGTAATCATCAATTATTGTTTTTTTTTTTTTAATATAACATAATTAGCAGAATATTCAACGTTCAAATCAACAGTGTCGTCCCCTGAAATTTACTAGTTTTATTAAGTTCGGAAATTTCAGATTATAATTAATTATTTTGCTCCAAAATTAAGCAAACCCATTTAGAGATAAATCATAAATCATTAAAAAAATTTACTCAAAAATTCACCTTCAGTCCATTGACATATAATTGACAAAAATTGATGGCATTATGAATCGGGAAACAATTATACAAATATACAAACAAATAGGAAAAACTTGCGAGAATATATTCAAGTCCAATATATATATATATATATATATATATATATATATATATATATATATATATAGAGAGAGAGAGAGAGAGAGAGAGAGAGAGAGAGAGAGGAGACCCGGACCTGGATGCAGGAGCGTCCGAATACACGGATTGTGGGTCGGGCCCAATGGATGTTCTTGTCGAGGTAATGGAAATAATCCCAAGAATCTTGGTAAGACAAGAATCTTGACATGAATAGAACTTGGCTTGCATTTCCTAAATCTATCACGGTCATTTCTTTCGTTTTCTCAGCTGTTGATTCTTCAGGGTCCGGGTCCGGATCCGAATGGTTGGTCGGTTCACATTCTGTTGTTTTCAGCTTCAACATGCTCGTAATCATTTTGCCGGGGAGAGAGAGAGTAGAGGAAAGACTACTGATACACACGGAAGAATACCACCGTTATAAAAAAAAAAAAAAAAAAACACACAATCTTTGTAACTTTTTAATTAAAAAATTGGATAAAACCAATGACTGCTATTCCAATTTTAACTTGATTTCTACTTAACTATTAAGCTTTAAAAAATATCTTAAAGTCTATTTAATTTTGAACTAAATTTCTCATTTACTTGTAATATCTTACGTGATAAATATTCTTCCGACATGACATAGTAACATTGTTAAATATCTCATTGTCAACAACAGTGCACTCCCCAATTCACGGTCTTCCTTCCCACCGCACCTTATTACACCCAACTTTGCCATCCCCTGTTAGAAGGATCGATAGATAGGTCTAGTTGATTTGATTAGAAAAATCAAGAATCAATTCAAGAATTAATAATTTTATCTTTTTCCTACCTTGAAAATTGCAAAATTCTTCAGACAAGTCATGGTGTTATACAATTACCATTGCCCGAATAAAAATCTCTTACACCGCAAAAACCTTGAATCCTCTTGAGAAAATGAAATCCGCACTTTAAACTGTTATTTTTTATTACAAACGTCTGCTGACGTATATTTACATTGAATATATTCATAACGTAAACTGTACAAGAAGTTTAACACGACACAAATATTAATTCCTCGTTATGCAAGAACCAAAACAATTTCAAGAAACAATAAAATGCAGTTAGAACCCAAAGTGACTGTAATACAAGATGCACTTACATAACCCTGACAAAATACACATATACAAAAGAGAAATCTAAGTTATAACAATGGCCCAAGCTACTGTAGAATGTGCGACGTATTGCAACTTTACATGAAACCTAAGATGAAACAAAAACTTTAGTCTATTGCTCCCAACTAGAATAGCAAATGGCCTCATCCGCAACAGCTGCAACGCATGTTTATATCCTACATGCTCATCTCTGTTGTGTCCTATAATTTACTGAAGGGCAACATTACATCAATTTAACAGGGTCAACTAAGGTTCCTAAGGGATACAATTTTACCCTAATCAACCGAATTTATCAAGAAAGAAAGATTACTCAGTGTTGTATCTAAGAGTCAGCTTCTCAGTACTGCACCAATTTGGCCTATAGCATTGTGAACACCATGTGTTGCAGTTAAATTTACATCTGATGGCTTCACTGCAGAAGTATGTCTTTAAACTTATTTCCCTGCTCGGTGCTTCCATGTGCTCTGCAATTGACAAAAACTTCGTCAGCATACAGAAATTATGTGTATCAACAATGTATATAAATAATATGCCAAGTGCATGGTCAGAGCGAGTACAAGAGGCTCATCATCAGAAAATTCTGCAAGGAGAAAATCAGAGGGTGGAGTCGCCTTTCTAGGTTTATTTGACGCCATTGGATGACTATCCACGTCATCGAATTGACTGCCTTCAGAATCTGATTTTGCTATTTCTTCTTCTTTGGACTCTGCAGCATTACTTGAGACATCCTCAGCATCTTCCACTCGTTTCTCCTCCAAAATTGACCCCTCGCCCTTGTCAGATTGCTCTTCATCAGCTGAACTCTTTTCAAATATTTCATTTGGTTCCTCTGAATTGTCAGGAAGGAGTAGAAGAGTTAACAGTAAACATCAATCTGTACTGCTCTTGATAATAGAACGTGTAAAAAGACAAACATGGAACATTTTTTAACTTTGAAGCTAATACCAACCTCAGAAATCTCAAGCCGGAAATTTACATAACTATTCACAACAAATTATTTACACGTCGAGGTAACAGAACATGAGATTTCTTTATAGATTTTGGAAGTCAGCGAGTATTTGGAGATTTCAGCTCACAATTACCAGCTTCAGTTAACAGTGTATAGATTTATTGCTTTGAGAATAATCTTGCTACAAAATAGAAGGTAAAAATTCACAACAGACCAAATTCACTAATTAAATCTTTCACGGAGACTCTTATTTCCAAATGATTATGTCTCATGACAAGTTTGAAATCTCGTTTGTATTTATAAGTAGATAAGAATTAGTGTTGTAAGCTTCACATGGCAAGTAAACTTAACCTAACTCTGGGTTACGCGGCAACATCCAGCTGAATATTTTATGATATGGATATCTTAAATTACAAAACTATTCTGTAGGAAGCAATGTATGGCCTATATTGAGAAACGGCAAAAATGAGTTGAGAAAAAAATCGATTAGGAAATCCCACATGCCACAAAATTCCTTTGAATTCCACCACATGAGGTTACCATCTTTTGATTTTATTATCAGAATCAGCAGAACACATTCAGTTTCACTAGAATGTTTTATTCAATAAGAAACAAAATGTAACAATAAAATCTCTCACCTGATTCCACATCATCAAGATTGGACTTGGTGGAAGATTCAGGTCGCACAACAACTGGGCTTCCCCTCCTCTCGGTAGAGGATTTACTCTTCAATACACCCTTTTGAATCCGCTTCACTTTCTCTTGTGCAGTTCTTTTCCTTCTTACTTGAGATGGAGGGGATCTGCCAGTCAATGCTGTATATAAGCTGATGACAAACCAAAACCAAAAATATTTCAAGCTCAATTAGATTGCAACGGCTGACTTACATCTCTGCCCTTGTTTTATCTTCTCTTGAGCTTCCTACAGACTTCCGTTTGTTCCCAGATGATCTGCAAAGTTAATGAAAAGATGAATTCCCAGATAGCTTACTATGCTAATGCAACAGCGAGAGCGCAGAGAGAGAAACAGTTAAGTAAATAAACATTACAAATAAATATATGTAGTTATAAAAAATCACTTTCCACAACTATGGACACAACCATGATTTGAGAAGATGCAGTTTCCTATATATTAACTAATCAAGCATTTGACTACAACTAGGTTGAAGAGAATGAAAGCAAGTGTATATGCTAAATGGCAGTTCAAGTAAATTTTGAACCATCAAGGCAGTATTTTAATGTTCAAGGAAAATAAGCTCCAAATTAAATTAGTTGAGATGCATCTGAAGGCTTGAGCAAATCTAAAATATGCCCTACTATATGTAGATTGGGGCATTAAATGAAGGGAGCACTTACACTCCTTTAGGACAGGAACCCTTCAAGGAATTTGACCGCTGCAAATGGTGTTGAAAACCTTATTAGATCTTAAGCCATAATCTTTGCTCAACGGCAAACCAGAAAATAGTACACTTTCAATGGGAAAAGCAATTGAAAAATTAGACCTTTACAGCTTTTTGGCCATTGTCAACAAGCTCCCAGCGCTCCTTGTCTAATCGTAGAACTTCCACATCCCCATCATCATATAATATCTTTGAAACAAATTAATTAGAAAAAATTATAACAAGCTAATTAGGATAAAAATGGCAAACAATTTGCTATAGCACCAGGATGGAAAATGACCCAGCAATTGCAGCTTACCACATGCTTCTTGTTCTGGGAGTCAAAAGACTTCACAACACCTTCGTAGAACCTGTAAAGTCGGACAATCATGAGATCTTAAAGCAGCATACTCAGCATAGCAAGAAGAGAAAACATATCATAAATAAATTATTATCTGTAGTCTATAGTATCTTATATTCTTTCAATGTTAAAATGCAGGAACAGTGTCAAAAGATAATGGATGGTTAGACTGACTAATTTTTTGGATAGAGATTTCTTGAGGAGGTGATCTTACAACGTGAAGGCCAACAACCATACCAAGGGAAGTCTTTTAATGAAGGTCCAGTGAAACATAATTACTGAAGTTACAAGGAAGATCGTTTAACATATATAGCCTAATTAGAAAAATGAAACAAAAAATAAAGCGAAGAATTAAGGACTGGTGGTTTTACATGGCTTGATATTACACCTTTCTTGGATCCAAAATTTCAAAGAAAGAGCTTAAGTGGGAAATTCTCGAGAAGTATTCAAAAGCATATTAGTATAAAGATTGATGTGATGCTGAAAGACATTACATCCTACATATGAGACTCCCCTTTCATCTTTTTTTCTTTGTTTAAAAAATGACATCAAAATCATCATTTTGAGGTAATCAATCACTCACTTCTTATCCGATGGCCACCAAACTTTTATTATGCAACCAATCAAGTCCGCCGTGGATCTTCCATTGTCCTTCAATGTGCACTAAAGAAGAAAGGAAGTAGCATCAAAACTGAGTCATGTTCAACAAAATAGAACCAGTGAGGAAAAAGAATGAGTTTTATCGTTGATCAATAATTAAAAGAAAAAGCTTATGCCAGTTCGTGCATTATGAGATAACTTAATTTTTAGATATTGTGAAAGCAAGTCAATTGAACCCCAATTTTGCATTATGAGATAACGCGGTTTTCAGAAATGCATACATGTTACCATGTACTACTATACACATGTTCAATAAGCATGCATAACTATACACAAGCAAATTTATGAGAAGCGAAAAATTAGAAACAGTTTGAGTAGCATAAGTTAGCATTAAGTCTATATATTCACAAGAATTAAAATACTCAAAAAGGAAATTACAGAAAGAGATAGGATAAGCTGACCCTAGCCAACTCAGCAACATTTTTCTGTTTTCTCTTCTTCGTAGATCCCAACTTGGGATTACCGACTGAGTGTGTGTTATCAGTTTCCATCACTTTCTTCTTCTGCAGCATTGGAAGGGAAAGAAAAAAGAAACACATACAATCATCAATAGACATCTTACGTGGCTATCAATTTCATCTATGGAATCGCTTACCTTAACATCATGGTTGGAATGATCATGTTCCTCACCATGATCACTACCAGAGCGTTTGCTTTCCTGATTGGAGGAGCTGGATTTCTTTCTAATACATGAGATCAATAAGTCCGATTCTGCAGGTTCAGTAATATTTTCTTGAATAAATTTATCTTCTGAATCAATTTGAAATTCATCATTCATTTCGGCAGAATCAACCGTGAGTGCCTCCTTAAATTCATCATCAAATGGCATTGTAGAACTCTTTGAAGTAACCTTTGAGGGAGAGAACGTGTGACCCTGACCAGATGATGATCTCCTCCGTTTTGGTAAGGGAACATTTGTTGCTTCACTAAAGACCTTTTTCCTCTTTTGAGGCTTATTATCACTTCTATATTTTTGATCAACATATTCATGGCCATTGCTTGATTCAAACTTGCTGGCTATGCCCAAACTATCTGAACTTATTTCTTTCACCATTTTCAGAATATCATCATTTTCATTTTTCACTCTAGCTGGTGCAGACTCATTCTTCACCTCCTTTCTTGCCTTTGCTCCTTTAGCTTTTATTCGTTTCATCATTTTACTCAAAGGCAACTCGCTGCCCTCTGTTTCACTGTCCATGACCCCATCATCCACAACTTCTGAATTAACCTGCAGTTGATAAAGTGCCAGTGGAGTTAAATTAGTCAAGAAGTATAAGTTGGAACACCAATTTTTCATTATGAGGAAGTGCTTTCCAAATCTTACAGTTCCATTAGCTTCCAACTTGAGTAACTCAAAGTGGGCCAAGATACTGTCATCTGCCAACCATGTATTCCCTTCATCCACCTAGAAGAAATATAAAAATATGCATTTCATGCATAGAAACCGTAAACAGAGAGATGATCATGAGGCTATTTGTGTGTCGAACAGAAAAACTTCAGAAAGGATACCAAAATGCTCAATCACCCAATGAAATCACAAAATCATAGATTGTTTAAATTGGCACGTGTAATGAATAAAATCAAATAATTGTATGGCAATAACATTTTCATAGAGTAACTTGATACTTTAGCAATGAGCTTACAAAAATAAATTCGAGGTGCAAACAAAAGCTTTTAAAATATGGATGTCGTTGGAGAAGCAAAACCAATGATGCAGTACGTGCTATGTAATTTCAATGAACACAAAGTATAATGAAGACAGCTGAGTGAACTTAAGAGAGGTATGAAGGTAGACTCCACAGGAGGAGTTTATGTACTCCATCAAAAGATGTAACATTATTCTGCCACTTGCATCTGCACAACAAAAATCAGATCTAACCACATCTAAGAGGAAGTAGACAACTCATCCTCTTGCTCACTCAAGAAAACAGAAAAATCAAGGTTCATAAACATAAAAATGGAGTTTGACAATAAATACCAGCGGCTCATTTCCTTCTCTATTCTCATGTGGTTTGTATAGCACTGGAGGTAGGTTCACTAGCACATTTAAGTCTTGAAGATCATCTTGTCTTGGGGATAATCTTTTAATGATTGACAGACCAAGGTCGCACAGAGCATATGAGTTCTGCAAAGAATATTGTTCAGATTATAAAATGGCAGTTGAACGACACTAATGTCATTACTGTTTTAATTCTGACATACTTTTTCCGATATTTCAATTAGTTGAGGGAGCCCTTTATGGGTCCCTTTTTATCCGAGTTCCACATGGGTGGAGAAATGTCCTGTGTTGTTAACATAAAGAAATTCTTTGACAAATATAATGCTACAAGGAGAAAATATAAACCTAATAGAACTTAATACCCAACCTTTGACTTAGTTGCATCGAAAGCATCTTCTAAGCGCTTGATACATAGAAAGATTGACTTCATTAAAGAAATACTATCTTTGTCTCTGTCAATACTGACACCAGATTTGCTATCTTCACCTCCATGCAATAGCATAGACAGGAATAAATACAACTGCCTGAAAATAGAGACATAATATGTCAAACATGGACGTCTAAGATAACCTTAAAGATAACCTTAATCCACAACCAAGTAGCATTAAAAAATCTTCTCATTTAGGTTTATTCAAAAGACTGCAGTTTTCATTCTCCAGTGTATGGGTTACAAGAGAATTTGATTTTCAACGGACAGATCCACCACTTCATGCAGAGCAGTTTTAAAAATCTTACCGACACAGCCATGCCATAGACTACTGTGCTAGAATAGTCAATACAGAAATATACAAAGAAAATAAATAAATTATATTTTCAGCTTAACAGAGAAGAATTATCCATAGACTCACTCCATCTTAAGTCAAAGATAATTATGGAAATTTCACACTTTTTATGGGTTGTTATTCATAATTTTGAAATGAAATCGAATAGTCTCAAATTCCAAATTTCTTCTTCAGATGAGCAATGGATCTTTTTTACAGTCAAAACAATGGATCTGAATAGGAGAAGTACAACACTTAAGACATGAACTTCTCACATGTATCTCTTTTTCAGGAACAACATAGAGGAAAAAGAGATATTTTAGCAGCTGCATGCAGTTTTTGAGTCCCTAGCTCTATGAAGCATGGATACGGATGTGGGACAAGAACCCTACACGACAGGGACGCGCCAACAACTTTTTGAAAAAGTAGGACACAAACACATCAAGGACGAGAGTATTAAAATTCTTTAAAATTTTATTTTTAAACATTTCTATTTTTTGTTTTTATACTATTTCATTTTTCAATAAAGTTAATGCTTATTTGTTCTAGCCTTGATTGGAAATTTTGCTGGGGAAATCTTTTGAATTATAAGAGTGGCTATTTGTTGTACTAAGATGGTTTTGGGTTATACTATTTGTTACTAGAGCCAAGTAAAGAAAACATGCGTATACTAGATATAAAACAAATTTGACACGAAGTTTGTAGAATTTCACACAAATGTTTTAATACCTAAAACTTTCCTTGTCATACTCAAAAATTTACAAATTGGGGCTTATCGTGTCCTTAAAGTGTCAAAGACATGTCCCTCGGATTTCAAAAGATATTAAGAAAATATAGGACAAGCCACATGGCCCAAGTCATGTCAGGAAATGAGGAAAGTGGCCCTCATGTGAAATTTAGAACATATACAAAAAAGTCCATGCCATGTGGCACGTCAGAGATGTGTCCTCGAGTCTCCAACGAGGGTCAGGTCCGATACATGTTGGACACCGACACTCCATCCTAGGAGAGGTGTCCATTCTTCACATAAACCATCAAGGGAATTGAATTTTGACTTGGAATACCTGTAAATAGCCTCATATTCTCTGATATCTTTGCATTCATCAACATTAGGACATGACGAATGATGAGCAAGAGCATGGACCACATATGTGAGAAGATATTCTGGATAGAGTGGTGGAGAATTTGCATCACTTTGTATAGAAACTTGGCGTGCTCTCCCTTGCTGACACATCTGGATTATATCATTCATATTGCGTTTGTTCTGCCAAAATATCGGGAAAGAAGATTCAAGACATGATCTCAAATGAACTTGTTGAATTTTTCACTGTTACCCAAGACCAACAGATAAAAATAACATGTATACTCAGTGCATCATATACCTCTTCGAACTCCAGCTGCTGAGACCCATTGTCAAGTAGGAAGATGCAAGCATACTTCGGGTCTAAAATCCGTTCCTTTACGTATTGATGAACCTTAGCGTGTAATAGTTTCTTCACATTAGGAAAATTAGCCTGGACACCCCAAGAGTTGAAGTAACAAAAATATGTTCAGCAAACTGTTTTGTGTAACAGCCATTAGGAATTTATTCCACAAGTCAAATTCTTTCATTCAAATAAACTCTACCTCTGAAGTTCTCAAGGTAAGGTAAAAGACGTCAACAGGAATTTTATGCTCCCAGTGCTTCGAAAGACGAAGAACAGCTTTTGCTGCAGCAAGCTTCAAATGAGCCTTATCCACTAAACTGTAACACGGAAAAAGAAATTCATATATGATAAGAGCAGTACCCAGGCAAGCCAATAGTGAAAACTACTATTACCTCCACGGAACTTTTAAAAACCATATAGCCTACATTACCTCGACTTGATATCTCTTGAGATCTCTCCAAAAGCAAGTATGTTCTTAAGGATTTCCATGAGGTCATCAATCCCTGAACGAAGATGCGCATCTTTGAGGGGTAAATAGCTCTTGACCAATGTTGTCAGCCCAAAAATCTGCAGAATCAATTCTATTATTAATCCAGTGCATGACGGTTTGCCATGAGCGGCTCTATCTAAAGTATTTAATGGACAATTATTCCAAGGGAAACACCTTCAATGAGCAAAGTTCGCTTCTATCATCCCAACATCCATTTGCTTCATCTCCGGATATCTGAAAGTGAAGCATGTTTTGAATGAAATTGTTTTTAAACAAGAGAAAAGGAAAACAAGTCACACAAGTCCAGTTAATCACAAAAGGCATACATGACTGCACTCCAGTATGTTTTTCTTTATGAACTGTTGAACCTCACTTTCTTTTGTTTCAAATACTGGCATAGCAGTTGATGCTATACACGCAAGAGATTGTAGAACAGAAGGCAAATGTGACTTCTCCTCAAGCATATCAACAAGCCTCTGTCCATTTGAAACACACAAGTAGATAACAGATCTCGTCAGCATTTTAAGAAAAAACTAGAAATATACCATAAGAGCACAGGAAAGCACTAAAGATGAGAGTAAGAGGTAATTCCTATTCAAGTAATGAGAGACCTTGTATAGAACAGATAGTGACATGAGTCCATCATCTTTTGTTATTGATGCCAGGGCATGAACTGCATACTTTGCCTGCCTTCGGCTGCCCTCGGTGCATATTCGCTCGAGTATAAGGTTTAAAGATCTGCGGGTACAAGAATGGCATTTCAAAAAATTTAAAAACACGTGAAATTTGGATCTTTGATTCAGAATTTTTATTTTCAAACCTCGATGAAACACCCAGATGTTCTCGGATGGTTCCCCCAGCCTTTGCAAGAATATGCAAAACACCTTCCTTAATTATTTCATTGTCATCATCAAGAAGATGAATCAGATCTTCTTCAAGTCCACCAAGCAGCAAAGGACTGAAACGGGCAAGAATCTGAAAAATTCATCAGGTGAAATATGAAAATAAGAGATTTTAACAGTTCAAGAAATTGACCAATGCACGAAGACTGTGATACCAATGTAAAGCAGTTCCCTACAAGGTGAAAAACTACTCAATAAAGTAAAATTTTGCTACTTTTTTCCATTGACACTCTGATGGTGATGCGTGAATGGATCCATCATAACTTATCAAGCTCAGAACTGTTTCAAAAACAATGAACTCGCAATTATATTGCAAACATTAGAATCAATTAAGTTTTTATTCACAGATGAACAAGATAAACCATCTCAGCTCATTATCTATTCTTAAAATATTGTTGAGATTGGGAAATGACTACAAACTTTTAGTTCTTTGTGGTGTGTGAAAATTAGGAAGGAAGGAAAGTACATGAATTCAAGCCAACAACATGTGCTGCATTCAAGAACAGCATGCCTATGTCATAAAGAGTTTGAGTCCTACCAAACCAATGCATGCATGAGAAGATTTCTGCATGTTTACAATAATAGAGTTCTGAAACACAACACATGCAATACATTTAGTGCAACTGATTGGTTTGAGTTTCATTTGCCTAATATTGATGCCATAACATATCTTTTGGTTCCTGGGCTTATCAGTATGAAGCAAGTCTGAATTCAATGTGTACGGGTTCAATGTTTTCCACCCAAAATTAATCAAGGGAAGTACACAGTTCAAGATGTTATTACACCATTGATCGTCAAGAAATATGATACATAGAATAAAAATGAGTGGGGGTGTTATACCACAAGTATAGTCATGCAAGACAAAAGTAACTGGGTATTTCCAGCGGATTTCTGTATGCCAACTTCAAGAAGGATTGCTTTGACATGCTCCTTGTTGAAAAGTAGATATGAGCATTTCAAAGAGAGAGCGCTCAGGAACTCATAGAGTGGATGCTTCTCACCAAGGATACCTAGCAAATCACTCTGCAGTAGGATTGAGGTATCTGAGTTATCATCTCATTTAATTTTGCTATCATTTTAAACTTAGATTCATCAACAAAAACTGAAAAGAAAGAGAAAGAATACCGAATATATCCAACTTCGGTCTAATGTCTCACCCGTGAACTAGAAGCTTGAAGAGAGCTAGTGTTTGGGTCAAGAAGACTTGCCAAGATTTTCCAAATGTTAGAATCTTTTAACTGATCAAGAATCTGAAAATTCTCCTCCGCCCTTGCCGGATCAGTAAAACAATGCGACATAACACGAAAGCCGAATAATACTTTCTTTTGGAGCTCGGTAGCATCACCTTCCTGCATTTGGGTAAGAACTTACCCTTTTATCAAAAGTCTCTTCTTAAATCCCCCCCTCCCCCTGCTTTATATTTAGAAATCAAAATTTATGATTGTGAACCTGGGACAACTGTCTGAAGGAAAGGTACTTCTGCATCTCTTGTTGTAATCTGCAATATGATGGAAAATCCGTGGGATCATACTATGACGTATATTGTGTAGTTTGAAAGCAAATTGAAGTTGCTCAAAAAACAATATAGAAACTTTTTAAGTCAGAAAAAGAATTCAGAACAAACCTTTGCTTCTGTTCTAGTGTCTTCTCAAGAGCCTTAATCTCAACTTTGTCGAATCCAGAAAAAACCCTAATCCAACCTGTCACCTTATCTTTGACTGAATAATCACTTGGGAACAAGAATAGACATAGAACGGGTTCAATTGCGTCTGATCTGCAGGGAAAGAACCAGACGTCCAATATAATTAATATCCAATAAAGTACAAATATCTTCAAGTTAATTTTATGAGCAATACTCTGACTTTAGTATGACCTCTTAGAAGACACTTCCACAAAACAATGTTAGTGTCTGCCAAAATACTATTACTTTTTGGTCTTGACATAGTAAACTGCCTTATCCAGGAATTAGTCATCTAGTTGGCATCCTTTTAGTGATGTTAATTTTTTTTATTTAAAATTTTTGTATCCTTATGCAACTAATTAAATAACCTCAACAAAAAAATTACTAAGTTACCTGAAATCTTTATCCAAAAAACATCTTAAAATCTTCCCAACAATCCAATCATATTCATCATTCTCTGTCGATACAGTGGAGCGGTTCAAGCAATAAACTCGGAATATGTCAGCTAGCCTGTCCATTGTATACCTTTTAACAAGAAACTGGATGTATGCAGAAAAGATTATCAGAATCTGAGCAAGGCATGTGGCAGATATAAAAAAACAAAACATGCACAGAAAGTTTGCACACACAGATTTATCTCGAAGGCGTTCCGCAACCAGCTTGATAGTTCCAACAGGTACAGATATTAGGGCATGGCATGCCACATCACAAACCACAGAGACAACTTGTTTACGGACGTTTTCATCATAGTCCAGAAGTCGGTCACAAAGCGCGGCTAGAATGCAAACCATGTTAGAGTTAAAGACATGAGGTGTGTCTACTAGAAAACTATTTACAAATCTTACAGATAATTTGCGGAGACTCAGCTCTAAAAGGATTAGCCAGCAGACAACTCTTGACATGCTCCAGGACGGACATTCTGACCTCCACTACTCTATCAGTCACCCTTTTCAGAAATTCCAAAAACATTGGCTGGAATGCTTCAGAGATTACAGATACTGGCTGCGCAAAAAGGTCCCCAACTAAACCAACCGCTTTTAAACGAGTGTCCAACTGATCAGTCTGTAGATACCAAAACTTGGAACTCAGAAACTTTACAACCAATTCAGATATGCAGAGTTGAAAGCAACATCTTTTCTAGATTTATTAAAAATGAGTTTGGAAACCAGCTTGTCCATGTAGAAGTGGAGTAATGGACCACAGAAAAGTAAAGAATTACCGACTGATATATTTTTTTAAAATTACTTTTCAAAGCAACTCTAACACGGGTGCAATATTGCAACCACCAGAACAATAAAAGATGGTTCTTAAATTATTAATATTCATGATATAATTTTCTCTGACCAAAAGATGAAATAATTTTCCATGTCATATTAGGACAAACAACTAAGTTTAACAACATTTTATCAATGAAAACATGAAAAACTTGTGCACAAAAAGAAATTGTAAGTGATTACCAATAGCTCTCCCGTTAGGTAAGGAATGACTCCCAATAATATTTGAGGGGCACAACAATAGATATCATAGATGACTTCATGATAGTCAATCTGGCACTTCTTGGACCTGTTGTCTCCTGAAATTGATGAAACAAGAAACTGCTTTATGCCAGGTTCGAGTTTTCCAGCGCAATGGCCTATTACATTCAAAGCAAGCCTCCTTGCAGCCATTGTTACATCCTAGCAACAAAAAGTCCACATTTTAATTATATAAGAAGGCAGCATCCAAATAAGATGTAAACATAGAGGCAGCAGATGCTTACCCTTTTATTCCGACCTAAAACAGAAAGTACAACAAGTAAAAGATCCTCCTGCACATCCTCACTTTCTTCTAAAAGAACCTCCATGATCCTTTGCATTGAAGCCAGAACATTTTCAGGATGTTCATCTCTGCACGCAAGGATATTAGTCATGACATCAAGTTCACACACTGGTTCATGCCTTGGATATCAGATATGTCATATAGAACCAAAGCTATCATTCAATTTCATGCATTATCACTTACTAAAGCATACAAATTGGATATCTCAACAAGAGGTGACCTACTTTCTCTCAACAATAATTATAGGAACCAACTTGATTATTAAATTCTTGAAGGTGGATGATGTTTACCAAGGTGTTGCATGTATTGTGTATATGAATGTGAAGAAAATGGTGGACCTTATTCTCCATCATGCAGTGCCAAGACCTTTGACATATATTTTCCTGGCACAAAGTTCAAAAGCCTCTCAAGGGTAGATGGAGGGCACAGAGTTTGGCAGCATCAAGATATTGCAGTATTTGGGTGTGAGATGAACGGTACAAAACAATCCATACAAATGTAGAAATCGCTATTCATGAGCTCATTTTTATGCCTTGACCAGTCTGAGCATGGATTACGCATTTCTGAGAGGTTCAGTTTTTATCTATTTATCTTACCTTTTCCATTTTCCCTTTTTTAGGGGAAGTCAGAGGAAGAGATATAGAGAAAGGGAGACATAAAACGCCAAGCCTTCTATTCTCTTCTAGGAATTTTCCTTCTCTTTGGTAAAAGTAAAAATATATATATAAATAAAGGCCTATGGACATGCCGTACCCATTTCCAGGATGTAAGGATCTTCTTCTATTAATATCAGCTTCATATTTTCTGTCTCCATCTTTTTCCCCTTTTCCTGGATGTGGTTCTGCCTTAACCTCTGGAGGTTTTAAAGGATTTTGTCCTAAATGACTTGTGTTCAATCTAACCCTACAAATGAGGTGCCCCTAAGGAAATGTTTCCAAATGCCATGCCCAACCTACCCATGCAGAATACTTCAAGGAAACAATGCTTATTCTGTGCAGCTGTGATTAAATACACAAACACACAGATTAACAGCATGTGGCAATTCCAATAAATTCAGTGCCATAGGCATCTCCAATTTTTGTCTCTTCCTACCTCAAGTGATAGGAGACTAATGGTCAAATACAAATAAATGCACATATGAATGAAAGAAAAAAGCCAAATAAAATTGACCTATAAACAGCCAGAATACCCCAGCACATTAAGAAAAGAAACAATTTACTAATATGAAATAAAAGAAAGTAGATAACATCTTTAAATGGCACAAATAATATGCAAATGGAACAAATTTTGAACAGGCATATAGCCATGAAAGAATACCCTCAGTCAAATTGTTATTTTCTTACTCACAAAAAATAAAAGAATCTAAACAATTGACATTATTGGGCATCGGCAAGCAGCCAGTGAAACAAGAACACAGCATTACTCCAGATGAGGATAGATGCGTATGGTATAGGAATCGGGAAGAGAAGATCAAAACCTTCCACTCCAGTTTTTAGGACCACATAGAAAGTATGCCCCATTAGAGAGGAGGGAGGAGGAAAGCTGACATTGCCAGATGAATAAGGTCATTTTGTAATAATTGATACGAATTCTATATTAAATGAGACCCACCTGGCAACGGTGAAGAAAGTACCAAACATTTCGTTAATGAGATTGTCACATTCAAGATCCAACATCACAACACACGATCTGTATCTTGCAAGAGTTTCCAAAATAACAACTCTCCTTCCAAAAGATGGGCCATTTGTGTCACTTAAGCCGCTGAAAGTACTGACAATTAACTGAAAGATATCCTGGAACAGTTACAGCTGCAATTAACTTGGGTAAAGACCAAAAAAATTTCATGGAGGCAAACAAAGTACACACCAATCTGTTATCTCTATAAACTATTTGCTCTACAGAAGATAAAGTACCTTCAAAACATCATCGTCGTAAGGAGCGTCAGGTGCAGTAATTCGAGTTATTTCGCATATACAGGCAGCAACAAAAAGCTTGACCTCCCTATCCTGATGCTTTAGAAGTTCTGGCTTGGCAATTGCAATAAGAAAAGGTTGCATGGACTCCAATGCAGATTTTAGTGGTGACTGATCCAATTCAGAAAGACATGCCGCACCTTGCTGCATGTAAGCAAGGCATTTGGATTACCATCACCCAATCAATTAAAAGTCCAGCTAACTATACACATATCATAAAACCTCCAAGATCTTATGTTTGTAGCTGTCAACTAATGGTTAAAATTTTAAGACAGTCAAACATTTATTCCTGGATGAAATTCATCCTAAACATTATTGAGTAGAAGCAATATTCATTTGAGCAGACAAGCAGAAAAGGATTCAATAGTACAGATATTCATTAGACTAATTATTTGGTGGACAAGGCCCTCAACTGAGCAAAATAGTGGTGTAAGATTTCAGTAGCTCCACGTGGTTGGAACTGACAATATTGGATAAGTGCAGATGAATAAATTTCGCTTGCAAATTTACATTCTTCGTCTGCTATTCTGATAGTTAGAAAATAGTGATTCTTCCTTTGTTTCCATCCAAGACTTAGAGAAACATGCTCTTAAAGATGTACATAAACCTGGTGAAATACACACGCATGCATATGGAAAAGATAAATTTTGATACTTTGGATATTTGAAATATGTATAATAGAAATTGGTAGAGGTATGAGGAGCTTGCTAGTTGCTATAGAAAGAGTAAGTAAATAACAAAAGTTAACTATACATACGCAGATAATGTCTCTTCTGTTCGCGTAGGCCACAAAAAGAAACCCAGAAGACAAATACATGCTATTAAAAATGTTTCTGAGGCAAGGTGAAGCAAAATAATTACAGAAGCAAGTAATTTCCCTCAAAATACGACTAAATATTATTGTGAAATCTTCACAGTAAACCCTTGGGATCCAAAAATCAGAAGATGGGAAATAAATTTCACTGAGCGAGTGGGGGAACCGAAAAGATTAATTTTTTTCTTTTTTTGCCAAATTTCTGTTAGAGTATTGAAAAGAGATCCGACCTACTGTTTTCTCCCCCTAAAGAAACAAAGCATTGAGAGGAAGAATCAAAATCCAAACCCAATCCAATTTTACGCAAAACAAAAGCTTTCACAATTTACAAGCGTGCTTCCGCAAATGGAATTCAAGAAAACAATAACTAAACCACAGAACTCAGAAATTCACACGAAACATAACTTCGAAGAAAATAAAAAATTAAACAACAATTTCCACCTTCAATAGCTTAATGAGAGTGTCTTTAGAAGCAGGAGGATTCTCGAGCTTCAATCCGAGCTCACTGAGCTGCTGCTGCAGCTTCTGAGCCATTGAGAACTAAATTGTTAAGAATTTTATTCACAGCAAATTATAGGGGAGATTATTCTGAACGAGCATTTAGTATTAATTTGGGGGTGCAAGGGTTTTTTCTTTGGTTGTGCGAACAAGGAAGCTCCTGATATGTTTTAAACAGTGTCCGTCCGCTTCCCTTTGGTTTTTTTCTCGTGCTTGACTTTTATCACCCCTAACTTGTCCCTAAATTACTTTCTGGGACCGGGTTTTAATTTTTTAATGATCCTCTACTTTTAGTGCTTTGCTTAAAAAATACTTTTTTAAAAGGGTAAATAACATTGAGTGTCAAACTTTTGAACCTTATGACGATAAGGTCTCAAATCTTTAATTTTTAGCACCCATGTCGCTAACTTATGAAACGTTAGCACTTGATGTCCTTTTTGACAAAAACCGTCAGTTTAACCATTAAATGGTCAAAATTTTGTTAAATAAATCATTTTACCCTTAAATTGAATTATTAAAAAAATAAAAATAAAAATAAAATAAAAATTGTAACTAAACCTCACTAACAAAAAAAAATTGTAACTAAACCCCAACCCAACTTCTTCTTCTTCTCCAAATTTGCCAACTCAACCACTTCTTCTTTTCTAAATTTGTCACCGCCTACAAAACCACAGAGCCGGCCCCACCACAGGCAACTCAATCCCCAAGTCCCCATACACAATTCGATTTTCAAATCTAGATCTAAACATCTTGAGGCAAAAAACTGGAGAAGTTAAAATTTGTCAATGTTTTTCATGGAAATATGGCATGGGAATAATGCTTGGACTGGAAAAGAAGTCGACCACGGCATAATTTGAAAAAAATGGGTGTATGAAATGTTGAAGGCAATTTAGTGAAGAGAGCTCTCGCAGCTTTGATTCGCCCATCGTCACATCATTTATTTACGCCGCAACAACAACTTCAACCGGGCCGAGGTGACTCGATCATGTCAAAAGCACAAGAATAAATTCTATGTTTCGTCGTATGTTTGTATAGTTCCCTTGACTCGGACCGTGTTGGACCAGGGTGGTTGAGCCGCGATTTTGCAGAAGTTGAAGATACCAATTTTAGAAACCCTAGGTATGGAGTTTTATTGTAGAAATCGGCATGAATGATTTTACTCTCTCTCTCTCTCTCTCTCTCTGATTGAAAGCAATAGTCAGAATTAGAATTAATCAATTATAATAGCAAAATATATGTGGTTTTGTACACTGCGACCGTGGCAAATTTGGAGAAGAATAAGTGGTTTAATAGGGGTTTAGTTGCAATTTTTTTGGTAGGGTTTAGTTGCAATTTTTATTTTTTTCTTTTTTTCTTTTTTGTATCATTGAATTTAAGGATAAAATGGTTTATTCAACAAATTTTTGACCATTTAACAGTAAAACTGACGGTTTCTGTCAAAAAAGAACTCTCGAGCGCTAACATTTCATATGTTAGGGACCTAGGTGTTAAAAATTAAAGATTTGAGTCTATCGTCATAAAGTTCAAATGTTTGAAACCCCGGTACTATTTACCCTTTTAAAAATTAGATAAATTGATAAAGAGATTATTGTTGGGACTTGAGACTTGTAATTTATTTATTTCGAACTATAAAAAACAATAAATTTTATTACTTAGAAGTTTACACAAACATAATAATATTAGACAATTTGTGGGTGAGTGGTACTCTTGGTCCCAATTTATTACCACGTAAAGTGGTGCTATTTTCTCACGTGACAAATAAATTTTATATTTTTCTTGTTTTTGGAATGCAAATAAATTTTTAACTTGCTAAAATATTTCTATATTATTCGCAATCTTTTAAAAGAAAAATTAATTAAAAGCATGTTTGGATGAATTTTTGAAAAATTTATTTTTAATTACATATTTTATGGTATCAACATTTTTTATCAATTTTTCAACTACACATTTCATCAACTTTTATCAAAATTTCAAAAAAAAATAGATAATTGCATATTTGGTCTCCAACCTTTTAAAAAAACTGAGAATATACCTCTAACTTTTAAAAATAGCACCAGACATCCCAGCGTTTGAAAAAATAGACATGATAGATCCTTTTATGACAAAATTGCACTTCCCTTTCAATAAAAAAAAAGTATTTGAAAATTTACCAAATGTATCCCAAAAAAAATAAAAAGTAATAAATGTATCCCAAACATTATTAGGTTGCACATATTCCTCAAACTCATAATCGTTAATCACCTCATTCATCACGTGCACTATTATATTTCTCAATTTCAAATCTACATGTTCTCATGCAACTCTATTAACCACCAACATTCCATTCAAATCCTTTAATATATACAAATTAAGTCTCGATATTGAATCACAAATAATCTCTTTGTCATACTGCAATTCAGCTGTGCGGAGTAAGCTGGGTGCACGCATGGATGCCTATGCATGTTCACCTTCCAGTCTGTTCAATTCCACCTCTCTCTGTCTCTCTCTTATCATATACATACACATAAATATACCCTTTTGACCAACTAGTTAACCCTCTTGTTTTTTTGTTTCACCGTTGAGGGTTTTGTACCAAATGATTGATGGATCCGTATCATTTTCGTTCGGATTGTTGTAGGAAATTTGGGTTTGAAGTTTCTGGGCTCGTCGGATTTGCAATCTTGTTATTGTAAGTTTAAGCTTAAAGAGTTTAATACTTAGTATTCAAACATCACATTGCTTGTTCATGAAAAGTGATGTGATTTGATGTAGAAACCATGCCTGTTTCAATTATAGCAAAATAGAACTGGAAAAATTAGTGAAAAAATCAAGTTCTAATAGGAAATTTCCTCTTTTGAAGATCGAGATATATAAGGGAAATCGAATGAAATGAAATTGAAGAAGAAGAACGAAACTGATCGAGTTCAAGACACTATTTCATTTTTAGGTTTTTTGATTTTTGGGGATGATGGTAGATTTTGGATTTTGAGGTTTGATATATAATATGACCTATTTGTTACTTTTTATTTTTTTTGGATACATTTCTTACTTTTTATTTTTTGAGGTACATTTGATTATTTTTCAATCATTTTTTTTTTGTTTATTTAAAAGAAATGGCAATTTCATCATAAAAAACCTATCATGCCTATTTTTTCAAATACTGGGGATGTTTGGTGCTATTTTTAAATGTTAGGGGTATATCCCCAAGTTTTTTAAAAGATTGAGAATCAAAATGCAATTATTCCTAAAAAAATTTATCTAAAAAATAATACTAAATCAAAGATTCAGACAGAGATTGGAGAAAATTGCTGAAAATTACAGCTAAGAAATCGCAAGCCTCGTATAATGGGAGGTTTGAGGCACCAAACGGGTTTTTGCTATTATTTTGAAAATACCTGACTTAACATTTTTTTAGGGTAAATAGCATTAGGGGTCCTGAACTTTTGAGCATTGTAACGATTGGGTCCTGAACTTTGTTTACTAGCAGCCGGAGTCTCGAACCTATGAAACGTTAGCGCCTGAGGTCATTTTTTGACAGAAAGCGCCAGTTTAACCGTTAAATAGTCAAAATTTGTTAAATAGACAATTTTACTCTTAAATTAAATAATAAAAATAAATAAAAAAAATAAAATTGCAACTAAACCTCCAATCTAATTCTGCAATCTTCCTCAAAAAGCAATCTCTACCATCACTCCCAATCTTGCACTTAAATCCACCATCTTCAACTGGTGCCGGACCCATTTGCAATTGTGTCCCCGTCAAATCTTCGACAGCAAGAAGCTTTTCATCACAGCGGAAGGCGGCGAAAGTAATGGAGTCGGCGAAGGCCAAAGCAATGGTGGACTTGGGCTCGAGGGTCTTGCCGGAAAAGATAGTGATATTAGCGGAATGGGTGGTGGTGAAATCACGATGAGCAATTGGGGAAAACACAATTGAAGTTATATGATAAATGAAGGATTTTGATGGGGTCGATTCAATGTCTTTTGGAATTTTGAAGGATTTCCAATACTTAGATTTCTAATGGAGGAAGAAGAGAGATAGTGTGTGTAGTGTGTGTTTTGTTTTGTTATAGAAGAATGGCTGAGAGTTGTTAGGGGAGGTTGTCAAGAAATCCCACAATCTTGAATATGAAATCCCAACTCTAAGCCGCCGATAGGTTGTTTCTTCTCGATCGCTTCTAAGATCTCGGTGGGGTGGCATTTGCGATGTGGTGGCGGCGACAAATTTTGTACATGGTTTGTACATCTGCGGCCATCAAAGGTGAATAAAGGTTAGGAGTGTGGCTGGTTTGTACCTTCGCTATCCTCGTCGTGAATGGCGAGTGGTGTGGTGCGCGACGTCGAGCGAGTCACGGCAAAAGTAGAATAGTTTTGTACACTGCGGCGGCGACGACAAATTTTTCGATGAGTGGTGATGGGCGGCGGCAAATTTGGAGAAGAATAAGTGATTGGGTTGGGGTTTGGTTGCAATTTTTTTTGTTGGTTGGAGTTTAGTTTCAAATTTTATTCTTATTTTCTTTATCATTCAATTTAAGGGTAAAATAGTCTATTTAACGGTCAAACTGACGGTTTATGTCAAAAAAGGACTTCAGGCGCTAACGTTTCATAGGTTCGGAACTCCGACTACTAGTAAACAAATGTTTAGGATCTATTCATTACAATGTTCAAAAGTTCGAGACCCTTGGTACTATTTACCTTTTTTTAAGTGAAATTTGCATATAAGTCACCTCCACAAGACTTATTTCAAATTAAGTCAAAACATTTTTTAAAATTGTGATTATGTCATACTTTTAATAATATCTAAATTAATTCTAAAATCACCCTGTAATCAACCTCCGGCGAGTGCTTGACCTTAGCTTCCGTCAATTTTCAATTCGGATGACAATCCTTCACCGTATCCTCTTCCCCGTAAGTTCATCCGCGGCATTAAAGAAGACCTTTCCACCCTATTCCGCGGGTGTGGCCGCCTTTCTTTCACCGGGCCGCCCAATTCCTCCTCCATTTGAAACGACATCGTTGTCGGGGCCTTCTCGCGGACATGATTGCTTAGGAATAAAGAATGACTTGGCGGAAATTGTGGTACCTTTAAATCGGGCCTCTCTTTATTCTCCTCGAAATTCACTTACAATTTGTTACAGTTTCGAGAGAAATGAACGATACCGATGATGATGATGATGATGATGATGATGATGATGAAAATTTGGATGAGGAGAATGATGGTATAGTGGGAATCACTGAGGAATTGTGGATTTTGTTAGCAAAATTTCATAAAGGCTAGAGCTCTTGACTGAATTTCCTATCTCTCTGCCTGATGGTTTACTTGCAATATAAACACTGATAGATCCAGAATTATTATAGATTCATAATCATTTTTCTATACTTCAATGGCTTGGAACTTTTAACACTGCCAAGGAAGCTGCAAGAGCTTATGATACTGAGGCTCAGAGGATCGGGGGCAAAAAGGCTAAGGTAAATTTTCTAGAAAATGCTCCATAATCTGCCTCAAAACATGCATGCAAGGTGAATCTTCGTGAAGGACTTCCTAAGGAAAGCTCAGACTATATTCAACCCAGCGTGAACCATAATGACTATTATTCGTTTGGCTTCTTAGAAGAGAAACCACCAACAAATCAGTATGGCAATGCTGATGTTTACCCTTCCAATAAAACAGTATCATAGAATATTGTTTTATAGAAAGCAAATCTGTAAATAGCAACTTGATACTGAATTATAAAAAATAATTTGATATTGTATTATAGAATAGCAGCTTGATACTGTATTAAGTTGGCCATTGGATTATTTCTTTGTGTTGTTAATTAGTCATGTGTTGTTTGATCATCAGATTATACAAAAGCAATTATCACAAAAAACAGTATCACAATATAAATGGGTATAGAATTCGCATACGTATTCAAAATTTTTATTATAATATGTTTTCAGAATAGTCTCGACGAGACGGTCAAGACCAGTCACTTTGCCACTGCGTACGATGGATTTTACCCGTTTGAAATCGTCTCTTTAATTTAAAATGGCAATCTTTAGTTTTTCTTGTCAAAACAGTATCACACATCATCTAAAACAGTATCACAGAGAACAGGCGGAGTTGGTGCATCATAATCGTTGCTCGAAGAAATGAATTGAACCAGAAATGAATTAATACGGTCCTGATGGTTAAATTAGATCAAATACACACAAATAAGCTGCTTTTAAGCTTAACCAAACATACTCAGAAATGAATTGAAATGAAACAAAATGCAGAAATTATAAATGTCACTTACAGCACACTGAAGTGCAAAATTTTACAAAGACCAAATAAAAATTCCATGAATCATGCCAGATATAAAGTTTGATATATTAGTATCATAGTTGAAACATTATCTTAAGCAAACAATATCATATGTTGATGGATTAAAGTTCACCAATGTACATTATCTAAAAAAAACAGTATCATGGATTAAACAGTATCAAAGTATACTAATGCACATTACTTAAATAAAACAGTATCAGAGATTAAAACATTATCATGGACAAAACTAAGAGATTGAAACATTTTCATAATTAAACAGTATCAAAAATAAAACTAAGAGATTGAAACAGTATCATAGGTTGAAACTTTGTCATAGTATTTCACTATTATTTGAAACATGTTTTAATCCATGATACTATTTAATTATGGCAATGTTTGAACATGTGATACTGTTTGAATGTCTTAGTTTTAATCCACGATACTGTTTTGTTTAGGTAATTTACATTAGTATATTTTGATACTGTTTTAATCCAGTGATATTATTTGAATCCATGTGATCTTTGATACTGTTTAATTATGGCAAGATTTGAATCTATGATACTGTTTGAATGTCTTAGTTTTAATCCATGATACTGTTTTGTTTAGGTAATTTGTATTAGTATATTTTGATACCGTTTTAATCTATGATACTGTTTTTATCTGTGATACTGTTTGATTCTATGTGATCTTTGATACTGTTTAATTATGGCAAGGTTTGAACATGTGATACTGTTTGAATGTTTTAGTTTTAATCCATGATACTGTTTTGTTTAAGTAATTTGCATTAGTATATTTTGATATCGTTTTAATCCATGATACTGTTTTTATCTTGTGATACTATTTGAATCTATGTGATATTTGATACTGTTTAATTAGGGCAAGGTTTGAACCCGTGATACTGTTTGAATGTCTTAGTTTTAATCTATGATACTGTTTTGTTTAGACAATTTGCATTAGTATATTTTGATACCGTTTTAATCTATGATACTGTTTTTATTATGTGATACTATTTGAATCTATGTGATCTTTGATATTGTTTAATTATAGCAAGGATTAAACTTGTGATACTGTTTGAATGTCTTAGTTTTAATCCATGATACTTTTTTAATCTATGATAATTGTTTTAATGTCTTAGTTTTAATCCATGATCTTGTTTTAATCCACGACAAAACAAAGATCACCACAAAACAAGATCACAATTAAGATTTTTTACAATTAAGGGTATATTGGTCTTTTAGATCTAAAATGTGACTTTAATTGAATTAAATTTCGAAAGATATGACTTTAGAATTTCATAAGTACCAAAATAGTGACCGATCATGAATTTACCATTTTTTTAAAAGAACAATAGGCCAAGCCTAATTTCCTCTTTTTAAATTAAATTTGGGACAATATTTAGAGCCCAAAATTAGATCAACGGATATGACTGAAGTCCTGTCAGGCCCGAAACATGGTGGGCTATGTTATAGTTTTGGGCCACGTCATCCCAGTTAACTTGTTTTTCTTGCTTCATCCATTGCAATGTCAACTTCAAAGTTCAAACCCTCAAAGCACAGGTAAATTTAACAAATACTCATTTGAATTTTGAACTTGTTAATACTTACTCACTGAACTTTAAAGTGTCACTCACAACTCACTGAACTTTGGATTTTGTTTACCATCCATCACTCCTTAATTATCCGTTAGAATATGTTAACAGAAAATGCTTACATGTATAATGGCTAACACGTGGCTCCAATCAAATTGTTTTATTTGTCCAACTCAAATTTGTGGTAAAAAACAGTCATTCTCCTCTATTCTCTCCATTTCCTCACCATCTGAGTCTCTCTCCTCCGCATCCACCTCATCCTCACCAGCTGCAGCAGCCGCCATTGTAGAATAATCCTTCCTAAAGAAACTTGTTGTCCATATCGATGGAACCGTAATGTAAACTCTCCAATCCAATAAGCATCCACAATGACATAGTTCATTATTTCACCACTTGAATGAATCAAACTTAGCAAGATTAGACAATCTCTCGGTTGCTTCTTGTAAATGGCTTGACCTTACCTTTAGACCAATTAGTCGGCTCTTAAAGCACCACTTGTCTTTGAGATAAGGATTCGAGGATCTTCGTAAAGAAAAGCAATATGGCCAATACATATCCTCGTTTTTAAAACTTTCTTTGCCTCGGAAACCTTAATGAAGGCATTAAGAAAAAGCGGACCAGAAAGAGTAATTACCTTCAAGAAGGTAAAAAAAATTGAGATCAAGATCTCTTTCCGAACAAGCGTAAAAGGATAGTCTTTAAGATTGAGGTTCGGTGATGGATCGGTTTGTTTTCGTCTGTTAAAATCTCCGTGAATAGCAAGTAACACGACTCTGCTTGATCATCGCCACGCAACTTCGGTATATCCGCATCCTCGAGAGTTTTTCTCTTCCCTTTTCATCGGTGAATTCAACCACCAAAATGATAGTTTATCGATAAACATGGCTTTTGCAAATGGGTGACACATCACCGATAGAATGAGTTTTATTGCCATTATTTTCTGCGCCAACCAATGGAGCATAAAGATAATTTTTGGGGTAAAATCACTGGCGTAAAGATCGAGGATGACAGCGGCTTACAATATGACGACAAAGGCAAAGCCAACGGAGGCGACGGAAGTTTCATCGCGGATTTCTTAGAATCAGTCTTAAACTTTTTTCTTCACGGCTGCTTGGGTTGTTTCATCGAGATTCCTTAGAATCGACCATCCGTTAAATACTTCAAAAATGGAAAACATTTTTCCTCGGACGTAAGTTCCCGATTTTTGTCCATCAAACGGCGTCGTTTCCACAGAGCAACCTTGAACATCACCATTTTTCTTCAACTGAAAACGGAACCAACAAAATTAATCAAAATAAACAAATACATCCATTCATTGAGATGTTTATAGAGAAAGCAAAAGAGTTGGGAGCTGAGTTGGAAATGGAGAGAATAGAGGAGAATGATTGTTTTTTACCACAAAGCTGAGTTGGACAAATAAAACAATTTGATTGGTGCCACGTGTTAGCCATTATACATGTAAGCATTTTCCGTTAACATATTCTAACGGATAATTAAAGGATGATGGATGGTAAACAAAATCTAAAGTTCAGTGAGTTGTGAGTGGCATTTTAAAGTTCAGTGAGTAAGTATTAACAAGTTCAAAGTTCAGTGAGTATTTGTTAAATTTACCCCTCAAAGCACACCCAGACCCAGTCACCCAGAGAGAGAGATTACCCATTAAACAGAACTCTAGCAAATGGAAAAAGCAGTGGAGACGGAGCAAACAGACCCGCAGCCTATGTCCAAGAACGCTAAGAAGAAGCTCCTGAAGCAGCAGAGATACGAAGCGAAGAAAGCGGAGAAAAAGGCCTTTGCGAAAGAGCTGAAGAAGAGAGAGGTCGAGCGAAAGAGAAAAGAATGGGATGAGAAATTGGCGAGCGTCAGCCAGGAGGAAAGGGAAAAGCTGATCGAGAGTAGAAAAGGGCTGCGAAAAGAGCGAATGGAAAAACGGTCTGAAGAAAAGGGAAGGAAAATCGAGAAACTTATGGAAGCGAAAAGTAATGGCCAGAACATTGTTATTGATCTTGAATTCGCGCATCTGATGAACTCTTCTGAGCTCAATAGCCTCGTTCAACAGGTCGTTTCCTTCTTCTTCTTCTTCTTTTATTTTTTTTTTTTTTGGGGGGGGGGTGGGGAATTTAGTGTTTCTGCAAATGCGATGTCGTTTTAGTAAATGTGAACTTGCAGCGACATCGTATATTAGGTGAAAGAAGATTATTATGAAGTTAGAGAAATGGAATTCTACTTGATGAGGCGCACAGTACAACATTGGTGAGAAATAGCATTGTGAAGTTTTCAAAGTAGAAGACATTTTTAAATTTTAGAATTTAAAACAATAGTTTTAATAAACTGGATGCAATTTGCTTTTAAAATTTGTGTAGAATAATTTAATGAAAGAATCTGGAATTTCTCCAACAGACGTGTCAATTGAACTGTAAAACTCAAGGCCATACGAGATACTGGCCAAAGAACTAATGGTTGAATTAAGGGCACATCCATGGAAAAATTGAACATACTTGTCATTCTGATAATATTTGAAGCTGAGAAACTTGAATTTATTGGTCATGTAATACCGTGTGGAGTGTATCCAGAAACTTCATCGTAAAAGTTTTGCCAATGGTTGAATTTGCCCTCAAAGTTTTTTAAAGTTGGACCTGAACTTCTCTGCAATTTTTATGGATTTTTTAAGTTCTGGTCCAATCCCTTTGCTGTTGTTCAGCTCATCCCTTGATCCAATTGAATGTTATTTGGAGAGTATATTAGGATTTTGGTGTTGATTTCTTTTCCTCAGAAGCTGTGTGGATTTTTTGGCAAATTTTGTCATTAGACTCTTAGCCAATTCAACAAGAAGCTAATTCCCATATGTGAAACTTGCAGATTATGTATTGTTATGCGGTAAACAGCAGATGCTCTTCTCCAGCCCATATTTGGTTGACCAGCTGCGTGGGAGAAATGCAAAACCATCTCCAGCGACTCCCTGGATATGATAAATGGATAATTGAGAAGGAGAATCGGTCGTACATCGAAGCATTCCAAGATCAGAAAGAAAAGTTGGTATATCTTACCGCGGATTCTGAAAATGTGCTGAATGAACTAGATCCAAAGGCAATATATATCATAGGTGGGTTGGTGGATCGGAACCGATGGAAAGGAATAACTATGAAGAAAGCAGAAGAGCAAGGGATTCAAACTGCAAAACTCCCGATAGGGGATTACCTGAAGATGTCTAGTTCTCAGGTGTGTTTGGTTTACTTTTCTTAATTAGGTGGTTTCTTATCAAAGTGCTCTCATTTGACGAAAGAATGTTGCATGTGCAAATCTAGCTTGCAATTATAATCAGGTTAAATGCATGTTTGGCGAAGCTTAAAATCTATCCTTATTAAGTTGAAATGAATGATATTTTTGTTCATTTAAGTTATTTTGAAAGTAACTGTCAAATTTAGTAACCTTTTTACTTCTAAGAAAAAAATAACTTATCAAAATATGTTTGGGAACAAAAAGTTACTTATAAAGCAAGTTTAAGTAACTTTTAAGTGTAGCCAAACATACTGCAAACGGTAGATGTCAAGTGCTTTCCACAAAAAAAAGAGGTATGATCACATTCAGAACTTGGTTTTCCTTGCCTATGCAGCGGATAATGTCGGAAACTAGAAATATGCTATCAATTTTTCTGGTTAACATATAACTGCAAGTAAGATCTAGATCATAGTAAACCGAGTTTTCTGAAAACATACACATTCTTTACCTTTCAGTGATTGGCAATAAAACCATTTGATGAATTTTTGCCCCTCATATTTTCTTTTGATCAGTTTTTCTCACATTGTATCCTTCTTCTTAGTGTTTACAATTTGCTGTGCATCAACCCAAATATTATTCCCCTTCTGAAGGAATATTTTTCATTCAAGTACAGGTCCTTACCGTGAATCAAGTGGTAGAGATAATCCTCAAGTTCTTGGAAGCAAAAGATTGGAAGGATTCATTCTTTCAGGTCATTCCTCAAAGGAAAAGATGTGAGGATGGCTCGATAGATTGTGATGGAGAGATAGAAGGGAATGATAGTGGTGGAGAGAAAGATGAAAAAAAGATGATGTCAGAAGGCGAAGATGTTGAAAATAAAGATGATCTAAAGATAAAAAGGCAATGCATTGAAACTTAGACATCGGTTAGTATATCTATCAGCTTGTCCTTATCCATTTCCTCTCCTTTTTGACATCAAGAAGGAAATTGTTTGAGCGCGTGATGTGATGATACCAAAATCTAGTCAAAATCTAGTATGCGCTTACCATAAACAGATTTTGACTCAATCTTTATATCTGGGGAAGAGAAACTTAATTCCTCAATAATTATTGTTTTCAGTTCCTGGTTTGTGAGACATAATTGTAATCTGAGCAGAATGTTTTTCATCATCTTTTTTCACACCATTAGCTTGAGCAAAGCCAGATAGCATCAAAGGTGCATAAACATTTTGAGTTCAACCTCTCTTTATAAATTCTAAAAACTTAATTCCTCAATAATTATTGTTTTCAGTTTCTAGTTTGTGAGGCAGAATTTTAATCTGTGCAGAATGTTTTTCATCATCTTTTTTCACACCATTAGCTTGAGCAAAGATATCTCCAGATAGAAAAACATCAAAGGTGCATGAACATTTCGAGTTCAACCTTTCTTTTTAAATTCTAAAGTGCATTTGCAGTACATCAAGGTTCAGTCTTTGGTTCATATTTCGTCGACCAATCCTTCCTAATTCACATCTTTGTTGAAAGAATTTCTTTTGTAATTAAAATACGGGATCCCCACCTACACAAGCAAATTGTTGAAAAAACTCCAAAATGGCATTTACTTTTGATCCATTTTTTTCTATCATTCAAAAAGACATAAAAAATTAAGGATAACAAACATTGTCTAGAATTTCTCTTAGACTTGAACCTATAGCTAATGATAGAACTATAATAGATATTTTTTGTTTCCTACTCACACAAGCCCATATCCTTGCTTTTCTATCACTTGAGTAACAAGTTGGTCCTCCACGTTTCATCATGGTTATAAAATTAGTTTCCATCTACAAAAACTTTCCAAATCTCCTTGAAATTGATAATGTGGCTCTCACGTGCCAAACTTTATCTCAACTTAAATTGATGCTCAAAAATTTGAAGTCGTGTTTGAGTGATAAACATGTATGATTATTTAAGGGAGGTGGTCGATTTGTCATTAGAAACCTATTGTGGAAATAAGGTGGAGGACCAACTTCCTTTTTTTAGAGGTCGAACACCAATGATGCAATCTTCACTAAGAAATACTTTTTAACTTCTAGAAGAAAAAGAAGCAATGGAATCATGAACAACTTTACTGCTTCATTGGTACCCAAAGTTGGCAAACAGCTGGGGCTAGCTTAGTTTATACGTAGTACCCAAACTAAAACTTATGTGAATCCATTACATAAGATCCCAGGTTTTTGTTTTTTCTCACTTTCCCCCTCCATTTAGCAATTCTAAACCTGCTCCTTACAGTGGGGAGAGGGATCAATGCCAGCAACAGGAGCCTGGGATGGACCAGCATTTGATGGATCCTTGAGGAAACCGTTCATTGGAGGAGCTCCAAAGAATCCATGGTGAGGAGCCATCGGGAAAGGCACTGGTGGAAACGTCATGAACCCATAAGTGCCAGGATCGACTGCCCTCTTCACCAGTGTCTCACTAGTTAACGAGCCACGTTCACCGCCATCGTACTCCCGGTAACGATGTAGGTACAGAGTCAGTGGCTCAATGTAGTCATCAAATCCCAGCTTGCTCATGGCCCAAAGAACATCTTCAGCAGTGATGGTCTTGCGTTGCTCCCTCTGGCAACGATCATTGGCTTCGCTAGTGATGAACCCGATGAATTCAGAAACACACTCCTGGATAGTTTCCTTAGCATCATCCGATATTTTTGCATGTGGAGGGAGGATTTTACGCATGATTCTGATCACGTTTGCTATTGGCATGAAGCGATCTTGCTCCCGAACAGTGCATTCAGTGTCATCAGTGACTGAATTGGTGTTGGTGGTCTGGTTCATCTGAGGAGGCAGCTCCATGCTGATCTCTGGTGCTTTCGTACCTATGCATGGATATGCAAATGCAGTTATCAAGTTTTATTGTACACTCGTATACTCAAAAGTCACAAAAGTATTAAGTAGTTTATACAGATTGGAAATTAAAAAATTACGTAAAAGTTTTCTGAGACCAACAAAAATAGATATTTAGGTTCAGGTCTTTCACCTGCTGCCAACTATCTTTCCTAGAAGATTCTATTTAACAAAACATTAAATAGATCAAGAGAGAACGGCCCAACTTTTTCAATCTTTGGGCATATGGGGCCCAATATTGTCTACGTATAAAGAGTTGTCTTGGGCCCAAGACTCCAAATTATTGCAAATGAGTAGAGGACAAATATTGTTGAAAAGAATTATAAACGGCTAAAATTATTGATGTTATCAATTTTGTCCTCACCATAAGAATTGAAAAATCAAACTGAGTCCAGCTTTTCTTCTCAAGGCAAAAAAATATAAATATAATATATATATATATATATATGATTTTATGGGAAATCATCTATTCCTCATAGTCCTCGTACTGGAGAGTAGTTATCAAACCCATTGGACACCCATTGGATAAGTGCTTGACTTGTCCAGTGGCCATTGGACAATTAAAAATACTTGATATTAAAGTTAAGGACTTATCCAATAGCCACTGGACATGTGTGTTTTTGAGTGGCCTTGCTACTCTCTATTATATGCACTATGGGAAGTAGATCATTTCCCATTATGTTAACCAAATCTCCTAAGACAGGTGCATAAAATATTCCTATATGAGCAGAGAAACATGCCCTCGAGAGTGAAAAAAAATGTCTGGTAATTTGCAGGGGCATAGAACAGTGCAAAATATATATATGGCTTGTGTGGTTGTGGGTGAGAATGCATGAGTGACATATGTTAATATTGTTCTGTGGGGTCAAACACTGCATGCATGCCACTTGTTATCGGTTTGCCTTCAACAATTTCATCAGCCATTTGCAAAATCCTAGCTACTGTTACAGTATCCCTGTCGTTTCTAATCATACTAGCTCCCTTCTATGTGTGTATGTGAGAGAGAGAGAGATGATGAAGATAATAAGACCATATAAAATAATAATAAGACCATGCCCTATAAACTAGAGCAAACTGTATGAGAGAGAGAGAGAGAGAGAGAGAGAGAGAGAGAGTTCAAAAGACAAGGAGACTATAAACGCATATAACAGCACAAGAATGCCTTCAAAGTACTTGAGAAAAAATGCCTAATCAAAAGAAGTATGAAAAGCAGAAAAGGTATTTTTCCATCTGTGTGTGTGTGTGTTTCTCTCTGTATATGTATATATACATTATACATACACGCACCTACACAGAGAATCGAGCACATGCACATATATAAACCAAAAAGGGAATTGCAAACAGATAAGACATATATAAACCCTAATTTTAAGCTTTACCGGCGGAGCTATTTTGTGGGAGCCTGCGGTAGCCATGGAAGCCTCCATTTCCTCCGAGTTCCATCTCTCTCTCTCTCTCTACAAATTTTTCTTGAACTGAAATGTGAAAAGAAATAAATGGGAAGTGTCCATATTTATAAAGCAAAGACAGAAAAGAATACACGCAACACGTGGCGGCAGGCGTTGTGAACAAGAAGAAGGCATTCGCCGGTACAAAATAGGCCTTCACAGTTGGGCAGCACTGGGAACATTGACCGGCAGACATAGGAAGACATTTTAATGTGTATGCTTTATATGTGCGAATTTTAATGTTGGACTTTGTAATAACAGAGGGTGACAAGGTTTTGGCTTCAATTTCCATTACATTTTTAACAATGTTGTCAAAATCGGAGCAATCAAATATTTCGATATTACATGGAAAATTCAAGATAAAATGTCTCCATTTACCAAAATTAACAAAAAAATATATTAATCTCCAATTATGAACACTCACAAATTATATAATTAATTCGAGCGATCCACTCATAAAATAGACTTTTATAATCAGACTATTTAATCTTCGATGGCGTCTTTAATAAAAATGACTTTAATTTTCATTTATTATGGAACTTTAAATGACTCGACTTTTCGTTTGATTTTTGTATGTATGAAATTGAATGTTGACAATTTTGAATTTCACAAATGTCATGAATATAAAAACAAAAAGTCAAATATTTTGTTCTATAATAATTATTTATTTATTAAAAACATTGGTTAAAAATTATCAAGGACTTAATTTAAATTCGTCCCCAATATCCATTTACTTAAAATGTTAAATTGAATAAATGGAATTCAGATGGGATTATAATTATTGATACATAAAACTAGCAATCTGCCTTCAACTATTTACTTAAAATGTTATTAGATTAAATGGAAAATAGTTAATGACAATGAGGGGAGTGTAAATGCTGTATTTGCAAAATTAAGAGAGATTTTCGAACATTATAGACAATACATTTATGTAAACTGGAATTAGACTTGACCAATTAAGTATGGTTCATTTGTTTTTAGTTAAAATTTTGTTAAAAAGTTGAAGTCAAAGTCAACAATTAATTTTAATACATATTTTATGGATCCACAATTTTTAACTACACATTTCATCAACTTTTATCAACTTTTATAAAAAAATCTAATTTTAATCATAATCAAACACAAAGTATATTTTATACTAATGATTATAAAATGAATATGTAAATTATAATGCATTTTGTAAATTTTCTTAAAACTAATTCTTCTATAAAATATAAAACCCGATATTTTTGTGAGGGTCGTGGATTAAACAACTCTATCTTCTTAAGAAATTGTTTGATTTTAATTAAAATTTTGTTTTAAAGAGTACTGAAGTTAAAATCAACAATTAATTTATAATATATTTTGTAAATTTTTTTATAGATTATATATAAGTAGTGGAGTCTACGGAATGTGTGGATAAAAAATAAATAAAAATTATGAGTCCTACAAAATGTGTCGATAAAAATGATATTTGATAAGCTTATAAATTCTTATAAGCACACACAAACACATACTTAGTCATTTTTCGAGTTTCAAGTTTAAATTTTCAATTGTAATTGAACTTTCTCAAATGTTTTTCAGGGTTTGTTAGAATTTTTTTTAATAAAAGTTCTAGCAAATTTTAATAAAAGTCGATGTAATGCATGGTTGAAAAGTTAATAAAAAGATTAAATTGTCATTGAACTTTCCCAAAACGTTTCTCAGATGCCATTAAACTTTAATTTTTTTTTGGAATTTTCATTAAACTTACCAGAATATTATCGTATCTGTCACTTCGTTACTCATCATTTTAAAAATTAACAGATTTGATAACATGACACGTGAAATTTTCACTCATAGTATGCCTTTTGACGTTGGTATATGTCACCACCAAAAACGTAAGTGGCGTATGTTTTCAAAACGACGAGTGACAGAGTGATGAATATGATAATATTTTGGTAAGTTCAATATCAATTAAAAATTTTTTAAAATACAATGATAACTAAAAAACATTTGAAAATGTTTAGCAACAACTCGAAAAGAATTTAAAGTTGAATGTCAACTAAAAAACATTTTAAAAAATTTAGTTTCTACTAATATTTTTAACCAAAAAATTGGAGTACAAAGATTCAAAATACCCTACACGAAATTTGCAAATATGTCTAACCACCACCGGCCGTCTGTTTCAACAATATCATTCACTGCAAATAAGTAAAAAAAAAAAAAATGGGCATATAATATTCGAATGTTCGAGAACCTTGACGTAAATTTTGAAGCCACTGAAATAATGCCCTAGTGTAAATTGTATGATTAAAAGTTAAAACGTGGCGCATAAATGTTTTTTTTTAATTTTTTCCACGTTGCAATTTTATTTTTATCAACACACCAATTTATCAACCGGCCGTTTCAACCAACCGTCGGTGATTTATGAAAAAAAAAATGGCAAGCCGACGCATACAGAATCAAATTCTTTTTTTTTTAGACGCAGATTTCAGAATCAATTAAGGAAGGGCGACTCGAATGAGGTTTTTTCACCCCCACTCATCATAAAATCCTATATGTTTCTGTCTGCAAAAATTGAGACCAAAATCACTTTTTCTTCCTCGCATCTCCTCCTTTAAATCCATTCTCTTCAAATCAAGTGCTGAATTTGTCTTCAACATTTTTGGATTATGTTTCCCACATCAGTTCATCACCCTTGTAGAACGTTCTCGAAGCGGGCATTCATCACTCTTGGAGATAAACCTCAAAGCGGGCATGGGAGCAAATTCAGTGCCGAATTTGTCTTCAAACCGCCGTCTCCAACATCAGTTCATCACCTTTGGAGATCGATCTCGAAGCCCTGATTGATTGGTGATATTGAGTTTCTATTGAATTTGAATCGTATATAATCGAATCCCAAGTAAACGGTATATACTAGTCTTAGTCTGTTGCCGCTCGGCCTTAGAAACACATAGCCACCAATGATACACATATACTTTTCGGTACTTCCTTGAAGTTCAAGACCTCTTCGACCGTGCATATCCAATCCAAGAAATCATCTGCTCGACACTATCGTGAAATTTTGCAATGTCAATTTTGAACCCCGAATCACCTATCCTCTCCTCTCCTCCTCATCCCTGCCCCTGCAAAGACCCACCACCATGCGAAATAGGGTCAATCGGCATGAAGAGATATTTATCCTCTTTTGCCATTGCATGAGTGAAATGCTGTTATGTTGCTAATTGCACTGTCAAGGCCTCCACTTGTCGGTGCACATCTTGGTTTCCGTCCAGCAATAAAATCTCCCCCACCTGATCCCCAGGAGCATTGTCGCTCCATGTTCTAACCATTCAAACATAATGGTCCGTTTAATTTGTGGATAAAACTATTTATCTGAATAATAGTTATCCACATAATATATTTTGGTTTAGTTATATATAAAAATGGAAAAAATCACTGTTAAAAAATCAACTTTTCATAAAAAATATAATTCTACCCTTATTATTAATTAAATGAATAAAAAAATTAAAAGAAGAAAAATAGGTGGGGCGGCGACAGCAAGCAGTGGTAGTGGCAGAGGACGATACTATCATGTGGTGGCAATTATCATAGGATATGAATGTCTAAAAATAGATTTTGTTCAATATTATAAAGAGTACGCCTGTCTTTTAAAAAAATTGAGTGAATCCATATTCGAATAAAAAAAATTGTCCTCTCATTTCTGTATGAGGATAAAACTTATCTACATTTTTGGTTTAAATTATTATATAAATAAAAGTATATCCAAATATCAATTTCGTTCAAATAGGATAAAATAAATTTTATCTATTATCTTTAATCATTAACTATGTACCAACTGCCTTGAATGTTATTACGTTTTAATACCAAATGATATATATTAATTGATTTAATGTGAAATAAAACAACATAAAGCACCAAATGATCACAAGCTCAACTATTCAAAAGACCAATAAAAATGGATCAATAAGACTAGTGTGCAAATCAAGCACTAGGGATGTCAACGTGGTGGAGCGAGGTCGAGGCTGACATTATCATCTCCGCCCCGTCGAAGATTTTGGGAGGGGATGAGTACAGAAAGATCTCCAATTATCGCACTCGTTTAATTAGTTATTTAATTATTAATATAATTCTTTATTTTTTACATACAATTTAAATTTTAAAATATAAAAATATAATAAAATAAAAACATTTGGAGCGGAAACTATGATATCCGTCTCCGTCCCGTTAGTAGTCGTGGTGGGGTCCCAGTCCCATTCGAAACAGAGCAAGACAGGGTGAAGATGGATTTTTTTGCCATCTCTACCAGACTGTCAACAATTGATGTCAAAATTCATCCAACAACAAAAAAAGCCTAATAGAATGTCTTTTATATGGGAACAAATAAATCTATGGTGGGAAGATCAAAGTACCCTCGTCACACTTATTACATATGTAAGACCAACATTCCATTAATCACCCCCTCATTCTATCAAAAAGTCTGCCTTAACCATGTGTCAGATTAGGGGCGGAGCTAACAGTATCTTCTATACAATCGTGGATTATTGTGTTTTATTACATAAGTAAAATAGATAATGTTTAACTATTAAGGATTATGTTAAACTGACATAATATGAGAAAAATAAACAATATCTAAAGCTTCATTAGACATGTTGACTCAGCAAAATTTAAATTTCTTATATAGATTTAAATTTTCCATATATATTTAAATATAATTTTGATTTTATTTTAATAAAATAAAATACAGTTATATAGCAATACGTATAATGTATTAGAAACCAAATTTGAATTTGAATGTCTATTCATTAGATATTAATGTCACGTAAATCAGAAGTTTTCTAACATTTGTACTACCTAGATAGCAATCTATATAATGCATTGGAGATGCTCTAAGATTTGTTTGAAAAAAACTACAAAAAAAATTACACTTCAAAAATTAATTTTTATAGGGTGAGACCGGACTACAATTCAGTCCCACCCCTACACTTGCTTTTAGGCACTGTTATAAAAACTCAGCCTAGACATGAGGCGCAGCTTCCACGCTTAACTACGTCTTACGCTTCGCTCTTACCCCTCTCCTAGCGTAGACCTAAAAAGTTGGAAACTCTACGCCTAACAACGCTTTACGCTTTTTAAAATACTGCTTTTGAGTGATCACTTTTAGCTATATATTAAAGCGCCAACTCATTTATACCAATGAACCATTTATTCTTGTGAAATAACGATGGTTTAACATTATATTAAAGCGTCAACTCAATTACGCTAGTCAACTTAAGAGTATGTTTGTCAGTGCTTATAAGTATTTATAAGTTGATCAAACATATTTTTATTCACACATTTCGTAAGGCTACAATTTTTATCTATACATTTCGTAAGATCTATTGCTTATAATTTACAAAAATCTTTACCAAATATATACTTAATTATAAAATAAACATAATACACATAAATTATATATTCTACACACATAATATTCATTTTTGAATCATAAATAATAATTAAATTATACATAATTTACATAATAAAAAAAATATCTAGTACATTGGGGTATACAATTTTGAATCATAAAATAAATAATTAAATTACACATTAATTTAACATAAAAAATAGGATTAATTATACTAACAGTCATCATTCTTTCAGCTTTGTAACAATATCATCTTCATTCAATTTTTTCGCAAATATCATCCCCATCATTTTATTTTACTTGCAAAGATGGTCCCCAAGTGAATTTTTTGACTCTTTTACCTCTAACTTAAATAAATTAAAATAACAGAAAAAAGAAAACACAATGAAAAAATTGTAATTAGACCCTAACCTTTTTAGAAGTACAAATAAATCTTAGACAATTTTATTTTTACAAATTCAAAAAAAAAAAAAAAAAAAAAACCAAAAATAGGTCTTCTTTCCACCCCCTCCCACGCTCACACCCATGCCCACGCCCACAACAGTCCATAAACCATTCATTTATAGGCACCAACGTTCAAATGGGGACTAAGCATAGCCAATATTTCTAACTTCTCAAAGCCACGTGAAACACTTTCATATCTACTGTATATGATTTTTGTTGTTTCTGGATTCATTTGGTAACACTACTGCACTGTCATCACTCTTAGAAACTTGAATCTTTTGGGTGTTAAGTTTACTATGGCATGAACAAGTCTTTATCAAGTTGTTCGAAGATAGTCGCGTTTTACCGTAATTACAAAAGAATGAGCCATGATTTTGTTCAGATTTCCAAAAATGTGGCCAAAAAGGTAAAAAAATTGCCGGAGAAAGTGTTCCGTATTCTGGGGGGGGCGGGGCGGGGGGCGGGGGTGGAGAAGAAGGGCATACCTTCAATTAATTGTGTGTATATCCGATGAAAACTTAAGATGGTGCCAGATGAAATGTGGAACGTAATAAGGGCACTAAACATAAAATATTTCAAAGTATTTGGATGGAAGTGTTATGTGCTAAATAGTAAAGACAATTTGGATGAGGATAAATAGTAAAAAAATTGCCGGAGAAAGTGTTCCGTATTCTGGGGGCGGGGGCGGGAGAAGGGCATACCTTCAATTCTTCATAAATGTCTCTCAATCCATGTTAAAGCTTTATATTGCCTAATTTCACCTTGTGTATTTGCAAACTACTAGTTCTGTATTTTAGGGCGGGGTGGAGAAGATGATGTTATTTTTAAAAAATTATTTTGAATAATAAAAATAATAAACTATCTTGTCTTGTTAAATTGGTCAAATTGAGGTAATGGGTATAATTTTTTTGTCAATTAGCGGACCATTGGACGAAATTTGTGGACACTACAAATGTTATTTCGGTGAACATAATTAAAAGTTTTGGGATTTGATGACACATTTTTTATTATTGTAAGTAAAAATTTGTATAAATCATAAAAAAGTTTATGATTTATTTGTACTTTTGAAAATGTTAGGTCAAAATTGTAATTTTTTCATTGTATTTTTATTTTTATTTTTATTTTTATTTATTTAAATCAGGTGTAAAATTGTCAAAAAAATTATGTGGAGATTATATGTGCGAGTAAAATGAAAGAATGAAGACGATATATGCAAATAAAATTGAATATTGTTACAATGATGAAAAAATGGGGATTATAAATATAATTGACCCGATAAAATAAAATAAAATCTCTACACACGGCCACTTCATGCAATATTATCAATCTCACCGGAAAGAAATCAGCCAATTCATATATCTCCGCCGTCTGCGGCTTTAAATATTACTCCGGCGCCAGCCCTCAAGATTACCTCATTAAACTCTTTTAATTCTTTAGCTAATTCAAGATTTACCAATTCCGAAATAAGAAAATTTATTTTTTCTCAATTCTTTCAAAAAGGTTGACCGTGGTCAGATTTGGGTTTTTCTTGAATCCCCGATCCTCTACATGAGTTCCTCCGCCTCGCCGCTGCTATCAGAGAAGCAAATTGATAGAATATTGGAGGCCAATAATGATGATTATGGAGGCGTCATTGTGGAAATGACCAACGAACCCATGGAAGCTCATGTCTTTGTTTCTTTACTCAGAGCCTCGCTTTCCCATTGGAGACAGCTGGTATTGAATTCAATCGTGTTTTTTTTTTATTCTTTCAATACAAGTTCGTCTGACGAAGAAATTTTGTTTCAATTTTGGATCTCTTCATTAAAGTAAAACCTTAGGCCTAATTCGTCACGAGTCGATACAAAAATTATTTTTAAAATATGTAAGATGAGAGGAAGCACTTTGTAAAAAAATCAAGATTTTAATTTGACAGTGACAAAAATATAAAATTTCTTTCTTGCAGCAAACAAACAGATATTAAACTGGCAAAATAATGGTTTATCTCAAGACTCAAATTATGTTTTTTTATTTTTAATTGATAGAATGAGATTAAAAGATGAAAACTTTTATAATATTTCGATAAAATTCTCTTTGAGGTTCTGTAAAGTTTGATTAATGTTTGTAAAGTTTATTAAGAAAAAAAAGATACTTTCTTGAAGTTTTGAAGAGCACAGATATTTGAAATGGACTCTGTGCTTCACAGATGAGACCTTAGGGCCTGCTTGGCACCAGTTTTGATTAGTTTTGGATAGTTTTGGATGGTACCGTTTGAAGGGCTGGGAAAACGGTGCTATAGTTTTTTAGAGCACCGGTATTTGGCGGATTTTAAACCGCCCAAAACTGGTGAAGTGTAATTTGAAGTGTATCTCCCAATCCCCAAATCGGTGGTTTTTTACCGTTCTTCAAAATTTCTTCTAATTTTATCCTCTCTCAAACAATTATTTTCAAACTACCCTAAATTTAATATTTATAAAAGTAAAAGAATATATGCAAATATGTAATTTTATATTTTATGTAATTTTATACACACACGTGCAAAAACATAATTTTAATTTTATATTTTCAATGATAGGTGGATATATAAAATTTTTAAAATTAAATTTTTTTTATATGGATATATATGTAATTTGATTTTTTTTAAAAAAAATTTAGAACCGTTAGATAATAAACTCCCAAACATTAGACCGTTTCAAAAGTCGTTCTCAAAATCAGTACTTTAAAAAACCCTCATAGCCGGTTTTCCAAAACTCCCAAACAGACCCTTAGAGTTGTATTTTCGTATTTCTCCTGCCACGCTTATGCATGAAGTTGATTGGTACATTTTCGTTTTGTGATCAAAATGTTAACATACTTGTGGTATAAGCTTTTTCATCAATTTTCTTGAGTGTTTCTATATGTTTAGCCTGTTTAACAGGCTGTGGTTTCATATTTTCAATGATGATGGCAAAACTATTTGGTTCACAATCCGGATCCTTTTTGGGTTTTCTATTTTTCCTTTTTCTGTTGGGGGTGGGCTGCTGTTGTGAGGACACTGAGCTTGGATTGCCGCATTAGAATAGAATTCAAACGAGCACAAGGATACTACTGTAATGTCGGCTGAATTTTTAGTGCGTTAGGAATATGATTATACGAAAGGGAGGACATGTTACAGTTGTGACCCTGCAGCCTGAGTGGGTCATGCCTCTCATGTAGATAAATTTTGAATCTTTTGGACAATTGGCGCTAGGCTAAGCTTGTAATTGCTGTAGCTCCCCCAAAAACTTATCTGACCCCAAGGTTATTTCACAGTTTAACTTTCTAGCAGGGGTTGCAATTTCCTGTATTAAGTATTTCCATGGATGTTTTTGCAGGGCAAGAAAGGAGTCTGGATTAAAATGCCTATTGAGCTTGTAAATCTTGTTGAACCTGCTGTTAAGGTTAGCTTATTTCTCTTCTTATATTGTGGTATTTCGAAACGAATCTCATCTTGGAAGAAGCCGTGAAGCTGTTGAAAATATGCTATCTTACTCCATATACCAACTGTTTCTCATCATCAATATTTTGTATTTCAGGAAGGATTCTATTATCACCATGCAGAATCTAGATACGTGATGCTTGTGCATTGGCTTCCTAGTACTGCTAACACTCTCCCTGCAAATGCCTCACATCGAGTGGGTATTGATGCTTTTGTCATGAATGAAAAGAATGAGGTACGTCCCCATGGTTGACTTATGTTCTCTTCGGCCATCCATATTGTAGGGCAGTCTTTTGGGTTGATAGAATTCCTATTGCAGTGTTTTCGCGTTTTGAATTGTTCAGATCACGAGATAAGAATCTCTGTTACATGTGCTGTTTTTATATAACATTATAATATGCTTTTTATGAATTCTGATCATGCCTTGCTGCTTCTTTTTATGCTTGTGTAATGCAGCAATGAATGTTTTACCTCATTGTCGATTTGTGTCAGTTTAAATATCATTCAGGAAAGTATTTTAGATATCTAACATTATATTGGTGTAAACACGTCTCCACAATTTTCAAGAAATTCTCGAAACCTGCCTTGTGTATTTTGGTGGATTAAGGAAACGAAGAGTTTTACTTTGTCGTAGTATGTGTCTGTTTCCCACACATGCATAACAGAGATGAGTACCTTTTACCCTTTCTATAAAACTTTGTATCACTTGTGTATTTCTTGATTATAAACATATGTGCACTTCCTTTTTAGGCAAGTTATGTTAACACAAATTTGTCCGCTTTAAAATGTGTAATAGATTGTTCGTGTTAGTCTCTTTGAAAAAAAGAATGTGGAACTCTAGTCTTGGGATACATTTGTCGTCTGTGTTGCTCTGATAACCCAGTTTATAAAATAGTCACCTCCACGTTGTCAACCAAACACGCAAAATGATGACTGTAAAACGTCATAATGTCTCTGCAGGTTTTCCCCTTGCTTTTGTGGAATTTGCAATTCTGCATATGCTGTGGGCATATATCTTAGCATATTTTAGTTCTTTGGACCTCTTGCTAAGTAACCAATTGGTTCACAAATTTCTACATAGGTGCTAGTTGTCCACGAAAAGGTTGAAAAATCCCACGGAGAAGACGTATGGAAGTTCCCTGCAGGAGTTGTTGACGAGGTAGGTGCAGGTGATCGATCTTTTGACATATTTAAAGAAGAAAAGACAAAAGAAACAGTGTTTAATGTTTAGGGTGTTTTCTAAATTTACATTCTTACATCCACAGGGGGAAGATATATGCGATGCAGCCGTGAGAGAAGTAAAAGAAGAGACAGGAGTAAGTGCAAATATGCACATTATCTGTTTCCTTTGTATTTGACAAATTGCAAATTTTAGTTTACATTTGGTTTATTAACGATAATGTTCTTTATCTGTTTTTATTTCAGATCGATTCAAAATTTGTAGAAATACTAGCATTCGGGTACTTTTTTGCCCAAAATCATGTAGTTTCCTATGGATTTTAACTACAGTATATTTTTCCTATCATTTTTCAGTTTAATATGATCTTGTTAACTTAAACTGTGGTTTCCAGACAAAGACACAAGTCATTCTTTGAGAAGTCAGATTTATTCTTTGTGTGCATGCTACAACCACTCTCCTTCAACCTCCGGCCGCAGGAAGCAGAGATAGAGGCAGCTCAGGTATGTTCTGACGGTGAAGGAGCTGTATCATAATGTAAATAAATGCACAGGGGAACTTTAGTATCCTAGTCAACTCGTAAGTTCACAAGTCACTGGATTATTCTTGTGAGCAGAAATGTCATTTTATGTGCCCCGAGACTAAATTATATTTAGGTTTATCATCTTATTACTACTGTAAAACGCTGATCTTGGTTGTCTAACCTTTTATTTACGTCCAGTGGATGCCTTTTGAAGAATACAGAGCACAACCATTTGTTCAGAAACACGAGTTTCCGAGGTATATTGCTGATGTATGCTTAGCAAAGAAAGATCGGGGGTATTCCGGATTCTCTCCTGTACCTATGGCATCTAGTTTTTCTCAGACGAAGAGCTACTTGTACTTGAACCGACAGGGCCTCGACTTTTGATGAAGACGGTTTAGGATTTTGGCATTGTGGAAACTCCACGTACATTACTCGAAAGAACTGAACCCCTATCACGCCTTTTATTAAATTTTTTGGACCTATGTCTCTTCAACACATTCAAAGTTCAAACAATGAAATTTTTTATTAATATTTTGTCAACATATTTTTAGATATAGAAAAACATACATAATGGTGTTGGTACGAACATACAAATTGGTGTTGTTTACCTGCCCTCGTGGGTCTTGATTTATGCTGCTACTATTTGCATTACGTTTTAGTAACAACTTTATTAACGTTAATGTTTTTTTTTTTTTTTTTATGTATTTATTTCCAACCTTCTATAAAAACTAAAAGGTGGTAGTGGTAGCTTTTGATTGTCCCTTCATTCCATTTTGCATTCATACATACGAAGTTTCTGAACAAATACAAAGATGATGAGCCATTTTCATGACCGCGCCACCATTGTGAAGATGATTTATTTGGCGCTGCTCAGCTTCTTTTGCCTTGGAACTCCTGCAGCAGCGAGGTGGCAGTCAGGGATTCTTGAACTCTCCGGCAGGGAAGACATAGCTATTTGGGGTGGATATGGAGAAGAGAAGCTCTCAAGAGTCCTAATCGGTGGCAAAATTCTTTGTCCTGTTAATAGACATGACAAAGCTCCATTTCATTCATATTCCATCTCAGGTTTGCATAAGTTTTAGCAAATAAAGGCTAATTTTCCATCAACATGAAAAAACAAACTGTATCAATAACACAAGAATATCCGTTACATAAAGAATGATATACGTCTAAGATTGAATCCAACAAATATCCATTTTTGAAAAAAGGCAAACAGGATATCTAGTTAACCTGTAGTTGGTTCGGTCGGTCCAACCGGGCTGGTTGGTTAATATTCAAGAAAATTCCTACACAACAGAATCCTGATCCAGCTCCACTGAAAAGATTATAGCAGACTAAATCAATTTGTGGTTATGGGATAATCATCCCCTAACTGTATGAATCAACCCCAATTATTACTTCTGCAGGTGCGCAGGTGGCTGTTATATGCAATACTAGTGGGAAAACCAGAAAGATATGGGCAAAAGGCACTGCAGATGGGTATGGAGAATTCCTCATTGAACTTCCTTCCCATCTCCATGCAATTCACAACTTGGAAAATATATGTCGTGTTAAAGTTTTTCATCTGCCAAAAAATTCTGCTTGCCGGCAAGGGAAACACGAAAAGATAAAACTAGCATCAACAGGAGATGGTATACGTATTTATACAACGCATAAAATACATTTGATGTCTAAACTCTCAGAAGCGTGCATTAATGAGGCGGGAAAGCCCAATGAATGGTAAATAACCTGTAACACAATGGAGTAAGGAATCAGCCGCAGCTTGTGTGGATGGAGATTAGTCACTATATGAGTTGCAGGTTTCGTCCTGCCCAACTGTTCAATGAAATCGAAAACTGCTGTAGCTGAGAGTCTGTGCGTGTGTATGTGGAGAGAGAGTAATATTTACAGTTTACCTTTGAAGAAAGCTTGGTGAAGACTATTGGAACTTCTATCCAGTTCTGCAATCAAGCGAAAAGGAAATTGTAACATCAATGAAGTGCTTCTATCTTTCCATTATTAAAACGAAGAAGAAGAGAAAATGAAACACTGCACCACCAACAATCACTACAAACGAGTAAATTTAGCATATATCTTCACCACTTAAACAGGGAAAAGAACAAAGACAGTTTAAAACTGAGACGTATTTTGTGAAATGTTGCGTTCAAGAGTAATTCACTGCAAAAATAACAGAAAACAGAATTCGAAAGCGTGTCCAGAATGCAACTGTAGTGCTAGAAAATGAATCCCCAGACACTTGGTACGATCAGGAACTCTCTGAAATTTTCTTATTAGCACCAGAAATGATATATTTAGCAACATCAGACATTAAGCTTGTGTACTTCCACATCAAGTATCTCAACGGAATTCCTGCTCAAATGTTCAGGCTGTCGAGACTTAAACCTTTCCGTAAATCAGCTGTTTAGTAACCTGAAATACACAACATTATCACTATCATTTTACCTCACAGCACACTCCTTACATATATGAGTTGATGCTATCGTGCTTGAAAATCAGATAAAAATTATTACATACGAGAACACTTGACTAATTACCTTAGCAGCATCGATCTTGTCAGATTTCTTCACCAGCTTAATAACTCAATAAGCAAAAACCATAATGAAGTTTATAGAAGAATAAGAGAAGAAAATCAACAGAAAAGGAATACTGGGGATGTTGATTTCTAGATTGTTCTTTTTCATGGAAGCAAGTAAAGATAATATAGAAGTATTTCAACATTATTATAAGGCAAAAAGTACATTCTTATCAAAAGACTCCAACGAGTCATCAACCAAAAGAGATCGAATAGGAATTCAATAGGAACCTTGGAGTCATAGCTTCTTTTCCCTGAAAATTGCGCCCTTCAAGTAATAAAAAAAAAATGCTATGCCCAATTCCACAATGTGTGTCGTCTTTAAAGGCTGGAACAGATCCAGTTTTCAACTCAATATTTGATAGGCCTAATATTAATGTCAGTTCTTCCTTTATGTATCTATAAACTGAATACACAAGTTTGGACAGACAGAAACCAACAATTTATTTGTCTCAGGAGGCATAAATATACAGCATCAGATGGTAACGTCCAAAAATGACGACAAGTAGGATTTGACTTTTGGGCATAAATGGCAGTTGGACATGATAAAGAAACCCTTTTGATTAATGAGAAACTTCCATGAAACTATGAAAGAGATGATGCACATTGCACAACTGCTTCGAATGAGAAGTAGAACAAGGAATTACCGAGGAAAAACAAAAACATGCAGATTTCTATAAATGGTCAAGATTCACAGTAAAACTAGGTAAAAAATGCAATTAATACATATAATGTGAGATGAATATACAGGGAAAAATCAAGAATGAAAAAATATCTTTCTGTAGGTAGAATTTTGATGAAGATTGTCTACGCCAGATACTGCCAACATATTGTAATTCAGCCAATTCAGTTTCTGAACTGCTAGCTGAAGCCAATCACACATTGCCATAGTCAAAAACATGCAAATCCAACAAGACATTGTAATGCCCCTTCTCTATGTCCTCTTCCTTTACATTATGAAGGAGGAGAGTTTCAATGATCAGATCTTCCCAGTCAATATCCACTTCAATTTTCCTTCTCTTCTTCCCAGATTTTATATGTTTAGTGACACAGAGATAATCCTCATGACCAGAATCAGCAACACATGGATGAATAATCTTCTGAATCCGCAGCTGGGCAGCTTTTATCTTTTCTCGCCTCCTTTCATAAGCTAAGCATCCCCTATCAAAAGATGGTGGTGCAGCATCCAATCCAACATCTTTCTCGAATATTTGCTTCAGCAGAAGCTTTTTACTCAAATCTGATTTGCCCTTCCACCAATCTGTACATTGACAAAGGTCAAAACTTATCTTCTTCCTTTTGTTACCCTTGTTGCATTCCGATGTGGCCTTGACTAGAGATACCTCATCCAAGAAATTTGAATAAACCATGGTCAAACATTCTGGAGAAATCTGAAATTTGTCTGGATATTCAATGTTCAAATGCGACGGATGATCCACCTCAAAATACTGCAAGTAGTGCTTTTCTGTTGTATAACTATCTAACCCATATCCGATTTCTTTGCTCAAACAGGCACCAAGAACTTCCTCAAAATCAAATCCAACTTGCTCAAAGCTCTCCCTCTTCTGAGGGCACTGGGTCATCGACTTCATTTCCATGTACTGAATCACAGATGGAGCATTCTTCACAATATTCTTCATTGTAACATCTTCCCCCCAAGGCAATGCTCGTGCAACTTTCACGAGTCTCTCCAGAAGCTCCTTGTACCTACGCCAACACGTAATAACCGCCACATGCAATTCCTTCGCCATATCTTCAATTTTCACATCTAATTGATTCAATTCGGCAACAAAAACCAAGACTGCAGCCACCACAGGCATTGGCTTCCTTCCCGTGGTCAAGAACCACTTGATCAAACACTGCACCAAAAACACCCCTTGCTTCAACATCCTCTGAACCACATCCTCTGAAACCTCAACAAACCTCGGATAACTCCTAATTGCGCGTTCAAGTGAATTCACAATATCAAACTCCGGCAACTTCAAATCAAGAAAGTCCACAACCCGGTTAATCATCTGACCCAATTCATAAATATCACACCCCACAATACCTGACACTTCTACAATAGGCAACATTTTCTTATCCTTCCTCATAGCAACATAAGCACAAGCACCAACAAAAACCGGGAACCATTTCCCTTGACCATATTCACCTGTCGTAATCGTCTCAATCATTACCTTAACCTCATCGGATTTTGAACCTAAAAGTCCTAATTTAAACATCAAATCCTCAATCAATTTCTGGGCCTGGTAAATTTTAGTGTCCTTATAATTATAAACACTGCCAGAGCCAGAAGTACCAACACGGACATAGGTGCCAGCAGGGCCAGTTATGCCACCAATATGGGCTTGAAAATTGTCAAAATCTTGAACTACCCCACACGATGCGCAGACCATATTGCCTGTAACATCATCCGGGACAAGAGTTCTCTTCCTGCAACTCTTGCAGGGGCAAGAGCTATCCATCTTTCGACCAAATTTAATTTAACCTTATATGGGTATTGGGATCATATAATTGGTTTGTGGAGTAGTGAAAAACCAATACATGAAATAAACTTCCAGTTTCAAATCTTTGCACTTTAAGTGCTTTTGAGATTCGCAAAATATAGGATAAGGTTCCTCGAGCTGAAACTTAAATTGAATAATCTAATCACCCGAGTTTACAAGAAATATCAATACCCAAACTCACAATACATTAAATTTTTTATGCCCCATAAGAAATCATATTTAAATTCCAAAAATTGGCTCACCTGGCTCTAATGGATTCACTGAGGAAACAGCAAAAAATCTGGAAACAATTTTTGAAAGGAAAAACGAGAATAGGATTTAAGTGACTATAAAAATCATTAAAACAGACGGAAACTCGAGATAATCAACACGATAGAAATGAATTAACTGCGAAAGATCTCGTTTTACCAAGAATCAGAGTACTTAGGGTTTGATATTACATAACGGTGTTTATACTACTTTTAAGTGTTTGCTTTATTGTCCCGCTGAAAGATATGGTAAATGGGCCCATGCCGTTTACAAATGGTGCTCAGGGAGAACTTTTTAAGGCTCAAAATAAGCCCAGACCAATGTGTTTTGGGAAAATTACGCCCAGTACCCCAATGTTTTTGGAAATTGCAAAGTTAGTTGTAATTGATTTTTATTTAGTAAATATTGCTTATATTAATGGGGTTTTTTCAGAAATAACCACAATATATAAAATATTTTTTAAAATATTGTCATATTTTTATTTTATTTTAAAAATATTATTTTTTTATTTTTGTAACACTTGTTGTTATATTTGTTATTTTAGTTATAATAAATGTGTTATATTTGATATTAACAAATATAACAAATGTAACAATAAGTGTTACAAATAAAAAATAGTATTTTTAGAATAAAAAAATTAAATAATATTTTTAAAATTATTTTATATTTTATAGTATATGGTGAAATTATCACTTTATTAATTTTTAGAGCTTGTTTGATAAAAATTTTAGTAAATTTTGATAAAAAAATTTAATAAAACATGTGATTAAAAAGTTAATAAAAATTGTGAATATCATGTGTGGTTAAAATTAATTGTTTAATTTGGACCACAACTTTTTAACATATTAAAATATGAACCAAACAGATGCTTAATGTCACACACTTCTCAAACAATACATGAATCACATTCTCACTCCAAGTCCTAAAAACAATACTCCACCACCATAGCTTTCGCTACCGCCGACCACCACCACCATTGGTCAGAGTGGTTTTTTTATTTTACTTTGTGAGACCCTACTACAGATATATTGAATTTGATTTTTTATTTTCTAAGATTGGTTTTTTGTTGTGTCATGGGCTTAATGGCAGTGGTGGCGGTGGTGGAAATAAGTGACTAAGGTGACGATGGTAATGATGATAGTTTTGACATTGATTGTAGCATTGGTGGTGAAAATAGGCAATGGTGGCATATCACGTGTTATACATAATGCATAACACACTATGTATTGTGTGTTACGTGTGTAACATAACATATTGTAACACACTATTCATAAATGTTCCAAAAGTAAGATAATACAAAATAAAGTGTAAAAAAAAAAATATGACAGTATTTATATGAACAAATGTTAGAAAATATTGAGAAAATGATTTGCATTAGGTTATATATAAAAATTAACTAGCAAGAAAAAGCTCAAGCTCAACCAATTTTTTGATTACTAGTCAGTCACGCGTGTGTCGCACGTGCTTTTGTAATAATATTGTCAATTTTAAATATTTTTAAAATTTTTATTTTTTAATTGTTAATAATTAAAATGTTAAAGTAGTAATTGCAAAAAAGATATAAAAAAATCCGGTTCTTGATAACATGTTGTATTGTATTGATCGATGTTGATATTTTATTTACGTTCATGTAAGTACAATTGCAATCAAATATGAGTTTTACATAGTGGTAATACGAATGATAACTTGGAACTCAGTGAAGATCCTTCGGTGATTTGAACTTTGAATCTTTGATATCAAATCTAATAGAATTAATTGTGTATTAATAGGGATCTCCAAAGCTACATTTTAAGAATAATAAAATTAATAATTATTGATTTTATTGTGAGAGAATGTATATAATTATTAATTAAATTAAAAATTTAAAAAGTTTCAAATGTTAGTTCTAAACTATAATCACTGTAATCTAATGTATTAAAAATAATATTTTCATATGAGTGTAATCTAATGTATTAAAAATAATCTTTTCATATCCATTTCAATTTTGACAACTATGATTTAAATTTTAATGAGGTAATAAATAAGGTTACAATTTTTTTCATTCATTTTAAAAAAAAAAACTTATTTAACATTCATTTCATCTCGTAATACAGAAAAAAAAAATTTGAGATCAACTTTCCACCTTCATATTTAATTTAATATATGGAATGTTTAAAAAATTTAATTGTACTTAAAAATTTAATGTACGATAATGATGAACAAAAAAAAGTAATAAATAAAATATTAAAAAATAATTGCATTCATGAAAGTACAATTACAATCAAAAATAAGTTTTATAAATTGATAATATCAACAATAACTTGAACCCAATGAAGACATTTTTGTGATTTAAACTTGATGATTGACAAACCATTGATATTAAATCTTATGAAATTAATGGTATCCAATGCTGCATTTTAAGAAAAATAAAATTAATAATTACTAATTTTATTGTGAGAGAATCTAATGATTAAATACATAATATTGTACTTTCGTGGCTTTATTGGAGTAGTAGTTCATTATAAATAATATTCTTTGTGTGTGTTCTCTTTTTATTAGACGTGTCTGATTTGACGACGTAAATGAAAATGTCATAAATGTAAGTAAAGAAACAAAAATTAAAGAAGTGTCAATGCTAGTCTATATTGTGAGAATATTGTTGATGGACATAAGTAAGATAAGAGCAAAGTTCAATATATATTAATAAAATTAAATAAAATTTAAAATTCAAAAAGTTTCAAACGTTAGTTTTGAACTATAGTATATGTTTGGTGTGTTTTTTAAGAGATTATGTGTGGATGAAAAGTTGATAAAAGTTGTAGGTCTCACAAAATATGGTTAAAAATAAGTTTGAGAAAAAAAAAGAGTATTAAAAAAATTAACCAAACATGCTCATAATCATTGTAATCTAATGTATTAAAAATAATCTTTTCATCTCCATTTCATTTTTGACAATCATGATTTGAATTTTATTGCGGTAATAAACAAAGTTACAATTTTTCCTATTCATTCCTTTCATCTACGTAATGCAAAAAAAAAAAAAAAAACCGAGATCATCTTTTCAAATTCATATTTAATTTAATAGATTAAATGTTTAAAAAATTTAATTGTACATTTAATAAATTGTTAAAATTTTAATGTACATTAATGATGAATAATAAAAGAGTAATAAATAAAATATTAAAAGATAATTATACATTAATGACTACTATAAGGTGAATATGAATATATTATAATGTGGAATGATGATGTGGCATTTATTTATTGTATAGTAATCTATATACTTTTATATAATATTAAATTTTACACTTTGGTCCCCAAATTTTTAAAAAATTTGAACAAAATAAATATTTATATACTATTTTAAATTATGGTACACATATGTTACTTTAATTTAAATCAAATTAAAATCATATTTGTATCATATTTGTATACTATTTTAAATATAATAATAACTATAATCATATTTTACAATTATTTTCTTTGATAATTGTTTAAAAAATGATATTTTCATAAAATCAATATTTTATTTTTTTAATTTGAAAACAATATTTTTACACGAGTAATATATGTGTTATTTCATTATTTTCTTTAAAATAATCCAAATTTAGCAAATTATATCCTTCTATAATTTTTGAATTACTTAATTATGTTAAATAAAATAATATATTTAATTTTTCATTTTAATATCAACAATTTGACATGGGTAACACATATGTTACCCTATGTTACTTCCTCATTTTCAATACAATTACTATTTTATGATTTATCTCATTGTAAATGTTTTAAAAAAATACATTAGTTTGGTCTAAAATCAAATTATATTCTATGTTACTTCCTCAATTTCATTAAAATTAATTTGACATGAGTCACATGTGTTACCTTATGTTACTTCCTCATTTTCAATACAAATGCTATTTTATGATTTATCTCCTTGTAAATATTTTTTAAAAATACATTAGTTTGGTAAAATCAAATATTTCTAATTTTTATTTTTAAAAACAATATTTACGCAAGACCGGTGGATCTAACGTAGGCGGTGGGGTCACATTTGCCCCAATCGGCCATGCCAAGTTCAAATTTTTTTTTTTTTTTGAAAGTTATGTTGAATTTTACTTTTTTGCCCCTTTCCCTCCCTTTTAAAATGTATATCTTAAGACAGAATCTACCATACAATATATACAAAACCTATGCATTCTTCCAACACGTGAAAAATCAGGATAAAATGGCAAATAGAAATTGTTGAAATTTGAAAGTAAAAATTAAGTAAAACATTTACCAAGTATCAAGGTATATGCTTTATAAAGTTTCATTTATTTGTACTATATTTGTATATCAGTATTGATGAAATAGATATTGATGAAATTTTTTTGTTTTTGTATATCCGCATATATTAATATATACATCATACATGTTTATTTCACGCGACATTGTGGATTTGTGGTCAAGCAAACTGTTTGATTTTTGATTATTTGAGATATTGGCTGAGTCTGGAATCTGGATGGGTTTTACTATGTACTAATTTTTTTTTTTTTTTGTTTAATTTTTGGACGGTGATATTTCATTTCTTTTAACTATTTTGGAGGGAGTTTGGGGTCAATTGAGATTCTTCACAAGTAAATACTTTAACTTAATTATTGTGTTCTCTTTTTTCCGATTCTTTATTGTTTCATTTATATGACAGATCGTATTAAGGAATTTAATGATGGAACTTGTGGTGGAACTTGGAATTTTTGTATAATGTTATGCGGATTTGAATATTAGCGCTATGTTATAGTATTTTCTTAAACAATAATATTTTTGATATTGTAAATTTAATTTATATTATTACTTTATTCGCCCCCACAAGACGAAAATCCCGCCTCCTACTGTTACGCGGGTAACATATATGTTATCAGTATTTGTTATTATATGTTACTTCCTCAATTTCATTAAAATCAATTTAACACGGATAAAACATATGTTACCACATCTAAGATGCATTTTTGGAGGATTTAAGCGAAAGATAATTGAAAATTTGGGGATCAAAGTGTAAGGATGTAAAAAGTTGAAAGACCCTAAATGCAATTTTAGAAAACTTAAGCGAAAGATAATTAAAAATTTGAGGACCAAAGTGTAAAGATGTAAAAGATTAAGGACCTAATATACAATTTTGAAGGACTTAATTGAAATATAATTAAAAATATAAGGACTAAAGTGAATATTATATAAAGTACATAGACTACTATGTAATAAATAAATATTTTTAAAAGAGTTTATATAATAGAGAAGAAATGTATTTTTCATAAATATTATTTAGGCGTGGGTAAGAATAAAAATTGAAAATAATTGAAAATTTGGGGGTCAAAGTGTAAGGATGTAAAAAATTGAAGGACCTAAGTTGCAATTTTGGAGGACTTAATCGAGAGATATTTGAAAATTTGGGGATCAAAGTGTAAAGATGTAAAAGTTGAAGGACCTAAGATGCAATTTTTGGAGGACTGAATCGAAAGATAATTAAAAATTTAGGGACCAAAGTGTAAAGATGTAAAAGATGAAGGACCTAAGATGTAATTTTGAAGGACTTAATTTTAATATAATTGAAAATATAAGGACTAAAATAAATATTATATAAAATACATACACTACTATGCAATAAATAAATATTTTTAAAAGAGTTTATATAATAGAGAAGAATGTATTTTTCATAAATATTATTTAGACGTGGGTAAGAATAAAAATTGAAAATAATTGAAAATTTTGGGGATCAAAGTGTAAGGATGTAAAAATTGAAGGACCTAAGATGCAATTTTTGGAGGACTAATCGAAAGATAATTGAAATTTTGAGGACTAAAGTGTAAATATTTAAAAGTTGAAGGACCTAAGATGCAATTTTGGAGGACTTAATTGAAAGATAATTGAAAATTTGGGGACCAAAGTGTAAATATATAAAAGATTAAGGACTTAAGATGCAATTTTTGAAGGACTTAATTGAAATATAATTAAAAATAGAAGGACTAAAGTAAATATTATATAAAAGTATGTACACTACTATGCAATAAATAAATATTTTTAAAAGAAATTATATAATAGAGAAGAATGTATTTTTCATAAATATTATTTAGATGTGGGTAAAAATAAAAATTTAAAAAGAGGGTATCCCAATATTTATTCCTTTTAGGACATTTTAGATGTAGTATAGATCAATGTCATATACTGGGCCAAGATTTAATAAAGGGGTGTTTTCATAAATGAGCCATGTTTTGAAAATAATTCCAAAAGACTTATTCTATTGCAAAAATTCCAAAAATACTGTTTTTTTAAATATATTTATTCTATTTTCATTTATTAATTACCAACTGTGTAACAGCTAGCCTAAAAAAGGGGGATTTTTAGTTATTTCCAATAAATTGAATATCCTAATTGATTCTTTGTCTAGATAGAAAACAAAAAATTTCAGAAAATCAGGCAAACATCATTCTATGAATAACATCATTCGGCGAAGAAGATCAATCCGTGAAGAACATCAGCCCGTGAAAAACTTTCGCGCGTGAAGAAAATGCGGTGAAGAAAATCAGAACGTGAATGATCAAAATAATTACATAATGTTAATTATTGTAACATGTTTATCAATCCAAATATATGTAATCGATTTTGAATAAATGTGATTATATGTAGCGATTCACAAAATTCGTTATTTGAATACATATGTTACAAAAAATTTCGAAATTCATGATATTTTATGTTTAAATTCTGGTGAGAATATTTGCACATGTTATATTATATTTCATTTATGATATTGTAATATTTGGAAGTTTACGGTTTTGGAGACGTTTATTGCATTTAGAACATTTGTATATGTTACAATCGCGCATGTTACATTTACGTATGTTACATTTGCGTGTGTTACGTGCTTCGTGTATTATATATACATATGTTACATTTAGATGTCGGTAACATATTATTTTATGTTATCATCACTTTAAAACAAATGTTACAAAAAATATCGAATTCATGATATTTTGTGTTTATGTTTCTGATGAGAACATTTGCATATGTTACATTATAATTTGTTTTGATCTTGTAACACTTGGAAGTTTCTGGTTTGCATAGATGTTTATTATATTTAGAACATCTGCGTATGTTACATTTTAGTATGATATATAACATCAATGAAACTCATGACAATATCAGTTGTAACATATGTAACGTCAGTAGTAGAGAATATCAATACATGTAACATGTCTTTGGGTAAAATAATATTATATCATACGTAATATATTCGGTGATACAAAATATCGTTAGTAATATATGTACCAAACAACGGATGATATACTATAGCATTTGTAACACTATATCATACCATGATATTAAAAAGATTCTCATTACAAATGTTACAAAACCAAAACCAACTATAAACTTCAACAATGTCATATTTACATACATACTAGACTTTAAAACAAATTGACACATTGTAACATCAGAATGTAACAGTGAGAAGAAATTTAACTCATGATTTAATAACATAACTCAATCTGTAACATAACTTAATCTGTAATATATTTAGTAACATATTAATTGCTACAAAATATCAATTGTAACATCTGTATCAGAACTTGATTCACAACATCATTCCTAACACTGTATCAAATATTCATACACAATATCATTAGTAACAACATCATCAGACATTGATATTAAAGAGAATCTGTTACAATTATTACAACTGTTACAACAGCAAAAACCAAATCTAAACTTCAACAAATTCATATTAATATATAAAATGTCCGTAACAGACCTATATATACACATTATATCATAAAAAATATTTCATACAGAGAACAATCAAATCTAGGCATCGTTATAATCAGTTACAAATACAAAATCAACTATAAACTTCAACAAGTTTATTGTCTCTTCCGATTTTGGGTGCTTTCGTAGGTGCAGAAAACGTTATTCGTCGGTGACTGGAAGTGTTTGACTCCGGTATGGTTTCTTCTCCAGGCGACGCCATCTTTAACCTTGTATTTTCACGATTTGGAGTCTCCATTATTCAACCAAGATAAAAAACTGTGAAAAATGCACTGCGATTTCGGGATTTTGGAAGAAGATTTGCTAAAATTTTGAAAGATTTTATTCTAGCTTGTAAATGGGGAAGTTTATTTGGTTTGGGAGTTTTCAATTTAATGGGCACTGTAATCTAGGAAGGTTAAAATCGGTAATGGATAATTAAATATTTAAAAATGACTTTAATACATTATTAATTCAATATTAAATTAATTAATCTAATTTTAAGAATGTAGTATTTTTGAAATAAATAAACTAAGTTGTTAGATTTAAAATTATTTTAATATTCATAAGTAGTGGGAGTAATATCCACTTTAATAAAAGTCCAAATTCGAGCCCAATAATATCTGAAACGAACGGTGGATATTTAAAAATCAATGTTAAATTTGCTTGGTGGTTATATTTATTGAATTTTGTGCAATGGTTTTTTAGTGAGGGACGTCTCTAACAAAATGTACTCGTGTTTTAAAATTTGACTAAATTTTTTATAATATTTATAAATTTTTCGTCAGTATTAGCAAAATCGTATCGAATTGTCGATTCTCAATTTTACTTTGTTGTTGTATCTATTCAATCTTGTGCCATAAATTATTAGTGAGAGAAGCTCATAACGAAATCTATATAAATATTCATGTCATAAATTTGTTTTACAACAACTATAAACTCACAGCCAACGTTATTAATATCAGACTAGATTAAATCGATCAGTTTAATCCTAAAAATCGAAACCAATCTGATTATACACCAAAAATTGTAAAATTTAAATCCGTTTAGATCAATTAAGAATCAACCGGTTCAAGACAAATTTTTATTTTTGATTTATATATTTAATGTTAGCTCGACCCCTTAATCACTCATCTTTTGCTTTTTCCAAATAAATGTCCAGAAATATTCTTTAAAAATTCTTTAATTACTGTTGAAGTCATGGTTCTTACATTATTATCTATGTCGTACGTCTTAAAAATAAATAATAATAACATTTTTCCAATACAAAAAAAAAAAAAAAATCATCAAAGATCTTGTCCAATTCGAATATTTGCAAAAAAAAAAAAAATCTTAGCATCAAAGTCAATTCGTACAAAAAAAATACTAAAATCTCAAAGAAAATTTTAACAACCAAGCAAACATACAATTATTTTATCATTGGTGGAGCCAAAAAGGTACAACTTTTGGTCTTTTGGTCCCAATTAGAAAAAGACTGCTCAAAATTCTCTTCCTTTGCTGCAATTTCATCAGCCTCATCATTATATATGATGATAAAGACATATAACAACCGCCCGTTCAATATCAAGATTCTGTTGCATAAATCATTGCCTCCATAAATAATTTTGTTTAGCCCAAACTTTGCTAAAAGGTTAAGTCAACACTCATTTTGGAAATTTTACAAGTTTCAACACTCATTTTGGAAATTTTACAAGTTTTGTGGTTTCGTTCGTACAAGAATAATTTTATCTAACACCAATCTACATAACAATAGAGGAGTCAATTGTTCAATGAATCAATATACATTCTAAATTCATTATATAACTAAAAGATAAACTATCACTGCCACCTAAACTAGTATTAAGCATAACTTATCCTATATATCATTACTCTTCATGCAGACCTATGCAACGATTTTTTCATTAATTATTGTAGACTAATATAGATCAAAGGCAGCTCAAACAACTAGGAGCGTTACGCAAAATAGAGATATTTTCAAGAATAACCATAAAAAAAAAAGAATTTAAATGGAAAAATATAATCATCGACATTTGTATCAAGTATATGTCGGTAATTTTGTAGAATTACCGACAATAATACTTTCAGTATCTTCGACAAAGATTCGCCAGAAATTATTGACGAGATTATAGGTCGTCAACATTTATTGAAAGTGTTTATGTTTGATTATTTAGATTTTTAATGTTACTAATCGATAATTCGTTTATTTTTTAAACTATTTTTTAATTGTTATTTAGCTACTAACATAATTTTCTAAGCCAATATTTTTTTTTTTTTATCTTTAATATTATTTTTTTATCTGTTGACTTTTTCGTCGATAATATTTATTTATTTTTATTTTTATTACTTATTATTGGCATAATTTTGTCAGTAAATTAAATTTATCACAATAAATTTTTGTAATTATCATCGAGGAAAAAATATGACTCAAAAATTTTGTCGATAGATTATTTGAAATGTAATTTTCATAAAATTTGGGGGCCTTAGGTGACAATCTCAATTATCTAGAAGTTGAGTTGTCTTTGGAGTGGTTGTAAGAGTGTCAAACGGATTGAATTGTCCATGTGCCTTGATACGATTTCTCCCATTAGTCTCTATAATGAATCTATAAGATTCGTTTCCATGTAAATAGAAATAATCATAAAGAGTGATTTACCAGAATAATTTACAATCAAGTTAATATCTCAACATTCACTCTCAAGTTGGTGTATAAATATTATACATGCCCAACTTGCCTAAAAACTTTGAGAACACTCGATTTGAGACTACGTTAATGAAGACATCAATCAACTGGATCGAATATTTGGTAATTCTATAATTTTTTCATCCAACTTCTCCTTGATGAAGAAATTGTCTATTTCGACATGCTTTGTAAGATTATGTTAAACTGAATTATGGACAATATCACATGCTGCATTATGGTCACAATAGAGTATAATTTGTTGCTTAGATGGACAACCCAATCTCGCGAGACAAGTCTTACCAACAAAACTTCACAAATTCATAATGTCATACCTATATATTCAGCTTTATCAGTTAAATGTGCAACAACATTATGCTTTCTTTGCTTTTCGATATAACGAGGTTACCACCCACAAATGTAAAGTAACATTTGGTAGATCGCTTACCATCCACTGCTCGAGCCCAATCATCCGAATATACATTTATGCTTTGATCATCTCTGTTTTTCAAATAAAATTCCTTTTCCAGGGACAAACTTTAGATACCTCAAAATGTGCATAACTGTATTCTTATGTTGCTCTCTATGATTATGTATAAAGTAGCTGACAATACTTAATGCATAAGCAAAGTTCATGGGTTTTGGAATACCTTAGGTGTGATGTTATGGTAATTGTTTCATGAATGATTCAGACACTTGAACATTCTTGGCAAGCGATTGGTGTGGTATCAGTTGCTTGTGGTATGAGGGTTTCTAACTTGAACGAAGATGAGGCGGAGCCATATCTTCAGTTTCTAGGCATCTATCACTACTTTGATCCAAAGTTATACCATTCAAATCTAATTCACTCACATCTTGGTTGCTAAATTTATAAAATTCACCTTTCAAATCCAAATTGATCACGTCTTGACTGACAGGTATAAATAATTCACTTACTTCAAAAGTTGGAAAATATTCCGCGTGGTATTTCTCTTGAAGTTTAGACTCGAAGGAAGATAACATTTAGTCTTCGTGAAAAGCAACATACATTGTGATAAACATTTGTTGTGTTCGAGGATGATAACATTGATACCCTTTTTTATGAGAAACATATCATAAAAATACACATCGCAGTGTTCAAGGGGTCAACTTGTTGCATTGATGCTTATGGAGATGTACAAATGCTACATATCCAAAGACACGAGGACGTAAGTTTTGGATGGTCAAGTCATTGACTGCTTCAGTAAGAGTTTGGAAAGGTGTATGGAAGTGATGAAACTAGAGGATACTTGGTTGATTAAATATGGTGCAGAGGTAAGTGCTTTACCCCAATATGATAGTGACACACGAGCTTCTTTCAACAAAGCACGAACAACCTCCAAAAAGTGTCAATTTTTTTTGCTCGGCAATCCCATTTTACTGGAGTGTATTGGAACAAGCGGGTTGATGAATAGTTATGTAGCATCAAGTTCAGAGCTCAAATAATCTCCACCATTATCATTGCGAAGAACCTTAACTTGTGCGTTTTGTTGAGCATGAACCATTTTGTGGAATTTTTGAAATAAGATGTTTACTTCACTTTTAGACTTCGTCGTGTACAACCATGCCATCCTAGCAGAGTCGTCAATAAAAGTAACCAACCAACGTAATGCACCCGAAGTAATAATTTTGGACGGACCCCAAACATTAAAATGTATAACCATAAAAGAGATTGGACTTTTATTTAATTTTAAATGTAAATGATTAAATGTAAATGAAGCACGATGGCTCTTTACTAGATTACATCACAATGAAAACTAGAAACATAAAAGTTTACAAATAAACTAGGAAATAATTTTTTCAAACCAAAGAAAGCATGTCTCAAATGTCGATGCCATGACTAGACGTCATATTTCTTCTTCTCCCCTCAGAGTTAACCACTGTCAAAGCTTGATGTAACTTGTTTGAACTCGTTGACACTAAGTCCAAATAATATAACTACTTGCCTAATACTACACCCAATCATATGCACTGTTTGGATGTCCTTAAACATACAAAAATTAGGCAAAAAGTTACGACACAAGATAAAGATTTGGTTATTTGAGAAATTGACAAAAATTTACAATTCAAACATAGAACAACTAAAACAGTTTAAAAATTTAAAGTATGAGTGAAGAAGAAAAGACCCCTTTCTATAACCAGGGTTGAAGTACCATTTAATGCATAAACAATTTTTCTTTAGAACGATTTAATGATGAAACTTGTCTAGAATCAAATGTCAAATGATTTGCAGTATCAGAATCAATTATCCATGCACTATTATAAAAAAAGTGTAGACATATTTAAAACTTTACCACTATTATTAGCAATTGCTACAATACTGAGGCATTTTTAGCTACATCATCCTCTGTCTATGTTTCAACAACTGCAGCAGTAGATGTCTTCTTGGATTTCATCTTTCGTGGATCACGATTATGATCCCACCATTATTGATATCCCTCAAATTTAAAACATTGACTTTTGGTATGGCCAACTCGATTGCATTAAGTGCACTTGTACCATTGGTGGTCTTATGATGGTTATATTGGATTTCGAGTCCCCATGGAGGATGATTCAGAGTTTTCGATTCGATAGAACGACATATTGCTCACTACAAACCAGAGAATAACATTCTTCCAAATTTGGGTCGGCAAAGAATATCTCTACAAATTTGTTCAAAATCACCATCTAATACGACTAGAAATATGTGCATCCTCAATTGTTCAATGGTTTCCATATACTCCACAGTGTCACCACCAGCATCCTTCGTGACCACTTTATCACAATAGTCCAATTTCAAAAGATTTTGGTCAACTCTACATAATATATTGAGAGATTTTCCATTGTTTGGTGGAGATTGCCTTTTGATTCATGGAAAAAAACATGTAATTCATCATTTCCATCATAGAAGGTCTTTGGTAATGCACTCCAAATTTCGTGGGTTGAGCATAAATAATCCTTCATAATATTTTGAGACATGGGCATTGGTAACCACATTTCTACTTTTTGGTTTTTAGCAAACCACTTTTCGTAACCATCTTATGTTTTTGCAGGTGGTTTTGTCTTGCCATGTATATATGATTTTTTTTTTTTTTTTTAGCAATATGCATCTCCATCAGTTGGGACCAAACATCATGCTTTGATTCAGTAGAATGATTCTTGCATTAATACCTTCAAATTGAACAACTTGACTGATTTTGTCCAAACAATTTAATATTTTCTTCATTAATTTCAAAGAAAGTGAGAAACACACTAGGATTACTTCAACGGAATATATGACACTGTCTTAAAAGAAAATTTTGGTGGGCACGACGATTTTGTGATGATGGGGTTTCAAGTTGAAAGAAAAATCAAGATTGTCGATGGTTTTCAATGACCAAATATAGGAATTTTATACCTTCTTCAAATCATGAATATATTTTTATTCACATTTTACCAATCATTTTGCATTTTTTTGGGTGAAAAAAATGATACTTTTTTTGACATACAAATTGAGATATTTAAGTTATTTTTTCTTTTCTCTAATTTTTAAGTATAGGTAAATTTCTAGGTAATACTAAATCAGTATCTTGGTACGATGCTCAGAAAGATGCACGAGTTTAGTGTGCTTGAAATTTAAATAAATCTTAAAATTTTAAATTATTATAATTAATCACTAGGTTTGATACACATTGGTATGTATGAAATTTGGATATTGGTTTGACGATGTCCATTTTGATAGGATGATGGTCACTAACTGAGAGTGGTCTGCACCAATTATGGATAGTTTGTATATTTGTAAAGAAAAAATGCATTTACTCTCATGGTTAAGAAGTTAAAATTTGATACGGTATACATTGATTCTCATGAACATGCTCGTCTCATTATTATTAATCAAGTAACTTATCAATGCTTGAGTTAGCGACATGCTTAAATGTTCATACCACTTTTTTACTTGTACTCGTGATTTTATAAGTGCCGATGTGTAGTCTGGTTGAATATTGAGTCACCATTCTTTAATTACAAGTACGATTGAAGAATAATTGGACTCATTAAAAAGATTAATTGTCAATTTAATTATTCGAGTTTTAATACTGATTTTTTTAAGATTGATTTATTTTTTTTTTTCCCGATATTCTTCTTATAAATTTCGTACAATTTTAACTTGACCTTTTGAGTGATCTGAGCATCTTGCTTCAGTTTTCGAACTTGGAGATTCTTAATTATAAAATACAGTCTTATATTTTATAAATCAAAGTAGAATGTATTGAATCAAAAAATAATGAGATTATTGAGAAGAATAATTAACAGTAGCCCTATATCCCCTATAAAGTGGCCTTGTAGAATGGATGATGTGACTCTCCCCATTAAACTCACATCAAGCATCCCCTACCCCACCCACCAGACCACATTATTCATAGCAAAGCCCATGCTCAACAAAACACGCATCATTTCAAGAAAGTTCCAAACTCGTAGGATGTAATAGGATTACATAATATAGTATTATAGCAATAGCTTAGCATCATTTTTTCACAACCCTTTCTTTCAGATTTGTTCACTCCACCTTTATTATTATTCAAGTAATCACAATAAAGTATTTAGTCTAACTATCAAATTTTCTACCTTCTTAAATAGAAAAGAAAAAAACCCCTTTGATTTCCTTCTTTTTGGAATGATCATAAATATATAGAGATTCTTATCTTAAAGGATTCCGTTCTTTTATTGGGTTGGTAAGAAAGAATATTTTAGTATAATAGCAGTAATTGTAATGGGGAACGTGAGTGGAAGAGAAGATGGAAGCGACAACAGCCATTCTATTTCTGGGATTGAGGGTGGTGGTGCCGGTGGTGGCGCTGCGCAGGATAGCATGGCCGATCAAGATCCTGCTGGCGGTGAGTTCATGGGTCAGTCCCCCCCTCCCAGCCCTAGGGCTTCTCACTCTCCTTTAATGTTCAGACCTCAGGTTAGTTTTTTTTTTTTTTTTTTAATTTAATTTAATTTTCATGGGTTTTCAGTATTTTCTCTTGTTTGTAGTCATATTAATGAAGATCTCGTTTTTATTTTATTTTTAGATGTAAATATATAATGTTTTTGTTTCAATTGAGTGAAATTTTATAGTTTAGTTTTAAACTGTTTTGCCATGATGGGGGTGTTTTAAGATTTGGCTTGGGTGACTGTAAATTCCAATTATTATGGCTGGATCTGAAAAAAAAGTTGTAACTTTTCTTTAATTATCAGATTTATGAAGGGCAATAATTGTTGCTCCTGTGAATTGTTATGGGAATATGGTAAACATTTTATTTCTGTATTTACAGTAAACAGTTTCTTTCTTTCTGTATTTATTTATTACTTTTCCATGTTGAACTTGGTTTTAATTTTATCAGGTAATGCGTGCATAATGAAATTTCCCAGAAGGATTAATTATCAGTGAAGGATAATTAACATAAGGGAAAGGTGTTATGTGGTAGTTATTCGATTATCCTTCTTAAATCAAACTATTGGATTGGAATTTTTGAGCACAAATATGGAGACAGTGTTGATATTTGTCAACCAATAGGTTGCATATAATTTGGCGGAAATTTGTAGCGGCTGTTACAAGTTATAATCTTTTGTCTTTGTCTTTGTTCTAGAATCTAGATTGGCTCTCTCTTTTGCGGAAAAAAATTGCAGTTTTGTTAGGGGTTTCCTTTTGATGTGGATCAGCTAGTTGGCATTTACGTTGTAACTTGCAACAACCAGAAATGTTAAATTATTGGTCTACTTATGGCATGCTTGACAAGGTAGATTACACAGTTTTTGACAGAATTAATAGGAAAAAGAAGTTAAACTCTTGTCTATTGTACCGTCAAGTACATTATGCTACTACGTAGCAAACATGCTCTTAGAGTTTACTCATCTCATGTGTTTTTCAGATGCCATTGGTTCCTTTACAAAGACCCGAAGAGATGAACATTCCCAGTCCTTCATGGATGCAAACTACTTCGCGGTATGAAGACGTTTGTAATGAGCAAGGAATTCCAACAATGATTACATGGAGCTTTGACGGCAAGGAAGTTTCTGTGGAAGGATCATGGGATGATTGGAAAACAAGGTGATATGCATTGGTTTATCCACATATTTTCCTATTCCAACTCAAGCTCCAAGAACTGCAGTTTTGAACTATGGTATTCTTTTATCAGGAAACCCTTGCAAAGATCAGGAAAAGACTTCACCATTATGAAAGTACTGCCTTCAGGAGTTTATCAATACAGGTTCATTGTTGACGGACAATGGAGGTATTCTCCTGACTTGCCATGGGCCCAGGATGAATCAGGAAATGCTTACAACATTTTAGACTTGCAGGTATTTTTGTTTTCTCTTCCAAGTTTCCTCCTCATTGACGTTGCTTACCTCTTTATGAATGCATTTGATTTCTCATTTTTAGTTTCTAGTTGTTTCCTTTATTTATTTATTTCTCTTTTCCATATATGTACAAAGATAATAAAGAGGACCCTTTGGACTTTATTGTGACAAATTGACAGATCTAATGCTAATTTTGGATCCTGTGTTGTTCTGTTAGTTCCAATACAATTGAAACTTGAAAGGTCTGATCAGAAGCTGAAACCACTGAGATTCAGTGTTGAATTTTTTGTTATGTTATCTTTAAGCAGCCTTGTATTGTTGCCTAATTTAACATCAATTCTGTCCCAATATAATATTGGTCTGCTGCTTCTTTATCCAATGAATACAACATTTCCTTTTATATTGAACAAGGCTGACCATTCCCTCAGGTGTGTGTACATATGCTTGCTTGTGTGCACGCATTCCTAGCCTGTATAATATTACAATAAAGACAAGCCTGCACTCTCATCGCTAGGAATTTGACCAGTATTTTCCATGAGTAGACTTTATTCTAAAAGCTTTGACAGACTAGAGAATCTAGTTGGTTTATATGCTATAAACATCGTTGTGATGCAAGTGTCATGATTTACTGGGCGCTTAGTAAATTGCAAAGCTTTAATAGTAATTCTATTACTCTGTCAGCATTTATCTTTGTCCATATAACTCTGGATATGGATATCTCTATCTTTGAGTTACTTCTATGTCAGGAGCCCATATGATTGGGAGAGATGATCTATACATAATATCTGTTGGTAAAACTTAATTAGCAGGTTTTTATTGGACAAGGAATATTTTCGCGGACTTTTGCCAAATAAGGAAAAGATGACATTTCCATGTAAACAGTAGGAAGGAAAGGAAGTAGATTGGACTTGTTCAAGGATTCTTAACTTTACGCCATTCTTTAGAAAATGAGAGAGATTTTGAAGAATCATGCCATCAAATTTACTTATGTAGTTTGTTTTTCTTTCTGAGTCATTTTCAAGTTCTGTTTTCTGTGCTTACATTATCCCATGGTTGTGTAAAATTCATCAATCAGCAATTTGCCCTGTTGATTGTTGAACTTGGAAACTAAAATATATAAAGCTTAAATTTTGATCTTGAATATTCAATGTAGTCTCTTTTAAGTAAATAAAATTATGTTCCCAGGCTGCTGTTAAGATTCATTTTCTTATTTAAGTTTATCTTTATATTTTGTCTGTGTGGAGGATACTATGGTTAAGAAAGAGAAGAGTTCTGTGAGGGAGTGTAAGGTGAGTTTTAATAGTTTTGCAACTAGAGATTTAGTGACAGACCGCCAGGTTGGAGTCTGGTGCACTGACAGAATAAATAGAAAAATACTGTTAAGGGTAAAGAATAATAAATGCCTCTCATATACCATACATAAAGATTCATTAATGTTGAGAAGATCACAAGACAGTGTTACAACTGCAAGATATCTAATTTCTCAACCTTGCACCGATGGCCTAGCTGAGAATACTTGATGTTAAGTATGATGATGGTCCGCCCACCAGTCACACGCATGGAGCCCAAAGTCGAGCCATCTCTAAAATATTCCAACTGGTTGCTTGGTCCTCAATTCTAGTATATTTATATTTATAGTATGATATTCTTGTATGTCAAGAATTATATTTTTTTATTGTATTATGATATTCTTATATTATACTTTTCATTTGTATTAGAAGATTTCGATTTCTTACCAATTGTAAATTTCTACAAGTCTGTATATATATTCGGCCACTGTACAGCAATAATACATAAGTTATTATTCTCTATTTTATTATCTTTACATGGTATTAGCGCCCTTCCTCTAACGAGTTGTCTTCTTCCTTTTCTCCAAAAAGTCTTCCCTTCTTTTTTCATTAACAAATTGTCTTCTCTACTGCTTCAACAATGGCAGATACAACAAAAATCAATGAAGAAATTGATCTTACCAAAATTGCACATCTCGCTTCTCAAGCTGCCGTCCAGCCGCTTGTGCAATTAAACTCGGCCATACAAATTTTTCTTAAACTTACATTTTCAAACTATTTTTCATGGAAAGCTCAGTTCACCTCCCTTCTCTACAGTCTCAATCTGTTAAGCTATGTTGATGAAACGTCCCATTGTCGATCTGAAACCATTACAACTGCCATCACCTCGTTCTTAAATCCAGCCGCCTTGTTTTGGAAATGCCAAGACCAACTAATTCTACTTGTCATCCTTGTCTGAGTTAATTATACCTCTCGTTTCTTCTTTTATCACCAGTTCAATAGCTCTAGAATCGACTTCATCAATACTTTACAAAAAGGTCCAAGTCACACATCATCTACTTGAAGGATAAGCTTTCCCAAATATCTCATGGGAACCAAACCGTTACAGATTTTCTCTTAAAAGTCAACCATAGTCGATGAGCATACTCTTGGATCTCTTCCTACACAAAGATCTTTTCATATATTGTACGCGTGGTTTAGGCTCGTTTACAAAGAAATAATAGCAGCCTTATGCTTTAAAGATGATTATGTTCCATTTGAAGAACTCTATGATAAGCTCATCGATCATAAGACTTATTTTAGAGACCTTGGTAGTGTTTTTGTCCATTCAACCGCCGAAATTAATGCTACTACTGCTCGGCCCTTCTCTAATAACTGAGCACCATTAAATTATCGTCCGCCCGTCGATTAGAAACAATTGCGGCCACTCACGCGAGCCGCCGACTTCGTCTGCGCCAGTCTATCGCCTATCCAAACGTCGTTGCCACTCCTCGTGTCGAACCTGTGTGAAGAGGCCACAGGGCTAAAGAATGCCGAGATCTTTTCCCGTATATTAAGCAGCATCATGGCTCAGTTAATATTACGTATGTTTTATCTAGTCAACCTAATTGGGTTGTAGACTCGGGTGCCTCTCATCACCTTACTTCGGACATGTCCAATTTTTGTTCACCAGACAATATGAAGGTCCATATGACATTATTCCAGGCGATGGCTCGCCCACTCTATTTCTCACAAAGGTAACTCGTCTCTCAACCAAATTTCTATCTTATAAATGTTCTTTTTGTTCCTTCCATGAAGCGCTATATATTGTTTGTCTCTAAATTCTGTCATACAAATTGAACATCTATTGAATTTTTTTCATCTCACTTTTTTGTCAAGGATCTTCGTACGGGGGCACCGCTCATTCGAGGTCGAAATCGCAATGATGTCTATGAATGGCCGACATCCACTTCCTCCAACTCTTGTCTAGTTTGCTCCACCACCACTTCGTCCTCTACTATCTGGCATAGTTGTCTAGGTCACCCAACTTACAAAATTACTCAACATTTATGTCGTCTAAGTTTACTTTCAACGTCTAGTAATTTTTCATCAGATTTTCGTTGTGAGTCTTGTCTTTGTGTCAAGAGTCATAGATTACCTTTTAGTCAGTCCAGTTTACAGAGTCGTGGTCCTCTTGATGTCATCTACTCTGATGTCTGGACCAGTCCTGTACCTTCTCTCGAAGGATTTCGTCATTATTTAATATTTGTTGATTTATTTTTCAAATTCATTTGGTTCTATCCTTTACAATTAAAATTTGATGTTCATAGTACTTTTTTAAATTTTAAAACTCATGTAGAAAATCTTCTACAAGCAAACATTACGACCTTGTACACCGATGGTGGCGGTGAATTAACTGCTCTAAAATCTATTTGAGATGTTTAGCATTCAACATCTTAAGACACCGTTGTACACACTCCAACATAATAGGGTTGCTGAACAGTGGCACCGCCACATTGTTGAGACATGACTAACCATGCTTCGTCATTCCTCTGTTCTCTATTCTTATTGGCCGTTTGCTTTTCAAATATCCGTCTATCTTATTGATAGACTTCCAACTCAAGTCTTAGATCTCAAGTCTCCATTTGATGTTTTCCTTAGACGTTCTCTTAGCTATATGAACCTTCGTACATTTGGATGCCTTTGCTTTCTGTGGCTCAAGCCTTATGTGCACACAAAAATTTGATGATAAATCAACTTTGTGTCTTTCTTGGCTACGCAAAGCAAAGTCACGCCTATCTCTGTCTAGACCCCAAGACATCTAGAATTTACACATTCCGTTACGTCGTCTTTGTAGAGTCTACATTCTCTTTTGCATTACCTTACATGGCCGAGTCACCAGCTCCGTCTCCCCACTAGTTTCCTCTATATCAGCCCCTAGGAACCAACGACCAGCCTTTAGATGCTGCAAACCAGCAGTCCTCTTCGCCTATCTCATTTTCACAGCCTCGGCCATTCATGAATGTCTCTCGTATAACTCCGGGCTCGACCAGCGTTGCACCCGCGTAGACCCGCGACTCCCCATCCGCTGCTACACAGCAATCGCCACTTGCTTCCACTTCAAATTCGCTGGCAGCCTTCTCTTGCGCTACCCGATCATCATCATCATCCTCTTCTCCTTCTTCTGCTCAATTCACTTTTGATTATGGTTCAAGTAATGAGCAGCCCCACTGATACTATATCAGTTGCACCTGTTCCTCGTCCTCCTCTAGTCAATTTCCATCTTATGCAAACTCGTGGTAAGAACAATATTGTTAAACCCAAACGTCTATTCACTGTCGTCACACGTCATCTTTTACCTGATTTTGTCGAACCTACCTGCGCGTCTCAGGCACTCAAACTTCCTACTTGGCGCCAAGCCATGTAAGAGAAAATTAATGCTTTTCTTAGCAATCATACTTGGTCTTTAGTTCCTTCTCATTCTTCTTAAATGTTGTCGGTTGCAAATTGGTGTTTCGCATCAAACGAAACCCCGACGGGTCCATCTCCCGCTACAAAGCTCGTCTAGTGGCGAAGGGATTTCATCAACGACCCGGTGTCGACTATCATAATACCTTTAGTCCCGTCGTCAAACCTTCTACAATTCGAGTTATTCTCACCTTAGCTCTCTCGTAATTGGCCTATCAAATAGCTTAATGTCAACGTCTTTCCTCATGGTGTGTTGACTAAAGAGGTGTTTATGTCTCAGTCCCCTGGCTTTGTTGATCCCACATATCCATCTCATGTCTGTTTGTGACGGGACATTTATGGTATGAAGTAGGCTCTCCGTGTCTGGTATACTACACTTAAGAATTTTCTAATATCTTATGGCTTCCAAAATTCTTAAAGAAACACCTCTCTATTTCTCTACTTCAAAAATTCCATCTTCTTTTATCTACTTGTCTATGTTGACGATACTCGTCACCGGTAATAATCAATCTGCTCTCAACTCTTTCTTTACCAAGCTGTCCGCCACCTTCTCCATTAAGGATCTTGCCACTTGAATTACTTCCTTAGGGTCGAACTACTTTCTACTCTCTCTGGTTCTCTTATAACTCAGCACAAATATATTCATGATCTACTTCATCGCACCATCATGACTGGTGCCAAAGAACGTCTTACTCCTATGTCCTCCACCCCACCTCTTCGGCTTCTTGATGGATCGCCAGCTACGGATCATACTCTTTATCGCCAAACTGTCGGCACTCTACAATATCTCTCTTTCTCAATTGTCCATATATATCTTATACTGTTAACAAATTGTCCCATTTTATGCACAAACCCAATAAAACTCATTGAATTGCAGTCAAACTTCTCTTTTGTTATTTTAAATTCACCATTCATCATTGTCTATTTATCAAACAGTCTCTCGCTCTGTCTCTTACTACTTTTACTGATGTCGGTTGGGCCGGAAATGTTGATGATCGCACTTCCACCTCCGCCTATATCACCTATTTTGGTGGGAATGCTGTCTCTTGGTGCTCCAAGAAACAAAAATCTGTTGCACAATCCTTTACTGAGGCTGAATATCGTGCTCTCGCTTGTTGTGCTTCTGAAGTCCTATGGCTTCACAATCTTCTTCATGAGCTTCATGTCTCCTTACCCTTTAAACCCAATATTCTCAGTGACAATTTCAGTGCCACATATCTGTATGTCAATTATGTGTTTCACTCTCATATGAAACACATTGCTATAGATTACCACTTCGTTCGTAATCATGTCTCCAATGGATCTTTTTTTGTCTCCTACACTTCGAGTAAAGACCAGCTCGCTGACATTCTCACTAAGCCATTCTCTAGTACTAAGCTTTGTTCCAAGATTTTCTAGTATTGTTATGGGGATGATGATGATCGTCCACCACCATCACACGCATAGAAGTCCAAGTCGAGCCAACTCTAGAACATCCCAACCGATTGCTTGGTTCTCAAGTATAATATATTTATATTTATAGTATGATATTTTTGTATCTCAAGAATTGTATTTTTCTTGTATTTTGATATTCTTATATTATACTTTTTCTTGTATTAGAAAATTTCGATTTCTTACCAATTGTAAATTTCTACAAGTTTGTATATATATTTGGTTCTGTACATCATCAATAATACATAAGTTATTATTCTCCGTCTTATTATCTTTACACTTGATCCATTCATTGATATTTGCTAAACAGGATGGTGACTTTCATCATTGCATCTGGATGCAAGTTTCTTTTTCCGTTTTATTGTGTTTTGCATGTGGGTATATTTGTTGCTTGTACAAGAGAATGATAGAAGTTTCATACTTAAAACTACATATGCATGCTGCAGGATTATGTCCCAGAAGATATCAAGAACATTTCCGGGTTTGAACCACCTCAGTCCCCAGATGCCAGCTACAACAATCTGCAACTCGGTCCAGAGGACTATGCTAAGGAACCGCCAGTGGTTCCTCCACATCTACAGTTGACTTTGCTTAATGCTCCGGCACCTCAAATGGAGATTCCACCTCCTTTTCAAGACCTCAACATGTAGTGCTAAATCATCTCTACATGCAGAAGGGTAGGGGCAGTCCATCAGTTGTGGCACTTGGTTCGACTCATCGGTTCCATTCCAAATATGTGACTGTTGTGCTTTACAAGTCCATAAAGAGGTGAAATCAGAAATCTGCAAAGATTGTGATCTTTATTCCCTAAATGTAATCGATATGCTTTTCGAAAGTAAATGTCAGGCAAAACTCTTATGTGAACTTTGAAAAAAGCAGTACAAGGAACTTCAAAATCTATTTGGAACGCAAATACTTGGGCACTTATCCCCCAATTTTGTTAAATTTTTTTCCTTGTTCATCTTTTACCATTTCGTTTCTTTGTATGTTGATTTCTTTTACCTTTCGGCTTTGATGTCTTCGCTTCACCTAAATTGCTTGTGGAACTCTAATTTGTGTTTCTGGGGAACTTATTAAGAGCAAATGGCACTGCAGAAAGAGAACCAATTGGAACCATTTTTATTTCGTGGATTATTTCTCTTCATTTGCATTTCTGATGTTCCCAGAAGTCTCGTTTTCTTGCATCATTAGAGAACTCTACCTGAAATTTTTCCCCCCCAGTTTTATACTATAAAGGTTTGTAATTTGTCAGATGGAGACTCCCTGCGGAATAAGCGTCCATGTTAGTCTTTCTGTAAGGGCCTGGCAGGATTAGTTTACAGAAGAACAAAAGTTGAGATATTGCAAGGGCTACAGTGATTACTCGAACCAAAGGCAGGGGATGGAAGGTAACCAGGAGGTAAGTGACCATATTGTGTTTAGTTGGAGTTAGGAGTAACAATAGGGTCAGTTTGGGGCAGCCGGGCATGGCCTGCAGGCATGCAGACGCCAACGTTGGCCATGTGCATGAAGATTAGGCCCAGCCCAGTTCACCTCTCCAGTTGGGCTGGTCCTAGATCCGGGCCAAATAATGACCAGTTGTCTGTGAGCATGGTAAACAAGATGCTTATTGTCTGAATGCGGTAATCAAGGGCAGTCCTTGTGGATGGAGGTTGGTTCGAGATAGGGGGCTACGCTAAAGCACCCAACTAATCGTTTCACTTCAACTTGAACAACTACAACTAAACTTATTTCAGGTCTCTTGACATTGCCAAGAACTGGATAAGACACGACATGACACAAAGGAGGTGTCGAATATGATTGTAACCGCGTTGCTTGATATTGGTTCAGATTCAGACCCAATTCTTGAGAATAGTCCAAGCTAAAAAAACAATAGCAATGAAAAGGCCTTTGGCTAGTTTTAAACCTGTAGTTGGAGTAATTTTTAGGACTGCTGCAAGGACGTTTTGCGTTCCTAACAGAACGAGGAGTATCTAATTAACAGGAAAAAGTTAAAATTCCTCTCTGAAAAGGGAAATTTTCATTTAGTTGTACTTAAAATTTAAAAAGCAAGCATATACAACAATGCAAAGCTATTGGTTATCCAAAATTGTAGCAAGGTTTTGTATGACCAGCTTTAACATCTCTTTGTACATATTTAGTCTTTGAATTTTCAAAGATCAATTCTAGTTTTATTTGCTATGTAGCTACTTGAAAACAGGGCACCCTTCAACCACAATCCCTGGAGCTGTTGGGCAAGATGCCAAAGGACAATGGTCTGGCTCTGATCCCCACCACTTCAAATTTTTGCCCTCATTTTGCAGAGCAAAAAACAGTAGAACTCCCATGAATGCTGTTCCAGCATCCAATGCAGCAGACAGAACATAGTTGTACTTTTGCCACCATGTTTTCCGATATTTGAACACAAAATAATTGAAGATGGTTCCTGTAATGATCCAGCTAGCGATATTGGTGGGAGTAGCCGGCGGCATTCCGGCAAAACCGTAAGATATAACTGGTATGTTGATTAAGGGAATCCATTTCTTATCTGGGAAGATTTTGCTCAGTATCCAAACAGGTACCGGCAAGAATGCTCCAATGAGGAAGAGCCAAACCAGGTTCTGGTACATTCCCCCGGGTCCGAACAACCGCTCGGGTCCAATTAGACCCCAAATGACAGAAGCATCAAAAGTGACTCGGAATTTGGGACATGTCCATGGACTCTCGGGATGTAATGCTTCAACATCACAGATGTTCTCAACGCTTCCTAACATCCACCATGCGACTGCGAGGTTGACTGTACCTGAAACCAGTGTTCCCACCAGCTGGAAATTGGGAAAAAAATTAAGAAGAATGTACTTAATACCATGGATACCAATGATAATCGTGATTTGGAGTAATCACAGGGCTTGTGGTACAAACCTGAGCTACAAACATGCATCGTGGTGGAATTTTCATGTAATGCCCGAGTTTAAGGTCGGCTAAGAAAGAAAGAGCGTGAATGGTACTGATGCGTCCGTATATCTTGAATAGAAGGTTTGCAATGGGTTTCCCGGGAAGGATATACCCAATAATGAACTGAGCAATTATGTCATATCCAGGTTGCTGCACAGCAGTCATAACCAAATCACTGAATTAGACATTGCTCAAAAGCCCTGGCTAAAACCTTGCAGTATTCATTGATCAAAGATGTTGAAATGACTAGATACGGATAGTGGGCCGTTACCTGGTTGGTAGTTGCTTGAATGACTCCGATTGGGAGTGTAACAATCCAAGCCAAACCAAATGCAAAGAGCATACCCCACCAGGGTAGCTGGACGTCTTCTTTCCATATAAAAGACATCATGAGGGATAGCGCAATGCTCCCAATTAATAAAACAAGGAACCAATACTGAGGAACTTCCTTGTAACGTTTCATCAGTTTTGCATGGATGTCGAGGCTGACATTCTTCACAGCAGATTTACTTTGCTTCAAAATATCACTAGCCAAAAGGGGGAAAAAATCATCTTCATTATTTCAATTAAGGGAGTCATCAAAATTGCATTCCATATAGCACAGATAACAACGCATAAGGAGCCAACCTGCCATGGAACAGTGCCACATGTGTGAGGGTAGCTGTAAATCTTGCGAATCCCGACCCAATCGAGAGGGCAAACAGGGGGCTGAGATAGAGCTTGCTATATTTCTCATAAGCAGGAATATTAAGATCATATTGTGGGGTCAAGATCTTAGTAGTATCGTATTTGTGCCCACTAGAAGTGAACAACTGATTAGAAAATATGGGGAATTTCCGGGAATCGAAAGTGTCGAACTTCCAGTAACATAGAGGGACAATTATGTATATAAACATGACAAAGCCAATCCCAACATTCAGAATCGAAGAAAAGGGTGTAACCAATGGACTGCCATGATAAGCCGAAATCCCAGCCCAATCAAGGGTGAAGGCACCCACACCAAGTCCATGGTATCCCGAACCGATTTGCTGAGCAGTGATACTATGAGGCCACGCCCAACACACCCAAGAGAAGAATGTCAATATCGGAAACAGATATCCCGGAAATAAGTAATAGGCAAAGCTTGCAGCCATAAAAACAAGGAAAAACTTCATCCTTGTAAGACCTTTTGCTTTGTGTTCCTTTTCATGAAGTGCCCTGCAATAACAAAAACATTACCTAAATTTCAGTAACTAAAGCACAGAACTTACAACAACATTGGACACTAAATTTTTTATCCTTATAACGAGCTCCTTTGACAAAGTTGTACCTAACCCTAGAACCAGCTATGAACCGAAGAGAATGGCGATAATGGGTTCATGTAGCCGACTCCAAATGTTTTGGGAACAAGACAGATTTTGTCATCATCGAGCTCCATTGGAGGTCACCATCCAAAGTGGATTATTGGATCAGTAATCTTAACTTTATTCACGTCTTTTTAAAGAATATCATGGCAAGAGAATTTCAAACAAAAACCATCAATTAATGAAGGAACTTTGTGTCTTCCACTCATTTTAATTTCTCTTTATGAACTCTATACATCACAATTAATGGTCTCAAGGGAATAATTACATTACTAATCAAGACAATGTATGCTGTATATATATTCTCATGAACTGGTTCACATGCAATGAATAAAACATTTTCACTAGATTCACCCACTCCCCACATAAAGCTATATACTTTTTGCACTTTTAAAATGTTCTTTTATTCTTCCGAGATGTAAAGATTCTAAGCTTTAAGACATCCTGTGTAAACAAGACAAGTCCATTTTCAAACCAAAATTTTGAAATTAAAAATTCACGTGACAATTAATTATGAATTAACCCCGCCAATTAATGATGCAATCGAGGCTTACTGCCAATCAGAGGAACCTTGAAAAGGATTAGGTTTTAAAAATGTTAAATGTTTAGTACTTAATAATACTTGACAGATACTATATAACAAACAAAATATTAAATTCTTTTTCTGTTTGAAATGTCTTGTGATATACAATTTTTCCTCCCAAACATGACATAAATCTCTAATTATTGTTTCTAATAATGTTTAATGATGACTAATTCCGACGCTTCTTTCCAAAAATAGAATCACTGAAAAACAATCGAAATTATAATGGTAAAAGAGTTAAAGACATTAGAAGAATGACAAACCTAAACAAAGAAACTTGAGCAAGATTAGAAGGCCACCACATCTGTACTGGATCAACCAAGTATTTTCTCAACATCCCCGCCCATCCATATCCCAATATCTGCAGATCAAGACAAAATAACAAAATTTCAGTGTGTATTTGACTATTTGTGTGTAGACTGTAGAGAGAGAGAGAGAGAGAGAGAGAGAGAGAGAGAGAGAGAGAGAGAGGATTAATAAATGTACCTGGGTAGTCAACACAATCAGGAGAGCACACAGGAAATTCAAGCTTTGCTTGTAATAAGCTTTCATGACAGTAATAGCGCCGATAGAGTAAGCATCGCCGCCGCCAACGGACACCCCACAATTCGCCATCACAGTGATAATCACATGCTCTTTAATATTGAACGGCCCCGGGTTGAGGCTGAAGCTCCACCGTCCAAACACCGTGTACTGCTTCGTGGGCAGTGTCGCCGCCATGAACTTTCCCGCCGGAAGCGCCGCTATTTGCATCAAAATGGCGGAGATGGTCAAAGGCTGTGTTCTGTATATGAAGAAAGTGTTGAGGAAAATCAAGATTGTGCACGATGTCAGGCCAAGAACCCATGCACGGAATGTCATTACTGGGAGTGTGGGGTCGTCGGTTTCCGGCACCACCAGCGCCACCTCCTCCACCGGACATCTCTCTTCGGTTGGTGGCTCTCCGTCCAGCTTCTCCGCCGCTGCTGCGGCGCCGGGGGTACCCTTGGAATTCATTAAAGCAGCTGTTTTCGAGTTGGAAAGAATGAGACAAATGATACTGATAATATCACGTCGTATCATATATATAAGGGAGAGAAGGAGGGCAGTATTACTAATATACCCTTGTATTTTTTCAATATTTTTTTTGGTAAAGAATCAATTGAGCATATGAAAAATTAATAAATTAATTTAGTACTAAACACAAGGAAATGGGAAAATATCTAATTTATATTTTAAAGTTGATCGATTTATATACTTAACGTTTATATAAGTTATACCTTTTTAAGATCAAATATGGATGTTTTATTACTTCACTAAAGGAAAAGTCACAAATAACTTAATAATAGCATAGAAAACTTTCATTAGTCTCATTAAAAGTATCAAATCTTTAAAAATATTATTGTAAATACAGTACAAAAGTTCCAAACTCGACAAAATTGTCTTTATTGAAAGAGAGTTACACACAATTTAATCTAACCAAATGTCATGTGAAAAATTACAACATCAACAATTATTTACTCTTACAACAACTTGCTTAATCTTTCCCATTAAAATAAGTCAAAAAGAGAATAATTATATTCGGCCTACGTTAGTATGAGGATAATATTCTTGTCAAAAGATTAAACATTACAAGTCTGGGTTATTATGCAAATCTTCTCATTTTACAAGACTTAAGAATGAAAAACAAAAAAAACGAAAGAAAATAGAAAAGATTAGATCAATCGATATCTTATCTGAATACGACTTGTAATAAATTAAAATTAATATATATCAAATAACAAATAATTACATTAATAATCGACCAAAAATTGTGCCCAGTACAAACCTTCACCACTCTCAGTTAAGCAAACTAGTGTTAACATTGAGAATCAACCAAAAATTGTGCCTAGTACAAACCTTCACCACTCTCAAATAAGCAAGCTAGCTAAGCACCGATTATTCATTAGTTGTTGCTCCTAATGTTACTTTCAGTGGATCATAATCATAATTAAGCCAAAACTCCATTTCTTGGACTGTATCACCCACTAATCGTTTGTTAATTTCAACATGTTCACTAATGATAATTGGTGATCATCAAACGTTATTATAAAAATTCAGTCGATTGAATTGGTTAACTAGAGACTTAGATACATATCTATATCAATTTATAAAAACGTATTTTACTGCTGAAATAATTGGGGTTCGTAATGTCAAAAACGAGAAAAACTCTATTCTTCATTTCAAAACAAATAAGCGATTAAACATTTTTCTAATATAAATTTTAGAGGGATAATTTAGGAATATAAATTAGTTCAGCCATCATTAATGCGAAATTGTAATTTACTGTGAACTAAAAGGAAAAACTGTTGAGTCTAAGCGTAGTTGTCATGAAAGAAAATAGTTATTGGGCAATAGTGGGCTGCTAGTGATACTTTTCAATCGTGTGAACGGCACGTGTTGTCAGGATTCTGACACACTTTTGTTCACCTGTAAGTAAAAAGCACCACCAGCAGTACATGTGGTCATTGACATGGGCCCGACATAAAAAAATTCCACGTCGCTAAAGTGGCCCACATTTTAATGACAAAAATTGACGGACAACCAACGCCGTTTGTCCATAACTGTTTTTTCTTAATGAAGTTTTGTTCGAGCTCAAACATGGCCGTTAATTGAGGGCCACATAGGACAAAAAGCACGTGTTACGTGTGTGTCCTCTTCGAAACAGACGCCACGCGGCACTGGGTATGTCTGCCTCCATGGCAACGACCTTTATGTGACTAAGAAAAATTTTATCCACCAACAAAAATAATGGTATATGAATATGATATATCTCAAGTTACACGACTCAACAGCGTGTTTGGCAAAATATTTAGGAGTTGTTTAATTTTACTTTAAATTTTATTAAAAAATTAAAGTCAAAATCAACAATTAATTTTATTACATATTTTATAGGACCATACAACATTTTACAACTTTTCAACTACATATTTTATCAACTTTTACATAAAATTTGATTTTATTCAAAATCAAACACACCTTCAGTATTTGTTTGTAAATTATAAGTAGTAGATTCTACAAAATATGTGGATAAAAAATAATTAAAAATTGTAGATCATACAAAATATGTGAATAAAAATAATATTTAATCAACTTATAAGTACTTATAAATATTAACAAACATACTATTATATTTAATTTTAAGTACATTTAGATAACTCATCCTTTTTCCTTAATTATTTATTGGTAAGAAAATCTTAATTATTTTTTTATTAAGTCGACTTACTTCCAAATAATTTTTTTAAAATTAGTGCATATTTGACAGTAATGAAATTATTTTTTAAGTGCTTATAAATTGTGAGTCATGTGGATTGCATAGATAAAAATTAGTATTAAGTTGTAGATCCTACAAAATATATAGATAAAAAATATATTTGATTAGTTTGATAAATTTAAATTATAATTTAAACTTAAACAAATATAATTTAATTTATTTAAAATTTTTAAAATATTCTACAAAGCTAATCACTTTGCACCACATACGTCACAAAATCACGTAATTAATGCACACACTCTAGAATAAATAATATTATTTATTATTAATAAAAATCATCACCAGTGTAAGTCGTAATAGTAAATCTTATGATTAATTATCCAATTAAATTATAATACATTTTAATACAATAAGTAATAAATCAAAAACTTGCTATTATATATAAAATAAAAATAAAAATTGGTACTAATTTGTTCAGGCCCGTGAATTGCCTCGTAGGCATTAAAATAGTGGTCCCACCTATTGAATTTCCAAATAACAAGACATAAAAAGTAGGCCCACTTTATACAGAAAGGAGAAGTGTGAACCGAAGGTTTGGTCAATAGTGGTGGCCCCAAAGTGAACTGCGTTGACGATTACTCAACCCCGCACCGCACTCTCGTTTGCAGCTATTCTTACACGTACTATCGGCACACTGTTCAAATGGAATGGGTTCATACATGAAAGTGACTTGAAATTTCGAAATTAAGTATAAAAATAAAATAAAAACAAAATATTTTAATATGATTCTTAATAATAAGAATTGAACTTAACTCATAAACTCTATATTTCTATGACGTTTGGTAACAACTCCCTCTCTTAATTCGAATTGATTGAATGATGCTTTCGTATTAAAATTTACAGTGTTAAAAATACGATAGAATAAAATAAAGAATATATCGAATATTATTAGTTATTTACAAAATATAATTGCTCGAGATCTTCGCAATAGACTTTCATTTTGATAAGCGATGTATAATGACTTTTCTTTGAAATGTTAGATTGATTTGATATTGAAGTTTTAACTTTTAGTTCACGACTTATCCAATTGAGTGTTAAAATTGACAATTCTTAAATAGTGCAAATAAGTCTAAGTGAGGAACAAGTTGGTTTTGATCAATTCAAGTTAGACCAAACAATGATTAATTTGAATTTAATACTTGAAATCTCTATTTTTGAAAATGATGACATTTAGGAACAATAAAAGGCTAAATGCACTTAATAGTGGAGCAAATAACTAAAAGTAAGAAAACAAATAGATTAAATAGAAGACATTAATAGTCCATAATCATGTTTAATTTATCACAACAAATACAAAACTAGTAATTTTTAAATCCAATGTGTTAGAAATATCAATTTTATTGAAGAAGGGTAATTTTAAAGATGTTAAGATCAGAATACTGTTCGAATAAGACTTAAATTGTCAAAACATAACAAAGAGAGAGTCGGGTGCTTGTAAAATGATGTTCCATCTTCTTGATGTTAATTGATTGCTAGGGACCTTTCCTATTAATACATAATTACCAAATTGACCTATTGTTATAAATGATTTTTACATTTTGATATATTGTAATTAAATTATATTAGTTAGTACAAATAAATAAAATTTAACTTTAATATCTTTTTTCAGATATATTCAATCTTGTCAAATAATGCATATTAAAGATACTTTATTAAATTCTTATTACTTAGAAACCATTCTTAATAGTGACGAATTTCCCACTAAATTAACAAATTAAAATGAAGGATTGCCAACGTCATGCATTTCGTCATGGTTTGAGAAAGTATGTACAACAAGAATTGACTCATTGACGATATTTTAGGCACGAAGGGTGGTTCAAAATATCCAAAGAGTCTTTGTTACTATGTAATAAAAGTCCAGTTTGATAGAAATTATAAACTAGTTTATAAATCAATATTAGTTTATTTGAGTTGAAATTGTTTGACTTTTCATAATAAAAGTGAGTTGAAAAGTCAAAAATGACTACTAAAATAAATTAAAATTGATTTATAAATCATGTCAAACAGAAGTCTAAATTAACCAACAAAATTCACAACCCTTTTCAATTTTACAGTGATAATGAAACCCTCATTTAATTAAGGGATTTTGGTGCAAATGATTCGTAATCTTTGTCTTTAGTGTGGAATTGGTCCCCAACGTTTATTTTTTTGACAAACAAGTTCCTAACCTATGTGTTTTGGTACGAAATTGGTCCTTATAGGATGAAAAAGACAAATATACCCTAGTTTTAATTAGAAAAAATTGTATGTGAATTCTTAATCATTACAAAATGTACAAAGATGTCCAATTTTTTTTTTTTTTTTATAAACAATTAAAGAAAACTAATGGGGGTTTTTTTTTTTTTTTTTGGAATTAACATTTTAGTGATAAATATGTGAAATAAAATTATTACTTTTATTATTAAGTAATTATATTATTTAAAATTTAAAATTTTATTTTATTGTTGTATAAAAAAAATAACTTTATCACAAACTTGATGTTCAAATACTTTTATTTAATTGGGTTAGGTATTTATTAACTACAAATATTAGAAATACAACTATATTCTTCATATTTTAATTTATCATTTTATTTTCATTAAAAAATAAAACACATAATATGTAAATTAATTTTTATTAGTATTTCTATGTTAAATAAAAATGTAATAAGATTAGTACAATGTCATAAAATTATATACGTAATTTTGTTATTTATTTATTAAATAAAAATGTAATACGATTAGTCAATGTCATAAAATTATATACGTCATTTTGTTATTTATTTAAATTAATTTTTAAAGTAAAGAGAGAGAAAAAAATTATATGTAAAGAGGGGAAAAATGATTTCGCACAATGATTTCTCCCTCTTTAAATAATATAATTACTTAATAATAAAAATAATAATTTTATTTGACATGTTTATTACTATAGTGTTAATTAAAAAAAAAAATGCATTAGTTTTATTTAATTTTTTTATAACAAATAAAAATATTGGACTTAGTTGCACATTTTGTAATGATTAGGAATCCACATACAATTTTTTTATTTAAAACTAAGGGCATATTTGTCATAAAGACCAATTTTGTACAAAAACACATAGGTTAGGAACTTGTTTGCCAAAAAATAAACGTTAGAGACCAATTCCACACTAAGGACAAATGTTAGATACCATTTGTGCCAAAATTCCTTTAATTAATATAAGTTAGAAAAATAAATTTTACTTAATTTTTCTTAATATACTTTTACATTAATATCATGGTCATATTTATTGATAATAAGACATATTAAACAAGGGCATATTAATAAACTATGAAATTAATTATATTCGAAAAGTTAATTATAATTTATGACAGATGAATAAAGAAAATAAGTATATATTTATGGGACGAACTACAAGTCAAACACCCTTGTTACTAAATAGTGAAATTTGAAGAGGTCAATAATTGAACTATTTATAAATTCTTATAAATTGATTAAATATCAATTTTATCAATACGCTTCTATATGATCCATTTTTTATAATTTGTAACAAAGACTTTACCAAACAAGATATGGTGTGTGTGTGGAAGGTAGGGAGTAGACTTTGGAATTCAGGATTTTAGAAAAGTCTTGCAAGATTGAACCAGATCTACTTTTGGTCAGTTAGTGGCCCAAAAGGTGAAAATTAGGCATGGCAAATTGATATCAGAAATAGTGAAATTGGGCTACCTAGTGTGTTGTTTTTTAAGTTTGTTGCTGATTTAAAGTCACGAATCACCAATATTTAGAGATTCTCACACATTTAGAATATTGGGAAGGAAACACCAATAATAGACAAAACGAAAGAAATTTATTTCTTCTGAATGTAGTCTCGTATATATATATAGATAGATGTGAACCCTATAAATATAGGTAGAATAGCGTTTTCATATTTATATGTTGGATTATTTTTTCTGTTTCTTGAAATAGTAGGAAAAAGAATGCTGTCTGTGATGATCCAGAAAGGAACAATATCAACTTGTGCCAACAAAGAGGACTTTTTGAGTCAATTTGAGCATGGATGGAATCTAAATTCAAAAAGGGTTCCCTTGAAAAGATGAAACAAAAGAGAAGCCAATCTAAATTGCCCTGATTACTCTGGTCCTGCAATCTATGTAGTTTTCGAAGTTTTCTATGAACTTCAATTGTTAAAAAAAAAAAATAGGATGCAAAATTTTAAACACGGACGCATGGCGATGAGAAAGGTGAGCAAAATGCATGTTTAGGTACAACCAAACTCCAAAGCACAATGAACTGAAGAAGGGATTAGAACTGGCTTTATCTGTAAAAAGAAAATTGGTCAGATTCGCATTCGCTGGTTAAGATTTGCCATCAAAGAATGGAAAGTTGATAGCATGATTTTCACTTTACAACTTTTTGTTCTTAAAGTGGAGGAGGAGTTTGATGTACTCCTACTATTCATACATGGTCATGGTCAGATTTTAACGACTTGCCACGAGCTTGTGGACCAAAGGCATTGATGAGTGGATGACTTGTGTTTTTCCTTGGCTTGATTTTCAGTTTCTGAATGTGGAATTGTGGGGGCAACTTTAGAATCTGTGCTAATATGGTGGCATCACATGCACCTTGACAGATTTGCAGGCATTTGGAATGTGTAAGTTATAACAGGAAATTATAAGTGTTTTCTGGACCACAAACTAAAGTCAACTACAAAGAGTAACCCATCTGGCTTGAGTTTATCATTTGGTTTGGTCCAAAGAATAATGCATTTTGTGAATGAGAAGAGTTCATCATATGGTTTTCCATTAAGGTTCTCCTGGTCATAAAGGGGCCAAATATGAACCTAGTAAATCAGAGAACAATAAAGGATTCTATTCTCAAAGAAGAGAACATGCACTTTTGGGGCATAGGAAAACCATCCAAAAAGAAGCAAAAATGAGCTAATTTTAGTGGTGTCAAAGTGGATCAAACTGCTTTGAAAAGAGACAGTATTGGACTAGCCCGCGTTTGAAGGTCGGCTATGCCAGACTTGGTAGAGTATGGCCCCAAGGGAAAGGTAAATAAAATTGGAATAAAGAAAATTTAAAATAGTAATACATTTGGTTTTTTTGACTTGGCCCACCTTTGAAGGGGCCTACATGCAAGACTGGAGAGAAATGTAGCCGCATGGCGCCACAAAACTTGAGCCGGTGCAAGTATATATGCTAGCAATTCTCGACATCTCAATCGTGATCAACAGTCGAATCAAATTTCACCTCATAATAATCATCACTTAAATGATGAAATGATGGATTTGTTGGGAATTCAAAATGCAGGTTAATGCTCAAATTGGTAGCAAAGGCAATTTTCCACTTACATAAATATCAGGAATAATGAAAATAGTGTCGAAAGTGCACATCAAATAGAACAGAAATGTGATTTAACATATTCCACAGCCAATTGAGAAGGGTAATAGTGGCTACACAGATTGTGACACATGTATATATATAAAATCTTTTATCATAGTTATTTGAAAATGAGAACATATGCGGCAAATATGAGAGCACTACATAAGTGCAAATCAACTGAAATTGATTTTAATGCAAGCTCAATCGATGGTGGAGAAATTTGAAAAGATGGCTTTTAGTTTATTTTGGTGCATAATTTACAGAAATTGACTAAAACCTTTTAAATGACTTGTTGTTTCATGCAGACGAGTATGTTTGACTATTAAAAGTTATTTTAAGTAACTTTTAGTAAACGTGTTTGTGCTTTTTTCAGTAAGTTACGTGTTTTTTTGGAATGTTAAACTTGTTTTATAAAAATTAATCATTATTTACTTTTAAAAAAAGTATAATTATTCAAGTGTCCTTGTTCAAATATATAGACGCAATTTTAAGGATTAGAAATATATCAAACTTGGTTTTTCAAGATTTTAAATATTTGCATAATATTGGAACGTCACACAACAAAATGTATGAATCCTAAATCTTTAGGGCAAGTTTGTAAAGAACAATTAGATAGTAATGATAATATTAAGAAAAAAAAAACGAAAAACTCTTGTTTATTATGCTATTAAACATGCTCTTAAAGTTCACGATTTACCATCTAACATAAATAAGCACTAATTTGTTTAGTACAAATTATGGCATTTTCGGCTGCAAAGAAGTCAATCACATTCTTCATACAAGTAGTATGTTTACACAGGAACTTATTCATTTTCTACCAATGATGTGAGTTATTCCTTAGTCAATCTCTTGTGGTTGTCTAGTCAAATTTAATCTGGTAAGCTTGGTTCATAACTCCTTTGTGGTCGAATTTGAAAGATTTGGGCTTGGTATTGGATTAACGAGGGTTTGTTGATCAAGTTTAATTTGGTCGGCTTGGGTTAATAACTCCATCATGGTAGAACTTGAAAGGTTTGGGCATGATATTTGGTTATCGAGGGTTGAAAGGTATATTATTTGAATTTGAATATTGCTCATAATAATTGGTCGGCTCGGGTTGATAACTCCTTTGTGGTCAAATTTGGGTTGATAATTCCATCGTTAATTAATTAAAAGTTGATGTTTTATTTTGTAAGTTGGACACAAGATAAATAGAGATTGGAGAAGGTGATTGTAAATTGTAATATACTCAATTTATATCTCCGAGTCTTCGCACGGGTGTCTTAGGCAGAATAGTCCCACTGATAAAAGTCATTTGCTTTGGAGGTAATTAGGCCCAGTACTGTAGCTGGGCCTGGACAAAGAAAAATCCACAAAATATACAGTCCAATTATTCTGAAATTGTGGGTAAATTACACATACATGGAAATCCAACAAAATCCGCTCCCTAACCATCGTCTTCCACATCAAACAATTTCACAGATATTGCGGCCGGTACCCAAAAAAATTGAAAATTGAATCATAGAAAAGGAAAAAGAAAATTATGATCAGCTTTTGATCTCTCGAAGAAAAAACGTGATTCTAAATCCGATTTCACTAAATTCAAGGTATTTTTTTAATCACTTTACAATTGTTGTGTGTTTTTTGTTCATATTTTGGTACTCTTTTTGAGTTCATTCAATTTTCAAATTACTTTTTGCCGCACAAATCCCTATTTTCATTAAAATAAATATTTTCTCATTTTGAATTGAAAAAGGATTTTCTTCACTAAGACAGGACTGACGAGTAAGGCCTCCAATTCAAAGAACTATTTTTTTTCCCTCTCTCTCTACCTATACTATCTCTTTTCTGGTTTGAAATTTGAGATCTTCCATCGTAGTGTTGATGGACATTGATGGTGCTTCATTTTATCGGTTGCTTAACATTTAAGTATTGTGCTAGCGGTTGTTAAACTGTTATATCTATTACTGAAATTTTTGTTGATGGCAGTGTTGGTAGGATTTGGAAGGTGGTGGTGGTTCGTGGTTTGGCAGTGTTTGGATCGGTCGATTTTTTGTGGTGGTAACACGATGTGTTATTTGAATGTAATTATATATTATTAGATGAAGTTGGATTGTGAATGAAGATAGCATGCTATTGAGTTGTTAAAATAGTGTTAGTTGGAGAAATGGCGATAATGGTGATGATAGAAATGTAATTATATATTATTAGGTGAAGTTGGATTGTGAATGAAGATAGCATGGTATTGAGTTGTTAAAATAGTGTTAGTTGGAGAAATGGCGATGGTGGTGATGATAGATTTTTCAGTGGCCAAGTAATTGTGTTCGCATATTTTAGATCTAAATCGGTTTAGATTGGAAATTTTATATCAAAATGGACGATGATAGTGATAGTGTTGTGTTGGGGATCGTGGTTGTGGATTTTTCAAAGGATGGTGGATTTTAAAGTGGCCGAGTGATGGCCAAATAACATAAGTAATACAATATGTTATATTTGTAAACTTTGATTTTTTTTTTTAATAAAGTGGTAACACATTATGTTATCCATGTGAAATGTTGATTTTTTAATAGAAAGTAATATATGATAATGAAACATGTTGTTCTTGTAAGATATTGAGTTTTTAATAAAAACTAATACAAAGTATCATAAAATGTTAGTCATATTAAATGTTGATTTTTTTAATAAAAAATAATATACTAGTATACTTTTTTTTTTTTTTTTTTTGCGGTAGGATCGACCGTAGAGAATTTTAATGAATTGAGAAGAACCTGTTGAAGATTGAGAGAGAGAGAGAGATTTTTGTTTGAGGGTATTTGATTTTGAAGAATATAGAGAAAAATATGGAGAAATAGAGGAATTGAGAGAGAGAGAGAGAGAGAGATGTGAGTTTTGGTTTGAGAGGATGAAAAAGTAGTGACGAACAAAGAAGTATTTTTTGTCTTAAAGTAAGAAAAACCTCTACTACAATTGGTGATAATAACACAACGTGTTTATATATATATATATATATATATACTAGTTTTAAAGCCGTGCGTTTGCGTAAGTGACAAATATAGGAAAAAATTTTAGGTTTTAAATGTAATTGAAATGACCAAAAAAATATGAAATTTAAATTTTTAAACAAATTTGAAAAATGTAACAAATTTAGAGCGAATTGTGTACAATTTGCTCATACACACCAAAAAATAAATAATTAACAAATAATAAAGAAAGGTCAAAATTTCTTCAAATGTTTTGTCTAATTTTCGCCATTTATTTAAAACATATTGATATTTTTTCTTGAGTACACTTGATATAAAAATTGTAGAATAATGGCATATTTCTTGATTTTTGATTCCTTTTCATATATGAAATAGAGGAATATGAAAATGTTAATAATTATTTGAATTGTTACCTTGGGTTTACTTGAAGACTTACACATTAATCACATACCCCACACGTAAATCACTAAAAGAAAAATTAATTACACCATTAACAACAAAACACGGGTCAAATGCAAGGAAAATATTTGTAAAAGCGATGGAGGACCCCAACAAATAAAAAAAAAAGACAAACAATTTAAATTTGAGTGTACTTAAAAGCTCAAAACCCGTAAGATCCTCATCGAACGTTCAATAAATTAAAAAATTGGAATGGATTTATTAACTCTCTTTTGCATGTATATATATAATGCGGATATAAAAAGTCATTCATAGTGCAAATCTCGTTTATCATTTTCTTATCGTTAATTAAATATTGAGAAAATAATGAAAAAAAGTAAAACATTACACAAAGTATTCGAGACAAGAATGAAACCGAGGAGGACATGGTTAGGTTTGAAACAACACTTTGGCAAAAACATGTTTGTCGAGTTACTCGATTAAAAATGTGATACTGAAATCAATCTATTCAATAGCTCAAGTAGCTCGACAAAATGAAAATCGAGTTCTTGGGAGTTACTCGACTAACGAACGAAATTTAAAATTTTTATTATTTTGTTTCCTTTTTATTTAAATGATGTCATACATTTAAATAATTTTTATTCTTATTTAGTGGTGTTATTTTTTTCAAGAAACTCGTGAGTCTTAAATTTGGATTTGTCGAGTAACTTGATAAATAAAGCATATACAAAATTTTATTTAATGTTTCATTTATTAGAATATAGTAAAATAGAATATATATCATATAAATTTAATATATATCATAATCAATTAATACAATATATTTTATTTTATTTTATTTTAGCAATTAGTATTAAAAATATTAGTAACATTATTGGTAAGAATGTTATAATTAATAGTTATAAAAATAAAATATGTTGTTGATTTTTTCATTGGAAAAAAAAAAATTAGAAATGTAAAAGCTCACCATAAAAAAAAAAAAAAAAAAAAAAAAAATGAACAAAGAACTTTTTCGAGTTACTATTCACCTCGTAAAAGTTTGACGAGTTGAATAATAACTCGACAAACTTTTTAGAATTTAAAAAAAAAAAAAAATTTATTTTATGAACAGTAACTTTTTCGAGTTACTATTCACCTCGAAAAAGTTTGTCGAGTTGAATAGTAACTCGACAAACTTTTTCGAATTTTTAAAAAAAAAAAAAAAAAAAAATTCATGAATAGTAACTTTTTCGAGTAAGTTACTATTCATCCCGAAAAACTTTGTCGAGTTGAATAGTAACTCGACAAACTTTTTCAATTTTTTTAAAAAAAAAAAAAAAAAAAAATCATGAACAGTAACTTTTTCGAGTTACTATTCATCTCGAAAAAGTTTGTCGAGTTGAATAGTAACTCGACAAACTTTTTCGAATTTAAAAAAAAAAAAAAAAAAAATTAATTTTTAAAAATTTTTGTCGAGTTACTCGACAAATTATTTTTTATTTATTTTTTTTTAACGTCGAGTAACACGACAAAAGTAAAAAAAAAAAAATTTTTTTTTTTTAAAAGTCGAGTTACTCGACAAATGTAAAAAAAAAAAATGTTTTCTTTTTTTTTTTTTTTTTTTTTAATGTCGAGTAACTCGACAAAAGTAAAAATTTTTATTTTTTTTTTTATTTTTTTTTTTTAAAAGTCAAGTGACTCGACAAATCTAAAATAATTTTTTTTCTTTTTTTTTTTTTTTTTTTAACGTCGAGTAACTCAACAAAATGAAAAAAAAAAAAATTTTTTTTTTTTTTTTTTAAAATTCGAGTTACTCGACAAAGTTAAAAAAAAAAAATTTTTTTAAAAATTCGAGTTACTTGACAAAAGTAAAAAAAAAAGTAGTTTTTTTTTTTTTTAAATTTGAGTAATTCGACAAAAGATAAATTTTTTTTTTTTTTTTTTTTTAAATTCGAGTAACTCGACAAAAGTATATATATATATATATATATATATTTTTTTTTAAATTCGATTAAGTCGACACAAGTTAAGAAAAAAAATTTTTTTATTTTAAAAATTCAAGTAACTCGAAAAAGTTAAAAAAAAATATATATATATTTTTAAAAAAGTCGAGTAACTCGACAAAAGTTAAAAAATATATATATTTTTTATTTTTAAAAATTTGAGTAACTCGACAAAAGTTAAAAATTTTTTTTTTTATTTTTTAAATTCGAGTAACTCGACAACATTTTTAAAAAAAAAAAATTTTTTTTTTAAAATTCGAGTAACTCGATAAAAATTTTAAATTTTTTTTTTTAAATTCGAGTAACTCGACATAATTTAAAAAAAAAAAAAATATTTTTTTTGTTTTTTAAATTCGAGTAACTTGACAAGATTTAAAAGTTCTAGGACTTAATATACATTTTATTTTATTTTGTTGTTATTTATTTTTTTTTTTTATTATTATTTAAAGAGGTGGACAAAATAAAATTTTAACGAAATTTAAAAGTCAAGGATGGCCAAAGCAAATAAAAAGGTTATGAGTAAATTTGTTATAAAATGAAAAGATTGTGGACTAAAAGTGCAAATTACAAAAAAAAAAAAAAAAAAAAAATAATGTTTCCCACTTTGTCGAGTTACTCGGCAAAGTGGGAAAATTAAAATTTATTTTATTTTCCCACTTTGCCGAGTAACTCGACAAAGTTGGATAAATTAAAAAAATTTCCCCACTTTGCCTACTCAGCAAAGTGGGAATAATTTTTTTTTTGTTTTTATATTTGTCATGAAAAGTCCACTACTAAAAAAAAAAAAAAAAAAAAAAAAAAAAAAATCTTAAACACTCACTTTTCCGTTGCGTATGTGTGAAATTTTTTTTTTCAAAACTTCATTTAGTCATGGATTAACAAAAATTTATTTCACATAGAAAACGATGACCGAAAAATAGAAATTTTCAGGGTGTGCAAAAAGACTCATGTAGCTACCACATTTCAAAATTTGATGTCGACAAGCATATTTCGGTGACTAAAATGATAACCGAAATATCCTAGTTAGTTTTTCAAATTTATGCTGTCATAGTTTACAAAATTGTCCATAAATTGAGTTATATAACATGAAATTATGTAAAATCAATGTCAATGGTTAGGTAACTCATAGGGCTATCGTCTCCAACCGGAATTATGTAAAAATACTTAATATATAAGGTGCGATAAATGTTTGAGTTGGACAATGTAAAGCGTATCTTAGAAAAGCATGAAGTTTAGCAAAACCTTTGAAGTTCACATCATTAACGTGTAACCAAAACATGGGAATCCACTAAAACTACCACAAAACCAAGGTCCAAAAAATTTGAAGAAGATATTTACACTACTTAAAGTTTTTGATTGGTTTATAATAGCGAATCCGACGAGACGACGGCATAAATTCGAAAAAAAACGACCTAGGAGGTTTCGCGATAAGTATTTTAGTATGCCTAAACATGCCGTCGGACTACTAATTTTTGGTATGTGGTAGCTACTGAGTATTCTATGTCCTTGAAAATTTCGTATTGTTCGGTGATCGTTTTCTATGTCGAAAAATTTTTGTTACTCCATGACCGGTGAATAAAAATTTCAAAATAAGGGCATCACATAAAAAAATTTCTTCACCCGATCATGGAGTAGCAAAATCTGTTTGACATAGAAAACGATAACCGAAAAATATGAAATTTTCAAGAAACATAGAATACTCATTTAGCTACCACATATCAAAATTTGATAGTCCGACGGCATGTTTCGACTTACTAAAATGCTCACCGAGACACCCTAGACAGTTTCTCGGATTTATGCGGTCGCAGATTTACAAAATTGTCCATAACTTGAGTTATATACCATGAAATTATGTGAAATCAAAGCCAATGGTTAGGTAACCCATAGAGCCATCGTCTCCAACTGGAATTATGTAAAAATACTTAATATATAAGGTGCAACATATTTTTGAGTTGGTGAACAGAGAAGACAATTTAGAGAAACAATTCACCCGGTCATGGATTAAAAAAATTTATTTGACATAGAAAACGATCACCGAACAATATGAAATTTTCAAGGAACATAGAATACCCATGTAGCTACCACATATAAAAATTTTATAGTCCGACGGCATGTTTCGGCATACTAAAATGATCGCCAAAACATCTAAGTCGGTTTCTCGGATTCATCTTGTCGCAGCTTTTACAAAAATATCCATACCTTGAGTTATACAACATGAAATTATGTGAAACCAAATCCAATGGTTAGGTAACCCATAGGGATATCGTCTCCAACTGGAATTATGTCAAAATACTTAATGTATAAAGTTCAGCAAATATTTATGTTGGAAAAAAAAAAAACTGAAGTTTAGAGAATATGAAATTTAGCAAAACCTTTATGAATTTGTTTGACTTGAATTAAAAGTTTCTTTGCATAAATTGTTCAACCTCTAGATCGTGAGGCAAATGTTTTAGATATCTTTGGACAAGTCATCATTAAAATTGGGATGGATATATTCACACTACAATAACAAATAATCACTAAAATTAATATATTGTCTTAATTAAATACTTCATCTCCCACAATTAAGGATGGCAAAAAAAAATCCGCCGACCCGCCCCACGACCCGTCACTTTAATATTTTTTTTAAAAATTTTAAAATAGAATTACAATTTACAAATCACTTTTTTTTAATGGATTGAATAATAATCGAATCGAGTTAAAGTTGTGAAACTATAACTCTTAACTATTATACTACAATCTCAAGCTTGTATTTGTTTTGTTTTATTTCCTACATATATATAAAAAAAAAAAATTCATATTCTTTCTTTTAAAATTATTTTTCTGTTAAAAAAAAAATTAATCGGGGACGGTTGATTGGGTCAAAGCCCCGCACCCGCATCGCAAATTCAGCGGTTCCGTCCTACCCCAATACCATTCCTACCCACAATGTGAGAGGGGAAGAAAAAGTGAATGACTCTCCGCTTTCACTTTCCATTAGAAAATTAGTAAAGATAATCCTCTCTTTTATTTTCCACTTTTCATCACAAGATTTTATTATCGTGGCCCATATCAACATTCATAATTATTCTATTAATTTATCTAATAATTAATTACGAGGTTTCAATGAAAGAGTAAAACTCATATGAATAGTTGTGTTTCAATGGAAAATATTTTTCACGCTTTATAAAATAAGAGTTTAAATTACTTTAAAGAGGTCAAGAGAGAAAATCGCATTTATCCTTCTTGAACTCAATTCAAAATTGGAATGACTCAAAGTGCATCTTTTTTCATACCTAAATCGTGTGAAAGTCATGAAGTTGTGAAAGTTTGTATAGAAAATATAATTTTTGCACTTGTGATCAAGCAAATTTATATATTTTGATATTAGAAAATTGACCACAATTTTTTTCATTAGACGAAAGTTATAAAAGAGTGTAGAAAGAATGTAAAGGTGGAACAATAAAAAAAGTTATTGTGATTGAAATTATACATACGTTTTAGTCATTCAGGCTAAAATTTTAAATCGTTTTAATATGAAAACATTATTCAATATAAAGAGTAAAATTTTATATTGTTTCAATTCGAAAATCACAATTATACGTAAGACTTGAGCTACATATTAAAGTTTTAATATGGAACTCTAAGTTTGAGTAGGAGTTTATTAACTCTCTTTTTGCATGTATATATATAATGCGGATATAAAAAGTCATTCATAGTGCAAATCTACGTTATTATTTTCTTAGACGTTAATTAAATATTGAGAAAATAATGAAGAAAAACAGAAAACATTACACAAAGTATTGGAGACAAGAATGAAACCGAGGAGGACATGGTTAGGTTTCGAAACAACACTTAGACAAAAACATGTTTGTCGAGTTACTCGATTAAAAATGTGATACGAAATCAATCTATTCAATAGCTCAAGTAGCTCGACAAAATGAAAATCGAGTTGCCGGAGTTACTCGACGAACGAACGAAATTTAAAATTTTTATTATTTTGTTTCCCTTTTTTATTTAAATGATGTCATACATTTAAATAATTTTTTATTCTTATTTAGTGGTGTTATTTTTCAAGAAACTCGTGAGTCTTAAATTTGGATTTGTCGAGTAACTTGATAAATAAAGCATATACAAAATTTTATTTAATGTTTCATTTATTAGAATATAGTAAAATAGAATATATATCATATAAATTTAATATATATCATAATCAATTAATACAATATATTTTATTTTATTTTATTTTAGCAATTAGTATAAAAAAATATTAGTAACATTATTGGTAAGAATGTTATAATTAATAGTTATAAAAATAAAATATGTTGTTGATTTTTTCATGAAAAAAAAAAAAATTAGAAATGTAAAAGCTAACCATAAAAAAAAAAAAAAAAAAAAAATAAAATTATGAGCGGTAACTTTTTCGAAAGTTACTATTCACCTCGTAAAAGTTTGACGAGTTGAATAGTAACTCGACAAACTTTTAGAATTTTAAAAAAAAAAAAAAAATTTATTTTATGAAAAGTAACTTTTTCGAGTTACTATTCACCTCGAAAAAGTTTGTTGAGTTGAATAGTAACTCGACAAACTTTTTCAATTTAAAAAAAAATTTTTTTTTTTTTTTTCATGAATAGTAACTTTTCGAGTTACTATTCATCTAGAAAAAAAAAGTTTGTCGAGTTGAATAGTAACTCGACAAACTTTTTCGAATTAAAAAAAAAAAAAAAAAAAAAAAATTTTTGTTGAGTTACTCGACAAATTTTTTTTTTTTTTTTAAGAAGTCGAGTTACTCGACAAATGTAAAAAAATTTTTTTTTTTTTTTTTTTTTTTTTTTTACGTCGAGTAACTCGACAAAAAAAAAAAATTTTTTTTTTTTTTTTTTTTTTTTTTACACGTCGAGTAACTCGACAAAAGTAAAAAAAATTTTTTTTTACACGTCGAGTAACTCGACAAAAGTAAAAAAAAATTTTTTTTTTTTTTTAAAATTCGAGTTACTCGACAAAAGTTTAAAAAAAAAAAAATTTTTTTCAAAATTTGAGTTACTCGACAAAAGTAAAAAAAAAAGTTTTTTTTTTTTTTTTTATTTTGAGTAATTCGACAAAAGAAAATATTTGTTTTTTTTTTTAAAATTCGAGTAACTCGACAAAAGTAAAATATATATATATATATTTTTTAAATTCGATTAACTCGACACAAGTTAAGAAAAAAATTTTTTTTTTTAAAAATTCGAGTAACTCGAAAAAGTTAAAAAAAAAAAAATATATATATTTTTAAAAATTGAGTAACTCGACAAAAAAAAAAAATATATATTTTTATTTTTTAAAAATTCGAGTAACTCGACAAAAGTTAAAAAAAATATTTTTTTTTAAATTGAGTAACTCAACAACATTTTAAAAAAAAAATTTTTTTTTTTTTTAAAATTGAGTAACTCGATAAAAATTTTTAAATTTTTTTTTAAATTGAGTAACTCGACATAATTTAAAAAAAAAAAATATTTTTTATTTTTTAAATTCGAGTAACTTGACAAGATTTAAAAGTTCTAGGACTTCATATACATTTTTATTTTATTTTGTTGTTATTTGTTTTTTTTATTATTATTTAAAGAGGTGGACAAAATAAAATTTGTAATTAAATTTAAAAGTCGGGGATGGCCAAAGCAAATAAAAAGTTATGAGTAAATTTGTTATAAAATGAAAAGATTGTGGACTAAAAGTGCAAATTACAAAAAAAAAAAAAAAAAAAAAAATAATGTTTCCCACTTTGTCGAGTTACTCGGCAAAGTGGAAAAATTAAAAACATTTTAATTTTCCCACTTTGCCGAGGAACTCGACAAAGTAGGATAAATTAAAAAAAAAAAATTTCCCCCACTTTGCCTACTCAGCAAAGTGGGGAAATAATTTTTTGTTTTTGTTTTTATATTTGTCATGAAAAAGTCCACCTACAAAAAAAAAAAAAAAAAAAAAAAAAAAAAAAAAATCTTAGCAATCAATTTTCCATTGCACGTATGTGGGAAATTTTTTTTTCAAAACTTCATTTAGTCATGAATTAACAAAAATTTATTTCACATAGAAAACGATGACCGAAAAATATGAAATTTTCAGGGTGCATAAAAGACTCATGTAGCTACCACATATCAAAATTTGACAGTCCGACGGCATATTTCGGCTGACTAAAATGATAACCGAAACATCCTAGTTAGTTTTTCAAATTTATGCTGTCACAGTTTACAAAATTGTCCATAAATTGAGTTATATAACATGAAATTATGTAAAATCAATGTCAATGGTTAGGTAACTCATAGGGCTATCGTCTCCAACCTGGAATTATGTAAAAATACTTAATATATAAGGTGCGATAAATGTTTGAGTTGGACAACATAAAAGCGTATCTTAGAAAAACATGAAGTTTAGCAAAACCTTTCAAGTTCACATCATTAACGTGTAACCAAAACATGGGAATCCACTAAAACTACCACAAAACCAAGGTCCAAAAAATTTTAAGAAGATATTTACACTACTTAAAGTTTTTGATTGGTTTATAATAGCGAATCCCAAGACGCCGAGCGGCATAAACCGAAAAAACGACCTAGGAGGTTTCGCGATAAGTATTTTAGTATGCTTAAACATGCCGTCGGACTACTAATTTTTGGTATGTGGTAGCTACCTGAGTATTCTATGTCCCTTGAAAATTTCGTATTGTTCGGTGATCGTTTTCTATGTCAAAAATTTTTGTTACTCCATGACCCGGTGAATAAAAATTTCAAAATAAAAGGGCAATTACATAAAAATTTCTTCACCCGATCATGGAGTAGCAAAAATCTGTTTGACATAGTAAACAATAACCGAAAAATATGAAATTTTCAGGAAACATAGAATACTCATTTAGCTACCACATATCAAAATTTGATAGTCCGACGACATGTTTCGACTTACTAAAATGCTCACCAAACACCCTAGGCAGTTTCTCGGATTTATGCGGTCGCAGTTTACAAAATTGTCCATAACTTGAGTTATATACCATGAAATTATGTGAAATCAAAGCCAATGGTTAGGTAACCCATAGAGACATCGTCTCCAACTGGAATTATGTAAAAATACTTAATATATAAGGTGCAGCATATTTTTGAGTTGGTCAATAGAAAGTGCAGTTTCGAGAAACAATTCACCCAGTCATGGAGCAAAAAGATTTATTTGACATAGAAAAGCGATTACCGAACAATATAAAATTTTCACGGAACGTAGAATACCCATGTAGCTAACACATATAAAAATTTGATAATCCGACGGCATGTTTTGACACACTAAAATGCTCACCGAAACATCACAGGCAGTTTCTCGGATTCATGCTATCGCAATTTACAAAATTGTCCATAACTTGAGTTATATAACATGAAATCATGTGAAACCAATGCCAATGGTTAGGTAACCCATAGAGCTATCGTCTCCAACTGGAATTATGTAAAAATACTTAATATATAAGGTGCAACATATTTTTGAGTTGGTGAACAGAAAGACAATTTAGAGAAACAATTCACCCGGTGATGGATTAAAAAAATTTATTTGACATAGAAAAGCGATCACCGAACAATATGAAATTTTCAAGGCACATAGAATACCCATGTAGCTACCACATATAAAAATTTTATAGTCCGACGGCATGTTTTGGCATACTAAAATGATCACCAAAACATCTAAGTCGTTTCTCGGATTCATACTGTCGCAGTTTACAAAAATATCCATACCTTGAGTTATACAACATGAAATTATGTGAAACCAAATCCAATGGTTAGGTAACCCATAGGGATATCGTCTCCAACTGGAATTATGTCAAAATACTTAATGTATAAAGTGCAGCAAATATTTATGTTGGACAAAAAAAAACTGAAGTTTAGAAAATGAAATTTAGCAAAACCTTTAAGAATCGATTGTATTTAGTCATTTGTTCTCCGCAGCAACTGGGGATAAAAAGCACCAAATTTGATGACTTATTAAGGAAAAATGAATATATATTGACTATAATATATAAGAAGTCAATAATTATGCTAAAAGATATTAATATATGTATATTAAAACAAATAAAAAGAAAAGAAAAGATGAAGAAGTCAAAAATGCGCCAAATATATGAATTTAATATACAAAAAACGTCAAAAGATTAGGACAAAATGGTGAGATTTGGACAAAATTAAGACTAATACAACATCAAAACGACGTCGCGTTGGTTGAAGGGTGAATAGTAAATGGTATGAACACTTATCTATAGTATATATATATATATATATATATATATATATATATATATATATATATAGCACAACATGTTGCTCGTGTAAAAATTAATTTTGCAATAGAAGGTAATATCTATTAACAAAGGGTGTTACCCGGTGTTAATTGTTTTCAAATAATTTTTTTTGAAAAATTATAAAATAGTAATTTTTAATAAAAAGAAAGTATTTTAGTAAAAAATGAAAAGGGTATTTTTCTAACTTTTAAAATAAAAATAGGTACATGACAAAATTGTCTTAAATATAAGAATAATATTATTTATCACTACGGTTGATTATCACCAGTTTATGTGGCAACTGTATTGGCATTAAATAAAATATCCAATGAAGTACGGAAACATAAAATTTATTTTATTAAATTTATTATTTAATACTATATAGAGGAAAATGATCTCCTCCCCATAATAGGGAGGAGATATAAAGGCCACAAGACACGTGTCATGTGGCCAATGGAGGAAGGATATCATTTCCCACTATATAGAAGGGTGATTATTGATGATAAATAGTATTACTCTAGATGTAATTACATTGATGGAGCATACCATTGACATGGCATGGCCATAAGCCCATGAATGAGAACGACCTTGGCCAAATAGTCAAACTCAACTAGCTTTGAAAATGAGGAAATTACATCTATTACTATGTATATACAATATATTGTTAAATTTATTTTTCTAATGTTTTTATTCTAAAAATACTGGGTATTATCTATATATTATTCTATATATGTATATAATATAATATTTACAAAAAGGAAACGTAATATATATCTCCATTAATTTTGCGGAGAGAGAGAAATAAAAAACTATCGGAGAGAGAAAAGACCATCATTCTTTCCCAATGAATACATGTACGAAAATCTCAAACCACTTGAGTATTCTCAATGGGATCATTTATGAACCGGGGGTTATTGGAGTTAAAATTGATAATGATAATAAAGTGTTAAGACTCATCTGGTCTCTTCCACACTCATATGAACACATCAAACTAATGTTGATGTATGAAAAAGAAACTGTGAGTTTTGAAGAAGTTACATGTAAATTAATTTCTAAATAAATAAGGTTGAATGGTGGAATTAATATTTTATCTGAAAACTCAATACTTCTCGGTGAAAAATAGAAGGAGAATAACTTTATGAAATCTTGTTGGAACTGTGGACAACTTGGTCACGTGCAAATTTTTTTTCCAAATGATGGAGCAGGCTTGGCTAACTGTTCGAAATCAGATACGACATTATGTCTCTCTTTATGGAAGAGATGATTTTGCTTGAGTGAGATATTTACATCTTCATGGCATGCGCTAATTGGTATGATAGATGATGTGTTACTACTAACGGATCCACATGTTTGCACACGGACATTGGCTTGACATTAATGTAATGTGTGTGATGAAATTGATGTCAATGGTAAGTTAAGTAAGAGAGTTGCACCATAATTTTTCAGCAAATTTATTCGACATGAGCAGATGAAATTCTTAAAATTCATTAATTTTAAGTGATTATACTTATACGGTAGAATTTGTTAATTATCAATTTTTTCTCAAGTATCGTGATCAAGAATTAGATAAAAGATGTCGAAGGTTTTGGCTCATTTTTTGTAATATGGAGATTATTGGGGTTTTGCCTCAACAGTGCCAATATAAAAGGACTTTAATTGTAAATAAGAAGAATATTACAGGGGGATCAAATTCCTGTCGGAATCTGATTTGCATTGGAGTAAAAGAATAAAAACAAAAGGAAACAAAAGATGCTAAAGAATATTGGTACGGAAAATGTCAAATTCCAAATACAGTGACCTTGGGCACCTGAGAAGTGAAGCAGTAATTAGGTTTAGAGGTTGTTTGATTTTTGTCTTTTATTATTTGATTTTGAAAAAAAAGATCAAAATGTCCTTTTTTTTTTTTAGTGAATACTGCTTCTTTGAAAAGAAAAAGCGTTTTGTCATTTTTAAAAGTAAAAAAAGGGGAGGAGGGGGGATTCTATTAAAATGGGAATCAAACAATTATAAATTTTAGCATAAGTCTATTATAAATTGATGTACTATTCTTTTGTTTTAGTACGTGACATAGAATTTGAGAGAGAAATTATAAGTTTAGTATTTTAATTTTTTTTTTTTTTTTTGAGTTGTACAAAGAGTAGAAATTAGTAGATGTGGTAAAGTTTAAAATATTATTATTTTATGATACTTGAAAAATTTGGGTGAATAAAATTTTATATGAATGAATCGATTTTTCATATAGTGGAAAGTTTTGACAGTTAATAAATTTTTTTTTACCATTGTTTTTTCTTTGAACAATAATCTTGTGGACAAACGATAAATTGTTCTCAATTTCCAACATATATGCCACTAAAATTCTTGAAATGCGTCATGTGTGCGTGCATGACCCATAAATTTAAATTAACCCTACCTAATTACAATTAGGCTAGTTTGTCAAACTCAAAATTGGGAAGGTGAACTGTGCCTATCAAAGCCATCAGATAACAAAGACTCTCCCAAAGTATCATATTCTTTTAGCAAAAAGAAAAAGAAAAAGCACAGGCATAATGCAATTTTAAGAGATACAAAGTTGCAACATGGTACTATAATTTATCTCCCTCACTCTCCCCAGAGTCTTATCTCATCTTAGTTTTCTGAATATTACATCTACACATGGCTGGGAAGAAGGTATGAAAATATCACAAGTTCCTCATAAAATATTCTATTTCTAAATCATATTTGATTTTGATACTACTGCTTCACCGGCCCTGTCTTTCATACCCAGGTATCTTCATCAATTTTATTTATCCCATGTAATGTAACAGGTGACTGTAATGGTACTAAAGGTTGATCTCCAATGTCCTTCCTGCTACAAGAAAATCAAGAAAATTCTTTGCGAAATTCCTCGTAAGTCTTTTAACTTTAACCATATTTTATGCATGTTTTAGCGTATGATTGAACAATCACAAACATTTTTCATGCTAATAATCTCTCTGTGTGTTTGCGCGCGCAAGTTCATTTTCGAGTTATCTTACTTTGTGTTGACTTTACATTTTGGATAAGAACTGACTTTTATATTCTGTGATGTAAAACTTTTGGAACAAAAGAAATTACTGGGCAGGTATATGATTGGAAACAAAATACAGTCACTGTCACTGTAGTATGCTGCAGCCCAGAAAAAATTCGTGACAAATTGTGCTGCAAAGCTCGAAATGTTATCAAGAGTATTGAAATAAAAGAGCCCCCCAAGCCCAAACCTCCTTCAAAGCCACCACCAGAGCCCGTGAAGGTGCCCGAACCTGTCTTAGTACAAGAAAGTCCACCGCCAGAGCCCGTGAAGGGGCCCGAACCTGTCCCAGTACAAGGATGTCCACCGTCAGAGCCCGTGAAGGGGCCCGAACCTGTCCCAGTACAAGGATGTCCACCGCCACGAACTTGTTGTGGACCATGTTCTGAAGGTTATGGTGGGGGGCCATGCTACCATGGGCACGGAGCTCCGCCGCCACTTTATCCACTGGCACGGACTTGTTGTGGACCATGTTCTAAAGGTTATGGTGGGGGCCCATGCTACCATGGGCACGGAGATCCGCCACCAGTGTATCCTCCGGCACGGACTTGTTGTGGACCATGTTCTGAAGGTTATAGTGGGGGCCCATGCTACCATGGGCATGGAGATCCGACGCCGCGTTACGATGGTTATTATGCATATGGGTGTGGCTGTGGGAGGGGTTGCCAAATGGGAAAGTGTGTTTTGTATATTGAAGAAAACCCCTCAGCATGCATAATCATGTGATTTGTGATTTTAAAAAAAGTACAATTATTCAAGTGTCCTGGTTGAAATATACAGACGCAATTTTAAGGGTTAGAAATATATCAAACTTGGTTTTTCAAGATTTTATATATTTGCATAAAATTTGAACATCACACAACAAAATGTAAAGATTATTGAAAAACACACTGAGGGTATGAATCCTAAATCTTTAGGGCAAGTTTGTAAAGAACAATTAGATAGTAATGACAATATTAAGGAAGAAAAAAAAAACGTAAAAATCTTTTTTACTCATACTATTAAACATGCTCTTAAAGTTCAAGATTTACCATCTAACATAAATAAGCATTAATTTGTTCGGTACAAATTATGGCATTTTCGGCTGCAAAGAAGCCAATCACATTCTTCATACAAGTAGTATGTTTACACAGGAACTTGTTCATTTCCTACCAATGATGTGAGCTGTTCCCTAGTCGATCTCTTGTAGTTGTCTAGTCAAGTTTAATCTCGTAAGCTTGGTCGATAACTACTTTGTGGTCGAACTCGAAAGATTTGGGCTTGGTATTGGATTAACGAGGGTCTGTAGATCAAGTTTAATTTGGTCGGCTTGGGTTAATAACTCCATCGTGATAGAACTTGAAAGGTTTGGGCATGGTGTTTGGTTAACGAGGGTTGAGAGGTAGATTCTTTGAATTTGAATATTGCTCATAATAATTGGTCTAATTTGGGATGATAACTCCATTGTCAATTAATTAAAGGTTGATGTTTTGTTTTGTCATTTGGACACAAGATATATAGAGAAAAAAATGAGTGAGAGATTGGAGAAGGTGATTGTAATATACTCGATTTATATCTCTGAGTCTTCGCACGGGTGTCTTAGGCAGAATAGTCCCCACTGAGAAAAGTCATTTGCTTTGGAGGTAATTAGGCCTAGTACTGTATCCGGGCCTGGACAAAGAAAAATCCACAAAATATACAGTCCAATTATTCTGAAATTATGGGTAAATTACACATGTGGAAGGAGTAGTCCATATCTGTTGTTCCAAAAATATGTATCTTTAGTTGTTCCCTCAATAAAAATCTTATCCATCCTCAAATAAATATATGAGAGGATTAATATAGACAACATTTAATATATTCACACTTGTTTTTATTGATGATGTATAAGATTTTCATTGGTGAGACAATTAAAATGACATGTTTTTGGGACAGTAAATTTGGACTCACATGGAAATCCCACAAAATCCACTCCCTAACCATCATCTTCCACATCAAACAATTTCACTTATATAGCGGCCGGCACCCAAAAAATTGAGAGAACATGGTAATTACACTGGATTACATAGTTTTGCTTATGAATATCATAGACAAAAATGTGAATCAGAACAGATTAAATACAAACATGAGTCGAGGCTAAAAACCTCAAAGACAGTAGATCATTTGGATCAAAAACCTTTGTATCTAAATAAGTTGTAATCTTCAACCTTCTGGAATAAAAGAAATGTTTTTCTAAATTCCATTACTTCCTCAATTTTCTATACAAATATATATATACTGCTAGATTGGCTCGGTCGGTCGGTGATCCTTTGGAGTACCATTGTGAGGCGCGGGAGGCCGTTGTTGAAACAAAGATCCACGCTATGCAAAAAAAGCGGTACATACAATTTGGACGAGAGAAGAAAAGAGGAACTCCCGATACATTATTGTAAGAAGGTTAATTTCTTTGTTTATTTATTTTAAGGTTTGTATCCATGGATTAAAATAAATAAACAGTAAAATTAACCTTCTTACAGTAATGTATTGGGAGTTCCTCTTTTCTTCTCTGTCCAAATTGTATGTACTGCTTTCTTTTTGCAATGGCGTGGATCTTTGTTTCCCCAACAACGGCCTCCTGCCTCACAATGGTACTCCAGTGATCACCTGACCTGAGCCAATCTAGAATATATATATATATATTTGTATAGAAAATTGAGGAAGTAATGGAATTTTGAAAATTGAATCATCGAAGAGAAAAAGAAAAAGAAAATTACGATCAGCTTTTGATCTCTCGAAGAAAAAACGTGATTCTACAATCTGATTTCACTAAATTCAAGGTATTTTTTAAATCACTTTACAATTGTTGTGTGTTTTTTGTTCATATTTTGGTACTCCTTTGAGTTCATTCAATTTTCAAATTACTTTTTACTTTTTGCCGCACAAAATGTTGATAGTAGTCTGTAGTTTTTTTAAGATTGTTGGTTTGTCAATACGTTTGTTTAGTTGTTAATATGATATGATATTGATACCTACTTTCTTATTTTTCTTTTAGATATATTAAAGACTGCATTCTAATAATCTATGTAAGTTTTTTGAAACATTATTGTTCCGCGTGTTCGATTAGTGATTAATGTTACATACTGTGTTATAATGTTACATGTTCTGAAATCTTTATGTTTGTTGTGTTCATATATGCTTGTTTGATAGAGAGTTTTAACAAATTTTGATAAAAAAATTGATGAAATGTATAATTGAAAAATTAATAAAAATTGTGAATCGTATTAAAATTAATTATTGACTTTTGTTTTTATGATAATTTCCTGTTTGAATTTAATTTTCTCATCGAATTAATTGGAATGAAATACAAATGAAAAAGAAAAAGTATGAGTTGATGAATCTCTTATTTCTGAAATTCAAATTAATCTATTTGAAAGCCTTATATGTGTATTTTATAATGAGAAAATTCTCCACAAATTGCCTACTTTATTTTCTCAAATTGACTTGAGAAAGGAATTTCATCACTAAGACAGGACTGACGAGTAAGTAGGGGCGGGATAAAAACTCAAAAAACCAACCCGACCCAAACTGACTTGGGTCGATTTTTCGGGCCTGGTCAGGTCTCGAAACCGACTCATTTTTTTAATTCTTTAACCAGGTTCGAAACCGAAAACTCGAACCGACTCGAATTGGTTTGGGTCGGTTTCGAGCCCATTTTTTTAAATTTTTTTGGTTTCAATTTGGTGATTTCTTTCGGTTCGGGTCGAATTGGGTCGTACGCCCACCCCTACGAGTAAGGCCTCCAATTCCAAGAACTCTCTCTCTTTCTCTCTCTTCAGTGTGATTTGAAATTTGAGATCTTCCATCGTAGTGTTGATAGACATTGATGGTGCTTCATTTTATCGGTTGCTTAACATTTAATTATTGTGCTAGCGGTTTTAAACTGTTATATCTATTGCTGAAATTTTTGTTGATGGCAGTGTTAGTAGGATTTGGAAGGTGGTGGTGGTGGTGGTGGTGGGTGGTTTGGCTGGTTTGGCGGTGTTAGGATATGTCAATTTTTGGTGGTGGTAACACAATATGTTATTTGAATGTAACTATATTATTAGGTGAAATTGGATTGTGAATGAAGATAGCATGCTATTGAGTTGATGAAATAGTGTTAGTTGGAGAAATGGCGATGGTGGTGATGGTAGATTTTTCGGTGGCTAAGTAATTGTGTTCGTAGATTTTAGATCTAAATCGGTTTAGATTTGAAACTTCATATCAAAATGGGTGATGATAGTGATAGTGTTGTATTGGCGATCGTGGTTGTGGATTTTCTATGGTAGGGCGATGGTGGATTTTTAAAGTGGCCGAGTGATGGCCAAATAACATAAGTAACACAACATGTTACATTTGTAAACCTTGATTTTTTTAGGGTTAATTACACTAATGGTCCCCATTATTTCAAGTTTGTAATGATTTCAACCACATTTAATTTTTTTAGTAGATATCATTCACATTCTTTCATTTATTCACACAGATGGTCCTCAAATGACTATTTTGACAATTCTTTGACAATTTTGCCCATGACTTAAATAAATTCAAAGAATAGAAAAAAATACAATAAAAAATTGCAATTGAACCCCTAACCTTTTCAAAAATACAAATAAATCTTAAATTTGTTATATTATTCAAAATAATTAAAAAAAATAAAAAGATCAACCCCGCTTCATCTTCCCCTATTTTTTGCATAATCCTCTAGTCCTAAAATTTAAAAATCCAATATTTTGCAGAAATCTCAACTACCCACTTACAAAAATTTAACCTTGTGTAAGAATATCAGATGCCTATTCGAAAAATCCAATTTTTTGTACAAAAATGAGATACCCACCATGTAAAATTCAATCTTATGCCCAAATCTCAACTACCGCTACCAAAAAATACAATCCCTTTTTAGAATATCAGGTGCCCTGTTTGAAAAAATTGATCTTTTGCAGAAATTTGTGACACCCAATTCTGAAAACTTATACCTTTCTTCGATTTACAGGCCTCTGATTTTCAGTTTCTTCTTTTTTCCCTTCACTTTCTTTGGTTTCTTCTTCCACAGAGGTTGATTCGAGAGAAGAAGAAATCGAAAGAATTTGAAAGAAATTGAATGAGACAGAAATCGATATGGTTCAATTCAAAACAACTGGACTGTCTTTTCACCCCAATATAGATGCTAAGTCCCGTTCTCCTGCCCACAGTGGGCAAGAGAATTCTTGCCCACTGCCTACGTGGCGAGTCTAATCATATGCCACTTCAACAACAACAAAAAAAAAATTTAACACAAAAACCCCACCCCAGCAATCATTCCTCAGCACCAGCAATCATTTTCTACCCACAAACGCACACCTCCTCCTCTTTCTTCCCTAAATTCCCTCCCCCCCATTTCCATACCGGCAATCATTTCACCCCTACTCCCATTCTACGGCCCATTTCTGCGAAGAAGAAGCCGACGAAGAAGAAACAAAAAAAATAAAAATAAATGGGGTTGCTGGCAAATCCGTTGGGATTTGTGCGTCGGGTCTGCGAAGAAGAAGCTGACGAAGAAGAAACCAAAAAAATAGGGTTGCTGGTAGATCCGGTGGGATCTGTACGCCGGGTCACGCAGATTCGGTGGGATTTTTGCGGCTGAGGCGCGTGGTTAACCGGCGGAGTGGATCCACCAGAACTGTGCGGCAGACGGTCGCGCAGATCCGGTGGTTTTCTCTGGTGGTTTTTGAGTTTTGTGCCATGGTGGATTTTCTCCGGTGGTTTTTGAGTTTTGTGCCATGGTGGATTTTCTCTGGTGGTTTTTGAGTTTTGTGCCATGATGGATTGGAAGAGACGGTGAAGTCAGTGCCGGCTATTGTTGGCCAGGAATGTTGGGTTGGTTTCGTCGTTGGCGATGGATGTGGTGGTTGCTTAGCCGCCGTTCACTGCTGATTGGCTGGGTAGACGAGAGAGAGATAGAGAGATGGGAAATGATTGCTGGGGTGGGGTTTTTGGGTTAAGTTTTTTTTATTTGTTGTTGAAGTGGCATCTGACTGGACTCGCCATGTAGGCAGTGGACAAGAATTTTCCTGCCCAGTGGGCAGGAGAACGTGACTCTATAGATGCTCTCTTTGGTTTTTGCAAGGATAGAAATTAGGATAGAAGTTGATTTTGAAGCTTTTTGAAGTTAGATATTGATCCAACGGTTGGTATATGCTTTTATCGTTTCCAGTAGTTAATTGTTGGTTGAGAATGTACGATCTTAGTTTTATTTTGTTGTCAGAATTTCTAGTTGATAAAAGGGTTAATAACACTAAATGATACAGTCTCGTTCTCCTGCCCACCGTGGACAGGAGAAATTGTACCCAGCAATGAATCAGAACAAAATTAAATGCCAAAAATTAATTAAATGTGTATATACATTTTCTCTCATCTCCCCCAACACCCCACTCCCACTGTCATATCCCATCTATCATCTCAATCCCATTTTCCTCTACTCCTACAACTGCCGATGCACCATCATTCCTCACGGTGCCGTCACCACTGCCACCGCCACCACAAAAAATGCAAAGTACTTGTCTACAAACCTCAGTGACCTCTCGACGCTCTGCGAGTTGATTTTTTCCCATTTACAGGTGCTGGTTTTTTAAAATCCACCGCCGACCGCCACTTTCGTTTCCTTCCTCCATTTACAGGTGCTGGTTGTTTTAAATCTACCGCTGGTGTCTTCTCCTTCTCCTCCTCCTCCCCCTCCCCCTCCTCCGCCTCTGCGACGCAGACAACCCACCGCCATCCTCACGGCGAACCAACACCGGTGAACCCACCTATTTTCCTCTGCTTATCTTCCAAATTTATCAATGTTCGGCCACCAACTGCTTATCTCCGTTTCCATTTCCCCGCCTCCATTTCTACTTCTAGCTCTGCTGGTGTCTCCTCCTCCACCCTGCTTTCCCAACCCCTCATCCTAGCTCTGCTGGTGTCTCCTCCTCCTCCGCGACGCAGACAACCCACCGCCATCCTCACAGCGAACCCACGCAGCGAACCAACTCCGGTGAACTTACCCATTTTCTTATCAATGTCCAGCCACCAACTGTTTATCTTCCATATTTGTTTTCATCTCTGTATTCTCCTGCTGCTTAAATTGAAGGCACAAATGGGAGGAAAGTTAGGGTACAAATGGGAGAAAGAGAAATGGGGACTGGGAGTTTGGAGAGGAGAGAGATTGGGGGCGTGAGATATTTGGGGGAGGAATAGGGAGTGGGGTGAGGCGTGGGGGCTGGGTATTGGTGGGAGATGAGAGAGAATGTATATACACATTTAATTACTTATTTGGCATTTAATTTTGTTCTGATTCACTGACATCAGCAGTGGACACAATTTCTCCTGTCCACGGTGGGCAGGAGAACGGGACTGCTAATGGATAATATAAAAGATTTATGATTTATTTGTACTTTTAAAAAGGTTAGGGGTTCAATTGTAATTTTTTATTGTATTTTTTTTTCAATTATTTGAATTTATCAAAAAATTGTCAAAATAGTCACTTTGGGACCATCTGTGTGAATAAATGAAAGGATGGAGATGATATCTGCTAAAAAAATTGAATGAGGATGAAATCGTTACAAACTTGAAAAAATGAGAACCATTAGTGTAATTAACCCTTTTTTTATAATAAAAATGGTAACACAATATGTTATCCATGTGAAACGTTGATTTTTTAGTAGAAGGTAAAATATGATAATAAAACATGTTGTTCTTGTAAGACGTTGAGTTTTTAAAAAATGTAATACAAGGTAACATAAAATGTTAGACATAAAATGTTGATTTTTTTAATAAAAAGTAACATATAAAAACACAATATATTGCTCGTGTAAAAAATTGATTTTGTAATAGAAAGTAATATATATTAACAAGGGGTGTTACTCGTGTAAATTGTTTTCAAATGAAAATTTTAAATAAAAAGGAAGTATTTTTGAAAAATTATAAAATATTGATTTTTAATAAAAATGAAGTTTTTTAGAAAAAAATGAAAAGGGTATTTTTCTAATTTTTAAAATAACAAAATTGTCCTAAATATAAGAATAATGTTACTTATCACTACGGTTAATTATCACCAGTCTATGTGGCAAATGTATTGACATTAAATAAAATGTCCAATGAAATATGGAAACATAAAATTTATTTTATTAAATCTATTATTTAATACTATATAGACAGGTGATTATCTGATGATAAATAAAATTACTCTATATATAATTACAATAATGGAGCAGTTCATTGACATGGCATGGCCATAAGCCCATGAATGAGAACGACCCTGGTCCAATTGTCAAACTCAACTAGCTTTAAAAATTGTGATCCCAGCTCGGACTCTAATCACGATAAGGCTCCAGCTAGGCCCGGACAAAAGAGTAGCAATTGGTTGCCACTGACCACTAATTGACGTCTCTGCAGAACTTTTAGACAATATTACACCAACTACTTACCAATCTTAAAATAATTTCAAATCTAACAATTTAACTAATTTATTTTATAAATATCACACACTTAAAATTAGATTAATTAATTTAATATTGAATTAATAATGTATTAAAGTCATTTTTAAACCCTTAATTCTAACGTGAATTGTGATGAATTTTGATCTAAATTTGCTGTTCGAATTCTTGATTATTTTCACAGTAAGTCCTTTATTTTTATAATATCTCCAATTTAGTCCCTGTACTTTTTCTTTTATTTTAATTTCGTCATCATTTATTTGCAACCCAAGTCCTTAAACTATTAAATTTTTGCAAGTTGATCTTCATATTTATACTTTTATGTCAATTTAGTCCTTTGTAGTATCATTATTTGATACAGATGTAACAAATGATATTGTGTATCAATGTTTGATACAAATGATATTTTGTATTACTGAATATGTTACAGATTATATTATATTTTTTACACAGCACATGTTACATGAATTTGTATTTTGTATCACTAATGTTACATATGTTACAAATGATGAAATCATAAGTTTTGTTGGTTAAATTTGATATTGTGTTACATATCTATATCATACTGATGTTACACAGTATCAATAAGTTTTTAAAGTCTAATGTGTATATTAAATATTAATACGAACTTGTTGAAGTTTAGAGTTGATTTTACAGTTGTAACAATTTCTATTTAGTATCGTGATTTGATACAGATGTTACAAATGATATTGTGTATTACTGTCTGATACAGATGTTACAAATGATATTTTGTACCATTGAATATGTTATAGATTATATTATGTTATTTTACACAGCACATGTTATATGAATTGGTATTCTGTATCACTAATGTTTTACATCTCAATTTGTAACACAGATTATTAAAATTGTTGTAATTGAAAAGAACATGAGTTTTGTTTGTGTTTGTTACAGATATTTCTGATACAAATGATATCTATATGACAGTTATAACAATAAAAGATTTTGTTATATATATATATATTCGATTTTTAAGGATTCAGTTACTATAATTAACAATAAAAGATTCTATAATATATGAATTTCTATCGAATCTGGGAATTAATGATTTAATTACTATATGTAATATATAATATAATAAATTAAAATAATAGTTTTTTAAAAAACAGTATATTTAGAACAAATGAAACAAAAATGGCTTTTTGGAATTATTTTAGAAAAGTGGCACATTTATGAAAAAATCCCGAACTTTTAAGAAGAGAGAATAACAAAAACTCATTAATCGAATTGAACGAATCACGGATCACTTCCCACTTCACCTTATTAGACGCGGGCCTTGCCAAGTTCTCAAGTACAACCTAAAGATTGTAAGGAAAATTGTCTATAAGTCACTCGCATGTAACTCGTTTCAAATCAGGTCACCGCATGTAACTTGTTTCAAATTAGGTTAAAATACTTTTCAAAATTGTCATTAAATCATAATCTTCAACAATATTTCATATTAATCCCAAAATTATCCATGTGATCCATATTTGACACACCCATTGCCCTTGGCACTACTCCCACCATCTCCTCAAACATCACCACCACCATTACCTCATTCTACCCCCCCTTCGGCTGCCAGTTCACCACCACTTCCAATTGTGTCCCCTTCGTCACCATCAGTGGGTTCTCATCCCAAAGAATCCATTGCTCCTTACAAGACAGCCTCATCCCCCTCCAGCTATTGCTCCCTCCTCTCTCCTCTCCTCTCCTCTCCTCTCCCACGAGCAATAGTTGGTGATGGCTAACTATATTACAGTGCTTTATATTAGCAAGAGGCTCGTATTTGTCATTGTTGAACTATGTATAGACTAGGATTTGGTAGACACATAAATGTCAAATTTTTTTCTAAGTATCTTTAGTTCCAAGCACTTAGCATCATGATATAAAACTATTCTTCATCTCAAGATTTGTTAATCATGACAAATATATCATATGCCTGGGACGGTCAACTTTTTTTACTTTTCTATATTTTTAGATTCATCGTTCCTAAGGCTTCAGTATTCAGGTCAACTAGTCGGAAGCACTTCGATAAACAATTTCATTTACTCACCAGAGCATGGTGGTATAGGCACTTTAAAGTCATGGTTCACATTGTAAAACTAAGTCCCTCAACTATATAAGAAGAAGAGACAGAGATGTAGTAAGTTGCTTGCTTGTAGCAAGTTCTTACAGGACGTAGCTCAACCAGTGACATCCTTTTATGTCAAAGAAATCTTACCCCACAATGCCAATAGTTGAATCTTCTGGGAGAATGTAAGTTTGGTTGTATATATAAAGGAGTTCTGGTAGATGGAAGAGAAGTTGCTGTTAAACAGTATTACACACTCAAAATAGAAAATTCTAACCCAACAAAAAAAAAAACAATATCATAATAAAATTATATTAATAAAACTGTATCATAGAAGTCTACTATTGTTATCAGATAATAATGGAGATTCTGAGAAGCATTGGACAGTCTATGGATTGCAAAATTTTGGAAACAATTGTTTCTTGAATGTTATTTTATAGGTGAGTTCAGTTTTTATGAATGATCTTTTTCTTATTTTTCTTGATTTATGTTGTTTTTGTTGAAGATAATGTTTTTTTAATATATAGGAACGCAGTTGTTTTGTAATTATTTTTTGGTCAAATAAAAGAAAAGAACTGTTTTACATACATCAATATTTTATATATTTCGGGATGTTACTGTCACACATTCATGTGTGTTGTTTGATATTGTATCATAGAAAAACGGTGATTTTGAGAATTATTGGGTAGTCTTTGGATTGCAAATTTTGGAAACAATTGCTTCTTGAATATTATTTTGTAGGTGGATTCAGTTTTATGAATGATTTTCTTCTTATTTTTCTTGAATTAGGTTGTTTTTGTTGGAGATATTGTTTTTTTTATATATAGGAACACAGTTGTTTTATAATCATTATTTGATCGAATAAAAGAAAAGAACATTTATTTTACATACATCAACATTTTATATATTTCGGAATGTTACTGTCACACATTTATGTGTGTTGTTTGATACTGTACCATAGAAAAACAGTATCTTAATAAAAAAAATATCATAATAAAATAGTATCGTAGAAAACAGTATCAGAAGTACGTTGATATCAATATCATAATAACAGTATCAAAGATAACAATATCTGGTTAAGGATAGTAAATATAATAGTATCACATTATTATCAAGCACATGCTTAAGTGAGTACAAATGTTATTTTTTAACAGAAACTATAGCACATTATCTAAATAAAACAGTATCACATACACAAACTACAACCCAATAGAAGAACAATATTATATATTGAAACAGTATCAAGTATTTTAAATGAAAATGGTATCAATGATCTTGTACTACTAATGGAGCATTTTGAACAGTATCATTACTTCAACCATAAAATATTTAATTTTGAATGTGTTTGTTTTGTGAAATTTAAAAGTAGGGTTTTTTGGAAATTTTGAAAGAAGTTGGCAAATGTGTAGTTGAAAAGTTGATAAAATTTGTGGACCCTATGAAATATGTTGTTGAAAATAAGTTTGAAAAAAAGAGAGTTAATAAACATGGCCAAATATGCTATAATATAACGAAAACTAGTGTACATTACTAAAAGTAAAACAATATCATAATAAATAATATCGTGTTTGAATTAGTGCTTTTTGCAATTGCATGGACATGTTGGTCTTTTAGCGTTGAAATGTGAATTTAATTGAATTAAGTCTGGGCCATATGACTTTCGAGTCCATAAGATCATGAATAGTGATCGACCCTGAATTTACCCAAGATTGTACTGTTGGGGTTTTGCCTCATAAAGTGCCAAAATAAAAGGAATTCAATTGTAAATAAGAAGAATATTACATGTGATCAAAATTGGAGTAAAAGAATAAAAAAAGAAAAGAAACAAAAGATGCCAAAGAATATTGGTATGGTAGAGATGACAAAATGACCCGCGCTTCGTTCTCCGCACCGTTTAGGATTGCCCTGTCCCGAACAATTGGGTATTCGGAACGGGGCAGAGCAATTCCGTCCCAAACTAGCCCCGATTATTTATTTATTTATTTTTCAAAATTCTAAAAATTTAAAAAACTATTTTGCTGAAATGGGACTAAAAAGAGTCGAACCCGAGGTCTTGGGATGAGAAGATTAATCCACAAATTCTAACCATTACATCACAACCCCTTGATTTGTATTTTTTTCATTTTGTTTTGTAAACATATTATAAAAAAAAAATTCTTACTAAGTAAAAAAATTCAATTAAAAATCACAGTTAAGAGTAATTAAAAAAAACTTTAACGGACAAGAAACCCGCCTGAAGCCCCCCACCCCCCCCACCCCCTAAGCGAGGAACGAGGCGGGTATGAGGATAGAAATTTTCTGACGGGAAAGCCCACCCCACCCCACCCCACCCCCCCCCACCCCGCCGCCACCCTTGCCGCCATCCCTATGGTATAGAAAATGGAAAATTCCAAATTCAGTGACCTTGAGCAGCCGAGAAGTAGAGCATAAATTAAGTCAAATTTTACCATACGTCTATTATAAATTGATGTGTTGTTATCTTGTGTTAGTACGTGACTTGAGAGTTTTTTGAGAGAAAATTTGCAAATCTAGTATTTCAGTTTTTTTTTCTTTCTTTTTTAGGGTTGTACAAAGAGTAGAAATTGGTGGGCGTGGTAAATCTTAGGATATTATTTTTCTTACTGTGCTTGGGGAAATTGGGTGATTGAAATTTTATATGAATGTAACAATTTTTCATATAGTAGAAAGTTTTGACAGTCCATAAATTTTTTTCTATCTTTTTTTATTTTTTGTCTCTCTATTTTTCCTCGGAACATGGATCTTGTGGACAAACAAGAAATTGGTTTCAATTCCCAACAGTAGTATCGGAGTATTGGAGCACTGAGAAGACATGTCTCTTAAATATGACATAGAGAAGTTTGACGGAATAATTTGATTTGTGACAAGTACAAGTCAATGATGTTTTCATTCAGTCTAGACTGCACAAGATTTTGAAAGGAAAACTAGTCTCTATTTTCGACAAAAATGCTGAAAATTCAGTATGAGCGATGAGGATCGAGAAGATTTGAATTTAAAAGATGGAAGTACGATACATCTCTATTTAGCCAAAAAAATTCTTGCAAATATTCATGGAATATCTGCTGCAAAGGAATTTTGACAAAAACTTGAACAGTTGTATCAAACAAAGATCTTTACAAATCGGTTGTACTTGAAGAAACAGTTTCATTTTTGTCAATGGATATAGGTACAAAAATCTCAAACCACTTGAGTATTCTCAATGTGATCATTTCTGAACCAGAGGCTATTGGAGTTAAAATTAATGATGAAGATAAAGTGTTAAGACTCATTTGGTTTCTTCCAAACTCCTACGAATACATCAAACTAATTTTGATGTATGAAAAATAAATTGTGAGTTTTGAAGAAGTTACAAGTAAATTAAGTTCTAAAGAAATAAGGTTGAGTGGTGGAAGTAATATTTCATCTGAAAACTCGTTACTTGTTGTTGAAAAATGAAAGAATAATAACTCCATGAAATCTTGTTGGAACTGTGGACAACATGGTCACGTGAGAAAAAATTGTCCAAAAGGTGGAATAGGCTTGACTAACTATTCAAAATCAGATACAACAATTTGTCTCTCTTTATGGGAGAGATGATTTTGATTGAGTGAAATATTTACATTCTCATTGATATGAGCTAGTTGGCATGATAGATGACGTGTTACTACTAGCGGATCCACATGTTTGAACACGGGCATTGGCTTGACATTAATACAATGTGTGTGATAAAATTGATGTCAATGGTAAGTCAAGTAATGGAGTTAGACCATAATTTTTCAGTAAATTTATTTGACATGAGCATATGAAATTCTTAGAATTAGAATTTATTAATTCTAAGCGATTATACTTATATGGTGGAATTTGTTAATTATCGATTTTTTCTCAAGTATCGTGATCAAGAATTAGATAAGAGATGTCAAAGGTTTTGGCTCATTTTTTATAATATGGAGATTGTTAGGGTTTTTCCTTAAAATTCCAATATAAAAGGACTTTAATTGTAAATAAGAAGAATATTACAGGAGATCAAATTCCTGTCGAAATCTGATTTGCATTGGAGTAAAAGAAATAAAAACTAAAGGAAACAAAAGATGCCAAGGAATATTGGTACGGAAAATGTCAAATTCCAAATTCAGTGACCTTGGACAGCTGAGAAGTAGAGCAGTAATTAGGTTAAATTTTAGCGTCAATTATAAATTGATGTAATGTTGTTTTGTTTTAGTACGTGGTTTGAGAGTCTTTTGAGAGAGAAATTATAAATCTAGTATCTTAATTTTTTTTTTTTTTTTTTTGTGAGTTGTACAAAGAGTAGAAATTAGTGGATGTGGTAAAATTTAGAATATTATTATTCTTACGATACTTGAAAATTTTGGATGAACAACATTTTATATGATTGTAATGATTTTTCATATAGTAAAAAGTTTTGAAGCTCATAAATTTTTCTCAGCCATTGTTTTTTTTTTGAACAATAATTTTGTGAACAAACGAGAAATTGATCTCAATTTCCAACATATATGCCACTAAAATTCTTGAAATGCGTCATGTGCAGTGCATGACCCATAAATTTAAATTAACCCTACCTAATTAAGACGCCTTAAATCACAATAAGGCTAGTTTGTCAAACTCAAAATTGGGAAGGTGAACTGTGCCTATCAAAGCCATCAGATAACAAAGACTCTCCCAAAGTATCATATTCTCTTAGCAAAAAGAAAAAGCACAGGCCCTCCCCAGTCCCCACCATTATGTGGAGAAAAAAAAAATTCTTTTTCATCTTATTATACGTATTTTTTTGAAGACAAAATCTAAATAAAAATATTTATTTTACATTTTTAGATAAAATAATTTATCGTAATACAAGAACATGTAAAGCTTTAAATGATATTTTTTTTCATACACGTTTAATATGAATTTGTATTCAAGATAGTGACATTTTAAGATTTTAAATAATGCAATTTTAAGAGACACACAAAGTTGCAACAGGGTACTATAATTTATCTCCCTCTCTCTCCCCAGAGTCTTATCTCATCTTAGTTTTCTGAATATTACATCTACACATGGCTGAGAAGGTATGAAAATATCACAATTTCCTCATAAAATATTCTATTTCTAAATCATATTTGATTTTGAGGCTACTGCTTCACCGACCTTGTCTTTCATACCTGGTATCTTCATCAATTTTATCCCATGTAATGTAACAGGTAATGGTACTAAAGATTGATCTCCTATGTCCTTCCTGCTACTGGAAAATCAAGAAAATTCTTTGCGAAATTCCTCGTAAGTCTTTTAATTTTAACCATATTTTATGCACGTTTTAGCATATGATTGAACAATCACAAACATTTTTCATTGCTAATAATCTGTGTGTGTGTGTGTGCAGGCAAGTTCATTTTCGTGTTATCTTACTGTGTGTTGACTTTACATTTTGGATAAGAATTGACTTTTATATTCTGTGATGTAAAACTTTTGGAACAAAAGAAATTACTGGGCAGGTATATGATGTGAAACAAAATACAGTCACTGTCACTGTGGCATGCTGCAGCCCAGAAAAAATTCGTGACAAATTGTGCTGCAAAGCTCGAAATCTTATCAAGAGTATTGAAATAGAAGGATGTCCACCGCCACGGACTTGTTGTGGACCATGTTCTGAAGGTTATGGTGGGGGCCCATGCTACCATGGGCACGGAGCTCCGCCGCCACTTTTGTAGAAATATAAAAGAGATGAAGAAATATAATGGAGAATACGTGTGGTAAATAGTACTTCTATATATTGATGTAATGTAATTAATGAATGGGGTTCTAAGATATATATATATGGTTAATAGAAACCTAATAAGGAAAGAAATAAAAAGAAAAGAGTCCTACCCAGAATAGGAATATTACATATATGATATCATACTTTATCTACTACAGATTCTAATCTATATAGAATTTAATACTCCCCTCAAGTTGGAGCATGTATGTCAAGAGTGCCCAACTTGTGAGTGAAATTGTGAAATACCTCCTTCCCCGTCGCTTTAGTAAATAAATCTGCAATCCGATTGTTGCTTGGAACATAAGCGATCTTGATCTCTCCTTATCAATTGTTCACGAACAATATGACAATCTATTTCAATGTGTTTTGTTCTTTCATGATACATGGATTAGCGGCAATATGCATTCTTTGCTGATTATCACAATATAATATTGCCGCCATGGATGATCTACACATAAGTCCACAAGAATTGTCTCAACCATATAAGCTCACATGTAATGGAAGCCATTGCCTATACTAAACCTGGTGAAGATTTGGACACTGATCGTTTGTTTCTTGCTTTTCCATGATATAAGTGCTTTTCCCAAAATACGATAATATCCTCAGAATCGAACGTCGGCGTAGTAATATCTCGCCCAATCGCATCACAAAATCACGCTAGGCTGCAATTTCCCACCGGATGGGAAATATAATCCTAAATCTGGTGCCCCTTTCAAGTATCGGAGCAATCGGTGAAGCGCATCAAGATGGGGTTGTCTAGGTGTCTGCATAAACCGATCGAGTGTATTGATCGAATATGAGATCTCACAGTGCAGTAATGGTGAGATAAATGAGCTTTCCTACCAACCGTCGATAATATGTGGGATCTTTTAATAACTTTCCATCATCAGATTGAATTTTAATGACCGCTCCATAGGAAATCTTTGCAGGTTTTGATCCAAGTAATCCGCTTGAAGAATGTCAAGAGTATACTTCCTTTGATTTATTGAAATCCTCGATCTTGAGCGAGCAATTTCTATTCCAAGAAAGTATTTTAATGTGCCAAGATCCTTCAACTTGAATTGAGATGCAATGAATATTTTTGTAGTAGAGATTGCTTCTCTATTATTTCCCGTGACAATCATATCATCCACATATAATAGAATTGCCGTAAATGAATTACCATTGACCTTTGTAAAGAGTGAGTAATCTGCATGTGACTGTTTGAACCCAAACTGAATAATAGCAGATACAAATTTTGAAACCAAGAACGAGATGCCTGTTTCAATCCATATAAAGATTTATGAAGTCGACATACAATCGGTGTCTCCCCGTCGGACGAAATCCAGAGGGGAGTCATATAGACTTCTTCATCAAGATCACCATGAAGAAAGGCATTGTGTACATCCATCGATGAAGCGTCCGATTCTGACGAATAGGCGATAGCAAGTAAGCATCCGATCGTAGTTAACTTTGCAACTGGAGCGAAAGTTTCATTATAATCAATCCCTTCTCGTTGTGTAAACCCTTCGCCACTAACCGTGCTTTGTATCGTTCAACAAGACTGTCGAATGAAATTTAATTTTGAACACCCACTTACAACCAATAGGATGAGAATTTGGAGGAAGCGGTACAAGTGACCAAGTATTGTTTTCTTCCAAGGCACGAATTTCATCATTCATGGCAGCGACCCATTTGGGATCCTGACATGCTATCTCATATGTAGCTGGCTCTATGATATGAGAAATATTATATGTAAAAGCACGATGTATAGAAGAAAGGTTACTATATGATACATACCTTGATATAGGGTGTCGGGTGCTGGATTTGACTAGAAGAGACCCGGCTTGAGTAGGCAGAGTATGATTGATGTAGTAATCTTTCAGGTGAAATGGGGTTTGAATTGATCTTGTGGATCGCCTAAGTTGGTCATCTGGAGGGTGAGAAGAGGTAGGTAGATCAATTGTGGTTGGACATTGCTTAACCGGTCGACCGGTGAGGTGAAGACGGTCGACCGCCAGTTCTCTGTTGAGCCGAACCGGATGAGGTAACCGGTCGACCATTGGATCGACCGGTTGGACTCTTGAAGCCGACGAGTGAACCGGTCGACCGTCTGGTCGACCGGTTGGTCCGGATAATGGTTCGGGATCTTACGCAAGTTATCCGTTCTCGCGTGTGTTGGTCCTCCGGGTTTGTGAAATATGGTGTTTCAACATCTAGAGGCATAGATTGTGGCAATGGGATGGAGTTGGTTTCATCATGTTGTTGGAAGTGTATGGAAATATATTTTCATGGAATACGACGTCTCGGGATACTACTAGCTTTTTATCGGTTTAGGTCATATAAGGTGTATGCTTTTTGTCCGAGGAATAACCAAGAAACACACACCGTTTTGGCTCGTGTATCAAATTTATGGTTGGGTTTGAGGTTGGTGGCAAAACATAGGCAACCATAGACACGTAAATGGGAATAAGGAGGTGGTTTTTGTGTAATCTTTCGTATGGTGTTTTGTGTGAGAGCAATGGCGAAGGTATCCAGGTTGATGAGATAACAAGTCGTTTTGATATGTTCTCCCAAAATTTTAATGGAAGATTGGCTTGAAATCTAATGGCACGAGCTACATTTAGGAGGTGTCGGTGTTTTTCTCGACCACTCCATTTTGTTGAGGGTATAAGGGCATGATCTATGGAAAATTGTACCATTTTCATCTAAGAATGTTTGCAAAGATAAGAACTCTTGGCCATTGTCGGACCTCGTGATTTTTATAGTCAAGTTGTGTTGAGTTTTAACCCAAGCAAAGAAATTTTTAATTATGCTTTGAGTTTTTGATTTGTAGACGCATGAGGTGTACCCAAGTATAACGAGAAAATCATCAACAATTGTAAGAAAATATCTAGCACCGTAATAAGAATAAAATCCCATGAGGTCCCCAAATATCACAATGAATCAAATCAAAAGGTTTATTGCTAGAAATTTGACTAACTTTAAAAGGAGTCTAGATTGTTTTGCCAAATGACAAACATCACAAATATCTTGAGAATCAAAACTAATATCCAAGGTATTTTGTGCTAAGAATTGAAGAGGTGAAGTGAAGGGTGTCCAAGACGTCTATGCCATAAGTTGGTTGATCCACTAGTAGTATGATGTATTTGTGGTTTTTGCAAAAGATAATATAGGCCGTTACTCGCCTTCCTAAGCCAATCGTCTTCTTCGTCGTCAAATCCTTCATGACACAAAAATCAGGGAAAAATGTCACATAGCAACCTAACCTCGAGTAAGTTCTCGATAGATAATAGATTAACTTTGAAATTGGGAACATAAAGCACATCATCAACAGTCATATTATTTTCAAATTTAACTGCACCAATGGATTTAATAGGAGCATGGCCCCCATTCGGTAGTTGCACAATTTTGTGTTTTGGCATGAATTTATTCTCAAGAATACCATCCTTCGTCACATGGTCGGTGGGCCCCGCTATCAATAATCCACGAATTACTCGAAGGGGTAGTAGAGATTGATATCCGAGGTGTTAACATAAAGAACATCATTACCCGACTTGTTGTTTAGAAGTGTCGCGATCTGTTCATATTCCTTGGTTGTGAGCGTTTTGCCTTCCTTTGGATCGGTGTAGAAGTGGTAGTAGTGTTTGTGAAGCGTTTGTTTCGTGGCTTCACGTCCTTCCCATGAAACTTGTGCCCGGAGGAAGCCGTGGATGAAATAACAGTGTATCAATGATGTGGCCAATCATCCCACGTTGGGTGCATCGTTTCTGGCCAGGTTCCGTTGAACCGGTCGACCGGTCGGATGAAACGGACGACCGGTTAGACCGATTGTTATCTTTCCTATTCGTCCCCCAATTGCTCGACTTCTCCCAATTGATTGAATGTTGTCCTTCACGATCTGTTGTAACCTCAACTTGCCTTTCATGTTGCATTAAAATAGCGTGGACTTTTCTGGTGTCTGGAAAGGGCTCATCATTAGTATGTTTCCACGAACTGTAGAATAAGAATCATTCAACCCCATCAGGAATTGCATGACTTTCTCCTTCTCATCCCTTTCAGCCAGTGCTTTAAGATTTCCACAAGTGCATCCAATTGGGTTGTGATAAGAACCCAATTCATCCCATAGTCCCTTTAATTTGGTATAATAGGTTGACACCGATTGATTTCCTTGTCGATGCTCAGCAATCTCTTGGCGAATCTGATATATTCGCGCATCGTTGCCTTGAGAAAATCGATCTCGTAGGTCGTTCCATACCTCTGTGGCAGATTCGGAGTATATGATACTTTCAAAGAATATCTGGATGTCATTGAATTAAGTATCAAGCAGTACCATATGGTTACTTCGATCCCATATGGAATACTTCTCATCTTACGCTTACGGTGTTTCGATTTTTCCATCAATGAAGCCAATCTTATTCTTGGCAATTAGAGCAATTCTCATAGATCTACTCCATTGTCCATAATTGTTTCCATCAAGTGGTTTAGAAACGAGGATTAAGCGGGATGATCGGATTCTTCAGAGAGCCATGGGATCCGATTGGGCAATCGTCGCTTCTATGGTGTTTGTACGGGACATCGTCGCTTTCGTAATCGTCGCTCGATACCATGTAGAAATATAAAAGAGATGAAGAAATATAATGGAGAATACGTGTGGAGAAATAGTTACTACATATATTGATGTAATGTAATTAATGAATGGGGTTCTGAGATATATATATATAGGTTAATAGAAACCACAATAAGGAAAGAAATAAAAGAAAAGAGTCTCTATAGAATAGGAATATTACATATATGATATCATCACTTATCCTCTTATATGGTATTCTAATCTATATAGAATTCTAATAACTTTATCATCCGGTACCGGTACGGACTTGTTGTGGACCGTGTTCTGAAGGTTATGGTGGGGGTCCATGCTACCATGGGCACGGAGATCCGCCACCACATTATCCTCCGGCACGGACTTGTTGTGGACCATGTTCTGAAGGAAATAGTTGGGGCCCATGCTACCATGGGCACAGAGATCCGCCACCGTGTTACGGCGGTTATTATGCATATGGATGTGGCTGTGGGAGGGGTTGCCACATAGGTGTGTTTTGTCTATTGAAGTAAACCCCTCAGCATGAATGATCATGTGATATGTGATTTTTTTTTCATGATATGGGAATCCGTGATTGGGTTTGTCATTAATCTTCAATCAGTTTAGGAATAAGTGGAGCGTGGTGATTACAGAGATTTAAGGGGACGTAAAAATAAAACCTAGATGGTGATTGATGTTGGGATTACATCGGGCTCATCCAAATTTGTGCAGAATTACATCCAGGTTACTCATCTTAAATTCCGTACAATCAAGTCACTCAATTTTCATTTTATTTTCCGATCTGGTCACTCATCCAAATCTGATTAGCACGTAATTCTCCCTTGTCCACGGCAATTAACACATTCTCTACACCACCGTTGTCATCATGCGTAATATTAACGGGATGATGTAATAGAGATTCTGGTGTCGTACCAACTTTAATATTTTCCTTGTGTTCACAACGGTCATTCAACACCATGTTGTAAATCAACCTCTATTTTTCGACAAAGATGCTGAAAATCATGTATGAGCGATGAGAATCGAGAAGATTTGAATTTTAAAAACTGCAAGTACGATACATCTCTATTTAGCCAAAAAGTTCTTACAAATATTCATAGAATATTTGTTGCAAAAGAACTTTGAGAAAAACTTGAACAATTATATCAAACAAAGAGCCTTACAAATCGGTTGTAATTGAAGAAATAGTTTCATTCTTTGCCAATTAATGCATGTACAAAAATCTCAAACCACTTGAGTATTCTCAATGGGATCATTTCTGAACCGGAGGCTATTGGAATTAAAATTGATAATGATGATAAGATGTTAAGACTCACCTGGTCTCTTCCATACTCATATGAACACATAAAACTAATTTTGATGTATAGGAAAGAAACTATGAGTTTTGAAGAAGTTATAAGTAAATTAATTTCTAAAGAAATAAGGTCAAGTGGTGGAAGTAATATTTCATCTGAAAACTCGTTACTTGTTGCTGAAAAATGAAAGAAGAATAACTCTATGAGATCTTGTTGGAACTGTGGATAATCTAGTTACGTGAGAAAAAATTGTCTAAAAGTTGGAGTAGGCTTGGCTAATCGCTTCAAAATCATATCTGACGATCATCTCTCTTTATAAGAGAGATGATTTCGCTTGAGTGGGATATTTACATCCTCATGGCTTGTGCTAATTGGCATGATAGATGATGTGTTACTACTACAGATTGGATTGACTTGATCCGTATCTGCCCCGCAATAATTGTAGGAAATTCAAATTTGCAAATTGATCTGTCATTTTTCGAGGCGGATCGGATCAGAGCAGTTTTCCGCATTGTGATCCTTTCCATTTTTTTTTTTGTGGAATAAATTTTTTTAGTTAAGTCCAGCTACATCTAAATTGTAATTTAAGCCCCAAATCTTTTATCTATTTATTATTTAATCCTATTTATTTTTCAAATGGGGCGAATTGGGTATCTATCAGGTTCATGGCAGATCGAATATTTTTGTCATCCCTAATTAATATAATGTGAGATGAAATTGATATCAATGGTAAGTCAACTAAAGGATTTGCACCATAATTTTTTTAGTAAATTTATTCAAAATGAGTAGATGGAATTCTTAAAATTCATTAATTCTAAGTGATTATACTTATACGGTGGATTTGTTAATTATCGATTTTTTCTCAAGTATCGTGATCAAGAATTAGATAAGAGATGTCTAAGATTTTGGCTCATTTTTGTAATATGGAGATTGTTGAGATTTTAGCTCAAAAGTGTCAATATAAAAAGACTTTACTTGTAAATAAGAAGAATATTACAGGGGATCAAATTCCTGTCGGAATCTGATTTGCATTGGAGTAAAAGAATAAAACAAAAGGATACAAAAGATGCCAAAGAATATTGGTACGGAAAATGTCAAATTCCAAATTCTGTGACGTTGGGAAGCTGAGAAATAGAGCAGCAATTAGGTAAAATTTTAGCATAAGTAATTATAAATTGAGAGTAATGATATAATACTCATGGTGAGTAATAATTATGGTACAAATTTGATACGTGGCATCATTATATTAGTTATTTTTAAAAGTTCAAAAGTTATAAATAACTTTTTAAAAAGCAACTAATATGATGATATTACGATGTAAAAGTTAGCACTATAATTACTCTATCATAGGTACTATATCATATTTCTATAAATTGATATATCGTTTTTTTAGTTTTTAGTGCGTGGCTTGTGAGTCTTTTGAGAAAGAAATTATAGGTTTGATATCTTAATATTTTTTTTTTTTTGAGTTGTACAAATAGTAGAAATTAGTGGATGTGATAAAAGTTTATTATATTATTATTCTCACAATAATTGAAAATTTAAGGTAAATGAAATTTTATATGATTGTAACGATTTTTCATATAGTAGAAAATTTTGACAGTTTATAAATTTTTCTGTGTCATTATTTTTTATATAAACAATAATCATGTGAACAAACGAGAAATTGATGTCAATTTTCAACATGTACGGAGAATGCCACTAAAATTCTTGAAATGCGTCATGTGCAGTGCATGACCCATAAATTTAAATTAACCCCACCTAATTAAGAGGCCTTAAATTCCAATTAGGCTAGTTTGTCAAACTCAAAATTGGGATGGTGAACTGTGCCTATCAAAGCCATCAGATAACAAAGACTCTCCCAAAGTATCATATTCTTTTAGCAAAAAGAAAAAGAAAAAGCACAGGCATAATGCAATTTTAAGAGATACAAAGTTGCAACATGGTACTATAATTTATCTCCCTCTCTCTCCCCCAGAGTCTTATCTCATCTTAGTTTTCTGAATATTACATCTACACATGGCTGGGAAGAAGGTATGAAAATATCACAAGTTCCTCATAAAATATTCTATTTCTAAATCATATTTGATTTTGATGCTACTGCTTCACCGGCCTTGTCCATATATCTTCATCGTTTAATTTATCCCATGTAATGTAACAGGTGACTGTAATGGTACTAAAGGTTGATCTCCAATGTCCTTCCTGCTACAAGAAAATCAAGAAAATTCTTTATGAAATTCCTCGTAAGTCTTTTGACTTTAACTATATTTTATGCACGTTTTAGCATATGATTGAACAATCACAAACATTTTTCATGCTAATAATCTGTGTGTAAAACTTTTGAAACAAAAGAAATTACTGGACAGGTATATGATGTGAAACAAAATACAGTCACTGTCACTGTAGTATGCTGCAGCCCAGAAAAAATTCGGGACAAATTGTGCTGCAAAGCTCGAAATGTTATCAAGTGTATTGAAATAAAAGTGAACGTAATTAAGCCTCCTCCACCGCCCGACGACCACGAGAAGGATCACGAAATTAAGCCTCCTCCACCGCCCGATGACCACGAGAAGGATCACGAAATTAAGCCTCCTCCACCGCCCGATGACCACGAGAAGGGACCCGCCTGTGTCCGAGTAAAAAAATGTCCACCGCCACGGACTTGTTGTGGACCATGTTCTGAAGGTTACGGTGGGGGCCCATGCTACCATGGACACGGAGATCCGCCACCAGTTTATCCTCCGGCATGGACATGTTGTGGACCATGTTCTGAAGGTTATAGTGGGGGCCCATGCTACCATGGGCACGGAGATCTGCCCCCGTGTAACGACATTTATTATGCATATGGGTGTGGCTGTGGGAGGGGTTGCCAAATGGGAAGATGTGTTTTGTATATTGAAGAAAACCCCTCAACATGCATGATCATGTGATTTGTGATTTTTTTTTTTTTCATGTTCATGGGAATCCATGATTGGGTTGTCATTAATCTTTAATCAGTTTGGGAATAATGGGACGTAAAAATAAAACCTAGATGGTGATTGATGTTGGGATTACATCGGTCTCTTTATACCATGTTTGTGGGTTAAATGAATGGCCGCTCATCCAAATTTGAGCAGAATTACATCCAGGTTACTCATCTTAAATTTTGTACAATCAAGTCACTCAATTTTTATTTTATTTGTAGATTTGGTCACTCAATCCAAATCGATTAGCATGTAATTCTCTCGTGTCCACGAAATTAACACATTCTCTACACCGCCGTTGTCATTATGCGTAATATTAACGGGATGATGTAATAGAGATTCTGGTGTCATACCAACTTCAATATTTTCCTTGTGTTCACAACGGTGATTCAACACCATGTTGTAAACATTCTCAATTAGAACATTGTTTATCACATTCAACCATGGTGCTTGTATATCGTTCAACCGACCATCTGAAATGCATGTTGGTCTTGCTGCAACGTCAAATGCTTGTGATGTAAATGTCCCTCAGTACAAGAATAACACACATTGCATCATGTGCCGCTTCAAGTCCTCGTCATTAAATGGGACATCATGAGAGATTCATTGACAGGATTTTAAATTTCAACCATACATGAAATAGCAACACATAATAATATGATCAAGCTACAAATAAGTCATCATCATGACAATACAAAAGGCCATATCTGGAGAACGTGAATATGGTTGTCGAAATTGACAGCCATAAAAGAATTGTCGAGATCAACATTCTTTTTACATATGTCGATATTGACAACGATGTATTAAATAAATGTTGACATGTTAACAACTTTCAATCCAATTGACGCAAGTTCTTCATTTAGAAAAAATGCAATACTAGCTCAATCAAAGACGTCAAAATGATCAATTCGAAATAATGGTAATCAATATTGTAAAAACTTAGTTAGAGAAAACAATATCGGGTTTTACGACTTTAAATCCCTAATTGCAATGGCGTGAGTTTTTGTTTAGAGTTCAACGAAGACGATGCAAATAAAAAAATGTCTTTATTTTTACTAATTTAATTTAATACAACGGTTAATTGGAGATAGCTTGTCTTAAAAGTTATTGTTATGGTATCGAAAGTCGTGTACTTTAAAAATATTATGAAATTTTAACCACACAAAGGAATTAGACATTTCTACAAAATGATATTTTTGACTTTTACTTTCAAAAGTGACCATTCTTCTAAATATTTTCAAAAGTTACACTATTTCTTATTCACCCATCTTATTTGGTTAAAAAAACAAAATTCTTCTACATTTGTTTTATGAGTTTCTCCGTCTTTATTTTTTATGTTGATTTGAAATTTTATTTTGAGAAAAATAAAGGAAAAATGAAGACTTTAGTGACAATAATTGTCCGGAGTGACGAGGACTAGACACTAGACACTAGTAGTGGATGAGAGTGTAATAAATTATAAGTACTTGATCATAACTACAACAATAATGATAATATCATTCTCACAAAACATGGCTTGTATTTTTTTTTTTTACCCTATTCAATTCATCGAAATATTTATCAAAAGTAAATTTATCGAGTTTAGACCAACTTTACTTTTCAATGATTCCATTTTTTGTGATAATTGTTAATAGAATTTAATCGATTCTTTATAAGGCTTTATTCAAAGTAAAGTAAAATTATATAATCGAACCAAAGCAAGTCAAAGAAAGTGAAAATAGTAGTTATATTCACACCACATCTTTTGTTAAACACAATATATTTTAAATATAATGAAGGTTCCAAATTATTGTTATTTTTAGATTTATGTTCTCAATTTTTTTTTTTTTAATCACATTCTTATTATCCAGCTATTAATTTTCATATATGATCTTTGTCTTTGAAAATTGTTTCTATCAAAAAATCTAATTATGAGGAAGTAAAAACTTTTTTTTTTTTTTTTGCATCTCGTATTTTTAAATAAGCAACATAAATAACAAATATAAAATTTGACAAAATATTTGTCACTCACTTCAATGCACATTAATAGAATATTTGGACAAAAATCATTATTAGATACAAGATGTAAAAATTATTAAAATTTAACGAAAAAGTTAAAGACATAAGTGTTAAAATGTCAAAGGTTACTAAACAATTTATGCCATTAAAATATAGTATAGATAATAAAACACATAACACTTTTTATTTTTGACCACATTTTAATTACATTTAACATTCTTAATCTTTTAACATTATAACACTCATGTCCCCAACTATTTTTTATCACATTTTATCTTTAAATTTTATTAATTAGCACATCTTGTGTTTGATAACGGTTTCCGTAAAAAAAATATTTGTTTAGAATTTGTAAAAAGACTTATTTTGTCATCATATTTTTAAAAATACAATAGATACAAAATTACGATAAAATATTTTTTCTCATTTCAAAGCACGTAGACAAGATATCTCGACAGAAACAATTATCAATGATGAAATGTGCTAATTAATGAAAGTTGAAGATAAGAATTTGATGACAAAAAGTGAATAACATAATTGCAATAATGAACAAAAATTGAAGATCTTAAGAACAATTAAAATGTAGTGCACTTACAACAAATTCTAGTGTGAATATAACCATCCTAATAAAAATTGTAGTATGAATATAATGAACTAAGTGAAAAAGTCACACATTTAAATTATATTCCAAAAATGTCCCTCTACAAGGTTTTTTTATTTATTTAAAGGAAGATATTATAAAGCAGAAAATAAAGTACTCTATCCATCCGATAAAAATAAACTTACTTTTATTTTCATACAAATTAAGAAAATTTAATTATTATTGTTGAAACAAAAAAAATTTATTTACGTTTTTCTTAATATACTCATATATTAATATAATGGTAATTCTTATTTGTTGATAACAAGGCACATTAAATAGGGGTATATTAAAAAACTATAAAATTAACTATACTATCAACAAATAAAGTTGACTATAATATGAGCCAGATTAATATAGTGCTCGTTTGGTATGGATTATAAACTGGTTTATTTGACCAAGAATAGTAAAAAAATATCATGCTACAAATTCAAAATTTTTGGTCAAATAAACTGTTTTTGGTCAAATAAACTAGTTTATAATCTACACCAAACAGACTCATATGTATATACATACATACATTCGTGATGAAAGGATTATATCTTAAGAAGTAGTTTGGTTAACCTTGGAAAAAAGTGACAATCAACTAAAATACTTTAACTAATCTAAAAGAATAAGATCAAATGAAATACAAATGAAAAGGTTTCGAGTCAAAATTAAAATAAGACAAATGTTTGAGCCTATCAGACTAATTTGAACAAGATTAGAGATTTCAAGCAAACATACCACGTTGTGGTTCACCTTTCACAACCAAGTTCGTATTTGTCAAAATTTAAATTGATCAAATTAGTTAAATATATTTTATATTTATACATTTCATAAAATTTATAATTTATTACTCACTTATTATTTACACATTTAATAAAATTTATAACTTATAAATATTTAAAAAATAATTTTGAGACTACCGAATATATACTAAATTAATGACATCATTGTACTCTAAGTCTTCACCCGGTGATGTTCTAGAAAGTCACCGTGTTGATATCCTCCTCCAATCGAAAATTTGGGGTTACTACTTACTATGTCACTTGATTTTTGGGTTGATTTTTTTTATAGAGGCATAGAAATTGCGACAAGGGCTTTAGAAGGAGGCCTATTGACTCTAGAAATAATTCTTGAGTTGTTTTATGCATGTTTGTCATTTGTTTAAATTATAATTTCGGTTAATCAAATTGGTCAAATATACTTTTATCTATATATTTTATATGACCTACAACTTCTATTTCATTTTTATCCACACATTCATCTACAACTTATAATATAAGCACTTGCAAAGCCCTTGTCATACTCAGTGGGCCCCAAAGGAAAAGGATTAGGACAGGGAAAATTATACCTACTTACACTTTTAAAAATATTTTTAAATTTATAATTTGTATGTATTTATTTTTAAAATATTTTTTAATTATTTAATATTTTAATTTATTTAAATAAAATTAAAACCACTTCCCACATATATTTTACATAAAGCAAAAATACAGCACAACAAAAAGAAGAGGAAAGTTTTCATTCTAGGTACTTTTTTCTCATCAAAACCCCACCCACCCTATCACTATCCATATTTACATAATCAATAATAGAAAACAATGACTAAAATTCAAAACTCCACCCCCATACTCTATTATTTTTATTATTTTTGTCCATTTTTCCCCTGAACACAAATGTCATCTTCTTGTTGGATTTTTTCTCGATCCTCCTACATCTCTATCTAAATCTGAAATTTTAGACCTACAAAGTATTGAATTAGATTGTGGTTAACAAAATATGTGGACATTGTGGCAATGGGCGGACAACAGCGGACTAGTCATGTTTGAGTAATAGTCGAGTTGGAGTGTTGGACTTGTGTTAGTTTTGAGTCTTGGAGATGGTGGAATTGATTGAATATGGTGGAAATACTAGTGATTGTGATCGGATTTTGTAGCGATGGCGCAGATTTAGTGATTTTGAGGTTTGCGGTGGCAATATTTTTCCAATCATCGTGGTGACCTTTTTACGGCGGTATGGAAGCGACAGATTGGGCGTGTAATGAGTTTGTTACACGTGTTATACTTGAAGGGTGGTGCGTAATAAAGTTTGTTAAAAGTGTTATACTTTGTATTTCTCAGAAGTACGGTGGTGGCAAGCGACCATGTAACATAGTTAGTTACATTTGCGGAGGTAGCGATGTAACATAGTTTGTTACAAGTATTACATTTTGTATAATGATATCAATAATGATGGTGGTCATAGCTGCGTAAATATGATTATTACAAGTATTACACTTTATGAAAATGATGGTGTCGACAACAATAGTTGTGGATGTGGTGATAGCGGGTGCCGATAACGACGTAATACGGTTTGTTACAAATATTACATAAGTGTTATAAAATAATTTGATATTGGTGTAAAAAAAAAAAAGAATGAACCAGTATTTTGGTAAAAAAAGTTAGGAAGTATTTTGAGAATTAATTTTTATTTTATTTATGAAAATTTCCTTGATACAAAGGCTTGCAGCAGCCCAAACCCTGGGTCCAACATGAGCCGCAGGTTCACAATGATTGGGGGATTTTGGCACAAATAGTCCCAATGTATAACTTTAGTGCATTTTTGGTCCTTTAGAAGGTCCTTAACCTCTTCCATTGGGTGCGAAAGTGATTTCTGTAAACGGATTCCATCCAATTTCTATGTTAATTAGGCACGTGGATTGAATTTTACTTTAATTTATTTTTTATTGCAGGAGCAAATAAGTCAACTCTTATATAAACAGTAATAAAAAAAATTAAAAAAAAAGATCACCTTCCTCACCCTACTAACCATCTCCACCGTCACCCCCTGAAAACTACCATTAATATCAGAAATAAGTAGGGGGAGAATTAGAATTTTTTTGGTTGGGTGATTGGGTAGGGGATCTCTCTTGTTAAGCAATTTTTGTAACTTCACTCTAATTTTCAGTGTCTATTTATGTGTATTTATATGATACTTATAGTTTGATTTGTTTTCTATATTAAAAATAGAGGAATGAAAAACAGAGATTGTGTATCAACATTGTGCAATATGAAATCAATGCACAATGATAGGAAAAATAGGGGAGAGTGAGAAATAAGTCCCCTTCACCCATTTTACTGCCATAAAAAACTGACCAATTTGTCTTTACAATTAAAAAAAAAAAATTAAAGGGAAGTTTAATTTACGCGCCTAACGTAGAAAATAGATGAAATTCGTCCATGTTGAGCACTTTTGCACCCAATGGAATAGGTTAAGGACCTCCTAACTAAAAATAAAAGGTTATATACCAAAAATGCACTATAGTCATACATTAGAGACCATTTGTACTAAAATTCCCAATGATCGGACATTTAATGAAATATTTCGTTGGGCAAGTATTAAGCTTTAAACAGTTACATTTATAATATTTTTTGTTTCTAAACTGTTAAATTATATATATTTTTAAAATTACTTTAAAAACAAATTATAAATTTCTAATCGTGACCAATAAAAATTATTTAATATAAATTTTACTCATTTACATATAACTCTTTAAGTTGAGGCAAACATGCTTTTGCCTCCGTTTGAGTATAGATTATAAAGCGGTTTATGGTTTATTTGACTATTTTTGGTTAAAAAATATCATCTTTGTATATAAAGCAAAAATTTTGGTCAAATAAATGGTTTTGGTCAAATAAACTATTTTGATCAAATAAACCGGTTTATAATCTATACCAAACGAAGCTAATAAACTTGAGGATATAAATTTTGATTTATGGAAAAGAAATTGGAAAAGGTTGAATGTCCCCAACATTTTCGTCAAATTGCAAGTTAATTATTAACCTATAAATTAGACAAGTTAGATCCCAATTTTCCAAAATAGGCGCACAACCATTCTCCACAAAGACGTTCCAAAACTCTAATAAAATCTCACGTGAACCTCACATAACAAATTGCTATGTTGGTCAATTGGATGAAGTCTTTGCAAGAATAATACAATTGGTCATATTCTCTTTAACCTTTAATAAATGTAGCAGAACAAACATGTCCTTTTGGATTGAATTTGTCCAAATGACTTAAAGTAGGCATTTGAATAACTCAATTTTTCTAAAGATAAAATAGACAAAGAACATTTAAGTAAATAAATTAAAACAAAGTTGACATAATTGAGATTACAAAAATGTTTGACCTATAACATTTTATTATAATAGACCCATGAAGTATCCACCAAAGCAAAAACCAACATAGGCGACAATACATATCCATAAAGTTTGGATTTATGTATGATATAAGAAGAAGAAAAGGAAAGAGGATAGATTGAAATAGAGTATAGAAAAAATTGTTTTCTATTGTATGTAAATAAAATGAATGCATGTTGCATATTACTATATATATAAAAAAACAACATTTACAAAACACAAAATAGGATAACAACCTAAGAACAATACTAATTATCTCAGTAACCTATTAAATTAATTACTAATTAGATTACGATCTTCTTTAATACACAAGATTCTCGAGCCTCGCTAATTTCCCAATCATTTCACCACCAAAAACACAAAATTGAAAGGTTTATCATTGAAAGGCTTCTCAAAACCCTACCTTGAAATCACCAAAGGCTTGAAAGCTTTCTTAAAAATTCTAATCGGAATCTTCAACTCAATATCTTTCAACGTAAAATTCATCCGAGCCCGTCTGTGTTTCGATGCATAGAGACTTAAAATTTAGACTCAAAATGTCATCCAAAACTAGATTCCCGAAGGTCCACGAGTAGAGTCACACAACTTTCTAGAAGCCATCGGTGGCCCAAAGACTACCTTTTGGGATTTGTCCTAAAACCAATTGCAGCTACTTAACCACTACAATTGGGATTCGAACTTCGAAGTGAATGGACTAGCTTAAACTTGCTAGATAGGAAGATGGAATTATAAACTACAAATTTCGTACGAGCAACAATTTTTATTTATTTTTTATCTACACATTCAGTAAAACCAATACTTATAATGTACAAAATTTTTACCAAACATAGACAAATATACTTTTATTATATTTTCTTATTTTAACTTCCTCATTTTTGTGGGTTGACGACTAACCTGTAACTTTATTATAGATTGGGGACTAACAGAAAAAATTTAAAGAATCATTTTTCACTAGAATATCAAAACATCGCACAAGATAAGGCCCAGCCCTCCCCCTTAACCCCATCTGGCCACAGCAACTGGCAAAAGCCAAGAAACCCACGAACACTGAAAAACAACAGACACAACAGAGTGAGTGAAAAAGAGCAACGATGGCATACAATCTCAGTGCTTCACCGTTTACTTCGCTTTCTCATGACTCCAATCTCTTCTGTAACTCACTGTCTCCTCCACACCTCCTTCAAACTCAGTCTCAGACCCCCAAAACCCCTCAATTTTCGCCTCAAACTTCGCCCCGGAAACCCTCTTTCCATATCGCCAATGTCTCTTTACAAGAACAAGCCCACACTGCAAAACCCCTCAATTTTTCTGTCTTTTATATTTTTTCTGTTCTGTTATTTTTATTTGATTAAAGATCTCGTAGACTGTGCAGTGCATGACCCATAAATTTAAATTTACCCGACCTAATTAAGAGGCCTTAAATTACAATTAGGCTAGTTTGTCAAACTCAAAATTGGGAAGGTGAACTGTGCCTATCAAAGCCATCAGATAACACAGACTCTCCCAAAGTATCATATTCGTTTAGCAAAAGAAAAGGCACAGAAAATTTTTTTTGAACACAAAATTTAAATAAAAATATTTATATTACATTTTAGATGAAATAATTTATCGTAATACAAGAACACGTAAAGCTTTAAATGATATATGTTTTTCATACACGTTTAATATGAATTTGTATTCAAGACAATGACATTTAAGATTTTAAATAATGCATTTTAAGAGACACACAAAGTTGCAACATGGTACTATAATTTATCTCCCTCTCTCTCTCTCTCCAAAGTCTATCTCATCTTAGCTTACTGAATATCACATCTACACATGGCTGGGAAGGTATGAAAATATAACAAGTTCCTCATAAAATATTCTATTTCTCAATCATATTTGATTTTGATGCCTACTGCTTCACCGGCCTTGTCTATATATCTTCATCGTTTAATTTATCCCATGTAATGTAACAGGTGACTGTAATGGTACTAAATGTTGATCTCCAATGTCCTTCCTGTTACAAGAAAATCAAGAAAATTCTTTGCGAAATTCCTCGTAAGTCTTTTAACTTTAACTATATTTTATGCACGTTTTAGCATATGATTGAACAATCACAAACATTTTTCATGCTAATAATCTGTGTGTAAAACTTTTGGAACAAAAGAAATTACTGGGCAGGTATATGATGTGAAACAAAATACAGTCACAGTCACTGTAGTATGCTGCAGCCCAGAAAAAATTCGGGACAAATTGTGCTGCAAAGCTCGAAATGTTATCAAGTGTATTGAAATAAAAAAGCCCGATCCAGAGCCCGATCCAGAGCCCGATCCTGTCCAATATGGGTGTGGCTGTGGGAAGGGTTGCCAAATGGGATGGTGTGGCTGTGGGAGGGGTTGCCAAATGGGATGGTGTGGCTGTGGGAGGGGTTGCCAAATGGGATGGTGTGGCTGTGGGAGGGGTTGCGGCTGTAGGAGGGGTTGCCAAATGGGATGGTGTGGCTGTGGGAGGGGTTGCCAAATGGGATGGTGTGGCTGTGGGAGGGGTTGCCAAATGGGATAGTGTGTTTTGTATATTGAAGAAAACCCCTCAGCATGCATGATCATGTGATTTGTGATTTTTTTTTTTTTTTTCATGATCATGGGAATCCATGATTGGGTTGTCATTAATCTTTAATCAGTTTGGGAATAATGGGACGTAAAACTAAAACCTAGATGGTGATTGATGTTGGGATTACATCGGTCTCTTGCTACCATGTTTGTGGGTTAAATGAATGGCCGCTCATCCAAATTTGAGCAGAATTACATCCAGGTTACTCATCTTAAATTTCGTACAATCAAGTCACTCAATTTTCATTTTATTTGCAGATTTGGTCACTCGTCCAAATCTGATTGTATGTAATTCTCCCGTGTCCACGGAAATTAACACATTCTCTACACCGTCGTTGTCATTATGCGTAATATTAACGGGATGATGTAATAGAGATTACGGTGTCGTACCAACTTCAATATTTTCCTTGTATTCTAACGGTAATTCAACACCATGTTGTAAACATTCTCAATTAGAACATTGTTTATCACATTCAACCATGGTGCTTGTATATCGTTCAACCGACTGTCTGAAATGCATGCTAGTCTTGCTACAACGTCAAATGCTTGTGATGTAGTTGACATGTCCCTCAGTACAAGAATAACACACATTGCAGTTTCTTTGTGAAGTGAGATGCATGTGCCACTTCAAGTCCTCGTCATTAAATGGGTCATCATGAGAGATTCATTGACAGGACTTTGAATTTCAACCATACATGAAATAGCAACACATAATAATACGATCAAGCTACAAATAAGTCATCATCATGACAATACATAAGGCCATATTTGGAGAACGTGAATATGGTTGTCGAAATTGACAGCCATAAAAGAATTGTCGAGAACGTTAGAATTGTCGAGATCGACGTTCTTTTACATATGCCGATATTGACAACGATGTATTAAATAAATGTTGACATGTTAACAACTTTCAATCCAATTGACGCAAGTTCTTCATTTAGAAAAAATGCAATACCAGCTCAATCAAAGACGTCAAAATGATCAATTCGAAATAATGGTAATCAATGTTGTAAAAAACTTAGTTAGAGAAAACAATATCGGGTTTTACGACTTTAAATCCCTAATTGCAATGGCGTGAGTTTTTGTTTAGAGTTCAACGAAGGCGATGCAAATAAAAAATGTCTTTATTTTTACTAATTTAATTTAATACAATGGTTAATTGGAGATAGCTTGTCTTAAAAGTTATTGTTATGGTATCGAAAGTCGTGTACTTTAAAAATATTATGAAATTTTAACCACACAAAGGAATTAGACATTTCTACAAAATGATATTTTTTGACTTTTTACTTTCAAAAGTGACCATTCTTCTAAATATTTTCAAAAGTTACTCTATTTCTTATTCACCCATCTTATTTGGTTAAAAACAAAATTCTTCTACATTTGTTTTATGAGTTTCTCCGTCTTTATTTTTATGTTGATTTGAAATTTTATTTTTGAGAAAATAAAGGAAAAATGAAGACTTTAGTGACAATAATTGTCCGGAGTGACGAGGACTAGACACTAGACACTAGTAGTGGATGAGAGTGTAATAAATTATAAGTACTTGATCATAACTACAACAATAATGATAATATCATTATCACAAAACATGGCTTGTATTTTTTTTTTTTTACCCTATTCAATTCATCGAAATATTTATCAAAAGTAAATTTATCGAGTTTAGACCAACTTTACTTTTCAATGATTCCATTTTTTGTGATAATTGTTAATAGAATTTAATCGATTCTTTATAAGGCTTTATTCAAAGTAAAGTAAAATTATATAATCAGAACCAAAACAGTCAAAGAAAGTGAAAATAGTAGTTATATTCACACCACATCTTTTGTTAAACACAATATATTTTAAATATAATGAAGGTTCCAAATTATTGTTATTTTTAGATTTATGTTCTCAATTTTTTTTTTTTAATCACATTCTTATTATCCAGCTATTAATTTTCATATATGATCTTTGTCTTTGAAAATTGTTTCTATCAAAAAAATCTAATTATGAGGAAGTAAAAACTATTTTTTTTTTTTTTTGCATCTCGTATTTTTTAAATAAGCAACATAAATAACAAATATAAAAATTTGACAAAATATTTGTCACTCACTTCAATGCACATTAATAGAATATTTGGACAAAAATCATTATTAGATACAAGATGTAAAAATTATTAAAATTTAACGAAAAAAAGTTAAAGACATAAGTGTTAAAATGTCAAAGGTTACTAAACAATTTATGCCATTAAAATATAGTATAGATAATAAAAACACATAACACTTTTTATTTTTGACCACATTTTAATTACATTTAACATTCTTAATCTTTTAACATTATAACACTCATGTCCCCAACTATTTTTTATCACATTTTATCTTTAACTTTTTATTAATTAGCACATCTTGTGTTTGATAACAGTTTCCGTAAAGTAAAAAAAAATATTTGTTTAGAATTTGTAAAAGACTTATTTTGTGTCATTATATTTTTAAAAATACAATAGATACAAAATTACGATAAAATATTTTTCTCATTTCAAAGCACGTAGACAAGATATCTCTTGAAACAATTATCAATGATGAAATGTGCTAATTAATGAAAGTTGAAGATAAGAATTTGATGACAAAAGTGAATAACATAATTGCAATAATGAACAAAAATTGAAGATCTTAAGAACAATTAAAATGTAGTGCACTTACAACAAATTCTAGTGTGAATATAACCATCCTAATAAAATTGTAGTATGAATATAATGAACTAAGTGAAAAAGTCACACATTTAAATTATATTCCAAAAATGTCCCTCTACAAGGTTTTTTTATTTATTTAAAGGAAGATATTATAAAGCAGAAAATAAAGTACTCTATCCATCCGATAAAAATAAACTTACTTTTATTTTCATACAAATTAAGAAAATTTAATTATTATTGTTGAAACAAAAAAAATTTATTTACGTTTTTCTTAATATACTCATATATTAATATAATGGTAATTCTTATTTGTTGATAACAAGGCACATTAAATAGGGGTATATTAAAAAACTATAAAATTAACTATACTATCAACAAATAAAGTTGACTATAATATGAGCCAGATTAATATAGTGCTCGTTTGGTGTGGATTATAAACTGGTTTATTTGACCAAGAATAGTAAAAAAATATCATGCTACAAATTCAAAATTTTTGGTCAAATAAACTGTTTTTTGGTCAAATAAACTAGTTTATAATCTACACCAAACAGACTCATATGTATACATACATACATACATTCGTGATGAAAGGATTATATCTTAAGAAGTAGTTTGGTTAACCTTGGAAAAAGTGACAATCAACTAAAATACTTTAACTAATCTAAAAGAATAAGATCAAATGAAATACAAATGAAAAGGTTTGAGTCAAAATTAAAATAAGACAAATGTTTGAGCCTATCGGACTAATTTGAACAAGATTAGAGATTTCAAGCAAACATACCACGTTGTGGTTCACCTTTCACAACCAAGTTCGTATTTGTCAAAATTTAAATTGATCAAATTAGTTAAATATATTTTATATTTATACATTTCATAAAATTTATAATTTATTACTCACTTATTATTTACACATTTAATAAAATTTATAACTTATAAATATTTAAAAAATAATTTTGAGACTACCGAATATATACTAAATTAATGACATCATTGTACTCTAAGTCTTCACCCGGTGATGTTCTAGAAAGTCACCGTGTTGATATCCTCCTCCAATCGAAAATTTGGGGTTACTACTTACTATGTCACTTGATTTTTGGGTTGATTTTTTTTATAGAGGCATAGAAATTGCGACAAGGGCTTTAGAAGGGAGGCCTATTGACTCTAGAAATAATTCTTGAGTTGTTTATGCACATGTTTGTCACTGTTTAAATTATAATTTCAGTTGGTCAAATTGGTCAAATATACTTTTTATCTATATATTTTATATGACCTACAACTTACAACTCATTTTTATCCACACATTCATCTACAACTTATAATATAAACACTTGCAAAGCCCTTGTCATACTCAGTGGGCCCCAAAGGAAAAGGATTAGGACAGGGAAAATTACACCTACTTACACTTTTAAAAATATTTTTTAAATTTATAATTTGTATGTATTTATTTTTAAAATATTTTGTAATTATTTAATATTTTAATTTATTTAAATAAAATTAAAACCACTTCCCACATATATTTTACATAAAGCAAAAATACAGCACAACAAAAAGAAGAGGAAAGTTTTCATTCTAGGTACTTTTTTCTCATCAAAACCCCACCCACCCTATCACTATCCATATTTACATAATCAATAATAGAAAACAATGACTGAAATTCAAAACTCCACCCCCATACTCTATTATTTTTATTATTTTTGTCCATTTTTCCCCTGAACACAAATGTCATCTTCTTGTTGGATTTTTTCTCGATCCTCCTACATCTCTATCTAAATCTGAAATTTTAGACCTACAAAGTATTGAATTAGATTGTGGTTAACAAAATATGTGGACATTGTGGCAATGGGCGGACAACAGCGGACTAGTCATGTTTGAGTAATAGTCGAGTTGGAGTGTTGGACTTGTGTTAGTTTTGAGTCTTGGAGATGGTGGAATTGACTGAATATGGTGGAAATACTAGTGATTGTGATCGGATTTTGTAGCGATGGCGCAGATTTAGTGATTTTGAGGTTTGCGGTGGCAATATTTTTCCAATCATCGTGGTGACCTTTTTCTGGCGGCTGTAGCGACAGTATTGGCTGTGTAACAGAGTTTGTTACACGTGTTATACTTGAAGGGTGGTGCGTAATAAAGTTTGTTAAAAGTGTTATACTTTGTATTTCTCCGAGTACGGTGGTGGCAACGACCATGTAACATAGTTAGTTACATTTGCAGGGTAGCGATGTAACATAGTTTGTTACAAGTATTACATTTTGTATAATGATATCAATAATGATGGTGGTCGCAACTGCGTAACACAGATTGTTACAAGTATTACACTTTATGAAAATGATGGTGTCGACAACAATAGTTGTGGATGTGGTGATAGCGGTGCCGATAACGACGTAACACAGTTTGTTACAAATATTACATAAGTGTTATAAAATAATTTGATATTGGTGTAAAAAAAAAAAAGAATGAACCAGTATTTTGGTAAAAAAAAGTTAGGAAGTATTTTGAGAATTAATTTTTTATTTTATTTATGAAAATTTCCTTGATACAAAGGCTTGCAGCAGCCCAAACCCTGGGTCCAACATGAGCCGCAGGTTCACAATGATTGGGGGATTTTGGCACAAATAGTCCCAATGTATAACTTTAGTGCATTTTTGGTCCTTTAGAAGGTCCTTAACCTCTTCCATTGGGTGCGAAAGTGATTTCTGTAAACGGATTCCATCCAATTTCTATGTTAATTAGGCACGTGGATTGAATTTTACTTTAATTTATTTTTTATTGCAGGAGCAAATAAGTCAACTCTTATATAAACAGTAATAAAAAAAATAAAAAAAAAAGATCACCTTCCTCACCCTACTAACCATCTCCACCGTCACCCCCCGAAAACTACCATTAATATCGAAATAAGTAGGGGAGAATTAGAATTTTTTTGGTTGGGTGATTGGGTAGGGGATCTCTCTTGTTAAGCAATTTTGTAACTTCACTCTAATTTTCAAAGTGTCTATTTATGTGTATTTATATGATACTTATAGTTTGATTTGTTTTCTATATTAAAAATAGAGGAATGAAAACAGAGATTGTGTATCAACATTGTGCAATATGAAATCAATGCACAATGATAGGAAAAATAGGGAGAGTGAGAAATAAGTCCCTTCACCCATTTCTCGCCATAAAAACCTGACCAATTTGTCTTTACAATTAAAAAAAAAAAATTAGATGAAATTCGTCCATGTTGAGCACTTTTGCACCCAATGGAATAGGTTAAGGACCTCCTAACTAAAAATAAAAGGTTATATACCAAAAATGCACTATAGTCATACATTAGAGACCATTTGTACTAAAATTCCCAATGATCGGACATTTAATGAAATATTTCGTTGGGCAAGTATTAAGCTTTAAACAGTTACATTTATAATATTTTTTGTTTCTAAACTGTTAAATTATATATATTTTTAAAATTACTTTAAAAAACAAATTATAAATTTCTAATCGTGACCAATAAAAAATTATTTAATATAAATTTTACTCATTTACATATAACTCTTTAAGCTGAGGCAAACATGCTTTTGCCTCCGTTTGGTATAGATTATAAACTGGTTTATGGTTTATTTGACTATTTTTGGTCAAAAATATCATGCTGTATAGGCAAAAATTTTGGTCAAATAAACCGTTTTTGGTCAAATAAACTATTTTGATCAAATAAACCAGTTTATAATCTATACCAAACGGAAGCTAATAAGCTTGAGGATATAAATTTTTGATTTATGGAAAAGAAATTGGAAAAGGTTGAATGTCCCCAACATTTTCGTCAAATTGCAAGTTAATTATTAACCTATAAATTAGACAAGTTAGATCCCAATTTTCCAAAATAGGCGCACAACCATTCTCCACAAAGACGTTCCAAAACTCTAATAAAATCTCACGTGAACCTCACATAACAAATTGCTATGTTGGTCAATTGGATGAAGTCTTTGCAAGAATAATACAATTGGTCATATTCTCTTTAACCTTTAATAAATGTAGCAGAACAAACATGTCCTTTTGGATTGAATTTGTCCAAATGACTTAAAGTAGGCATTTGAATAACTCAATTTTTTCTAAAGATAAAATAGACAAAGAACATTTAAGTAAATAAATTAAAACAAAGTTGACATAATTGAGATTACAAAAATGTTTGACCTATAACATTTTTATTATAATAGACCCATGAAGTATCCACCAAAGCAAAAACCAACATAGGCGACAATACATATCCATAAAGTTTGGATTTATGTATGATATAAGAAGAAGAAAAGGAAAGAGGATAGATTGAAATAGAGTATAGAAAAAATTGTTTTCTATTGTATGTAAATAAAAATGAATGCATGTTGCATATTACTATATATATAAAAAAAACAACATTTACAAAACACAAAATAGGATAACAACCTAAGAACAATACTAATTATCTGTAACCTATTAAATTAATTACTAATTAGATTACGATCTTCTTTAATACACAAGATTCTCGAGCCTCGCTAATTTCCCAATCATTTCACCACCAAAAACACAAAATTGAAAGGTTTATCATTGAAAGGCTTCTCAAAACCCTACCTTGAAATCACCAAAGGCTTGAAAGCTTTCTTAAAAATTCTAATCGGAATCTTCAACTCAATATCTTTCAACGTAAAATTCATCCGAGCCCGTCGTGTTTCGATGCATAGAGACTTAAAATTTAGACTCAAAATGTCATCCAAAACTAGATTCCGAAGGTCCACGAGTAGAGTCACACAACTTTCTAGAAGCCATCGGTGGCCCAAAGACTACCTTTTGGGATTTGTCCTAAAACCAATTGCAGCTACTTAACCACTACAATTGGGATTCGAACTTCAAGTGAATGGACTAGCTTAAACTTGCTAGATAGGAAGATGGAATTATAAACTACAAATTTAAATACGAGCAACAATTTTATTTATTTTTATCTACACATTCAAGAAACCAATACTTATAATGTACAAAATTTTTACCAAACATAGACAAATATACTTTTATTATATTTTCTTATTTTAACTTCCTCATTTTTGTGGGTTGACGACTAACCTGTAACTTTATTATAGATTGGGGACTAACAGAAAAAATTTAAAGAATCATTTTTCACTAGAATATCAAAACATCGCACAAGATAAGGCCCAGCCCTCCCCCTTAACCCCATCTGGCCACAGCAACTGGCAAAAGCCAAGAAACCCACGAACACTGAAAAACAACAGACACAACAGAGTGAGTGAAAAAGAGCAACGATGGCATACAATCTCAGTGCTTCACCGTTTACTTCGCTTTCTCATGACTCCAATCTCTTCTGTAACTCACTGTCTCCTCCACACCTCCTTCAACTCAGTCTCAGACCCCCAAAACCCCTCAATTTTCGCCTCAAACTTCGCCCCCGGAAACCCTCTTTCCATATCGCCAATGTCTCTTTACAAGAACAAGCCCACACTGCAAAACCCCTCAATTTTTCTGTCTTTTTATATTTTTTCTGTTCTGTTATTTTTTATTTGATTAAAGATCTCGTAGACTGTGCAGTGCATGACCCATAAATTTAAATTTACCCGACCTAATTAAGAGGCCTTAAATTACAATTAGGCTAGTTTGTCAAACTCAAAATTGGGAAGGTGAACTGTGCCTATCAAAGCCATCAGATAACACAGACTCTCCCAAAGTATCATATTCGTTTAGCAAAAAGAAAAGGCACAGAAAATTTTTTTTGAACACAAAATTTAAATAAAAATATTTATATTACATTTTTAGATGAAATAATTTATCGTAATACAAGAACACGTAAAGCTTTAAATGATATATGTTTTTCATACACGTTTAATATGAATTTGTATTCAAGACAATGACATTTTAAGATTTTAAATAATGCATTTTTAAGAGACACACAAAGTTGCAACATGGTACTATAATTTATCTCCCTCTCTCTCTCTCTCCAAAGTCTATCTCATCTTAGCTTACTGAATATCACATCTACACATGGCTGGGAAGGTATGAAAATATAACAAGTTCCTCATAAAATATTCTATTTCTCAATCATATTTGATTTTGATGCCTACTGCTTCACCGGCCTTGTCTATATATCTTCATCGTTTAATTTATCCCATGTAATGTAACAGGTGACTGTAATGGTACTAAATGTTGATCTCCAATGTCCTTCCTGTTACAAGAAAATCAAGAAAATTCTTTATGAAATTCCTCGTAAGTCTTTTAACTTTAACTATATTTTATGCACGTTTTAGCATATGATTGAACAATCACAAACATTTTCATGCTAATAATCTGTGTGTAAAACTTTTGGAACAAAAGAAATTACTGGGCAGGTATATGATGTGAAACAAAATACAGTCACAGTCACTGTAGTATGCTGCAGCCCCAAAAAATTCGGGACAAATTGTGCTGCAAAGCTCGAAATGTTATCAAGTGTATTGAAATAAAAAGCCCGATCCAGAGCCCGATCCAGAGCCCGATCCTGTCCAATATGGGTGTGGCTGTGGGAAGGGTTGCCAAATGGGATGGTGTGGCTGTGGGAGGGTTGCCAAATGGGATGGTGTGGCTGTGGGAGGGGTTGCCAAATGGGATGGTGTGGCTGTGGGAGGGGTTGCGGCTGTAGGAGGGGTTGCCAAATGGGATGGTGTGGCTGTGGGAGGGGTTGCCAAATGGGATGGTGTGGCTGTGGGAGGGTTGCCAAATGGGATAGTGTGTTTTGTATATTGAAGAAAACCCTCAGCATGCATGATCATGTGATTTGTGATTTTTTTTTTTTTCATGATCATGGGAATCCATGATTGGGTTGTCATTAATCTTTAATCAGTTTGGGAATAATGGGACGTAAAACTAAAACCTAGATGGTGATTGATGTTGGGATTACATCGGTCTCTTGCTACCATGTTTGTGGGTTAAATGAATGGCCGCTCATCCAAATTTGAGCAGAATTACATCCAGGTTACTCATCTTAAATTTCGTACAATCAAGTCACTCAATTTTCATTTTATTTGCAGATTTGGTCACTCGTCCAAATCTGATTAGCATGTAATTCTCCCGTGTCCACGGAAATTAACACATTCTCTACACCGTCGTTGTCATTATGCGTAATATTAACGGGATGATGTAATAGAGATTCTGGTGTCGTACCAACTTCAATATTTTCCTTGTATTCACAACGGTAATTCAACACCATGTTGTAAACATTCTCAATTAGAACATTGTTTATCACATTCAACCATGGTGCTTGTATATCGTTCAACCGACTGTCTGAAATGCATGCTAGTCTTGCTACAACGTCAAATGCTTGTGATGTAGTTGACATGTCCCTCAGTACAAGAATAACACACATTGCAGTTTCTTTGTGAAGTGAGATGCATGTGCCACTTCAAGTCCTCGTCATTAAATGGGTCATCATGAGAGAGATTCATTGACAGGACTTTGAATTTCAACCATACATGAAATAGCAACACATAATAATACGATCAAGCTACAAATAAGTCATCATCATGACAATACATAAGGCCATATTTGGAGAACGTGAATATGGTTGTCGAAATTGACAGCCATAAAAGAATTGTCGAGAACGTTAGAATTGTCGAGATCGACGTTCTTTTTACATATGCCGATATTGACAACGATGTATTAAATAAATGTTGACATGTTAACAACTTTCAATCCAATTGACGCAAGTTCTTCATTTAGAAAAAATGCAATACCAGCTCAATCAAAGACGTCAAAATGATCAATTCGAAATAATGGTAATCAATGTTGTAAAAAACTTAGTTAGAGAAAACAATATCGGGTTTTACGACTTTAAATCCCTAATTGCAATGGCGTGAGTTTTTGTTTAGAGTTCAACGAAGACGATGCAAATAAAAATGTCTTTATTTTTACTAATTTAATTTAATACAATGGTTAATTGGAGATAGCTTGTCTTAAAAGTTATTGTTATGGTCTTGAAAGTCGTGTACTTTAAAAATATTATGAAATTTTAACCACACAAAGGAATTAGACATTTCTACAAAATGATATTTTTGACTTTTTACTTTCAAAAGTGACCATGATTCTAAATGTTTTCAAAAGTTACTCTATTTCTTATTCACCCATCTTATTTGGTTAAAAACAAAATTCTTCTACATTTGTTTTATGAGTTTCTCCGTCTTTATTTTTTATGTTGATTTGAAATTTTATTTTTGAGAAAAATAAAGGAAAAATGAAGACTTTAGTGACAATAATTGTCCGGAGTGACGAGGACTAGACACTAGACACTAGTAGTGGATGAGAGTGTAATAAATTATAAGTACTTGATCATAACTACAACAATAATGATAATATCATTATCACAAAACATGGCTTGTTTTTTTTTTTTACCCTATTCAATATCTTTCAACGCAAAAATCATCCGAGCCCGTATGTGTTTCGATGCATAGAGACTTAAAATTAGGACTCAAAATGTCATCCAAAACTAGATCCTCGAAGGTCTAGGAGTAGAGTCACATGACTTTCTAGATGCCATCGGTGGCCCAAAGACCACCTTCCGGGATTTGTCCTAAACCAACTGCAACTACTTAACCACTACAATCTGGATTCTAATATGGGATTCGAACTTGAAGTGAATGGACTAGCTTAAACTTGCTAGATAGCAAGATGGAGCTTAAAACTATAAATTTAAATGACGAGCCACAATTTTTATTTATTTTTATCACACATTCAAGAAGACCCAATGTTTATAATGTACAAAATTTTTACCAAACATAGACAAATATACTTTTTATTATATTTTCTCATTTTAACAATAAATTCAAGGTACACATTCACGGAACTAATAGTGCAAGTCCGGGATTAACTTTCTCATTTTTGTGGGTTGACAACTAACTTGTAATCGTATTATGATTGGGGATTAACTTCCTCATTTTTGTATATCGTTCAACCGATTGCTCGAAATGCATGCTCGGTCTTCTCTTGCAACGTCAAGTGCTTGTGATGTAGTTGATATGTCCCTCAGTACAAGAATAACACACAATGCATTTTCTTGGTGAATTGAGATGTGCCACTTCAAGTCCTCGTCATTAAATAGGTTAGGAGGAGAGAGATTCATTTACAGGGCTTTGAATTTCAACTTAAATGCGAACAATGTATCATCCATGTTTAGCTTGGCCTTAGTTCTGCATAACTTATGTCTGACGTAACTTCAATTAATGTTGTACGGTTGCCACCCTAGTTTCAATCATCGTCTACACTACAAAACTCTATACCATGCAACACAATAAATCTTATAATTTCAACCATTTATGAAATAGCAACAAATAATAATATGATCAAGATACAAATAAGTCATCATCATGACAATACATAAGGCAATATCTGGAGAACTGGAATATGGCTGTTGAAATTGACGGCCATAAAAGAATTGTCAAGATCGACATTCCTTTTACATCTGTCGACAACGATGTATTAAATAAATGTTGACATATTAGCAACTCCAATACAATTAACACAAGTTCTTCATTTAGAAAAATATACAATACTAGCTCAATCAAAAACATCAAAATGATCACTTCGAAATAATGGTAATCAGTGTTGTAAATAACTTAGTTAGAGAAAACAATATACGGTTTTCGACTTTAAATCCCTAATTGTAATGGCGTGTGTTTTTGTTTAGAGTTCAACAAAGACGATGCAAATAAAAATGTCTTTATTTTTGCTAATTTAATTTAATACAATGGTTAATTGGAGATCGACTCACTTAGCTTGTCTTGAAAGCTATTGTTATGGTCTCGAAAGTCGTGCACTTTAAAAATATTATGAAATTTTAACCACACAAAGGAATTAGACATTTCTACAAAATGATATTTTTGACTTTTTACTCTGACTATTCTTCTGAGGGTAATTATATTCACACCACATTTCTTTGTTAACCACAATGCATTGTAATTGTAATGAAAATTTCCAACTATTGCTCATTTTTTGTATTTATGTTCCCAACTATTTTGTTATCACATTCTTATCACCAACTTATTAATTTGCACATTTTATCTGTCTTTGATGATATTTATGTCCAAAATATTAAATAGGATGGCGTAAAAAGATTTTTTTCCTTTCGTATTTTTAAATAAGCAAAATAAATAACAAATATAAAAGTTTGGCAATACATTTGTCCCTCGTTTCAATGCACATTAGTAGAATATTTGGACAAAAATCGTCATGAGATCAAGATGTGAAAATTAATAATAAAAATGCAACTAAAAAAGTTGAGAACATAAGTGTCAAAATGTCATAGATTGGAATATCTTCATTGCAATTAAACGTAGTGCAAATAATAAAAACTGTAGTGTGAATATAATTACCCTTCTTCGAAATGTTTTCAAAAGTTACTCTATTTCTTATTCATCCATCCTATTTGGTTAAAAAACAAAATTCTTTTACATTTTTGTTATGAGTGTCTGTGTCTTTATTTTTTATGTTGATTTGAAATTTTATTTTTTAGAAAAATAAAGGAAAAATGAAGACTTCCTAGTCATTTAGTGACAAGTTTGGCTGGAGTGACGAGGACTAGCAGTGGATGAGAGCAATGGTTTTGACAAGTGTGATAACTAAGTATCCTTTGATCATAACCACAACAATAATGATAATATCATTATCACAAAATATAGTACCCACGGCCAAAAAAAAAAAAAAAAAAAAAAGTACAGGCCATGTTTTGAATATATTTAGAACCAGTTATAATTTTTTTTTTTTTTACCCTATTCAATTCATCGCAATATTTATCGAAAGTAAATTTCTCGAATTTAGACCAACTTTACTTGTCAATGATTCCATTTTTTGTGATAATTTTTGATAGAATTTAATCGATTCTTTATAAGGCTCTGTCAAAGTAGAAAAATAATATCGAATACAGTGAGTAATTCAAAGTAAAGATAAATTATCTTCTCAGAACCAAAACATTGAAAGAAAGTGAAAATAATGGTTATATTCACACCACACTATATTTTAATTATAATGAAGGTTTCAAATTATTGTTATTTTTATATTTATGTTCTTAATTTTTTTTATCACATTCTTATCATCCAACTATTAATTTTCACATATTATCTTTGTCTTTGATGATAGTTTCTGTTCAAAAAAAAATTATGAGGAAGTAAAAAAAAAAAATTTGCCTTTCGTATTTTTTAAATAAGTAAAATAAATAACAAATATAAAATTTGATAAAATATTTGTCCCTCATTTCAATACACAATAGTATAATATTTGGACAAAAATTAGATACAAGATGTGAAAATTATTAAAGTTAATGATAAAAATACGATTTAAACAAAGTTAAAGACATAAGTGTTAAAGTGTCAAAGGTTATTGGACATTTAATACAATTAAAACGTAGTGTAGATAATAAAAATTGTAATGTGAATATAATGACCCAAGTGAAAAGTCCCTCATTTAAATTATATTCCAAAATGTCCCACTCCAAGTTCTTTTTTTTTTTTTAAGGAAAATATTATAAAGCAAGAAAATAAAGTACTTTATTCGTCCCATAAAATAAACTTACTTTTTATTTTATACAGATTAAGAAAATTTAATTATTATAGTTGAAATAAAAAAATTTACTTATGTATTTCTTAATATATTCTTATATTAATATAATGATAATTCATATTTGTTGATAATAAGGCACATTAAATAGGTCAAGACGCTGCGTTTTGGTGTAGGGTGGTCTGCGTTTTGAGTCCGAATCGCGGTTTTTTTTTTTTTTTTTTTTTTTTTTTACATTTTACGCAGGGTAAGGAAACTAATGATTTAATTATTTTTCGCGTTTTTTTTTTGTAAATGCGGCTCATTTCCAAAACGGTCAAGACGACATGAGAAATTTGTGGATGGTCAGGGTTCAAGTCACATCCGCATTTTTCTGTTTTAAATTGTTTTTAATTCTAACAATAATTCTTTTTAAATATTTTTAAATGTTTGTAAATGTTTTTAATTCCAACAATAATTGTTTTAATTGTTTTTAAGGAGGGTGTATTCAATTAGGAATTGATAAGACTTTTAAAGACTTTTAGAAGTTTAAAAGTTTATGTGTATTCAATTTAGACTTTTTAAATTTCATAAAAGTCTTGGAGTATTCAATATAAATTTGTAAAGACTTTTAAAAAGTCTTATAAATCATACGATATTCAATTTAGACATTTTAAAATCCTACGAAATTCAGGAGTATTCAAAATGTCGATGACTTTTAATAATTTTAAAGATCATTTTATATGTATAAACTTTAAAGTACAATGTATAAATAAACGATATCACAATTTCTCTCTCATTCACCCCTAATATTTTGAAAGACTTTGGAGGGGAAAAATATTTCATTTCCTTATTTTTTTTTTTCTCGTATGTAACATTTCTATTTTTTTTCCTTCAATAAATTGTAGAGTTAAGATTAATATTTTTCTCTTTCTTCAATGTAATTTTTGTCACTCTTCAATATATTCTCCTAACTATTTTTTTTTTCTCTTTTTTCTTTTTCATTTTACAAATCCTATAACCATGATTAATTACCAATATTTTTATTTCTAGTTGATTTGATTTTTTTTTCTTTTCAATATTCTCCTAACCATTTTTTCATTTTCTTCTTTTTCCTTCTATGAACTTTTAGAGACAATGTGAGTTTTTCTTCAATATTCCCATAATAATTTTTTTTTTTTTTTTTTTCACCGTCTTTTCATTTTTCATTAAAATAAGATAAATTTATAGTTAAATTCTTATATAATTGTTGATTATAGTTTATTAATGAATTTCATCGGGTTAAAAATTAATTTTTTATTAATGTATTTTTTTTTTCATTTTCATTCTTGTTTTTTCTATATAATTGTTGCATTTTTTTCTTCAGTAAATAGGTATTTTGATTATTTATTAGCAATTGTCGTGATTAATAATGATATGTTACCTATAGATTTAAATATAAAAGGAAGATTATAAACTGGATAAATTTTTTTGTTGGAAAATATTTTTAAAAGAATTGCATTCCATTATTTTTGTTGAAAAATAGTTTTACTCCAAAGAGAAAATAGAGTGAGTTAATAATTTATATCATTAACTTTTGATGTAGTTAGTCGCAACAATTAAAAATAGAACATTTTTTATAAATTTAATAATATTAATACAATTAAATAAATTATTACTAGACTTTTCTCCTGCTACATTTTTTTTAATTGTGGGATATTAAATTTTTATATTCAAAATTTTTAAATAAAAAAAAAAATCTATAAAAGTTCATAAAAGTTTGTGAAAGTCTAGAAAAATTTTTCAAAATGAAATCTATACAAATTCATAAAAGTTTGTATGAGTCTATTAAAATCTATAAAAGTCAATAAAAATTAATGAAATCCATCAAAGTCAGTCACTTGAAAAATGTCAATCAAAGATTTTATAAGTCTAGATTAAATACACCCCCTAAATATTTTTAATTTCAACAATAATTGTTTTTAGGGTAATTAGCACAAAACGTCCCTACCTATTGAAGTAATTGTGCAGAACGTCCATACCTTCTAAATTTTAGCAATTTTACCCTTACTCTTTGGATTTCTTGCTAAAAGGTCCTTCAAACCAAAAATCACCATTAACATAGGGGTAAATTAGTCCAACCACTTTTTTACACACATATATTACTTCTTTTAAAATTGGAGGGCTTTCCATGCAATTTCCAAAATTGCACGGCAGGCCTCCGTCCCCAAATCTGCCAAAACGACGCTAAGGGTCTACAATTTCTGCAAGGCGGCGTGATTATAATGTATGTTTTCACTTCAGGTTTGAGTTTATAGTGATTTACAATGAGTGAAGAAAGAGAAGGAGTGGGAGAAAAGCTTCCACTTGTAACAATAACAATGTCTATGGATTCGGTCGACTAGGGTTTTGATGTAAGGAACACCTCTTTAGAAACCCTTAGCGTCGTTTTGGCAGATTTGGAGGCAGGGGCTCATTGTGCAATTTTGGAAATTGCATGGAAGCTCCCCAATTTTAAAAGAAGTAATATATATGTGAAAAAGTGGTTGAACTAATTTACCCCTATGTTAATGGTCGATTTTTGGTGAAGGAAGAAATCCAAGAGGTAAGGGTAAAATTGCCAAAATTTAGAAGGTATGGACGTTTTGCACAATTACTTCAACAGGTAGGGACGTTTTGTGCTAATTACCCTTTTTTTAATTATTTTTAATTTCAAATAATTAATTGTTTTTAAATGTTTTTAATTCCAATAATAATTGTTTTAATTGTTTTTAATAAATAATTTTCTAATTCCAACGATAATTGTTTTTAATTATTTTTAATTTCAAATAATTAATTGTTTTAAATATTTTTAATTCCAACAATAATTATTTTGAATTGTTTTAAATTATTTTTAATTAATAATTGTTTTAATTCCAAGTAAGTCTAAATTTCTAAAAAAATTCAAGTAAATACATTTTTGAGTTTTCTGTTTTCAGAAACAATTTTCAAAAATTTCAAAAAGAACATATTTTCAAAAATATCAAAACAAACACTCAAAACACAAAACACAAAATAAATTCAAAACGTAAAACTCAAACGCAAAGAGAACACCACCTAAGAAATTAACTATACTATCAACAAAAAAATTTAACTACAATTTGGATTAGATAAATAAAAAAAATTAACTTATCTTTATAAGACGAAATGATTATATCTTAAGAGGTACTTAGGCTAAGCTTGAAAAAAGTGACAATCAACTAAAGTAGTTTAATTAATCTAAAAGAATAAGATCAAATGAAAAGGTTTCGAGTCAAAAGTTAAAATACGACAAATGATTGAGCCTATCAGACTAATTTGAACAAGATTAGAGATTTCAAGCAAACATACCACGTTGTGGTTCACGTTTTACAACTAAGTATGTGTTTGTCAAAACTTAAATTATAATTTAAATTAATCAAATTAGTCAAATATACTTTTTTATTCACATATTTTATAAAATTTACAACTTATTACTCACTTATTATCTATACAATTAATAAAATTTATGATTTATAAATATTTAAAAAAATAATTTTAGCACTATCAAACATATACTAAATTAATGTCATCGTTGTACTAAAAAAAAGTCAAGATCTCCACCCAGTGATGTTCTAGTAAGTCACCTAGTTGATATCCACATCCAATCGAAAATCTGCAGGGGCGTGTCACTTGATTTTTACTGTGTAAATTCAAGGTCGGTCATTGTTGTTGTACTTATGGGCTCTGAAGTCATATGGTAAAAATTTAATTCAATTAAAGTCATATTTTAGTACTAAAAGATCAACATACCACTGCAATTGCAAAAAAAATGCTAATTCAGTTATACTATTTTGTAAGATACTGTTTTATTTATACTTTTATCTTTGATTCTGTTTTATTATGATAATGTTTCAATCTATAATACTGTTTAAATCTATGATATTGTTATTGAATGCATATAGTATCAATGGTCTTGTACTACTAATAGATCATTTTAAAAATAATATCATTACTTCAAGCAATAAAATATTTATACTTAGTTATATCTATGATATTGTTTTATCTAAATAAAGTGTTATATATGATCATGTATCATTACTTCAACCATTAAAAATATCTTGTCCATAGTTTTATATATGATACTGTTGTATTTATACTTTTATCTTTGATACAGTTTTATTACAATAATGTTTCAACATATGATATTGTTATTTAATATATGATAATGTTATTTTATTGGGTTGTAGTTTGTGTATGTGATACTGTTTTATTAAGATCATGTATGATACTAATATATTAAGATACATTTATCAATGATATTGTTTTAGTATGTATGATACTGTTTATATAAGAAAAAGCAAAGATTGTCATTTTAAGCTAAAGAGACGAATTCAAACGACTAAAATCCATCGTCAGCAGTGGCAAAGCCACTGGTCTTGACCGGCTCGCCAAGACAATTTCGAAAACATATTATAATAAAAATTCTGAACATGTGTACGAATTCTATGCACGTTTCTATTATGATAATATTTTCTATTTATATGATACTATTTTATTTTAATACAGTATCAAACAACACACATGACTAACAACACAAAGAATAATCTAATGGCCAACTTTTTCATCCCTACAAAATTTAAGTCGCTATTTACAAAGAACAAATAATGGTCACAACCATTATGCTTCCTAAACATTCGCTTATACACTCATCTCATCAAAACAATGCACTTATACACCACAATCACCAACTCTGCCGTCGCCTCCCATTTCAATCTTTGTCTTAGCTATGCGAAAAAGCTCCAGCTGATGGCATATAACATTAATAATATCCATTGTTAAAAGATCTATGAGATTAACATTTCTCATACGATATGAAATTTTCCCAAGTACACCATTCACGATCGCGCACGAGCTCTTCTCGACCTTTTTATCCGGATTTATACGAGAGTACCAAAGATTTGTTACCTACTCTAAGACAATATGTATAGTGAATCGGTCAATTACATTCTCAACAATAAGAAAATTCACTTTTTGCTTCTAGTCGACATCACAAAGAACAACTCGAGGATCCGATATTGGTTTTGCGATATTGATTTTCCTTTGTAGTTGTTTGCCTCCGCATATCAAAATCCGAGACAAATAGCGAAGGATTATTATTAAAACGCAATGCGGTGGAACTCAAAAATTAAAAGTAGCCCAAAAATCAATCAATTCCTCAAAATCAACGATTCGATAAACAATTCTCGAAATTTTTGAAAAGCAGTGGAACTCAATCATCAATCATCAAAGGAAGCAAAATAGGCCACGAAGTGATTGAATAAAAATTATAATTTGGTCAAAATCGAGTTTGAGCATCCAATCCAACGCCAAGACAGAGATCAATAAGATTTCTGTATATATATATATACGTAATAATAAATGTGAATTTGGGTATGTGTATTTCCGTATGTGTATTTCCATATTTTGTCAATCCAACGCCGAATTGATATGGTATCTCAAGAGCTAAGAAGGAGGATTGTGGAGGTGGAAGAAGGCATATATGGAAAAAACAGGGGTAATTTTAGAATTATTTTAAAATATTGTTGAAGAGTATGACTTAATTACAATTTTGAAAAATATTTTGATCTAATTTGAAACAAGTCACTTACAGGTGACTTATAGGCAATTTTCCCATTTTTTTAAAAGAGGCATAGAAACTACGATAAAGGCTTTAGAAGGGAGGCCCATCGTCTCTAGAAATAATTATTGAGTTGTCTATATTTACTTTGGGCTCACGGGGGCCCAAGGGAGAAAGATTAGGATAAGGTGATACATAGAAAAAATTATGTGGCAATAGTGCTGAATGGTTGGGTGACCCTACCATTTTTAAAAATAATCGTTGACCCATTTTAGCGCTGTAAATTACCAAATATAACAATGTCTTCTATTCTATATTGTCTTTCCCGCTTATTACATTTCAAATACTTTCAAATTCAACCTATTTCATCTGTTGAAAAAGAGATTTTCGTTGAAAAAGAGATTTCCAAGTTAGAATCTAACCCATTACAAGGTTAGATTCCAACACATTTCATTTATGTAAGAAATTTCATTTCAAGCTAGAAATTCATTCGTCTCTATCTTCTTTTAATTCACGGTAGAAATTGTGGATTTTATAGTATAAATCATGAAAATATGTATACATATGAGTATGAATTGTGATTTTTACTTTAAATTTCTGTAAATCTGAGTTAATTTGAAGTGGGTTAATTGAAAAATCAATTAAAAATGTGTAAATTCGCGTTAACTGGTCTCATGGTCCGCTATCAGACTTCTTAATGCACGATGAGTCCGTTAATTTTGTCTTTAACAAGCATGTGGTCTGTTAATGATATGTTAACAGTAGTTATTAAGTAAGGATATTTAAGTCATTTTTACATAAAAGATGTCTTTTCAACTTATTTAATATAAGTTAGGCACTTTTGCGATTCGAGTGGTTTGACACGGCCTTTTAGCCAAAGCGACCAGAAAATTACACCTATTTACACTTTTAAAAATATTTTTAAAATTATAATTCGTATGTATTTATTTCAAAAATATTGTGTAATTATTTGATGTTTTAATTTATTTAAATAAATAAAATAAAAACCACCCACCCACTCACCCACCCACCCATTATCCATATTTACATAATCAATAATAGAAACAATGACGAATTTCAAAACCCCACCCCATACTCTATTATTTTCATTATTTTTGTCCATTTTTTCCTCGAACACAATCATCATCTTCTTGTTGGATTTTTTCTCGATCCTCCTCCATCTCTATCTAAATTTGAAATTTTAAACCTAAAAGGTGTTGAAATGGATTTATTTATGGCGAAAATGCGGCGGACTAGTCTTGTTTGGGCAATGGTCGGGTTGGAGTGTTGGACTTGTGTTTGGTTTGAGTCTTGGAGATGGTGGAATTGATTGAATATGGTGGAGATGGTGGTGGAATGTGATCGGATCTGGCAGCCCGATGACGCAGATCTAGTGATTTTGAGGTTTGCGGTGGCAATATTTTTCCCATTATGGTGGTAACCTTTTTCTGAAATTCATATTAATCTATTTGAAAGCCTTCTTATGTGTATCTTATAATGAGAGAATTCTCCACAAATTCCCTACTTTCATTAAAATAAATATTTTCTCAATTGGAATTGAAAAAGGAATTTCTTCACTAAGACCGGACTGACGAGTATTCCAAGAACTATCTATCTTTCTCTGCCTATACTATCTCTTTATTCAGTGTGAAAATTCTAGTTTGAAATTTGAGATCTTCCATTGTAGTGTTGATAGAGATTGATGGTGCTTTGTTTTATCGGTTGTTTAACATTGAATTATTGTTCGGCGGTTTAAAACCTATTATATCTATTGTTGAAATTTTTGTTGATGGGGGTGTTGTTAGGATTTGGAAGGTGGTGGTGGTGGTGGTGGTGGTGGTGGTGGTGGTGGAAGGCGTCGTTTGGCGGTGTTGGGGTCGGTCGAGTTATGGTGGTGGTAACATGATATGTTACTTGAATGTAACTACATATTACTAGGTAATGTTGTATTGTGAATGAAGATAGCGTGCTATTGAGTTGAGAAAATAGTGCTAGTTGGAGAAATGGCGACGATGGTGATGGTGGATTTTTGGTGGCCAAACAATTAATTGTGTTCACAAATTTTAGATCTAAATCGGTTTAGATTTGAAACTTCATATCAAAAAGGGCGATGATACTGATGGTGTTGTGTTGGCGATCGTTGTTGTGGATTTTTCGATGGTAGGGTGATGGTGGATTTTTATGGTGGTCGAGTGATAGCCAAATAATATAACGTGTTACATTTGTAAATCGTGATTTTTTTAATAAAATAGTAACACAATATGTTATCCATGTGAAACGTTGATTTTTTAATATAAAGTAAAATATGATAATGCAACATGTTGTTCTTGTATGACATTGAGTTTTTAATAAAAAGTAATACAAGGTAACATAAAATGTTGATTTTTTAATAAAAAGTAATATATAGTAACACAACATGTTGCTCGTGTAAAAAATTGATTTTGTAATAGAGAGTAATATATATTAACAAGGGGTGTTACCCGTGTAAATTGTTTTCAAATGAAAATTTTAAATATAAATTTTAAATAAAAAGGAAGTATTTTTGAAAAATTATGAAATATTTATTTTTAATAAAAATGAAGTATTTTGAGAAAAAAAAATGAAAAGGGTATTTTTCAAACATTTAAAATAAAAGTAGGCGCATGACAAAATTGTCCTAAATATAAGAATAATTCTACTTATCACTACGATTGATTATCACTAGTCTATGTAGCAATTATATTGCCATTAGATAAAATGTCCAATAAAATATGGAAATATAAAATCTATTTTATTAAATCAATTATTTAATACTACGACCTTGGCCCAATTGTCAAACTCAACTAGCTTTAAAAATTGTGATCCCAGCTCGGACTCTAATCATGATAAGGCTCCAGCTAGGCCAATTGACTACCACTGACCGCCAATTGACGTCTATTTAGCTGCATAACTTTTAGGAAGAGAAAGAAGAACAAAAACTCATTAACAGAATTGAACGAATCACGAATCACTTTCCATTTCACCTTATTAGACGCGGGCCTTGCCAAGTTCTTAAGTACAACTTAAAGATTGCAGAGGAAATTGTCTATAAGTCACCTACATGTAACTTAATTTAAATTAGGTCACCCACATGTAACTTGTTTCAAATTAGGTTAAAATACTTTTCAAAATTGTTATTAAGTCATACTCTTCAACAATATTTCATATTAATCTAAAATTATCCATGTGATCTATATTTACCACACCCATTGTCCTTGGCACTGCTCCCACCATCTTCTCAAGCATCACCACCACCATTACCTCTTTCTACCCCACCTCAGGCTGCCAGTTCACCACCACCTCCAATTGTGTCCCCTCCGTCACCACCCTCCCAAAGAATCCCCTGCTCCTCACAAGACTACGCCTCCTTCCCCTCCAGCTGTTGCTCATTCTCCTTTCCCACCAGCAATAGTTGGTGATGACTAACTATATTACAATGCTTTATGTTAGCATGAGGCCCGTATTTGTCATCATGATACTATAAAATTGTTCTTCACCATTACCTCCTTCTAAGCACTTAGCATCATGATACTATAAAATTGTTCTTCATCTCAAGATTTATTAATCATGACAAATATATCATATGTCTGGGATGGTCAACTCTTTTTACTTTTCTATATTTTTAGATTTATCGTTCCTAAGGCTCCAGTATTCAGCTCAACTAGTCAGAAGTGCTTCGACAAAAAATTTCATTTACTCACTGAAGCATGGTGGCATAGGCACTTTAAAGTCATGGTTCACATATGTAAAACTAAGTCCATCAACTATATAAGAAGAAGAGACAGAGAGGTAGTAAGTTCTGTGCTTGTAGCAAGTTCTTACAGGACGTAGCTAAGAGCATCTCTAATGCACTCCGTCTATAACTGTTTAGACGTGCCACATAAGCATATATAGACGGAGTTATAAAAAATCATCTCCAATGCATGCTGACAAGGACTCCGTCTATCTGATGTGGCACATTAAATTATAGACTACGTCTAGAAGTCCGTCTATATTTAGACGGACTTCTAGACAGAGTGAGTCAGTAAATTTAATTTTAGACGGAGTGCATTGGAGATGAATTTTAATTTGACCGTCTATTCTATAGACATAGTGCCACATGGATTGGAAGTCCGTCTATTTTACTTACCACGTAGACTGTAATAGACGGAGTGCATTGGAGATGCTCTAAACCAGGGACATCCTTCTATGTCAAAGAAATCTTACCCCACTATGCCAATAGTTGAATCTTCTGAGAGAATGTGGGTTTGGTTGTGTTTATAAATGAATTCTGGCGGATGGAAGATAAGTTATTGTTAAGCAATTGAAGAGAATTTGCTGTTAAACAGTATAACACACACTCAAAATAGAAAATTTCAACCCAACAAAAAAATAATATCATAATAAAATTATCTTAATAAAACAGTATCATAGAAGTATGCTATTGCTATCAGATAATAAAAGTGATTCTGAAAAGTATTGGACAGTCCCTAGATTGCAAAATTTTGGAAACAATTGCTTCTTGGATGTTATTTTGTAGGCGGATTCAATTTTTATGAATGATCTTCTTTTTATTTTTCTTGAATTAGGTAGTTTTTGTTGGAGATTTTTTTTAATATATATATATATGAATACAGTTGTTTTGTAGTTATTTTTTGGTCGAATAAAAGAGAAGAACACTTGTTTTACATACATCAATATTTTATATATTTCGGGATGTTACTGTTATATATTCATGTGTTGTTTGATATTGTATCATAGAAAAACAGTGATTCTGAGAAGTATTGGGCAGTCCTTGGATTGCAAAATTTTGGAAACAATTGCTTCTTGAATGTTATTTTGTATGTGGATTCAGTTTTTATGAATGATTTTATTCTTATTTTTCTTGAATTATGTTATTTTTGTTGGAGATATTGTTTTTTTTATATATAGGAACACAGTTGTTTTGTAATTATTTTTTGATCGAATAAAAGAAAAGAACATTTGTTTTACATACATCAACATTTTATATATTTCGGGATGTTACTGTCACATATTCATGTGTGTTGTTTGATATTGTATCTAGAAAAATAGTATCTTAATAAAACAATATATTAGAAAAATAATATTATAATAAAATAGTATCAGAAATACATTTATATCAATACTATAATAACATAATAGTATCATAAATAACAATATCGTAAAGTTAAGGATAGCAAATATAACAGTATCACATTATTATCAAGTACATGCTTAGGTGAGCACAAATGTTATATTTTAACAGAAACCATAGCACAGTATATTAATAAAACATATCACATACACAAACTACAACCCAATAGAAGAACATCATTATAGATTAAAATAGTATCAAACTTTTGAATGAAAACGGTATCAATGATCTTGCACTACTAATGAAACATTTTGAACAGTATTATTATTTCAACCAAAAAACATTTAATTTTGAATGTGTTTGTTTGGTGAAATTTAAAAGTAAGTTTTTTTTGGATATTTTGAAAAAAGTTAGCAAAATGTGTGGTTGAAAAGTTCACATGAAATATGTGGTTGAAAATAAGTTTGAGAAAAAAAGAGTTATTAAACATGGCCAAACATGTTTTAATGTAATGAAAACTAGTGTACAATACTAAAAGTAAAACAATGTCGTGTTTGAATTAACGTTTTTGTAATTGTATGGACATGTTGGTCTTTTAAGCGTTAAAATGTGACTTTAATTGAATTAAGTTTGGACCATATAACTTTAGAGTCCATAAGATCATAAATAGTGATCGGTCCCGAATTTACCCAAGATTGTATTGTTGGGGTTTTGCCTCAAAAGTGCCAAAATAAAAGGAATTCAATTGTAAATAAGAAGAATATTACACGTGATCAAATCTGATTTGAATTGGAATAAAAGAATAAAAAAAAAAGAAACAAAAGATGCCAAAGAATATTGGTATGGTAGAGATGGTAGAATGACCCGCGCCCTGCTCCCCGCCTCTGCTTAGGATTGCCCCATAGCTTAGAACAATTGGGTATTCAGGGAGGAGCAACTTCATCCCTTATTTATTTATCTTTTTTCAAAATTCTAAAAATTTTAAAAACTATTTTGCTGAAATGGGACTAAAAGGAGTCGAACACGGGGTGTTGAGATGGGAAGATTAATGGATAATTACCACATCCCTATCTATTGAAGTAATTGTGCAAAACGTCCATACCTTCTAAACTTTAGCAATTTCACCCTCACCTACTGAATTTCTTGTGCAAAAGGTCCTTTCGTCCAAAAAGCAGCCGTCAACTCACCAAAATAGCATGAGTCATAATGCATTGTAAGGGTAAATTAGTCCAACCACTTTGATTCTCTTATCCTCTGTTTAAAATCGGAGTATATAAATGGGCGCATGAAGTCCGGAAATTTCGCCACTGTTCATTTTTTTTCGCCACGAAACTATTGAGGTTGAAAATGGAAAGAATTGGAGGAGGTTTTGGGAATGTTGAAGGATGATTTGCACGTGAATAATAGTCACGGTTGGACCTTCATTTCTGACAAACAAAAAGGCTTGGTCAGTACTATTGAGTCATTATTCGAGCATTCAGAGCATAGAACTTGTGTGAGACATTTTTACAATAATTTCAGTGCAACAACACATAAGGGAATGGATTTGAAGAATTGTCTTTGGAATGCCGCTAGAGCTATGTGGTGACACATTGGCTTGAACATATGCAAAGGATGTTGGACATAGAGTCGTCGGCGTATGGATGGCTAGAATCTAAACACCGCTTCTCATTGGACAAAATCTCACCAACTACGATATGCTCCCTGAACAACCTATGTGAGTCATTCAACATCACCATTGTCAATGCAAGAGAGAAACCCATATTGACAATGCTAGAGGAAATCATAGTGTATTTGATGAAAAGTATTGTTGTAAGAAGGAATGCATGTGATAAGTGGAAGCGTGAATAGGTCCTCGAATCCAAAAGATTCTTGAGAAGAACAATAGACAAGCAATGATGGAGTGGGCAGATTATTCGGGTAATCAAAAATTCCAAGGCAGACATAATGCAGGAGATGCCCTCTATACCGTTGACCTGAGAGCAAAGATTTGTACATGTCGTTCTTGGCAGTTAACTGGGGTTTCTTGTTGTCATGTCATTGCATCTGTTATTTTGAAGGGCCTGGCGGTCATAGATTACGTGGATGACATCTACAAGAAGGAGGTATACATGAGGACGTCCACGCCATCCACTTCTTCCATAACGAGGCCCAAGTCGTGGCCTAACACGGGTCTCAACTCTCTCACTCCACTGTGTACACAAAAAGCGGGTGGCATCCCTAAAAAGTCCAGAAGAAATGAGGCCAATAAAGAGGGATCATCAAGCCAAGCAAAGAGTGGAAGAAATCTGAAGATCCGGAGAGAGCAATACAAAGGGAGAAAGTTCCAAGAAGACGAACCGGTGACATGCACAGAGTGTGGTGAACGGGCTACAACAAGAGGAGATGAAAAGGGGCACAACTACCAGCGCCAAATTAGTATAGGACAACTATGGAATTTATTTTCTTGTTAGCTTTTTGCACAGTTGTGGCTTTTGAATATTTATGGGGCGCTTTTTGTTGTTTGTGTTGACAATGATGTATGTTGACAATCATATTATTTTGACAATGAATCATATTTTATGCTCGCTAAAGAAATGAGATTTGATGATCATGGATTGGTGTTCGTAGTAGTTAGGATTGTTTGTTGGTTTCCTGGTATAATGTTTTAAGCAAAGAAGTTGACAATCGTTACACAATTAGGTGAGGATGTTCGCCACAATTTTTGAAATAGGTAGGGACGTTTTACATAATAAGAAATGAAAAATATGGATGATTTATACAAGTTCATCCAAAAAGTAGGGATGTTACACACAATTGTATACAAAGGTAGGGACGTTTTCCGCAACGTCAATTACACATCAATCCCACAACTGGTTCTACACTGCTAATTACCCATATCACTACAATATTACAACAGCATTCCTAAATGAGTACCCACATCACTACAAGCCCAGAAAGAAAATCGAAAAACCAGCTCCAAACATAGCACGTCCTATTTTCATTCTGCAAATGGTGTACTTGTTGTTCACATTCATTCCTGGATCTAAGTAGTCCAGGTATTATATCTACAGATCTTGGACACATGGGTGGGTCGCACCAGGCAAAATAGTCACAACCTCCATTTTCCTGTAAGAAGCACCCATTTCAGAACAAAAAAAAAAAAACAACTGCAACATATAATTGCAGATTCTTGAGCTGAAGAAAACTTACCCGACAACGTTGACATGTAAAGAAGCGTCTTCCAGATTTACTTGCATCCACAAAGTCTTAATCTCAATTTGGATTCCACATTTGCACCATCGATTTGCCATTATGTTTGATCGAAAATGGTCTCTTTCTCCTATCTTATACATGAATGTCCACAACCGTTATTGACTTTTGAACAAGAAGGCGGAGGAGAAGAGAATAAAATGGTCGACTAATTAACCCTTACAATACATTACGACTTGTGCTATTTTGGTGAGTTAACGGGCGCTTTTTGACGGAATGACTTTTTATGCAAGAAATCCAAAGAGGTGAGGGTGAAATTGCCAAACTTTAGAAGGTGGGACGTTTTGCACAATTACTTCAATAGGTTGGGATGTTTTGTGCTAATTACCCAAGATTAATCCACAACCCTTTGATTTGTATTTTTCATTTTGTTTTGTAAACATATTATAAAAAAAATATTCTTACTAAGTTAAAAGAATTCAATGAAAAATCATAATTAAGAGTAGTAAAAAACGTTAACGGGACATTAAATGGGGCATCAAGCTGCCCCACCCCGCTCCGCTTTGCCCCGCCCTACTTTAAGCGGAGAATATGACGGGTATGGGAATAGAAATTTCGCAATGGGGCAGGGATGGGAATGCCCTCCCTTGCCCCGCACCATCCCACCCCACCTCGTTACCATCCCTATGGTATGAAAAATGGCAAATTCCAAATTTAGTGACCTTGAGCAGTCGAGAAGTAGAGCAGAAATTAAGTCAAATTTTACCATATGTCTATTATAAATTGATGTGTTGTTATCTTGTGTTAGTACGTGATTTGAGAATTTTTTGAGAGAAAATTTGTAAGTCTAGTATTTCAAATTTTTTTTTTCTTTTCGTGGTTGTACAAAGAGTTGAAATTGGTGGGTGTAGTAAAACTTAGGATATTATTTTTCTTACGATGCTTGGAGAATTTGGGTGATTGAAATTTTATATGATTGTAACGATTTTTCATATAGTAGAAAGTTTTGTCAATACATAAATTTTTCTCTATCTTTTTTTATTTTGTCTCTCTATTTTTCCTCTGAATAAGAATCATGTGGACAAACAAGAAATTGGTCTCAATTATCAACAGTAGTATCAAAGTGTTAGGTCGTTTAGAGTATTAGAGCATGGAGAAGACATGTCTGTTAAATATGACGTAGAGAAGTTTGACGGAATAATCAATTTTGATTTGTGGCAAGTACAAGTCAATAATATTTTCATTCAGTCTAGACTACACAAAGTTTTGAAAGGAAAACCAGCCTCTATTTCCGACAAAGATGCTGAAAATCCAGTATTAACTATAAGGATCGAGAAGATTTGAATTTAAAAGCTGCAAGTACGATACATCTCAATTTAGTGAAAAAATTCTTGCAAATATTTATAGAATATCTGTTGCAAATGAACTTTGAGAAAAAAATTTACACTTGTATCAAACAGAGAGCTTTACAAATCGGTTGTGCTTGAAGAAATAGTTTCATTCTTTGCCAATGAATGCATGTATGAAAATCTCAAACCACTTGAGTATTCTTAATGGGATCATTTCTGAATCAGAGGCTATTGAAGTTAAAATTGATGATGATGATAAAATATTAAGACTCATCCAGTCATTCCACCCTTCCTATGAACACATCAAACTAATTTTGATGTGTGAGAAAGAAACTGTAAGTTTTGAAGAAGTTACAAGTAAATTAATTTCTAAAGAAATAAGGTTGAGTGGTGGAAGTAATATTTCATTTGAAAACTCGTTACTTGTTGCTGAAAAATAGAAGAAGAATAACTCCATGAGATCTTGTTGAAACTGTGGACAACCTGGTCACGTGAGAAAAAAATGTCCAAAAGTTGGAGCAGGCTTGGCTAACTACTCGAAATCAGATACGACAGTCTGTCTCTCTTTATGTGAGAGATGATTTCGCTTGAGTGAGAAATTTACATCCTCATGGCATGTGCTAGTTGGCATGATGTATGATGTGTACACTACTAGTGGATCCATATGTTTGCACACGGACATTGACTTGACATAAATATAATGTGTGTGATGGAATTGATGTCAATGGTAAGTCAAACAAATGAGTTACACTATAATTTTTCAGCAAATTTATTCGAAATGAGTAGATAAAATTCTTAGAATTTATTAATTCTAAGTAATTATACTTATATGGTGGAATTTGTTAATTATCAATTTTTTCTCAAGTATTGTGATCGAGAATTAGATAAGAGATGTCAAAAGTTTTGGCTCATTTTTTGTAAAACCCTCAAAAGTGCCAATATAAAAGGACTTTAATTGTAAAAAAAAAAGAATATTACAGGGGGATCAAATTCCTGTCGGAATTTGCATTGGAGTAAAAGAATAAAAACAAAAGGATACAAAAAATGCCAAGGAATATTGGTACGGAAAGTGTCAATTTCCAAATTCAGTGACCTTGGGCAGCTGAGAAGTAGAGCAGCAATTAGGTTAAATTTTAGCTTACTATTATAAATTGATGTATGGTTCTTTTGTTTTAGTACGTGGTTTGAGAGTCTTTTGGAAAAAAAATTACAAGTTTAGTATTTTAATTTTTTTCTCATTTTGTGTGAATTTTACAAATCGGTTGTGCTTGAAGAAATAGTTTCATTTTTTGCCAATGAATGCAAGTACGAAAATCTCAAACCACTTGAGTATTCTTAATGGGATCATTTCTGAACCAGAGGCTATTGAAGTTAAAATTGATGATGAGGATAAAATATTAAGACTCGTCAGTCCTGTTCCACCCTCCTATGAACACATCAAATTAGTTTGATGTATGAGAAAGAAGTTGTGAGTTTTGAAGAAGTTACAAGTAAATTAATTTCTAAAGAAATAAGGTTGAGTGGTGGAAGTAATATTTCATATGAAAACTCGTTACTTGTTGCTGAAAAATGAAAGAAGAATAACTCTATGAGATCTTGTTGGAACTGTGGATAATCTGGTTACGTGAGAAAAAATTGTCTAAAAGTTGGAGTAGGCTTGGCTAACTGCTCGAAATCATATACGACAGTCTGTCTCTCTTTATAGGAGAGATGATTTCGCTTGAGTGGGATATTTACATCCTCATGGCTTGTGCTAATTGGCATGATAGATGATGTGTTACTACTACAAATTGGATTGACTTGATCAGATTCCGCTTGCATGATAATTGTAGGATATCCAAATTTGCAAATTGATCCGTCATTTTTCGAGGCGGATCGGATCAGAGCAATTTTCCGCATTGTGATCCTTTCCATTTTTTTTTTGGAATAAATTTCTTTAGTTAAGTCAAGCTAAATTTAAGCCCCAAATCTTTTATCTATTTATTATTTAATCCTATTTATTTTTCAAATGGGACGAATTGGGTATCTATTAGGTTCATGGCGGATCGGATATTTTTGTCATCCCTAATTAATATAATGTGTGATGAAATTGATATCAATGGTAAGTCAACTAAGGGATTTGTACCATAATTTTTTTAGTAAATTTATTCAAAATGAGTAGATGGAATTCTTAAAATTCATTAATTCTAAGTGATTATACTTATACGGTGGATTTGTTAATTATCGATTTTTTCTCAAGTATCGTGATCAAGAATTAGATAAGAGATGTCTAAGATTTTGGCTCATTTTTGTAATATGGAGATTGTTGAGATTTTAGCTCAAAAGTGTCAATATAAAAAGACTTTACTTGTAAATAAGAAGAATATTACAGGGGGATCAAATTCCTGTCGGAATCTGATTTGCATTGGAGTAAAAGAATAAAAACAAAAGGATACAAAAGATGCCAAAGAATATTGGTACGGAAAATGTCAAATTCCAAATTCTGTGACGTTGGGAAGCTGAGAAATAGAGCAGCAATTAGGTAAAATTTTAGCATAAGTCATTATAAATTGAGAGTAATGATATAGCACTCATGGTGGTGAATAATAATTATGGTACAAATTTGATACGTGGCATCATTATATTAGTTATTTTTTAAAAAGTTCAAAAAGTTATAAATAACTTTTTAAAAAGCAACTAATATGATGATATTACGTGTAAAGTGGGTACCATAATTACCTATCATAGGTACTATATCATATTTCTATAAATTGATATATCGTTTTTTAGTTTTAGTGCGTGGCTTGTGAGTCTTTTGAGAAAGAAATTATAGGTTTGATATCTTAATATTTTTTTGTTTTTTTTTGTGAGTTGTACAAATAGTAGAAATTAGTGGATGTGATAAAGCTTATTATATTATTATTCTCACAATAATTGAAAATTTAAGCTAAATGAAATTTTATATGATCAGTAACGATTTACATATAGTAGAAAATTTTGACAGTTTATAAATTTTTCTTTGTCATTATTTTTATATAAACAATAATCATGTGAACAAACGAGAAATTGATGTCAATTTTCAACATGTACGGAGAATGCCACTAAAATTCTTGAAATGCGTCATGTGCAGTGCATGACCCATAAATTTAAATTAACCCCACCTAATTAAGAGGCCTTAAATTCCAATTAGGCTAGTTTGTCAAACTCAAAATTGGGATGGTGAACTGTGCCTATCAAAGCCATCAGATAACAAAGACTCTCCCAAAGTATCCTATTCTTTTAGCAAAAAGAAAAAGAAAAAGCACAGGCATAATGCAATTTTAAGAGATACAAAGTTGCAACATGGTACTATAATTTATCTCCCTCTCTCTCCCCCAGAGTCTTATCTCATCTTAGTTTTCTGAATATTACATCTACACATGGCTGGGAAGAAGGTATGAAAATATCACAAGTTCCTCATAAAATATTCTATTTCTAAATCATATTTGATTTTGATGCTACTGCTTCACCGGCCTTGTCCATATATCTTCATCGTTTAATTTATCCCATGTAATGTAACAGGTGACTGTAATGGTACTAAAGGTTGATCTCCAATGTCCTTCCTGCTACAAGAAAATCAAGAAAATTCTTTGCGAAATTCCTCGTAAGTCTTTTGACTTTAACTATATTTTATGCACGTTTTAGCATATGATTGAACAATCACAAACATTTTTCATGCTAATAATCTGTGTGTAAAACTTTTGAAACAAAAGAAATTACTGGGCAGGTATATGATGTGAAACAAAATACAGTCACTGTCACTGTAGTATGCTGCAGCCCAGAAAAATTCAGGACAAATTGTGCTGCAAAGCTCGAAATGTTATCAAGTGTATTGAAATAAAAGTGAACGTAATTAAGCCTCCTCCACCGCCCGACGACCACGAGAAGGATCACGAAATTAAGCCTCCTCCACCGCCCGATGACCACGAGAAGGATCACGAAATTAAGCCTCCTCCACCGCCCGATGACCACGAGAAGGGACCCGCCTGTGTCCGAGTAAAAAATGTCCACCGCCACGGACTTGTTGTGGACCATGTTCTGAAGGTTACGGTGGGGCCCATGCTACCATGGACACGGAGATCCGCCACCAGTTTATCCTCCGGCATGGACATGTTGTGGACCATGTTCTGAAGGTTATAGTGGGGCCCATGCTACCATGGGCACGGAGATCTGCCCCGTGTAACGACATTTATTATGCATATGGGTGTGGCTGTGGGAGGGGTTGCCAAATGGGAAGATGTGTTTTGTATATTGAAGAAAACCCTCAACATGCATGATCATGTGATTTGTGATTTTTTTTTTTTTTTTCATGTTCATGGGAATCCATGATTGGGTTGTCATTAATCTTTAATCAGTTTGGGAATAATGGGACGTAAAAATAAAACCTAGATGGTGATTGATGTTGGGATTACATCGGTCTCTTTATACCATGTTTGTGGGTTAAATGAATGGCCGCTCATCCAAATTTGAGCAGAATTACATCCAGGTTACTCATCTTAAATTTTGTACAATCAAGTCACTCAATTTTTATTTTATTTGTAGATTTGGTCACTCAATCCAAATCTGATTAGCATGTAATTCTCCCGTGTCCACGGAAATTAACACATTCTCTACACCGCCGTTGCCATTATGCGTAATATTAGCGGGATGATGTAATAGAGATTACGGTGTCATACCAACTTCAATATTTTCCTTGTGTTCTAACGGTGATTCAACACCATGTTGTAAACATTCTCAATTAGAACATTGTTTATCACATTCAACCATGGTGCTTGTATATCGTTCAACCGACCATCTGAAATGCATGTTGGTCTTGCTGCAACGTCAAATGCTTGTGATGTAGTTGGCATGTCCCTCAGTACAAGAATAACACACATTGCAGTTTCTTTGTGAAATGAGATGCATGTGCCGCTTCAAGTCCTCGTCATTAAATGGGACATCATGAGAGAGATTCATTGACAGGATTTTAAATTTCAACCATACATGAAATAGCAACACATAATAATATGATCAAGCTACAAATAAGTCATCATCATGACAATACAAAAGGCCATATCTGGAGAACGTGAATATGGTTGTCGAAATTGACAGCCATAAAAGAATTGTCGAGATCGACATTCTTTTTACATATGTCGATATTGACAACGATGTATTAAATAAATGTTGACATGTTAACAACTTTCAATCCAATTGACGCAAGTTCTTCATTTAGAAAAAATGCAATACTAGCTCAATCAAAGACGTCAAAATGATCAATTCGAAATAATGGTAATCAATGTTGTAAAAAACTTAGTTAGAGAAAACAATATCGGGTTTTACGACTTTAAATCCCTAATTGCAATGGCGTGAGTTTTTGTTTAGAGTTCAACGAAGACGATGCAAATAAAAAATGTCTTTATTTTTACTAATTTAATTTAATACAACGGTTAAGCGGAGATAGCTTGTCTTAAAAGTTATTGTTATGGTATCGAAAGTCGTGTACTTTAAAAATATTATGAAATTTTAACCACACAAAGGAATTAGACATTTCTACAAAATGATATTTTTGACTTTTACTTTCAAAAGTGACCATTCTTCTAAATATTTTCAAAAGTTACTCTATTTCTTATTCACCCATCTTATTTGGTTAAAAAACAAAATTCTTCTACATTTGTTTTATGAGTTTCTCCGTCTTTATTTTTTATGTTGATTTGAAATTTTATTTTTGAGAAAAATAAAGGAAAAATGAAGACTTTAGTGACAATAATTGTCCGGAGTGACGAGGACTAGACACTAGACACTAGTAGTGGATGAGAGTGTAATAAATTATAAGTACTTGATCATAACTACAACAATAATGATAATATCATTCTCACAAAACATGGCTTGTATTTTTTTTTTTACCCTATTCAATTCATCGAAATATTTATCAAAAGTAAATTTATCGAGTTTAGACCAACTTTACTTTTCAATGATTCCATTTTTGTGATAATTGTTAATAGAATTTAATCGATTCTTTATAAGGCTTTATTCAAAGTAAAGTAAAATTATATAATCGTAACCAAAGCAGTCAAAGAAAGTGAAAATAGTAGTTATATTCACACCACATCTTTTGTTAAACACAATATATTTTAAATATAATGAAGGTTCCAAATTATTGTTATTTTTGGATTTATGTTCTCAATTTTTTTTTTTTAATCACATTCTTATTATCCAGCTATTAATTTTCATATATGATCTTTGTCTTTGATAATTGTTTCTATCAAAAAAATCTAATTATGAGGAAGTAAAAACTATTTTTTTTTTTTTGCATCTCGTATTTTTTAAATAAGCAACATAAATAACAAATATAAAAATTTGACAAAATATTTGTCACTCACTTCAATGCACATTAATAGAATATTTGGACAAAAATCATTATTAGATACAAGATGTAAAAATTATTAAAATTTAACGAAAAAAAGTTAAAGACATAAGTGTTAAAATGTCAAAGGTTACTAAACAATTTATGCCATTAAAATGTAGTATAGATAATAAAAACACATAACACTTTTTATTTTTGACCACATTTTAATTACATTTAACATTCTTAATCTTTTAACATTATAACACTCATGTCCCCAACTATTTTTTTATCACATTTTTATCTTTAACTTTTTATTAATTAGCACATCTTGTGTTTGATAACGGTTTCCGTAAAAAAAATATTTGTTTAGAATTTGTAAAAAGACTTATTTGTCTGTCATATTTTTAAAAATACAATAGATACAAAATTACGATAAAATATTTTTTCTCATTTCAAAGCACGTAGACAAGATATCTCGACAGAAACAATTATCAATGATGAAATGTGCTAATTAATGAAAGTTGAAGATAAGAATTTGATGACAAAAAGTGAATAACATAATTGCAATAATGAACAAAAATTGAAGATCTTAAGAACAATTAAAATGTAGTGCACTTACAACAAATTCTAGTGTGAATATAACCATCCTAATAAAATTGTAGTATGAATATAATGAACTAAGTGAAAAAGTCACACATTTAAATTATATTCCAAAATGTCCCTCTACAAGGTTTTTTATTTATTTAAAGGAAGATATTATAAAGCGAAAATAAAGTACTCTATCCATCCGATAAAAATAAACTTACTTTTATTTTCATACAAATTAAGAAAATTTAATTATTATTGTTGAAACAAAAAAAATTTATTTACGTTTTTCTTAATATACTCCTATATTAATATAATGGTAATTCTTATTTGTTGATAACAAGGCACATTAAATAGGGGTATATTAAAAAACTATAAAATTAACTATACTATCAACAAATAAAGTTGACTATAATATGAGCCAGATTAATATAGTGCTCGTTTGGTGTGGATTATAAACTAGTTTATTTGACCAAGAATAGTAAAAAAATATCATGCTACAAATTCAAAATTTTTGGTCAAATAAACTGTTTTTGGTCAAATAAACTAGTTTATAATCTACACCAAACAGACTCATATGTATATACATACATACATTCGTGATGAAAGTATTATATCTTAAGAAGTAGTTTGGTTAACCTTGGAAAAAGTGACAATCAACTAAAATACTTTAACTAATCTAAAAGAATAAGATCAAATGAAATACAAATGAAAAGGTTTCGAGTCAAAATTAAAATAAGACAAATGTTTGAGCCTATCGAGACTAATTTGAACAAGATTAGAGATTTCAAGCAAACATACCACGTTGTGGTTCACCTTTCACAACCAAGTTCGTATTTGTCAAAATTTAAATTGATCAAATTAGTTAAATATATTTTATATTTATACATTTCATAAAATTTATAATTTATTACTCACTTATTATTTACACATTTAATAAAATTTATAACTTATAAATATTTAAAAATAATTTTGAGACTACCGAATATATACTAAATTAATGACATCATTGTACTCTAAGTCTTCACCGGTGATGTTCTAGAAAGTCACCGTGTTGATATCCTCCTCCAATCGAAAATTTGGGGTTACTACTTACTATGTCACTTGATTTTTGGGTTGATTTTTTTATAGAGGCATAGAAATTGCGACAAGGGCTTTAGAAGGGAGGCCTATTGACTCTAGAAATAATTCTTGAGTTGTTTATGCACATGTTTGTCACTGTTTAAATTATAATTTCAGTTGGTCAAATTGGTCAAATATACTTTTTATCTATATATTTTATATGACCTACAACTTATAACTCATTTTTATCCACACATTCATCTACAACTTATAATATAAAGACTTGCAAAGTTCTTGTCATACTCGGTGGGCCCCAAAGGAAAAGGATTAGGACAGGAAAATTACACCTACTTACACTTTTAAAAATATTTTTAAATTTATAATTTGTATGTATTTATTTTAAAATATTTTGTAATTATTTAATATTTTAATTTATTTAAATAAAATTAAAACCACTTCCCACATATATTTTACATAAAGCAAAAATACAGCACAACAAAAGAAGAGGAAAGTTTTCATTCTAGGTACTTTTTTTCTCATCAAAACCCCACCCACCCTATCACTATCCATATTTACATAATCAATAATAGAAAACAATGACTGAAATTCAAAACTCCACCCCATACTCTATTATTTTTATTATTTTTGTCCATTTTTCCCTGAACACAAATGTCATCTTCTTGTTGGATTTTTTCTCGATCCTCCTACATCTCTATCAAAATCTGAAATTTTAGACCTACAAAGTATTGAATTAGATTGTGGTTAACAAAATATGTGGACATTGTGGCAATGGGCGGACAACAGCGGACTAGTCATGTTTGAGTAATAGTCGAGTTGGAGTGTTGGACTTGTGTTAGTTTTGAGTCTTGGAGATGGTGGAATTGACTGAATATGGTGGAAATACTAGTGATTGTGATCGGATTTTGTAGCGATGGCGCAGATTTAGTGATTTTGAGGTTTGCGGTGGCAATATTTTTCCAATCATCGTGGTGACCTTTTTCCGGCGGTAATGAGTGACAGAGATTATCGTGGTAATGAGTTTGTTACACGTGTTATACTTGAAGGGTGGTGCGTAATAAAGTTTGTTAAAAGTGTTATACTTTGTATTTCTCTAGTACGGTGGTGGCAGCGACCATGTAACATAGTTAGTTACATTTGCGTGGTAGCGATGTAACATAGTTTGTTACAAGTATTACATTTTGTATAATGATATCAATAATGATGGTGGTCGAATGGCTGCAGAATACGATTATTACAAGTATTACACTTTATGAAAATGATGGTGTCGACAACGATAGTTGTGGATGTGGTGATAAGCGGTGCCGATAACGACGTAATACAGTTTGTTACAAATATTACATAAGTGTTATAAAATAATTTGATATAAAAAAAAAAAAAGAATGAACCAGTATTTTGGTAAAAAAAGTTAGGAAGTATTTTGAGAATTAATTTTTATTTTATTTATGAAAATTTCCTTGATACAAAGGCTTGCAGCAGCCCAAACCCTGGGTCCAACATGAGCCGCAGGTTCACAATGATTGGGGATTTTGGCACAAATAGTCCCAATGTATAACTTTAGTGCATTTTTGGTCCTTTAGAAGGTCCTTAACCTCTTCCATTGGGTGCGAAAGTGATTTCGTAAACGGATTCCATCCAATTTCTATGTTAATTAGGCATGTGGATTGAATTTTACTTTAATTTATTTTTTATTGCGAGAGCAAATAAGTCAACTCTTATATAAACAAAGAATAAAAAAAAAAAAAAAAAGATCACCTTCCTCACCCTACTAACCATCTCCACCGTCACCCCACGAAAACTACCATTAATATCGGAAATAAGTAGGGGAGAATTAGAATTTTTTGGTTGGGTGATTGGGTGGGGATCTCTCTTGTTAAGCAATTTTGTAACTTCACTCTAATTTTCGGTGTCTATTTATGTGTATTTATATGATACTTATAGTTTGATTTGTTTTCTATATTAAAAATAGAGGAATGAAAAACAGAGATTGTGTATCAACATTGTGCAATATGAAATCAGTGCACAATGATAGGAAAAATAGGGAGAGTGAGAAATAAGTCCCTTCACCCATTTTTCGCCATAAAAAGCCGACCAATTTGTCTTTACAATTAAAAAAAAAAAAAAATTAAAGGGAAGTTTAATTTACGGCGCCTAACATAGAAAATAGATGAAATTCGTCCATGTTGAGCACTTTTGCACCCAATGGAATAGGTTAAGGACCTCCTAACTAAAATAAAAGGTTATATACCAAAAATGCACTATAGTCATACATTAGAGACCATTTGTACTAAAATTCCCAATGATCGGACATTTAATGAAATATTTCGTTGGGCAAGTATTAAGCTTTAAACAGTTACATTTATAATATTTTTGTTTCTAAACTGTTAAATTATATATATTTTAAAATTACTTTAAAAACAAATTATAAATTTCTAATCGTGACCAATAAAAATTATTTAATATAAATTTTACTCATTTACATATAACTCTTTAATTTGAGGCAAACATGCTTTTGCCTCTCGTTTGGTATAGATTATAAACCTGGTTTATGGTTTATTTGACTATTTTGGTCAAAAAATGTCATCTTTGTATAAGTAAAAATTTTGGTCAAATAAACCGTTTTTGGTCAAATAAACTATTTTGGTCAAATAAACCAGTTTATAATCTATACCAAACAAGCTAATAAGCTTGAGGATATAAATTTTTGATTTATGGAAAAGAAATTGGAAAAGGTTGAATGTCCCCAACATTTTCGTCAAATTGCAAGTTAATTATTAACCTATAAATTAGACAAGTTAGATCCCAATTTTCCAAAATAGGCGCACAACCATTCTCCACAAAGACGTTCCAAAACTCTAATAAAATCTCACGTGAACCTCACATAACAAATTGCTATGTTGGTCAATTGGATGAAGTCTTTGCAAGAATAATACAATTGGTCATATTCTCTTTAACCTTTAATAAATGTAGCAGAACAAACATGTCCTTTTGGATTGAATTTGTCCAAATGACTTAAAGTAGGCATTTGAATAACTCAATTTTTCTAAAGATAAAATAGACAAAGAACATTTAAGTAAATAAATTAAAACAAAGTTGACATAATTGAGATTACAAAAATGTTTGACCTATAACATTTTATTATAATAGACCCATGAAGTATCCACCAAAGCAAAAACCAACATAGGCGACAATACATATCCATAAAGTTTGGATTTATGTATGATATAAGAAGAAGAAAAGGAAAGAGGATAGATTGAAATAGAGTATAGAAAAAATTGTTTTCTATTGTATGTAAATAAAATGAATGCATGTTGCATATTACTATATATATAAAAAAACAACATTTACAAAACACAAAATAGGATAACAACCTAAGAACAATACTAATTATCGTAACCTATTAAATTAATTACTAATTAGATTACGATCTTCTTTAATACACAAGATTCTCGAGCCTCGCTAATTTCCCAATCATTTCACCACCAAAAACACAAAATTGAAAGGTTTATCATTGAAAGGCTTCTCAAAACCCTACCTTGAAATCACCAAAGGCTTGAAAGCTTTCTTAAAATTCTAATCGGAATCTTCAACTCAATATCTTTCAACGTAAAATTCATCCGAGCCCGCCTACGTGTTTCGATGCATAGAGACTTAAAATTTAGACTCAAAATGTCATCCAAAACTAGATTCCCGAAGGTCCACGAGTAGAGTCACACAACTTTCTAGAAGCCATCGGTGGCCCAAAGACTACCTTTTGGGATTTGTCCTAAAACCAATTGCAGCTACTTAACCACTACAATTGGGATTCGAACTTCAAGTGAATGGACTAGCTTAAACTTGCTAGATAGGAAGATGGAATTATAAACTACAAATTTAAATACGAGCAACAATTTTTATTTATTTTTATCTACACATTCAAGTAAAACCAATACTTATAATGTACAAAATTTTTACCAAACATAGACAAATATACTTTTATTATATTTTCTTATTTTAACTTCCTCATTTTTGTGGGTTGACGACTAACCTGTAACTTTATTATAGATTGGGGACTAACAGAAAAATTTAAAGAAACATTTTTCACTAGAATATTTAAACATCGCACAAGATAAGGCCCAGCCCTCCCCTTAACCCCATCTGGCCACAGCAACTGGCAAAAGCCAAGAAACCCACGAACACTGAAAACAACAGACACAACAGAGTGAGTGAAAAAGAGCAACGATGGCATACAATCTCAGTGCTTCACCGTTTACTTCGCTTTCTCATGACTCCAATCTCTTCTGTAACTCACTGTCTCCTCCACACCTCCTTCAACTCAGTCTCAGTCTCAGACCCCCAAAACCCCTCAATTTTCGCCTCAAACTTCGCCCCCGGAAACCCTCTTTCCATATCGCCAATGTCTCTTTACAAGAACAAGCCCACACTGCAAAACCCCTCAATTTTTCTGTCTTTTTATATTTTTTCTGTTCTGTTATTTTTTATTTGATTAAAGATCTCGTAGACTGTGCAGTGCATGACCCATAAATTTAAATTTACCCGACCTAATTAAGAGGCCTTAAATTACAATTAGGCTAGTTTGTCAAACTCAAAATTGGGAAGGTGAACTGTGCCTATCAAAGCCATCAGATAACACAGACTCTCCCAAAGTATCATATTCTTTTAGCAAAAAGAAAAGGCACAGAAAATTTTTTTTGAACACAAAATTTAAATAAAAATATTTATATTACATTTTTAGATGAAATAATTTATCGTAATACAAGAACACGTAAAGCTTTAAATGATATATGTTTTTCATACACGTTTAATATGAATTTGTATTCAAGACAATGACATTTTAAGATTTTAAATAATGCATTTTTAAGAGACACACAAAGTTGCAACATGGTACTATAATTTATCTCCCTCTCTCTCTCTCTCCAAAGTCTATCTCATCTTAGCTTACTGAATATCACATCTACACATGGCTGGGAAGGTATGAAAATATAACAAGTTCCTCATAAAATATTCTATTTCTCAATCATATTTGATTTTGATGCCTACTGCTTCACCGGCCTTGTCTATATATCTTCATCGTTTAATTTATCCCATGTAATGTAACAGGTGACTGTGATGGTACTAAAGGTTGATCTCCAATGTCCTTCCTGTTACAAGAAAATCAAGAAAATTCTTTGCGAAATTCCTCGTAAGTCTTTTAACTTCAACTATATTTTATGCACGTTTTAGCATATGATTGAACAATCACAAACATTTTTCATGCTAATAATCTGTGTGTAAAACTTTTGGAACAAAAGAAATTACTGGGCAGGTATATGATGTGAAACAAAATACAGTCACAGTCACTGTAGTATGCTGCAGCCCAGAAAAAATTCGGGACAAATTGTGCTGCAAAGCTCGAAATGTTATCAAGTGTATTGAAATAAAAAAGCCCGATCCAGAGCCCGATCCTGTCCAATATGGGTGTGGCTGTGGGAAGGGTTGCCAAATGGGATGGTGTGGCTGTGGGAGGGGTTGCCAAATGGGATGGTGTGGCTGTGGGAGGGTTGCCAAATGGGATGTGGCTGTGGGAGGGGTTGCCAAATGGGATGGTGTGGCTGTGGGAGGGTTGCGGCTGTGGGAGGGTTGGCTGTGGGAGGGGTTGCCAAATGGGATGGTGTGGCTGTGGGAGGGTTGCCAAATGGGATGGTGTGGCTGTGGGAGGGTTGCCAAATGGGATAGTGTGTTTTGTATATTGAAGAAAACCCCTCAGCATGCATGATCATGTGATTTGTGATTTTTTTTTTTTTTTTTCATGATCATGGGAATCCATGATTGGGTTGTCATTAATCTTTAATCAGTTTGGGAATAATGGGACGTAAAACTAAAACCTAGATGGTGATTGATGTTGGGATTACATCGGTCTCTTGCTACCATGTTTGTGGGTTAAATGAATGGCCGCTCATCCAAATTTGAGCAGAATTACATCCAGGTTACTCATCTTAAATTTCGTACAATCAAGTCACTCAATTTTCATTTTATTTGCAGATTTGGTCACTCGTCCAAATCTGATTAGCATGTAATTCTCCCGTGTCCACGGAAATTAACACATTCTCTACACCGTCGTTGTCATTATGCGTAATATTAACGGGATGATGTAATAGAGATTCTGGTGTCATACCAACTTCAATATTTTCCTTGTATTCACAACGGTAATTCAACACCATGTTGTAAACATTCTCAATTAGAACATTGTTTATCACATTCAACCATGGTGCTTGTATATCGTTCAACTGACTGTCTGAAATGCATGCTAGTCTTGCTACAACGTCAAATGCTTGTGATGTAGTTGGCATGTCCCTCAGTACAAGAATAACACACATTGCAGTTTCTTTGTGAAGTGAGATGCATGTGCCACTTCAAGTCCTCGTCATTAAATGGGTCATCATGAGAGAGATTCATTGACAGGACTTTGAATTTCAACCATACATGAAATAGCAACACATAATAATACGATCAAGCTACAAATAAGTCATCATCATGACAATACATAAGGCCATATTTGGAGAACGTGAATATGGTTGTCGAAATTGACAGCCATAAAAGAATTGTCGAGAACGTTAGAATTGTCGAGATCGACGTTCTTTTTACATATGCCGATATTGACAACGATGTATTAAATAAATGTTGACATGTTAACAACTTTCAATCCAATTGACGCAAGTTCTTCATTTAGAAAAATGCAATACAAGCTCAATCAAAGACGTCAAAATGATCAATTCGAAATAATGGTAATCAATGTTGTAAAAAACTTAGTTAGAGAAAACAATATCGGGTTTTACGACTTTAAATCCCTAATTGCAATGGCGTGAGTTTTTGTTTAGAGTTCAACGAAGACGATGCAAATAAAAAATGTCTTTATTTTTTACTAATTTAATTTAATACAATGGTTAATTGGAGATAGCTTGTCTTAAAAGTTATTGTTATGGTCTCGAAAGTCGTGTACTTTAAAAATATTATGAAATTTTAACCACACAAAGGAATTAGACATTTCTACAAAATGATATTTTTTGACTTTTTACTTTCAAAAGTGACCATTATTCTAAATGTTTTCAAAAGTTACTCTATTTCTTATTCACCCATCTTATTTGGTTAAAAAACAAAATTCTTCTACATTTGTTTTATGAGTTTCTCCGTCTTTATTTTTTATGTTGATTTGAAATTTTATTTTTGAGAAAAATAAAGGAAAAATGAAGACTTTAGTGACAATAATTGTCCGGAGTGACGAGGACTAGACACTAGACATTAGTAGTGGATGAGAGTGTAATAAATTATAAGTACTTGATCATAACTACAACAATAATGATAATATCATTATCACAAAACATGGCTTGTATTTTTTTTTTTTTACCCTATTCAATATCTTTCAACGCAAAAATCATCCGAGCCCGTATGTGTTTCGATGCATAGAGACTTAAAATTAGGACTCAAAATGTCATCCAAAACTAGATCCTCGAAGGTCTAGGAGTAGAGTCACATGACTTTCTAGATGCCATCGGTGGCCCAAAGACCACCTTCTGGGATTTGTCCTAAAACCAACTGCAACTACTTAACCACTACAATCTGGATTCTAATATGGGATTCGAACTTCGAAGTGAATGGACTAGCTTAAACTTGCTAGATAGCAAGATGGAGCTTAAAACTATAAATTTCGTACGAGCCACAATTTTTATTTATTTTTTATCCACACATTCAGTAAGATCCAATGTTTATAATGTACAAAATTTTTACCAAACATAGACAAATATACTTTTTATTATATTTTCTCATTTTAACAATAAATTCAAGGTACCTGTTCACGGGAACTAATAGTGCAAGTCTGGGATTAACTTTCTCATTTTAGTGGGTTGACAACTAACTTGTAACTGTATTACAGATTGGGGATTAACTTCCTCATTTTTGTATATCGTTCAACCGACTGCCTAAAATGCATGCTGGTCTTGCTGCAACGTCAAGTGCTTGTGATGTAGTTGATATGTCCCTCAGTACAAGAATAACACAGAATGCATTTTCTTGGTGAATTGAGATGTGCCACTTCAAGTCCTCGTCATTAAATAGGTTAGGAGGAGAGAGATTCATTTACAGGACTTTGAATTTCAACTTAAATGCAAACAATGTATCATCCATGTTTAGCTTGGCCTTAGTTCTGCATAACTTATGTCTGACGTAACTTCAATTAATGTTGTACAGTTGCCACCCTAGTTTCAATCATTGTCTACGCTACAAAACTCTATACCATGCAACACAATAAATCTTATAATTTCAACCATATATGAAATAGCAACACATAATAATATGATCAAGATACAAATAAGTCATCATCATGACAATACACAAGGCAATATCTGGAGAACTGGAATATGGCTGTTAAAATTGACGGCCATAAAAGAATTGTCGAGATCGACATTCCTTTTACATATGTCGACAACGATGTATTAAATAAATGTTGACATATTAGCAACTTTCAATACAATTAACACAAGTTCTTCATTTAGAAAAATATACAATACTAGCTCAATCAAAAACATCAAAATGATCACTTCGAAATAATGGTAATCAGTGTTGTAAATAACTTAGTTAGAGAAAACAATATACGGTTTTACGACTTTAAATCCCGAATTGTAATGGCGTGTGTTTTTGTTTAGAGTTCAACAAAGACGATGCAAATAAAAAATGTCTTTATTTTTTGCTAATTTAATTTAATACAATGGTTAATTGGAGATCAACTCACTTAGCTTGTCTTGAAAGCTATTGTTATGGTCTCGAAAGTCGTGCACTTTAAAAATATTATGAAATTTTAACCACACAAAGGAATTAGACATTTCTACAAGATGATATTTTTGACTTTTTACTCTGACTATTCTTCTAAAAGTAATTATATTCACACCACATTTCTTTGTCAACTACAATGCATTGTAATTGTAATGAAAATTCCCAACTATTGCTCATTTTTTGTATTCATGTTCCCAACTATTTTGTTATCACATTCTTATCACCAACTTATTAATTTTACATTTTATCTGTCTTTGATGATATTTATGTCCAAAATATTAATTAGGATGGCGTAAAAAGATTTTTTTCCTCTCGTATTTTTATATAAGAAAAATAAATAATAAATATAAAAATTTGACAATATATTTGTCCCTCATTTCAATGCACATTAGTAGAATATTTAGACAAAAATCGTCGTCAGATCAAGATGTGAAAATTAATGATAAAAATACAACTAAAAAAAGTTGAGAACATAAATACCAAAATGTCATAGATTGGAATATTTTCATTACAATTAAATGTGACGCGAATAATAAAAACTGTAGTGTTAATATAATTACCATTCTTCTAAATGTTTTCAAAAGTTACTCTATTTCTTATTCATCCATCCTATTTGGTTAAAAAACAAAATTCTTTAAATTTTTTTTTTTTTTGAGTTTCTCTGTCTTTATTTTTTATGTTGATTTGAAATTTTATTTTTGAGAAAAATAAAGGAAAAATGAAGACTTCCTAGTCATTTAGTGACAAGTTTGGCTGGAGTGACGAGGACTAGCCGTGGATGAGAGCAACGGTTTTGACAAGTGTGATAACTAAGTATCCTTTGATCGTAACCACAAAAATAATGATAATATCATTACCACAAAATATAGTATCCACGACCGGGGAAAAAAAAAGTACAGGCCATGTTTTGAATATATTTAGAACCAGTTATAATTTTTTTTTTTACCCTATTCAACTCATCGCAATATTTATCGAAAGTTAATTTCTCGAATTTAGACCAACTTTACTTGTCAATAATTCCATTTTTTGTGATAATTTTTGATAGAATTTAATCGATTCTTTATAAGGCTCTGTCAAAGTAGAAAAATAATATTGAATACAGTGAATAATTTAAAGTAAAGATAAATTATCTGATCAGAACCAAAACAGTCAAAAAAAGTGAAAATAATGGTTATATTCACACCACACTATATTTTAATTATAATGTAGGTTTCAAATTATTGTTATTTTTATATTTATGTTCTTAAATTTTTTTATCACATTCTTATCATCCAACTATTAATTTTTCATATTATCTTTTATCTTTTGATGATAGTTACATTCAAAAAAAAAATTATGAGGAAGTAAAAAAAAAAAATTTTTTATTTTTTAAATAAGTAAAATAAATAACAAATATAAAAGTTTGATAAAATATTTGTCCCTCATTTCAATACACAATAGTATAATATTTGGACAAAAATTAGATACAAGATGTGAAAATTATTAAAAGTTAATGATAAAAATACGACGAAACAAAGTTAAAGATATAAGTGTTAAAGTGTCAAAGGTTATTGGACATTTAATACAATTAAAACGTAGTGTAGATAATAAAAATTGTAATGTGAATATAATGACCCAAGTGAAAAAGTCACTCATTTAAATTATATTCCAAAAATGTCCCACTCCAAGGTCTTTTCTTTTTTTTTTTTTTTAAGGAAAATATTATAAAGCAAGAAAATAAAGTACTTTATTCGTTCCATAAAAATAAACTTACTTTTATTTTATATAGATTAAGAAAATTTAATTATTATAGTTGAAATAAAAAAATTTACTTACGTATTTCTTAATATACTCTTATATTAATATAATGATAATTCATATTTGTTGATAATAAGACACATTAAATAAGTCAGCACGCGCGTTTTGTTAAAGGGTGGTCTGCGTTTTGAGTCCAGAATGCGGTTTTTTTTTTTTTTTTTTTTTTTTACATTTTACGCAGGGTAAGGAAACTGATGATTTAATCATTTTCCGCGTTATTTTTTATAAAATGCGGCTCATTTCCAAAACGGTCAGCACTCGCGAGAAATTTGTGGATGGTCAGGGTTCAGTCACATCCGCATTTTTCTGTTTTAAAGTGTTTTTAATTCTAACAATAATTCTTTTTAAATATTTTTAATTGTTTTTAAATGTTTGTAAATGTTTTTAATTCCAACAATAATTGTTTTTAATTGTTTTTAAGGAGGGTGTATTCAATTAGGAATTGATAAGACTTTTAAAGACTTTTATGGAGTTCATAAGTTTATGTGTATTCAATTTAGACTTTTTAAATTTCATAAAAGTCTTGGAGTATTCAATATAAATTTGTAAAGACTTTTAAAAAGTCTTATAAATCATACGATATTCAATTCAGACATTTTAAAATCTTACGAAATTCAGGAGTATTCAAAATGTCGATGACTTTTAATGACTTTATAGATCATTTTATATGTACAAACTTTAAAGTATAATGTATAAATAAACGATATCACAATTTCTCTCTCATTCACTCCTAATATTTTGAAAGACTTTGGGGGGGAAAAATATTTCATTTCCTTTTTTTTTCTGTATGCAACATTTCTATTTTTTTCCTTCAATAAATTGTAGAGTTAAGATTAATATTTTTCTCTTTCTTCAATGTAATTTTTGTCACTCTTCAATATATTCTCCTAACTATTTTTTTTCTCTTTTTTCTTTTACCTTTTACAAATTCTATAACCATGATTAATTACCAATATTTTTATTTCTAGTCGATTTGATTTTTTTTTCTTTTCAATATTCTCCTAACCATTTTTTCATTTTCTTCTTTTTCCTTCTATGAACTTTTAGAGACAATGTGATTTTTTCTTCAATATTCCCATAATAATTTTTTTTTCTTTTTTTTTCACCGTCTTTTCATTTTTCATTAAAAATAAGATAAATTTATAGTTAAATTCTTATATAATTGTTGATTATAGTTTATTAATGAATTTCATCGGGTTCAAAATTAATTTTTTATTAATGTATTTTTTTTTCATTTTCATTCTTGTTTTTTCTATATAATGGTTGCATTTTTTTCTTCGTAAATTGGTACTTTGATTATTTATTAGCAATTGTCGTGATTAATAATGATATGTTACCTATAAATTTAAATATAAAAAGGAAGATTATAAACTGGATAATTTTTTTTTTTTGGAAAATATTTTTAAAAAGAATTGCATTCCATTATTTTTGTTGAAAAATAGTTTTACTCCATAGAGAAAATAGAGTGAGTTAATAATTTATATCATTAACTTTTGATGTAGTTAGTCGCAACAATTAAAAATAGAACATTTTTTATGAATTTAATAATATTAATACAATTAAATAAATTATTACTAGACTTTTCTCCTGCTACATTTTTTTTAATTGTGGGATATTAAATTTTTATATTCAAAATTTTTAATTAAAAAAATCTATAAAAGTTCATAAAAGTTTGTGAAAATCTAGAAAAATCTTTCAAAATGAAATCTATACAAATTCATAAAAGTTTGTATGAGTCTATTAAAATCTATAAAAGTCAATAAAAATTAATGAAATCCATCAAAGTCAGTCACTTGAAAAATGTCAATCAAAGATTTTATAAGTCTAGATTAAATACACCCCCTAAATATTTTTAATTTCAACAATAATTATTTTTAATTTAATTTCAAATAATTAATTGTTTTTAAATGTTTTTAATTCCAACAATAATTGTTTTAATTGTTTTTAATAAATAATTTTTAAAATTCCAACAATAATTGTTTTTAATTATTTTTAATTTCAAATAATTAATTGTTTTTAAATATTTTTAATTCCAACAATAATTATTTTGAATTGTTTTAAATTATTTTTAATTCCAAGTAAGTCCAAATTTCTAAAAAAATTCAAGTAAATACATTTTCGAGTTTTCTGTTTTCAGAAACAAATTTCAAAAATTTCAAAAAGAACGTATTTTCAAAAATCTCAAAACAAGCACTCAAAACACAAAATGAATTCAAAACGTAAAACTCAAATGCAAAGAGAACACCACCTAAGAAATTAATTATACTATGAACAAAGAAATTTGACTACAATTTGGATTAGATAAATAAAAACATTAACTTATCTTTATAAGACGAAATGATTATATCTTAAGAGGTACTTAGGCTAAGCTTCGAAAAAAGTGACAATCAACTAAAGTAGTTTAACTAATCTAAAAGAATAAGATCAAATGAAAAGGTTTCGAGTCAAAAGTTAAAATACGACAAATGATTGAGCCTATCAGACTAATTTGAACAAGATTAGAGATTTCAAGCAAACATACCACGTTGTGGTTCACGTTTTACAACTAAGTATGTGTTTGTCAAAACTTAAATTATAATTTAAATTAATCAAATTAGTCAAATATACTTTTTATTCACATATTTTATAAAATTTACAACTTATTACTCACTTATTATCTATACAATTAATAAAATTTATGATTTATAAATATTTTAAAAAATAATTTTAGCACTATCAAACATATACTAAATTAATGTCATCGTTGTACTAAAAAAAGTCAAGATCTCCACCCAGTGATGTTCTAGTAAGTCACCTAGTTGATATCCACATCCAATCGAAAATCTGGGTGCAGGTCACTCGATTTTTTTATGGGTAAATTTTTTTACGGGTAAATTTAAGGTCGGTCATTGTTGTTGTACTTATGGACTCTAAAGTCATATAGTAAAAATTTAATTCAATTAAAGTCATATGTTAGTACTAAAAGATCAACATACCACTGCAATTGCAAAAAAATGCTAATTCAGTGATACTGTTTTAGTATGATACTGTTTTGTAAGATACTGTTTTATTTATACTTTTATCTTTGATTCTGTTTTGTTATGATAATGTTTCAACCTATGATACTGTTTAAATCTATAATATTGTTATTGAATGCATATAGTATCAATGGTCTTATACTACTAATAGATCATTTTAAGAATAATATCATTACTTCAAGCAATAAAATATTTATACCTAGTTATATCCATGATACTGTTTTATCTAAATAAAGTGTTATATATGATCTTGTATTATTACTTCAACCATTAAAAACATCTTGTGCATAGTTTTATATATGACACTGTTCTATTTATATTTTTATCTTTGATATTGTTTTATTATTATAATGTTTCAACCAATGATACTATTTTAATCTATGATATTGTTATTGAATGCATACAGTATCAATGATCTTGTACTACTCTACTTAGTTATATATATGATATTGTTTTATCTCGTTAAAGTGATATAGTATACTTATACCATGATTTTATCTTTGATACAGTTTTATTACGATAATGTTTCAACATATGATATTGTTATTTAATATATGATAATGTTATTTTATTGGATTGTAGTTTGTGTATGTGATACTGGTTTATTAAGATCATGTATGATACTAATATATTAAGATACATTTATCAATGATATTGATTTAGTATGTATGATACTGTTTATACAAGAAAAAGCAAAGATTGTCATTTTAAGCTAAAGAGACGAATTCAAACGACTAAAATCCATCGTCAGCAGTGGCAAAGCCACTGGTCTTGACCGGCTCGCCGAGACAATTTCGAAAACATATTATAATAAAAATTCTGAACATGTGTACGAATTCTATGCACGTTTCTATTATGATAATATTTTCTATTTATATGATACTATTTTATTTTAATACAGCATCAAACAACATACATGACTAACAACACAAAGAATAATCTAATGGCCAACTTTTTTCATCCCTACTGAAATTTAAGCTGCTATTTACAGCAACAAATAATGGTCACAACCAATATGCTTTCTAAACATTCAGTTATACACTCATCTCATCATAAACAATGCACTTATACACCACAATCACCAACTTTGCCATCGCCTCCAGCTCAATCTTTGTCTTAGCTATGCGAAAAGGCTCCAGCTGACAGCATATAACATTAATAATATCCCTTGTTAAAAGATCTATGAGATTAACATTTCTCATACGATATGAAATTTTCCCAAGTACACCATTCACGACGTGCACAAGCTCTTCTCGGCCTTTTTTATCAGGATTTATACGAGAGTACCAAAGGTTTGTTACCCACTCTAAGACAATATGTATAGTGAACTGGTCAATTGCATTCTCAACAATAAGAGAATTCACTTTTTGCTTCCAGTCAGACTTCTCAGCAACAACTCGAGGATACTGATATTGGTTTGCAGATATTGATTTTCCTTTGTAAGTTGCTGTTTTCCTCCGCATATCAAAATCCAGAGACATATAGCGAAGGATTATTATTAAAAACGCAACAGCAGGTGGAACTCAAAAATTAAAAGTAGCCCAAAAATCAATCAATTCCTCAAAATTAAAAGTCGCCCAAAAAATCAATCAATTCCTCAAAATCAACGATTCAGTAAACAATTCTCGAAATTTTTGAAAAACAGGTGGAACTCGATCATCAATCATCAGGCGGAAGCAAAAATAGGCCACGAAGTGATTGAATAAAAATTATAATTTGGTCAAAATCGAGTTTGAGCATCCAATCCAACGCCAAGACAAAGATCAATAAGATCGTATATATATATATATATATATATATATATATATATATATATATATACACACACGCAATAATAAATGTGAATTTGGGTATGTGTATTTCCGTATGTGTATTTCCATATTTTGTCAATCCAACGCCGGAATTGATATGGTATGCTGAAGAGCGGCGAAGGAGGATTGTGGAGGTGGAAGAAGGCATATATGGAAAACAGGGGTAATTTTAGAATTATTTTAAAATATTGTTGAAGAGTATGACTTAATCACAATTTTGAAAAATATTTTGATCTAATTTGGAACAAGTCACTTACAGGTGACTTATATGCAATTTTCCCATTTTTTTAAAGAGGCATAGAAACTGCGACAAAGGCTTTAGAAGGGAGGCCCATCGTCTCTAGAAATAATTATTGAGTTGTCTATATTTACTTTGGGCTCAGGGGGGCCCAAAGGAGAAAGATTAGGATAGGGTGATACATAGACAAAATTATGTGGCAATAGTGCTGAATGGTCGGGTGACCCTACCATTTTTTTAAAATAGTCGTTGACCCATTTTAGCCTGTAAATTACCAAATATAACAATGTCTTCTATTCCATATTGTCTTTCCCGCTTATTACATTTCAAATACTTTCAAATTCAACCTATTTCATCTGTTGAAAAAGAGATTTCCTAGTTAGAATCTAACCCATTACAAGGTTAGATTCCAACACATTTCATTTATGTAAGAAATTTCATTTCAAGCTAAAAATTCATTTGTCTCTATCTTGTTTTAATTCACGGTAGAAATTGTGGATTTTATAGTATAAATCATAAAAATATGTATACATATGAGTATGAATTGTGATTTTTACTTTAAATTTCTGTAAATCTTAGTTCATTTGAAGTGGGTTAATTGAAAAATCAATTAAAAATGTGTAAATTCCATTTAACAGTCTCATGGTCTGCTAACAGACTTCTTAACAGACCAGTAGTCTGTTAATTTTGTCTTTAACAAGCATGTGGTCTGTTAATGAACTGTTAACAGTAGTTATTAAGTAAGGATATTTATGTCATTTTACATAAAAGATGTCTTTTCAACTTATTTAATATAAGTTAGGCACTTTTGCGATTCGAGTGGTTTGACACGGCCTTTTAATCAAAGCAACCAGAAAATTACACCTATTTACACTTTTAAAAATATTTTTAAAATTATAATTTGTATGTATTTATTTTAAAAATATTGTGTAATTATTTAATATTTTAATTTATTTAAATAAATAAAATAAAAACCACCACCACCCACCCACCCACCCACCCACCCACCCATTATCCATATTTACATAATCAATAATAGAAACAACGACGAAATTCAAAACCCCACCCCATACTCTATTATTTTCATTATTTTTGTCCATTTTTTCCTCGAACACAATCATCATCTTCTTGTTGGATTTTTTCTCGATCCTCCTCCATCTCTATCTAAATCTAAAATTTTAAACCTAAAAGGTGTTGAAATGGATTTATTTATGGCGGAAATGCGGCGGACTAGTCTTGTTTGGGCAATGGTCGGGTTGGAGTGTTGGACTTGTGTTTGGTTTGAGTCTTGGAGATGGTGGAATTGATTGAATATGGTGGAGATGGTGGTGGAATGTGATCGGATCTGGCGGCCCGATGACGCAGATCTAGTGATTTTGAGGTTTGAGGTGGCAATATTTTTCCCATTATGGTGGTGACCTTTTTCAGAAATTCATATTAATCTATTTGAAAGCCTTCTTATGTGTATCTTATAATGAGAGAATTCTCCACAAATTCCATACTTTCATTAAAATAAATATTTTCTCAATTGGAATTGAAAAATGAATTTCTTCACTAAGACCGGACTGACGAGTATTCCAAGAACTATCTATCTCTCTCTGCCTATACTATCTCTTTCTTCAGTGTGAAAATTCTAGTTTGAAATTTGAGATCTTCCATCGTAGTGTTGATAGAGATTGATGGTGCTTCGTTTTATCGGTTGTTTAACATTGAATTATTGTTCTGGCGGTTTAAACCTTTTATATCTATTGTTGAAATTTTTGTTGATGGGGGGTGTTGTTAGGATTTGGAAGGTGGTGGTGGTGGTGGTGGTGGTGGTGGTGGTGGTGGTGGAAGGCGTCGTTTGGCAGTGTTGGGGTCGGTCGAGTTATGGTGGTGGTAACATGATATGTTACTTGAATGTAACTATATATTACTAGGTAAAGTTGTATTGTGAATGAAGATAGCGTGCTATTGAGTTGAGAAAATAGTGCTAGTTGGAGAAATGGCGTCGATGGTGATGGTGGATTTTTGGTGGCCAAACAATTAATTGTGTTCGCAAATTTTAGATCTAAATCGGTTTAAATTTGAAACTTCATATCAAAAAGGGTGATGATAATCTTGATGGTGTTGTGTTGGCGATCGTTGTTGTGGATTTTTCGATGGTAGGGTGATGGTGGATTTTTATGGTGGTCGAGTGATAGCCAAATAATATAACGTGTTACATTTGTAAATCGTGATTTTTAATAAAATAGTAACACGATATGTTATCCATGTGAAACGTTGATTTTTTAATAGAAAGTAAAATATGATAATGCAACATGTTGTTCTTGTATGACATTGAGTTTTAATAAAAATTAATACAAGGTAACATAAAATGTTGATTTTTTAATAAAAAGTAATATATAGTAACACAACATGTTGCTCGTGTAAAAAATTGATTTTGTAATAGAAAGTAATATATATTAACAAGGGGTGTTACCCGTGTAAATTGTTTTCAAATGAAAATTTTAAATATAACACTACAACAAAAACAGCTTTTTGCAACATCTCAAAGGCAACATTCATTAATAGCATGTTGCTAAAACGGGTTTACGGCAACAGTCATCAAATGTTTGTTGCAATTGGTTAATTCAATTGACATTTGGCAACAATATTTAAATGAATGTTGCTAATATATACATTTGCAACGGTAAGTGTCCGTTGTAAAAATAATAATATATTTCCTTATTCAACAACGAGCAATGACCGTTGCTAAATAACATAGTATTTAGCAACGTTCATTGCACGTTGTTAAAATATTTACCACAACACTTTTGCAACGGGCTCTGACTCTTGCAAAAACGTTTATATATAAAAGCATTTGGCAATGTTCAGTACACGTTGTTAAAACATTTAACACAACACTTTTGCAACGGTCTTTGTCTGTTGCTAAAACTTTTATATATAAAAGGATTTGGCAACGTTCTGTGCATGTTGCAAAATATTTTCCGTTGCTGTTCCTGATCCGAAGCCCAATTAACACACTACCCATTTAACATATTACCTACCCGCGAAAACCAATTTTTTTTTGGCTCCAACCTGAAATACACTCTGTATCAATCTCTTCCGCTGCTCTTCCCTAAAGCTATTATTCTTCAAAATTTAGAAAAAAATAGAATAGCAGAATGACCTAATCCGTTGTGACTTTTGGGTGCTCGTCTTTTCTTTGGTTTTAACTTTTTGTGAAAAATAAGATATTTCTACTATATGTTCTTGCAACCATTTTTCGCAGAATGTAATTTGTGGTTTGAATTAAAAATAAATGATAATTTTTGATTTATTCTAGATGATTGTGAAGTTATTATTGTGAATCAGTCAAACTAGTTGGTTAAATTCAAAAATCTAATTTTCCTGTTATTGGTGATTGGTGAATATGGAAGAGCAAACCTATGTTGCAGCTATAGTCCTCAAACCTTTAGAGCTATGCGTATATGTTGTAAAAATTTATTTGGAAGAGGTATTATGGAAACAACAAACAAACCCCTTTCAGTCATTTGATTAAAGATGAACCCTAATTAAAAGTCTACTATCTTGGTTTTCGTTTGAAGGAAGCTTTTTTCCTGGTTTGAGAGTAGAATTAATTGTTTGTTATTCAATATGGTGTTATAAGAGACGAGGAAACCTTTGGAACTCAGTATACCAGGCCCGAGTTCTTGTTTGAGGCCTTAAATGTCTTTCTAGTGACAAATGTGAGTGGGATATTGGACATCAATAAAGACTGGAGGCTGACTCATGTAGACATTACCAATTAGAAAATATAGAAACACATTGACTAATGAAAATATGCCTAGAGGAACATAGTAGAGAATTTTTTTTATTGCTATATATTTATCTTACAAAGTTTGAAGTTGAGCTGAATTATATGTATGTATCCACTAGTTGTTATTGCTGTATTGAAATTTCTTGTGGTATGCAAGCTTGTGAATATTCAAAAAATTTAAGCATTGGTCTCTGTGTGGCAAAATCTTGTTGGGTTTGTGATTGGACCATCGTGCATTAATTTGTTGGTTTCGAATTCCTCCGCAAAGAAGGTATGTTTTCTTGCTTCCTACTTGCAAGAGATGTGTCTTTGTGGAGTAATTGCAATCTTTCTGTTTTGCAAAGACCGCCTATGCTTGGTGGCATGTTCATTTCTTTTCACGTTGGAACCAAGGTATTGAGACTCTAAATATTTGATAAATGAACTTTTTTTTCTTTTGGTGCGAGTTCAAATTTATTTATAAAGCTAAATGTGCACTGACTTATGTTTCACATTTCCGATGCTAAGCGAATGAGGAATCAGAGTAGATGACTTGAAGGTGTGTTTCCTGTCCTAAATTAAAGAATGCATATTTAGATGTTAAAACTGGTTTTACAATATGTTACACATTTTTCCTAAATCTGTGCAATTATTTGAGCTTGAAACAAGAATGTCAGAATTTCCTACAAAATGAGTATACATTTATAGTCAGCATGACAATGTGTTGGCCGTGTAGTCGATTGGGCATTATGAGAAACAATGTACTTGCATGTGGAAAGGTATTTCTACTTGCATATAGTCGATTGGGCATTGTGAATGTCACAAAATGTTATTAATCCAACTCATTTATCAATTAGTCAGAAATATTGTACAAACATAAGTTTCCATAGCCACAGCTTGAACACTTTTATCACTTATCAAAGCCAAAGAGCTCCAGCATCTTTGAGCAATGTTTTTAGAGATCCATTAATGAGAAGAGTAAGTATGGTGTTAGCATTACCTACAAATTTCCCCCCAATAAACACAGCTGGAACTGATGGATTGCACCTCTGCAGCCTTACAAGAGAGCATTACATTTCCCTTGCATTTATTTCTTCGTCTAGTTCCTAAATCATAGGATTTACGCCTTGCTTGTAAAATAGCCTCTTGATAGCATGACACATGCAACATGAACTCTTAATGAATATCACTACTGCATGTTGTGAGGCCTTTTTTAGTACACAATCCATTCCAATGTCCAACTAAATGCACGAGCACGTAGATGAAAAGTGGTTTTTCGACTTACAAACAAGACTAGTGAATGCAGATTTGCTAGCTGTTGATGAATGAGTTTGCTGAAACTAGACTTGTTTTGTGATGGTATTGGCAATTTTGTTAACATATATTTATACAAGCAAATGAAGGTAGGGGAATGAATAGTTGAATTTTTTAATGCAACTGAAATAAAGGAGCTATAAAAGGTCAAAATTCCTTTAGATTTTGGATAGATGCAATCAAAATTGATTAGATACATTGGTTCCATCACAACATCTATTTTGATTATTTCATGAATTCTTTTCAATTTACATGTACTTGATTTAGGCATTTTCAATGAACTGAAATATAGGAATTCAAAATAATACAACTTCTTGTTAACAATCTTTTCCATTTCTCTTTCTCGAATCCTTCATTATTTAGCTTTGTTAGCCTTCAGGTTTTCACCTAGTCAAATTTTAACTACGCATCTTGAAATTTCAGTGCCATTGGACAATACATTGCTTATAATGGACAAAGAATGGGTGCACTTATCAAGGTTATTTTTAAAAATTAGATATCTTTAATTTAGGATAAAATTGAAACATCTTCATGTATTAATGATCATAACATTTGTTTGCAGATTTTCAGAACAATATAGAGATGGAGAATAATATAGAGATGGTGCACGGAATTTTGTTGATCTAGCTCATGAAAATTTAAATTCAGAAATGATAGGATGTCCTTGTGTTAAGTGTAGAAATCTAAAGCATCACCACTTTGATATAGTGTATGAACATTTGGTCATTAAGGGTATGGATCCTACATACACTACTTGGGTATTTCATGGAGAACGTCCAAGTGAATCAAATTTAGTTGATGTAGAAATGCCTGACTCATATAGGATGTTTAAGGACTGTTATGTGCAACACGATAAAGTAGTTGAAAACCCTCCTGATGGAAGAGAGGAGGAGATTGAAAAATTAGTTGGTGATTATGAAATTCCTTTATATCCAGGTTGTAAAGCGTACACAAAGATGTCAGCTTCCTTTAGGAATATTTAGGAATGTCTTTCCTTTAGGAATATCAATAAAAAGATTCACAAACATGCTAATGTGATCTTTGTTCTTCTTTCCTTTTAGTCTTGTTTGTTTCTCAAATTATAACAGACAGTTGTGATGTCAAATTAATTATTTGCTCGTAAATGAATTCCTTTTAAATTTTTGCTGACATTTATGTGAATTTGGATATACGGTGCATTTTACGTGTCCAATCACACACAGGCACGTCCAATTCTGAACTTTTACGGAATTGGATATGTTTTACAGCATGAAACGGAGTAGTGTGATCCAATGGTATGATCTGTAGCCCAGAATCTATGATCCACGGAGTCTTTCCTTCAAAAACAACAGTTAAAGCTATCTGGAATTTACCTTTATGAGCTAAAGAAGATGAAGGATTTAGAGATTGAGATTGTAGAACCTTATACAATTGGTATAATTGCTCTTTACTGAAGTGAGGCATGTCTGAAACACTAGCTGAACTAGTTTCTTGCTGCCGATCTTCTACCCAACCTGTAAACCACATCCATCCCTTCCTGTATACTTTTTATTATTAGATGTGCAAGTTTTCCATTCAATTTCCAGCACTTATCTCGTGTGGCCTAGTCTATTACAATAATCACCATCTTTGTTTCTGGTTTCTTGGCTCCCAAGATCGAGTAGAATCAGGTTTTTTTTAGACTAAAGCAGAACCTCTAGTATAGTAACAGGTCTAACATTCAGCACAACACTGCGGCTTGTTTCTTCCCTTCTGACTTATGAAAATGTATTATAGTTGATGGCAAAGGATCCTTTCCAAGTATTTAAACTACATATATGCATTTTGTCCTGATAACATGCGAAATTGAAGAAATTATGCGATCATATAAGTTTTAGATTATGGTAGTGTTGTACAATGGATGGTGATATGCATAGATTGTCCCGCAAGGAGTGCAAGGTGACCCATAAATTGATGTGTTGACCCGGGTTTATTATGTTGATATGAGAATTATAATGATGTTGATATTTATGGTATTTGATGTTAATTTTGATGATAAATCAAGTCGCAAATTATCAAAACGACCTGAAATTCATAGCATAAGAGTTGCTTAATTGTTCCCGTAGTCTCATGGTCCCCAATACTGAATTAAAATCTCCCATCGCAAGTCAATGAATATATGTACTAGTTAGGTCGATAAGAGAATCCCAAATATAACGATGTTTAGTATAATTAAGGCTACCATAAGCTAGAAGACTTGTGAAAGGGACAATTGCCTAACACGCAACAGTGGTTGGCTCATCAAAGCTATCCAGATTATCCTCTCTTGACTTTGAAGATTTCCCGGTTGTGTCATTCTTTTCAGCTATTACGCATGGCTATATGGTTAGAACCGCAATCTCAATTTTATTAGATAACAAAACATCATCATCAAAAACCATGTGTTACCAATCAAGTGTCTTCTGAATGTTATTAAAAATAGCCCAATTGTTAAATTTTTTTATTTAAGACACTTTTTCTTAATTTATTTTATTATAAAAAGTTGTCACTATATTTACATATTCGACTTCATCTCCATTCTTCCATCATGTTGGGTTTTATTGTCCTTTCTGTCTTTATGTCTTTATTTCTTGTTGTGTCTGTTTGATAAAATTCAAAAATGGTTTTTTTTTGTGAATTGCAGGGTTGGAAATGATAGTGTAGGTTCATGTGGAGTAGCGGTTCTGCTCGAGGGGTGGTAGAAGAGTTTTTGTTGATATTTTTGTGAAGTGCATGCAAGATTACCGGTTTCAAGATTTTGGTAGATTATATATTTTTCGTGCCAAGAAACTTGTAGTACGTACATGTGTTTTTGTTAGATTTTGGTTCGAACTTTCATATTACAAGAAACTTCTAGGCTATAAATGTATGAATACAAATTCTTCTTTTTTATAATATATTTAATATGTTTCAATCTTGTTCATATTTCATTGATTTTGTATAAATTGCATTTTAGCATTTAACCATTAGATTGAGTTTTATATATAAACAAGTGATTGTTGTTGAAAATATTTAAAAAAAATAATGAAATAAACAACAACGTGCGCATCACTGTTGCTAAAAAAGAATAACAACAACGAGCATCGCAACGTTGTTAAAGTGAAACGACAACGGTAAGGAGAGTGTTGTATAATGAAACGACAACGGTCAGGAGAATGTTGTTAAAAGGAAACCACAACGGTCAGGAGAACGTTGCTAAAACGAAACCACAACGGTCAGAGGCACGTTGTTATAACGAAACGACAACAATCAGGGGAACGCTGCTAAAAGGAAACCACAACGGTCAGGAGAACGTTGTTAAAATGAAACCACAACGGTCCAGAAACGTTGTTAAAACTAAATGACACAACAAGCAATGAACGTTGTTAAAGAACCTTTACCACAATGGTCAAAGAAACGTTGCTATTTCTCTAAGGACGTTGCTAAAAAGTAAATGACAACGCGCTTTTTGTATTCCACAACGAACATTGCATGTTGTCGTAGAGATCTGGTTTTCGGCAACATCGAAGCACGCAACATGCGCCTGAACGTTGCTAAAGGTCTATGGCAACGTTTTTCGCCCGTTGTGATAGACTCTTTTTCTTGTAGTGTAAATTTTAAATAAAAAAGAAGTATTTTTGAAAAATTATGAAATATTTATTTTTAATAAAAATGAAGTATTTTTAGAAAAAAAAAATGAAAAGGGTATTTTTCAAACATTTAAAATAAGAGTAGGCACATGACAAAATTGTCCTAAATATAAGAATAATTCTACTTATCACTACGATTGATTATCACTAGTCTATGTAGCAATTGTATTGCCATTAGATAAAATGTCCAATAAAATATGGAAATATAAAATCTATTTTATTAAATCAATTATTTAATACTACGACCTTGGCCCAATTGTCAAACTCAACTAGCTTTAAAAATTGTTATCCCAGCTCGGACTCTAATCATGATAAGGCTCCAACTAGGCCAATTGACTACCACTGACCACCAATTGACGTCTATTTAGTTGCATAACTTTTAGGAAGAGAAAGAAGAACAAAAACTCATTAACAGAATTAAACGAATCACGGATCACTTCCCATTTCACCTTATTAGACGCGGGCCTTGCCAAGTTCTCAAGTACAACTTAAAGATTGCAGAGGAATTGTCTATAAGTCACCTACATGTAACTTGATTTAAATTAGGTCACTCGCATGTAACTTGTTTCAAATTAGGTTAAAATACTTTTCAAAATTGTTATTAAGTCATACTCTTCAACAATATTTCATATTAATCTCAAAATTATCCATGTGATCTATATTTACCACACCCATTGTCCTCGGCACTGCTCTCACCATCTTCTCAAGCATCACCACCACCATTACCTCCTTCTACCCCACCTCTCGGGCTGCCAGGTTCACCACCACCTCCAATTGTGTCCCCTTCGTCACCATCAGTGGGTTCCCTCCTAAAGAATCCCTTGCTCCTCACAAGACTACGCCTCCTTCCCCTCCAGCTGTTGCTCATTCTCCTTTCCCACCAGCAATAGTTGGCGATGACTAACTATATTACAATGCTTCATGTTATCATGAGGCCCGTATTTGTTATTATGGAACTATGTACAGACTAAGATTTGGTAGACGCATAAATGTCAATTTTTTTTCAAGTATCTTTAGTTCTAAGCACTTAGCATCATGATACTATAAAATTGTTCTTCATCTCAAGATTTGTTAATCATGACAAATATATCATATGTCTAGGATGGTCAACTCTTTTTACTTTTCTATATTTTTAGATTTATCGTTCCTAAGGCTCCAGTATTCAGCTCAACTAGTCGGAAGCTCTTCGACAAAAAAATTCATTTACTCACCGAAGCATGGTGGCTTAGGCACTTTAAAGTCATGGTTCACATATGTAAAACTAAGTCGATCAACTATATAAGAAGATAAGAAGATGAGACAGAGAGGTAGTAAGTTGTGTGCTTGTAGCAAGTTCTTACAGGACGTAGCTAAACCAGGGACATCCTTCTATGTCAAAGAAATCTTACCCCACTATGCCAATAGTTGAATCTTCTGGGAGAATGTGGGTTTGGTTGTGTTTATAAATGAATTCTGGCATATGGAAGATAAGTTGTTGTTAAGCAATTGAAGAGAATTTGTTGTTAAACAGTATAACACACACTCAAAATAGAAATTTTCAACCCAACAAAAAAATAATATCATAATAAAATTATCTTAATAAAACAGTATCATAGAAGTATGCTATTGCTATCACATAATAACGGTGATTCTGAAAAGTATCGATGGTCCACGGATTGCAAAATTTTGGAAACAATTACTTCTTGGATGTTATTTTGTAAAGTGATTCAATTTTTATGAATGATCTTCTTTTTATTTTTCTTGAATTAGGTAGTTTTTGTTGGAGATTTTTTTTTAATATATATATGAACACAGTTGTTTTGTAGTTATTTTTTGGTCGAATAAAAGAGAAGAACATTTGTTTTACATACATCAATATTTTTTATATTTCGGGATGTTTCTGTTATATATTCATGTGTGTTGTTTGATATTGTATCATAGAAAAACAGTGATTCTGAGAAGTATTGGGCAGTCCTTGGATTGCAAAATTTTAGAAACAATTGCTTCTTGAATGTTATTTTGTATGTGGATTCAGTTTTTATGAATGGTTTTCTTCTTATTTTTCTTGAATTATGTTATTTTTGTTGGAGATATTGTTTTTTTATATATAGGAACACAGTTGTTTTGTAATTATTTTTTGATCGAATAAAAGAAAAGAACATTTGTTTTATATACATCAACATTTTATATATTTCGGGATGTTACTGTCACACATTCATGTGTGTTGTTTGATATTGTATCTAGAAAAATAGTATCTTAATAAAACAATATATTAAAAAATAATATTATAATAAAACAGTATCAGAAATACATTTATATCAATACTATAATAACATAACAATATCATAAATAACAATATCGTATAGCTAAAGATAGCAAATATAACAGTATCACATTATTATCAAGTACATGCTTAGGTGAACACAAATGTTATATTTTAACAGAAACCATAGCACAGTATATTAATAAAACATATTACATACACAAACTACAACCCAATAGAAGAACATCATTATAGATTAAAATAGCATCAAACTTTTTGAATGAAAACGGTATTAATGATCTTGTACTACTAATAAAACATTTTGAATAGTATTATTACTTCAACCAAAAAACATTTAATTTTGAATGTGTTTGTTTGGTGAAATTTAAAAGTAGGTTTTTTGGATATTTTGAAAAAAGTTAGCGAAATGTGTGGTTGAAAAGTTCACATGAAATATATGGTTGAAAATAAGTTTGGAAAAAAAAGAGTTATTAAACATGGCCAAACATGCTTTAATATAACGAAAACTAGTGTACAATACTAAAAGTAAAGCAGTGTCGTGTTTGAATTAACGTTTTTTGTAATTGTATGGACATGTTGGTCTTTTAGCGTTAAAATGTGACTTTAATTGAATTAAGTTTGGACCATATAACTTTAGAGTCCATAAGATCATAAATAGCGATCGGTCCTGAATTTACCCAAGGGGTTTTGCCTCAAAAAGTGCCAAAATAAAAAGAATTCAATTGTAAATAAGAAGAATATTACACGTGATCAAATCTGATTTGAATTGGAGTAAAAGAATTAAAAAAAAAAGAAAAGAAACAAAAGATGCCAAAGAATATTGGTATGGTAGAGATGGTAGAATGACCCGCGCCCCGTTCCCCGTCCCCGTTTAGGATTGCCCCACCGCGCCCCGAACAATTGGGTATTCAGGAAGGAGCAACTTCGTACCTTATTTATTTATCTTTTTTCAAAATTCTAAAAATTTTAAAACTATTTTGCTGAAATGGGACTAAAAGGAGTCGAACCCGGGGTGTTGAGATGGGAAGATTAATGGATAATTAGCACATCCCTATCTATCTATTGAAGTAATTGTGCAAAACGTCCATACTTTCTAAACTTTAGCAATTTCACCCTCACCTACTGGATTTCTTGCGCAAAAGGTCCTTCCGTCCAAAAAGCAGCCGTCAACTCACCAAAACAGTATGAGTCATAATGTATTGTAAGGGTAAATTAGTCCAGCCACTTTTATTCTCTTATCCTCTGTTTAAAATCGGAGTATATGAACGGGCGCACGAAGTCTGGAAATTTCGCCACTGTTCATTTTTTTTCGCCAACGAACTGTTGAGGTTGAAAATGGAGAGAATTGGAGGAGGTTTTGGAGAATGTTGAAGGATGATTTGCACGTGAATAATAGTCACGGTTGGACCTTCATTTCTGACAAACAAAAAGGCTTGGTCAGTACTATTGAATCATTATTCAAGCATTCAGAGTATAGAACTTGTGTGAGACATTTTTACAATAATTTCAGTGCAACAACACATAAGGAAATGGATTTGAAGATCTGTCTTTGGAATGCCGCTAGAGCTATGACGGTGACACATTGGCTTGAACATATGCAAAAGATGTTGGACATAGAGCTGCCGGCGTATGGGTGGCTAGAATCTAAACCTGCTTCTCATTGGACAAAATCTCACCAACTACGATATGCTCCTGAACAACCTATGTGAGTCATTCAACATCACCATTGTCAATGCAAGAAAGAAACCCATATTGACAATGCTAGAGGAAATCATAGTGTATTTGATGAAAAGTATTGTTGTAAGGAGGAATGCATGTGATAAGTGGAAGGCAGAAGTAGGTCCTCGAATCCAAAAGATTCTTGAGAAGAACAATAGACAAGCGATGATGGAGTGAGCAGATTATTCGGGTAATCAAAAATTCCAAGTCAGACATAATGCAGGAGATGCCCTCCATACCGTTGACCTGAGAGCAAAGATTTGTACATGTTGTTCTTCGCAGTTAACTGGGATTTCTTGTTGCCATATCATTGCATCTGTTGTTTCGAAGGGCCTGGCGGTCATAGATTACGTGGATGACATCTACAAGAAGGAGGTATACATGAGGATGTACACGCCATCCATTTCTTCCATAACGAGGCCCAAGTCATGGCCTAACCTGGGTCTCAACTCTCTCACTCCACCTGTGTACAAAAAAACGGCTGGCATGCCTAAAAAGTCCAGAAGAAATGAGGCCAATAAAGAGGGATCCTCAAGCCAAGCAAAGAGTGGAAGAAATACAGCATCTGGAGAGAGCAATACAGACGGGGAGAAAGTTCCAGGAAGATGAACCGGGCTGGTGATGACATGCACAGAGTGTGGTGAACGGGGCTACAACAAGAGGAGATGAAAAGGGGCACAACTACCAGCGCCAAATTAGTATAGGACAACGCTGGAATTTATTTTCTTGTTAGCTTTTTGGACAGTTGTGGGGCAGCTTTTTGTTGTTTGTGTTGACAATGATGTATGTTGACAATCATATTATTTTGACAATGAATCATATTTTATGCTCGCTAAAGAAATGAGATTTGATGATCATGGATTGGTGTTCGTAGTAGTTAGGATTGCTGTTGGTTTCCTGGTATAATGTTTTAAGCAAGGAAGTTGACAATCGTTACACAATTAGGTGAGGATGTTCGCCACAATTTTTGAAATAGGTAGGAACGTTTTACACAATAAGAAATGAAAAATATGGACGATTTATACAAGTTCATCCAAAAAGTAGGGACGTTACGCACAATTGTATACAAAGGTAGGGACGTTTTCCGCAACGTCAATTACACATCAATCCCACAACTGGTTCTACACTGCTAAGTACCCATATCACTACAATATTACAACAGCATTCCTAAATGAGTACCCACATCACTACAAGCCCAGAAAGAAAACCAAAAAACCAGCTCTAAACATAGCACGTCCTCTTTTCATTCTGCAAATGGTGTACTTGTTGTTCACATTCATTCCTGGATCTAAGTAGTCCAGGTATTATATCTACAGATCTTGGACACATGGGTGGGTCGCACCAGGCAAAATAGTCACAACATCTATTTTCCTGTAAGAAGCACCAATTTCAGAACAAAAAAAAACAACTGCAACATATAATTGCAGATTCTTGAGCTGAAGAAAACTTACCCGACAATGTTGACATGTAAAGAAGCGTCTTCCAGGATTTGCTTGCATCCACGAAGTCTTAATCTCAATTTGGATTCTACATTTGCACCATCGATTTGCCATTATGTTTGACTGAAAAATGGTCTCTTTCTCCTATCTTATACATGAATGTCCACAACCATTATTGACTTTGAACAGTAAGGCGGGAGGAGAAGAGAATAAAAATGGTTGGACTAATTTACCCTTACAATACATTACGACTTGTGCTATTTTGGTGAGTTAACGGCTGCTTTTTGGACGAAATGACATTTTACGCAAGAAATCCAGTAGGTGAGGGTGAAATTGCCAAACTTTAGAAGGTGGGACGTTTTGCACAATCACTTCAATAGGTAGGGACGTTTTGTGCTAATTACCCGAAGATTAATCCACAACCCTTTGATTTGTATTTTTTTCATTTTGTTTTGTAAACATATTATAAAAAAAATATTCTTACTAAGTTAAAAAAATTCAATGAAAAATCACAATTAAGGGTAATAAAAAAACGTTAATGGGACATTAAATGGGGCATGAAGCTGCCCCATCCTGCTCCGCTTTGCCCCGCCCTGCTTTAAGCGGAGAATAGGACGGGTATGGGAATAGAAATTCCGCAATGGGGCAGGGACAAGAATGCCCTCCCCGCCCGCCCGCCCACCCCACCCCACCCCACCCCACCCCACCCCATTGCTATCCCTATGATATGAAAAATAGCAAATTCCAAATTTAGTGACCTTGAGCAGTCGAGAAGTAGAGCAAAAATTAAGTCAAATTTTACCATATGTCTATTATAAATTGATGTGTTGTAATCTTGTGTTAGTACGTGGCTTGAGAATTTTTTGAGAGAAAATTTGTAAGTCTAGTATTTCAAATTTTTTTTTTTTTTTAGGGTTGTACAAAGAGTTGAAATTGGTGGGTGTAGTAAAACTTAGGATATTATTTTTCTTACGATGCTTGGAGAATTTGGGTGATTGAAATTTTATATGATTGTAACGATTTTTCATATAGTAGAAAGTTTTGCCAATCCATAAATTTTTCTCTATCTTTTTTTATTTTGTCTCTCTATTTTTCCTCTGAACAAGAATCATGTGAACAAACAAGAAATTGGTCTCAATTATCAACAGTAGTATCAAAGTGTCAGGTCGTTTAGAGTATTAGAGCATGGAGAAGACATGTCTGTTAAATATAACGTAGAGAAGTTTGACAGAATAATCAATTTTGATTTGTGGCAAGTACAAGTCAATGATATTTTCATTCAGTCTAGACTACACAAAGTTTTGAAAGGAAAACCAGCCTCTATTTCTGACAAAGATGCTGAAAATCCAGTATTAACTATAAGGATCGAGAAGATTTGAATTTAAAAGCTGCAAGTACGATACATCTCAATTTAGCGAAAAAATTCTTGCAAATATTTATAGAATATCTGTTGCAAATGAATTTTGAGAAAAAAATTTAGACTTGTATCAAACAGAGAGCTTTACAAATCGGTTGTGCTTGAAGAAATAGTTTCATTCTTTGCCAATGAATGCATGTATGAAATCTCAAACCACTTGAGTATTCTTAATGGGATCATTTCTGAACCAGAGGCTATTGAAGTTAAAATTGATGATGATGATAAAATATTAAGACTCATCTGGTCTGTTCCACCCTCCTATGAACACATCAAACTAATTTTGATGTATGAGAAAGAAACTGAGTGTTTTGAAGAAGTTACAAGTAAATTAATTTCTAAAGAAATAAGGTTGAGTGGTGGAAGTAATATTTCATTTGAAAACTCGTTACTTGTTGCTGAAAAATAGAAGAAGAATAACTCCATGAGATCTTGTTGAAACTGTGGACAACCTGGTCACGTGAGAAAAAATTGTCCAAAAGTTGGAACAGGCTTGGCTAACTACTCGAAATAAGATACGACAGTCTGTCTCTCTTTATGTAAGAGATGATTTCGCTTGAGTGAGAAATTTACATCCTCATGGCATGTGCTAGTTGGCATGATATATGATGTGTTACTATTAGTGGATCCATATGTTTGCACACGGACATTGACTTGACATAAATATAATGTGTGTGATGGAATTGATGTCAATGGTAAGTCAAGCAAATGAGTTACACTATAATTTTTCAGCAAATTTATTCGAAATGAGTAGATAAAATTCTTAGAATTTATTAATTTTAAGTGATTATACTTATATGGTGGAATTTGTTAATTATCAATTTTTTCTCAAGTATCGTGATCGAGAATTAGATAAGAGATGTCAAAGGTTTTGGCTCATTTTTTGTAAAACCCTCAAAAGTGCCAATATAAAAGGACTTTAATTGTAAAAAAAAAGATTATTACAGGGGGGATCAAATTCCTGTCGGAATCTGATTTGCATTGGAGTAAAAGAATAAAAACAAAGGATACAAAAAATGCCAAGGAATATTGGTACGGAAAATGTCAATTTCCAAATTCTGTGACCTTGGGCAGCTGAGAAGTAGAGCAGCAATTAGGTTAAATTTTAGCTTACTATTATAAATTGATGTATGGTTCTTTTGTTTTAGTACGTGGTTTGAGAGTCTTTTGGAAAAAAAATTACAAGTTTAGTATTTTAACTTTTTTCTCATTTTTTGTGAATTATACAAATAGTAGAAATTAGTAAGTGTGGTAAAGTTTAAGATATTATTACTGTTACAATAATTGGAAAATTTAGCTGAATGAAATTTTATATGATTGTAACGATTTTTCATATAATGGAAAGCTTTAAAAGCATCTTCAATGCTATAATGTCAAGACACAATGATCTCAATTTTATTATTGTTTTTTATTTGAATAAAGATCTTGTAGATAAACGAGAAATTGATCTCAATTCTCAACATGTATACCACTAAAATTCTTGAACTGTGTCATGTTCTGTGCATGACCCATAAATTTAAATTAACCCGACCTAATTAAGAGGCCTTAAATTACCATTAGGCTAGCTTGTCAAACTCAAAATTGAGAAGGTGAACTGTGCCTATCAAAGCCATCTGATAACAAAGACTCTCCCAAAGTATCATATTCTTTTAGCAAAAAGAAAAGGCACAGGCCCTTCCCACCATTATGTGAAGAAAAAATTGTTCTTTTACATCTTATTAGACGTATTTTTTTGAAGAAAAAATTTAAATAAAAATATTTATTTTACATTTTTAGATGAAATAATTTATCGTAATACAAGAACACGTAAAGCTTGAAATGATATATGTTTTTCATAGACGTTTAATATGAATTTGTATTCAAGACAATGACATTTTAAGATTTTAAATAATGCAATTTTAAGAGACACAAAGTTGCAACATGGTACTATAATTTATCTCCCTCTCTCTCCCCAAAGTCTATCTCATCTTAGTTTTCTGAATATTACATCTACACATGGCTGAGAAGGTATGAAAATATCACAATTTCCTCATAAAATAATCTATTTCTCTATCATATTTGATTTTGATGCTAGTGCTTCGCCGGCCTTGTCTTCATACCTAGTTTCTTCATCAATTTTATCCCATGTTAATGCAACAGGTGACTGTAATGGTAGTAAAGGTTGATCTCCAATGTCCTTCCTGCTACAAGAAAATCAAGAAAATTCTTTGCAAAATTCCTCGTAAGTCTTTTAACTTCACGTTTTAGCATATGACAAACATTTTTCATGCTAATAATCTGTGTGTGTGTGCTCGTGCAAGTTCATTTTCGTGTTATCTTATGTGTTGACTATATTTTGGATAAGAACTGACTTATATTATGTGATGTAAAACTTTTGGAACAAAAGAAATTACTGGGCAGGTATATGATGTGAAACAATATACAGTCACTGTCACTGTGGTATGCTGCAGCCCAGAAAAAATTCGTGACAAATTGTGCTGCAAAGCTGGAAATGTTATCAAGTGTATTGAAATAAAAAAGCCCGTGGAGGAGCAAGTACAAGAATGTCCACCACCACGGACTTGTTGTGGACCATGTTTTAAAGGTTATGGTGGGGGGCCATGCTACCATAGGCACGGAGCTCCGTCGCTACTTTATCCTCCGGCACGGACTTGTTGTGGACCATGTTCTGAAGGTTATAGTGTATGCCCATGCTACCATGGGCACAGAGATCCGCCGCCATGTTACGGCGGTTATTATGCATATGGGTGTGGCTGTGGGAGGGGTTGCCAAATGGGAAGGTGTGTTTTGTATATTGAAGAAAACCCTTCAGCATGCATGATCATGTGATTTGTGAATTTTATTTATTTTTTTTTTCATGATCATGGGAATCCATCATTGGGTTGTCATTAATCTTCAATCAGTTTGTGAATACGTGGACCGTGGTGATTACAGAGATTTAATGGGACGTAAAAATAAAACCTAGATGGTGATTGATGTTGGGATTACATCGGTCTCTTGATACCATGTTTGTGGATTAAATGAATGGCCGCTCATCCAAATTTGAGCAGAATTACATCCAAGTTACTCATCTTAAATTTCGTACAATCAAGTCAATCAATTTTCATTTTATTTGTAGATCTGGTCACTCATCCAAATCTGATTAGCATGTAATTCTCCTGTGTCCACAGAAATTAACACATTCTCTACACCGCAGTTGTCATCATGCGTAATATTAGTAGGATGATGTAACAGAGATTCTGGTGCCGTACCAACTTCAATATTTTCCTTGTGTTCACAACGATGATTCAACATCATGTCGTAAACATTCTCAATTAGAACATTGTTTATCACATTCAGCCATGATGCTTGTATATCGTTCAACCGATCGTCTGAAATGCATGCTGGTCTTGCTGCAACGTCAAGTGCTTGTGATGTAGTTGGCATGTCCCTCAGTACAAGAATAACACGATGCATTTTCTTTATGAAGTGGGATGCATGTGCCACTTCAAGTCCTCGTCATTAAATAGGTCAGCATGAGAGAGATTCATTGACAGGACTTTGAATTTCAACTTAATTGCGAACAACGTTGTTTAGCTTGGCTTTAGTTCTGCATAACTTATGTCTAACGTAACTTTAATTAATGTTGTACAGTTGCCACTTCAGTTTCAGTCATTGTCTATGTTACAAAACTCTCTACCATGCATGTGATACATTAAATCTTATAATTTCAACCATATATTAAATAGCAACATATAATAATGTGATCAAGATACAAATGAGTCATCATCATGACAATACATAAGGCCATATCTAGAAAACAGGAATATGGTTGTCGAAATTGACAGCCATAAAAGAATTGTAGAGATTGACATTCTTTTTACATCTGTCGATATGGACAACGATGTATTAAATAAATGTTGACATGTTAGCAACTTTCAATTCAATCGACGCAAGTTCTTCATTTAGAAAAAATGCAATACTAGCTCAATCAAAGACGTCAAGAAGATCACTTCGAAATAATGGTAATCAATGTTATAAAAAACTTAGTTAGAGAAAACAATATCGGGTTTTACGACTTTAAATCCCTAATTGCAATGGTGTGAGTTTTTGTTTAGACTTCAATGAAGACGATGCAAATAAAAAATATCTTTATTTTTTACTAATTTAATTTAATACAATGGTTAATTGGAGATCGACTTACTTAGCTTGTCTTAAAAGTTATTGTTATGGTCTCGAAAGTCGTGTTCTTTAAAAATATTATGAAATTTTAACCGTAAAAGAAATTAGACATTTCTACAAAATGATATTTTTGACTTTTTACTCTCAAAAGTGACCATTCCTAAATGTTTTCAAAAGTTACTCTATTTCTTATTCACCCATCTTATTTGGTTAAAAAACTAAATTCTTCTACATTTGTTTTATGAGTTTCTGTCTTTATTTTTTATGTTGATTTGAAATTTTATTTTTGAGAAAAATAAAGGAAAAATGAAGACTTCCTAATCATTTAGTGACAAGTTTGGCTGGAGTGATGAGGACTAGACACTAGACACTAGTAGTGGATGAGAATGTGATAAATAAGTATTTGATCATAACTACAACAATAACGATAATATCATTATCACAAAATATAGTATTCACGACCTAAAAAAAAAAAAAAGGTTCAAATTTTGAATATATTTAGAACCGGATATATATATACATATTTTTACCCTATTCAATTCATTGCAATATTTATCAAAAGTAAATTTATCAAGTTTAGACCAACTTTACTTGTCAATGATTCCATTTTTTGTGATAATTGTTGATAGAATTTAATCAATTCTTTATTTAAGGCTTTATCAAAGTAGAAAAATAATATTGAATACAAATAAGTCATTCAAAGTAAAGATAAATTATCTAATCAGAACCAAAACAATCAAAGAAAGTGAAAATGGTGATTATATTCACACTATATCTTTTGTTAACCACAATATATTTTAATTATAATGAAAGTTCCAAATTACTGTTATTTTTATAATAATGTTCTCAATTTTTTTAATTACATTCTTATCATCCAGCTATAAATTTTTATATATGATCTTTTTCTTTGATGATGATTTTTATCAAAAAACCTAATTACGAGGGAGTAAAAAAAAAAATTGCCTCACGTATTTTTTAAATAAGCAAGCTAAATAACAAATACAAAAAATTGACAAAATATTTTTCATTCATTTCAATGCACATTAATAGAATATTTGGATAAAAATCGTTATCAAATACAAGATGAAAAAATTATTAAAAGTTAACGAAAAAATACGACCAAAAAAAGTTAAAGACATAAGTGTTAAAATGTCAAAGGTTATTGGACAATTTATGCCATTAAAACGTAGTGTAGATAATAAAAATTATAGTGTGAATATAATGACCCAAGTGAAAAAGTCACTCATTTAAATTATATTCCAAAAATGTCTCTCTACAAGGATTTTTTTTTTTAAAAAATTTTTATTTTAAAGGAATATATTATATAGCATGAAAATAAAGTACTATATCCATCTCATAAAAATACACTTACTTTTATTTTCATACAGATTAAGAAAATTTAATTATTATAGTTGAAACAAAAAAATTTACCTACGATTTTTTAATATACTCCTATATTAATATAGTGATAATTCATATTTGTTGATAACAAGGCACATTAAATAAGAGTATATTAAAAAACTAAGAAATCAACTATAATATCAACAAATAAAATTGACTATAATTTGAGCCAAATTAATATATATATATATATATATATATATACACACACACACACGAGATGAAATGATTATATCTTAAGAAGTAGTTCGGTTAACCTTGGAAAAAAGTGACAATCAACTAAAATACTTTTAACTAATCTAAAAGAATAAGATCAAATGAAAAACAAATAAAGTTAAAATAAGACAAATGTTTGAGCCTATCAGACTAATTTGAACTAAATTGAACAAGATTAGAGATTTCAAGCAAACATACCACGATGTTGTTCACCTTTCACAACTAAGTCTATATTTGTCAAAATTTAAATTATAATTTAAATTGATCAAATTAATCAAACATATTTTTTATCCATACATTTCATAAAAATTATAATTTATTACTCACTTAATATCTACACATTTAATAAAATTTATAATTTATAAATATTTTAAAAATAATTTTAATACTACCAAATAAACACTAAATTAATGTGATCATTGTACTCGAAAAAGTCAAGATCTTAATAAGTCTTCACCCATTGATGTTCTAGAAAGTCACCGTGTTGATATCCTCCTCCAATCGAAAATCTGGGGTAGGTCATTTGATTTTTGGGTGGATTTTTTTAAAGAGGCATAGAAACTATGACAAGGGCTTTAGAAGGGAGGTCCATTGTCCCCAGAAATAATTCTTTTGTCTATATTTACTTTGGGCTCAGGGGACCCCAAAGGAAAAAGATTAGGACAGGAAAAATTACACCTACTTACACTTTTAGAAATATTTATAAAATTATAATTTGTATGTATTTATTTTTAAAATATTTTTTTAATTATTTAATATTTTAATTTATTTAAATAAAATAAAAACCACTTCCCACATATATTTTACATAAAGCAAAAATACAGCACAACAAAAAGAAGAGGAAACTTTTCATTCTAGGTACTTTTTTCCTATTAAAACCCCACCCACCCTATCACTATCCATATTTACATAATCAATAATAGAAAACAATGACGAAATTCAAAACTCCACCCTACACTCTATTATTTTCATTATTTTTGTCCAATTTTTCCCCGAACACAAACGTCATTATCTTGTTGGATTTTTTCTCGATCCTCCTCCATCTATATCTAAATCTGAAATTTTAGATCTACAAAGTGTTGAATTAGATTGTGGTTAACAAAATATGTGGACATGGCGGCAATGGGCGGACTAGTCATGTTTGGGTAATAGTCGGGTTGGAGTGTTGGACTTGTGTTAGTTTTGAGTCTTGGAGATGGTGGAATTGACTGAATATGGTGGAGATACTGGTGAATGTGATCGGATTTTGTGGCGATGGCGCATATTTAGTGATTTTGAGGTTTGCGGTGGCAATATTTTTCCAATCATGGTGGTGACCTTTTTCTGGCGGCTGCAGCGGCGGTATCGATTGTGTAACAGAGTTCGTTACATGTGTTATACTTGTAGGGTGGTTGCGTAACAAAGTTTGTTAAAAGTGTTACACTTTGTATTTCTCCGAGTACGGTGGTGGCAACGGTCATGTAACATATTTTGTTACATTTGCAAGGTAGCGACGTAACATAGTCTGTTACAAGTATTACATTTTGTATAATGATGTCAATAATGGTGGTGGTCGCAACTGTGTAACAAGATTGTTACAAGTATTACACTTTATAAAAATGATGGTGTTGACAACGATGGTAGTGGATGTGGTGATAGCGGTGTCGGTAACGATGTAATACATTTTGTTACAAATATTGCATAAGTTTTATAAAAGAATTTGATATTGGTGTAAAAAAATAAGAATAATTGAACCAGTATTTTGGTTAAAAAAAGTTATAAAGTAATTGGAGAATTAATTTTTTATTTTATTATGAAAATTTCCTTGATTCAAAGGCTTGCAGCAGCCCCAACCCTGGGTCCAACATGAGCCGCAGGTTCACAATGATTGGGGGATTTTGGCACAAAAAGTCCCAAAGTATAGCTTTAGTGCATTTTTGGTCTTTAATCTTTCATTTTTTGCTAAAAGGTCCTTAACCTATTTCATTGGGTGCGAAAGTGATTTCTGTAAATGGATTCCATCCAATTTCTATGTTAATTAGGCATGTGGATTGAATTTTTCTTTAATTTATTTTTTATTACAGGAGCAAATAGGTCAATTCTTATATAAACAATAATAAAAAAAATTGTAAAAAAATGATCACCTTCCTCACCCCACCCACCATCTCCATTGTCACCCCCCTGAAAACTACCATTAATAGCAGAAAGAAGTGTGTGTGTGTGTGTGTGGGGGGGGGGGATCTCTCTTGTCAAGCAATTTATGTAACTTCACTCTGATTTTCAGTGTCTATTTATGTGTATTTCTCTTGTCAAGCAATTTATGTAACTTCATTCTGATTTTCAGTGTCTATTTATGTGTATTTATATGATACTTATAGTTTGATCTGTTTTCTGTATTAGGAGCATGTTCGGCAGCAATTTCAAGGAAAAAAACTCATTTTTTGAGCTTGAGTTTTTTGACTTTTCAACACAATTTGAGATAAAATGACTAAAATACCCTTTTAACTTTTAAATGACATTTCAATGATTGAGGGCTATTTTGTCGTATTGCAAAAAAATGTGTAAGAACTTTTTAGTATGTGGCCCACCACATTAATTGCAAAATGGATTTTGGTGACTAAAAAATGGCAGCCGAACAAGCACTAAAAATGGAGGAATGAAAAATAGAGATTGTGTGTATCAACATTGTGCATTATGAAATCAATGCACAATGATAGGAAAAATAGGGGAGAGTGAGAGATAAGTCCCCTTCGCCCATTTTACTGCCATAAAAACTGACCAATTTGTATTTATAATAAAAAAAAAAATTAAAAGGAAGTTTAATTCACGCGCCTAACTAACGTAGAATATAGATGAAATTCGTCCACGTGAAGCACTTTTGCACCTAATGGAATAGGTTAAGGACCTCCTAACTAAAAATAAAAGGTTATGGAAAAAAATGCACTGTAGTTATACATTAGAGACCATTTGTACTAAAATTTCCAATGATTGGAGAAATAATGAAATATTTCGTTGGGCACTTACTAAGCTTTAAACAGTTAAGTTTATAATATTTTTTTGTTTCTAAACTGTTTAATTATATATATTTTTTTAAAATTACTTTAAAAAATAAATTATAAATTTCTAATCGTGACCAATAAAAAATTATTTAATATAAATTTTACTCATTTACATATAACTCTTTAAGCTTAGGCAAACATGCTTTTATAAGCTTGAGGATATAAATTTTTGATTTATGGAAAAGAAATTGGAAAAGGTTGAATATTGGTCCCCAACATTTTCATCAAATTGCAATTTAATTATTAACCTATAAAAAGGACAAGTTAGATCCCAATTTTTCAAAATAGGCGCACAACCATTGTCCACAAAGACGGTCCAAAACTCTAATAAAATCTCACGTGAACCTCTGATAACAAATTGCTATGTTGGTCAATTGGATGAAGTCTTTGCAAGAATACAATTGGTCCTCAACCAACAAAGTTCGGCACCATTCTCTTTAACCTTTAATAAATATAGCAGAACAAACATGTCTTTTTGGATTGAATTTGTCCAAATGACTATTAAAGTAGGCATGTGACTAACTCAACTTTTTCTAAAGATAAAAAAAGGCTTAAGTAAATAAAGAACAAAGTAGACATAATTGAGGTTAAATAACAAATTAAAACAAAGTAGACATAATTGAGGTTACATAAATGTTCGTACCTATAACATTTTGATTATACATGGAAAATGTCATTTCCATGGAAAATGTCAAATCAAGTGTTTTATTTTCCCCACTTTTGTGTTTGATTGGCACATGGAAACAAAATACCAAGTCTAAAAAACCACTATAATTTTTTTCTCACACATTTGGTGGAATAAATATCCATAAAGTTTGGATTTATGAAAGCTATATAAGAAGAAGGAAAGGAAAGAGGATAGATTGAAATAGAGTATAGGAAAATTTGTTTTTTATTGTATGCAAATAAAAATGAATGCATGTTGCATAGTACTATATAAAAAAAAAACAACATTTACAAAACACAAAATAGGATAACAACCTAATAACAATACTAATTATCTGTAACTTATTAAATTAATTACTAATTAGATTACGATCTTCTTTAATACACAAGATTCTTGAGCCTCGCCAATTTCTCAATCATTTCACCACCAAAACACAAAATCAAAAGTTTTATCATTGAAAGGCTTCTCAAAACCCTACCTCGAAATCACCAAAGGCTTGAAAGCTTTCTTGAAAATTCTAATTGGAATCTTCAACTCAATATCTTTCAACGCAAAAATCATCCGAGCCCGTCTGTGTTTCGATGCATAGAGACTTAAAATTAGGACTCAAAATGTCATCCAAAATTAGATCCTCGAAGGTCCAGGAGTAGAGTCACACGACTTTCTAGAAGCCATCGGTGGCCCAAAGACCACCTTCTGGATTGTCCTAACCACTACAATCTGGATTCTAATATGGGATTCGATCTTGAAGTGAATGGACTAGCTTAAACTTGCTAGATAGCAAGATGGAGCTTAAAACTATAATTTTCGTACGAGCCACAATTTTTATTTATTTTTTATCCACACATTCAGTAAAATCCAATGCTTATAATGTACAAAATTTTTACCAAACATAGACAAATATACTTTTTATTATATTTTCTCATTTTAACAATAAATTCAAGGTACCTGTTCACGGGAACTAATAGTGCAAGTTGGGGATTAACTTCCTCATTTTTGTGGGTTGACGACTAACCTGTAACTTTATTATAGATTGGGGACTAACAGAAAAAATTTAAAGAATCATTTTTCACTAGAATATCAAAACATTGCACATGATAAGGCCCCAGCCTAACCCCATCTGGCCACAGCAACTGGCAAAAGCCAAGAAACCCACGAACACTGAAAAACAACAGAGTGAGTGAAAAAGAGCAACGATGGCATACAATCTCAGTGCTTCACCGTTTACTTCGCTTTCTCATGACTCCAATCTCTTCTGTAACTCACTGTCTCCTCCACACCTCCTTCAACTCAGTCTCAGACCCTCAAAACACCTCAATTTTCGCCTCAAACCTCGTCCTCGGAAACCCTCTTTCCATATCGCCAATGTCTCTTTACAAGAACAAGCCCACACTGCAAAAACCCTTAATTTTTCTGTCTTTTTATATTTTTTCTGTTCTGTTATTTTTTATTTGAATAAAGATCTTGTAGACAAACGAGAAATCGATTTCAATTCTCAACATGTATGCCACTAAAATTCTTGAAATGCGTCATGTGCAGTGCATGACCCATAAATTTAAATTAACCCTACCTAATTAAGAGGCCTTAAATTACAATTAGGCTAGCTTGTCAAACTCAAAATTGGGAAGGTGAACTGTGCTTATCAAAGCCATCTGATAACAAAGACTCTCCCAAAGTATCATATTCTTTTAGCAAAAAGAAAAAGCACAGGCCCTCCCCACCATTATGTGAAGAAAAAAAATATTCTTTTTCATCTTATTAGACGTATTTTTTTGAAGATAAAATTTAAATTAAAATATTTATTTTACATTTTTAGATGAAATAATTTATCGTAGAACACGTAAAGCTTTAAATGATATATGTTTTTCATACACGTTTAATATGAATTTATATTCAAGACAGTGACATTTTAAGATTTTAAATAATACAATTTTAAGAGAGACAAAGTTGCAACATGGTACTATAATTTATCTCCCTCTCTCTCCCCAAAGTCTATCTCATCTTAGTTTTCTGAATATTACATCTACACATGGCTGAGAAGGTATGAAAATATCACAAGTTCCTCATAAAAAATCTATTTCTCTATCATATTTGATTTTGATGCTAGTGCTTCGCCGCCTCGTCTTTCATACCTAGTATCTTCATCAATTTTATCCATGTTAATGTAACAGGTGACTGTAATGGTACTAAAGGTTGATCTCCAATGTCCTTCCTGCTACAAGAAAATCAAGAAAATTCTTTGCAAAATTCCTCGTAAGTCTTCTAACTTTAACCGTATTTTATGCACGTTTTAGCATATGACAAAAAAATTTCATGCTAATAATCTCTGTGCGCACACAAGTTCATTTTCGTGTTGTCTTATGCGTTGACTTCAACATTTTGGATATGAACTGACTTATATTCTGTGATGTAAAACTTTTGGAATAAATAAAAGAAATTACTGGGCAGATATATGATGTGAAACAAAATACAGTCACTGTCACTGTGGTATGCTGCAGTCCAGAAAAAATTCGTGACAAATTGTGTTGCAAAGCTGGAAATGTTATCAAGTGTATTGAAATAAAAAAGCCCGTGAAGGAGCCAGTGAAGGAGCCCGTGAAGGAGCCAGTGAAGGAGCCAGTAAAGGAACCAGTGAAGGAGCCCGTGAAGGAGCCAGTGAAGGAGCCAGTGAAGGAGTCCGTGAAGGAGCCAGTAAAACGGTGTCCACCGCCACGGATTTGTTGTGGACCATGTTCTGAAGGTTATGGTGGGGGGCCATGCTACCATGGGCACCGAGCTCCGCCACCATTTTATCCTCCGGCACGGACTTGTTGTGGGCCATGTTCTGAAGGTTATGGTGGGGGCCCATGCTACCATGGGCACGGCGATCCGCCGCCGTGTTACGACGGTTATTATGCATATGGGTGTGGCTGTGGGAGGGGTTGCCAAATGGGAAGGTGTGTTTTGTATATTGAAGAAAACCCTTCAGCATGCATGATCATGTGATTTGTGAATTTCTTTTTTTTTTTTTTCATATGATTGTGGACCGTGGTGATTACAGAGATTTAAGGGGACGTAAAAATAAAACTTAGATGGTGATTGATGTTGGGGTTACATCGGTCTCTTGATACCATGTTTGTGGGTTAAATGAATGGCCGCTCATCCAAATTTGAGCAGAATTACATCCCATTACTCATTTAAGAGCCCGTTTGGTATGGATTATAAACTAGTTTATTTGACCAAAATTATTTATTTGACCAAAAACGATTTATTTGACCAAATTTTTTGCCTTGTAGCATGACATTTTTGACCAAAATTGGTCAAATAAACTATTTTGGTCAAATAAACTAGTTTATAATCCACGCCAAACGAATCCTAAATTCCGTACAATCAAGTCAATCAATTTTCATTTTATTTGCAGATCTACTCACTCATCCAAATCTGATTAGCATGTAATTCTCTTGTGTCCATGGAACACATTCTTTACATCGCAGTTGTCATCATGCGTAATATTAACAGGATGATGTAACAGAGATTCTGGTGCCGTACCAACTTCAATATTTTCCTTGTGTTCACAACGATGATTCAACATCATGTCGTAAACATTCTCAATTAGAACATTGTTTATCACATTCAGCCATGATGCTTGTATATTGTTCGACCGACCGTCTGAAATGCATGTTGGTCTTGCTGCAACGTCAAGTGCTTGTGATGTAGTTGGCATGTCCCTCAGTACAAGAATAACACGGTGCAGTTTCTTTGTGAAGTGGGATGCATGTGCCACTTCAAGTCCTCGTCATTAAATAGGTCAGCATGAGAGAGATTCATTAACAGGACTTTGAATTTCAACTTAATTGCGACAACGTATGATCCATGTTTAGCTTGGCCTTAGTTCTGCATAACTTATCTATGACATAACTTCAATTAATGTTGTACAGTTGCCACTTCAGTTTCAGTCATTGGCTATGTTACAAAGCTCTCTACCATGTGATACATTAAATCTTATAATTTCAACCATATATTAAATAGCAACACATAATAATATGATCAAGATACAAATAAGTCATCATCATGACAATACATAAGGCCATATCAAGAAAACTGGAATATGGCTGTCAAAATTGACAACCATAAAAGAATTGTCGAGATCGACAATTTTTTTACATCTGTCTTTATTTTTATATGTTCATTTGAAATTATATTTTTTGGAAAAATAGAGGGAAAATGAAGACTTCCTAGTCATTTAGTGACAAGTTTGTCTGGATTGACGTGCACTAGCAGTGGATGAGAGTGTGATAAATAAGTATTTGATCATAACCACAACAATAATGATAATATCATTATCACAAAATATAGTATTCACGACCTTTAAAAAAAAAGTGGAGTACAAGCCATGTTTTGAATAATTTAGAATCGGTTATAAAAAATTGTTTGTGAATATATTCATACAACATTTTTTGTGAAACACACTATATTTTAATTATCTATTTATTAATTTTCACATACTATCTTTGTCTTTGATGATGATTTATGTCCAAAAAATTAATTATGAGAGAATAAAAACTTTTTTTGCCTCTCATATTTTTTAAATAAATAAAATAAATAACAAATATAGAAGTTTGACAAAATATTTGTCCCTCATTTCGATACACAGTATTAGAACTTTTGGACAAAAATTATTAAAATTTATTGATAATAATACGATGAAAAAAGTTAAAGACATAAGTGTTAAAATGTCAAAAGTTATTGGACATTTAATGCAATTAAAACGTTGTGTAGATAATAAAATTTTTAGTGTGAATATAATGACCCAAGTGAAAACATCCATATTTTTCAAGCAAACATACAACGTTGTGGTTCACTTTTTACAACTAAATCCATATTTGTCGAAACTTAAATTATAATTTAATTTAGTCAAATTGGACAAATATATTTTAAAAAATTCACAATTTATTACTCACTTATTATTTACACATTTAATAAAATTTACAACTTATAAATACTTAAAAAATAATTTTAACAATACCAAATATATACTAAATTAATGTCAAAAAAGTCAAGTTCTTTATAAGTCTTCTAGAATCGAAAATCTGGGGTTACTATGTCACTTGATTTTTCGGTGGATTAAAGAGGGATAGTAACTGCGACAAGGGTTTTAGAAGGGAGGTCATCGTCTCTAGAATAATTATTGAGTTGACTATAATTACTTTGGGCTCGGGGGGCAAAGGAGAGAGATTAGGACTGGGTGATACATAGAGAAAATTACACCTACTTACACTTTTAAAAATATTTTTAAAGTTATAATTTGTATGTATTTATTTTATAAATATTTGTAATTATTTAATATTTTAATTTATTTAAATAAAATAAAAACCACTTTCCACATATATTTTACATAAAGCAAAAATACAGCACAACAAAAAGAAGAGAGTTTTCATTCTAGGTACTTTGTTTCCATCAAAACCCCACCCACCCATATTTACATAATCAATAATAAAAACAATGACTAAATTCAAAACTCCACCCCCATACTCTATTATTTTCATTAGTTTTGTCAATTTTTTCTCCGAAGTCATCTTCTTGTTGAATTTTTTCTCGATCCTCCTCCATCTCTATCTAAATTTGAAATTTTAGATTTACAAAGTGTTGAATTAGATTGTGGTTAACAAAAGATGTGGACATGGCGGCAATGGGCGAACTAGTCATGTTTGGGCAATAATCGGGTTGGAGTGTTGGACTTGTGTTAATTTTGAGTCTTGGAAATGGTAGAATTGATTGAATATGGTGGAGATACTAGTGGATGTGATCAAATTTTGCAGCGATGGCGTAGGTTTAGTGATTTTGAGGTTTGTAGTGGCAATGTTTTTCCAATCATAGTGGTGACCTTTTTCTGGTGGCTGCAGTGGCGGTATCGACTGTGTAACAGAGTTCGTTACACGTGTTATACTTATAGGGTGGTGCAAAACAAAATTTGTTAAGAGTGTTACACTTTGTCTTTCTCTAAGTATGGTAGTGGCAGCGGCCGTGTAACATAGTTTGTTACACTGCAGGGTGGCAACGTAACATAGTCTGTTACAAGTATTACACTTTGTATAATGATGTCAATAATGGTGGTGGTCGCAGATATGTAACATAGATTGCTACATGTGTTACACTTTATGAAAATGACGGTGTTGACATTTGTGGTAGTGGATATGGTGATAGCAGTGTCGGTAACGACGTAGCACAGTTTGTTACAAGCTTTACATAAGTGTTATAAAAGAATTAGATATTGGTGTGAAAAATTAAGAATAATTAAAACAATATTTTGTTAAAAAAAAAAATTGGAAAGTATTTTGAGAATTAATTTAATTTTTTAGTTTATTTATGAAAATTTTGCTTGATACAAAGGCTTGCAGCAGCCCAAACCCTTGCTAGAAATTCCTTAACCTATTCCACGGGATAGTGGTATGTGAACGGATTGCATCCAATTTATTTATTAATTAGGCATGTGGATTGAATTTTTCTTTAATTTGTTTTTTATTGTATGGACAAATGGGTCAATTCTTATATAAACAATAATAAAAAATTTAAAAAATGATCACCTTCTTCACCCCACCCACCATCTCCCCCTGAAAACTACCATTAATAGCATAAAGAAGTGGGGGGGAGAAGTAGAAATGGGGAGGGGGATCTCTCTTGTCAAGCAATTTCTGTAACTTCACTCTAAGGGCTTGTTCGGTAGAGTTTTTTTAGAGAAAAAATAGGTTTTTTTTTTACTTTTTAACTTTTCAACTTTTTTTGTAGTGTAAAAAGGTTGAAAAGTCAAAAATTGTAGGCAAAAAAATAGATTTTGAAAAAAAAAACTCTACCGAACATGCTCTAAATTTCAATGTGTTTTTATATGTTTATATGATATTTGTAGTTTGATCTATTTTCTATATTAAAAATAGATGAATGAAAAACAGAGATTGTGTGTATCGACGTTGTCCAATATTAAATCAATGCACAATGATAGGAAAAATAGGAAAGAAGGGGAGAGAAATCCCCTCCACCTATTTTACTGCCATAAAAGGGAGGGTAGGGTGAAGAATGTGATCATTTTTATTATTATTATTTACATAAAAAATGACTAATTTGTCATTGCAATAAAAACAAATTTAATGAAAATTTAATTTACGCGCCTAACTAACAGAGAAAATAGATGGAATTCGTCCACATGGAGCACTTTTGCACTCAATGGAATAGGTTAATGACCTCCTAAGTATAAACAAAAAGTTATGGACAAAAAATGCACTATAGTCATACGTTAGAGACCACTTGCACCAAAATTTCCAATAATCAGAAAAATAATGAAATATTTTGCTGTGTAGGTACTAAGCTTTAAATAGTTACGTTCATATTATTTTTTGTTTCTAAACTGTTTATATTTATTTTAAAATTATTTTAAAAAATCAATTATAAATTTTTAAGAGTTTTGCTACTTGTACAATTCCACTTACATTCTCACTTTTGGGTAGAATATTTAGTCAAATCATTATTTGTCATATAAGTAAGTGTAAGTGGAGGTGTACAATTAGCAAAATTTAATTTCTAATCTTGACTAATAAAAAAATATTTAATATAAACTTTACTCATTTACATATTAAGTCTTTAAGCTGAGGCAAACATGCTTTTCTCGAGGATAGAAAATTTTGATTTATGGAAAAGAAATTAGAAAAAGTTGAATATTGGTCCCCAACATTTTCATCAAATTGCAAGTTAATTATTAACCTATAAAAAAGGACAAGTTAGTTCCCAATTTTTCAAAATAGGCACACAAATATTCTCCTCAAAGACGGTATGAAACTCTAATAAAACCTCACGTGAACTTCACATAACAAATTGCTGTGTAGGTCAATTGGATGAAGTCTTTGCAAAAATACAATTGGTCCTCGACAAACAAAGTTTGGCACCATTCTCTTTAACTTTTAATGAATGTAGCAGAACAAACAAGTCTTTTTGAATTGAATATGTCCAAATGACTGTTAAGGTAGGCATGTGACTAACTCAACTCTTCCTAAAGATAAAATAGGCAAAGAACACTAATGTACATAAATTAAAACAAAGTTGACATAATTGAGGTCACAGAAATGTTCGATCTATAACATTTCTACTATAAAATAACAGACCCATGAAATATCTACCACGATCACCAAGATAAAAACCGCTATAGACAACAATAAATATCCACAAAGTTTGGACTTATGATATGATATAAGAAGAAGAAAAGGAAAGAGGATAGATTGAAACAGAGTAAAAGAAAATTTGTTTTCTATCATATAGAAATAAAAATGAATGCTTATTGCATTGTACTATATAAAGAAAAACAACATTTGCAAAACACATAATAGGATAACAACTTAAGATCAATACTAATAATTTGCAACCTATTAAATTAATTACTAATTAGATTACGATTTGCTTTAATACACAAGAATCTCAAACCATGCCATTTTCTCAATCATTTCACCACCAAAAACACAAAATCAAAAATTTCATCATTGAAAGGCTTCTCAAAGCTCTACCTTTTTTTATTGGAATCTTCAACTCAATATCTTTCAACGCAAAAATCATCCGAGCCCATCTGTATTTTGATGCATAGAGACTTAAAATTAGGACTCAAAATGACATCCAAAACTAGATTCAGAAGTAGAGTCACACGACTTTCTAGAAGCCATCGGTAGCCCAAAGACCACCTTTTGGGATTCGTCCTACAACCGACTTTAGCTACTAAACCACTACAATCTGGATTCTAATAGGGGATTCTAGGTGAATGGACTTGCTTAAACTTGCTAGATAGCAAGATTGAGCTATATACTATAAATTTCGTACGAGCCACAATTTTTATCTATTTTGTATTCACAAATTTAATAAGATCTATTGCTTATAATGTACAAAAATTTTACCAAACATAGACAAATATACTTTTTATTATGTTTTTTCATTTTAACAATAAATTCAAGGTACCTGTTCATGGGAACTAATAATGCAAGTTGGGGATTAACTTTCTCATTTTTGTGGGTTGACGACTAACCTGTAACATTATTATAGATTGGGGACTAACAGAAAAACATTTAAAGAATCATTTTTCACTAGAATATCAAAACATTGCACAAGATAAGGCCCCCGCCCTCCCCCTAAACCACCTCAGGCCTGAGCAACCGGCAAAAGCCAAGAAACCCACGAACACTGAAAACAACAGAGTGAGTGAAAAAGAGCAACGATGGCATACAATCTCAGTGCTTCACCGTTGACTTCGCTTTCTCATGATTCCAATCTCTTCTGCAACTCACTGTCTCCTCCACACCTCCTTCAAATCAGTCTCAGACCCCCAAAACCCCTCAATTTTCGCCTCAAACTTCGCCCCCGGAAACCCTCTTTCCATATCGCTAATGTCTCTTTACAAGAACAAGCCCACACCGCAAGTTCACAAGATTCACACAACCCAGATGAAAAAACCAATTATTCGTCAAAATCCTACTTCTGGGTCAACCCCAAGAGCCCAAGAGCCTCAAAATTAAGGCAGAAGTCATATGATTTCAGGTATTCATCTTTAGTGAAAATTGCGGAATCTTTAGATTCTTGCAGCCCGTCAGAAGAGGATGTATTTAATGTATTGGAAACAGTTGGTGCTAAAATAGTGGAACAAGATGCTGTGATTGTATTGAACAACATGTCTAACCCGGAAACTGCGCCGTTGGTGCTTAAATACTTTCAAGAAAGGTTGAAATTGAGTAAAGAAGTTATTTTGTATAATGTTACTTTGAAAGTTTTTAGGAAATGTAGGGATTTCGACGGGGCAAAAAATTTGTTTAATGAAATGCTTGAGAGAGGGGTTAAGCCCGATAATGTTACTTTCTCGACCATAATTAGCTGTGCTAGGGTCAATTCTTTGCCTGAAAAGGCTGTTGAATGGTTTGAAAAAATGTCATCTTTTGGGTGTGAACCTGATGAGGTCACTTACTCGGTTATGATTGACGCGTATGGGAAGGCGGGGAATGTGGATATGGCTATGAGCTTGTATGATCGTGCAAGAACTGGGAAATGGCGTGTGGATGTTGCCACCTTCTCAACGTTGGTTAAGATTTATGGGGCATCTGGGAATTTTGATGGGTGCTTGAATGTGTACGAGGAAATGAAGGCACTGGGAGTAAAGCCTAATTTGGCTCTGTATAACAGTTTGCTGGATGCTATGGGAAGAGCAAAGAGGCCATGGCAGGCGAAGAATATCTACAAGGAGATGGTGAACAATATGATTGACCCAAGTTGGGGTACTTATGCCGCGTTGATTAGGGCATATTGCAGGGCTCGGTATGGTGAGGATGCGCTTAATGTTTACAGAGAGATGAAAGAGAAGGGCATGGAGCTGAGTGTTGTTTTATACAATACTCTTCTGTCTATGTGTGCTGATGTAGGGTATACTGATCAAGCCGTTGATATTTATGAAGATATGAAGAGTTCGGGGACCTGCATGCCAGACAGTTGGACATTTTCTTCTTTGATTACAATTTATTCTTGCAGCGGGAAAGTGGAAGAGGCTGAGGCTACCGTGAATGAAATGTTGGAAGCTGGGTTTGAGCCTAACATCTTTGTCTCGACCTCACTCATCCAGTGTTACGGGAAAGCTGGCCGAATAGATGATGTTGTAAGGACATTTAATCGGCTACTAGAGCTAGGTATAACTCCAGATGAGCGGTTCTGCGGTTGTCTTCTTAATGTAATGACTCAAGCACCAAAAGAAGAACTTGCTAAGTTGATGGGTTGCATTGAGAGGGCTAACCCGAAGCTTGGTCATGTGGTCAAACTCCTTGCCAATGGAGATAATCTTGAAGGAGAAATCTTTAAGAAGGAAGCTGATGAACTATTTGATTATATTGGTACTGATGTAAGAAAGGCCTACTGCAATTGTTTAATTGATCTCTGTGTCAACCTTAATCAATTGGAGAGAGCTTGTCAGTTGTTAGACCTTGGGCTCACGCGCGGAATATATACTGATCTACAGTCTAAAACTCCAACTCAGTGGTCTTTGCACTTGAAGAGCCTCTCTCTAGGGGCGGCTTTAACTGCACTACACATCTGGATGAATGACTTATCGAGAGCACTTGAAAATGGGGAGGAACTTCCATCATTGCTTGGGATCAACACAGGGCATGGGAAACATAAATACTCCGAGAAAGGATTGGCAGGTGTTTTTGAATCACATCTGAAGGAGCTAAATGCTCCATTTCACGAGGCACCGGACAAGGTTGGTTGGTTTTTGACGACGAAGGTTGCAGCCACATCGTGGTTGGAGTCTAGACACTCCCAGGAGGGAGTTGCTGCTTAGGTGGAGTTCTTAGCCTGGTACCAGTCTTCCATTAGATGTTCTTTGATACAAATATTCACAATGCTATGGACATCTCAATTTTTTGCTCCTCTGGCCTTATGCAGTTGTTCTTAGTCTACAATAGAGAGAAATTTTATTTTGTCGCTGGATTAGGCTTTCTATACTGAAAGTTTTTTGTTTGACATACTTCTTAATGAAGTTCTACGAAATCTTGAGTCCTATTTAGCCTGCCCTTTAATTGTTCCGATGGAGTTTTGAAGAAGGGCTTCTAAGATAGTTTCATGACTGTATCATAGAAAAAAGGAGCCAGTTCAAAGTTTCGTTACAAGTTTACGCCTGCATTTGTTTGATGGCATTGTTTTGTCCAGAATGCACTTCTGCTTTGATAATTTTGTCCCGGCTTCAATTTTTATGCTTAATTTCAGTTTGGTTGCTAATTTTGTAGTCAGGTCTGTTGATAATCCTTCAGTAATTTGTTGTCTAGTCGGGAGAAAATGATCAACCATATTGCTCATGAAGATCTTCGTGATCATAAAAGAAAAAAGAAAAACAAAGAATGTCTCAAAACCTGTTCAAATTAAGGTGAGAACAAATATGTTTTGCAATGGGTTGACTTTTTGGACATACCATGTGCACAGTGCACTTGGTTGCAAGGTTCAATGAAAGTTTCATTACCCATTTGACCTTTAAAGATTAATACTATATATTTGTAAAGTCAAAACCTAAAAAGTGCATAATTCGGTTCTCTAATTGCATGATATACTAAAATATTCTGTCTATAAACTCTTTCCTCAACTATAGAGACTGACTGTCAAATATTAAAGAAACAAACTATATGGTGCTCTGCACGTTTGTTTTCTGAGAGGTGATGTTGGTGTAAGCAACCTTATATATGTGTTGTCCTAAATTCAACATCCATGCAAAATGGGAAACTTTGTAGGTACAGCTTCATCTCCATTTCAGAAGAAAATCAGAGAAAATGGAGGAGAAAAGGAACTCGAGGTCACGACAATGGCAGACGAGAAGAAGGCACGATGTTTTCGGCTTTGCAAGGGGACTTTTTCCCTGCGTGCAAAGTCAGAGTTGCCGCAGCTGACACTGCATTGCCGCCCTCCAACACCACCAAAAGTGGTGGAGGAAGGCCAGAGAGTAAGAATAGTGGTGACTAAGAAGCAGCTGGAGCTGCTTATCATTAATGCAAAAAAGCTCAAATTGAGACAAGTTGCACTTCAATCCTTTCGTGTTAGAGGAGTGTGTAAGAAATGGCGGCCATCTTTAGCTACCATTCCAGAGTTGTAGAATTGTTTGAACAGCAGGGTAGGTTTTTTGTTTCAGTTTATGTTCTGACGCACCCTGATTTTCCATGAAACTGTATATGTGAACAAACAGGAAGTATCCACTTTTGGAAGACTTTAGAGGTGTTCATTTCTGCTATAAGAAGCAGAAAATCTGAACTTTAGACCTTCCTTTGCCACAACACAAAATAAAGTTGACAAATTTCGTGAGCATAGGTATGAGCAGGCATTTCGTGCCATATTTTTGACTCCTGGCACAAGACTTCACCTCTGAAAACGTGTCCCCAGTGCCCACAGCTGGGTTCGTGGCAGTAGTACTGCTATTAATACTGGGTTTCATTGTGCCCTTCGAAGAATTCTATGGAAAAGGGAGGAAAGAGATAGAGTTTCCTCTTGATCAATCAAGTAACCTCCCTGGGAATCTATCTGTAATTTTTTGTCAATTCCGTTTGAATGAAGAGATCCCCTCAAAGACTATCCATTGGTTGGCACTATCGACTGACCTCTAGTTGAAGGAGGCAAGTGGTTTGTGATCAAATTGTAAGATACAAATGCAAATGTTTCAGAAATTTGCAGTTTCTTTTGATGATGTCAAGGAGGAATATATTCAACTTGTATTCTGCAATAGCCTATGAAATTCAAAATTGTCACTAACTGTTAAGGTGTAGTGATATCTGTTTCCCCTGTTTAGTATCTCCGACAATTTTGAGGTTCTTGAATTTGTCATATGCTCAACATAAATTATCACTACTTAATTGAATTATTTACATGACCTTTTCAGTTGAATTGAATATCATCCCTTCAAATCTTAGCTGAAAATAACTCCCATAATCATCCTCTAAATTGCTTGACAATCCCATTTACAAATCAATTGAAAACATTATTTCTGCTAACTTGCATCACTCATATTCTGTGCATATATATATAATGTAGAAATCATGAGAACTGGTCTGATACACCTACTAATTTCTAAGATCAGTTTCACCTTATCTCGCAAAATGCATCTGTAGGAGGCATTCAGGACCTGAAACAATAAAAAAATTAGTAATTATCTCCAAATGCATCTGCAGGATTTTAACTTCAACTTGTAAGTTTATATACTTGCACAAATTTGGTTAAATGGAAAAGTACATGAGGAACGACCAAAGGGGTGGGGGACAGAGACGAAATGCTAACCTTTTTGAGGAGTTTGTTTTTCTTGTCTTGTCGTCCACCTTAGCTGACACTGAATCAGTCTCTCTTATTGCAGCTTCTCTCTTTGTTTTCTTAGACTCTATTTGTATGGCTTTTGACAGGGTTTCTATCTTCTTCACGAGCGTCTGGAAATAAAGCAAATATACTAGTTTAAGAATGCAAGAAGCATACTGCAGGTGCCTGGGAGGTGGGTGGAGTTGCGTACTTTACCTTGATTTCTTCATCTTTAGCATTCAAAGAGCTGTCTTTAAACTCACAATACTTTCTCAAATTTATAACCTCTTTCTGAAGCTTGTCATACAGAAATCCCGATACCACATCATCGCTATTGCTGTTAGCACTATCCACATTCTTCATCTCTCCATTGCTGCCAACTACACTTTTTGTGTGCCCCAAGTCTCCAATTTCATTGCTGTTAAACTTCTCAAGATTCACAGAAGTATTTTCATTCATCTCTGCATTCTCCTTTTCACTGTCAGCGAACTTATTCCGAGAAGCCCACAAACTCTTTTTCAGCAAACTTTCTCCCGAAGGATCTCTCCTTTTCGTACCATCACCTGGCTTCATTTCTCCTTTAGCAGTCAAAGTTTGTTTCTCATCTCTTGTCATGGATGAGCTTTTGTTGATAGTGGAACCCCTTGGTTGTGACGTAGATCTCTTTCTCATTCGGGTATTACTCGCTAGGATCCCAAAAAACTGATTGGTCTTTTCAGTTTTTGGGGATCCACCATTTGCATGAGGATTGACTGAGAAACTTGACACATGCTTTAAGCCTTCTTCCAGTGTCTTCAGCCTCAAACTCAACTTATCCTGGAGCAAAATGTTTTTAGCATCTTCAATTTACTCAGTCAAGATTCAAGAAGCACAACAGGTCTTATAGTTTTGTAGAAAATAAGGTTACAGGTTTTAACCTTTAGTTGTGCTTCAGCCTTGGCTGTTCTCTCTGAAATCGCTAGCTTGTCTCTTAATCGTTGCATCTCTGCCTACAATGCATAGATCTAATAATTAATAAAACTGGAAACTTATTTAGAGTTTTCGTTTGAAAGATAGTTAATTGTTGATTTTAGATGCGCAGATGAGGAAAAGTGATCAAGCATCTGAGATTGGGACTCGGTCCAACACCTGCAACATCCTTCTCTCTTCCAGCCATTGCTTGACTGGCATTACTTTGTCATTCTCGTCTTTCCACTCATTAGCCACAATAGTCGCTACTCGGTTTGCTGAAACCTTTACTCTTGCAAGTTCTCTTTCCAGTGTCCTCTTCTCCTCCTGTGAAGTTGCACAGAAATAAGATCAATTGATATCTATTACATGTCTAATTGCAACTACCTAGTGTTCAATTATTAACTGTAAGAGACACAATCATTAAACGAGTTCTACATTTAGTTCAGAAATCTTTCGTTTGTAGTCACGAATTGTGTTGGCTGCTGCTCCACCAGCAAGAATGGCCTCCTCAAGCTCCTGAATAGTTTGGCTAAGCTTTTCAACCTCTAAAACCTTTTGCCTATTTGTCTTATCAAGTATTTTGTTCTCCTCCTGTGCATGAATTTTTGTTAGTTTTCTCAAAAACCAATTCATGGATTAACCTCGTACAAGATCGGTCTGAAAATTTACCAGACAAATTTCAATTTGTCTTCTAAGTTCGAAGTTTTGATTTTGAACCTCCTCTACTACAAGTGCCCTTTCTAGAGCACTTTTCAGTATCTTTTCTGCTTCAAGCAGTGCCACTTCTTTTGACTTGGTGAGACGTTCTAGAGCCCTCTTATTTTCCTGAAGTGCTGCAACCTAAAAATCTCCAAGACAATTATATCAGAGAAAAAGCACGTGCAGATTTACTCGTGTGTGTTTTTCAGCACTGAGTGTATGATTCTAATTCCCACTTTTTCTTCCGTGTTAGGTAATTTTTACACCAATTGAATTGAGGAGCATCCTTAGAATTCTTTTCGATCAATGTTTATCTTATGATTCACTGAACAAAAACAATCTTTTATCATCTGTGTACGCACCTCGTTCTTATACATCTTAAGTTCTGCCTCAAGAGGAGCAATAACTGACTCAATAGGAAAAGAATCGTCGTCCTTTTGATTCGCATACACCCTCCTAAGAGTTGCTTCAGCTGCATACTGTGCAGTCAATGCCTCTCTCTTCTCATTTGTAAGTTTTGTAGTTTCAAGATTCTGCATCAATCAGACTCAAAATAAGTATCTTTGCAGACAGAAAATTCAGATAAAGATGTATAAATGTAAAATCATAAAAGAGAGAGACTATAACACACCTTCTGTTCAAGAAGGTTTTCAGTGACTCTGAGCTTCTCTTCCAATCTTTTTAATTCACTTCCAAGCTGGAAAAAAGAAACAGATATAGATAACATATCATATAAACTATATTTGTACGTTAAAACTGAACTCTGTGTATTATTTTTTGTTTTCATAATAAGATGAGGAATTTTTTTTTTTCGAATACCTCGTCTAAAGCCTTGTCCTTTAAGACTTCTGTTGCTCTCAGTGCTTTGATTTCATTTTGGGACTTTCCCAACTCCTGATCCTTCTCTGAAATTGCAATAGAAATTTATCATTCTTATCACTGTGATTGCAAATTGTTATAGCATAACAAGCTATTGGAAATTGGTTTAAAATTCGAGAAATTGACTAAGTGTTTAAAACAACTAAAGTGACTACGTGTCAACTACGACCAAAATATTCAGACCCGCCCCAATCCGTTTAGGCAAATTAGTTTGCCACTTCGCTGCTTCGGGGCGTCGAAACGAGGATCGACCTGTCCGGTTTGGGTCAACACCACTTCGTTCCCAACACTTCATCAATGCTAAATAGGACTCTAGGGATGTCCTATTCAGTACAGAATTGATATTCAAACACAATCAAATCATATATTCATTCTTTGAACCAAAATCCTTGCATTTGTTGCATAAATTTTGGTTTTCATTTCATATTTTATCTTTTAGAGTACAAAACTATTTGTGTACTTTGTGTTTTTAAAAAGACTACAAAACACAGTAGTAGAAGTCGTGTATCTTAAGAGTTGATTTATAAATAAACCGTAGGCACCGTTGTAGGGAAAAATCGATTTAAGGACAAAGTGTTGAACACTTGCCTCGACTTTGCATTTCATATATTTTCAGTTTTCTTGTTTCTGCACTTCTTTCAATCACTTATACAAAATATCCACCAACACAAGCTTGTTGCCAAAGTGGGATTTTGGTGAAAAAGAGTATAATGAAGAATCAGTAAGATGTTTGTTCAATATTCATTAGTGAACCTAAAATCCTTGACACCTTTGCTTTCCAGGATAAAATATGCTGAAGATTGCAAATTTATGTAGTTGGGGATATGGAGAATGTAACAATAAGGAGCAACATAGACAAATCACCATCTAGGACCCATAAACCAGATTAAAAGGATGACATATATTGCATCCTTAAAACAAGAAAACCGGAACAGAAGTCAAGTGGATCGATGAAAAAGAACCTGTTATGAGATCTTAGCTCTAAGGAAGTAGTACAAAACCAGCTAAGAAGGTCTAAACGACACCCAAGGCACCTAAACCACTAGCAGGGCGTTCTTACTGGGAATTCTAGACTTGTACAGAGCTATGAAACTCTGTTTTAGGTGTTCGGTTAATGGCTGTATTGCTCAATATAACAAGTTAATTTGCTTCCTCAAAATTTAACCAAATATATCGAGAAACAAAGTGCTAAATCCAATTTTTTCTCCAATATGTTCCAGGTAATTGATTCGAATTTGAGGAATTTGAGAAGTCACCTTCAATACTTAATCCTAAGCTGATGATATCTACCGAAGAAGGTAAAGTTGAACCGGTATTCATAAACAAGCAGAGGCATTAACCACGAGCAACAGGTGATAACTCAAGATTTATCAAATACATGGTTAAAAATCTTTGTGGCGAAATATTTTTGCAATATGACAGGCTGCATCCTCTTATTTCCCACAGTAGTTAGCATACATTTTTTCATTGAATAAAACAGCAGAAGACATATCATTAAGGTTCACTTTTATCCTGGAAATTACTAAAACAATCAAAACTGAATCCCATTACTAAATTGTGAATCGTGGTATCATGGCAGATAGATGTCCTGGGTTCAAGTTTAGTACTGAATCCACCCATTTATAAGAAATTGTGTACGTTTAGAACTTTGATAAAAAATGAATCCTACCTACACACATGGTAGCATGTTGAAGTTAATATAAATAAAATTGTTTCTAGGTGGTTCACTGTATACCTTTGAGTTGGTTTTGCAATTTGTTGAGCTCTAAAACGACAGGGTCCGGACGAGAAAGAGAGACTTCTCCTCCACCAAGTTCTTCCAAGCCATGCATTTTCTGGGCTCACTTTATTGCAAAGAAAAACAAATAGCTTCCTCAAGAACAATAACAAAGAGAAGACAGGGTTTAAGGTTTAATATTGGGAGTTGGGGTGTTTACAGGTTTAATATATGTAGAAGAAAAAAATGAATACTGATTCATAGAAAGAGTCCATACTTGTAAGGAATGGACCGTAAAGAGAGGAATTGATTTCCCTTGTTTTGAAGCAAACCCGAAAGCAACAAATTAGAAGCCGGCAAGCCGGCTAGAGCCAGCCTTCTTTTTCTCCTATTTTTGAAATAATAATCGTTGCAGGTCTCATAACACATGGTAAATAATTCATATAATTGTTTCATTAAACCCATACTAGAATTTCTCTCTTTTAAAACTTGAAAAACAAGTAACAAGGTCGATGACACAACCGAACTCGTATTAGACTCCAAAAAGTTCAAATTAACAATCGGATTTCAAACGAGCCATTACCTTGCGAAAATTTTGAAAAGAGCTTATGATGGTAGGTGAAAGAAAAAAGAAAAAAGAAATTATTTCATTGAAGCTTCTCATTTACATAGCCTTAATTTTAGTAAGCTTAAGTATATGGTCTTCCTAAATATGATTATATCCTGAGCCTGAGGTGTCTGCCACGATCATTATCTACAAAGCACTTAATTAGGAGTCAATTAGTTGCTTAAGCGTTAAACCCTCGTAAACACATTCAAATGGGGTTTGAATATGAAACCAAGAAAATGAAATGCTCAGATAGTGTAAAAATTGAAAAGGGTTCAAATGAAGTGGCTTAAAAGTATAAAAAAAAAAAATAGCAAGAAACAAAGGAAGATTAAGCCCAGATCTTTGCTTGTAAGTATGGATGAAAATGAAAAAATATTTGAAACTCCAGCTAGATAGTTTGATGGGATTTGCCATATGGCAATTTTAAAGTGTTAAAGAGGAAATTATATATATTTTTTGGTGAGACGACAAACAAAGGGAGGAAGACTCTTATCTCTACCAACACCAAGTAAACTACCCTAATTATAATAATTGATTATTTTCAATGCAGAAATTGATTATCTTATAGGATTAATCCTTAATGGAATTGCCACTTAATTATATTTAGAAAGTCACATTCAATTATTGGTTTCAAGCCAAGCTGTTAACCATAAACGCCGGTACCTTATCTTTTGAGTAGGTAAGTTGTAAATTTTATTGAAGTATAAATGTATAATACATTAAATTTTAAGTTTTTTTTTTTTATTTAAATTTTTTTCTCTTCTTTAATACCATTCCAATAGTGTTTTATTGACTCTACAGAACATGTGATAACTAAAATAAAAATAAAAATAAAACAGAAATAGAATTCGTATATGTTAAGGAATAAATTCCACATCGATTAAGAATCAAAACTATAATTAACATATAAGAGTTTGGATTACTCCTCTTAAAAAGATTAATCTTTTAAGATGGAATCTCAAATCTTAATATGATATCAGAGTCAATTAAGTTCAAACGAATAATTTGGTTCGTGTAAAGTTCAATTGAGTAATAGGAATTCAATATTGGTGTATTCAAACGAGTCACTATCTTGCGAAAACATGTTGAAAGATAAATTCCATGTCGATTAAGGGTTTGAATTACTCTTATTAACAAAATTGATATTTTAAAATAGAACATCAAATCTTAATAATATATCTTTACCGTTTTAAATTTAAATTCAAAAAACACAATTGATTAATCTCTTCTTCACCGGAAGGCTAAAACCCATTGTCATCTTGCAAGTAAAAAGTAGCATTAGTGGAAAATTTATTAAGTTGGGATAATGGACAAGTGTCATTTGATAGTGATGTTGGTAGGAATCTGGGTTAGTTGCAAATCTTTGAAATCTATCAACGTGTGACTACAACCATTGTCCTTTGCATCAATGGTTTCATGATGTTGGTTAGGTAAACATTTTTGATATATCATACTAGCTAGATATAATTGGATTAAATTAAGAAATATACTCAAGATATTTGATATATTTGACGCCAATTTTACTATGATATATGAGACATGTTTAGAGGTCTCAATTGTGTCAATTAGTTCGGTTTGTAAAAAATACGATTCAGCTTACCCACGATTATTTAAAAATAATGAGAATACCTTATGCCGACGCGAAACATTATTTAAACCAACAAAGTCGATGTCCGGACTTAAGAAAGGCCCAACATAAACCACGTTAAAATTGAATAACGTTGATTTGATAATAATTCTTATGTACTTCTAGACATGTCATTTTTTATTACTAGCAAATTATAACATTTCAATTTTTCTACATATAATTGTAAAGTACCTAAGTGGGATGATGAAACTAGTGGATGATCATATCATTATAATTAGACCAACAATCAATGAAAGTGAATAAATATAAGACTCTATTTTGTCCCCTAATTAAAATACAATGTAACATGAAATTATTCATAAATAGTTATTATCTTATTTACTATCCATCAATACGATCCCATGTATCAAGATCTGAATGGGATGGGGTATTTTCACCTCTCAACCCAATGGGTAGATCACTATTCCCAATACATATATAGTACGTTTGATAAATAAAATTTGATAATTCTAGAAAAGGAAACAAAAATAGTTATTTCGTACCCTAACACATTTTTTTGTCACTTTTGATAGTGACCATGAACTACCATGTATCACTTTTGAAACATAATCTGATAATGAAAGGCATGTTTAGCCAAGTGGATGTAGTCTTTTGGCACATTATGTGCTACCATGTATATGTCCGCTCTTTCGAAGTTCAAAAGGTAGATAAATTTTGTTAAGAATTAGATATTTTAATTCGATATTACCGAGAGCAAAATATCGTTAAAAAAAATGCATATACGAACACACAAATTTTATAGAGGTTCGCATCAATGAAACTATATCATGTCTCGATGATGTAGTAATTCACTATAATGAAAGGATCATTTGCAAGAGAAATCAAAACCCTCAACCTCTCTCTCACCCTTTGCTTGATGATATTGAAATACTAATGACATGTATTTGTTTATAAGAAAAAAATTAAGACAATAGAAATTACAATTGTGAAATCCTAAACTATCATTTATGAAAGGCAATAATTAGGCTCTATAACTTAACAATTTTATAGTAAAAAAAAAGTAGTTGGTACAAAACGTCCATACTTTTCGAAGTGATTGTGCAAATCTTCTTTACATATGAAATTTTGACATTTTCACCATCAAATCCACATTTGCTTGTGCAAAACATCCCTTCCGTCTATTGCTATCCAAAAGCTCTATAAAGTGGCCTCTTGAACACGATTCGTACAATTTTGGAAGGGTACTTTCGTCTACACACATATTTCTTATTTCTTCCCTCCTAATTGGTCTACTTCTCTATTTCATTGACGAAACTCTCAATTTCTTCTCTATTTCGCCGACTAAATCCCTCATTTCCGGCCACAAATGTAGGCGAAATAGAATATGCAAATGTTCCAAGAAGGAAATGCAAATGGGTGCCACCACCAGCACCAAATTGGGGCCTCACATTTTGAATTTTTTTTTTTTTTTTTTTTGTCCTTTGCCTTTTGCACATATGGTTTTTTGTGAATATTTTTGCATTTTAAATCATTTTAATTAGTACTGAATAGCTTTGGACTTTTTGTACATGTTTCTTGGTAAAAGATTCTTTAGACAATTGTCAGCGATTTTGTATCTTTTTAATCCGCAAGTGTCTGGTAAAAGATTCTTTAGACAATTGTCAGCGATTTTGTATCTTTAATAATTCCGCAAGTGCACGGATCACTCAAGTAATAAAGTGGATGTTGAGTCCAAGTATCGTTCCCACGAGAATTTAGATAATTCAGTTGCAATTATATTAACCTTAACCGAATTTAATGAACTTTGGAAAATTGGAGATTTTGTGATTAAAAACTAATTAAAATAACAAACTAAAAACAATTAACTAATTGATTCAAACAATTTAAAGATGAAATTCTTGAAAGATTAATTTAACTTTAGAAGAGAAAAGCGTACTAGGTTCTCGAATCCACTTATATCAATTACCTTTAACTCGAACTATTAAATTTGATAACATGATTTACTTATGAAGATCAATATTCCTAATTTAATTTATCAATCTCTCTCGAGTAGAATTAAACATATTCCTATATGCAACCCGACTATATTTTTATGACGAATGCGAGCATACAAGAATGCACTAGAATTTGTAAATACTTAGAGATCACGTAAAGCATTACGGTATATTTATGTCCCCTATCGGACTCTACGAAAATTGATACTATGTATAACCTATTTTCTATCTCTCGAAGGTAAAACAAGCCACAAGAATCATACAACTATTGCGCATATAATTGTAGATGAATAGAAAATCAATATCAATTATTCAAAAATTAAAACATGCTTAAATATCAAAAACTAGGTTCCAAGAATTAAAGATTCATGATACAAGCTTCATCACGATCCTAGCACTATTTAATTCTAGCCTAGCATATTAATAATACAAAAATAAAGAAGAGATGAAAATATGGAGTTCATCACCCGAATATGAAGAACTTGAAAGAGATGATCTTGATCTTGATCTTCGTTTCTAGCAATAATCTCTTGTCTTTCTCTCCAAATTCGGCTCCCCAAAATTCTCCCCTTGTTATGAGTTAATAACTTATATTTATATGTCCCTAATGGTGCCCTAAAAGATACCAAAAAGACCTAAAACTCGTGGGCCAAAAGTTACATAATCGAAGTCGAACTGAAAAAGGAAAAAAATCTCTGCGGCTAGAAATAGCTTGGGCGATCGTCTAGGTATGCTGATTTATTCTCGCTACGATTCAGTCTCAGGCGATCGCCTTGACTTAATTTCTTTGAATCTGCAGCTTTTGTCCTTCAACTTTGGATTTTGATCTTTTTGGTCCTCAAAACTTTTCATTTCGTCTGATTTAGCCCTCTATCTTTTCATAACATCCAATTTGGTCCTTCAACTTTGGGTCTTGGTCATTTTAGTCCTCTAACTTTCTATAATCTCCAATTTGGTCTTTCAACTTTCAATTGAGTACAATTAGATCTTCATACTTTTGAAATATTTGTCAAATTGTTGTTCTTTTCGTCTAATCTTCTCCACTTTCTTACACACGGATCCAAAACTGAAATATAAAGAATAATGCACTAAATTAAGTAAATAATTAATAAAATAATGAAATAAAAGCTTAATTTAAAGCTCCGAATAAGTGCACAAAATGCACTTATCAACAATGATGTATTTGTTTAACCCACATATGATTATTTTGTTGGTGATGTCGCATTGTTATTTTGCTAGTTTTGTTGTTGTTTCTATTTTCTGTTGTAAATCAATTTTTAAGTAGAGACGTTTTAAGCCAACAATATAATTACATAATGATGTTCTTCACAACAAACAATAAAAAATAGGGAGGTTATATACAACAAAAATAACAAAGGTGGGGACGATAAGCGCAATGTTATTAATATGTTGGGACATTTTACACAACATCAATTACAGACCAAAATGATACATAACAGTTCCAATTAGCAGACTCAACACACTGCATTCTTCACCATCGACACTTGATTCTGATTTCGGCAACATTACAACAAGAGTCTTATATGAGAGTACCCACATCACTACAAGTCCACAAATAAAAAATAACTACAAAATATCCATCTCAGAACAAAATATAACTACAAAATACCTATTTGAATTCCGCATCTGCACAATCAATTTGTCATTATTCTTGGTAAAATATGGTCTATTTTATGTTATTATTCTTCCTTGAATATTTGAATATCTTATTTCGCCTACATTTGTGGCCGAAAGTATGAGATTTTGTCTGCGAAATAGAGAAGAAATGGGGGATTTCGTCAGTGAAATAGCTAAATAGACTAGTTAGGCAAGAGGAAATGAGAAATAGGTGTATGAACGAAACTACCCTTCCAAAGTGGTACGAATCGTGTTGAGAAGGCCACTTAACAGAGCTTTTTAGATAGCAATAGACGGAAATGATGTTTTGCGCAAGCAAATGTGGATTAAATTTCATAGATAATGATGATTTGCACAATCACTTCAAAAAGTATGGACGTTTTGTGCCAATTATCTATAAAAAAAACAAGCATGAAATTCAATATGATTCTTCAACCATGATAGTAGGTACTAGGTCCTTGTTTCGAGCGTGGTAAATATGTAACCGAATATTATGGAAAAAATTCTCACGTCCAATAGAACTCTCTTTCATATTCATTCACCATTTTGCATTTGTTCCATGAAGAAAACCAAAACTCTGCCTTTCCTTATTTGTGGGTTCTGTTTCAGCTAAAAGAAGAGAATATGAAAATGGTCTTAAGCAACTAGTGAACCAACCGCGGTGGGAAAGCACATCTCATTTCACAAGCCAAAAGATACAATTATGAACTTTTAATTTTAAATTATTGGAGTGAAACATAAATTAATCCAAGAATAATAATTAAGGGCAATTACATTTAAGGGTGTTCAAATGTGTTAAACCGCGCGGGTGCACACTTTATGCCCCAACCTAGCCTAGTAATGTTGTGTTTGCATAACCATGTGCCTAGGGATGGCGACGGGGCAAGGTCGGGACGGTCATTATCATCCCTCCCCCGTTAGGGATTTTTGTGAAGCGGGGGCGGGTATAGAAAAATCTCCATTTATCATCCGTCTAATTAATTAATTAATTTTTATTTTTTATTATTTTTTTCATACAATTTAAATTTTAAAACATAAAAATAAAATAAAATAAAAACATTCGAGGTGGGTTCGAGAAATTCGAGGCGGGGACTGCGATCCCAATCTCCGCCCCGTTAGTAATCGGAACGGGACAAGACGGGACGGATCGGAGACAGATTTTTTTGCCATCTCTACGTATGCCCAACCCTACAAAAGTTGCGTCGGGTTTAGATAATTTTAAACATGCTAGGTAAAAAAGGCGGGCCATAAACTAGACACCATTAGAGAGTATGTCAAGGATGCCATTTAACTAGGAAGGAAAGAATAGATTAGGGAACAAGGTGATGAAAAGAAAGTAAATATGCTGAGCAAAGAATATCTGCAAAATAAGTAATCAAAATTAACATTATCCTGTTAAAAACCCTCAAAAACTTGTTTCAAATTCAATGAAGCCAGCCATGGATATCCCTGCAACGCTTTTGCAGTACAGAAGTTTCTTTGTTGCAGCAATAGCTATGTCAATAATCCTGGCATTTTTCATTACAGTGATGCCTCAAATTACAAGCATTTTCTCTTACTTTTCGCCTCTTTTCCTCTCCACAGCTGTGTTTTTGGTGGCAGTAATTGTCATCGGCCAGTTATCACCAATCCCTTCTGAATTTAGTGGTGACAGAGAAGGTGAAGGACTCCTGGATTATGTTGCAGGACACCCTGAACTGCTGCTGGAAGATTATGAATGAACAAGACAATTCAATTTCAGATTATATATATATTATTCAGCTGCCTAGATTGAAATCAATCTCCATGTATTCTATACTTCAAATCTCATCATGATGTATGATTTGTGCTGATACTTGTACGTGTTTATGTGTTTAGGCAATTTCTACTTTTACATTTTAAATATTACTAGGTTTTTTTTTTTTTTTTTTATCATTTCTACTATAAGCCATTTTATTTTACTGAACAGCTGTTATATAATTAAGTATATTGATTAATTTCAAAAATCAATTTGTAAATGTTTAAATTTTACATTAATCTATAGGGATCATATCTTATTACAACTGAAATTAAAGAGTAATTTAAGATAATTCTAATTTAACAAACTCTAGTCATTTTATTTTAGACGTCTCTTACACACAAAAGATAAGCAATTTCACGGGCACGAAACCCTATACACCCTAATATGAAGCTCCACCCTCTCTTCTTTATCTGTTCCTGAGAAATTCTTCCATTTTAACTAAATCCAGCGCGTTAAAATCTGATATGGTTCTTTAATCTTTGTTAAATTGTTGTCCATCTCTATATTCGCCTAGCATTATCATCTGTTTCTAAATTATAGAAACCGTCCATAAAACATAGAATGGCTTCAATACGGAGCAACACGAAATCTAGGCATAAATCCAAAAGAAGGCGCAATATACTGCATCAAAGAGAAATTTGGGTCAAACTAAAGCTGTTCTAAAACCAGAGAAGAATAAATTCAATATTCCTAAAGGAGAAAAGGTAAAATTTTCAAGAGTTATATGTGTCTTTTTACACACACGCAGTAGAATTTCTTATGTTTAAGATTTTTTTAGTTCTATATTTTATCTTTACACTTATTTTTTTTGTCTGGTTACTTTAAAAATTAGGCAAATTTATTATTATGGTCGATTGTGTGCGTGTAGTTACAAAATGATGTTTCTTATTAATCTGTTTGAGACTTTTGAGTCGAGTCGTTGATGAATATTAATTTGAATATATTTTGATGTCTTTTAATTTTTATCCGGATGACATGTTTTCGTGGTAAGTTGCTCACCTCGGTGACGGTAATTTCTATCATTACTTGGTATAATTGCAACTTCTTCTTTTTTCAAGACTGTGACTATCTAATCTCGCTCGACAGATGGTGAGGTTAATGCATTCTCTAACACCAAATTATTCAGCTAATTATTGAAAGGAAGGATGAATGATGTCCAAAAGAGATTATTTTTAGATACCTGCTTTTCTCACTTTATGGATGTTCAAAATATTGTAGTAAATCACTAACTTATACATTAAGTGCTACTGAGGGAGGTGAATCAGCCCAATGCAAACGAGATGTGGTTTAAATTCAGTGACAGTCATGTAAGTTTCACTATGGACTAGTCACTTTTTATCTTCCTCGTTATCATCTCAATTAGGTATACATAACTTCAATCTAGTGTTACAATCAATCCAACAACCGAGTAGTCCCTGTATATACGTGGCTTATCCCAAACTCCATCGGAATAGATCAAACACTAATAACACTAATATCTGCATTTGAAATTTACACAATATGTTCTCAAATGTTATAAACAAATGTGAGTAAAAACAACTTACATATTCTCTGTAATATAACTTCAAATCCAAATTACACGCATACATAGTTTCTATAACATAGCATTTAATAGCAGTATACATTGTTAACAAATAAATATAAGAATTGAGAATCAATCACGTGCAAATACTTTAATTGTATTTCAATATAATTACAATCAATTCATTTAATTTACTTCACTAGTAGTATGATTTGAGAAACTTATCAACATTTTACAGACACGAATATGCAGATAATAAATCAAATCTTACCTCAAAAAAATTTATGGGTTCGTGTTAAAACACACAGAATGCAGATTTTTAAATCCATTTAAACGACAATTGGTTTATTTCGTGTCTAATATGAATGATGCCAAGTTTTCATTCTGAATCTTCCGAATTTTCTAAGTTCTTGATGGATCTTAAATAAAATCAAAATCGTCCCAAATTGATACTATACAATTTCTTCTCTGAAATTCAATCAACTCGTTACTGAATACCATTAATGATTATCTGATCTGTTACGGATTTAATCCTTCTTCAATTTTGAATTTTGAACATCCCCTCTTCATAGTTGTTCACGTGTAACAGACAATGTTTATTTTCAACTGTAACATATAATTAATTATGGAATGTGATAATATCCAGTTTGTTATTGGCCCTTTGATTAAGTCTAGTATAGAATGTAATGATATCTATACTGAACAATCTCAAGTATCATTCTAGTATTTTTTTCACTTAATATTTTAGTCTAGTAAATATAACAACGTTAACTAAACGTAGTATATATATCTTCAATCCACGGAGAATTTGGGTCAAAAAATACCACCCAATTAAGGCTAGGATTTAATGGGCCCATGAAACTAACAACACAAACCCCAAGAAGAAGGCCACAGAAAGTCTAATGCAGCTACAGAAAAGTTCAGCCCAAAGAACAAAAAAACCGGGCCAAGTCAGATGAGCAGCTCCACTCCTATCCGCAAAAAAAAAATAAAAAATAAAAATCCAGCAAGGGCCCAGTAATTTCCTGGGCCAAGAGTGCTAGCAGCCCAAAATGGTATTCGGGAAATAAACCCGAAGGAGTGCCAAATAATTCACTATTAGTCCCCAATCTATCGGTATAGTAGCAATTTGGCCTCCAACTTCTAGAAATAAGTAAATTGATCGTTCACGTCACTAATCACTATCACACATCCAATTTTATGAAACTAGATTTCTATCATAAAATTTAAAGTGAATCACATTTCATTTTAGGGACATAACAATTTAATAAAAATTAAGACGATTTTCATTATAATTGTTATTGTGACAATAAGTTAAGCAGTAGCTCTTCATTAAGGCTCATAAAACAAAGACTAATTTTATTAGATTAATGCATTACTGGTTAATGTGGCAGTAGACTCATTGATTCATTTTTTTAATAGAGTTATAATGCATTTTTATGAATAATATTATTCTGAATGCTATAGTAGAATTATTGTAGACGAAGAAAGAAGTTTCTCAATAAATATCTTCCTCGAAGAGAGAAAACGTTCCGATATACTTAGTATGGTGAGTTATGGCTTTCATTTCTCCATTTGCAAATAGACACTTCGTGCGTTTATGGTGTTTTGAGGACCAGGTTCATCAGTACTTCTAGATCCCTCCTCCATTTGTAACTGAAGTTAGCAGGTAAGCAGACAAATTGTGTCATCTGACCTGAACAACTTCCACACGAGGGACCCCTCGAGAAAGACAGATGAGTTTAAAGCAGAGATCCACCCTTTTGGACCACAGAATTTAGGAACCTCATTCTAAAGCATGTGTCAAACTACTGTACAGTTTTATTTAGGACAAAGGAGCACACCCTGTGTCATGTTATTTTCATCTGGCCCTGAACCAATTTGTTTCCTCCATTTATTCTTTTTTATATCAGGTTTCTTATGCTAAAATCTAAATTCAACACCACTTTACATGATGTGTTTAATCTAAATATGAGCCCGACTTCACTTGTAATACATGACAAGTGACTTTTTAAATTCATCAAACGTGTCTTAAAAGATCATGAATTTATAAATACCCGTATCCTTTTTGTATGGATGGATTATCAACGGTCTGTCTTTAATGCATTATACATGGTTTCGTCCCCACCATTTAAATGGATAATGGAGTAAAATTATAGACTGCTTTGAATGCCAGAAATGGAAACACGTAGCAACTTTTGGTTGTATCATGGGGAATGATCCACTAGGGACATTAGAACATTCTATCATTTGGTGCAATTATTTTGGCTTGCAATGCATCATAGGCTTACATTTCTACCTCTAGCCAGATAGTCTAGCAGGATCCCTGCAAGTTGTGCACTAAGGATGGCATCCATGCATGCACGCGGATCAGGATTGAAATTCAACCAGAATGACGTTGACTTGGTCGGCCGTCGTATATATATCGACCGTTGACCAATTAACGAATCGACGCTTGTAAAAAATAATGGGAAAATAATGATGGGTCAACCACCGATCTTGTGAAAATAATGCTCATTGTTGATCCTCCATCTAGTTGTATTGTTTGGAAACCGCACTGCCTTCAAATGTTGCACCCTAAAACACTCGTGGACCGTAAGTTCGATCCAATCGCAAAATGGGAATAACTTCAACATGTTGAAATAAGTCTCAACCACAAACTCGATTTCCTCCAACACCACACATAGAAAAAGTTTAATATAAAGTTAAATCTATAACAAATATATATATATATATATATATATATATATATATATATATATATCGATAACGCTTTCGATAAATATTCTATATTTTTAATTTTGACCCCCTTCCAAATTATACAATTATTATATTAAAGAGAAATAATAAATCCTTACTTAGATATTTATTTATTCAATTGCCTTATTTTTTGATTTTTCAAAGTTCAAGACCACAAATGAAATTTTGAATTTAAAATACACACACACACCCTCTCTCTCTCTCTCTCTCTCTCTCTCTCAACTTCACTCTCAACTTCACTCTCAACTTCAACTCATTAATAGTAAGTTTTATATATACATGTACATATACATACACGTAAACGCAGAATGCATACACGAAGGAAAAAAAATCATGAAATCCAGTGGGAGCGACCGCTCCTGATAGCTAACACTATTTTTTTGCAAAATTCCAGCACAGGGGGACGCGAGGTCTCCCATGTTGTAAATCGCATCCATATGCAGATATCTGTCACAATATTCTATTTGGAGTCCTATATGTGCTTCTGTAGATCTTGTTAGACTTGCGAGTAAATAACTAGTACAAGTAAGGTTCTAAAAAATACAAAATATAGTAATATAGGAAGGTTAAGAGTACGTTTATATTTATAAGTTAGTCAAACATTATTTTTATCTATATATTTTTTAAGATATATAACTTTTATTTACTTTTTATCTACACATTTCCTAAGATCTACTATTTATAATTTACAAAAATCTTTACCAAACATACTCTAAATTTCAAACTTTACGAACTTAGACGTTTTCTTCTAGACATAATAAAACGTGAAGAGTTTTAATATTATTTTAGTTATTCTATGATTAATAATAATTTTTATTTTTATTTTTATTTTATGACTTTATTTAAATTTTAAAAAGATTGACAAACAAAAATAATAATAATAGTTTTGTCTTTTGGCGCATAGCCCGCACTAAGCAGTTAAAAATAAAATTGATTGTTTTTTTACACTTTCTCCATTTTCGAATTTTATTTCTCAAAGTTCACTCTTAAGCCAGCTTAGTTCTCTCTTCTTAGAACACTGATATAAAATGTGGTAAATAGGGACAACTCTTTGACTTTAACAAAGCTCAAACAAAATATTTATAATTACAAAACTAAATTTTGAAAATAAATATTTTTTTCCTTCATAATTATATAAAAAAAATTATTTGTTTTGACATTAAAATAGAGAAAATAAAATAACACATCCAAATATTTTCTAAAATGAAAGTTTACTTAAATAACTTAGGGGCGATTTGCATTTCAATTATCTATTTTGAGATTTTGTTTTAAGATTGTCGTTTGATGTGTCATTTTGAAAATTGTTTATCAAAACAGAAAAATGGAAAAATACATTTTTTTTTAAATTTTGAGATATTGCTTTATGACATTATTCAATGAATTTGATTATTCACTAAAATTGAATAATTTTATACTAATATATTATCAAATAATATATACATTTTAAAGTTTGTGAATCTTACAATATTATTTTTCTACTACAATAATAAAATACAAACAAATAATAAATTGACTTGGCAAAAAATTAGAAATAAAAGAATAAAAATTAATAACATGGACTGAGAATTTTTATCTGTTTTTATTTAAATAATTTTTTAGAATTTTTATTTAAAAACCAATAAGGGCTTGTACTATTTTTATATTTTTTGAATTTTAGAATTTTATTATTTTATTTTTTAGAATTTTTTTTATTATTTTCCATGTTTTGAGTGTTTTCAATGAAAATATTAAAAACGTCAAAAACATGTTTTGAGTTTTATATTATAAATTTAACCTTGTTTTCAAAAATATCAGAGTAAAGAAATTTTTGATATTTTACAAAATTAAAAATTGAAAATAGTTTAAAACAGCTAACCATGCTATACCTTACTTTTTAAGTATAGCCAAACAGTATTAGCTAGAGGATATTTTTTATTATTATGTTACAAAGGCACGCTATATATGAAAATTAAATGAATTATTTATTGCACAAAGTATTCAATAAGAACTCAAATGTTATTTTTAGAATATATATATATATATATATATATATATATATATATATATATATATTTTACAGTACGTTTATATGGAAGTGAAAATAAACAAGTAGATATGTTGTATGAAAAATATATGTTTTCGACTATTTTATCGATAGAAAATGTACACATTATCAAATAAATACAATTATTTAATATGTTCACATTTTATTTATTTGATAACGTATACATTTTCTTTTGTTGAAACAGCCAAAAAACACACATTTGAGCCGCAGCACATCCAAACTCAAAATAAACAGTACAAAGAAAACACAGAAAGATTTGTTCGATTCACCAAATACACACACAAACAGGTACATATCTAATCTATATATATATATATATATATATATATATATATGCTAATTATACTGCTATGATTTGTTGCAGCTGAGCTTCAATTCTGATTTCTTCCTTCATTTTTCTTATAAATTCTTCAAACTTCTTGTTCAGTTCTTCCGTGCTTACCTTCATATCATCATTTATTCCATCTTCTTCACCGTCTACGATTATTCCACTTTCTTCATCGTCATCTTCTTCTTGTTTTTCCTTGTGATCCTTCTCTTCCTGGGAAATTTCAAGATTTTCTTCAGTGGCCCATTTCATGGCTGCTGCTTCATCATTATCTTCAGGTGGCGGCGCTGCCTTTTCCTCCTCCGGCGGGAGCTCAGTATTAACTGGCTTCATGTACTCACCATTCGAGGAAGCAGTAGCCCATTTCATGGGTGTTTCTTCATTATCTTCAGGTGGTGCCACCTTTTCGTCTCAGAAACTGGCTTCATGTTTTCACCAATATTGGAGGAAGAGCTGAAATTCAGGTTCTTGGCAAGAAAGGCAAGGATTCCATTACAAAGAAGAAACACGTACTTCCTGTCTAGAGCATGGGAGAAAATCAATGTCGAAAATTGAACATCATAGGAGAAGCAGAAATCGATACCTGAAATGTAAGAAAATACAAAAGAAAAGATGGATACTGGGACTAGAAATAGTAATGATTTTCTGATAAACTCAGAATTCTTCTGAGTTTCTGTAGCTGTTTCAATTATATATTCACAATTTTGATCTATCTTCTCCTCTATATTGAGAACCTAAGAGATAGTACAGGAAGCAGGGGGGGCTTGGAATTTGCTGGAATATACACGTACGGTTGAACTATATATAGGAGGTAAACAATTATTGAATAACCTTAACGTATAGAAAGGGGCATGAATGGAACTTTATGAGAAAGATATATTTTCATAACAATTACAATAAATAATTGGAAATGGCGTGTTGCTAGGAAATAAGCTTCTTTGGAAGTTTCTAGCATGGATAATGCTCTTTCTACATCTCTTTTTATCGAATTAGTTACGGATGTTGAAGTGGGTTATATTTTTTAAATCAAAATATCGTGATAAAATAATACTAAAATATCACGATATTTTAAATTAAAATTAAAATTGATAAAAACCCTTTTCTTTCTCATTTCTGTCAGCCAAAACATAGAAAGTACCAAATAATAAAAAAAAAAATAAAAAAATTGAAACCACCACCAGCGACATTTTTCTTCTCCACCGTTCCCATCATTTCGGGCGAATTCGACGACAACAACTAACACAGTTAAAGCTTGGATCTCGCTCTTTATTCTGTTAAAATCGATTGGTTCTCATTGTTGCTCAAAAACGATATTTTATGCTCAACATCCATCATCTAAGCTGAAATTAATAGTCTTTGTTTGATAGTTTAATTGCTGTTTATGGCTTGAATCTATTGTTGATAATCTCTGTATGCTAGTTTAATTGGTAATTTACTGTTGCTAATCTCTTGTCTGTAATCTATATTGAGGGTGCTAAGCTTGCAATTGCTATTTCTAATGTAGATAAGCTTGTTGTTGCCCCAATTCTCTTGGAACAAGTAGATAAACTTGCTCTTATTCTATCAATTAAACAACCAATGCTTCTTTTTAAAATAGTTTAAAAGATACAAACTAATTGATAATAGCCATCTACTTCCGCGTTGTTGAGTTGTAAAGTTGTCATTTGTATTTGTAAAAGTGTTATTATCACAAACACGTTTTTTGCGTCTTATTCATTTGTGGTTCTGTATGTATATACACTAAACAGTTTCAATGTATTGTTAATTAAGGAAATACAGATATTTTATTCTCTCTCTCTCGCTTCGTTATTTCCTCTTTTGAAAACCCTAGATCCCCTTCCTTCGTTTCATCTTGGTATCAAAGCTGTTGCTTCACAGCCATGGATTCTGGAACCTCAAATGTTCCTCGATCAAGACGCCACCACCGGTAGCCTTCCGTTCATCGAAAGTGTTACGTGATCGGTGTTCTAAATACCACCACTCTCTTACCGATAGCGATGAAATTGGGGAGATCGAATTACAATTTTTGGAAATCTCAGATCATGCCTACACTCCGGGCATACGATCTTGAAGGTTTCATTACCGGAAGCATGGCCTGTCCTCAGAAGATGATTGAGGCCAGATCTGCAGATATCGTGAAATCATCAAAGATTCAACCCTACCTATTCTCTCGTGGTTGCAAACGGACCAACCGATGACATGAGTTGGCTTCTTGGTTCAATTTCGAAAGCATGTTTGGACACGTAGTCGGATGTGCCACCGCAAGTCAGGTTTGGGCAGACATTCGAGCGATTATTTGTGTCTCAGACGAAATCTCAAGTACTACATCTTCGATCTGCGTTCAATGCACAAAGAAAGGAAATAAGTCAATCAATGACTATTTCCTTTCAATGAAGGAAATCGCTGACAATTTATCTACTGCTGGTAGTCCTGTGAGTGATACAGACCTTCTAATGTACATTTTAGGGGGCATTGGTTCTGAGTATGATGCGGTTGTGGTCAATCTCACTTCACGAAGTGAGGTTGTTACCCTGTAAGAGGCTCAATATCTTCTTCAATCACATGAGATGCGTTTGGATCAGTTATGTGCAGTCTCCACTATTGATTTTGGTGGTGGTTCGCAAAATTTTCTTTGCCGCTGGGAAAGGTTTCAAGGAAACTCGGATGATCAAATGACATCTTCCTTTGCCAATTCTGGTTATAATCACCAGAATTCTGGTAGAGGAAGAGGCAGAGGAAACAGAGCAAATGTACAATGCCAAATCTGTGATAAGGTTGGGCATACTGCGTTGAAATGTTACAAGAGGTTTGATACATCATTCAAGAGTGAGATGAACTCTCCTCAGAACAGAGGAAACTTCAATCATTCTCAAGCCTATAAAGCATCATCTTCTACGGTTAAAGATGATGCTTGGTATGTGGACAGTGGGGCATCTGATCACATCACCTCTGATATTGACAATCTCCATATTCATACTGACTACAAAGGAAAGGGTAAGCTCACAGTTGGTGATGGTAATGCTCTCTCTATTACTCATGTTGGTTCATCCATTTTTAACTCTAACATACATACTCCGTTATTTCTGAAAAACATATTACATGTCCCATTTATCAAGAAAAACTTACTTAGTTTGTCAAAATTTCTTGCTGACAATAACCTGATAGCTGTGTTTGAAAATGACTCTTGTGTCTTTAAGGACAAGTTCTCGAAGCTGGCTCTTCTTCGGAGAAGGCTTAAGCATGGACTCTATCAGCTAGATGTGTCCAAATCCACTTCCAAATCTACTTCATTATCAAATCCTGACTCCTATAACTCCAATTCTGCTTTACAAAAACACTTGAATCATTTACGCCTTTTTACGTACCTATTTGAATAACAGTGATGCCAACTTATGGCATCAAAGACTGGGACACCCCAATAAACATACTTTGCAACAGGTTCTGAACTCTTTAAATATTTCCATTGATGTTAAAAGGTGTGTTAATTTCTATCAAGCATGCCAATATGGGAAGTTATCTCAATCTCACTTTCCTTTATCCTCAAATTGTGCTAAATCTTCCCTAGACATCATACATACTGATGTTTGGGGACCCTCACCTGTCACTTCCACTGAGGGCTATAGATATTATGTCCATTTCATAGATGAGTACTCTAGGTTTACTTGGATCTTTCCAATGAGACTTAAATCGAACTAGTGTCCATATTCCAAAGAATTTCAAAGATTTTGTTGAAAGACAATTCAACAAGAAAATCAAATGTGTTCAACTGACCGGGAGGGAGTATAGGAAACTTGAACCATTTCTTACCAAACTGGGGTTGTGTTTAGACATCCTTGTCCTCACACTCACCAACAAAATGGCGTGTCCGAGAGAAAACATGTACACATTGTAGAGACAGGTTAACTCTTTTAACACAAGCCAAGATGCCTCTAAATTTTGGTGGGATGCCTTTGGTACAAGCACTCTACTCATCAATGACTTCCAACTCGCTACTCGAATCATAAAACTCCTTATGAATTGTTTTTAATGAGAAACCTAGTCTTAGTCATTTCGTAACCTTTGGGTCGTGCTTTGTTTTCCTTTTCTTAGACCATACAATAAGCACAAAGTTGGTTTCACACAACACAATGTGTCTTTCTTGGATACAAAGAACAACACAAGGGCTATAGATGCTTAAGTCCCTTTGGAAGAATCTATATTGCCCAAAGTGTAACATTCAATGAAAACTGCTTTTCCTTTACTAGTGGTTTTAACTCTCCCGTGAAAGTTGCCTATTCCGATCAAATCTCCAATCAACTTCTTGTTCACAATCGGTATTCAAGAATAAGGACACATCTCAAGGTAGAATACTTGACTTTGCTACTTCTCCAAGGACGAGTCACCATGTAATTCTTCTTCACCATTCAACAACCACAAGAGTCTCCATGACCATATAATCATCCACAAAATCCTTCATCTCCATCTATTCCTAGTCTTTGCCTCCACTCACCAACATGTGACAAGACTTCATCTCCATCTATTCCTAATGGCCGCCACTACTCACCAACATGACAAGAACCATGTGCCTACTTCGGATCATACTTCCAAGCCCTCCACTACACCATTTCACTCAATGCAAACTAGATCCAAATCAGGAATTCATAAGCCAAAATCTTTTGCATATATGTCCTCCTTATCTCAACCCATCGAACCAAAGATCATACGAAAAGAAGCATTCTTTGGATCCAAAGTGGGTTGAGGCTATGACTACTGAATTACATGCTTTAAAAGCAAATCATACCTGGAGCCTTGTTCCATCCACTGATGATCTGCATATAGTTGGGAACAAGTGGGTTTTTAAAGTGAAATACCTCTCAGATGGTAGTGTGGAGAGATATAAACCAGACTTTGTTGCAAGGGTTTTCAAAGAAACCCCCGGTATTGATTACTTTGAAACATTCATCTGTGGTGAAACCTTCCACTATAAGAGTAATTCTTTCTTTGGTCATTACCTATGGTTGGGATATTCAAACAAATAGATATTAATAATGCCTTTCGAATGGGGATTTGCAAGAAACAATTTACATGACTCAAATCGAAGGCTTTGTAGATGAAAAGCATCCAAATTTTGTTTGCAAGTTGCATAAGGCCTTATATGGGTTAAAACAAGCTCCTAGAGCTTGGTTTGACAAATTCAAGGTGCCTTGGTCGATTGGGGTTTTACAGATCTACATCCGACACCCGTTTGTTTATTCATTTCTCTCTTTGGAAAACATTTGTTTGTACTAGTTTATGTGGATGATATTTCGATCATCGGAGATGATAAGAATCAAGTTTTAAAACTTGTTCATGATCTGAACATGCGATTTTCCTTAAAAACTTTAGGAAGTTTGAAGTATTTCTTGGGTTTTGAAGCCATTAGAGATCACACTGGGATATATTTGACTTAATCAAAATATATCAAAGATCTTTTGGCAAAAACAAATATGTTGGGAGCAAAAGGGTGTGACACACCCATGTGTACTGGACAGAAATTATCCCTGACTGATAGTCCTTCCTTTGAGTCTCCTACACTTTATCGGTGCACCATTGGTGCTGCTACAAGATCTCACTATAACAAGACCGATATTGCTTTTCCTGTAAATAAACTCAGTCAGTTCTTGCATGCTCCTACTGTCTTACATTGGCAAGCTTGTAAAAGGGTCTTGAGGTACTTGAAGAATACTACTACACTTGGTCTTCACTTCAAACCAACTGCCAGTCTGACTTTAGAAGCCTTTTCAGACGCTGATTGGGCTAGTTGTGTGGATGATAGACGATCAACTAGTGGGTATTGTGTCTTTCTTGGTGGGAATTTAATTCAATAGTGTTCCAGAAAACAAAAAGTGGTTGCAAGGTCCAGCACCGAATCAGAATATCGGGCACTGGCACAAGCAGCCACTGACATCATTTGGCTCCAAAGTCTGTTTACAGAGTTACATATTTCTTTACATTCTTGTCCTATTATCTCGTGTGATAATGTTAGTGTGTTCTCTTGCTACTAATCCAAAGATTTCATCAAAGAACAAAACATATAGAGATTGATATACATTTCATCGAGAGAAAAAGTCATCGAGAAAGCCTCGCAAGTGCAAGACATAGCTACAGAGGATCAAAGTTGCGAGATATGTTAACTAAGCCATTGGTCGGTGCAAAGTTTGCTACATTTCGGGACAAACTTACTTCATTCGTGACAAAGTCGGACAATGACAAGCTTGTCGATCTTCCTCACCACAGCTTGAGGGAGGATGTTGAGTTGTAAAGTTGTCATTTGTATTTGTAAAAGTGTTATTATCACAAACACGTTTTTTTGCGTCTTATTCATTTGTGTTTCAGTATGTATATACACTAAGCAGCTTTCGGTGTATTGTTAATTAAGGAAAATATGAGATATTTTATTCTCTCTCTTTGGCTTCGTTATTTCCTCTTTTGAAAACCCTAGATCCCCTTCCTTCGTTTCATCTCGCGTGCAAGCTTAAGTTTCAAAATTTTAAACACAATTTGCTTTGGATTACGAAATTATATTTCTTTGAAATTAAATAAAGATTAATCCTTTTAGAGCTTCCTGGTGGATAAATTCATAAAACATAAAGACACATATATTTCTCAAGCACTGTAATTAGGAAAAGGAGCTCGATTTTCTTGAGGAAAAATCAAGAGTCTAAAAAATTCAATATGATGACATACTCACTAGTGGAGAATTGAAGTTCGTCGGAGATGAGAATAAGTCGCCGGTGAAGATTTGGAAAAGGAAATGAGTCGACACTGGAGATTTGAAAAGGAAATGAAATTTCTCCACGCGGTACATACCAAGCGTATGTGTGCAAAAGGTGGGAAAATAAGTCAAGAGTATAATGGTCATTAAAGAAATATCACCACCTTAGCATCTGTAAGTCATCGAAGATGTACAAGTATCATTACTCTTCTAACATTCACTCTAAAGCGGCTTTTTCTTTTTAACATATGGCAAGAAAAATCAAACACAAGTAAACGTAATAGTGACATATAATTATATAGAGTTTATAATTTTCAACACGGTATCAGATTCTATTAAACTTAAACGAGTAAATTGATATGTTTAAAGTTCAAACGAGTAATCGAATTTGAAGATTGATATTCTCAAATGAGTTATTGAATATGTTTGTATGTGCTTATAAGTATTTATAAGTTGGTCAAACATCATTTTTATCTACATATTTTGTAAGACCCACAACATTTATCTACTTTTTATTTATACATTCCGTATAACTCACTGCTTATAATCTACTAAAATCTTTATCAAATATACACATTATCCTGTGGGAAAACATTAAGGGCCCATTTGGTTTGTGGATAAAAATGTTTGTTTGAATAATAGTTATCCGGATAAGAAGTCTATACTCTGTTTGGTTTAACTAGGTACAAGAATGAAAAAAGTCAATGTTAAAAAGTTAGCTTTTCATAAAAAAAGGACAATTTGACCTTATTCTCAATTAAACGAAAAAAAAAAGTAAATAAGAAAACCAAAAGAGAAATAAAATAGATGAAGCGGCAAAGGTTGCAGATGGCGACTATCATATGGTATGTATGTTCAAAATAGACTTGTTATATATTATAATTACTACTTGTGTCTTTTTTAAAAAAAAAAAAGTGAATCATTATTCACATAAAAAATTTGTCCTCTTCTTGTTTAGGACAAAACTCATCTTCATTTTTACTTATATTGTTATCGGATAAAAGTGTATCCGGACATCAATTCCGTTCAAATATGATATGACAAATTTTATCTATTATTTTTAACCATTGACTATATACCAAACGGCCTCTAAAAATATATCCTATATCGAATAAATATAAAATTAATATACAACATATAAGAATTTGATTTACTCTTTTAACAATATTGACAATTTAACATAACAAGTTTTAACGTGAAAGTAGAGCCGGTTTGATTCGACTTTGATTAAACTTGCCAACGTTTATCGACGAGCAGTTTTGTGCCCACATTTTCAATATTTTCTTTTATAGATATTTTCGTCCCACCAAGTTATCTTTAGAACCTTGTGTCATTCGACCTTTTTGGGGCTCCTAATTGTTTTCCAGCAAGCAGCCTTGTGGGGGTATCTTTGTATCCGACTTGTGGCAGTAGATAATATATATGTGGAAATTGAATTTGGGCACCCAATTGTTGGGGTTTAGAGATTGCTTCTTGAATATGACTATTTGGGATTACAACTTGAATTGGGCCATCTGAACTTAAACTATCTGGATATGTTACATGGTTTAATTCTTTTTTTTTTTTTGATCGAATACATGGTTTAATTCTTTGCAGCCATTTTTGTTGCTCCTGTGCACTTGGTTGGGAGTTTTTGGGCGGAGGAAATTGAATTGGTGATTGTTGTTTCCTAGTCCCTTAATTGGAGTATTTGGTGCTTTTTTGTCTTTATTTGGTGCTATTCAGACGGCGTGAGTTTAGGGGCATTACCTGATTCCCCATTAGCCCTGGCAAAATCTTTAAATTCCTGGAATAATATTACACCATCACCAACTACATCAATTTTCAACTCATGGATCTCTATTCTCGACAAGTTTAGTTGTGAAAAATTGTTCGAAAATCTGACTTTTGACCTTGTTGTTTCAACTTATGGGATGTACTACTCAAGTCTTGGTAATGATTCGATTAGATTGGTGGATGATGATTTTTGTCTTTATATGATTTAGTCGACATACATTCTAAACACAATTCTGAAGTATCATTTGAACTTTGAAAGGAACAATTTGATTTCTATATATTTAGTTTGACGCGTGGGTTGGGGGGAGGGGTGTTGAAGATATGAAAAGTTTATAACAATATTATTCTTGATAATTTTCTAATTGTGTGAGATTTTTTTTAATAGTTGGTTTGATTATACAATCTTTCATTTTTAGAGTTAAATGTAACTTTATAAATAATGTCTTTTATTTTTGTAATAGTTAGACTAATTATTCTACACAATTTATAATTTCCAATGGATATTATTATTGAGAATTTGAACCAACTTAAAATCATCTTTATGTCTAATTGATGTGAGGATGTACAACTATTTTTTGAAAATGTTTTTTTTTTTTAAAAAAAAATTCATGTTCTTGAAATTGTCTTTCCTCACGGATAGAAATCATGGAAGCTGGTAGTTTCAGTTGTTCATGCTTTGTCTTCTTCTCCAAACGTAAAACGAGCATGTAAATAGGCACCATCTAGATTGAGGGGGAGGGGGACTATAGCCCGGACCCGTCCCGAAATAATTTTTTTTTAGTAACAACTCAATTTTAAAGGAAACAGTTCAGTCTCCAAAAATTTTTAGATCCGTCACTTGGACCATTTTATTTGGTCTTAAGGCCCAACACTACCTACGTGTCACACCAGGAGTCAGTTATCAATACCTTGTGATTTTATTGTTTTATTTTGTAATTTAATTACACTTTGATGGAAGAATATCGACTTATTTTGTTAGGTGAGTTGTAAATTATAGAATAATTAATGGGAAAAAATTTTAAATCTTGTGTATAATATTAAAACTACATTTTTTTTTTTTTTGTGATGCTCGCGTGAATTGAAAAAGTTATCATAGTTGGTTAATTTAATAAGGGTTAATTACACTAATAGTTTCCATTTTTTCAAGTTTATAACGATTTTATCCCCATTCTTTTTTTTAGCAAATATCATCTTCATTCTTCATTTATACTCATGAGATAGTCCCCAAATCACTATTTTTCACTATTCTAACGATTTCTGGACAATTTTGCCCTTGACTTAAATAAATTAAAATAATAGAAAATAAAAATACAATGAAAATATTGCAATTAGACCATTAACTTTTTCAAAAGTATAAATAAATCCTAAACTATTTTATTTTATTCAAATAAGTGTTCTTCCTCAACTAAAAAAATTCACCCCCACACCCATACAAATAAACTTGCACCTTTGTTTTGTAAATCTCAAAGACTAATCTATTACTGTTAGAACCCAGTTCATAAGAAGCCACCATAGTTTTGTAAATCTCAAAGACCAATCTATTCTCAAATTCAGTTATTAAATAACCCGTTTGAATCTGACGAGATTTGAGGATTCTTTTTTATCCCAAAAGATTAATTCCAGAGCCTGTATTTCTTGCCAGCTTAAGCATCATGTTCATGTATGAGTTATTCTAACTTGCACCACAATTTCAATGGCGAAATGAGTTTCAAACGTAGCTTTCGGGTTATTTTAATCCGCCATGAATGTTTATCTTTGCTTCCTGATCCAAACCTAATTAATTTTCCAGTGTTTTTATGGGATAAATCTGTAACCCTTTTTGCTCCATTTGTTTCGTTGAAGCTCTCGTTGGATGAACTCGGATTAATCGTCTCCATTGATATCATATCAATTTTTCGTGTGTGCATGCGTGGCGCTATTGTGGTGGCGGAAAAGAGATTGGGGAGGCTATGTGTTTTTCTTTTTTTCTTTATTTTGTTTTTACCCAAAAAAGATTGGGGGGGTGGGGGTGATACTTTTTTAGTTGGAGAAGAACACTTATTTGAATAAAATAAAATAATTTATGATTTATTTGTACTTTTGAAAAAGTTAATGATTCAATTGCAATATTTTTATTGTATTTGTATTTTTCATCATTTTAGTTTATTTAAGTCAAGGGGTAAAATTATTCAAGAATTGTTAGAATAGTGAAAAATAGTGATTTGGGGACCATCTATGAGTATAAACAGAAGAATGAAGATGGTATCTGCTAAAAAAAAAAGAATGGTGATGAAATCGTTACAAACCTAAAAGAATGGAGACTATTAGTGTAATTAACCAATCTAATAGTGATGTATTATTCGATAAGTTTTACTTGAAAATATAGTGAAAAATCGTGAGACATACTAGTTTAAAATCTATGATATAATTGTTCAATGAAACATGATAACAATATAATGTATTTTTTAAATACTTAGAAGAGATGTCAACAATTTATTTACTGAAATATTCAATTTAAAAAATATTTAAAATTTTGTGATTTCATCCGTCTTTTAATAACACTAGTGGGGACACGTGCGATGCACGTGTTGTGACCGTAATGGTGTTCATAATAGTGTCAAAAACAGTACTCACAAGTCCGTTCAATAATTTGACCAAAAATTTAATTTAAATATTTTCTAATTGAATAAAAGAATAACAAAGTGAAGAGGATCCGATTCTATTATAAAACGACTACAATTGGAAGTACATTGAGGAAACTATTGAATCATCGCCATACAATAGATTTTATACCAATTAAGACATGAAATATTTTGCTTCTAAGTTCTATATGAGAACAAAATCTAGTTCACAAGAAATTAAAAACACTATACACATGAGAACTTCCATTTATAATATTATCACGTTCCTTTATTTTCTCCATAGTTGTGAATGCACGATGTGCCAATGAACTCTTTGTATCTGTCCCCTCTCATACTTGTTACAAGCTTTCCCAAACGTTCCAACTCCCACGCTTCTCGTTTAGAACCTATCACAAAACACCAATGCACAATCAATTTTTTTACTATATTTTAGCTACACAAATAACAATCAACAATATAGAATAGCTATCATATGCTACACAATTTTTCCCAAGTTAAGTTTAACTATATGGGAATGTTACTCCATCAAAAGAGAAACATGGTTCATGTCATATGTTTGTCATGCTCATACAACCTAAGAGAGGTAAACAAAGTTCAAGGCTGACCATCACAAGTTTTTTACTAACCTGCTCAAGTAACATCACGTTCATCATTGTTGGAAGCCTCACATATACCTATAACCAACACACTATATGCACAATAGGTCAATTGTATATAATACGTACACAATGTTAAAAATTATACCTAATAATCTAACCACAACAATTTAGGTTTACTTATCTCAATGCATTGCAATAATATAGTACAATTTGATTTATCCATAGAGTACATTAAAACACGTTAACAAAGTAAAAAAATTTTAAAAAATAAAATTTCACGAGGTATACACACACGTACAACAAAAAAAGTAGAAAGAAGCAAATAAATTTATAGCATCCACAATTTTAAACAAACTATGGTTGGTAACCTGTTACAAATGCATCATTCATAGTTGCCTCCCTCAGAAGTTTTACACATACTTGCATCCAACACGTCTTCGATTCTAATGACACTCGTTCATGTACAATATAGGTTATCTTCATTGTTGATTTCATTTGACTTTTTCATAAATCTCAGTTCTATATAATGTGTGTTCCAAGATTCTTTGGCTTGTGCATATAGTTTTGTCCGTCACTAAATTTGTACATCTTTATCTAACAACGATGTTGGACGATTGCTTCGACCGCTTGTTTGTTAGATGTTTATGTTCAATACAATTTTTCAGCCATTGTCTACTCACGTAGACTTTCTTAGTTCAGCTCGATAGTAACATATTACACAACCAATAAAAATTAAAACAAAAAGATGAGATAATACACCGTAATCAAATAATCTTAATCTCAATGCAGCAAAATATTGCAGCGACATTTGAATTAATTTCACAATTTTTTTTTAAATAAATTAGCTATACAATAGCTGAAATGCCTATGAAAAGAAAATGACTGGTCTTCCAAACCTTGACATCAAAATACAATAGAAAGAGCATTTGATAACCATTAATTAATCTGTTTAATTTTCAATACCTATTCTTGAATGTACAACACACATTTTCACAAGAATTAAATAGAGAACTACGCAACTATGTACAAATTAAAGAACCCATTAAGCAAAAATCAAGAATAGAAAAAAGCTAGAAACATAAAGTAAGGCATCAAGAATATGCAAATTCCATAAATAAAAAATTAATTTAATAAGAAACCATCAAATTTGACCAATCAATATTTAAATTTCTACTAATCATGCGTAAATCCTAAAACCCATTAACTTGAACCGGTCCCCGATTATCTTGTATTGCCATCCACTTCATGAAAAATTCAGACACCTTGAATTTTTTTTGCTCAATCCTAACCAAATACCAATATAAGATAAGAGACTTTAGAAAGTTTACCATAGAAATCTATGGGTTTATACAAGGCCTTTCCATGAACAATCGATGTTCTATCTTTTCTTTTACTGTGTGAAAACAAGTGTCCACATCCTAGTGTGGAACAAAAACATGATTGATTGAAATGTTTAACCAATGTTTTAATTGAAAAGTATCGATTATTGGCAAAGAGAGTTCTTTTAAACAGATGTGGTCTTTATTTATATTAAATTGCAATATTTACCTCTCTTTATATTCTTGCTTTTTCTCTAGTGTCTATCGCTTGTAAATGCCTCCAAGTAAAGGATGAACATTACATGCATTCAACGATTTAAATAATTGTTCGGAATTTAGGTTTGGTTTGATTTAAGGTTAGTTCGTTTTTATTTTGACTTGGGTCTTCCTACATACATACAACACTCACCAATTTTCTTTTGATTTGGGGTTACAGCTATGAAACCAAATTTTGTGTAGACAGAGAAGGTTGCATGCATACAGGCGTGTATATATGTATCTTCCTCTGTCTTCACAAAATTTGTCACAATGTGTAAATTGCAAAAAAATTCTCTCTTGTGAAGTTGGATTTTTTTCAAGAAAAAATGGGGAAAAATTAAATGCATACATGGCTTTTTTTTTTTTTTTTTTCCAATTCAAATGAGGCCAAACGAATAGTTTCTTCACATATTTGAGCCACATATTGAAATATTTTGTTCCCAACTTTTCTTGTTTTGCTATTCTTGAAAAGTGTAATCTTTGTTTTTTTTTTCCCATTCTTGTAATTCTTGACTAATTAACATTTTCCTTTTTATTTCGTGAAATTTAGTGTAGTGGAAATTGAGTCCTGTTGATTTTGGAAATGGACACTCTCAAGCTCTCTCTATTGTCAGTCCTTCAGATTTTGCCTTGGAAAATGCAAAAGTTCAAGGTTTATTTCACATTTTCTGCATTTGAATCCTCGAATTTTATGGTTTTTGTCTTAGAGTTTTGTTGGTGCACCCTATTAGAAGTCCAATGTTCACATTTAATTTTTTTTCTCACTATTGTTACTTAAAATTGTCTACAATTTACAAAAGATTCCCAGATTCGAGTCTATTATCTTAAATTTTACATTACTATGTACAAGAATCAAAATTTCTTCAACAATAAGTTCGACATTTCCTCCTAGCTTGCTGCTCTATTTCTTGGCTATATGAATGTGTGTGTTTTTGTGCATATATACCAAATTATAAATTCATGTTTTTATCTTTTTCTTTCAGGAAAAAAAATTGACAAACAGTTTTAGAAGGCATAGAAATGACAATTCAAAAAGCGCATGGATGAAAATGGCTATGGAAACTTCTTTGATCAAATTGTTGAATCATTGAGTTCTCCACCCGGACAATGAGTCTTGTTATAATGAACTTGTTAACTAAGGCATTTTAACTTATTTGCGGACTTATGATTATTTAAATTTCTTTACTCAATGATGAATTTTATTATGATTAAAGTAGCAATTGAGGGCTTCAAATGATTTTTTTACTGTTGTAGGGATCGAAAGTTCCAATGCGTAAAACTTATAATTTCTAATTTTCTGGCATTAGTTCATACTTTATATATCAATGGTTCATTGGATTTCTTCTTTATTTCTCCATGCACACACTCTTGTCTTTAATTTAGCATCTCTTGGTCTACAAAAATTTTCAATAAGGAATTTCCTATTTACTCTTATGAGACAACCAGCTTCAGGATTATGAAGAAAACTAAATTGATGTAATTTCTACAACGGATCTAAATGTGTGGGTGTGTATCTGATTGACTAATTTTTTCCGTCCCCTTGCTCTTTGTTCTTCTGCCCTTTCTCATAATGTAGCTATTTTTTGTCCCATTACTTATATTATGTGCTCGATCTGATTGTTCCAGATGCACTTGCTTAACAGATTAGACTTGCTGCTTGCAATCTTAACTGAAACTTTTCTTGATTATTTTGAGTAACTTTTTCCGGGAGATGCATTGATGAAGAAATTCTTCACAAAGTGGTTGAGATGGATTTTGACAAGAATGCCCTTGTTGAATCTTCACAACAGAGTTCAAAATGAGTTAATTATGTGGTTAATTTGCTATATCATGTTTATTTCTTTATAGTGCAAGTTTTTTTATTTATTGACTATATTTTAGGGTACTTTTTCATACTATTTGCGGTTAGACAACCGGTTTCGTGGGCCAGTGACTACCTTGGAGCTGAATTTCAGGACAAGATTGGTGCACCTTTTGAATTTCAAGCTAACAAATAAAGTTAGAATTTAATTTTAATATTTGTAAAGACAAGCGGGTTATTACATTAAGCCTTATCATCTTGCCTAGCTTTAGATACTATAGGATCCTTAGTTTTTGCAATTCTTATTTCCATCTCACAATTTCTTGTTTCGTGTTAGTATATTTCCGTGTGTTCCACTTTCAAATATGATTTCTTTCTGAAGTTTGTGTCTAAACAATCTATTTCTCTTTGGGAATTCGTTTAAAACCATACAAATTAACATTCTCGTAGTGCAATGGCTCCATAGAGTTGTTGATTATCAACAATTTGGATGAAGACCCCAATTTCCAGTCGATCAGAAATGTTTGGACTCCAGGTTAGTTTGTATGACTTTGTAATTAATTTTTACATGTCATTATTTTCTTTTATCCGGTAAACAAAAAAATGTGCCTTTCTTGGTTCACCTATTTTGATAATGTAGTTCATTGTTGGTTATGATAATTATTTCTATTATTTTGGTAGTCTCGTTCCCATTCTCGTGAGATAATGATCGAAGTTCCCAAATCTCGGCAAGAATTGGACGTCGATGGAAAAAGATTGGGCAATACAATTGGATGCATATAATTCTTTGTGGCGATTGATTTTAGAATATATTGAAGTTTGATTAGTACTTAAATTCTCAATTTTTGGATTTTAATTTTCATTTATTTGTTATCACATCCGCATTTTGATGTGTTATCTGATTTGCAAGAATTTTGGGCTCTTTTGTACCGTGATATAATTTTGATCGCAGCTGTTACTGATTAGCACAAATTTTGAAATTTTTTGTATCCTACTTTTGCTCTGACTATTGTCATTGTTGTATTTTGATGGTGTTTCTTTGGTCATTTGCAAGGGATGTTCACTAGGACTACCAGACTTTTGGAAGCGGGGATAAAGCCAGTGTAACTTGTTCTTTTACCTTACAATTGTTGTAATTCTTTTTTAACATAACTCTGGATGAATGAAAAATGTGTGCTTTTTCATGAATATGTACTGGCATTTGTATATTACCTATGATTTTTATGGAAAGCCTCCAGATTGAAGAAACAAGAGCTTGCAAAACGGTAATTTCATGTTTTTTTGTCGCTAATTGTTTACCCCACACCCAATAATTAAATTTTATTGATTTCACGCTAATTGTGATGCTTTTGAATGCAGATTCTCAAACGGGGTGATGCCACCGAGGACTTGAGTGATGCTCTAGAGGTTGGATGATAACTTTGTGTAATATACCATCCTTGCAAAATTGAAGTTGCGTTTTCTGTTTTCCTCACCCACAACAACAACCCCTATCACCTTGTTGTTCTCTTCGCTTTCTTTTACGCACATATTTTCTTACGAAGATGAAGACTATATTGGCATTGCAGTGGAAATATGGAGGATATTGAGAAATTCAATAAAAAGAACGGTTAAGGTGGGGTTGTCAATTTCTTTTCGTTTACTTTCTTGCAAATTGTTAGTCTCGCTTAAACATAAACATTGGCAAACTTTTAAAACACTTTTCACAAATCAACACAAATCAAATAAAGATACCCCAAACACGCGATTTGAAGCCCCCAACAACTGCAGACCAAATCGAAACAACCACTTAAAAAGACGACAAGTTACCGATCAGGCGAGGGGACGAAAATAGGGTTACAAATGCCGACGGATTGAGGTCGACGATAGAGTTATAATTTCGATTTCACTTTGGACTTGCAAGTGGCGGATCTACGCACAAGCGCCGTTCTAGGGTTTAGAATGGGCGGTGGAACTCGAGAAAAAAATGGGCAACGAAGAAATGAACGAAACCAAGGGCAAAAAGTGGAAAACAACGAACAAAGTAGGCAAAATTGAATCGGAAACTCCACAGCAACCTAAAATCGACGAAATAACACAAAAATTGAAACAATATGATCGGACACTGTGACAATTTTTCGATTTTGTTTCAATAACCTAATTGTAGCTTTTGTCCGTTTGACAAAGAGAGAGATGGAGACGATTCTAGGGTTTGGAAATTGATGGGTATTGGTATTCAGACAAAAGTGGAAAAGTGGATATTTATGTAGGTAATGAAACTTTTGCTTGTCTACGACGTCGTTTTGTTGTCCAAAAAAAAAAAAAAAAAAAATCACAAAACGGTGACGTAGAGGCCCAATCTATGAATAGTACTCTTTCACAAGCCTCTTATATATTGTAGTGAAATGAAAATTAAGAGTTTTGAAAAAAAAAATCTAAAAACAACGTTGATTGCGACTAGTAGTTGGTGAAAACATTCTATAAAACATTTACTGTTCTATCAGATTAAAAATAGAATTATGAAAACCTAGGACAGATGTACAATTCTTTTTCACCGTACCCCTTGGCTCAGAAAAAAGTCAGAAAATATGGAGTACAAATGTACAATAAAGAAAAAAAAAATTAAAATCCCCTATGGTTTTTCCTTGGTCCTTTTCTCTGCACCAGGCCCAGGTGTACTGATGTACATGTTTGGAATAACTTACAAAACTTCCCTTATAAGTAAATAGATATATCATTTTCTTCTTAATAAAAATTAAAAATAGATAATTTTTGAGCAAATTACATTTACAATCCTCATTCATTCAACTTTGTAACAATATTATCTCCATCCAATTTTATTCTCAAATATCGTCTCTATACTTTCATTAATTCGCACATATGGTCACCAAGTAATTTCGATTTTCCATTAGTTTAAATAAATTAAAATAACAAAAAACAAAATATACTAAAAAAATTGCATCGAGGTCCCTGACTTTTCAAAAGTGCAAATAAATCTTAAACTTTTTATTTTTTACAATCTTCATTTTAAATATTTCAATAGGTCCCATCCCACCAGATTGTAAAAATGTTAAAATTGATATGATTTTCGATTCAAGTTGAAAGATCCGTCATCTAATTTACCCATAATTAAATAGTAAAAAATAAAAAAGAAAGAAAAAGAAATTTGATAAATGCATAAATATGAAATTAATTAAAGCAATTGAAATGAAATTTCATTATTTGCATAAAAAAATGATAATCAATCATTATAAATTTTTGATAGAATTGAATGTCCATAGAGTTCATATTGGAGTAATGAATGCACACAAACTCAATCATGAACAGAGAGAGTTGAAGAGTATTTTTTTAGCAGTTATTAAAAGATGATGGCTATAAAGTATGAAATATATACTGCTCAGATTCAATTTTATTGTCTGTCCACCAAAAAATTCTTAATTTGAGAAAATATATTTGCCCTATAATTTTCTCTTGGCATCCGAGTTCTACCTCTTGTCGTATCCATGGCTTCCGAAGGAACTTTCAAAGTCAAGACTTCACATATGCACTATAAGCATGTAGCAACAAAGAAAAGAAGATAAATGCAGTGGTGGTGGTGGTTTGAGCAACCCTCATTTTGCATTTTTATTTTATTTTTCTTATTTATTGTTATTTATCTTTTTCATTTTTGAAAGAATGAGGATTGAAACTTTTTAAATGAATAGTATAAGTTTTAAATTGATTGTACTGTTTTTTATTATATTTTTTTTGTTATATTTAAAAGTTAAAAAATGTACCTTACAAGTTACAATACTACTTTTTTGAAGCTTAGCCCAAGATCTTCAGCACTTAAAGATGTCTAATAATTACTTCCTTTTTAATAACTTTTTTTTAAGCACATAAATATGCAACTTTTTTTGGTACTTAAGTAAAGGAGTTATCTATTTATAAAAGTAATTTTTTTGACCAATAACACATTATTAATGAGAGTAATTATATATTCAAACTATGTTATTTGTTAATCACATTACATTTTAATTACAATAAAGATCTTAATTATTGTCAAGTTTTGTAGTTATATTCTTATCTTTTTTTTAATCATACACTTATCATTAATCTATTAATTTGTATGTCTTATCTTTGTAATGATTTCTGTTCAAAAAATTAATTAGGAGGGCGAAAAAATATTTTTTTGCCTCTAGTATTTTTAAATAAATAAAATAAATAATAAATACAAAAGTTTGAGAAAATATTTTTCCTTTGTTTCAATGTACATTAGAAGAATATTTAGACAAAATTTGTTATTAGAGATAAAATGTGAAAATTAATTGAAATTTAATGAACAAAATGCGACAAAATAGTCAGAGATATAAATGTTATAATGTCGAAGGTTGGAGGAGCTTTTATTATAATTAAAACGTGACGAGTGTGCATATAATTATTCTATTAATAAACTTAGCCCAAACATGGTGTACCTCATTCGGGCACCAAGGAAACCCGTAGTGCTGCAAAATTCTGCAACCCAAACAGTGTTTTCATGGCACTTGGATTCTGCCTATGCTCACCTTGTCTTCTCTATTCTCTCTCGTCTTTACCAAATATTTAGTATTTACTCACTTCTCACTTTTTTTAAGCCTTAACCGCCCAATAACAGCTACCACCTGATATCCTACTCAACCTTGCGTCCGTGTCTTTATCGGGACATAACTGAACCCCCCCTCCCCGGGTTCTCTGTTTTTCTCAGGTCAGTTTCTAACACTTGTTTATATGCTTATTTGCTATGCGACTCTGGGGCTCCTTTTGTTATCGTTTTTGGTGTTGATAAAGCATAAGCTTTAAGGTTTGTGAAATTTTTTTGTTGGTGTGATCAATGTTTTTTGTTGGTTGTGAATGCTTGTTGAGCCATTGTATGTGGATGCCGTTAAAATTGGTTAAGCTCTCAAATCAAGCAAAACCCATTTCTTATGTTGACTTAGTTTTAGTCTCTGAGCCCCTTGTGTCTCTTGTTTTTAAAATTTCTGGAACGTTTGTTTGTATCTGTGCCATTGGGTAAAATACCCTCTTCTTGGTTTCTGTTTTTCTTAAATTTAGTTCAGAAATCAAAATTGTTTTTTTGCCTTTTTTTTCCATCTTTGTTTAGCCTCGCTTTTTTGTTGTTTTCTTGATTCTGTCTGAAGATAGAATCATACCATAGTTCTTTATAATGTTGGGGTTTCACAATTTTGGAGTACAAGGTTATTTATATTTGTGGATGATGACATGAATTGGGCGATTAATGAAGGGGTTATTGGAACATTGCATGTTTTGTTTATGACGTTTTCTCTCTCTTTTTTCCTTTTTCATCAGGATGTCTGCAAATAATCATGTGCTCATGGCATGGGAAGAGCGTATTATTTCTCAGGAAAAGGGCAACCGAGTTGTTCATTACTACTTGAAGGATTCCAATGCGAATTCAGTCCTTGCTGTTGTGGGGACTGAAAGGAGTGTAAGGCACATGATCTATGTTGTTACGGAGGACTTCATACGCATATACGGGTGCACAAGAACAGTCCACATTGGCACAAAATGGCGAGCAAGACGAGATGTTGTGGAGTGGCTCTCATCAATAGTCTCAAGAGGCGAACCAATCTCGACTAATTCAAGTATGTAGGGTTTTATTCCACAAAATTAATAATCTCTAATGACATGTATATTGAATTTAAATTGTGTTAGAAAACTCTAGACTCCCCCTATAAGTTCTTGATAAGCAGTTGGTGACATTTTTTGAACCACAGTCAACAATAGGGCACTTGGTTACCTTCAGTGATAAAGCAATTGTGCACGGGTACTGAAAATAACTGATAAATTTTTGTTCTGATTAAGCTTACCGCACTTGTTTTACTATTTCAATCTTTGAAACTGCTTGCACTTGACACTTGTTATAGGCCGTTAGCTTACAGCAGCCTTTTAAACTAGTGTGATAAAATGATGCCTTTCAAGTAAGCGATGAAGATCTATCGATGCCATCCTCTCGAAGGGATGGTTGATTTGTAATTTATTGATCTTAAATGAACTTGAGAATAAGAAAAAAAAAATGGAGCCTTCATTAGAATTTACAGTAATGGTTTTATGTTTGATTTGGCATTTGTTAAAGACCATGAGATGTGGTTGTTTGGACATTTGATAGTTTTAATTTTTTTTAACTCTGTTGATCAGAAAGTAAAGAAAAGAATGTTTCCACTAGATAAAAGTTCTATGTGAGAGTCGACCCTTAAATTCTTATTGTGACAGTTCACATTTTTACATGTTTTTATACCAACCAATAGTTCGCGATGAACTAACGGTTTTCCATACAACCCTACTTGACATAGTTCAACTACTCCTTGCCAACTTCTTCAAGTTAATTATGTGAGTTATATTATACCATTCCATGCTAAAGTCATAAATTAGTTTTATTATTTTAATGTCCCGGTTTAGGTTGATGCTTGTCACCTTAGGTTGATGCTTGTCACCCTATTTCGAGTAACCTCGCCACCGATTGCCATCATGATCATGGAACTTTTCTTTGCTAGATCATTTATTTAATTTCCCCCTTACTTAAAAGGAAGTGTTTTTATTTTAAAATTATGATATCCCTTACAATGCTTATCCAACGTCACTTATTTGTTAGGAGTGTTAGCTTGCCAGGCTTTCTTGTGGATCTCAACTCGCATTGTGTGTCAAATTTAAGGATGTTATGAAAGTTGAAAATTGAGAAGATTGTCTTTATTACATATCTGCATATAATTGATTAATTCTCATTTCTCAACACCTTGAAATAATGTATCTTCTATAATGGAAAATTATAACCTAACCTGAACCGAGACTTTCTTTACAAGTTTAATTTTATCTTTCAATTCCAAATCAAGCTTTGATGAATAAATGTGTTCAAAATTAGTAAGTGATCAAACCTGTAATCTGAGGGCTACTTTCATCCTCAAAATACATTGGCAAAGTTGAACTCCAATGATGGTCTCGGTCAAAACTATCGTCCCCTTGTATTCAATTGAGACGGTGCAATTTCATTAATAACGTGACAGACTGCAGATACCTTTCTCAAAATTAGTGGGACCCAGATTTGTCCGTTATAACTCGGATCCACCGCAATCATCTTTAGAGCCGGAAGTAATCCCATCTGTGGATGCACTCTCTACCCAATCTCGACCCCCTTCTGGAAGTGCATTCTGTATTAATTGAGCTATTTTTATGCAAAATTTCGCCAAAGCCACTGATAAGTGAAAGGGAGCTATTAGTGATTGAATTATATAGGTTTTCAATTTTTCCTTGCCACAAATGCCTTAATTTTGCTTCAGAGAAATTTTTATGAACAATTTTAAGCCTTTTTTCCTTGTATTCACTGGCAGATCCACAAATACTTCAATTGAAACAATCTCTGGAATCCAGTGGAATCTCAATGGCTAGTTTCTCTAATTGTTCTACCCGCCGGGGGGATGAAGAGGTGACTCTTGATATTGTTTTTGGTCTATTTTTATGATATTTTTGTGCTAAACTGTGGATTAACTTCAGATTACTAATAAAGGACCTTCATTTCAGATCCAAGTCTCAAGAAAATTTAATGTCAGAAATCCAGATATCAAGTGGAAAGGTGATGCTTGGATCTGCAGTAAACAGCTTAAGCATTATCCAGGTTTTTTCAGGAATGGAACCGAGATAGCTGTAAGCCTCAAAACACTTCTTTGTATTGTAGCACGTCTGGCTAAGCTTAAAATATTTATTACTTAGTAAATAAGTTGGTTTTAGAAGAAATAATTTTTTAATTGATCCAAATTGTAAACAAGTTATCTATTTGAGGGTGAGGTAAGAGTTATTTTCACAAAAATAACTTTTTATCACTATAAAAGGAAAAAAGTACGTTATCTATACATGTTCGGAGACAAAAAATGGCTCAAAAGTAACTCTTACTATTTTGTAAGCTTAGCCACACATGCTCGTGGCACTCTTTGTAACAGCTTTCAAAATTCTCATATTGATTTCAGGTTCCATCCTTTGTATTGATCATGGGTGAAGAAGAAAGTCGCTACCTTGGTTATCTGGAAGACTTATACGAGGATAAGAAGGGGGAGAAATTGGTTAATGTGCAATGGTTTCAATATAAGGAGGAAGTCATCGCTTTGATTCCTCACATAGATGCACATCCTAGAGAAGTTTTCATCACACCCCATAAGCAGGAGATCAGTGTAGAGTGTATTGATAGTCTAGCTGCAGTTTTGACTCCTAATCATTTCCAAAAATGTTCAGCTCATTCGATGCAAGGCTTGTCGTTTGGAATTTTTATGTGCCATAGAGAATTCAAAAACGACAAGGTCAATCCCTTCTCTCTAAGTAAATTACGTGGTTACTACAATCAGCCAATCCTATCCCATCTGGATTCCAGTTTCTTCGGGACAAGAAACGAGGGATATAAACAAAGTGAAGAGGTAGCAAAGTGTGGACCACCTATCCGGAGATTGAAAATCAAAATGTTGAGTAAGGGACCTATTGGTATTGATCTTGTCGGGCCTGGAGCCCAATTTCAACTGCTGTCTAAGGTCAACGCAAATATAGAGCTTCTTTGTCAGGATAGCGGCATGCGAGGCTGCTGGTTTAGGTGTAAGATCTTGCAATCACTAGAAAAGCGTATAAGGGTTCAATACTACGATGTCCTTGATGTTGATGGACCTGAAAAACTGGAAGTAAGTGAATCCATTAAGTTATTGCTTTTGTTTTTTGTATTTGGAGGATGAAAATTATCCTTCATTTTTTTTTATATATCTTGTACTACTTTAAGGATCAAGACATGGTTTGGGATCTGTAGACAATGATTACTAAGTGCTAAATGAAGTTCATCGCTGGGAAACCATCGGGAACTTTTTTTGGGAAGACATGTTTATCGACCTATATATGAAATTATTTGTTCATTCCTTTGCATTTTATATACAGGAATGGTATCCGGCATCTAGAGTGGCAACTCCTGATAAAATGGGCATGAGATGTGCAGGCCGCCTCACCGTCCGTCCTTGGCCTTATGAGGAGGATTCTTCAGATAGTTCTTTTGTGGTCGGAGCAGCAGTGGATGCATGGTGGGGTGATGGTTGGTGGGAAGGTGTTGTGATTGGATGCGACACCGTTGAAAAAGATAATCATCAAGTTTACTTCCCTGGTAAGTATTATAGACTTATAGTTGTCAAAATGTGGGTTTTCTTTCCATTCTTATAACTCTTATAGACTTGATTTTTTAACAACCAGTAACTTCATCTCCAACTGTGGTAATAATCATTATCCCAACCGTGTCATGCTATAAGTCGTATACTGTGTCATTGGAACCACTTAATAATAGCTACTTGTTAATGTAAAAGACGGGAATATTCTTTCTTCGAAGTTTATCTTTTCATTGCACATGTTTTGGGTGCTGAACACAATATTTAAATGAATAAATTTGTCCCTTGCTTTCAAATGATATGGTATGCAAAAGACTTAGGTTCAAGTTTTTCTGCCACCCATTTATGAACAATTGTGCAAGTGTCATGCCATTAATGGAAAAATGAAATCAACCTGTACGTGAAAGGGCATGTTGAAGACAACATTTAAATATTTGTCTTCTCTCCACTCAGGACTTAAAACTTTTAGATGACATGGTTCAACGTTGAATTATCCATGCTCGCGGCAGAGGTTCTGATTTAGCTTCTACTTTGTTGTAGGTGAAAACAAGTTTTTGACTATTCCAAGGAAAAAGATGAGGACTTCGAGAGATTGGATTGATAACAAATGGGTGGATATAAAGGCGAAGCCCGATATACTCTCTTTCTTATCTTTCCCAACTTTGACCGGCCCACCTAAACCTAATTGCAAAGTTCTCACTTTTTCAAAATGTGAAGGATCTGAAGATGATAAGCTACAGTTACCAGATTCAGTCACATCTATATGCCCAAAAGGTGCTGAGGGGCTTAATATGAGGAACCGACTTTTTATCAAGGACGATGAGGACAGAGTTCATACTCTTGCTCATGCTGCAAACAAAGGGAAAGCTGTGAACCAATAGTGGACTTTAATTGTATACCAATCAACAACTGATATGGAGTAATTTTGAATCTGTAAGTAACTCCTGAAGGTGTCCCCATTGGTATTTTGTTGATATTATAGCGGGCGGGATACAGCAAATCACAGAGAGGGGGAGTTAGCTGAGCTAAAAGTTTTTGTTGTTACTAGTTGCTTGTTAACTAGGATATATATTTATAGATTTTTGATTTAAATTTAGAATATGTATACCCTTTGGTCATGTCAAATAGCCCCTTGGACTGCAGGATCTTTTAGTGTTAATATGAAGTAGCTTCTTCTGTTATTTTCTTACTTGGAGTAGTGCTATTTTTCATCATTGCATTCTTTTTTTGCACTGCTTTTCCTGCCAGTCTCATCCTCAAGTTTGAAGTTCTCACACTCTGGCTCGAAACGCTTTCACGTTTTTTTTTAGATTCTTTTTTTTTTTTTTTTTGCAAGTTTATTATACTTCAAAGGGTTGATGCAGTGGCTTTCTGTTTTTCAATTAAAGGAATTAGATTTGAACAAGTTACTGTAATTTTGAAGCATTAACGAGTTTTAGAGCAAAATTCATTCTTTGAGCTTGAGATTTTGTCAAATTTCTTCATTTAAGGAATCAAATCTGTATATATATGTATATATATCTAATCGGTCCGGTTTTGGTTCTTAATTTTAAGAATCAAACGATTCAGTCCGGTTTTAGTTCTTAATTTTAAAAATCAAACAGTTTCAGTTTGATTTTCGATATTAGTTACGTAATCAAATTTTTTATTCGGTTTCAAATTTTATTTTTTGGTACCTCTCAATTAAATCACAACTTATATGAATTTTATGAATTAATACATAATCAAAATTATTTACATTTTTATCATTTAAAACAGAAAACTTGAAACTGAAATAATAATATAGCTTAAAATTTATTTATAAAACATAAAAGAATTGACTCTGGTGTGAATCTATTTTTTTACATAGAATTACAATTCCCAATGAATCTATTTTTGATTGGTGTGCATAGAAAATGGAAAATGAAAATAATTTTACACCAAATAGGTGAGAAAATGTTTTACAAGAAATTCCTTTAAAAATCATTTTATTTTAGAAACAAACGATCGAGTCCACATTTCTGAAAAAATATATTTAGATCAAACCACACGTGTCAATCAAATGAGTGACAATACGTATGCAAGTATTACTAATGAATCAACCTGAAATTAAAAGTCTATTAACCTTTTGTTATTTTCATACACACTTTCAACATAAGAAAGATTACCAAGTTTTGCATATTTTGAATAAATTATGTGGTTTTAAATTAGTTTAATTCGGGGTTTGGTGAAAATAAAATCTAAATATTCTCATTAATTGAAAACATGAAAACTGGATCCCAAATAATTTTTATTAAATATCTAATCGGATGACAACATTAAAGATTTGGTAACACATAGTCATATGTACTAATTAGTACGAAACGTTTTTACTTTTTGAAATTATTGTGCAAATTATCTATATCTTTGAAATTTTAGCATTTTCACCCTCACTTCTACCTTTTCTTGTGCAAAACGTCATTTATGTCCATTGTCATCCAAAAACATCCGTTAAGTCTAATCTTCAACACAACTCGTACCAGATTATAAAAGTAATTTCGTCCAAACACTTTCTTTTCAAATTAATTTTCATCTAAAATTCTTCTTCTGGAATAGAAAAGACTGTTGAGAAAGCATGGTTCTTTCTATTTGGGCTAATGGGTCTCTCAAGAGATTCATGACTTTGATTTTTCTTTAAGAAAACAATTCAAGAACAAGTGAAAAAGAAGAAAAAATTACAAAACCCATTTTTGAAACACAACAAAGGCAAGTTGATTCAAGCCCATAATACTTTAATCTTCTTTTCTTGACCTCAATATTTGATTAATTTTTGTTTCATTATCTTGTTTCTTGTTAGTTTAAGATGGTAGGAGAACAATATAACATCAATTTGCAATCGAAATGTGGTGTTGAAGTTGCTAGCGGCGGCTTTGCTTCTCCAGTTTTTGTTTCTTCTGATTCTCCACCAAAAGTGAACTGTAAGAAAAAAATGATAACTTTCCAAGCATCGAACCCATTTCTGTTATGGATACAAGGAGTCCAAGCCCCTCAACTTCCACATCCACTATCTCCTCTTTTAATCAGCCACGTCCGCCGCTGCTTGCCATGTGGAGGTGGTGGTTGTGAAGGAAAGGAAGGCCTCATGGCAAATTTGCAAGCTGGTGATAATTCTGGCATGGAGTTGAGTCGTGGGGTACCTGAAAAATTTAAACTTGGACAGGAAGAATGTGAGAACTTATTGTTTGAATCAACTGGCCAACACCAGGTTCTTCTCCGTGGATTGCCGGCGATGTCGAGGAGTCTCCTGTGTCGCAGAGGAAGAATTTAGGTGGAAATTAATTTGGAAAGAAAGTGTATGGACGAAATTATCTTGTAATCTGGTACGAGTCGTGTTGAAGATTAGACTTAACGAATATTTTTGGATGACAATTGATGGAAATGACATTTTGCGCAGGAAAAGGTGGAGGTGAGGGTAAAATACCAAAATTTCAAAAATAAGGATAATTTTGCATAATAATTTCAAAAAATAAAGATGTTTTGTGTCAATTACCCTAAGTGGCAACCAAAGAAAACGACGTCGCTTCTCGATCTTTCAAGTTTCAAATATCACAACATTCAAGCGATTTTTACTCGAAATATTTGAATTCAGACAGCGGCAAGACAAGAACACTTTACACATTGTCAACAAAATCCATCTCTTCTCCCGCTATCCTGAAATTGCAAGTTGTTTGAATCACTTCGAAAGATTAACATAAAAGGGAAGTAAATTCCTTCCTCTTCACGATCCAAAAAAAGAACAATGGCTTCAATCAAGTCCTCAACTCGCTATGCCAACAGCCTTAACAGCTCCACAAAATCTGACCCTTCTTCATCCACCGAGTTCCCAAACTCACGCACCACCTCACGCGCCGTCACGAGAGTTACCACCAATAAAAACACCACCACCACCGACAACATTAATCTGGGCTTCATGGTCAAAAAATTTATGGAAAACAAGAAGACTAATAATTTCAGTAAAGACCCGAAATTCATTGTGGCCGCGGATTTTTTAGCCGAGGATTTGAAAAAGATTAATGCGAAGAAGGGTACTGGATTAAGTGGGCTGCACAAGAAGCTATTTAAGGGTTCGTCAGGGGCAAAAAAGGGAGATGAAAGCTCGAAGAAGGCGTTGACTGAGGTAAAAGGGAATACGAGGACTTTGGCTATGGTGTTGAGGAGTGAGAGGGAACTGTTGGGTTCAAATAAGGAGCACGAGCAGCAGATAGCTGAGCTCAAGTTGCTACTTGAAGAGAAAAATAGAGAGGTAATTTGTATGGTTCTGTGTGTAGAAGAATGTATATTTTGTAATTGAACTTTGATGAGTTTTTATTAATTCTTGAGATGTTATAAATCAAGAATCTTGTTGTCAAATGTGTGAAATTTACTGAAAATTTGGAGATTGCAGAAGAGAGGTGTAAAGTGTGTGAAAAAATGAAATCTTTGGAATTAGGGACCTTAATAACATTAGCATGGCATTCGCTATTCAGTGAAAATAAAATTGATGAGTGAATTTGTTGAAAGAAATTAAGGAATTGGGTGCTACTATTATTTGGGATCTATTGACAAAATGCGAAAATTAAGGCCATTGAGAAACAGATGGTTGGGACTTCTTGATAATATCAATTGTTTTGGTGTTATATGTGTGAGATTGACTGAAAACCCCAATTTGAAGCCTGCATTCAAGAAAAGTGAAAGTGAGAGCTTTTTTTTTTTTTTTGAGGGGGAATATATCAGCAATTGTAGTTCAGAATAATTTGATTAAGTTTGAAGTCACATCCAGCATTTTTTTTGGGGTGAACATGGAAAATGAAAATGATTTCCAATGTACAATGGGGAAAATATTTATCACCTATTTGGTGCAATTTTGTCCAGTTCAGAAATAACATTTTTGAAACCAATCACCCTTAATGAAACAAAATAGGAAATAATATATTTCAAAATCTGGGGTTCTTCTATCTTGAATGGATATCTCTGAGATCACAAAATCTGGCTGAGACATGATTTTCTGATTTTTCTCCATGTTTAGATTTAAGTTGACGATAAAAGAATTTGTAGGTTGAGAAGCTGAAAGATTTGTGCTTGAAGCAAAGGGAAGAAATAAAGTCTCTAAAAAGTGCCATACTTTTCCCAGATGTGATGAATTCACAGCTTCAGGAGCATTTGGAGAAGCAGGGTTCAGAACTTCAGCAGGCAAAAGAACTTATTCCATGCCTTCAGAGGCAGGTTACTTCTCTTACCGGCCAACTACAATGTCTTGCTGAGGATCTAGCAGAGGTAAGCATTCATATATTGTACATTATTTAGAGTAAACTTTAAGATTAGCACAACTTCAAAATTGATAAGGGCAGTAATTATATTGAACTATCGTCTTCTCTTCTTCTTAACATAACTTCTAGCTAACTGCTTTTGTATATAAAGCTCTAAGGATTCTGCATATTTGGTGCTAAACTGTTGTTTGGTTCTGAAGCACATTTACATGACAAAAACTAAGACTTATCTGCGATAAGGATAAAAGATGAACAAACTCGCTCCTAATCCCATATCCTTGCTGTTTTCTATAAGGAAGCAGAAAGAAATAAAATGTGCTTTTTCTTCAATTCTTAATTGTAAAATATTTACTTGCTTGGCCAGTTGCTGCTGAAACAAATCCTTCAACTGGAAATTTGTTTTTCCTTCTTTGGCACCTCTTTAACAAACAGGGTCTTCAAAATAACAACTCAAAATCAAAATTTGCAATTTTTGGTTTATTTGTTCCACTGGCTTCACAAATGTAAGCATAACGTGTTAGTATTATTAAGTAGATATCCTTGTCAAATTTGTAAAAATATCTTAGTGAGCAGCAGACATGTATCTATATTTTTAGTACAGAATTTTTTTGTTAACTAATTTTAGAAGTTGTTACCTAGTACCATGTGATCCTAATGTTATGAATTCACATATACCCTTGTCAGATTTAGGATTAATTTTGCTTCTGAAGTCGATATTACATTATTTTTGGGGTAGGTGAAGGCTGAGAAATATTCATCAGGGGATGTTGTGACAACCATGTTAACTCTCCAAGGACACCGTCATATGATCAAGATGAAGAAGCAAATTCTCTGGTAAACATTCTATCCAAGTGTCGGATCTTAGTTTGGCAGGGTTGATCGTGTTTCTTAAATTACTACTAAGATCATAGATGAAGAGAACAATTGAGTTCCTATTTGTTTCAAGAATTGTTAAAAATGTTTGAAGACACTCCCTTGCATGTTTACTCTGATAATATTTATATGTTTTGTTCTTTTACCATTGAGAGTGCTTTTCTCAGGGTCAAAGCATTAACTGTCTCATACTTATGATGCAAATATTATTTTCTCGTTAAGATTTCGTAATCTAAATATAAATTCAACCAATTTTGCTTCAGCATAAATTGCAAGGATATCTTACTTTTGTATATTGAACAGTTTGGTAATGAGTTCAGCTCTGGAGATTACACAACTCCAGGCAGTCCAGACGACATGTTTCTGAAAGATTTAAATCCCTGCCTAACGCCTAATTATGCCAAGACAAAGTCCAAGGTACCAGTATTCAAGATAAAACCAAATATCTTTGCACGTGCTTCACTATTTAAATCTTAGTTTCGCTTAGAAATCCTTTATATGAGTGGATCATATTACAATATCTTATATGAGTACTCCTTACAGGAATTTGAGGTATACAATTCCCCAGACGAGGTGTTTAAGTCCAATATACAAAACTGCCATGGGTTTAACACTTATACAAGGAAGCTATCTAAAAGTTCAGACCGTAGCCAATGCCCAAAGATGGGAAGTGGTTCCAATCCTGCAGCTCGGAGGTCTGATGGAAGCAAATGCAGCTACAGAAAGCCGATGAATCATAAGCTTCTCTAATATGGAAGATCTTCGAAATTTTTCTTGAGCATTTTTACTTTATTCCGGTGTCCTATTCTGTCACCAAATTTTGAACCTTTGTAAGGTCATAAACATTCAGTTTGCTTGTGTTGTATGAGTGATATTGGCTAAATTGTCGATAATCATTTTAGCCTATTTAAATTGCTTTTTTTTTTTTTTTTTTTTTTTTTTTTTTTTTTAAAGCGTAAGATAGTGAATAATTATTAAGCTGCATCTACTTTGATGTGTTGAGGAATGTAATTGGCAGCCATATGTTGTTAGGAGTGGTGATAAAGGGCAGGATATCATTAACCCACCGCTAACATGGAGGGAGCCACGTCAGCGGTGGTGCCATGTAAAATTGTTATCAGCCAAATGGGTTGCTCCACATTGCCCACATTGCTTATCTTATTTGTCCACCAAAAGGTAACCCTCGTCCCTCTCTCTCTCATGCGATTTTCGGAGACTACTCCCATTTTTGGAAACTATCAACTGCTCCATTTTTTCCCGGCGATCTTGTATCTCCAGTCAGCTGTCCTATTTTTCCTTTGCTGTTGTGGATTATCACCGGCTGAAAAATTTCAATGCAGTTAACATTTCACACTCCACCGGAGAAGAAACCATCATGCTAACACTCTACCAACCGAATCCACCGAGGAAATCCACTTTAGAGTTTTGAATAATGTCACTTTGTTTTCTTTTGAATAATATGGGATTTCTCATTATCACTCATTGAGTGTGTTGAGAGTGAAAGGCGGAAAATTAATCATAAAAGACTTAAAAAATTTCAGTTAGCAAATTCAAAAGCTACGATTTATGTAAATCTCTTTCTCTGTCTTTTATTTTTTGGGTAAAAATTGTTTGATTTTTATTCATGTTTAACCCTTGGTGTTTGTGTATTTTTGTTTAATATTCGTATATGGGTGTTGCTAAAAGTTGAAGTTTAATTTTGTGTAAGAAGAATTGAGGCAAAAAATCAAAATGCATGTAGTTTTTCAACACTTATCTTTTTGGGTTTTTTCAATTTTTGTTCTTCTTTGGGGTTTACTAGAAAGATAAATCAGAAGAATCAATGATTCTTTTGATTATGTTTTGTGTATGGAAGCATGAAAAAGAGGAGTTTGAAGTTATGGGGGCAATTAAATGCTAGACAGCTGATTGGAGATACAAAGGTTGTTGGAAATCACATGTGAGAGAGAGAGAGACGAGGGTTACCTTTTGGCTGCATGCAGATAAGAAATGGGACAATGTCTGGGCAGATAACAAATGGGGCAGCCCATTTGGCTTCCCCTTTTTTTTTACATGGCATCACATGACAGCGGTGGGTTAATGATTTAGGGGCAAGAGATCACCATTCATGCTATTAGTTACATTTATATAATAAATTTTTTGACACGACTGGAAAGTACAATATATTAGATTTTAGTAGTTTTTTGTTTTAAAATATTGTATAGTCCAATTCATCAAATATGTCATTGTAATTTCTTATCTAACTAGAAAGAATGTAAGCTAATGCAGTAATGAACAGAAGGGACATTCATTAGAAAGAGTGCTGTTCATAATTCATAATCTGCAAAATTGTTAAAATCCACAAAATAAACATAGGAAAGTGCTAACAACAAGAAATGGATTCCGAGTTCCGAGCATTGAAACAATTCCATTTTTCTCAGCCTAATCCACCGTTAATCGCCATCCTGACAACCTGATAAATAACTGCAGAAAAAGAAGAAAAATAAATGCCATCTAACACAAGAAATATCGTGTGCTCCCAATAAATAATATTCATTTAAGCATGTAGGCAAAAACTTACATGACAATACTACCAAAACTGCAAAGAGGATAAGAACAATGTGTGCAGGTTCCCATTCTTTCTTAGATGTTTGAGGGGGCAGTCCTCTCCTTGTGATATTCTTCTCAAATTTCGCTGTTTTCTTCTCTGCCAGGCGTTTTGAAGTTGTCTGCAAATCTTTCTCACTATCAAGATTTAATGGAGTTGGAAAACAAACTTGTATAAACTGCCAGAAGACATGCAGGAGATGGAGACGATTGGGAAATTTCTTGATTATCCTTAGTTCATTAGGGATTAAGCCTTACTCACAGTTACATAGCAATATTAAGCAAAGATAGAATTATAGTAGTTTATGAGAGCTACTTCTACTCACTGACTCACCCTTGCAGAAAAGAAGAAGATTATATATGTCTCTTGGGCTATACACAGTCAGTGAATTATATATCTAGAGGCTTTCTTGGATCGAGAAGCCACAGAAACTGCTATGAATCTTTATTCTTATCAAAAACATTTTTCATCCCCATATAGAATTGTTACAGGAAATTCCAGTTATGTCCAAGCTGTGTATTTCTTGAAAAATGTTTATTTCACATTTAATGCAAAAACAAGAGCATCAATGAAAATTGCATTTATGTGACAATACACAAATAAAATAATATTCCTTTTACTGAAAGTATTCTGTATCATAAAGTGTGCATTTAAAGAAAATAAGAAACTGAAGAAACTCTTAATTAGGCATCAGAAATATCACCTGTCAGTCATCTTCTTCATCTATATTCAGACAAATATACAAATTTATATATCATATTAATTCTTTGAACATGGAAGAAATAACGAATCCATCTCACGTACGAATCCATTAGTGTAGAAAAGTGAAAAGTCAAAACAAAAAAAAAATGATTTTTTGAGAAAAATTGGAAACCGAACAAGTCCTAAGTACAATTGTAAAAAAAAAAAAAAAAAACCCCAGATTTATTAGCGCATGCAAAATGGAAATTATCGGGATAGAAAAATCTACAGTGAAGCCCAAGTTATGAAAACATCAATGGAGATGTCAATGAAAATGGCTTGTGTTTGTGTTTGTGTACACACATACACACACATAGACACATATACATATAAAGAGAGAGAGGCCTTTACCATCCCTTTGCGACTGGAAGTGCTAACCGACTGGTAAGAGAGGAGAAGAGAGAAGAGGAGTTATGTCAGAACAGAAAGTCTGTCTGAAAGACCTTTTTGTAAGAGCACGGAAATCTAGGACTTTGACACAACTTATTCCCAACGTGCGATGCTTTGTTTATTTTAGTTTTTTCTTTTTTAATTTTCCTGTTTCTTTATATTTTCACTTCTTTTTCTATTTTTCATTCATTTTCATAGAAAGGGGGTAAATGTGTAAAAAAGTACGGGCATTGGAGACACGCAACGACTCAGTGCTTGAAAAGTCTAACTTCGTACAAATTTTGTCGAAAATTAACTTGTCTAAATAAGCGAGAATGTCAAGTCAGATAATAGAAATCGATATAATTCACTTTTTTTATTTTTTTTTGAAAAACTTATCAAAAAAAATACGTTGGAAATATCACCCTCAGTGAACCCCTACAAATTTCTCGGAATTTTGTATTGCAGAGTCCCAGGAAAGAAATCGCGCTACGTGGCAAATAATGTCTTCTGCACAAATATATTTTATTTTTTAAAATGCTCTTACACTGTGATTATTGGGTTATATTGATTAATTTGTGAATATATATGGCATATTAGAAATATAATAATATGTACAATATTATACCCCCTACCTTATCATATAAGTCAAAAGTGCACTGTTTAAGGTTGTGTTCCTTTTTCTTTTTTTCCCTACTTATATTAAAAGTGTGGATATTTAGTTTACTATTCAAAATGATCAATCAAAATCATTTCCTACCTATTTAGTTCAAAAATTTTACAAAATAATTATAAAATCCAAAAATAAATTCATCCTAATTAAATATAATATTTATTTTCTCCTACCTATATTAAAAATATGGATATTTGGTTTACTATTTAAAATGGTCAACCATACTACCTATTTGGTTCAAAAAGTTTGTAAAATAATTATGAGAATTCAAAGATGAATTCATCCTAATTAAATATGATATTTGTTCGAAATAATAGTATGTAAATTATAATTTTAAAAATTAGATTTATGTGAATACATTCAGTATTTTAATATTTTTTATTATTTTTATAGAGATTTAATAGAATGTGAAATATATATCCTACATATATTAAAAGTGGATATTTGGTTTACTCTTCAAAATTGTCAATCAAAGTTGTTTCCTACCTATTTGGTTCAAAAAGTTGGCAAAATAATTATAAGAATCTAAAGATGAATTCATCCTAATTAAATATGATATTTGTCATGTTTCTGAAATAATGATATGTAAATTGTAATTTTTAAAATTAGTTTTACGTGAATAAATTCAGTATTTTAATATATTTTTTTTTATTTTATAGAGACTTAATGAAACGTGAAATACATATATAATTCCTGAAAATATGGCATGGGAAGTGTAATTTATGCTCTTTATACGAAGAACTATGGAATGTTTTGTAAATTTACACGTGTAATATTCTTCAAAGTAACATTAATGAATAGAATTTAAAATACATTTTGAAATATAAACCAACCTATATAAAATGAAATCCTAGAGGAACTTCATATACATTGTTACGCCGAATACAAGTTATAGAACTTGATCGAAAAGTATTTCAACTTCAAATGCAAAGTCCAAGATAATTGTGGCTTGTTTTGCATAGACCGAAAGAAAATATCTCGTGAGTAATGCAATATGGTAGAACACATACTATAGTAATATAATCAAAATATTTAGTTTTATTGACTTTTTTCATATAGATAAACTTGTGTATTTTTAAACTCATATTTACGTATCTGTTTGCTTTTTCTTTGAGTTTGAATTCATTCTTATTATATAGGCTTACACCAGTTAATTGCTGCATCGTGTTGCAATTGCTGGCCACAAATAGACAAAATGATATTTAGCATAATTTTGACTACTTTATATCAATTTTGAATAAACTAAGTTATAATTATTCCAAGTTTTCAAAGAATTTTCTAACCAAATAGTTTTAATTAATGATGTGTTTGATTGGCACATTTTCCATGGAAAATGTTGTCACATCCATGGAAAATCATTGGAAAGAAAATGATTTTAGATCAATGATGTCTTGGAAAATATTTTTAATTTTGAATTTTTTTTTCACCTTACATGGAAAATATTTTCATTTTCCACCATTTTTTTCTTAGAAATTGTGTCTTTAAATTCATTTTTCATTTTTCAAGGAAAACAAAACGTAAGAGGTTTTCGAATTATATAGTGAAACGACAATAAGATGAAAGAAGATAATTGACAAATTTAAAGTTGTTGTGAAATGTTTTGAACAACTTTTTGGTTAAATTTTGATGACATGTGAATTTTGATTTTAGTTTTAGTTGTTTTGGAGTTTGAATTTGAGAAGAATTGTAATTTTACTATTTATTAGATTATTAAATTTACAATTTTTAAAATTATTTCAGAAAGTTTCACATTTTTATTGTTCTTTACTTTTATAGTTTGGATTTTTGTCGTATTTTTTACTCGTAGTTACATTTTCTTACTCAAATTGAAAAACATATGAGTTGTTACTTTATTTTTTGTTTAGGAGTTTGAATTTTTGAAGAATTGTACTTTTATAGTTTATTAGACTATTAAATTTGCAATTTGATTATTTTGAAAACATTTCAAATTTTGTTTTATTAGTTTCTTTTTCTTCTGTAAGGTTTGAGATTTGTGTTCATTGAAGACATTTTATAGTTTTATTCAATAATTTTAAATTTAGAAATTTTAGTTTTGTTTTGCTGTAATTTGATAATACTGTCACTTTGAGGCAATGTTTAATTTGGAATTTTCTTTTGATTGCTTGTTGTTGAAAATGTACTATCATTTGAAACATTATTTAATTTGGAATTTGGTTTGTTTAGTTGTAATTGAATAATATTATCATTTCTTGAATTACATGAACTTGGAATCAAAATTGCTTGTTTATATATAGGATTTTGAAATGCATCATTTTAGTAATGTATCAATTTATTATTATTTTTCTTTTGAATATTAATGCAATTCTAGAGTATTATTTCTGAAAATGACTTGTTTGCATATTAGTAATGCAAATTCTACTTAGTGCTTTAGAAATTTGTATTTAAGATACTATTTTTTACACACGGGTGGTTGTTGAACAATTTTAATTGTAATTAATATGTTTATTGACTTATTTACTTGTTTACACTTTTGTAGTCCATTTTGTCAAAATCTCGACTTACATCAAATACATATAACTTTATTAGCATGCTTAATTACTAGCAAAGTAATTTATTTACTTTTATAAATTATGTTATTTTAAGAGTTTTAATTTGACCGTGAAACGACTTGATCAATTAATTTATCGATTATCTCTAGAGTTTCATCTAAAAAAGAAAGAAAATTTTTATGAACTTTTTATTCTACCACTAAATATTGTGATGATTGAATTGGTACTTATCGAAGAAGCCTAATTTGCCGTTCTTGAAAACCCAAATCTTTGAAAATACAAGCTCAATTCAACCATCTCTTTATCCTTTATTTAAGTTAATTCAAAAAAAAATTTGAAATTAATGTACAGATGTTGTAGATACTTGTGCCAGAGTCTTATTCTAGAGCAAATGTGAAATTTCTTAATGCAAATGTATTCAACTTTCTTAACGTGAGTAAAATATTATAAAGTAATAAACTCAAGGTTCAAGAGGAATGCAAATTCGAAAAAAATGGTACTTAAGAATAGTGGATTTTATGAAGTAAATTGAATTCCATTTTATCATATGTTTGAGTCATCTACTCTAATGAAATTTAATAAACTAGGTTTTAAGTTATAAACATGCTATTTAAGTTTCAATCGCCTGATTTGTTAATATTTAATTTTTTTTTCACTTAAATTACCAATATCAAGCTAATTCGTAAAAAGAAGATATAATAAACACTATTATATTTTTAATTATCAATACATCACGTCCATCGCACGCACTCACACTAGTCTTTGTAAGACATTTTGAAAGTCCCGATTCCATTTTTCAATTTACTTGATTCTTGTAAGGTGATTCGTTCAATTTATTTCAGTTTTTAGTCCTTTTTTCCATTGATTAATGGCTTTTGCTTATCTTTTGTTGAAGTGTAATTTGCAATCATAAAATAACATGGAAATTGTTGACGAGTAACAACATTAAATATGAAAAAAAAAAAAATGTCTTTTGCGGGATTTTTTACGAACGTGGTAACAGAAGAGCCAGAAAAGACACAACAGGGCGAAGAAATCAAAATAGAAGTAGAGGTGAAGATGAAGATAATATGCGAAATGTTAGTGTCATTTTTAATAAAGTTAAATCTTTAATTCATAAAGAAGGCCTTTCACACTTAAAATTTGGAAAAATGGACAATTTTTACTTGGCCATTACGACAAGGCTGATGTAACTTCCATCAAAACAACAAGAGTAGATAATATGTTGAATCGACTCATGTGAAAGTGTTATCAAGTTTTTCGAGTATAGATCAAATTCAAGTTTAATCAAAATTTAACGTGCACATAATTTTCATAAGAGATTAAAGATAGATTCGAACCCAAAACTTTTGATTATTGATATCACGTCAAATCACTTTATACCTTTGCCCAAAAAGTTGATGTCTAAATGGTTTGCAACTCTGTCAACAAACAAAATTCACATACTCTTAATCTTGTTTATTTTACAACCAAAGCCAGCAGTATCTTTCACCTACTACATATTAAGGGTTCATGTCTTAAGAGACAATGCAAGAACCTTAATTGAACTGGAAGTGTGTATATATAAATTTATGTATGTATATGATATTCGTCTACCACCTCGCGTTGCTCTTCCCTTCGTTTCCTCCGTACAAACGGAAGAGACTGAAAGCTGAAATGGCAGAGAGAAGCACCATACCAAGGCTTACAACCAGAGCACTGGCAATGCCTTCCCCAACTTGATTACAGAATTTCCCATACAAGGTGCAAACCTTCATCCACTGCAGTTCCGTCTGCCCTATCTTGGAAAACACTGAAGACTGAGCAGCTGCTGCAACCGCAGCCAAAGTCAAGTACGCCATTATCTGCACAAGTAGGTCGATTTCATATGTCAAGAAGCGGGCAAAATATACACAGATTTATAATGGTTTTATACTTAATGTGAGAGTTGTGTCTACTCGCAGGAACAACACAACTTTTTCATCACATTGCTTTTGCATCCCAAAAACGGTCCCCTAAAAATCCTAATACATATATGGAATACTCAATATACTCCAATAATACATAGTCCATCAAATGGGCCAATCACAGAAGGATTGAAATGTAATCTTTCGCCCATCTCAGTACTCTGCCCAAATTGTGTCGCCTCCTCAGGAGGATATGCTTCAATCACATTACCTAGTAAAATTTTACACTAGAATTATCGAATTTTCCAGTAGCCAAGCCCTTATTCCAAATAGGGATGTTGATGATAACAGATGTTAAACAATGGTTTACACCATGCCCATTGGTTTAATGCAGTAAGGATGAAGTCACAGGCTCGTGACAGATACAGAGACAAAGAAGAAATTAAAGTGTAGAAGATCGATATTTGGAACCTGATCACCAGAGAAAATGACCCAAGCCAAGGGCTTGTTGAAGAGCACAGTTCCTCTAATCATACTCAAAACACACCTCAAAACTTGGACAACTGAGTAGGCAGCAGCCAACCCATTGGCTATTACCAAGAATCTGTACACTCAAAAATAGCAAAATCATAATTTAATTAACATCCCATTTCAGGGGATTAATCGTAAAGTTTATAACTAGGTTATACGCCAGCGTAATTGGGATTAAGGGCTAAATCTATACTTGAGAGAGAGAGAGAGAGAGAGGGAAGATCTTACATAAGAGCTTTCATATCGGTAAATTTAGCCTTCTTTTGAAATGCAAAAATCACTTTAACCTGAGTGTCAGTCCCAATAAGAACAGCAGCAAGAATGGCTAGACCACAGATCAAACACCTTATACTCAACTCTGCGATCCTAACTCTCCTCTCAATTACCTTCAAATTACTTCCATGAGAAAGAGGAACATTACCATGACTATTTTCAATGCTAAGATAACTCATATTTACTACTATTATGAAGTAGGAAGAAAACCCCAAAATATTTAAACACCAGGTTCACCGACCTACATTCCACCACTTATATTTCATACTGCATACTTTTTTCTTCTGTCTAATATTTAATTTCCAATTAATTGGTAATGGGTCTTTGCTAGGCACTTTACCTACCAAAAAATGAGTAACTATAGCGGTTTCTTGAATAGCTTACCATGTGTACAAATGATACAAGGCCACCTTTTCTTGGGTGTGGTGGTTGCTTGGGTAGGGCTTGTAGGAGCGTGTTTGGGTTTTAGTTTGTTAATTAAAAGATAAATCAATGATAGAGGATTCAAGTACTATTAAAATGAGCATTTGGAAATAAATGTTCTTTGAAATTGGAGATTAAGGTGCGTCTCACCTAAGAGGTTAAAAGATCTCTATTTTTCCTCTTTCCTTCACACATTCACGGGGCATTGAATGGGAACTAATTTGATATTGAATGGAAGGTAAACGACTAAGAACTTGTTCGATAACTATTTTTTTTCAAAAAAATCTATTTTTTTGTCTACTATTTTTGATTTTTCAAATTTTTACACTACAAAAAAATTTAAAAATCAATAAAATAGCAAAAAAAAAAAAAAAACCTATTTTTTAAAAAAAAAAAAATTACACCAAACAAGTCCTAAGTGTGATATTTTAGGTCTATTTGTCTCGGTGGGAAATGGATTCTTGTCTCAAGAAAGAGAAAGGAGGAGTTTCCACAATCTTATCGTTCAAGGAGGCATGGTGGAATTAATGATGACACCATATTTTATTTCTTCCGCATTGTGAAAAGTCAGTGTGAATGAATGAATGTTTGACAATTCTACATAAGAGTTAAGTACTTGTGAAAGTTAACACATTTGATTTGAATAATGCTATTTATCCCTTAGGTTGATTATCATTAATTTGTGGCAACTATATTATCAAATAAAATATAGGAATATAAAATTCATTTTATTAGATATATCAAATATAATGTATGATGATAAAAACAATGACAGTTGATATATGTTACAATAACAGCTACTATATATTACGATGATAGCTGCTATGATGATAGAAACAATGACAGCTGCTATATGTTGTCTGCTAATAGTTGTACGTACTAGCATGCCTGCCTCACCGGCTCGCTCTCATAGCACGCTTTTGACGGGTGAATAGCAATAAATCAATTGTCGTTGGGTTAACTAATAGGCGACCCACAGAATGACAGTTACCACTGGCAATTGGAAAGATGTAATGTCCCTCATTAACTCTTAATAATGAGGGAGACGAAGAGACACCTGTAATTAAAGACCATTAAATACCGTAACTGCAGGTCACCCCTATAAGGATTGGTTTGGTATTCTTTGTGCTTTTTAAGAGAATCGAAACCTGTTGTGTTTGCAGAAAGAATCAATTTGTGAAAAAATCAGATGAGTGTTTAGTAGACTCTTGTTTCAAAATTGCTGTATATTTTAAAAGCAGCATTTTAACATTTGGTAAACAAAAGTTATTTATTGCTGTAACTATATTAAAGTACTAAAAATGATACTGATTATAATAATGTTATTTTGTATTATTATTATTATCACAAGTGGTAAAATTCATTTTTTTTAGTCAAATATTTTTTAACGAGAAAATGCATTCATTATTATTATTTTAAAATAAAAATAATAAAAATTTAATAAATTTTAAATTTTATAAAAATTATAAAATAAAAGTACAGTCATATAGTGCAAAAATTAATTAAATTTATATTATTTTCTTTGATCCAACTTGCATCAATTCAGTTTCTCAAATATGTATTAAATGAATTAGTTTAATTAATTAAAGGTGAAATGAGTATTTTAGTAATATATAAATGAAAAAGCTAAAAGCGAGAATCAGAAAGTCGCTTTTTGCTATTTTCAAAATCACGCTGCAGTGAGTCGATTATTTTATAATCACTTTTAAAACTTTGTCAACGCTTAAATCAACTTCCGATTGTTTGAGAATCGAGTTGGGTTCAAAAAAATCAATCACACACGGAGCCTAAATAGAGACTAACCCCCCAGGTAAAAACCCACTCTCATATACTCCATATTGTTATTCTGCATATCTGGTTTTAATCATATACTGATTATCACACCAGAGTGGACACGGAGGAAAGAAGCGCCACCACCTTTTGCAGGTCTCCACCACTGTCGCCGCCGTGCTCGGAGGAGGAGAAAAATATTTATCACCAATATAGACATAGGTGATTTTCACCAGTTGTAATAAATAACATTACTCTTTGATGTTGAGTTTGTGCAAGTGGTGGGCCATTGGGGTACAACCACACCCTATTAATAATATTAAGGGAAAATAGAATATTTGGTTTCTAACCTTACAAAAGCGTAAGAGATATATTCCTAAACTTTAAAAAAAGCGTCACACATCCATAACGCTTGAAGAAATAGGCATGACAAGTCTATATTCATCTAGTTCAGCCGTTAAGGTCAAATAAAAAGATAAAATTGTCATCCTTTTTAAATAAGTAATAAATAAAAGGCAAAAGAAAAAAAATGAATAAAAAAATAATCAAATGTACTCCGTAAAAATAAAGAATAACAAAGATGTCATCTTCTTTGTTCACCTCCAACAACCACTGACCCCACCGGTCATCTTCCACCCTAACCCCCAACTAGGGATAAGCATTTTAACCGGAACCGAACCTCCCAAATCAGAACCGGAGGTTCCAGTCTAGTTCCAAAAAAATAAAATTTAGAACAAGAATTGAGAACCGAGAATCGAGCGGGTTCGGGTTAGTTCTTGGTTCTTGAACTGGAACCGTAGGTACTCGACTTAAAACTGAATTTGTCATTTTTTTATAAATTTTTTATTTTTTACAATTTATTCACTCTGACCCAACCCAACACCATGTTATCAAAGAGAAGAGTCCAACTGTCTAAGACCCAAGCCAAAGATTCAAAACCAACCACCACTAAACTCAAACTCAAGTAAAACAATTCTAAATACTCAAATCTCAAATTCAATCGCTATTTTCCCAGAGACACAATACAAACATTATCGTTTGTCTCGTACTCTCATTCAACACATAGTGAGACAACGAAGGTGAAGCTCATCTGTAACTAAAATGAATCTTCAACTTTTAGAGGTAATTTATCTCTTCTCTATTCTTTCGGTTAATATTTATATGTTTCAGAAATTATTTTAATATCTAACGTATTCTAATATTAACGGGTTTGCAATTTTTAATGTTTTTAAAAATATGTTGTTAACTCATGATTTTAAAAAAAATGTTATAAGTAGAATCAAACCCAAACCTGAACTAGAACCAAAGGTTTGGGTCCGATTTTGGTTCTAATAATTACGTGGAACCGAATGGTTCTATTTATGACATACCCGAAATGTAATGGGTAATTACGAGTATTGAAATATTTGGATCAACCCATCCGATGCCCAAGTCTACTCCCAACCTTTCATAAACCCACCACCGCCACCACTACACTCACAACCGCATTGCCGCCGCTAATACCCTCACCACTATTTTTTTGAAAAAAAAAAAAAAGAACAAGAGGGGGATTCTTGCTGCCATTTATGCTAGACCGGGTCAATTTTTCTTTCAAGAACCGACAAAATAAATGCATATTTGCATAGCGAGAGGGAAAACTCAATTGCTCACCTTCTTCTTGCGGAACCTGTGCCAATGCAAATTTTAGCAACCTGAAACAATAAAACTGCAAGCGCTATATTTGTATGTATAAAAATAGCAAACAAATGGGATTTTCCACCTCTTTTTAATGTCCAGAATTTGTGGGTGTGGGTGTGGGTGTGGGGAGTTAGGGTGGAAGATGACCAGTGGGGTAGATGATAGTTAGGAGTGAAAGAAATGAGTTAAATGTTTCAATAATCACTGAACTTTTAGTCGCGTCTTTCATCATTCACTAAACTTTGAAAAGTCACGATCCGTTAATCACTCCTCATAATTCCGTAACTACCAATTGATAGAGATACTCACGTGGCTGACGGAATGCACACGTGGCAAGAGTTAAATGTTTCAATAATCACTGAACTTTTATTCACGTATTCAATCACCCACTGAACTTTTATTAGCGTCTTCGATCACTCACTGAACTTTTAAATGTTGCTGCGTGCTCACTGAACTTTAAAAAGTAATGATTTGTTAATCATTCATCATGATTTTGTAACTATCAATGGACGGAAGCGCACACGTGGCTGACAAACACCTACGTGGCACATATTTGAGAATAAATTTTGCCAAACCAATTGAAGCTGTCCATCCATGTCATCAAAACGGTTTTTCAAAATACGATTTATAAATGAGAAGTTGCAGGTTATAATGGGTTAGAGTTAGGAATAGAATTTTGGGAGAATTGAACTTGAGGGAATATACTTTGAGAGATTTCAATTTAGAGAAAAAATATAGGTTTCTCATGTATAAATCGTATTTTGAAAAACTGTTTTGATGACATGGATGGACAGCTTCAATTGGTTGGCAGAATTATCCTCAAATATGTGCCACGTGGGTGTTTCGTTAGCCACATGTGCGCTTCCGTCCATTGGTAGTTACGAAATCATGAGGAATGATTAACGAATCTTTTTTTTCTAAAGTTCAGTGAGCCGCAGCAATATTTGAAAGTTTAATGAGTAATCGAAGACGCGAATAACAGTTTAGTGATTATTGAAGCATTTAACTCTTGCCACGTGGGTATTCAATCAGTCACGTGTATATCTTCGTCAATTGGTAGTTACGGAAATATAATGAGTGATTAACGGAGCGTAACTTTTCAAATTTTAGTGAGTAGCCAATAACATTTGAAAGTTCAGTGAGTGATCAAAAACGCAACTAAAAGTTAAGTTATTATTGAAACATTTAACTCAAAGAAAAATAGTGTCTCTTTGTTATTCTTCATTTTTTTGGAGTACATTTTTTTTTTTTTTTGCTTATTTAAAGGGGAGTGCAATTTTGTCTTTTTATTTGATCTTAACAGTTGAAATGAACGAATTTTATCATCAGAGACCTACCATTTATATTTCTCTAAACGTTAGGAATGTTTAGTGCTTTTTAAAGGTTGTAGGTATATCTTTTATGTTTTTAAAAAATTAAAGACCAAATATACTATTTTTTCTAATATTAATCTCTTAACATAATTTTTTATGCAAAATAATCTCTCAACAATACAGTACCACCATCCGTATAGATTTTACCACTTGATGATATAAATAATGACAGCTGCTATATGTTATTTACATATAGTTGCATGTCTTGGTACGCCCGCCTCAACAATTCGCCCGCCTCACCGGCTCACCCGCCTCGTTGGTCTCATGAGTACGCTTCTGACAGATAGACTGCAATAATCCAACTGTCGTCAGGTTAGCCAAGCAGGCGACCCATGGAATGACAATTACCACAAGTTATCGGGAAGACGAAACATCTCTCAACAATTGGAAAGATGAAACATTCCTCATTAACTCCTAATAATGATGGAGATGAAGGGACACCCGTTATCAAATGAGTGAGATGAAGGGACACCCGTCATCAATAACTGCAGGTCATCCCTATAAATAGAGGCCAATCCCCCAGATAAAAACACAACATACAATTCTTATACACTTCATATTACTATTCTGCACATATATTTTAATCATATATTAATTATCACACCAAAGTAGACACGGAGGAAAAAAGCCCCGCCATTTTTTGCTGGTCTCCACCACTGTCGCCGCCGTACTCGGATGAGGAGAAAAATATTTATCATCACCACTATATATTTTAAATCCGTGTATATTTTTTTACTTTTTATTTTTTGTTTCACATGACGCGATCAAAATTCGAACTTAAAAGAAAGGAAATTTTTGTTATATATTATGACATAAATCTTTGTAAAATTTTGCCTATATACACCGATTAAAATATATTTTTGATAAATACATCACAATTATTTTACAAATATAATCTTAGTATAATTAAAAGTAAAAAAGACAAAAATAAAAAAAGTACATTACACTTTATTCATGTCCCTACCCAATATTACATTTCTCATTCGAAGTCGTTTGTGGAGAAAAATAAAAGTGCCAGAGGTGGCGGCGATGATTGATTCAATTGTCAGATTTGTATGTATTTAAATCTTTTCTTTCATTTATATCAAAACTCCTTTAAAAAAGAATTAAAATTTCAGTTTTTACCATTTGTTTCTCCAATTTTTATGTCTCTTAAATGCAATTTTACTATTTCACACCGTGTGCCTCTCTCTCTCTCTCTCTCTCTCTCTCACTCAGAATCTATCATTTTTCTCATTTGAATTAAACGAATCGCTTTAACCGCTACTGCGCCTCCGCCACCACTATGTTGCTGCCCACTCAAGCACTCAAGAAGTTATTTTCTTTATCGTCTATTTCATATATTTATATTTTAATTCGAATTTTGAATCAAATAATATTTTTAATTTTCAAATACATTTAATTTTTTTTTTTTGTCCATTTCATATGTTCACTAAATTTAATGCTAGATTCTTTGAAAATTCTTCTAGCCTATAGTGTGAAAATGGCTAGAAATACTGCCCGGCCTTAAAGCATTATCATTTATAAAGAACAACTTACTTTCTACTGAACTTAAAAACTCAAAACTAATCATCTATCAATGCTGAAATTTGAATGAGAGTTTTGCTAATGCTTTTACATTAAAATCAAAACATTCTTGATACACGAAGAAGAAGCCCGGCCCGGTCCTGTTCAAGAATTTGTGATTAGGGGACATACTCAAATTTGCAAGAATCATGACCTGTCATTATGAAAAAAGAACCATATCAGAAATTGCTTACTTTTGTACAACCTTATTACATCAATTATAATTAGGATTCGTTCACATCTAAAATGTACTCATTTCATTTTCTACTTTCAACATATGCCATTTTGCCTTACATTGAGGCCACATTTTCCAGCAAACAAACAGACATAACTTCACATGAGCACATGAATATATACCACAAGATTACTCCCAAAAATATAAAATAGGCTATAAATCTTGGGTAGTCTACAAAATGTTCCTCACTTGAAATCTACACAAGCAAAGGATCTTTGTATACAAGTTATCAATGCACATGGACTGCACCATATTTTCAAGAAAACTAAGAACCAGTTTTTGGCTACTTCAGGCTTATTTGAAAGCTAGTTCATACCAAGACATAATTTAAATAAATAATTAGAGCTGGCAAAAGTCCTGAGTTCAAATCTTTCCGTTACCTATTTATAAAAATTGTGTACTTGCCAAACTTTTGATGTAAACTGAATTCAAATTGCATGTACGCCCCTGAAGACAATTTAAATAAATAAATTTGTCTCATTTCTAACCAATTAAGATTATTGTTGAAGTTGTTCAACATAGAGTGCTTATTGTGGTTTGGACTTGTGATATATATGGATGAGACGATTTGTTTGCTTACTTGGATTTTTAGCAGTTAAAATTGCAGCAGAATTGAAATAGCAACTTGCTCCTTTGTGCTTCAGCTTCTGATAGTAGCTGTTGAATGCATAAGAGGCATGGTCCTTCACTGTATTTGGAAGATGGCATGGTTGATTTGCTTGTATTTTACTGCAGTCTGCACCATTGCCACAAGCCCAATCCAGAGCCTTCAGCAATTCGTCATCTGGAGTTTGCTCATCTGCTATGCACCAGTCCTCAAACTGTCCCTCTAACATCAACCAGAACAAAAACCAAAAACGTAAACCAATGAAGTTAGATGCTGTGCAAATGTAAAAAACAAGTATCCTTGGAAGAAATGGTTTGTCTTCAGTGTCTTATTCTATGAAACTAGCAAGATTTAGGTGAATTGCCATTAAGTGACTGATCAAGAAAAAAATCCAGGCACACATTTGAATGCAGCCAAACAGAAGTTTAGATTTTAGAACAACACCAATCTGACACAATTCCGACCAATTCTTGCGAAAAGACTAATTAATTGCTGTGACAACTTAAACTTTTAACGAGGCAGTTTAACATACATAGCAAACAAAGATCCCGAGTTCAAGTGAGGCTTTAGATGAAAATAATAAATCTAGTATGCAAGTGAAGGCACTTTATATGTATAGATCTATATATGCGCTTGGAAAGTAATGACAGTTCAATGTTTACCAGAATTCCGTGATATCGATAGGAAGAAGATCAATGCCAGTAGAATTTTCATTACTGCTGATGACATTGATCTGGACTTGTATATTTTACTACACCTTGCACCACAACTATGTAGAGTTTATCAGGATAACATCAAGAAGTTGTTGGATTTTTAAAGAGTGCACACAGCAAGCAATTGTTTAGCCTTCTACAGATCCTAGAACAATGGCTTCAGATGTAATCCACTTGAAATGCCAATAATATCCTTTCTAAACAAAGTGAATACTAGTCACCAAAAAGAATCAGTAGCAATAGGAACAAAATGAAAATTTTTAATAATCAATAAATATATATCAGGTTGGAATAAATAGCATTTATTAATTTCCCATAACTTCTTTTATGGAGGAACAGATATAAATTTGTTTGCACATTGTAATTTCTTCTTTTTTAACTGGTAAATCATGTTAGGGGACAGATTAGTCAATATACAAAAAGATGGATAGCCTAAGATTTGCTGTCATTAGAGAGCATCAAGATTGCCTTTCTTCTGAAGGAAACATAAAGTAGAGGAAGTGAACAAATTCTTCTTACAACATCCTTTTCACTTTCCAAGTCCATCTTGTGATTTTATTTCTATGCATTCTTTAGTTCAACGTGACATTAATGTCTAATGAATACACACTCAAGTCCAAAATTAGTCTTACTGTCTAAATATCTTTTATTTTATTAAAACAAAAACAAAATCATGTCTAAATCTACAAAAAAATATAATCATTTTCTAAACATTATTCATTTTACTTATGTGGTAATTTTTTTTTTAACAATCCACAGTTTCACAAGATATGCTCTAAGATCTGAGGAGATTTTCTTTAGTCCCCATCTAGATTCGGCAAACATTGCGAGTGAAATGATCTCTGGCTATTGACCCACAAATTTTCCTTTTTACTGTATACACTCAACCCTCTATGCGTAGGAGTGCAAAGATGGATCGAGCCACACTGGCCCCAAAAAAAGCCCATCCTGTGATGCCTGGTCCAGGCTCAGCACTGCCCATCACGAGTCATCACATGGGTTAGTCATCCACCTTTCTAGACGTGTTGTGCTGGACCTCAGCCTCATGCAATCTTTGCTTCAGATACCTGCTAGCATAATCCTCTTTGGATTTCTCCATTTTGGCGAGTGCAATTCTCTGCAGCCTCTCGGCTTCTCGTCGAGCCTCAATCACCTTCATCTCAAACATATCAGCTTCGCCTGTTTAAGCCGAACATGTTGGAAATTGGTTTAAGAATTTGAGAAATTGGTTAAGTGTTGAAAACCAACTAAAAAGTGACTTCAGATCAACTTACCAAAATATTCAGGACCGACCCAATCTGTTTAGGCAAAATAGTTTGCCACTTCACCATTTCGTATGTCGAAATGGGGATGTGATGAAGGGTATAATTGCATTTCAAAACCAATATAGGATGAATGAGAAACTACGAGCAAGAAAAAAAAAATCGGGTCAATTTTTTTTTGACCATGTGATCGCATGGGTCTTTTATCATGCGATTGCAACTTGCTGAATTTTCCAAAGACGATGTTTTTAAGTCCTACCATGCGATTGCAGGGCATGCGATCGCATGGCCAAACGAACAGGCGTGTCCTTCTGAAGTGTTGCACGATTTAACTCCACATCACTTCGTTCCCAACACTTCATCATCTATAAATAGGACTCTAGGGACGTCCTATTCAGTACACCAATGATATGCAAAAATAAAGTTCATCCTATCTCCTTCTCTTTGAACCAAATTTCTTGCATTCTTGTTGCAAAATTCTGATTTTTCATTTCATATTCATTCTTTGGAATACAAAACCATTTTCTGGTTCGTTGTGCTTGTATTTTGAAGTGCTGCAAATACAAGTGAAAGTCGTTGTATCTTGGGAGTTGATTGTTATAAACCGTAGGCACCGTTGCGGGACAAATTCGACTTAAGGACAAAGTGTTCAACACTTGCTTCAACTTTGCCGTTACTCTTATTTCCTGCCATTAATTTATTCTTTGAAGTCACTTTACACAAAATCACCCAACAAAACAATACTTTCAAGCTCATCCATTTGCAACTTCTTTCTCTGCCTTTCCATTTTTAACATAGCAACTTCTCTAATTCTATCCATAAGCTCTTGCTCGCTAGCCTTGACTGCTAACCGGGTTTTGTTAATCATCTGCAGCTTCTCCTCTGCTACCATTTCCAATTTTTCTAACAGCTCTACATCAGCAATCCTGTGAAGACATCATCTGGCCACCTTCCTCACTTTCTTGACTCTTTAGTGGGTCGGCCTCAAGCTCTGTAGTGGTAACAATGTTTAAAAGAAAGAATGCAGATGGAAAAAAGACGAGGATGGAAATTATCTATAATCCATTTACTATACAAACCAGTGTGTTATTAATAGTCAATGACACACATTCCAATAGCCCAAGCCCAAACTTTTAGACCCAGACAAGCTCTTTCAGCAAATTCTACTTTCCCACAAATGAGCTAGTTGCATAATGTTATCATAAATTAAATTGTATCAAAGGGCAACATTTGCTAAATTTGGTAGGAGAGTTTGGGCATTCATGTCAATCCAAAATAACCAAAATTATAACAGTACAAATAGCCAAAGGAGAAAAAAGACGATCGTGCCTGGGTTCCATTGGGAAAATAAGGTTAAACCAAACTAAACGTTAGGACAACGCAAATATAAGCATTGCCTTATTTATTTGGTATTGGGTATATACATGAACAATTTTTGCTAACGATTCATTTTTTGCAAACATCTGAAGATAAGTAACCTGCTCATTGGCAAACAAACCAACCTGTAATTAAGTTGTATTTGCTCTAATTTTCATGTCCTTTTTTCCTCGTGTGGAAAAGTCCAAGCACTCATGCAGCTTTGAGATAAATTTTAATGTAACCTTATGAATAAAGCTTACCTTGGAAGAACATTAAGATTACTTTACAAGCCATAGGTTCTAGTTCTACCATGCCACTTTTCAGTTTTTCAACAAGTTCCGTGCACTTCCAGAACAATTCCGTGCCTCTCACATCCTTAATCCTCTGGAAAATCCTACTTACATATTGAAGCTCTTTAATGAAAGCTTCTCCATCCCAGCTTGATGCACAGTGCTAGAAAGCATCTTTTACCCAACCAAACAACTCAGATGTCCTACTGAAAGCTCGGCACCTGAAAAGCATCTCGGCTGAGGTTGCCCCATTCTTAAAACAAGGCCCCAAACCAATCTGCCCATTTTGAATGACACAATCAATGTGAGTCCAATGAGAGCACAAATCACAGCCAATCCACCGGCACGTGTTCACCTCAAAATCAAACTTGTTGCAGATCATACACATGCACAGGTTGCTGAAACCATTTCTCTTTTAGCACATTCAGTCCTCCGCTGGTAGTGCACTTCCACATGCTATGTTTCTGCACCTCTTGAATAAGAAAATATTGATAAGAGAAGCTTGAGAAAGATTGACACTTGGGAGCAAAAATGCATGAATTCCAGTCTTGACAGCAACAAGAATTTCTAGCGGAACCCTGTGTGCCCGAATCATTGTTTTATCTGTCAAATCAGAGAATTACCCAATCCTTCAAAAAAAGCACGAAAATCATTTTTAAACTTATCATCCGGGAGATTTTGCATTCTTTCCCCTATAATATCCACTCTCTCTTGCCACATCTTGAAGAGACATCTTATCCGAGATTGAATTATGGCGAAAAACAGAGTGCTCGGCAAAACCACCATCCTAATATTTGTGCATCTCCCGTTTTTTGGCTACCAAATCATCAGCTGTGGACCAGATTTCTTGTGAACTGGCACTTTCTGATGGAGTTTCACAGACCTGATCAGAATTAAAGCCACGCTCCTGAAGATTTGAAGATCCACAGGCATCTAATGAGATTAGGGAGAGAGAAGTCTGCAATCCTCCAGGCCATGGCTGTTGACGTGGAAGCAACATGAAAGATTGATGATTAACGTGAGACCCCGGGGGTATGTTTCCATCTGCCAGTTGTTTGAATATATATTAGAATATATTATGATTGTTTCTATTATAGATTAGGATTTTTATTACTATATAAACATTTTTGTAACAGTATTTTTATTATGTCGTCTGCTTAATAAAGTTGGTTCTTTTTTCTCACTTCTCTTTTGTTTCTTCTTCACATGGTATCAGAGCACAAATTATGTATTGAATGTTAAGTTCTTTCTTTTCCCTTTCCTACTCAAAGTTCCGCACATCAAAAAACTTTACTATTTCTTTAACCCGAAACTGAAAATCCACTATTTCCGTTCAATGCGACCTCGGATGGGAGAGTGGTGACCATATTTGGACTCACGACGACGAAGCGTTCAACCACAGCCGGTGCGTGCAGTGCGTGGAGAAGAGACGCGACTGGACGCGGCGGTGCATGAGGCTCACGAGCAGGAAGTATTTTCATTATGTCGTCTGCCTAATAAAGTTGGTTCTTCTCTCTTACTTCTCTGTTTTTTCTTCTTCACACAAGTAACCTAAATGAAATAGCATTGCAGCATAATCAATTGCCTATAAATCTCAGCGAGATTACATGCTCACTTTTATGTCCAAAATAAATCAGAAGTTTGAAACCGCAGGTGAAATATAGCATTGGGAGAGGAGTATAAACCTGAAAAATTGGCACACAACTAATTTTATCAAAAAAACACAAACAAAAAGCTACAAAAAAAAAGTGACACTTTGTGTTACTTATGCTAGCAATAACTTCATAAAAAACATTGATAAGAGCCAAGACATTGTTCAAATTTCATAATTTCATTAATATTTTCCTCTAAAACGATCAACATTTCTCGGTAAAGTCTATTCAAAAAAATATATACATCTTCTTTTGCTCTAGCTTGATGACGGACATTGATAAGAGTTGAGACATTATTGGAAAAAAAAAAAAAAAAAGTTCAATTAATAATTTTTTTCTCTAAAAGAGCCAACATCTCTGTAAAGTCTAACACTAGCATACAAAAAAAAATTATATACATCTTCATTTCCTCCCGGAAAATCCAGTTTATCTTTAATGGTTAATACAATAAAAATTGCAAAAAAATAAAAATAAATAATAATAATAACTGTGACTCCCTTCAATTACAAAAATTTGGTTGGATGTGCTTATCCTGCCCACATCTTAGCTCGACTGCCACCACCCGCTCCCTACTCCAACTGGTTCTCCACTCCTCCGTCGCCATCACCACTACCGTGAGTTTGAATCCATATATTTTTATTTTATTTTCAATTTCAAGCATTTGCATATTTACAAGTCATTTGCTATTTGCTGTTCTGTAAGACCACGTACACAAATTGTTATATCTATGTTGAGATTGCATTGTTATAGCTATGTTGAGATTTATTGCTTAATAGTTTGACACACTTATGCTTAACCAACATGTATAGTGTGATAATACTAGAAATAAAATTGAACATACTACGTGAAGTAAAAATACTGCGATGAGTACTGTTTAAAGTCAAACTGTACATACATTCATCAATAGAACGACCCCCTCCCTCGGGACTCTCGACCTGTCATTCATTCTAATTCTCCATAATGCCTTGTTTTATGTCCCTGTGCTTAAATGTGGTTAAAGTGGAATTCTCCATATGAAGAAGGATTGCATTTTATTTAGAATTCATATTGCTCATTCATTTTGATTTGGGAATGTGTTGATTTCTTTAGAATTGTTAGTGTTCATTCATATTTATTGATATTGTGGAGCTTAAAATGCATTAACTTGATCTTGGTATGAGTACTAAAGCTTATTTATGTCTTCAAATGCAAATGCAAATCCATAGTGTGATGACGTACTTGAAAAGGCAAACCGTTTAAAAACTCAGATTAACAAACGTCCATCCAACAATGTCGTCGTCTAGTGGGATGATGCGCAATCCTGTATTAGATGTAGATGTGGTGCATATATGGAGATTCATACATCGTACATGGAAAGAAATCATTATCGGAGATGTTGGAAACGCCAAAATTTGAAGGTACATGTCCTTCGTTTAATGTGCATTTTGGTTTATAAAGTTGGATCCATTTGATTTTTTACTGTCGTGCTGTAGGACAGTGTCATGTGTGGGACTTTCGTTTGGGCTGATGATGTTGACACAAGTTTGGGATGCCACTCAAACATGTCAAATGCAGCTTCGAGCTTTGATTGAATTGAATTTAATGAGATGAGATTAATTTAGAAGATAGACAACGTGGAAGAAAAAATGATTTCACTTAGTCGTGACTTGAATGTGAGGAAAATATGTTGGAATTTTTCACGTATGGATTTTATCACCTAGTCTTTGTAAGACTGTTATGTAACGATCTAAAACATGTCTTGTATGGCAATGTGTTAATTTTGGCATCAAAATGTAGCAAATGTTATACCCTTTTGGCATTCGTGAATTGCATATTGATTACTTCGTGCAATTCATTTGAGAATTTTTTGCATCAAAGTGTAGCAAACGTTTCCACGAACAGACCTCACTTTGACATTATTTGTTGTCATGATGGGAGCATTTGGTCGTGATAAATTAAGCCTAAACTGCCATACTTATGGAATTCAGCAAAATGAATTTAGTGAGTCGTTTCTTACCATGATAAGGGGAGGGGTAGTCTAAATGGTGCTATAGATGAAAAGCGTTTGCTTAGGCTTAATAAATGAAAAGCGTAGATTTATGGATATACCAACTTCAAGGAAACATGTTTAAGGTTAGGTCTTAGTAATACCCGGTCTGGGTTCAGTCAATTTTCATTAAAAAGAAAATAATAGAAATTTAGTTAATTTATGGTGTTGTAAATGTGAGTAGAGATGCATTATTAGTTTCTACCTTCACTCAGGAAAATGAAGCGGTAAAGCTACATTTTGGATCCAAAAAGCCTAATTCTCTCGAAGACTTGTGTATTTGAAAATACAGTGCTACAGGCCATAATTAAGAGAGAAGCAAAATTTAGAATAGGCCAGATTAGTGTAAGCATAATATCAAGAGATAAGTTCGAGATATATAAGGGTTGTATAGCCATCCATAACAGCGTTAACGACTCCATAATTGAGAACAAGAGTGAAACAAACAATTAGTGTACGAAAAATTCACATTTAAGTAGGTTAGAATCCTATCTTATCTTGAAATTAAATAGGCCAGATTCGTATCAAAATAGGAGTCTTCAATGAACCAACTACCTCAAATCCAAAAATATTAACAAAATCCGTTAACCATGTAAATACATCAACACAGGCAGAAATATGCACTTGATTTGGTTCATTACTAAATAGCCATTCATTATCCATCATGCAAGGCCAAATCACATGCTACGTTAACTACGAACAATAAGCTTCCTACATTGCATTTCGTACAGGTTCACACAGCTTTAGAATAACTAAATGCAATAGAGATGTAAATGCTGCATTTTCTCCCCCATCATAGTGCGTGTCCTGGGACTGTCTTGGGTGTCCTGGAAGTTATCCACGAATGAAAATAGAATTAGTAAAGGCCCACACAAGTACAAAGGGATTGAATTAAAAATTAGTGTGACAAATGGTGCTTGAAATTTACCTATCATGGATCTTCGAACAGGTTGTTTTATCATGTCCACTTAGTCCACATACACGGCATTGTTTATTACATCTTGAAATTGCTCTCTTCCGATGACTTTAGTCGTTTCCGCATCCTTCTGCTCTAACTGCAATTGGATCATGCCGTGCCCCTAACAGCGAAGCATTATGAACCAACATCCCATCTTGTCCATAAATGATTAATTACAGCCATCATCGATGTTTGAACGAGCAACTGCATTTACACTGATCCAATTTTGGCACTCTTTGTCCACCTTCGTAAAATATATTTGTCTGGCAAAAGAAGCACTTGTTTTTTCTTGAAAAAACAAAGCATGTGTCGACATGGATAACCTTCAAATTCAAACATTCGACAACTGCATGAAACAAAATCAGTTTTTGTGTAATAATGAAGCTCACGATGTCGATCAACAGTTGTCCCGGGCTCAAAGCGCTCCACGTGGTATACTTTAACATCAAGTGAACTTGATTTTTTTGAGCAGATATATAAATTACATTGTTCAAGTTCATGCTGGAACAACATAAATATCTTCTTAGTGTATATTTTAACCATCTGAGCTTCAATCAAAACGACCGATGTAAGTCTTGGCTGTTCATTGATATCAATATGGTTAGCCACTAACTCATCATGTCGTTGATGGCTTAACGCTATGTTGAAACGAGTAATGAAATCCATCATTGTGTTCTTTCTGTTAACACATCTCTTGAAAAACGAGTGACCACTGTCTGATCTTTGGCTGCTAGAGATTCCTGCACTAAAGATGTGTTTAACATATGCTGGTACCCATCGAACTCGAATATCGTACATGCTGTGTAGCCATTCGTTACAATGTAAATCTGTGGCTTCCATTATTTCATTCCAACGAGTCTCATACTCTTCAGGTGACTCAGAATCTTTAATGATATTCACCAACTTGTGATACTGCTCATTATACACCGTGGTGTTAATCTTTTCACGAAACTTGTTTAATATATGCCACATGCAATACCGATGGAATGTTTGTGGCAAGACCATTGATATTGATTTTGAAATTGCAACATCTTGACGAGTTATAATCAGTTGGGGCGCTTGGTTTGGCATGGCTTCCAAAAACTTCGAAAACAACCAAACAAATGATTCTGTCGACTCATCACTCAATAATCCACATGCGAACAAAGTAGTTTGGCCATGGTTGTTTACTCCAACGAATGGGGCAAAAATCATAGAATACTTGTTTGTGTTGTACGTTGTATCAAACATCACAACATCGCCAAAAGAACCATAGGATCTTCTGGACTCGGCGTCAGCCCAAAAACATCGAACCAACTTATTGTCCGAGTCATTCTCGAAATCAAAAAAGAAGTTCGAACTTTTCTCTTTCTCGAATGTGAAAAACTCAATTAGTGTTTCTGCATCATGACATCTTTCTTCTTCTCGAATATTCTTTTCATGGTTCCTAAGATCTCTCTCTACACACCCAATTGATGCGGGACTTCCAGAATCTATCTCCATAAGTTGCAATTGCTGACACGTGGGTATATTAGCTCCTGAAAACTGTTGGGTAAGTGCCTTCTTTGTGGCTGAGACATTCCGGTGTGATCTCAACAAATGTACTCTACTAGGAGTAGTAAGACCATGGTTATGTTCCGCAACAAATTTTTTGATAACCCATAATTGTCCTGTTTGTTGCTTCACCACAGACAATCTAGCATTGCATCCAACTCGTGTCTGTCCACGGTTTCTTTTCCCAACACGTGGCACAACATCTTTCTGTTTCATCTGATACGTCTCATCTGTTTTTCCTTCCTTAAAGCAAACAAAAAGTTTCCAATATGTTTCATTAGTTTCCTTCTTCTTTTTACTGTTGGCTATTCGTACACTAAATCCCGCTTCGCGTGCATACCGATTGTAAAAATTGTATGCCTCTTCATGTGATTCAAATTCTTGCCCAATTTCGGGTATTAGATTGACGGAAACTGTAGGAACATACACATTATCTGCACTCTGTGATTCCATCCCTGCAAAATCTGGTATTAATTCACATGCCACGGGTACAACATTCTATTTTATGAAAAATTAAATAATTAAAAATGCTTCAGATTGAAACCAAAATAATCACTACCAAACAAATTTAATTTGTATACTCTTATGGCACTAACACCACCCAGACGATAATCTATTACAGATTTTCCTTGTCCTATTTCTAAATTTCCACTCATTATTTGAAATTTAATATTTGAAGATAAGTATCTTGCCAAACTCAAAATTTATTGCAGATTTCAAATTAAAATAAAAAATCACAAAAGTGGTGATGGCACAGGCGAAAACATATATAATTATAACCCGCAAATTAAAAATACTTAAAAGAATTAAAAAACCTTTGGAGACAGACGTGGTGATGGCGCCGGCTATGTGTTGGGTTCCGGTCTCTTTTACTGAGAGGAGGTGGTCCAGAAGTGTGACCGAGTAGGCGCGGTGGTGACGGCGAGGCGTTCGCGGGTGGTGGTGGCCGGAATCACGTTCGGCTCCGGCCACGATAGTGAGTGGGGGCAGAGGAGGAGTGATGAGGGGCGAGATTAGGGCACGATCTGGAAAGAGAGTAAATGGGAGGAGATGGAGGGAGATTGCTGAGGAAGTCGGGTAATGAGGATGTCTCGCACAAGTTTTTGGCTAAAAAATGGTTTTTTTTTTTTAATTGACATTTTACACTTTTGAATGTCAAAGGACTACTTTACCTTTAATCCACACAACTCCATTTTAAAATAGTAAAAATAATACAGTTATTTTATCTTTAAAAACTTTAAAAAATTAAAATTATCAAACTAAAAAATCTCATTTTTTTCCCCAAAACCTAAATCGAACAAGCTCGAAATAGAATTCAGCAATTAAAGCACCAAATAAATAGATAATTGGTACAAAACGTCTATACCTTTTGAAGTGATTGTGCAAATCACCCATACCTTTAAAATTTTGATATTTTCACCCTCAAATTCACTTTTTTTCGCGCAAAACATCATTTTCATCTATTGTCATCCTTTCCATCTATTTAAAAAAAATTATTTTGAATAATAGAATATAATAATTATTTTGTCGTTGTTAAATTGATCAAATCTAGATTACGGGTATAACTTTCTTGTCAATTAACAAACCACTAGACAAAATTTGTAAAGACTCCAAATATTATTTCGGTAAATATAATTAGAAATTTTGGGACTTGATGCGCATTTTTTATTATTTTAAGTGAAAATCTGTTAAAAAATAAAAATAAAAAGATTTAGAATTTATTTGTACTTTTGAAAAGATTTGGGTTTCGATTGTATTTTTTTCCCCTATAATTTCAATTTATTTAAGTCATTTGTCAAAATTGTCAAAAAAGTCATTTGGGGACCATCAGTACAAATAAATAAAAAGATGAGGACGATATCTACGAATAAAATTGAATAGAGATAATACTGAAAGACCATCTGCATAAATTACTGAAAGATTAGAAATGATATATACGATTAAAATTGAATGATGGCGAAATTGCTACAAACCTAAAAGAATGATAACCCTGAGTCTAATTTACCCTTTTGTTTGTAAAGGTAACGCCCACTTTTCCTACTAATACACTATTTTTGGGGGAGTTTTTGGCGCAAATGGTTCCTAACGTATGTTCTTAGTGCGTTTTTGATCCATAACTTTTCATTTTTGGCTATGAAGTCCCTAACATATGCCATTGGGTGCAAAAGTTGTCCCTGTAGACAGATTCCGTCCAAATTTGTCGTTAGTTATGTGCGTAGAGTGGACCCCTCATTTAATTTGTTTTTACTTACATGGGCAAAATCGTCACTTTTCTTTACTTCTCCTTTGGTTGGTTTCAACAAACAATTGCTACATATAAATACACTTTCTCCCCTTTGAAGTAAGGTGTTTGATTAAAATTAGAGAAAGTAAATGGAATACAATATTTTTCGATGTGGCCCACCATTAGAGATGAAGACATATCTGAACCTTGGAAGACGTTTTCTAGCTTTATATAGAAAACGGGTGAGCCATTATTTTTATTTCTCTTTCTCTGGTAATGGGTTATATGCAAAAGTTTATAATTTTTGAAGTTTGTTTTGTTAGAGAAGACGGGTGATCCTTGGAAGATTTAGTTTTTTAGTTTTATGTGCAGAGTTGCTACAATTGGAATGAAGGATTAATGTGTTGTAACATGTGTGCAATATGTATTGTAGTTGTTGGATGAATGAATGAAAATAAGATCAAATATGTGTTTAACATTGCTTTTTATTTCATTATGTTGAATGTGTGAGATAGTGCATAAATAGTCCCTAACTTTTTCAGTAAAGGTGTTTGAATGTTCCCTAACGCCTTAGTAAAAGTGTATATGTGGTCCTTAACATTTTCAATAAAGGTACACAAGTGATCCATAACCTTTTTAGTAAATGTGCACAACTGGTTCCCAACGTATGTAAAATGGTGTAATGTTAGTCCTGAATCTATTGAAAAGGTTGCACAAATATTCTTCTCAAACAACATTTTCAGAGATATTTTCAATTAACTGATGCGAACATTTGGAAAACCAGAGAAATATCCTTAAAAAAATATACATATATGTAAGACCTACAAACTATTAGTGCTATTTACACATTTGCAAGACTAGAAACATTCCATCTGCACACCGGTCCTAAAAAACAGTTCATCCAACGCAATCTACTTTTCTTTCCCTTGGGTTCAATTTACGTTTTTTGCAATGAATGAATGATAGTTTTTTGCATTTCAGTGTGATGAGAGTTTTTTTCCTTCAAAATTCTCAAATAATTGCTGAGTAATATGAAGACATGCAAAGTAAAAAAAAAAAAGTGATTTGACCAATTTAATCCTGCAAGTAAAGACAAATCAAAAAAGATTCTACTCCACGCACCCAACTAATGGCAAATTTGGACGGAAACCTTCCATAGGGACCACTTTGCACCCAATGGTATAGGTTAGGGACCTCATAGCCAAAAATAAAAAGTTATGGACCAAAAATACACTAAGAGCATACGTTAGAGACCATTTGCACCAAAATCCCATTTTTTGGGAATAAAATTAAAGTTGGACACCACCTTATTAAATTCGCTCTAATGTTAAAAATTGCACTTCACTTTCACATTAAAATTATGAAAATATTAAGTAGTTTGACAATTTTTCCATCCAACTTTAATTAACGTGAAAGTCATTTAATTTAAACGTTCACATTGTCGATTTTTGTCACGTGGGTATCCAATCTCACAGTGTCAAATAAGTTAGAGAGTCAAAATCCCACTTTTGAAGGTTGAAGAGACATTTCCATACTACCCCGAAAGACTAAGAAGCTCAACCCTAATTTTTCCTATTAAATTTTTATGCAAAGATTTTCAACTATTTTTTACTTTTTACTGATTGAGTTCTATATGAATTGTTGTTGAAAAAGCACGTGGCTTTTATAATTTTAATATTAAAATAAATATAAATTTTGACGTCAACCTAACAACAATTGCAAAATCTCTATATGTTGTTGTTGTTTTGGAGACGGGCCTGCATAATAATATATGGCTAAGGTGGTGCTGAAGTTGTCAGCTCTCCTCCAACGCTCAAAGTAGCTAGACTTTTTAAATATCATACATATAATATGTTAAACACATAAAATGTAAAAAGTGAATATTGTATCTTTTTTTGAATGACTTTAATCTTATTCAAATGTTTGTTATATAAGTCTTTATCTTGATACTATATTTTGTAGGACACTTAGTCTTTCTATTAATCCAGGCTAATAAGCACATTTATTCTAAATTTGTCCCTTAGAATCTCACAAATATCCAATTTCATGCTAATTTAACCTTGATTAATGCCTATTTGATCAATCCTAAATGCAACAGTCTTCTTGTTCTATAGAATTATAAAAAGTTTCTCTTTTAAATCATATATTGCAGATTTTTTTTTTTGGGGGGGGGGCTAATTATCATGGAGCCTGTTGGTTGCATTTATTCACTAACTTAATGTAATTTGAATTAAATAAATCTATGTTATAGAATGTGGTTACAATGACTGTTTTTTTTTTTTTTTTTATCAATGTCCTTTTTCTCCTCCCCCAATCCCAGGATTTTTTATTCTCCTTATACAGAGAAAATGGGTATGAAGAAAATCAACACAAGTTATATTAAGCTACCGTGTTTGATCCTGTGCAACTACTTGTTTGAAAGATTCTGATTGGTCATTAAATTCGCCAAAGAAGCTAATGATGACATTAGATCATAGGCTTGTAACCTAGATTACCCTCTAAACTTTACACCTGCAGCTTAAGCTATCTTGTCATTCTCCTGATTGATTGATTTAAGAAGTGTTCGTGTCGGAGATTGATTTTTTTTTTTGCAACGTTATGATGATGTGTCATTATGACATCTCGTCCGTTGGTTCCGAGCTTATCAGTGGAGATGGTCTTTAAATGTCGAATTGACATGTGACAGATTGGAGCTTTGACTGGATTAAAAAGAGTCTGACCTTAGTCCGACGTGACATGTCAAATTGGCACCAACATAACCGATCCCATGGAACGGATACTGGTGGGGCCAATGAAAGGCTATTTTCCAAGATGGCCTATCTCGCGAGCTAGGTAACCATACTAATACAATCATATATATCATATATCACATCCCCCAAGTAATCCTATTCATCATTGAGTGCATCTAGATTGATTATAGACCCTACTCCGTTAACAAAGTTGCCAATTATATAACTTGAAAAATCAGCTCTAAATTACTGGCTTTTGAGTAAGCCAACACGTTCGTTGATTGTTTATCAATTTATTTATATTTTTTATATAACAACCAATTCTTAATTTTTCAGTATTGGTTAAAACTTCTAGTTTTGAATATTTTTATGATGAATTATTATATAAAACGAACTCTAGTTTAGTTGAAAAACCTTCACTTTCCTTTAGAGCAAAAGGGTAAAAGAAAGTAAAAACTTCCATATACTGGTATATATGTAGCAAGCATCAATATTTGTAAAATTTAAAATTAGATAAAAAAATAAATAAATAAATTCCTCTCAGAACCAGGTTTTCTGGTAGTGCTGCATGTCATAAAGTTATCCCTCTTCAACTAGGAAAGAACTAGTCGAGAGAAAATCTAGTTTAAATAAATTGGGATTTTGGGACATTAGACATCTAGTTTCCTTTAACAATCCTAGTCTTTTTCAACTTCTTTTTTCATTCTTCTCATTAACAATATATATATATATACACATACATACATGGAAGATCATCAACTAGGTTAATCACTGCAGTAATATATAACATTTAATTACTTAATTGCTAGGTTCTTGTTTCTTCTTGTTTGCATGGAGGGTTCAAATTCTGAACCGCCCCAGAATAGGGCAAACTATCGCAATGTTGATAATGAAGATATTATTATATCTTTTGGAAGTTTTCAGTTGCACGAGGACGGGAGTACGAGGTTTCAAGCAAGTAATTCTCCTGGTAACAACGGCTTCAACATCTCATCTCAACCTCTAAGACAAAAATTACTAACGACAGACTATCAAGAAACTTAGTCCGTGATCATCACAACACCTGGGCAGATCATGATTTTACTACTCGAGGTAACTCTATATATATGTGTGTGTGTGTGTGTGTGTGTGTGTGTGTAGAAAGAGGGGAGTTTTCTGTGTGTGAGCATTCATGATTCAAGGGCTTGAATTCTACTGGTTTGTTTCTTTACAGGGGAGAAATTTGTTGAAGATTTGCTGTCTGGGCCTGGAAATTTTGCTGGAGGTTCAAACAGACAATTGAGTATGAATTGTCTCTCTGGATCTTCGTTGACACCAAATTCTGTTAACAGAAGATCGGTATTGAATGATTACCAAAGTTCAAGGACCATGACGCAAAATCAGGGAATCGAAGGAAATCCATTTTTCTCAGGTGATGGACACCACCTGAACTATGGTCAAACAAATTCCGGTGGCTTGTGGAATCAGAACGTTGGACTATATGGTAGAAGAAACTACCTTTACGGGACTGGCACAACTCAATTCGGCTCAAATCGCCCACGTGAAATTTTGGAAGAGAGAAATCAAGTTAATGAATCTATTTTCGAGCTGATGACAGATGAACATGGACATTGTGTCTTCGAAAAGCTAGTTGAAGAAAGCAATGGCAGACAGTTGCATTCTATCGTCTTGAATGCCTCGTTGAACAGCAAATTGTTTATAGATGCAACATTCTGTAAACATGGGTAATCCAAGAATCTCAAATCTTTATTTACTTACAATTTTTTCTTAGCATTTAGGTGTTTTTCACTACTTGTGTTGACAGTGCAAATTCAATCCAAAGACTCATCAAAAAGGTCAAGAAGACACCTGAAGCCTTTATGGTGACACAAATTCTATCCACTGGATTCTACGAATTAATGACTCACCATATAGCCAGACATGTTATTCAGCAATGCCTAAACCTCTTGGGAAATAAGCCTAACGAGGTAATTAATTTATTCCCTCCTCCATTCTTCCATGGTATTTCTCCTCTAAAAGCTTCATGTCTTGTATAAACAAAACAGAACTAATGTACAATATGATAAACAAACCAAGAGCCTTTTTTATGGATTACAATTACTTTTTCTCTATTCATCAATGCTTTCTTTTAATCTCGTTAGCTACAGCAACAAGATTAGAATCACAAATAGCTTATGATTATTATCATCCCTTTTCATGACAAGTGCGACGTTTTTTATTTGATCTCAGATACTCTATGACCTAGCAATTCATTATTTCCGAGAACTGGCTACTCATGAAGTGGGATGCATATCCTTGAATGAATGCATCAATAGCATTAGTGGTTTTCAAAGAACGACTCTTCTCGATCACATTGCAAATCTGGCAGCTTACCTGTCAAATGATCCTTATGGGTAATCATGAAATTCTTAATTCTGAAACTCATAAAGTATAATTCGATTTTCATGCAACTGTTCTGGAAAACTTTACCTTACTGATGGTCCTTTTCCAGGAACTATGTTGTGCAGCATGTCCTCGCCCTTAGAAATGAATCTGTTACTGAGAAAATACTGCATTGTCTCAAAGGCCAGTTTATACATCTAGCACAGATAAAAGGAGGCAGTCATGTTGTGGAGAAATGCATTCAATTTTCTGAATGCGGGATGAAAAATGTTATTGGAGAAATTTTAGAAAGTCAGAAGGCACCTTCTCATCTTGCTCGAGATCAGTTTGGAAACTATGTTATTCAAAAAGCTCTAAAGATGACAAAGGTAATTCTGCTTCTACCTGCATAGCAGTATAACACAATGTACAGCTCTAATTAGCAGTGCATCACAAGTAGTAATATTCACAATCACTTGCAGAACTAAAGAAGCAAAAACTAATTAGTTAATTACAGCCAAGCATCAAATCATGTACTAAACCCCCCCCCCTCTCCCTGCCTCTATCTGCAAGACTTGACGGTAGATTAAGAGACTATTGGCTAAGCTTAAAAGCTCCTTAAAAGTAACTTTTTGAAAAAGAGTACAGAGATTATATGGTATTCAAAAGTTATTTTTTATCTTGCCACAAACGCTGCGATTTGATTTTTCTATTTTTTTATGCTGGCAGTTTCGTGGCGCTACATTTCTGTACAAATATCTTTCTACGGCTCTTCAACCTCATATCTTGGATCTTGGATGCACCAAGAGCGGAAAACACGTTGCCGCTCTGCTTAAAGAAGAGATACAAATTCAGAAGGCAGAGCTTTCCATCCATGAAAAGGCCAATTTAGGGGAACGAAGTCATTGATATACTCATTACTAATGACAATATCACTGCAGCGGGGTGAATAGCTCTTTGATATATTTTGTAACTTCCTGGAGCAAAACAGGATGCCATCATATAGTATTCTTTGTGAGGAAATGTAGGGGATGCAAATTGCAGATCTAAAACTGTAAATTATTGAAGTATGTTAGAGAATTTGTCCGGTTTAATGTGTGGTTAACTGTTGAAAAACAATGAATTGTTTATTTATCTTATTAGTTGACTTTTTTTTGCTACTAATAATGACAGGTATAATGCATTTCGTTCATGTGCCACGTACTGATATAAAGTGGATAACTAGTTATAGTTTGTCATTTCTTCACAAAAAAAAAAAAAATCAAAACGAACCGGGACTGAGCTAAGTTATCATCTTTTCTTTTTTCCCCTATAGATATGATAGCAGTTACATTACATAATATACTGATATGCCAAGAAACCACAACCCTAGGTGATGGGAGGAAGAAAGGGAAACTCTTACCCAAGTGAAAGAAATTACAGGAGTCTTGACGTTTCTATGTTCTTGTTTCGGGATCTTCCAAGAGCTCAAGATTCTTGACCTCCTGGTGTGTTGCAAGCATGTTATTGAAACTATAGTCCCACAAAATAGCAACTACTGTCTATGGAATTTTTGTGTTTTCCTTCGTTGGTTTGGGTTTAGATTTATGGCCACAAGTTCGTGGCTGAGTTATGAACAAATCAATACACAGGTAGATAGCACGAACAGAACGGCTCACAAAATGGAAAGATGCAGTTGAGGAAGCAAACTCCCCTTGTTTGATTTTAGCATGCGTAGTCCCTTCAGATGGTAAAGTCACAGCATCCACAGCAACATCATTAAAATTTATGGAATTGAACAATGAGAATTCGGTGACTACTCTCTATCCTCCAAATCCGAATCCCCAATGCTATTGTCAATCATGACTTGCTCAAGGGTGACAACTGAAACGATATCCTCCAAGGATCATGCACGCCAACTGTTTCACTTCCCCGTGTGCATGGGCAGATTTGGCTGTCAACAAGATCCAATAGCAAGTATAGTCATAATAACAGATGAGATTATGGAAGTATTTATTCCTGCATCTATTGCTACTGTACTATTCATTCTAGTTCCTACTGCTTGCAGATCTCAATCTAGTGGTGGCATGTGGAACCACACTGCTGCCGCTTCCCTATGGGCACACCTCAACCCCTGACCCCCTGTTCAAAGATAGAGAGAGACTCAGACCACATACAAAAGAGAGCAACCAATGCACCAAAAGAGCATGTTACCATAGAATAGTAACCGATTAACTATATCAGATCAATATGCAACAATAACAAATAATCATTTAGGTTTAAGAAGATGAGTACAGTGCATAAACAAACTGAAGGCAAGAAGTTTTTGTTGGAGAAGGAAATAATGTCAATAGCTTTTTGACCCTGGCAGGGGATTTCCAACCAATATATATGCATAAACTATTATTGTGGAGAGCAAAGTCTGTACATAAACTAAAATATGCAGTTCCAACATCTGATCAAACCCACATAGAGGAAAAACTGAGGCCTCAATCAATGAGACCTTGCAGAAGATGGTGAGAATGTATATCTAGCGGAGAATACGCGTATACCAAATGTATAGCATCTTCACATTCAGAAGTTATGACAGATCAACAGCTTCTAATGAAAGTGTAATATAAATAATGAGAATTGAAAGAGCATAAGTGCGAAAAGAAAGGAAGAAACTTGGCAATTGCTAGTCATTCTCATACCAGAATTTGGCGTGTTTTTCCATCCTTAATGAACTATTTCTTTTTCACACCCAAAAAAAATATAATTCTCGACTTCAGTGGCAGCAGTTGCATGTGTCCTTTCTAGTGAACATGTTACTAGAAACTAACTTTTGCACGACATTTCATGATGTAGGGAGGCAATGGCACAATGTGGTTCCCAGGCATTAGACATGGACTGCAGATGCCCAATCCATGGTCTGCCAGTGTGCTAGGCAGCCAGGCCATGGCATACAAGATGATGTCAATTTACATTGCTAAGGCAGCCAGATCATAGCACATTTCTTTTTAATCTCAAAACTCCATGTTACATACAATACACAGGATGAATGACATTAACACTACAGCTAAGCTAAACCACTAAACCTACAGTTGTACACTTTCAAACGCTATGTTTGGATCATAACTAAAAACAAACACTTTTTAGCAGACTTCAGCCACCACATACAAAGATCTCATTTTGTCTCAGCCATTGTATAATGGAGGATTCCAGAAGCCTTAAATTTCATCAGAAACTAAAATACTTTTACACTTTAACACCTTATATTCACACCAGTGATTGTTGGATCGACAAATTCCTGTCCCCACAGTGTATTAACTTGAGATTTTGGCCCGTGGAACTTGAAGGTGGCCAACAATATCTGCATGAAGAAACATTTGTAGAACCAGATCAAATTTGAATGTCAGGTTTTAGATCTAAAGACTACAAATCAATGATAGTATGAACAATAATGAATCGTAACATATCTTGTGGATATTGAATACTAGAACAGCTCCATAATTGTTGTTTTGCTTCCCTAGAAATAAAATAATTGCTACAATATGCAAGAAGGTCTTACCTAAAGACATCACAGCAGTGTATTAACATGTTATGTGTTCTTAGAAACTTGGAGACTATTGATACTCTTCAACATGTTCCTTGAAGTAGACTTAACAACAGTTGCAAGTGAAATTCTTCGTGTTAGATAATGGACTTTGCAAGATCAACAAAACTGATAGTATAGACTTGATAAAGAAACTAGGATCAGAGAACAGGCGAAGTATATGCCCAGCAACTGTTGTGACTATTGACAAAGGCCATTGAATGATATATGGCACTTCCAAAGTCAAAACTTCCACATATTAGTTAAATGTGTAAACCCCCCCTGTTACCATTTTCAACAAAATGGTTACTAGTATGTGCCATGTTACAGTATTGGTTGGGTCTGAATCCACTAGCCACGCCTTTAGTTAAAAGTGCATAGGCTTCCTCCGACATCCCATTTTACAGTAAACCAATCAAGACTTCATAAGTGAAATTCCTTGTAACTGTCGCCATAGGCCATTGAATGATAAATGGAACTTCCATAACAAAACTTCCTTGTATTGACCTAATTCAGACGAGGCAAACATTTAACCTCTCCTCATCACCTTTTTCAACAAATTGGTGACTAGTATGTGCCATGTTACATTATCTGGTGTCAATCCACTGGACACACCTCTAGTTAAAAGTGCATATGCCTCCTCAAGCATGCCAATTTTACAGTAAGAACCTATCAAGATGTTATAAGTGACAGCATCTGGACAGACACCTTGATTTTGTAATTTGTCAAAGAGATTAAGAGCTTCCTCAACACGTCCCGTCTTGCATAAACCACTTATAAGACTGTTATAGGTGACTATATCGGGTTTTAATCCTCGATAAATCATCTCTCTCAAATACTCAAATGCATTTTGTACCTTCCCAGCTTTACATAAGCCATTAATCAAAATATTGCATGATTTATTTTTAGGATTCATCCCCTTTCTCAACATTTCTTCAAAGAGACCCACAGCTTTTTCAATTGCCCCATCTTGGCACAGTGCTTTTATAAGTCCAGTGTATGTGAAGTCATCAAGAGGACATCCTCTGAATAACATATCATTAACTAGCTTAAATGCTTCTTGAATTGCACCTTTCCTCAGGAAGGCATGAATCAATGTGTTATAGGTTACAGTATTTGCTATAGCTCCCTCTGTGAACATATCTCGGTACATGCAAAGTGCCTCTTCCATCTTATCAATTTTGCAAAGCCCATATATCAAAGAATTAAACGTGAATATGTCAGGCTTACATCCTTTGCTTGGCATATAACTAAATAGTTCCATCGCCTCTTGTATCTTACTGTCCTTGCAGAGGGCAGATAATAGACAATTATATCCCACTGTATTTAGGCGGAGACCTTTAGATGACATTTCATCCATAATGTCATTGGCTTCTTCCAACCGGCCTTCCTTGCAGAAGACATCAATCAAAATGGTGTAGGTGATAACGTTTGGCTCGCAACCCTTGGATGACATCTCCTCCACTACATGGCGGGCTGAGGCAAAGAATCCCTTCTTGCAAAGCCCACGAATAAGTATATTAAAAGTATAAACATCTGGCTGCCATCCAGTACTGAACATGTTCTCGTTTAATACAGATTTTGCTTCTTCAAATCGACCATGTGTAACATAACCATTAATCAAAGTATTAAACAGGATAACATTGGGATCAGGCACTTTCTTCAGCAGTGCCTTCGCTTCGTCCACCTGACCTGTTTTACATAGCCCTTGCATTAAAACTCCATAAGTTATAGCATCAGGGGCAAACCCCCGAATAAGCATCCTATCTACTAATTTGGCAGCCTCATGAACACGATCAGCACGGCAAAGACCAATTATGACGTCGTTGAATGTATTGACATCTGGTAAGCAACTCATGAGAAACATCTCTTCCAAAAGTTTCAAAGCTTCATTCACTCTGTTAGCCTCAGATAGAGCATGTATAAGTGTCTGATAAACTATTGAACTTGGCACACACCCATATTTCGTCATGTCTCTGAGGAGGGAGCATGCAGAATCAACCTCTTTCACTTTACAAAGTGCTTTCATTACTCTCGCAAAAGTAAAAACAGTAGGGGAGATGCCCCTACTCAACATCTCATAAATAACATTTGGAGCAACTTTTGGACAATTCCCGGCCAGCAGAATATCCAACACGACATTATAAGACTTAAAAGTAGGTACACAAGAGAATGTAGTCCTCATATCCAAAAGCCACCTGGTTGCTTGCCCAGGCAAACCACCTCTTCCATAGTGCCTCATGATCATAATGAAAAGAGACTCTGTAAAAACTATCCCTTCTTCTTTCATCTGCATTAATAACCTATCAATGATCTTAAACTGTCCTGCAGACCCAACTTTATCAATCAAGGTAGAGTAGACATCAAACGAATGGCAATAACCCTTCTGGGCACCAGCCCACTGAAACAGCTCCATCGATGTTGGCACATCCAGTGGGAGCTCCAGCAATTTATTAAGCTGAAATGGAGTAATTTTATTGAGTGATTTTCGGAGTTCTCTGAGGTCAAATGGCTTAAGTAATCTTTCCCATTCTGTCTCAGACTCTGTTCCATCACTGAAACTTCCATTTATCCCAAGGGTAGAAAATGGAAAAGTAGGAGTCTTGCGCAAGAACTGTAGTTTTTCACATGTATGTATCAAAAAAATTGACCTTTTTAGCATAACTCTAGCAGGGCAGCGGAGAAATTTCAGAAAACCACAACATAATCAAATATTCAGAGGCTTTATGCAGTGGAATAGCCATTAACCTTTTCCCGATTTGGAGAGTTATTCATCAATTAATTCTGCTTGTGCCCAGTTTTAGCTCCAAAATTCCAATGATTTTCCATCAGTCCCTTTAAAAGGAAAGAAATTATATTCACTCTGTACGTATTATCTCGATTAAGAAAATTGTATATAAATAATACACATACAAGTGCGAAAAGGAAGAAGAAAGGAGCATAAGAATGATCAATTACCTCGGAGAAAATTTGGAAAAGAAACGAAAAAAATGGCGGACTGAAGCTAATTCCAAATCTGCAAAGCAGGTACGATTCGTGCCCTATTTTTTTTTTTTTTTTACTAATGGGTTTGGTCTACTTTGGTCCTTTTGAAGCCCATTTCGGACTCTACAATAACATACCGCAATTTCCATAATAGCACTCCAATGGAGCAAATACTTTGAAGATCCCATTTCGGACTCTACAATACGACATACCGCAATTTCCATAATAGCACTCGAAAAGGCGTGAGATCACCGTCCCCGAGTTGAAATGTCATTTTTTTCTGTAAAAACTATTCTTTACTTTTAAGGATTAGAGAAGAACTTTGGTAGTAGATGTAAAGTTTTGTTAAAAATCGTTGATTATTGACAAGTATTATGAATATTAAATTAAAGATTTGACTGCATAATTATAAAAGTACTTTTATATAAGCTTTATATGTATTTGACTAAATTGTAATTAACTATTATATATTTCATATTATTATTTTATAAATAATAATTTTTTATAACATATAATAACTATTAAAATTAATATCTTAATTAAATCATGATAACACAATTATTTTAGTATACATCATATTACATAAAATTAATTTATTTAAATCAAACATATTACGAGCTTGTTTGATTTAGTTTTTTTTTTATCAAATTTTAATAAAAATATTGATTAAATGTATTATTAAAATTAATTATTGACTTTGACTACCACTTTTTAACAACATTTTTAATATGGACTAAACAAGTACTATGTAGTTTGTATTATATTATTTAACATACCAACATACATTTTTATTTTATATAAATATATGAAGTGGCAATTTGACAAATAAATTGATATCTTTTTTTAATGTATTAATGATAATTTTGTTAATTTAAATTTCATTAAATATTAAATGCATATTCTCGTAAAATTTCAATTAGAATTTTTCAAAGAAGTTCAAATTTTGAATTTTTCTAAAATAATTTTTAAAATGTTTTTAAGCCAACAAATGTTTATTGACTTTAGTTAAACAAATATAAATATAACCAAAAACACTTTTATTCTTTAAGTGATCTTCAATGCAACTATGGATAGCACTAAAAAGTGTGCCACATCATCCTAAAATACTCACATGGCAAGAAAAAAAGTCCACGATGTCACGTTCTTCATTTATTTTTTAACAATAAATGTCCATCGAAATATATGTTAAGCCCATTTTATTAACTCTTTATTAGGGTAATTAGTACAAAACGTCACTACCTTTTGAAGTCATTGTGCAAATCGTCCATACCTTTGAAATTTTGGCATTTTCACCCTCACCTACACTATTTCTTGTGCAAAACGTCCTTTTTGTCCATTGTCATCTATTCTCTGCCGTTAAGCTCACTTCCACAACATGATTCTTAACATAAATGAAAGGTGATTTCATCTATTTTGCCACTTTCTTCTCTAGCACCATACATGGATTTTTGCTCAAAATTTAGTGGTCGCTAGTATTTTTAACCCTAAAACAATGTGAAGTGAAAGAGAGATCAAAAACATAACCCCGTATGTACACGGGTTTGACATAGCACTCCCGATCTGTATTTCAGTGTCGCCAGGTGGATAAACATTTAGCCACTTGGGGGCGTGAGATCTATCACCTTAGGCATAGTCCTTCAAAACATACCTGAGTGGCAATTGAATCAAGTTCATCGAAGAAAAGCACGCAAAGAGCAGATTGACGTGCCTTGTCAAATATTTCTCGAACATTTGCCTCGCTTTCTCCAAACCACATAGTCAACAGCTCGGGTCCTTTAACCCTTGTGAAATTGGCTTGACACTCATTAGCAATGGCTTTGGCAAGCAAGGTTTTACCACAACCGGAGGTCTATAGAAGAGAACCCCTTTAGAAAACTTCTCGAATTTCTCCGGATGCTCCACTGGATACAGGATACTGGACAATCTGTCACAAACAATTTTTTTATTCAATCACAATCAATTATGAGCAAAATTAGACTACATACAATGTGCAAGCTTGAAAGAAAAAAGGAAACAAAAAGATGGTGAATAAACATCAAAAGAAATTGAGAATTCAAAGTGAAATAATTAAACTGCCACCAAACAAGATTTGAAAAAAAATTAATAATTGAACGCAAGAGTTTAAGGGACTCTTTTGAGTTTTGAGTTTTGAGATTGCTTCTTCAACCCAGCTATCTCATACTCTCAATAGGAGTTTGTCTCTATTTTCACGCACGGGAGTGGAAAACACTGCAGATCGCTTTGGAGTGGAAAACACTACCAAAGATTGGAACTTTATGAGGTTTCAGATGATGCTAGAGAAGAAAGTGACGAAATGGACGAAATTGCCTTTCATTTGTGTTACGAATCGTGTTGTGGAAGTGAGTTAACCGTAGAAAATGGATGACAATGGACGGAAAGAACGTTTTGTGCAAGAAATGGTGTAGGTGAGGGTGAAAATTTCAAAATTTCAAAGGTATGGACGATTTGCACAATGATTTCAAAAGGTATGGACATTTTATGCTAATTACCCTTTTTATATTTTATTTCCATCATAATGTGTACTAATTATCTTTTATTTAATTTTTTATAATTTATCTATATTCTCTCTCTTGTACAATTGGACTATGAATAATGCGAACATTAAGTTGGACATAAAGTTAGACCACTATGTGTAAAATGTCAAATATGTCCTTTAAAAAGACATAATTCAAATTCTTATTTATGTCTTTTCAAAAGACGGATTTGATATTTTAAACATAGTAGTCTAACTTTATGTCCAATTTGTTGTTCATCTAGCATTTTTTCTATAATTTTTCTAGTCCACAAACCCATTAGAAATGCTTTTTATCCGTCTTTATTTTACTTACCATGTGTGTAACAATTCACATTGTTGCATCGAAAATGCTCTAAGAAGTACTTTTGAGCTTCTAAAAATCCTTCCAAACTTACCCTAAAAGCCCTTCCAAACTTAAATGAAATTCTAATTTTATCTAAGAAATTTTTCTTTTATTCTTGTTTTTTCATTTTCATAACATTTTCTTTTTTAATTATTATATGATTCTTGACGAGGAGTAGAGGGTCGAGCAAAGAACAAATAAAAAAAAAATCATTTTTAAGAAGAAACAGGATTTGTCACTCTACCTAGGCAAGAAAAGCAAGAAAAATTAGAAGAATCCCAAAACTATTGACTCAGTTCCGTGCGACATTGACCCCTAGGGATGGATTGCGTTCATTTGAGTCATTTTTTGTTGAAATGACTGTTATAGTATTATTTTTTAGAGAAAAGATCTGGACCCCGAATCAGGGTCCAAAACATTTCCCCGAATAGTAACGTGATTCGGGGTCCAAAATATTTCCCCGAATAGTGACATGTCACCCTCCCCTTCAAACCAAAAAAAAGCCAACCACCCTCCTCTCTCTGCAAATTAACAGAACCCCCTCCCTATAATCCCGCGCCGCAATAAAGCACCCCACCCCACCCCACCCCACCCCACCCCACCCCACCCCACCCCACCATCTCTTCTTTTCTTCAATCACCCACATTTTTTAATTCCTCACATATTTATTTACCATCAAATTTATATCCACATTATTAATATAATTAAATTTATTAAATTAAAAATATTTTATTATTATTATATTCATTGTATTTTTAAAAAAATATAATATATAATAATATTTGTTAAATTAAATATTATTTATATCATATAATAAATAATATAATTAACATTAATTTTATTATTAAGATTATAGTGACACTAATTAATTTATTTATATATGAGTAACAAATTAAATTTTACTTAAAAATTAAAAATAAATAAAGCGTGCACAATAAATTTACTTCAATTAAAAATTTACATACACAAAAAAGAAAATAATATTACATTAGAAGTAATAAATTAGTGACAAGTGTTAAAACGTGCATCACAAATATAATTGCACCCACACTACTAATAATTTAGCATTGCACCCACAACGCATATGTCTACGCTTTTCCCAAACAGAAAGCACAAAGATCTTTACGATCGGTGTTATTCCTCATGTTGGTCGAGAATTCAAATCATCGGATGAAGCGTATAATTTTACAATCAATATGCACGTAAAGCGGGGTTTATAATGCGAATAGAAAACCTGTAAGGAAAAAAAAAAGACCAATGTAAAATTTATTTTTAAGTATAATTTAATTTGTTACTCAAATATAAACTAATTAATTAGTCTTAATGTAATGTTAAATAATAAAATTAACGTTAACTATGTTATTTATTATATGATATAAATAATATTTAACTCAATAAATATTATTATTATATTATATTTTTAAAAATAAATGAATATAATAATAATAAAATTATTTTTAATTTAATAAATTTAATTATATTAATAATGTGGATGTAAATTTAGTGATAAATAAATAAATAGTGGATTGAATAAAGTGGAGGGGTGGGATTAAATAAATCGAAGGGGGTGTTTTAATCAAGAAATTTTCGCCAAAACCGGGAGATTTCTCAAGAGTCATCGGTGACTTAGGGGAAAATCTATCATGCCTATTTTTTCAATTAGGGATAGGGGTAGGGGTAGGATAGGGGTAGGGGAATCCTCGAGGTGGACTCCGAATCGGAGTCCAGATCTTTTCTCTTCTTTTTGATTGAAATGGTTGAAAAAAGAAAAAAGGACAAGGAAAAAAAGAATTCATCATCTTCCTCAAGCTCAAATCGATTCAAAGAAAGAAGTGTACTTGCATATACTATGTACGCGTGTGCACGCATGAGAGCAAAGAGAAACACCAGCAGTAATTTCGATTTTCTAAGCCAAACACTTAGATAAATGAAGTTATAGTACACGCCAATAGATCTCTACCAAATAGTTGTGCCCTAGCTACAAGTACAACCTTAATAACAATCACAAGGATGACACTGGCACAACTCACAAGTGCCAGATTCCCGCTTAAATCAGCTGCAAGGGCTAAAGATTCGAGCTACACTGAACCTTCTGAGATTCGAGGACTGTCCTTGCAGCCACTTTGACCACTTGCCCACTCACATAGTGCTTACGGCACACAGGCATATATACTTCTGCCCCAGCAATAAGTTCTGTTTCAGTCTCCTCTGTCTTCCTCAAAGTAAAGAAAGCACGTTCACCACATAGCTCACATCGTGCAGTTAACTTAGTTACAGAATCGGCTATGGGAATTATGTCAAGCACTCCACCAAAGCTCCTCCTGCCAATCCCCCGTGGGAGGAAATTCAAAGTTTCACCAAATAGCAGGTCGGTAAAAATCAGACTTTTTAAGAATGCATAAAGACATCATCGTGATAACAACTGAGTAAAAGGAAAGATATGTGAAATGTCTCAACCCTAAAATTTGTCGAAATTAAAACGAAGTGCTACCTTAAATAGTCACCATCCAAACCAGCAACTATAATAGTCTTGCCATCATGGTCAGCAGCTTTGCTGCAGAAATCATATAGGTCTTCAAAAAATTGAGCTTCATCAATACCAATCACCTCTAGCTGTCATCATGTTACCGGAAAAATATTATCAAGTGCATTTGCTAGCAAAATAGTGCTAAAACAAAATTGCCGAGAAAGGTGATATATGAAATTTGAGAGACTTTCACACTGTTCTTCCAAATAACATCAAATGCCACTTGATTTACTAAACTGCCCATCATTGTACACCGAAAGGATATGATTCCATGCCCAACATTTGACATGTCATTTCCATTTGGAATACTTTGATATGTAGGAATTTTATTCTTTCTAAAACCAAATTCCGACAGTGCAATACCTTATCATATGCTTCAGGACCCAGTCGTTGTCTAAATGAAGACAGATCTGCCAATGGCCAACATGGCAATTTCTCTCCATCATGTGTTACAATAGAGTCTAAGGCATATCTTGTATCCTTGTTTGATTTTATTATCGCTACATTTCTGCACAAAAAGAAAAGGATGAATATAAATCATAATGGTGTATCACTGAGAGCCATATTTAGTTCAATAACATACGGTAATCATGTTCCTTACAAGTGAATATAAAATATTTCATTAGATGTCAAGACCTTGACTTAAAATAGACTTCAATCTATTCATGATATTGGCAACAATCATCATAGAAGTAGAGATGAATAGTTTCAAACGATATACTACTAGAAGCACATGTCTACATTTAAAGGACGTGAAAATCAGAAACAAGCGAACTCAACAAATTTAAATACCCATTCTAGAGCTCAGATTAGTAATAAAGTTGCAGCAATAGTTACTGAACAAATAGCAAAAGGTCAAACTCATTCATTAAATATCAGACCGTAAACCCAAAGTCACTAATAGGGAAAGATGATTGATTCAAGCTACCAATGCCTTCAACATTTAAATATGGAAGAATGAAGTTTACGGAAGATCCACCCGTCATGTAAATACATCAGCAATGGAGAATACTTAACTGACTAACTTCTTGGTGTCACCTCCCTCTAATCTATCTGTGATGTCATATCTATGCTAGTAATGTACAGTATCCCCCCCCCCCACACACACACACACACACAACAGAAAACACTGTGATACAGCTGCCGTTCTAGACAGATCCAGAAAACCTAATTTGTAGTTTGCTTTCTATAATGTTATCTAAATATTGGAATATGTTGTTAATTTATTGGAAAGATGGCACTTTCCTAAAATTTCCATCATGTCTGATCCTAAGTTCGGTATATTACCTGCTCCCATTCAAAAGCAAAGCTATGAACTGTGACTGTCAAAGCTCCTAAGAAGGCATTCTTCCTCATAGAGGTTGTCAGATAAAATGAAGAAAAATTTCCCCTTTAGGTTACTTCATCATTATTGTGCAATGTGATTCTCTTAAATGCTTAAATCAGGGACATCACCAGTATCTTTCAGAATGGAAGCCAGATCTTTAATCAACTCATATATCTGGTCAGTTTGTTTGTGATTATTATGACCCATAAAAAAGAAGTTGGCCTCTGCTTGAACCTCAATCATGCTATAACCAGGCTCCTTTTTAATCCCAGATTCCTTCATTATACTCCTAATCTCTGCAACATCTTTCCATAGACCAAAAGTGGCATAAGCATTAGACAAAACTATGTACTTCCCTGCATTCTCTGGTTCCAATTCAAAAAAATTTCTTTGCAGCAAGCTTTATCATGTCCACGTTTCCATGAATCTTGCACGCCCCAAGCAAAGCGCCCCATATTGCTGGGTGCTCTTTACAAGGTGAGTTTTGTACAAACTCATAGGCCTCTATTAACCTCCCAGCACGCCCTAAAAGATCAACCATAGCTGCATAATGTTTTCCTCTTGGCTGAACACCATAGTCTCTCATCATTGATGAGAAATATTCCCAACCTTCATCTACCAAACCTCCATGGCTACAAGCGGTAAGTACTGCAAGAAACGTGATTTGATTTGGTCGAAAGCCTTCATTTATCATCTGATGAAAAAATTCCAGAACCTCAAATACTTTTCCATGCTGGCCATATCCAGAGATCAAAGCAGTCCAAGTTATAACATTTCTATCTAAAGACTTGTCAAATACTTGAAACCCATCACAGGGGCTACTGCACTTGAAGTACATATCCATGAGAGCACTAGTAACTACAACATTTTCACTCATTTGGTTCTTAATCAACACCGCGTGGGCTTGCTTGCCCTGTTCCAGGATGGCTAATGATGCACAGGCCCTAAAGACCGATGCAAAGGTGTACTGGTCTGGTATCAAACCACAATGTCTCATCTGGTAATAAAAACTCAAGCCCACTTCTTCCATACCTTTCTGCACGTATCCTGCAATCATTGCATTCCATGAAATTAAAGTTTTCAGCAACAAGTTATCAAAAATAATGTGGGCAGTATCCACATTTCCAGCTTTTGCATAAAAAATCATAAGTTTAACCATCAGATACTCGTCTGGAACAAATCCAACAACAGTCATTTGCCAATGAATTCTTCTACCCTTCTTATATGCTTTCCTGAAAATGCATTCTTGCAAAAGAAGAGAATAGGTTCCAGATTCTACTTGCACTCCTGTGCGGCACAATATCCCAATAGCTTCTGATATTCTTCCCGTTAGACAGAGACCCATCAGTGTTTTATCCAAATGGATGGAATTCTTTATGGCATTGGCCTGAAAACTGGGAACACCTTAATAATGATAAGTTATTCAACCGTGGAACTAAAAAATGTGGCCAAGCTTTTTTACTTTGGGGAGAAAAAGAGGACAGAAATTCGAATTCATCAAAAGTCCAAACAGCATATAGAAGAGGTCCATACTGATTTACAATATTTCATTACTCAAGACCCATTATCAATTAAATTTATCATCTCACGTAACAAGAAAAAAAAATTACAAAGTAAAATAAAGATAAGATTTTTTTCTAAAACTATGTCAGAGCATTTCATCGCCAAAATATATTAATTACCCCAAATAAGTTAACTCATAAAGAATTGAAAACAAATGAGTAAAATATCTGCCAACCTGCCATTACTGCTCTCAAGCTTAATTCTCCTGAGAAGGGTGGTGGTCTTCCCGGCGAACATGGGGCCCACAATCACGTGAATTTCACCCGACATCGAAGCGGCCTCAGTGTACATGCTTCGAATTCGATCGCGATTTGAGGGCTTCGCGCAGTTTACAAGCGAATGCATCACAGGAATTCTGGACAAAAATTAGGGCTATGGAGAGATTTAGCAGCGAGCATATGTCTGGAGGTTTTGCGTAAATTAATGGATTGGTTAGAGTGGAAATAGCAGGAGAAGGGAGTTGCGGCGGAATTGGAAAGTGTTGGGGAGAAAGTGAGAAATGATTTCATTCTTGATACAGTTAACATGTGTGTATTGTGGATTCCTGGGATTTTTTTTTTTTTATGGGATTTTTTTCAGATTACTCCGTAGAGAGAATGAAATTAAAGAACATAAGTGTATACCATATATTATGTATGTGTGTGTGTGTGTTGGAGGGAATTTCGTTTAAGGGTTTTGAAGTGAGATACGGAAGAATGGTTTGAGGGTTTAGGGTTAGGGGTTTAGGGTTGGACTGTTGGAGGAAAGTTGAGAGGAGTTTTGGAAGTTTTTTTTTTTTTTTATCATAAATGTAAATATTGTATAGATCAAAAGAAACGAAGACATATATGCTTATAGATCAAAAGAAAACAAGATACATGTCGTTTGGACATTCCTATAAATACTGAGAACTAAGAAATAAAATCTAAAGAAGCACTTGAAGAAGGTCTTGAATAATAGAAAGTGAAAAGGAAAACAAATACACCTGGGCATCCCTGGGATAATAAAGAAATCAACAAGTATCTTGGGCATCCCTGTGCAAATAAAAAGGAAAGCAAAAAAAAACCTAGCTGGACAAAGCGAGAGATTATAGTGAATCAAAACATTAAGATACAAAATAAACATTATTTTGTATACTTGTGTTTTGATTCTCCTAATAAGACTCTCAGGAACTCCTTTGAGATCCTCAAAAATCTATCTACTCCTTGTCAACCGTAAATAGTAAATTGTAGTGGTGAGAGCAACTTTTTTGGCCTTAGCTTGCCAACCGGTGCCACGCCCCTCTTTTTTGATCCATTTCAAAGAATTAGCGATGGTGGACATGGATCTATGAATGCCAAGCCATTCTCTGATATTCCTCCAAACGGTGTTACTAAAACGACATTGAAAAGATAAGTGAGCTACCGATTCTTGACTCCCAAGATAAGATACATTCCCGATCAATATTCAAGTGAACTAGTCTATCTTTGGTGAGTAATTTTGCCTTGGTAGTTTTGGAAGTTTTGGACTACGGTTGATACGTTTATTAAGAGATCGATTTTGAGCGTTTATGAGTGGAGCAGTTTTAGGTGATTTTTAATGATAGTATTTTAAACGATCTAACTCATATTTAAGAGTTTATTATTTAGCGACTTTAAATAAATTTTAAAAAAATTAAATTATATATATGTCCATATGTAAAAAAATTAATTAAATTATAAAAAATTATATATCTACCTATCATTGAAAATATAAAATTAAATTTATGTTCTTGCATGTGTTTTTTCTTTTGTTTATGTTTTTTATTTTTACAATTATTAAGTATATGATAGTTTTGAAAATAATTGTTTGAAATGAGGTAAAATTAGAAGAAATTTTGAAGAACGGCAAAAAATCAGTGATTTGGGAGATTGGGATATACAATTCAAATTATACTACACCAATTTTTGACAGTTTAAATTAGGTCTATAAAAAACTAACAAACACAGATTTTCTCAATCTTTCATAAACAATACCACTCAAACAGGGGCGAATCCAGAAATTTTTTGAGCCCGGACTACTATTGAAAAAAAAAATTCGCACGAGATGTGACTAAAAAAACGACTTTTTTGGTCCCAAGCAAGTCCATAAGAGCATCTCCAATGCACTCCGTCTATTGTTTTTTAGACGTGCTACATAAACATATATAGACGGTGTTATGAAAAACTCTCTCCAATGCGTGCTGACGAGGACTCCGTTTAGCTAATTTGGTACACAAAAATTGACTCCGTTTAGAAATCCGTCTAAACTTAGACGGACTTCTAGACGGAGTGACTCAGCAAATTTAAATTAATTTAAAGATTTTATTTTTAAAAAAAAAAAGCTAAACAAGAAAAATATAAATTGAAAACCTGTCAATTTTAAAAAAATTTAATGTCACATAAGTGGTAATATTAATTTTAGACGGAATTCATTGGAAAAGAATTTATAATTTGATCGTCTATGCAATAGACGTAGTCTTATATATGACATGAAAGTCCATCTATTTTACTCCGCCAAATACTACTGATAGACAAAGTCGTTGAAGATGCTTTCAAAAGCAGAGGAAGACAAATGATGGGACCCATTCCAAATAAAATTATCGCCATGGTCCAGAAAATAGGAAAAATAGCCGGAGAAGTCTCTCCTTTTCCAAATAATAACAAGTTTGTCTCTATTTCACAAGAATTGTCGAGTGAGTGGAATCAAAGATTTATCAATATAGAGGTGGCAAATAGGTCAAACAGTTTGTGGACTCGTCCACTCGTGGGACATTGCCTCTTAAAATACATTCATTGGATGCATCAAAACCAAATATTATACTAATTTGATCCAAATTAAAATATGTTTAAAAATTGTTGTAAAACTTCAACAATTAATTTAACCCACACGTTGCATGTGATCTATAACATTTATTAACTTACCAACCACACATTTCATCAATTTTTAATCAATTTTATTTAAAAAAAAAAAACTCTCTCAAACAAACTCATTGTTTAAAATAAACATTCATAAAGCATCATAGATAGACTCGGGAGATACATAAAACTCGCTTGATCCTTCTTCTTCAAATATCAAAATTATATTATCTAAATATCTAGTTCTTTTATTTGTATGTATTAGTGGCAAGAATTCAAAATCTTCACTTCAATATTATTAATTGTGGACAATTTATCAACTTAGATAGAAAGAAAATCAAATAAAAAAGTTCAGAGCTGCATAATAATTGAAAAGAACTCCAAAAAAAAAAAAATGTGTCAAGTATTCTTCTATAATTATCATTTATTTAAACATTCTCATTTTCATTCCATAATTGTGTGATCTGTGACTTTTGCTATGACTAATTATTAATTTGATGACAATTACACTTCCAACATATACATGTTAATGAATAAGTAATAAAAAATTGTGAAAATTTATAAGCTTTAGAAGTCTGTTTGATAAAAAAAATTACTTTCATTTTTTAAATTAACCACATTTTAACTTGACTTAGCTCTAACCCTACTTGACAAGTAAGCTCCTTCCTTTGTACTAGGGTAAGGGTAATCCTTCAAAGACCCTCTGTAAAATATTTTGCCAAAAAAGAAAAGAAAAGAATTATTTAAGTATAAATGTATCTTTTAATTAATTTTGTAGAAACTCAACCTACGCTTTAGTTCGTGAATTTGATGCGGGGTGTGGCAACAATAGTAACTTTTTTGAACAGTTGATTTCGTTTTGTGAATTTGATGCGGGTGTGGCAACGATAGTAACTTTTTTGGATAGTTGATTGGGATCATCACCGCTTCTAGTATTTCATTACTCATATCAATCTAAGCACATGTTTGCTAGTGTTAAAATTATTTTTTAAATATTTATAAGTTGTGACCTATAATATGTATAGTTAATAAGTGAATAATAAATTGTGGATCTTGCAAATTATATAAATAAAAATTTATTTAACTAGTTTAAATTATGATTTAAACTGAGACAAACAAGCTATAAGAAGGGTGAATAATAAATAGACTCCAAAATTGCATACAAAACCACATAAATGTTGGCCTTAGTCAAAATAGAATAATTAAAAAGCTAATGAAAAAATTATTATTAATGGAAATTTCGTTGGTGATAGTCAAATAGCACTATTGTCGATGTGAATTTTGCAAAATTTAATACATGTCAATGATTCAAATAGAATCCCCGACAACGATACTTGACCAATAGAGGCAACATTTTCAAGATCGAACTTCATTAATCGCCAATTGACTCTTAGATGATAAAAAATCATAGAATATTGAATTTATTGGAGGAACCTAACACCATGTGAATACTTAACATTGTCAAAAACTGTGTCCCCTTCAAGTCATTTACAATTTCCAATACAGATTCTCCTCCGGCCCAAGGAGAGAGAAAAATACTGTTTCACTACATTTGCAGGAGTCATAACAATAAATAAAAAAAACAATTAAAGAAGATGTGTGAAAGGGCTTCAGAGAATCAGCAGTTCATGAAATGAAGAATCTCTTCAATGGGGTTCCTAAATCACAAGAATTTATGATGAACAGCACCCAGCTTTCTTTGCTTGCCCATCAGCTTCTTGGCTCTCATCACCCTGTAAAACGACTGTTTTTCCATTCCCCATCCACCCAGGATCTTTTTGCTTGAGCTCTTGAGATTGCATAACCTTACGGCTCAAAATATTGTAAATTTCTCTAACAACTGTCTGAAATGCAGCTGAGACATTGGACGAATCCAGAGCTGAAGTTTCAACGAAGAATAGACCCTGTGCCTCGGCCAAACCTTTGCCTTCAGCAATTGTAACTTCTCGAGCATCTTTGAGATCGGATTTATTACCTACCAGTATTGTCACTACATTCATGTCGGAGTGAGCTGTTGAATAAATTAACCATACTAACTCAGGCCTTGTCACCTCAAGATAGAAAAGAAAATGTTGAACAATCTAGTATAGCATCTATATCAACAATAAGATAAGATTATCTTAAGTTGACATTTTATTAATGTTTTTAATTCTACCGATAAATCAGAAATAATCATTTAATTTGCTGCGACATTATAGAATGCTATATGTCAATTTTCCTTGCAACATCATAGATTCATAGTAATCACTATAGAATCTAGCCAAATTTCATTTCAGAACAGAATACCCATTCGCTAACTGCGAAGGATTCTATACCAAATAAGCACGCAGTAATCAATAAAAATCTTGTTTACGAACTAGGCTTAGTAATGCAGGGAAAAGATCTCCGCCCCCAGTGGGCATGTTTGGTGGATGAATTGGATAGAACTGGTTAGTTTCAAAGAAGACATAAATTAAAATCTTGTTCTTTATATTACTAGGCTTAGTAATGCATACCAAACATGCACTTGAGGAACTACTGTCATTCTCACGGTGATTAAAATCGGAAGGTGCAGATGGGGACCAATGTCATAATGTATCCTAGCAGGAGTTGAAAAATCATAAGCAAAAATAAACAAGAAGTTCAAATGCCGCATGACACGCAGTGCTTACTGTGAAGTTCATTAAGCCATCTACCAATGCTGTCAAAGGTCTGGCGTCTACTGATGTCATACACCAGAAGCGCTCCAACTGCACCTCGGTAATATGCAGACGTAACAGCCCTAAACCGTTCTTGACCGGCCGTGTCCCAGATCTGTGCCTTAACTTCCTTCCCATTAATTTCCATCTTCTGGGTCTGAAATTCTACCCCTATGGTTGATTTTGAATTAGGGTAAAACTCATCTCTGGCAAATCTAGTAAGCAAGTTCGATTTACCAACAGCTGAATCACCAATCAGAACAATCTTGAAAAGGTAATCCTCAGTTTGTTCCTCCTCTGAATGAAACGCCATCTTTCACCCTTTTGGTGACACGTGCTAGAACATATTTCTTGATGTATATAAACTACAAAATCAGGGTCCTTATTACACTCAGTTCAAGGTGCTGGAAGAAAACTAGATATTAAAAAGGACACGAGAGCAACCTTGGGAGGCAGGGAAGGTATGAATAGGATAAAAGGCACAACAAGAAAGGAATCTGGGATTATGTCTGTGTAAACAAAAGGTGAAGTTGAGCTAACAGATTAAAAGGTCGTAACTTCTCCCACTCCACACTGAACAGAAGCTTATCTACTGGACACCCTGAGGCTAAACTATTCCTATTTCAGATTCCAATCCAGTCCTTCAAGAAAAGTGCAAGCTTTAAGGTACCTGCACTATGAAGCAAACTTTAGATACTAAAAATACTCCAAACTGTTTCTCTTTCAAGGCAAAACAAATTTAAGGCCATGTTTGCAGAGTGAAGGTTGGGGGGGGTGGAAGAAATTCTGTAACGGTGTTTAGCATATACACGTTATCATGTAGCTCTTATTTCTTACATGTATTATACCCTGTTAGTAGGCCAACTTCAATTCACACACACTGATGTCCTTCCTGACACTAGTGCTCTGTTCCCACTTGGCTCCTGCTTCCCTCCTCTTCTTCTTCTTTTTTTTTTTTTAACTCACACCTGCAAATAATAATGCATTAAACACCTAAAAATTGCATCAAAACTCTTGCACAAATAAACTACAAAAACTTCAGATGGTTGATATTCCATGAAACAATAATTGGTGGTGATTGTCAATGCTCTTGATATGTTCAATGCAGAAAATTCCACCAAAAAAGTGACTGCATTCTCAAAGATCTAAACCAGTTCCCACATAATTCATCCATCAGCTTATGGTGTAAGTTAATACACCTAAAAGCCATATTATATGTCAACTGTATATATTGTTGATAGCAAGAACAATCTTAAAACGCCATCCTACGAAGAATGTGTCTCTGCAAAAATTGTGTCCTATCAGGTTTCTATTATTTTTCATTTAGCATCCAATAAGCTGATTTTCTAACAAAACTTGTAGCAAGAGATAACACGATTATGTCAAAAAAATATATATAATCACCTACATCAAGTGTGCATGTGCACATACAGAAATATATGCACACACACACACACACACACACAGAGGGGTAGCAGAAAATTGAAATTGCAAAATCACCTACAGTTCAATTTCCTTTAGAATTTATTCTTCTATAAGCATGCAGCTCAAGTCCCAAACAGCAGCTAACCAATGCTGTGTTCTAACATTGTGATGGTATTACATCAAAAGAGATTTAAAAAACATAAAAAATGCGGTTCTTTGTGAAGTGAGGCATGAATAAAAGGATGTGATTTTGATGAATTTCTTGGAACACTATGCATTGCCAAAACACCAGAAAAGTAGAGCCTCGGATTTTATATCTTTAGTCCCTCTGTTAAACAAAGGTGTAGAAAGATGGAGGGGGCTAAACAATATATCATTCCAAATATATTAGAATCATAGGCCCAGACCAAATAAATTCAGTTCTGAATGACAAAAAATATGCTTCACACTTCAGTTACTTGGAATAGTTACAAATATTTCTATCCGATATGCCTTAATTTATCACTTATAACTCATTTCTAATCAAACACAACATAAGAAAACTCTTAATAGAAATTTAGCCAATATTACTACGCCTTTGAAATGCATCCATCAAATCCAGTACTGCCCGACTTTCATTAGCAGATGACCAGCCACCTGGACTCTATGGTCACCTCTACCTCCATAATATAAAATGAACTCCATCGATATTTAAACTGAATCTACTGAAGGAAAGAAATATCCAACATTTTCCTAGGTTATAAACTTACTTAGGATGTATTTTACGTCATGTAGTGGTAATGACTGTCATGCAAAGATACACCAGGCACTCCAGACTGAGATACCAGTTGACTTGAGATCTAGCGAAAAATCTTGCATCTAAGTCAACCATATAAAAGAGTCACTATAACACATTTTTTTACCCTATATTGAGATGGACGATTGCACTTAAGAATGAACATTATTAATTATCCAAACCATTGAGCATTCTAGCAGCAATTTAAAGACAGAGACAGTTAAAAGAGAGGTGGCTAGAAAACTAAGCACGGATGATTTAATCAGGAATTTCACAAGAATAATGTGATTGCAAAAGATCTCATTTTTTCTACAATGAGAACAAGATATTTACACGTTTGCACAGCTCCTCACACGCAACACTTGGAATACAATAAATAATTTCCGGACAAAATTTAAACTTTTCCTAGTAAATATTAAATAATTTTCAGTACATTAACATTGTGTCTTCTCGAAACCCATCAGTCTAATATGGCAGAACAAGATATTATACCAATTAACTCTTAACTCATTTAAGATACATACACAAGAAACTAAGTCCAGTTTCGAGCATTGACTTCTCATAATATGCCCAAAGTGCTCCTGATTCCCTTATATCTAAAAAAAGAAAGCAATCACACCAGAAGATTAATTTTACAATCACAAAAGATTGGTTTTTTTTTTTTTTTTGACAAAATTCAGCAGTATAGACACGTAACAAACAAAAAATTCAATTTTATTTCACAGAAAAGCAACATCGTATAACAAAAAGACCAATGAAATAAGACATACCCACTTCTTGAATTAATGAATACAGCCTATCCCTAAATTTCTCTCTCTCTCTCTCAAGTCTGGGATCAAATGAGAAACAGTTTCCAATGAAGATCAATGGAGGATCAAACGAATTTAACGTTTGTGGGTTTTGGAGAGACAGAGATTAGCGCTAGGTTTCAAGATTTGATGAGGGAGAAGACGTGGGGGGAAGAAAGAGAGGAGAGAGGAAGCTAGTATTCAATTTCATATGAAATGAAACAGATGGCTTTATCAAGAAAAACGGGCCAAATTTCGTTTATGGGCTCCGAGGCCACCAGGCATGTGGCGGAATCACATGAATACACGCACGTTTCTGTCTGAAATTACACCAACTCGAAAAACTGTTACACTTTACATACATGCATTCAGAATTCTGTATGTAATTATTGTAGGGTGGAGTTGTCACCGTTATACATTACAATTGTCACAGGACTGAGGACAGATAATGGCACCTCCATGAGTGGGTAATTTGGACGGGCTACAAAAATGTTTGATTTTGATGCAAATAATTGAGTTGGGCTGGACTGGGCCGGGCGATAACAATTTAGGATAAGTAAGAGTGGTAAACAACATCATTTAAAGTCTTGAAAATTAAGGCAAACTAGTCAAGATGGCCGAGTTGGTCTAAGGCGCCAGTTTCAGGTACTGGTCCGAAAGGGCATGGGTTCGAATCCCATTCTTGACAAAATTATCAGATTGTTTTGCATGCTTACAATTTTGCAAGAGGCTTTCATTTCTTTGACAGCTCGTTAAAAGTTGTGGCTTAATATTTCGCATTCATTTTGAACTCTTTAAGTGCCTGTTTGATAGAATTTAAAAATAATTTTTTTAATGAGATTTTAAAAAGTTAGTAAAATATGTAGTTGAAAAAGTTGGTACTCTCATATAATATGTGGTTGAAAATGAGGTTGGAAAAAATATAGTTTAAAATAAATTAAACAAAACATTCTTTAAACAAACCTAATATCTTTCGCTTTTCTTTTGCAAAGTGTTATCCTTTGACGTTGGCAGAAGTTTTTCAACAAAATTATTTCACAATTTGGAGAATGTCAGAAGAAGAGAGACACGTAATAGAATTTGTCAATTGTTCAGTTTAATCCAATATACCAAATATTTTTTTACTTTCGTCCCAGAATCATTAAATAACTTTCAATCATAGGGCTAAAGTGTATTTAAGTCGAATCCATGAATCAATTTGTCTTGTAAGAACGTAGACATCAGTCAAGATTACAAAACAAGTCATTACTTTAATATTAATGCATGTACGGCAAGGCACAGCATCTTTGAAGCCACCAAAACTGTTGAAGATATGAAAAGATCGTGATATTATTCTATTTGATATTTTTTCGATTGTATGAAACTACTTTCTTTTATAGTTGATTGTGTGGTTATTACACAATCTTTCATTTTAGGACTATTGTAACCCTATAAATAAGGTCTTCTACCTTATAATAAGTATTCAATTGAATCAATACAGAGAATTATTTCTCCACACATATTTTCTCTCATATTTCTATATGGTATCAGAGCACAACGATTCTGAGCAACGATGTCTGGCACAAACACCATAGAAGCGACGATTATCCAATCGGATCCCATGGCACTACAGCAATCCGATCATCCCGGCTTAATCCTCGTTTCTAAACCACTTGATGGAAACAATTATGGATACTTAGTTCGATACATCCAGATATTGCCGAAAGTATCATACATAGAAGCGACGATTGCCCAATCGAATTCTATAGCTCTACAGCAATCCGATCATCCCGGCTTAATCCCCGTTTCTAAACCACTTGATGGACACAATTGTGAATGCTTAATTCGGTACATCCAGATATTGTCGAAAGTATCATATACTCCGAATCAAGACAGAAGAATTATACAATTCTCATATTTTCTACCTGTGGATCAATTTAATCTTCAAACTCAATTTGGTTTCTACAATACCATATTGAGTTTGAGGGAGGATGTTGAAGATATGAAAAGATCGTGATATTATTTTATTTGATATTTTTCCGATTGTATGAAATTACTTTCTTTTATAGTTGATTGTGTGATTATTACACAATCTTTCTTTTTAGGACTATTGTTACCCTATAAATAAGGTCTTCTACCTTGTAATAAGTATTCAATTGAATCAATTGATACAGAGAATTATTTCTCCACACATATTTTCTAAAACTATTAACACTTCCCACATTAGTAGATAATGTAAATTCACGTGCAGATTGCAAGTTATCAAAAACTATGTGATTCTGCTATTTATATGTTTGTTCAAAACTTACTTGAACTGTTCTCTCTCATGCTTAAAGATGCATTGGCAGGATTCAAAGAAGGCGGGCGCGATGCAATTTCCAGATCACATTATGCACATGTTTAGCAGTACTGAAATTATTTTTTAAGTGTTTATAAGTTGTAGATCATATAGAATGTGTAGAGAATAAATGAGTGGTAGATTGTGGATTTTAAGAATTGTATAGATAAAAAATATATTTGACCAAATTAATCAATTTAAATTATAGTAAACAAGCAATATAACTTGTTTGATAGGATAGACTATATAAGATTGGACAGTAGTCCCAATGTTCCCACCAGAAACATTTTCTTTCATTCTTCTGTTGCTTCCTAATTTTTTGAGCTGTTTCTTCTGAGACCATACTTTTCTTCCATGCTTCTGTCGCTTCATTTACTACCCACCTATTTTTTTGAGCTGTTTCTTCTTAGACCATACTGAAAAACAAAAGGTTGAGTATACCCTTCCTAGTTCCTATAATAGATAGGGACATTATATGTTGCCAGAGTCGGACATGTGCACGACTCTGACAGAGGGTGGGCCCCATGCCCGGGCAGGGTATATATCCTCATGATAGATATAAGACTATGGAAAAAATAATTCTACAATACAAGGGCCCAACACCGTCTTCTGAATTTTAAATGCATTTTACTCTGTATAGTAATATGTTTTTATGCTTTGTACAACGTATTTGAAAATTAAGTATTTAAACTCTGGGCGATTTAAAAAATACTTCTCTTTATTTTTTGTCAATTAATACAAAGTATGTTTGGCAAGGGTCTTGATCTCCTAACCACTCATGTTGTTCACTTATAATGCTCACGATGAGGTGACATATCACATAATTAGTAAAAATAATAAGTATAGAATCATGAACTACCAATTATGTGACGCCACTTTAGCGTGGACATTATAAGTAAGCAACATAAGTAAGTAAGAAATCAAGACCATGTTTGGCAAAGCTTTACCTTTTTTTTTAGCTATTCAAACATACTTATTATCTACACATTTTGTAAAATTTACGATTTATTATTACTTATTATCTACACATTCTGTTATACACACTTAAAATATAACTAAACAAGCACTTAGTAACGAGTCCACATACAAAGAACCAACCCATGAACAACTAACAAGGCCTAATTAAGTACATTGTAGAGCACCGACATTTCATCATAATCTTGATTCAAAGATCAAGATAAGGTGCATACAACTGACTACCAATACAAAAATGGGGCCGTCTGGACCACAGAACAAAACACAGACTCCGCCAGCTAATGTAATAATAATAAGAAGAGAAAACCGAGAAAAAATAGAGATGTCCATTTACTAAATTAAGGACACATTAGAAGTCGATTGACTTTAAGGACACGTTGCTATACATTGTCTTTTTCAAAATCAACATCCACAATGAAATTAGTCTTCTACTAGAAGTAGCCAACTCCAATTCACCCCACTACAATAACACGACAACAGTCATCTTGGTGTCTGCTCCGACACCATTGTTAATAGAAAAAATTCGGTAGAATTCACCCTTGAAAGTGGAGGGGTGCCTCATGTGCTTATACGCTGGCAAGCTAAACTTTCAAGTAGCCATGAAACTCAATGCCACCAATACAACTAACACTCTGTGTCAAAGCTGAATGCAGTTGAGGATGTCGTACAAATTGAAGCGAAAACAGGTCCAAAGATCAAACAACTACCCGACCTACTAAGGTAAAAACTAATTCTACTAATCAACATTCCAAGTTATCCACCCATAGAATTCTCACGAAGATAATAAAAATGGATGCCCTTGTTGATCGTGAGAATCATAAAAACGAAGAAACATCTCACTAATGACATAACAGTGGTAAGTTATATCGAAGCAAATCAAACTCAAAACATATTCACTTCTTTATAATATAGATCGGACAGTTGTTAAACCCTTCAGCAGAATTAGGATCTCCCGTACAAAACAAAGGATGATTGCCCAAATTCTCAGAGATCAAAACAAAACTAAGCATCAAGCTCTCCTCCACAAAAACAAACTACAGTCAGCGAAAGGGGGATAGGACAACCCACAAAAGACTACATAATTACACCACCACTGTACAATCCCGTCAAAACACTATCTATATACAGCCACTAACAAAACACTTAAGTAGTATAATATACTATTAAACCATCTTCAATACCTCTCTTTAAAGACTTGAAGTAGAAGCTTCTTGTCTTGATTCTCTCAGGTACCCAAGAAGTGTTTCAGCCTGCCAAAACAACCAATCATCAATATTATTCTTCACAGATATTGAAAGCAATACTGTGCAGAAGTTAATTATTCCTATAAATAATGCCATAGTAAGACCAACCTAGAGAATCATGACTATCACATGCCCGATTATGAATAACAAACCACCGAAGTCAGCAATAATACAACAAAATCACAAAACTATAACTGGGCCATAAGATTGGAACATGATAAATTACATATTGCTAATGTTCAGCTTTCAGAAGTCATCATAATTCAATGAACTCCACGCTAAAATTGCAGGAATGTCAGACTTGATAATGAACTAAAAAATCAGAACACTTGAGCAACTCAGGACACAGAGCCCAGGGATTCTCAAGAATAGGCTGCAAGTTGCCAACTTCCGTGACGAAGCATCTAAATGTTTTCCGCTTTATCGGGCTAACAATATTACAATACTAGTATCTAACTGCACGAGTTATTAATCTAAACTGTATGTGTGCGTACAAATTGATTCCTATGATATTAGTAGTTGGTGTTAGAGTACTATTGCTACCCATAGTTGGGGTTCAACTTCTTATAATCAATAAAACCTCACCAAGCATGGTGTGCACCCGAAAAGAAAACAATGTCCAATAACGTGAGCTACCACTTGAATAAATACAGCCACTAGCAACACTAATATTAAAAATCGTAACTTCAACAAAAATTGTAGATATCAAATATCACCTTATGCTTGGCTTTGGCAGTCCCAGTCTGAGACAGTGCAACCAGAGGCGGAATGCCACCCTCCCTAACAAGCAATCCCCGATTCCTAGCACTCTCCCCACACAACTGTAACAAAGTGAAAACTGCAAACTCCTTCCCCTTGTCACTTCCATCCTCGATAGTCTCCACTAGCGCTGCGATCCCACCTTCTTCAACTATTGCCTCACGTCCCATCTCAATCCCTGCCAAACTACTCAACACCACCATTGCCTTCTCTGCCAATCCCGTCACCTGCTCCCCAACAAGGCCCACCAACGGCCTTACAGCAGCTGCGCTCACTGCCCTCTCCTTATTCAACTTCACCGAACACAACTTATACAGTGTCGTTAAAGCATCCTTTTTCCCTCTATTTGACCCATGTATGAGCAAGGCGACCAATGGAGGTATGGCTCCGCAAGCCCCAATTGACAATTTATTCTCATCAATCAAAGCCAAGCTCAGTAGTGCGCAAGCTGCGTTCTGCTTTGACGTTTCGGTGCCCGTTTTTAACACGTAAATTAAGGATTTTATAGCTCCAGAATTTGTGATTAAGCTTTTGTTGCTTTCATGGAGGGATAAATTGAGAAGAGCCGTGACAGCGTGTTCCTGGGTCCAAGGGTCAGAGCACCGGAGAAGCGGTATCAAAGCCTGTACAGCCCCGGACTCCCCAATTAATTCCCGATTATCAGCCCGATTCTTGGCCATTAGTCTTAATTTAGCTGCTGCTGACCTTTTCACTGCAACTGAAGAAGACTGTAATCCGTCAAGACATAGTTTTACATTAGGTTGTAGGTCTTCAGGCGAAATATTCTCAATAATATCCGTGGAAAAGGTCTCCCCTTCATCGTGCTCGGGCTTCGAATTCAATCCGGCATCCGTAGAGGTGGGGAGGCCCGCAAGTCGCTGGAGCTCTCCAGATATATCACTGGAGCACGCCGAGAAGTCGCTAATAGCCTGGGAGACATCCAAACAAACATAAATCTCGTCGGAGGACGAATTTTTCAAATTAACCGGCGACTTATGGGCAAGCTCACTGAGCCGGAGGTCAATCACCGAGTCGGTCAAATTTTCAGAAACGGCAGCCGATTGATTGGACCGATCGGTCAGAAAGAGTTTGGACCGGACAGTGCGCATGGACCGGCCCGTTAAACGTGGGACTTTGGCGGAAGATGGTGATGGAGTGTAATAGTAACGGCGTGTTTGGGGGAAGTGAGTACTGGTAGTGGGATTAGAGTAGGACAGAGAATGCGACTGTGAATCTTCTATGGAAACCATGATAAAAAAACTCTCTGAACAAACTAAAACCTTACAAAAGCCTGTGTGTGAATTCGTTTAGGCTTATGAGATTTTCATGAATAATGTGAAAAGTTAATGGGTAGAGTGAGAGCTAGAGCTTCTCAAGATGATAAAAATGGCGGATATATAAAGGGAACAAGTACACGTACAATGGACATTTATAATTTGTGATGCGATATTGCCATATTGAGTTGTCGGCGACAGGTAATTAAGCGACGACGTTTTAATATTCTGAAAATTGATCGCCATTTGCACTAATTTGATCGCCATAAGTGAAAATTGAGTACAGACATTGACCCTAGTTTCAACACTTGAACCACGACGAAGTCGAACATTGTTTTTGATTAATCTAGAAAATATTTAATTATTAGTTTTTACAAAAGATATTCAAAATTGACTGGTTGAAAAACAAAGGGCTGCCGTCAAACAACTTTTTAGTCCTGTTTATAAAAAAAAAAAAAACTTAAAATGGGGATAATTAAGGCATAAATAAGGTGCATTTGGTCATTTGGTGGATTGAGAGAAATACAAGAAGAAAAATGTCTCTCTCCACCATTATTTTTATTATGTCTTGTTTGATATAAAGAATAAAACATTACAGTTTAAATAATTGCATTAAGCATTTTAAACTTAAAATGCTTAATATAATTATTGAAAATATGTTGTTTGTTTGCCCCCGACTCTTTAGATAATTGTCTAGAAAAAGATCTTTTTTTATGTTTTTTACTTTTCTCATTAAAATTAAAGAAATTTAGCAGAGACGAAGTACTAAAAAATTAAATTAATATAAATTAAAGTTTGTACACTAAGACTTTATTTGGCGCATTAGATTAGGCCGTATTTAAAATAATGCCTGGTGGAGGATGGTTAGAAGTGTTTCGACAGTCACGCTCTTTGGTTGCTCCGATACCTGAAAAGGAGGCGGGGAACTCTCCCCCGGTTTATCCTCCGGCGTGAAAGTTAGATTTTTGAGGAAAAAGAATGGACGGAATAGAGTGAAATACGATAATAGCAAATGAAATGATTTTTTTTTTGTCATCCACACGATTTACCTTCCGAGGTATTTATAGGTGGGCGCTTTCCTTCCAGCGCCGCCGACGGTTTTCTCCCGATCGCCGCGCAGTTGTTGTCCACGTTCGGACAGATTACCATCACGTGGCGCCGGTTTCGATAATGCGCTAATCGGCCGGGGACGGGGGCGGTTAGTTTATCATTCACATAATCGTTATTTAATATCAAAGAATCGTCCATTGATGTTGTCAATCGATCGCCCTTCTCGATGGTTGGCGGTCCACTAGTTCGGTTCGGTGCCATAGTCACCGATCGCTATTTGTTATAACATCGATCGACCGCCTCGCCGCCCAAGGTAGACAACTGACCGCTTGCCGCCCAAGGTAATCAACTTGACCGCCACTTACGGAGAGAGCGATTGAGTCCCAAGACAATTTTGAGTCTAGTCTATTTCTAGTATAAGATCATTAGCCCCTCTACCTCTTAAAGATTTTTGTCATTAAGAGGTAGCGAAATTTTCTTCCACTCTTGAAAGAATCAATACTGCTTTTTTTTTTTTTTTTTTAATCTCTCATCTTTCTTTCTTTTTTTTCGGTTGTTTTAAAGAGTTTTGATCGATTTGGAATTGAATTCACGTATTGATTTCGAAATTTTGGAGGTAAAATCCTCCAAAAATCACCTCTATATAAAGAGGTGTAAAGACCATTTACTTCATTTTCGTCTTTTCCCATGTCATAGGTCTCTCACTTTCCTTGAGCAAATCAAAGGTAATCCTCCCTAACCTTTCTTTTTAGAGAATGCCTAGAGTTATAAGTTCATCTACTAGTCAAGAAAATTCCTCACCTTCTTCAAATTTTTCGCTCGAATCGAGTGGAGGTGTCGATCGCCCATTTGGGAGGTCGGTAGCCCCATGGAAGAAGCCCGGCTACTTCCTTTGGGGGCGGTCGACCGCCCCATGGGAGCATCGACCGCCCACTGAGGAGCGGTCGGTCGATGCTCCTTCGGGAGCGATCGACCGCTCACTAGGAGGCGGTCGACCGCGCCTCGAGTAGTATCGGCCGACCGCCCCTCGAGGCGGAGGAGCGATCGGTCGACCGCTCCATTGGGGCGGTCGACCGTCCGGGGGAGCGATCGGTCGATCGCTCTTTTGAGTGGTCGACGGTAACCCTTTTGGCCGATTGTCATACTTGTGATAATATTGAAATTGAGAGAAGTCCCAGGCGGGTAACATAGTTGCACTTGAGATTCCCAAAACATGTAGTCTTTATAGTTCACAAAAAAATTGAATAGGATGCTTGGGAAATTTTTCTTTATGATGATTATGTGTATAGAGCTCCCTCACCCACGAGCAACTTCCGGGTCGGACCTTTGAGATTGCCATATATAAGGATAGTATGGACGGGGTTTAAGGTTTCCACTTCACCCACTCTTTATCTCCATTTTAACGAGTTTCATTTTACTCCTAGTCAAATGAACCCAAATGCTTGGAGGCTTGCTTTATACTTTCTATACATGTGTTTGTCTAAACATATCGAGCCTAGCGTGAGACTTATTTAGGCGTGTTTTCGAATTGCATCATCCGCCCAATGTAACGCTTTTATGTCTACCTTACCTCAAAAATCAATATGCAAGTACCTCACTATAGAAATTCCAATTGTGGGTGGAAGTCTCGATTTTTCTTTGTCCGACCCTCAAAAGGCCACTTTCCTTTAGTACCAAATGGAGACATCCCCAAGTCCGCCTGCTCAATGACCCCTTTGAGGTGACCCCTCTTGTGGAAAGCCAAGTTAAAAATTGAGTGTCTTGATCCTCCCGCTTCTAGTCGAAAGCGATGTATTAACGGAGGATAATATGTTATCTGTGGGGCTCTTCAAGCCTACTGGTAGGTTTTGTGTTTATAACCTGCCTTGTTGAATTTGTAGTAATATATATTTTTATTTTTATATTTTTTTTTATATGATGATTCTGATGAGTTTTGTTTCTCATACAGGAATGAAGTTCAATCTGGCAGGCGTGCTTGGATCCGTACCTCTTGCTACCGACGACGAGGGGCCTTCTTCTCCTGGACAGGCCAAGAGGAGAAGAACTGCAACCAAGGCAAAAAGAGTGGCATGCGATAAAAATGCCTTGGTGTCTGCTGGCGGAGCTATGGAGGATGACCACATCGATCTGACTACGGGTGCTGACCCGATATACGCAGACGATGACCACTCATTGGGAATTCTCCCGCCTCGACTTGCGTTTTCACCGCTCATGCTAGGAGAGATATGGAGGTCATGCGCGAGTCTGTGTTATATCGCACATGTCCGAGGGTTTATCGAGAAGAAAAATCGAGGATATTGAAAAGGTTTTGGCCGTCCACAATGTAAAGGTTAGTTACTTATACGCCCACCTTTTCTTTTCTTTTTAGTTAGCGGTTCACCTAACCATGCATACTTTGATTTATGCCCGCTGTGTTTTCAACCTCGAGGATTCTCTTGTTAAAGCTCGTAAGCGTATGGTCACCGACTTGGAAGTTGTCGATGATGAGAAATCTAAGGAAATTCATCATTTGAAAAAGAAGAACTCTACCGAGGAAAGTTTTGATGCTTGAGGCTCGAGAGTCAAGGAACAGGAAGGGAGATTGATAACCTTCTATTCGCCTTGCTCGCGCCACATGATGATGTGGAGAGTTATAAGGCTTCTTCGTATACCAAGCAAGACTTGCACGCGCACGGGAGCCGAGTCTATGAGCACTTCCATTTTATTGACCAAAGAGTGGATATCAACCGAGCACCTGTGCGTTAACCCCGTGGCTTTGACCGTTTTGGCTCGGACGACGAGATTTGGAGCAAGTCGCCGAAAGGTGGATGACAGCCATCGAAAGCGGGATGGGGTAGATGATCAGGCAGACGATCCTCTTCATGATGGAGATGGTGCTTCTCAGTTGGATTGATTTAGCATGTCGCTATTTTTGTTTTTAGTCTAGACAAACTTTCGGTTTTTTCGATCAGCATTTTGTCTCACTAGTCCGAGATGTGGGCTAGACTTATCTTTTATAACTTGACTTTGGCATTTTCCTTAGATTTTCACTTGTTTTACGAAGCAGCCCCTAGCACTTGAACGACTTTATTTTGTTCTTGTATGGTTGCGTTTAATGCGATTAAATCAACATTTTCTCTAACAACAATTTATCTTTTCAATTGATCGACCATGTGACACAATCGACTACCAACGTGCGAAATAGCATCGTGAACTGTTTATCGCATAATTTTGGGCAATCCAAATTATGTAAAGCGATTTTAAGATTTAACCAAATTTTGGTTTAATCGCTTAGTGCTAAGCCTTTAAGGCATAGTTTGTAGACCATCTTGTGGTCACCGTCTAGCTATAAGGCGATTTAGAGACTTAACCAAATTTTGATTTTATTGCTCACTGCCAGGCTGCTTTTGGATACTTTATGCATAGTAGACCACTTTGTGGCTACTGTCTAGATGTAAGGCGATTTAGAGACTTAACCAAATTTTGGTTTTATTGCTCACCGCCAAGCTGCTTTTTGAGCACTTTTTGTATAGTAGACCACTTTGTGGCTACCGTCTAGCTGTAAGGCGATTTAGAGACTTAACCAAATTTTGGTTTTATTACTTACCGCCAAGCTGCTTTTTGTATAGTAGACCACTTCAGTAATCACCGCTCTAGTCAGAAGGCGATTTAGAGACTTAACCAAATTTTGGTTTTATTGCTCACCGCCTAAGTCGCTTTTTGTATAGTAGACCACTTCGTGATCACCGCCTAAATTGTAAGGCGATTTAGAGACTTAACCAAATTTTGGTTTTATTGCTCACCGCCAAGTCGCTTTTGTATAGTAGACCACTTCGTGACTCACCGTCTAGTCAGTAAGGCGATTTAAAGACTTAACCAAATTTTGGTTTTATTGCTCACCGCCAAGTGCTTTTTTGTATAGTAGACCACTTCGTGATCACTAGTCTAGTCAGAAGACGATTTAGAGACTTAACCAAATTTTAGTTTTATTGCTCACCGCCAAGTCGCTTTTTGAGCACTTTTTTTTCTCGACGGCTCAGAGATCAAGATGATTTGTTCACACAAAAGATTGTCCGGACCGGTGGACTCAAGAGGGCGATGGGACGCCCCGCCCAGCCGGCCCTTCTTTAGCACCCTCATCATCGCCGCCGCCTAGACTTTTCATTAAACATTTCTTAGACCACAAACGTGTCCAAGAAAAATGTAATTACAAAAAAGAAATGAGCATAAACAAATCTAGAAAATAGAAATACCGATGTCCTTTAGGAGGACTAACAATCGGCGTTACATTGAGGAAAAAATAACAAGAACCCTAAAATAACAAACCGAAGGAAAAATAGTAAAAGTCTTAACCAACTTCATCATGCGTTTTCTTTTCTATTGGTAGTATTTTTAAGATGCTCATGCTCCATGGTCTACTCATCGGCTTCCCTTTCGGATCTTTAAGACCAAGGCTCCCTTCCTGTGCTTTCGATCACTTCATATGGTCCTTCCCAATTCGCCCAAGCTTGGATGGTGGACACCCAGTGCAAGCAAGAAGACTTCCGAGCACCAAATCGCCAGTTGAAACGCCCTTGATTTTACTCGTCGGTTGAAATATTCTGCAGCTTTCCGCTTGTAAACCGTCATTTTGATCACGATCTCTCTCGAACCCTTCGAGGAGGTCGAGCTCAGAGCAAGTCGCTACTGGGTCGAGCTGCTCGACATTCAGCCTGCCAGTCCTGTTTAAGATCTCCACCGGTACCACTACTTCCATCCCAAAAGACATTTTCAAAGGTGTCTCTCCTGTTGGCTCTCTAGGGGTTGTATGGTATGCCCACAATACGTTGGGTAACTCGTCCGCCCATGATCCCTTTTCTTTATCTAGTCTTGTTTTTTGATCCCAAAGTATTGTCCGATTCATTACTTCAGCCTGCCCATTTGATTGCGGTGCGCCACCAAAGTCAAACGGTGATTGATGTTATAACTTTCGCAAAAAGCTTTGAAACTATGATTGTCAAATTGTCCGCCATTGTCGGTCACGATCACCCTCGGTATCCCAAATCGCAAATTATACTTTTCCATACAAATCCTTGGATTTTATTTGTGGTTATCGTTACAAAGTCTCCGCTTCCACCCATTTGGTGAAGTAGTCAATGGAGACTAGCAAGAATTTTCTTTGACCGGCGATTGGAAAAGGTCCTAGGATATCCATTCCCATTGGAAAAAGGACAAACTCGAAAATGGCACACGCTTTGCACGGTACATGAATTAAGTTTCCATAGCGTTGACAAGCATCACATTTTTTCACCAAGTCTCTAGCATCTTCTTTCATGGTAGGCCAATAATATCCTTGTCGCAGATTGCGCTTGAACACAAGAGTCGCGCCCCCGGTGATTACCGCAAATTCAAAGATGTATTTCAAACAACACTTCCTTGGCTTCGGTTGGCATAAGCATTTCAAATAAAGCATAGTAAAGCTCGCTTATACAACCGTCTGTCGATCATGGTGAACATGGTTGCTTCTAACCTTGATTCTCTTTGCTTCGATCGGGTTTTTCGGCAATGTGTCTTTGACAAGATAATTCATTATCGGATCAACCCAACTTGTTTCAAATTCAATGTCTCGCAATTTCTATCATATTCATTATGCTCTACCGCTTCATTGTTTGTACGCTTGTTGTGCTAGGCGGGTTTCAGATTTGCCGACGCTAACTTTGATAGTGCGGCCCTCGCGTGAATTATCTTTTCTTGGGACTTTGGTTATTTTGAAGTTGGAGAACTTTCTCTCGTAAATCTCTCACCTTCATTAAATACGCGCCATTTTACTATCTTTTGCTTGAAATCACCCATTATTTGTCCAACTACTAGCCGTGAGTCACTACATATTTCAACCGATGACACCCCCAACCGATGTAAATGATTTAATCTCGTGATTATCGCTTCATACTCGGCCATTCATTGTTTGTGGTCGAGAACTCAAAGCGAGAGAGTATTCTAGTTCTTCGACTCCGCCCTATCATGATGATCCCCGCCCGCATCCTTCACTATGTGACGAACCATCCACAAAAATTTTCCGGTCATTGTCCCTATCGTCGTGTATGCTAGGCGGCATGGTAAGCTCTGCGATGAAGTCCGCCAATACCGCGCCTTTATTGTTGTCCTTGGCTTAAACTCGATATCAAACTCGCTTAGCTCGATTGCCCATTTGAGCATCCTTCCCCGCGCCTCCGGACGATGGAGGATCCGCTGATAGGTTGATTAGTCATGACTGCACGGTATGAGATTGGAAGTATGGTCTCAACTTTCGACGGCCACTATCGTAGCAAACACCAATTGTTCCGCTAGTCAGAAGTGGTCTCTCGCTCCTTTTAACACCGACTTACATAGTAAATCGGTCTCGAATTTTGTAAATTCTCTTATCAACATCTGCTACCGACGGCCGGGGTGATATCGCTAAGTATAAAGATAACACATCCGGGTTGAGGTCGAGTTAGGATTGGAGCTCCTGAGCGATTGTTTTAACAATTCGAGTGACTCTCGCATTCCCTAGTCCATTCAAAGTTGTTTGAACCCCAATTGCCTTAAAAAGTGATAGCATTTGTCACCGCTCTACTCATAAATCGATTTAGGGTGGCTACCCGTCCAGTTAGCCTTTGTACCTCTTTTTTCGTAGTCGGGCTTTTCATCTCTAAGATTGTTCGAATCTTGTCTCGGGTTGGCCTCGATTCTCTCTCTCTGCGTGATCATGTATCCCGTAAATTTTCCACCCACCGCTCCAAATACACACTTCTCCGGGTTGAATTTTAGCTTGTTCTCACCGGGCGACGCCAAACACTTGTTGCAAATCGATACATGATCGCATGTCTTAGCACTTTTGACTACCATATCATCAACATAGGCTTCGATTATGTTTCCTATCAAATTACCAAAACTTTATTTACCATCCTCCGTAAGTCGCCCCAGATTTTTTCAAAATTCGAATGGCATAGCCATGTAGCAAGACGCGTCGAAATCGGTAATGAATGATGTTTTTCCCGATCCGATTTTGCCATGGAGATTTGATGATATCCCGAGAATGCGCCAAGAAAGCTAAGTCGCCGTGGGCGGATGTGGCATCCACCGTGTGATCAATACGGGAAGTGGATAGGAATCTTTTGGACATGCCTTGTTCAACCCAGTGTAGTCCACACACATACGCCACTTTCCATTCGACTTTTTTACCAAGACGACATTTGCTAGCCACTCAGGGTACTGAACCTCTCGAATGAAGCCTGCCTTTAGCAACTTTTCGACCTCTTCTTTTGCGGCGGCATTGTTCGTCCGGGAGCGAAGTTTCTTTCTTTTGCTTAACCGGTTTGGCTTCTAGCAAGGTACCCAATCGGTGTCGCCGAGCGATCGATTTAACCGATCCTGTGAATATCACTAGGATTCCGGTGAATACATCCATGTTGTCCATCGACACTTTATCAAATCCGCCCTTTGCTCCGGTGGTAAATCGTCTCCCGATGTTAAACTCTCTTCCATCCGTCGCTTGATTTTCTCGGTCATATCCAAGTGGTTCAATCCTTCCTATTGGTTGCTCAAGTCCAACATCGTAATCATCAAGTATTTCGATTTGAAAATTTTCAACATAGCACCTTCTGGAGGCGTTCGGTCTCCCCCTTATACATCCAATCCCTCATCGGTAGGAACTTTTAACACCGGTGATAAGTAGAAGCGACCGCCGAAAGCAAAGATTCAAGATAGGTCGTCCATATATTGCATTGTAAGACATGGATGCTTTGACTACCAAGAAGCTCGCCATAATAACCACGCTTGCTCTGATAAGTCCCTAATGTCACCGGTAACTCTACGGTGCCCTTCCGGGACTACAAGAGCTCCTCCAAAACCCACCAAGGGAGTATTTATCGATTTCAGCTTGACTTGGGAGATTTTAAGCCCAAAAAGGCATCCCAATCGAGGACATCCATTGACTACCGCCGTCAACCAATACCCTCTCCGACGTCGAAAACTACAATATTGCCTACCACCACAAGAGCATCATCGTGGGGGCATTGCACGCCTACCGTGTCCTCCTTGCCAAAATGATGTCTTGATCGAACCTTTCTTTCCTCTCTCAGACGAAAGCAGACTCAATCGAAGCAGGCATAAACTTTTTCCGGGCAGAGTTGGAATCTCCGTCATTGCTCACTACCGATGATCATATTAATTACTCCCGCCGAGGTCGGGATGTTCCTCTACTTTTTCTTTACCGCGATCATTTCTCACATATTTGGATAAAGATCCTCTTTTAACAACCGCTCGATCTCCTCTTTAGTTGCATACAATCGTCGTGTCATGCCCGTGATCTTTATGGAATTGACAATTTTCTCTTATCTCTTTTCATGGCGGTAGCGGCCATTGGTCTTTCATATTTTGTATTTCCATCAACACTTTTGTACGTGGAGTGTCTGGGGGTATAATTCGGTATCCTCATACTTTTGGTCTAGTCGATCGGCCCCCGGATGTTGTCTTTACTTGTATGTACAACTCTTTGTTTTCCTTTGTCACCATCTTTCGGCCATCATGAGATTTCCGCCAGCGAGTATCCGCCCTTCCTTCCCGTAGGCTTTTGGTTACTACTACGCCTCTTCTCGGCTCACGCACTTATCTCCTTTTTTCAACAGATCATGCATCGACTACGGAGGATTTTGAGAGAGACATTTTGAAGGCCTGCTTGCTGCACTCATTCATGATAGCCATGACAACAAAGCAGACATTTGGAGATCTTTGATGCCGAGAGTGGCTCTGTTGAACCTCGCCAAGTATTCCACACAGTTGTTTCATCCTTCTCTTCGACTACTTGCATTAGTCGATGGCGGTTTTTCTCTTTCTTTGCTACTCAAGAAGTAAGCTACAAAGCTTCGAGAAAGTTCATCAAATGTTTTGATAGACCACTTGAGCGAGGTGGCTACCCGCCTCTAGCTTCTCTCCTCAACGTTGGAGGAAAGGACGGCAGACATTATCGCTGTCTCGCGCCGTGATACAATTTCATCAGTCTACAAAAGTCCGCAAGTGATCTAAGGGTCTCATTACTCCATCGTATGCTTCTATCATTGGTTGCTTAAAACCTTTTGATGTGGGGACCGCCATAATTTTTCGTGCAAACGGGTCCTCTTCCAAAACCATCCGCCACGCCGATCCTTTTTCTTTTCGACAAGGCATCGCCAATCTTTTGCGCCATCATCTCTTCCATTTTCTTTTCCAAACTTACCATTGGTCGTATCCCATGCGGACCGCCTCTCCATAAACCGTCACCGGGTGTGATCGCCGGCCCCATTTGTGGTATGGCGTCAAAGGAGAGAATCCTTGGCCCATCCAGTTGGTTGAATACCGGTGGTGCATTTTGATGCTCCACCAACCGCGGGCGCCCGTTGTGATTTTTCCGACGATTTGGGAGTTAGCTCGCTGCCTTTTGAGTTTGATTGTGCAAAAAGGCCATAAGAGTTTCTATCTTTGTTTCCAATGAGTTGAACCTGTGTTTGAGTAGTAACGACGGAGCGGTGGCGTTGGTCATCTCGAGCTGCTGAGACCGATTCCGCCGTGGTTGCCGTCATTCGTGTTCCACTTCTAGTTTGTCTACCCGTCATAGCTTTTATGTCAAATCTTTCCCACGCATCGCGCCAATGAAATAATGCCGGTGGAGGATGGTTAGAAGTGTTTCGACAATCACGCTCTTTGTTGTCTGACACCGAAAAGGAGGCGGGAACTCTCCCCGCTTATCCTCCCCGTGAAAGTTAGATTTTGAGGAAAAGAATGGACGGAATAGAGTGAAATACGATAATAGCAAATGAAATGATTTTTTTGTCATCCCCTGCACTGATTTACCTTCCGAGGTATTTATAGGTGAGCGCTTTCCTTCCACGCGCCAGACGGTTTTCCAGATCGCTTTCAGCAGCTTGTTGTCCAAGTTCTGACAGATTACCATCACGCGGCGGTTTCGATAGCACGCGCTAATCGGGCCGGACGCGTGGGCGGTTAGTTTATCATTCACATAACCGTTATTTAATATCAAAGAATCGTCCATTGATGTTGTCAATCGATCGCCTTCTCGGTGGTTGGCGGTCCACTAGTTCGGTGCCATAGTCACCGATCGCTATTTGTTATAACATCGATCGACCGCCCGCCGCCCAAGGTAGACAAATGACCGACCGCTTGCCACCCAAGGTAATCAACTTGACCGCCACTTACATAGAGAGCGTATTGAGTCCCAAGACAATTTGAGTCTAGTCTATTTCTAGTATAGCATCAGTATCAAAATTTTATTATAAAATTATAAAAGATAAAACTATCTAAATTGTATTATGGTAGATTAATATGGATAATATTCTTTAAATTTTCATTCAAAATATAATCATTTGCACTATCAACTGTATAACATAATACATAGATTGGAGATGGGTTTAGGCCACATTGAAATAAAAAAATAATATGAAAAGCACTTGTATGAGGAGAGGAAAATTTGGCAACTTCAAGAACATGGTAAGATTTATAAGAACTTTTCATGAGGTTCGTCGAACATGATATGTGTCATGAGCACAAATGGCGGAAGCAATGTTCTTGTAGTCCGGGAAGACTCTCAAGGACTTTAAGTGCAAGGTCTTCATTAGTCACACGTCAGTCTAACTTTTGTGACATTCCATGTACTCGATTATGGTTTGAGATATTTTTGAACGATGAGAAGTTTGGATTTTTAAGTTGCATTATATGCCCTTGGCTTGGCATATGTGGTGGCAAGTATCCATGGGCGGATTTAGGGGGGGCAGGACCGATCGCAATCCGTTTGGAAAAAAAAAAATCGCTTTTTATAGTGTAAAATTTTTTTTTTAGTAATAGCTTCGGTCTTGAGTGTGAATTTTTTTTTTCCAAAGAAGTAGTTTAGTCTAAAAATATTCTAGTTCCGCCCTCACAAGTGTCCATCCTTGGCTTGAAGTGGAAGAGGATGCAATAAAATAGATGATAGAAGGAGAAAATGAGCATGCGTGTATTGAGAATGTAGTGATCTTGGTAGGTCTAAAACAAGAAGATACAATTTGGAGTTTCAACGCCATTTTAGTAATGGTAGATGAAAGACACTGTCAAGTATTATAAACAAATTTCACAAGATCGTATTATAAGTTGAATGTTCTCACAAAAATCCCATAAGATTTAAATATATTTTTACTTGTATTTGGATTGAAACAACATTTCAAAGTTGAAAGTTCCCACGGAAGGAACATGGAGAAAAATAATAATAATAATATTGGTGTGTTTAATTTTAATTAAAATTAAATTTTTTATAAAAATTGTAGATATATAAAATATGTGGTACTTCAGATTTTGAGCAAAATATAAAGTGGTAATGATAATCTTGAAAATGGGAATACAGAAAATAAGACGACACGTGGTGACAACTGTGAGTCTGTTTGAGCTATTTTTGAAGTTTGCGCCACGTTTCATCTTCTCAACAGAGGTGGTTATTTTTTGCCTAAAACAAATAGAGATATTTTTCACTATTCTATACTGTACAGTCTGTACTCTACTCTACTCTACAGTATTGTACTGTTCTCGCGGATCTTAAGAAATTCTTAGCGTGGATGCATCGCTGGAGCCTGGAGGCCGGTGCCTCTACAGTAACCCTCAAGAAACTTTAATACAATAAAATATAGAAAATACTTTATTTCGTAATAAGGGAAAATTACGCATTGGTTTTTAACTTTTACGAAATAAAACATTAAAGCCCCAATCTTCTAGTTGTAACATTTAAGTTACCAATTTTTCAATTTTGTAACAATTGAATCTCTTTTTGTAAATAATAAGAACGTTGAAATCAATCTTTTTTGTGAAATCTGTTTTCTCTATAATTCAAGAGTATCACACCCACCAATTGCTAGGTTTCGAAGATCTCTTTCAAGTGCTAGTGTGTTGCAAGCAATGATAAATGATATATGGGTGGATTAGTTGTATTTGTTTTTTTTTTAATTTATTTCAACTTTTCAAAGATTTGAATAGATGAATAAGTATTATATGTACGAGTCTAGTCTTGAATAAAATTCTAGAAGGACAAGCTTTAAAAGAATATTTTAAAAAGTAAGTGCATTTTTTGAAAAAAAAAAATTAATTATGAATTCATGATGAATGCTCAATTAATTAAACTAGACGTTGCATTAAAAAAGAAAGGGAATCGACCGATTTAATGTTAAAATAATGATACATTTTATCCATTCAACATTCTATGCACTTTTCCTACAATTTTAATGAAAGAAACAATGTATTTAGTAGGTAGAAATAATAATAGAGCAATTTCATGGCATTAACTTATAATATTTTAGTGCTTTGTTGTTTTTAATAATTAATATTTTGTAAATAAATATTTTTACGTGCTTGTTTGATAAGGTTTTTTATAAATTATACAGATTGTGTAGATAAAAAATAGATAAAAGTTGTGAGTACTGTAAAATGTGTTGATGTTTGACTTGTTTATGTCGTTTATAAACACTCCCAAACTGTAAAAATGCTCAAGGCCTTAGTCCAACCAAGAATCAGTAAATACATGTGTGTATTTCCTCTAGCAATGCTCTAAAAACCATTGAGATGTAGCAGGTATAATGCTTTTATAAAGATTTTGCAATTGAAAGTCACACTTCTCTTAATTCTCAACCTTGCAATGCTTCTACAAATGCATCCTTGAGAAGAGGGTTTGAAGCTGCTATTCGCTGAGATGTGATGTCAAGATCTTTACCCGATCTGATACACAAAAAACAACCACAATTCAGGCATGCAAACTATGACTATAAACTTCAGTGTGTCCTAAAGTTAATCGGAAAATCAATATCAAAATGTAAACGGGACTAGAAGGAACATCTGTCACCATTTTTTCTTCAGTATATTTTCTGTTTATTGTTTTAAAGTTTGTTACTTACGGATCAAACACGACTCCTCCAGCTTCAGTTACAATTACAGCACCAGCAGCTATATCCCTGAACAGAGCAATGAACTTTTAGATCATGTTTGATAGATAGTACTCGACATGAATTTAACTTATTTTTCTTCTTTAATATTGTTTAGTATTATACAATCCTCTATATCCAACATGTCATGCCATTAGTGATCTAGATCAGATCATATCCAAATCGAACATTTTAAAAATACTAACCAAGGGCCTCCAAATCCAATCTCGTAGAATAGATCGAGCCTTCCACAAGCAACCCCACATAGGTTCAATGCACAAGAACCACTCATCCGAAGGGACCTAACCTGATCACAGGAGAATGAATATTCTCAACTATCTTTACACAAACATTTTCCTCAAATCATTGTTAGAAGGCACCACAGGTTTACCTTCAATAGTAAACTATTGATTCTATTAGTAGATACATCCAAAGTAGACTTGTCACGCTTTGTTCCTGCCTGTTCTCTCAGTTAAATAAAACTCGATTAGCTCTTTACAAGTATTATTATAAAGGTAAAACTCTTAAATTTACACATATTGCAGGGTTGTTTATGCTCCCATTATGCTATAGAATTGAACACCATTCAATAATATGTTTAGTCAACTACCTCTGTGGCAAGAAGGGACTTCAAGAGCTCAGATTGAGAAGACACTGCGAATACGACGAAAAGCAGAGTTAAAATTCACTAAAACATTACACAAAGCTACAATCAAGTAGAGCTAGACTATATGAAGAGGCGACTTGCCTTTGATAGGTTTGGCGTTCAGAAAAGCACCTTTTCCACGGATTGCAGTAAAAAGCTGCATATCAAAAGTCAAATATGAGTTTCTGAGAATCTCGTAATCTACATAAGCAACAGATAAGTTACACAATTTCAATAATTTTACTTCATCCATAATTGGATTGTAGACGACACCCACAGTCGGAATGCATCCAATTGTTAGACCGATGGAGACACATACAAATGGAAACCTGAAAGTCATCACATTTTAAATAACTTAGAAGCTCTGTGTGCAAAGGGAAACTTCTCTATCGACAAAAGAAATAAATATAAGATGCTTGCCCGTGCACAAAGTTAGTTGTTCCATCCAAGGGATCAACTATCCAAGTTGGTTCATCCGTCAATTCTGTAGCCCCATAAGCAGCAGTGGTTTCTTCTCCAATGAACTAAGAATTTAGAAGAAAAAAAGAAGATATAAAAATCATTTCGTGAAAGAGCATAAAATTTGAGCATATGAAACAACAGTAACATTAGCTTATCTGAAAAGGGAAAATGCAGATGAGATAAGAAAAACCTTATGGTCGGGGTAGTGCAGTTTTAGAAAATTGAATATGAGGTCTTCACATGCCTTATCTGTCTCTGTGACTAAATCCACCTACACCAAGAAAAGTGTTTCATTGAAATATATCAATTTGTAAAATCGTTTGAAGCCAAGAAAAGAAAAAACCTACGCTTTAATAGAACTTTATCTACTTTAAAAATTAACATTCTCATATGCTTTCTTTCCCACTTTCTCCAGTTTTTCTGCTCATTTCCGGCAGCATTGTTCATCCATTACCACCAAAGTGGAGAAGCTCATTGTCATCATTAAGCATTGAAACAACTCCTGTCATTTCATTTATAATCACGACATACCATGCCAGCGTACACAGCGTTCACTCGATTGACAAAATTTCTTTAAATAGAAGAATTTATTGAAGTACATTTATTTGAATAGAATTAACATAATTACAAACATTATTTACGACCTATTTAGTTCAAACACTTCATTTTATGATTTCTCATCAATCAAAGGAAATTCGGCTTCTTCATGAAACGAAAAAATTATAGGTTCTAAGATTCAGCACCATGAAAATTACTTTTATCAAGAACCATCAAAACCAATCTAAAATTAAGCACTATCGTTTTATGCAAAACTCAACATTAAATATTAAATAGCAGTTAACCCAAAACTAGCTCTTCTGGATCAATTTTCACTTCTAACCCAAAAATTAAATAGACATTAAACACGCACCCATCTCTCCAAGTAAACGTGTAAGTTTTTCAAGATAATAAAAAATTATAATTCAAGTCATACTTTACCTGTCCTTTGTGCTCCACATTCTTGGTCTCGTAGAATCCAGAACGAATAATCTGCGACCCGGATAATTACAATTTAAAAATAAGTAAAAAGTAAAGTAAGCAGCCAAAGCTGGTGAAATTAATGTAGAAAAAGAGCAGAGTAAACAGTAAATAAAAGTATGGATTATGAATCGGATTCACCTGTCCAGCATTCTTAGCTGCATCCACAGCCGTGGCCAGGAATTCCTCCATCGAACCTGAAATTCCCAGAATCACATCAAGAAACAACCCACTTCAATCACATAATACATTCGTAATTTGTGTGCATGTTTGTGTGTATATCGCATATTTGAAGTAAAGAAATTAACGGGCTTACACCTTTCTGTGCCATTATTGAAGAGAAAGGGAGAAGAGATGGCGTGTTTGTACTTTTTGTAAGGTTGAAGCTTTTGTTTCGAGAAGCATATGAAATAACAAAAAACAGAGGCCAGTGATTTTTTTTTTTTATAGGATAAAAACAGTGCATTTTAAGTTGGCATCAGTGTTCAGCCGTCATCTCACGGCGTAATCTTGCAGGATTTAAAAGGAAAAATTAATTGGAGAAGGATTTTGAAATATTTGCACAATTGGTCCACAACCTATTGAGCTAATAGAAATATGTATTCAACCTTTAAAATGAGCAAATCAGTCTCTAATTACACGTAAACGTTACATGAAAATTTAATAGAAATTTAAATATTTCCGTCGTTGAATACTGAACATGTAATTACAATGATAGATTGTAATCAATAGTGTAATGTTTCCAATATTTTAAACATGTTTAGAGATTATAATTGGATTCTTTTAATTTTCTTTTTTTGGTTAATTATTTATTGGAGATTGTTGAGAGTCCGGAAATTGTTTGATTTCAGCTTTTATAAACTGGTTTATTTGATAAAAATAGTTTATTCGATTTTAAAATTTGTTTTGTAGTCTGATATTTTTGACAATTTTTAAATAAATAAATTATTTTGATTAAATAAATTAGTTTATAGATTATACCAAACAACTAAATTGGATGAATCAAAGGTTTGCAATTCATAAATAGACGGAGATGTACGGAATATTTCATTACGCTGGTTCGTTACTAGTTTCGTACCCATGAATATTCTAGCACACATTTATTATTCTCTCTCTCGGGTGTGCTGGGCCCCAAATCTTGCCTGGTTAGATCTCCCTCCACACCCCCTGTTCCACGGCAGTTTCGGGTGGGTTTGGGATTGTGGGAGGAAAAAATGTTATATTTTTTTTATTTTTATCATTTAATTTATAAAAAAAAAAAAAAATTTATCGTAATTGAAAATAAGGTAAAATCGTCTTTGTAACAAGTAAATTAACTTTTAAGGATGAACCATCAAATTAGAGAAACTAAAATGAAATATGATGTACAAATCGAGTTGAAAACCTATTTAACTACTTTTTTCATTTTTTGCATTAGGGTTAATTACACTAATGGTCTCCATTCTTTCAGGTTTATAACGATTTCGTTCTCATTCTTCTTTTTAGCAGATTCCCATTCTTTCATTTATTATCACAGATGGTCCTCAAATCACTATTTTTTACTATTCTGACAATTATATGACAATTTTACTCATTGACTTAAATGAAATTAAAATAAAAAAAAAATACAATGAAAACATTGCAATTAGGCCCTTAATTTTTTCAAAAGTACAAATAAATCCTAAACTATTTTATTTTATATAGATAGGTGTTATTCTCTAACAAAAAAAGAAACTTTCTTTTTCTTCCCACCCCCACCCCCACCCCCGCCTATACCGCAAACTCGCACACACCATATCAAAGCATTGTGACCAATTGACCCCTCTCGTGGTCGGGTTTGCTTATCCTCTCCCCACATCTAAGAGAAAATGACAAAGTTTGAAAAACATCTCTCTCATATAGAAGATGCCCGGGTGGAAAGGTTATCGGTTTGCTAGCCATTATAATAATGAGCAAACCAATGTAATGCCATTATAGACTTATGTCCATCAACCTCATCTCTAAAGGACCCAAGACCTGAAAGTATTCGTAAATAGAATGGTCTTGGTTCACTTGGAAGATTCGGTCCATGGATGAGGTTTATCATTGTTGGAGGAGCATTTTTCCCCATCCTTTTAGCGTTAACATTCCTGGAGTCTACTTCGTACAATTTCATTGCGATCGTGCGTCGCCTCGCTCACAACCTATTCGTTCGCCTTTGCCGTTGGGTGCTTCACCCTCACCATCGCTCAATATCGCTTGGCATACTAGGATTCGCCTCATTTCGAGACGCAGATTAGCTATTGTAGTAGTAGTAGTGGAGAATAAGCATTATCGGAATCATCGATGGGATCTCAAAGCGATCGAATTGGAGTGGCCTACCAACCGAGTTAGGGATACCTTCATCAAATCCTTCGAGGACAAAGGCCATGTTCATTGGACATCAAGCCCCGTTGTTCCTCACAATGATCCTATTCTCCTTTGCTAATGCTATGACTTTTTCCCTTTTACCAATTGTTCAATTCTTTTTTTTCCTCTCGGAAATTGTTTGTCGATATTCTTCGAGAGTGTGCATGTATGGCGTGTATGAATCGGTTCAAGCCAATGAATAATTGATATGGTGTGTGCAAGATTTGCAGTATGAAGCAGGTGGGGTGGGATGTGGGAGAAAAAGATAGATTCTTTTTTTGTTGGAGAAGAACACATATCTGTATAAAATAAAATAGTTTAGGATTTGTTTGTACTTTTGAAAAAATTAAGGGCATAATTGCAATGTTTTCATTGTATTTTTTTCTCGATTATTTTAATTTATTTAAGTCAATGGGTAAAATTGTCATAGAATTGTCAGAATAGTGAAAATAGTGATTTGGGGGACCCTCTGTGAGAATAAATAGAAAAATGGGATGATATCTCGCTAAAAAATGAGGATAAAATCGTTACAAACCCCGAAATAATAGAGACCATTAGTATAATTAACCCTTTGCATTAAGTGTGACTTAATTGTAGTTTTCCTTCATTAAATTATGCAAAAGAAGCCTTGGCTCGTTATATATTCTCTCCGTCTAACAAAAATATGCTTATTTTTTATTTTCGTCTATTTCAAATTATTAATGTGTATTATTATCAACAAATATGTATTACCATTATATTAATGTAGGTAGTGTATATTAGAAAAATATAAATAAAAATTGATGTTCCAATTATAATAATTAATTTTTATTAAATTTGTCTAAAAATAAAAGTAAGTATATCTTTGTGTAATAGACATAGTATATAATTACCACAATGAATGACTTTGGCGATTGCATCTTCTATGACAAAGCAATTAAAATATGAGATCGTTCCTCTAACCATTGAATTTAACAAATAATTACGGTATTTGATTTATGCTAATCTAACAGACTAAATTTATTAAAACTTTTAAAATTCTTATACCCATATCCAAACACATCCCAATAAGATTTTAGTCCATCGAGACAGACAGCTTAGAATAGCTTAAATCAAGAGTCATGATTGCTTGTCATATTCATTTATCAAATGTATTGGTAGGATGAACGATCTCCATTAAAGTATATCCTCGAAAATATGAATGTTTTTCATATAAATTAGGAAAACAGTTCTAAAAGATTAATTACAATTTTATTTAGAAAATTTGTAATTTTCGTTCACAATCTTTGCAGTCCGTAACTAATCTACTCTTAATCTTTTTTTAGCACCAGACATCTCCAACCTTTCATTTAATTACAAATCACGCCACTATTGATAGGTTTTGATGATTTTGCCATCCTCTATAAGTGTAAATTAAGTCCATAACTTTTGAAAAAGTACAAAGTATATTATTCTTCATCACCACCACCACCACCACCCCCCCCACCACCCCCACCACCACCCAGTTCAATGAGAGACATTATTACATTGTTTTAGCCCAAAAAGAAATTTGATTTTCGAGTAAAATAATGCCAAATCTCAAACAGGACATTTTCTCGCACGTGATGGAGAATATCGGATCATCCTACGCCTCAAATTCTTGATCGAAAACTAAAAAAAGCTCAATTATAAAACAATTGTCAACTAACATAATTTTGACGAAGTTAGCACTCTCCATATCAACTGTTTTTCCATAGAATTTTTGAGCTTTTTGTTTGGAATGTCTAAAGTTTGTCATGACACATGGAAAAGTGTCAAGAATTGTTTATGCATTTAGATTTCAATTTAGCAGTGTGCTTAAATATTGTCACTTTTGATCTTCCATTACTTTAAGGTTGTCTTTTTCATGGTGGAAAGGGCAAATTGGTGGTTTGGATGTGGTGCGGTGTGCTTAAATATTGTCAGAGCGGGATGACAAGCTTTTCGAGGTGGTTTTTAGTGGTGTTGTGGGGACAAGGCGATTTTTGGGGGCGAGGCAACCGCCTCAGCCCAAAACCAAAAGGGACCTATTTTATCTGTTTAAAACAAAAATAAAAATTGAAGCACAGTTTATTGACCCAAAATATAAAAAAAAAGTTTGCAAGCCAAAAAGAAAAAAAACAAAAACCCACATCGGGAAGCCCAACAACAATTGAATTAGAATAAGCCCATTTATGGATTAGTAATCAGTTATATCTTCAAACATCATCTTGCACTCCAAGTCTCCATTATCAAATCCGCTCATTAGAATAAGCCTATTTATGGATTAGTAAGCCTCTAGTTCATCTTGCTTGCTCACACACACAAACGATATTGAAAAAAGTAGCAAACAATATTGAATCGGCTTTCTCCGGCTTTCGAATCTTGGCTCGCTAAAACTCATAATATTGATAAATTTTACACCGTTGCAAGGGTTTTGTATAAGTGAAAATTGAAAATGTCTCAACCGCTCGAGTTCAAGAAAAAATGGAATAAACGAACCAACTGATACTATACTTAAAGAACGTGAAAGAAGAAATAAAATGAGTGACAAATACTGTTCTTCGTTCAATGGTGCCTAGTTTTTTCACTATTTTTAAATTCAATTCAATTCTTTGTTTAATTTCAATTCGGTTGGGTGAGTGGGTGATTTTAATATTGTTAAATTAATATGAACATATATATAGATAATTAGGATTTAGGCTCAGATTATTTGGTTAATGATGATTTCATGATCGAATTTTGAGATTTTAATTTGTTTTATTTCACATATATTTGTTGGCTTGTTGTGTGTATGTAACTTCTATGTTACAGAATTATAGTAGTGTGTATTATAGATAATTAAACTCAAAATGTATCTTACATAATTTTGATTAGTGATGATATGTTTGTGAATTAGTGACAGTCCATTTCAATTTGCAGTTTTGATTTTAGTTGATTTCGTCTCAAACTTACGTGCTTAATTTTAAGTTTAAAACCTCCAAAACGAAGAAGAGAAGAAGAAGAAATTGATTTTTCACATTATGTCATTTGATAATTGTTGATCAATTCTCACTATCAAGTAAGCAATGACGATCTTTCGCTTATTTTTTGACTTATTAGAAATAGTTGAAGCCTTACTGGTTTATATGTGATTGTGACCTTGTCGGCTTATATGATTATGGCATTTTCGGTTTTAATTTTGAGATTATTGAAATATTTTTTTATTAATATTTTTGTTTCTAAAACCGCTTAGAGGAGTTGTATTTAAGTGATAATTTGAAACATTTTCGGCCTTGTTATTTGATTATAATATAAATTTTTTGTATAATATATTTTGTTTGTTGCTTTTGTTTTTTTTTTTTTTAGTTTTAAGTTTGCAATTAGTTTAAGTAATGATTTGTGGATTTTGAATGCATAGTGCAATTTGAGAGTTCATTTGGGAAACCTAATTTTTGGACTTCGCTATCAAAACCAACTTGTGAGATGAGGTGGAGGTAGGATGGTGAAGAATAAAATATCTTCTATTTTTGAAAATTATGAGACTTAATTTGTAATTTTTTCTTATTTTTGTAATTTTATTGTTTTCTTTTATTCTTTGTTTATTTAAAAAGGAAGACAAATCTATCAAAATCTATCAATAAGGATGTGATTTACAATTAAATGAGAAGTTGAAGATGTCTAGTACTAAAAAAAAAAAAAGAAAAAAAAAAAAAAAGGTTAAAAGTATATTAGTAACAAAATGCAAAAATTAAATATGGAAATTACAAATTTCCTTTTATTTAATGCAACTTAACCTAATAAAATTATTCATAAATTTCGGTCCCTTACACTGTTACACCGTCCGCACGTAATGACAAAATATAATCTGTTCAATCTTAACAAGAGACTAGAGTCTATAATTCATAGATTAGGATGGATTCAAGGAATGTGATAATTACAAATCAAAAATAAATCCAGTCCCCCGCCTCCGCCTCCGCCTCCGCCTCCGCCTCCGCCTCCGCTCGGAACCCTATAACATAACTACGCGGAAAAGGAACAACCGGTTGGAGATGGAATTTTCCAAACCAAAAGAAACGTCAAGAGATCATTCCAACATAGAACAAACATATACATCATACAGTATTCGAATGTAGATCTAGATTTATTACAAGCCGAAATTATTCTTTTATATTGTGAGAAAACATTATAATGGATTTTTTACATTGAGAATTAATTTTGCCTACCTAAGAGGCACCTGCTGAATTACATTAACCTGAATATTTTTCGAATGAAGTAAGGCTTCTGAAATTCTGCCATGGCTTGTCGTAAACAACGGCCACATAATTCTGCGCTGCGGCACCATCCGCGGCGGAGATAACGAGCTTGTAATTCAAGCCAGCGACGACCTGGGTCTCCCCCTTGACGACCCTTTGAAACTTCAAGTTGGTTTTGGCTTCTTTATTGTGCTCATCCACCGCAAATTTTGCAATTTCTATAACCGTAGGGTCGTTTGGGTTATTGATTGGCTTATAACCACCAACAACGGGACCCCTTCCGCCGCCCAGCGCGGCGGAGACTTCGATAGAAATGGAAGCGACGACAAGTGGGAGGATTATAAGGAGGGAGCGAGATTTGCAGCCATTTTGGGAATGGGTAGAAACTATAAAGTTGACGAGTAGGTGGTGGGTTATTTATAGTTGGGGCCTTGGGGGTCCATGTTGGCACGCGGGACCCTACCAAGGTCTTTCATTTTTAGCAATAACGTATTTTAGAAGTAATTCATTTTATAAAACATATTTGTGACCTTTCATGCAATTATCCCTATATAAAAATAAGGCTTATAACAAATATTTATAAGTTAATTAAATTTTATTTTTATCTACATATTTTATAAGATTTATAATTTTTATTTACTTTTTATTCATATATTCTATCGAATTCACTATTTATATTTTATAAAAAAACTTTACCAAACAAATACTACATTAATCCATTATAATAAAATTACAATAACATTTTTGGGGGTACATTTTTACTTTTTTATTTTTGGGGTACATATGGTTAGTTTTCAATTATGTTTTTTTTTTTTTCTTGTTTTTTTTGTTTATTTAAAGAAAAGTGCAATTTGGTCATAAAAAAAAAAGAAAAGAGAAAGTTTAATAACTCGTCATGGTGTCACAAATAAACAAATCTGACAAATATTGGCAATTAGGACAACAAAAATTTGAAATTTCAAGTACCTTATTATATTCTTTCTATTAAATCGACTATTAAGATGAATAAAATTTCACAAATTATGGCAATATATAATCCCAAAAAGAAGCTGTTGACCTCATAATCTGCATTAAATTATCTATCGTCAACTCATATACAACACTCGCACACTACATGACAATCGTTTTGGTACCAAGATAACCGAAAAAAAAAGGGCCATGATTATTAGTAATTCGACGATCAAATCAACTCACTGCAGACGAGAATGATATGAGAGAGTGTTTGAGTGTGGGGAGAAAGCAAAGAAGAAAAAATTGAACAGAGTTTAAAAGTGAGAATAATATATACTTTAAAATGATAAGAGATGTTGTATTTATAGGTGCAGAGTTCTAATTAATTTGGACAAGCAATTAATTAGGTATCTAATTGGATCTTCCTTCCTTATAAGGGTAAATTGGATGTGAACGTTATATTTTAGATTTTCATCCTTATCTTAATTGATTTTCAATATTGTATTACCGATTATTAAGAGATTGAGATTTAGTTTTCTTCTGAGTTTATCACAATCAAACATAATATTTTCTTGAGATATTGCTCTATCTTTGATTGCCCATGGACTTCTAGGGCGGAGGAGAATATTGATGGAGGGTCTGGGCTTGTCATAATGGCGAATGCCTTTATGGACTCTATTGGTATTGGTAATAACGTGTGAGGCTTACGTAGATTCTATTGGGCTTATGAGGCTTTCGTTGGGCCTATGAGGCCTTGCCAAACCTGTGTGGTAACAGAAGCCCTTTTCACTTTTACTATTAAATCGACTTTTGCCATATAAATACTTATGCTTCAACATTGTGTTATAAAATTAAGTATTTTCAACTTTAAACTTTATAAATTACGAAGTCTTTTACACATAACACAAATGATGTTGATTGTAACATAATAATCGGTACAATGTTAATTGATTTGGAATCCACTTGAATTCATTCTATAATTGATAAGTGATAAGTGTCGATTTACACTTATCTGGATTATCAAAAGTAGATAATTGTATGTATTCTTAAGTAAATCTTTACTTAATTGTATATTGATTTGATTGTTTTAGGTCAAAACTCAAATTCGGATGGAAACAAAGCAAAATAGGCGAAAAAAGATTGAAAGTGCACATAGACTTGAGAATGGGGACCAACTTGTAAATATCTAAAAGTTGAAAGACTTATCGTACAAATAATCGAGGACTTAAGTGCAAAGTTTTAGTGAAAAGAAGAAAAAAAAGACCAAAACGACCAATATCTAAAAGATTGGGATATGAAGACGACAAATTATTGGTGCAAAGATATTAACTTTTTCTCATCCTTTATTTAAATTGGTTATGTATTCTAAACTCCTCATCTTTAGTTTTGAATTATGAGTAGCCAAATAAATAAGAGAACGAGAACTAGTTTAGATTCTTTAATTTTAATTCTCAAATTTTACTTATAAATTTAATTACGTATTGATTTTACTTCTTCTCTTAATGTTTAAAATAATTGACTATTATTTGTCATTGAATTGTGGATTGTAATAAACCGAGAGGTAAGTTATTAATTTAGGCTACGTAGTAAAATCTGCAATTAGATAAAAGGTAGAGATACACTTTTATTATTGTTGCGGTCTTGAATTGAATCTTAGGAGATTTAATGCATCTAATTAAGGATCATTCTGACTTCATAAGTTGACTTAATTAGATATGACTAATTTGAACTCGAGAGAGTATATTATGTTAAATTCGTTAATTCGACCGAATACAACATTATGAATAATTCTTGAAATGAGAAATTAGAGATAACAACTATGGTGAACTCGTGAATCCAAATCTTTTAATCATATTCCTTGATAAATTCTTGGCTTTTGCATTCACATTATTTTCTAAAATTCATAGTTATAGTTTAAATATTCAAATCAACTTAATTCAACGAATTTTTAAATAAAGTAAGATTGAGATTAATTGAACTAGTATATAAATAAGATAATCTTCATAAGAACAATAATCCACACTCAATACAACCACTTTATTACTTGCGGGGCGGAGGTGGGGGGGGGGTCTTGGGAGAGACCAGGACCCCCAACTTTTTCTCGATTTTTTTTTAATTTTTTAATTTTATTTTTAAATAAGTGTGTTTGATTCTACTATTTTGGAGGAAAATAGATTATTCTTAGCAGTGAGTGGAGCCCAATTGACTAATTGTAGCCCATAAATGTTGATTTTTGGTTACTTTATTTATTACCAATTTACCCATTTGTCACTCTATTTAATAATTGGATACACACAAGAAGGGCAAAATTGAAACTACAAATTTATTGAATAGAATGTGGGCCTAGAATTTGTTTGGGAAAAATCGATTTTTTTCCAAAATAGCGTAATCGACATACTTCTAAGATCACTTCTTCTTCTTAATAATCAACCAAAACAAAAAAATATTAAAGCCCAAACCCAACAATGAATGAACTAAACAAATAAAACTCAATCTAACTCGGATTAAATTAGAATCATTCAATAACCAAGAAAAATGTATTGAAACTAGTCTTTTCAAGCAATCAGAACAAACACGAAATGAGCATCGAATACGTCTAACCGCATGAATCGATTATGTTCAATATCTACTTGTAAGCTTTTTAAAGATTATGACATAAAAACATTAGATTCTCACAAAATTGATTCGAGAATTGTGGTTGGAGGAAAAAAAAATCAAGGTGTTGCCCCGAACCCAGAGAGAATTCCCTTCCTAGCCCATCTCCTGTTTCAGGACCCCTCAACTTCAAATTCTGGCTCCGCCACTAATTCTTGTTTACTAAATTGTGCACTTTAATCATGTAATTTTCTACAACAATAACTCACTAGAATTTTAATTATATTTATATTGGATATAAAAAAACAGTTAACATAGCAAAACATATATACATACTTTGTCATTTCAAAAATTGCATTAAGTACCCGTACAACTATATATAATTATATATACCATGCCATATGTAGATTAAATGATATTACAAAAAATTAGAGCTGAAACTTGACGGCTGGGTATCGATCTAAATACTTGAGCACGGTCAAATTAACTACTAATTTACAAGGAATTCCTGGAAAAATTTAGCAGTGGTTCATTCGTCTTAAAAACAAGAGCTCCTGCAAAGAAAATAAACATTGAATAAGTTTATTTTTATATTTGTCTGTACTTAAAAGTCACTTTTTTAACTACTTTTCTTGAGAGTATGTAGAGACATGAACCCCGAGAAGCAGCTAAACTAGCTGCTTTTAAGCAAAATTTCCTAAAACAAGTGTATTATCCATGTTAAATATTTGAAAAGTGAGAAATAAATTACCAAGTGTAGGCATTAAAAGAGACAGAACCACAGTTCCAGCAATCTTTAGCGGCACCCCAGTTTTAATCATATCTTTGATTTCAATATGCCCAGTAGTGAATCCCACAATATTTGAAGGCGTTCCAGTTGGTAACCAGAAAGAAAATTGTGCTCCAATGGCGCCAGGAACCATAAGTAGCAATGGATGCAAATGCATTGTTTGTGCAATTTGAATCAAAAGTGGGACCACAAGAGTGGTTGTGGCATTATTTGATGTGAATTCTGTGATTGTACCGCTTATGAGACATACGGCCGGGGCAATTGCCAGATATGGCACATTCTCTAGGAAGTCGAGTTGCTTGGATAGCACGTCGGCTAGGCCACTTGTTCGGACACCGTCGGCTATGGCAAAACCAGCCCCTAGCAGTAATATGATGTTCCATGGTAGTTTCTTGCATTTGTTCCAGTCCATCAATTTCTCCCCTGGTTGCTTCTTGTTTGGAATTATGAATAATAACGTTGCCATCATAACCTGAAAAGAGATTTTAAGGTTATTAACAACTAACAAAATCTCACTAGACAGGGGCGGAAGAGATATAATCCCTCTATCGAGTTTTTGAATTAATTTTGATATATGCCCATTGAACAAAGGTATGTATAGATTTTGATACTCACACTAGCAGTTCCATCTCCAGCACGGCCATTGAATAGAGCTCCCCAACCAGGTATGTCATCAGTTATGCTCCTTGTCATCCATAACACTATTAAAATCTGTGACAACTGTCTTATATTAATCACAAGATTATTGACAAATCAAAATCATTAAATAGCAAGTACTATTTTTATTAATTACTACAAAGGACTCACCGAAAATACAGCCAATACCATCTTTTCAGCAAATGCCATTGGACCTGCCCAATTGGATACACCTTAGTTTTAGTCAACAACTTGTAACACAAAACTTAAGGAACCAAAATATAGTAGAGTAAATTAGACTATTGGTCACTCAACTTTCACTGAAATTTCAATTGAGTCAATTAATTTCAATTTGTTACAATCAAATCATTTAACTTCAATCCAACGGAGTTTCCCGTGTTTGGAACTGACCAATCCATTTTGACATGACTAACAAAATCAGAATTAGGAATTGAAAGTTTACCTAGTAATTCAAGTTCTCTTTTCAAATGCGCTTTGTTCAAGTACGCAGAAAGAGCCTCGCCCGAGCCCTTTCTGCAATACAAGCAGCAGAGTATGCTCCATAGAGCAATAAATATCAACACTGCCAATGGGAAACCAAAGAAAAACCAAGTATTGAAGCTAATTGGATCGGCTTCTGGAAAATAACTCTTCCACATGCCAACCAATATGAGGTTGACACCTGTGCCAGTAAGTGTACTCATCCCTCCAACTGCCGCAGAGTATATAACCCCCAAAACAACTGCTTTACAGAATTTGGAAACAAGATTTGACTGAGTGGGACCCGTTGGTAACCTCTGTAGAATTCCAGTGGCGACTGGCATCATCATTACAGCTGCGGCCACGTTGTGCATCCACATACTCACGAATGCTGTCGTGGCACAAATTCCAAGCAAGAGAAATGGTGGGCTCAATGGATCACCACAAAATAGGATTGTGATCTGTTGGATAATGTTGACTGGTGACTACCATGAAAAATAAAAAATACAACATGGGATGTCGTCTGATTTGTTTGTTAAAATCGTGCACGACTCTTGTAATAAGTGTGACGTGCTTGAATTGCCGTGGTGCTGGTTGAGAATAGTCTTATGGCTTGTCTGATAAATTTTTACAAAAAAATTCAACAAATTTTAATAAAAGACGATTTATCGAGGATTGAAAAGTGAATGGGTATTGTAAAATGTGTAATTACAATTGAAGTTTGACTAGTTGAAAAATTAATAAAAAATTTTACACAAAAATTCAACCAATGGCTTAATTTATTTCTAAACCTGTCGTAATTTAATTATTATATATAGTGCTTTTAGTCACTTGTAACTGTGTATTTTAACGTGTGCTCGTGTGCAAGAAACACATACTCCTTAATTCTTGTAGTCCATTGAAAGGTCCTTAGAAGATTTTGGTGTCGAGGGATGTAAACGGTTAAAGAGTGTTATTTGGACCTTTTTTAAAAAATAAAACATGAAAAGTGCAAAACCAAGAAATTAAGAGTATAACATCTCTAAAATAATAGCGTTCGAACCAGACAAAATTATTAATTAAAAGAAGATATTATTTTATCGATAAAACAATAATTTATTAATTTTAGAATGTATTTATAATTTTATGTCAATAATTTTTACTAATTAACCAATTAATGAAAACACCGCATTTAAATTGCATAAAAGGTCCATAATCTTTACTTATTATTATATTTATATCCCTAATATTTTTTTATCGCATTCTTATCATCAACCTTCTATTAATTAGCACATATTGTCTCTGATAATATTCCCGTTCCAAAATTCCATTAAGAATAACAAAAATACTCATTTTCTCTGCGTATTTTTAAATAAGCAAATAAATAAATAAATAAATAAATAAATTGGTTAAACATTTGTCCCTCATTTTAAAGCACACTAATAGAATTTTTGAAAAAAATCGTTAGTAAGAACAAGATATGTTAATCAATAGAACGCGAAATATAAGAATGTGATGAAAAATAATTAATGACATAAATGTGACAATAAACAAAAATTAAAAACATTTTATAAAATTAAAATATAGTGTATTTATAATAAAATCTAATGTGAATTTAATCACCCTAATTATATTTATATTTTTTGACAAATTATTAATTTACAGTATGACCACATATTTACGCAGGCGTTTTAAAAAGTTTTATCTTATTAATTTATCCCATTTGTTCTAGTTGAGACAGGAGAATTTGATTATTTAATAGATATTATTAAGTTATCGAGTATTAGTTTATAGAGATTATACTGCATATCCATTACTGAAGTACTTACATTCAAGGCTAACCTCCTATGTATATTGTAATGCTCAACAGCAAGTGCAAGAATGAAGCTTCCAAGAACAAGTGTAATCACATCATCCATGTAAGAATGGGCGACATCATCGGCTTCGGCAATTCCGAATAGAGGAAAGAGAAACAGCAGAGACATCGAAGTTATAGGCATTGGCACAGCCTCCGTCAGCCACCAAGTGAACACCCACACCAGCACCGCCAGCATATTGGTGCTGGCGTCCCGGCCGCCGTTAAGGTTTACACACAGACAGATTATTCCGCAGAGTAATGGTCCTAATAAAATGAAGAAATTGTTCAGAGTGAAAATGGACTGAATACATGAATTGAAACTATGTGATCTGTGAATTGGAAGAAGAGGGACTCTCGGGTCATCCGAGGTTGCGTGAGCCGTCTGATTGCCATCCATTTTGGAGGAGAAAAGAAGAAGAATAAATGTTTTAATGGTGGTATAATTGAAGACTGACTGCTTGAAACTTTATATACTAATCAAGAAGGTGGAAGAAGAAGAAGCAAAGTTTCGATTTTTCTTTTTCTTTTGGCCAGGTTTTCGGAACACAACTGCAGAAGACACGTCAGATCGTTATCAAAAGTTGATTTTTTTTTATTTTTTATTTTCATTTTCGTTTAAACTCACAATTTTTAATTATAAGGCAAAATTACAGTTAAGAGTCTCCAATATATTAGTAATTTAGCACTTGAGTCCCTAATGGACAAATTTACCCATATCTTTCATTAAAAACTCAAATATTATTTAGAAGATGATTTTATCCTTATCTTTATTAAAAAAAAAAAGAAGAAGAAGAAAAGAAAACAGAAAAATAGACGATAAAATACAAAATCCACCAACCCTTAGCTTTTTTCTTTTTCCGGTTTTTATTAATCTACTTTGAGTTTTTATTAAAATACAAAATCCACCAACAAAATTTTGAGTTTTTAGTTAAAAACAAGGTTAAAATCGTCAATTATCGACCTAGTCACCTAGATATTACAAAAATGAAAGGTGGGAGACTGAGGGGCTGCCAAAATATTAACTTAGGGACCCACTTGCTACATTTTCGATAGGTTGGGACCAGACTAGGAAAGTTTTTCTTTTTGGCCAGTTATGGATTTGGAACACAACAGCAGTAGACACGTCAGATTGTTATTAAAAATGTATTTTTTTGCACTATTTTTTAAATTCCCAATTTAATTATAAACAAGGTCATTAAATACAGGAATTGAGGGTGAATAATTGCATGCATGGGGCCACCATCCACATCGACCACGATAAGAGTGCCATGTGGGTTTTGCTGGTTGGAAAGATTCCAATAAGTGACGTAGAATAATTATTCCTCTAGGCTACATTATTAAAAGAAAATTTATCCCTTTTTGTATAACGGAATAATTCACATATTAGTAATTAATTATCTATTACTCAAAGTGGATAGAAGATTATTTGGATACTGATGGTGTGAATTGATATGGGAGTAACATCAGCCCACATAACACACAATTGTATGTGGACACATTGCAAATGATTTCCTACCTACCATATATAAAAAATTATTACTCATTCACGTATATCCCTAAACCCATTAAGCTTTGTGTAGCAAACCAATAATTTGAATTCGACTAAAATTATGTTTAATCAATTTTAATTATAATTTAAGTTGATTAAATTTGTCAAATATAAAATAGATTGTCAAATTAATCTTGGATATCGCATGCTATACATATGTGTACATTGTTAAGAGACAAAATATCAAAGATATTATTTTTAAGTCTTTACGCTATATATTAAAAATAATAATAATAATAATAATTTGATATGACATTGAGAAGAGATGTATTAAAAATAACCGAAATCAAGCAAGCCATACGACTCTCTGCAGTGAGATGTTAAAACACTTAAGCTTTTGGACCACATAAATTATACAATTAATAAGCATTAGTGATGGGATTTATCCGCTGTCTTCTATTTTAAATGTCTATGAGGTGGATGAGACAAAAAATCATGCTAAGAAGGTATTTAATATAAAGTTCGTCCATTTGTAAATAGCTTGCTAGACGGGTTTCTATAATAAATACTGTCACATTGTATCTATCTTTTTCATCTATTTTTTCCAGTGTTATTAGAACCGTCTCGACCAGATTGGTTCAACAGGTAAAACCAGGAACTGGATCCAATATCGGGCTAGAAAAACTCTCCATTTAAAAAACGGTCCAAAAATCTATCTACCCGTCCAATTTTAAAGAATCCGTTAAACCGTTGTCAATTTTACTAATTTTAAAAATTATTTCTTTATACAATTAATTGTAACAATCATTGAAAAATATCCCTCTCCCTGCATGAAATGAATCAAAAGAATGGAAAAAAAAAAATGCTTTTGAATTATTTTTGTGATTTCTAAAACTATTTTTTATTTTTTTGAATATTTTTGTGATGTTTTTAATTTTTTAAAAATCACCGTGTCAACTCCAGTTCGACCCATTGACCTTTGACATTTTCTCTTTTTCGGATCGATTTTTAAAGCATTGATTTTTTCCATTCTCTTTCTTCCTTCTACTTTCTCCATCCTCATCTCTTCTCTTTTACCATATAAATTTTTTAGAATGTAAAGAAAGATTTAAAAGATTGACAAGTGGGTGCTTCTTATCCATAACAAATCTCCTGTCTTTTGTGTCTTCATTTTAAATTGTTTCTTTTACAAGTGGCATCAAGGGTTGGGATAAAGATTATAAATTCAATCATTGGTACAGCAGTTTACATTTTTTTTATCCAAAATTTTCCAAACATTTAGGCCAATAATGTCGAGCGTCAACATTTCTGAGTGTCAACATTGCGAAAGCATATGAATCAGCTGATTCTATTCCTAGATTTTTTTTTTTTTTAAAATAATACTTAGTACAACAGGTGTTTAACAACTATTTAAATAACGGTATGATTCATTCAATAAATTAAAATATATTTTAATTTAATTAAACAATTAAAAATTGACCCCACTGTTTGTTAGTTTTTTACTATAATTAAATCATGATTTAATAATTATTATCGTATTAATTAATAATTTAGTGAGGAGATTTGAGAACGTAATTCACCCATGTATAAAGAAGCGGAAGTTATAAAGTTCCAAAAACATAATGAATAATGAAACAGGGACAAAATTCCAACATAACCTCCTAGGTAAACACGTGACCAGTGGCCCCCTCGAAAGTCAGCACGTGTATGGATCAGAATGCGGATGATGAATCCAAATCCAATAATGCAATTGTGGTCGGCAAAAAAAAAAAAAAATCCTTCAAATAATTGAATGGCTAGTTTTGCAACCAACCACTCACTATTTGATTGATCGCGATCCTAGACTGTACTTACGTGTCAGACTTTTGTTAGGAATAAAATTTAATTAAAATAATTTACCATTTCTTTAATAATTTAAATTTTTAAATAACATGAATTAACGTAATATCAAAATAAATTAATAATATAAGTTCAAGTTTTGCACTTTATAAAATCGTGCACTATCCATCAAGTTATTATGAAAAAATAAATCTGATGTGCGTATAAAGTATTTGTTTAGTCTAGATTAAAATTTATTAAAATTTTATAATAAAAAATTAACAATTAATTTTAACTACATATTTTATGAGACGTATACATTTAGATTAGAAATTAGTTAATTTATATTTGTGAGGATAACAAAAAAGTACAGGGACCAAAATTGAAGAAATATTAATTAAAGATAAAGATTTTGAACTGATGTATTATTTTAATAGTTGAGAGATCAATTGGACACCTTAAAATCGGACTATATAAATGGGCAAGTTTAAAGGTACCTTTCACTGGGTCTACAAGTGATTCTTTGGCACATGTGGAGCCGGTCACATATGTTGTGCACTTATATGGTCATAATTGCTACATGATACTTGATGTAATAATTCATTTAATTCTGTTGTGATTAATTTTTAAATTCAATTTTTTATTGTTAGATAATCAAAAAATTTAAAAAAAATGTTTAATTTTAAATTTTGAAAATTTATTTATATAACTTTATTTAATAAATTTGATTATTTTAAAATAGAACAATTTTATGATTATATTATATATATATATATATATTATTATATATATATATATATATTAAGATTGGTAAATCTTACATTACAAACAAATAATAAATTAACTTTGCAAAAAATAGAAAAAAATAATAATAATGATGTGTATTGATAATTTTTATCTTTTATTTAAATAATTATTTATATAAATTTTATTCAAACATTTATTTTCTCTATTTTAAATATTTTTAGTATTTTCACATCAACAACCGAGCTTATCAATTGACGGCTTATTCAATTATTTGATACGATATTGACGGGACATTGCAACGGAAAGTGGTCAAGGCAAACTTGAATTTTGCAAAGGGAAATTGGTGTAAATGGTCATAACCTTTGCTCGTTGGATAGAAATTGTCACTAACATTTGTTTTTTATTATACAAATTTTTAATTTGTTTTGGTACGTAATTAGTCATTAATTAATAAAAAAGATAAATATATTCTTAGTTTTAATTAGAAAAAATTATAATTAGATTTTTTACTTTTGTAAAAAATACAAATGAGTCCAATACATTTACTAAATAATATTTAATTTAATTTAACATATTAAATATGTGGTTAAAGTTGTGTCAATTAAATTTTTCATAATAGAAACATATAAAATTATTGTACTTTAAATATATGTAATTGCTACGTAATGTAAAAAAGTTGAATAAAAATTAAGGTAAATAAATAACAAAATTGAGTATATAATTATATTGTATTTAACCAATCTTATTACGTTTTTTTAAAATAAAAATATTGATAAAAATTAATTTACTCATTATGTGTTCTTTATTTTTGAACGATAATAAAACGATAAATTAAAATATGAAAAATACAGTTAAAATTCTAATATTTATAGTTAATAAACGAATAACTCTATTAAATAAAAGTATTTAAACATCAAGTTTGTGACAAAGATTTTTTTTTTTATGTCGTAGCGATGAAATAAAAGTTTAAATTTTAAATAATATAATTAATTAATAATAATAAAATAATTTTATTTAACATGTTAGTTAATAATTTTGAGCTTAAATTTTAGTTATTTTATAATAGTTTGTAAAATATACAAATCAATTTAGTATATTATCAATTTTGTCAATAAAGTGTTAATTATAAAAAACTCGTTAATTTCTTTTATTTCTTTATAAGAACTAAAAGTATCAGATATATTTGTACTTTTTATAAAGGTTAGAAATTCTGTTACAATTTTTTCTTATTAAAACTAATGGCGTATTGTGTTTTTATCAAATAATGATTAATTATGTACCACAATATATAGGTTAGGGATTTATGTGTCAAAAAATAAATAGTATGGACCATTTACACACTAAACACAGATTTTAGGGACCATTTGCTCCAATTTCCCTTTTGCAAATGAAATTATTATTTGACCTGGCTACAGGAATGAAGGTGCCTTTCACATAGTCTACAAGTGATTCTTTGGCACGTGTGGAGCCGGTCACAGAAGTTGTGCACTTATATGGTAATGCGAGTGACATGTAATAATTCATTTATAATTAAGGGTGTGTTTGATTGGAGAAGGTGAAAAAAAAAATTCGCGTAAGTTGAAATTTTTTCATATTTGTATCAAACAAAGTAGAAAATATTTTCTTCGAATGTGATATTTTCTATTGAAAATTTGCCAGTCAAACTCCGTTGGATTAATTTCACTAATTGAAGTTATTGTTAAATTACAAATTGGTTATTAGAATATTTTTCTTCTTCTAATAGTCATTAAAGTTAGGAAAATTTGCAATTCTAGTTCCAATCTTTACAGTTTGTTATTAATCTATCCAAAATCAATTTTTATAGCATTAGACATCCTCAACTTTTACAGTTTGTTACAAATCACGTCATTATTGACCTATTTTGACAGATTTGATCTCCTATTTAAATAAACAAAAATAAAAAAAAAAGTTAAAAACAACCAAAAATAAAAAAAGTTGTAAATGAGGTCCCATAACTTTTTAAAAGTACAAAATAATTTCATCTTTCTCATTTCAAACCTAAATTTTATCCTACTGCACAAAGACTTGTAACAGTGTTTAGTCCTGATTTTGAGTAAGAAATCCACATCAAAGTTGGGGCGCAGAGAAAGGCTTACAATGCAGATGCCTTATTTCTCTTCCCACTACCATCACCACAATTCTCTTATTTTTCTTCTTCGATATCATTATCCATTGAAAAATCACGGGCTTTGCAATCGGTGAAGCCATAGTTTTGGCCAAAAGCTTAGAAAAAGAAACAAACATTGCTCAAAGAAAAAGCTGGAAACTAGGGTCAACAAACCCAGACTAAATCCTGGCACCGATCCAGTTGAAAATAATGTATCCATGGATCTCCGAGGTGGTACAGTAATTGTCAGTCATGCCACCGCCGTGCCTTTTGAACCCGCAAGAAATTTTTAGAAGGATGGACGGAAGATAATCCAATAAAGTGTAGCCCAAATACTAGAGCTTGCGGACCATAGCCGTCCGGTTGATCGGCAACAATAATTGGGGCGGACTTGTCTATCGAGTTGGGTGGTGGTGACTTGGCCATAGGGTAGGAGTATGTTTTTGGAAAAGAAGAAGTTATTTTATACTTTTTAAAAGTTATGGAACTTTATTTACAATTTTTATTTATTTTTTGTTATTTTTAGTTTATTTTTTATTTTTGTTTATTTAAAGAGGGTGACACATTCGTCAAAATCTGTTTATGGGGACGTGATTTGCATAAATTGCAAAGATTGGAGATATCTGATGTTATAAAAATTAGTTGATGGTATATTGTTAACAAATTGCAAAGGTTGAAGGCCAAAATTGTAAATATTTCTTAAAGTTATTAAAAGCTTCATTAATGGTCACTCGGTTAATAAATCTAAGAAAAAATTATAGTTTTTGTCTCCAAAATTTACCATCTTTCGCACTTGTCCCGACCTTTTATTTCTTTGCAATATTATTCTCAATCTTTCATTTTTTGACCCCAATTATAGTTTTTTGGAGTGTTAAAAGACGAATTTATCCATAAATTTAAATAAAATAAAAACATATAAAGAAAAAGAAGAAAATATTTTTAAAAAAATGAAAATTGACTCATTTTTCTTTTCCAAACGCACATCTCTACCCAATAATATACCACCACCATAGCTTATGCTAGCAATCAGGTACCATCTTCGTGCACCACCACAACTCCCACACACTACAACAAACAACTACCGTTGCTCTTATGTACGTAGCGACCACCAATTTATATTAGCACTAAACTCTAGTTTAGAATTAGTAGAGAAAAATACTAGACAAGTTTAGAATTAGATACAAAACTAGTTTTAAGAATAAACTATGAATTTGATCAGTAGTAATCAAAATAGTATTAAGAACAAAATATCTTAGCAGCGACACCACCAGTTTATGGTGGATAGACCAACACAAATTCTTCAGTTACCAGATTAAATTTTGATAGTATTTTCCCTAATTCTCTCACCTCTTTTTTAAGATAATCTCATCATCATCTTCGCTATCCATAGAAGAAGAAGAAGAAAAGAGAAAAATAGGAGAAGTGATTAGTAGCATCGGGATGAAAGGTGTGGTTTGAGGTTGAGTGCCACGGTGTAAGAGTAGTAGGTAGGGTGGTTATTTGCTATTCGTAGGTATAATAACTTATGGTAGATTTAGAAAGTCATATATTAATGGAAGCTTCAGGCTATAAATACTTTCGATAGTTGAGATGTGATGGTGGAGCACTTCATTGGCAGGTAGGAGTGTAGTTGTACATGTGTGTCATTGTTTGTTGGGGGTGTTTGATGAAAAAGACAATGTGGTTATGTGGTTTTGTGAGGAAGAAAAGTGAATTAACTCTATTTTTATCATCTTTTTTCTTATTTTTTTTATTGGTACATTTCTTCTTTATATGAACTTAATGGAAGATCAATCTTTTAAACACCTACTTAATAGAAAGTATGGGCTGATGGCACTAACAAATTAAATATTTGACATAAGTTTATCAAAACATAAAGGTTCAGAACACTAGTACAAAAGGTGTGTAAAGATTGGGATGATAGCTATAATTTTTCTTAAATCTAACATATAAGTTGAATGACCATTTATGAAATCACAAATAATTTCAGTGACTAGTAGGGTAAGAAAAATATTTTAATGACTATTTTGAAATTTTACAGACAATTAGTGAAATTTTAAAATGTTTGTCGAAAAAGACAACGTGTGGTTATGTTGTTTTGTGAGGAATAAAGTGAATTAACTCCATTTTCTTATTTTTTTTATTAGTACATTTCTTCATTATACGAACTTAATGGCAGATTAATTTTTTAAACACCTGCTTAATAGAAATTAGAAAGTAATGGCTGATAGCGCTAACAAATTAAATAGTTGACATAAGATTGTCAAAATATAAAGGTTCAGTACAGTAGTGGAAAAGTGTGTAAAGATTGGGATGATAGCTGAAATTTTTCTTAAATACAACGTATAAGTTGAGTGACCATTTTTAAAACGAGTGACCATTTATGAAATCACGAATAAATTCAGTGACTATTTTGAAATTCTACACAAACTTTAGTGACAATTAGTGAAATTAACCTGATTCCATTGTGATTGATTTTAGAACTCAATTAATGATTGTCAAATAATCAAAAAATTGGAAAGCACGTTTGGTTTAGAATTTTGAAAAATTATTTTATGACACTTTATTCGATGAATTTGATTATTCAATAAAATAAAACAATTTTATGCTAATATACTATAAAGTGTTGTAAAATCATAGATAATGATGAATGGCTATTTAGTTGTATCTAGATGTCTATGTAGTTATCTACTTACTTTAGAAAAGTGTATTCTAATCAGGTTGTAATTCCTTTGGAACCATATAAATAAGGGTCATTGTTATAGTAAATTGACACACTTGAGTTTTGAATCTTTCTATTCTATTCTCTCGTTCTCTCTACTTTTTAGTTTCATAACACGTTATCAGCACGACGTTCTAAATAATTAAGTAAACTAAAGCGATTTTTCTTTGTGGCAGAAAATATTGGTGGAAAATTAGTTGGAATCCAATCTCACATTTTTCAGACGATCAATTGGTGGAAGATGCCAATTACGAGGTTTAATTTATGTACATCTCTTTATCTCTCTCTTTTAACGTATGTGGATTTCATATTATGATGAGAAGTTAACTAATAAGGTGGTAAAATTATGATAACATAATTAAAGTCCAGAAAAACATAATTATTTGTCTTTTACTAATTATTCTTTTAAAAGAATCTTTTTCTTTTTAATTGAATATTTTAACCATGCATAAGTGTTGTTCAATGCACGCATCAACTCTATAGTAAACAATTTACATGTGATTGCAACAACCTATTATTTTAAATGTACATGCACTATATTTTCATGTTTACTAATGTATTATCAATTCTTAAACAAGATTAATTGTTAATTGTGTTATTTTTCACAAATATGGTAATATTCCAGAAGAATATTACATTGTTGCTTTTCTCGAATATAACATAACCTCACATATAAATATTCTAGAAGAATATTTTATTGTTGATTTAGAATAAGCAAAGATTTATATTACATTAATATTCCAGTAGAATTTTAATAGCTCCCGAAGAGCAAATATTTACTTCAGAATAATGATTTGTTGTTGCCCCTGAAGAAGCACAACATATAATATTTTGACAAAATATTAGCTGCTCCTGAAGAGCATAACATTACAATTTAAATATTCCAGAAGAATATTAATTGCTCCTGAAGAGCATAACGTTACAATTTAAATATTCCAAAAGAATATTAATTTTTACGACATTATAATTTTGATATTTCAAAAAAATATTGAGCAGTAGTCGAAATAATATTTTATTGTGCTCTAGAAGAAGTACATGTTTCGAAGAATATCATATCACATAATTAAATTGTGATATAAATAAGTAATTAATCAACTAATGCTTATCTCCGAAGGAAAGCATATAAATCATATTATGTTAAATTGATTAATGCAAATTATATAATAATTGATCGATTGCTTTAGTGAAAATTTTTACTTAATCGATAAATTATTTTGTATTGTGCCATTGCTCTTGAACAACAACAACCTTATATTCAATCAATATTCTTGGAGAATATTGCATTGTAATTCCTAAAGAAACACAATATTACATATATTAATATTTTGATATTACTCCTGAAGAATCACAAATTTATAGTATATTAATATTTTCCTGAAGAAGCATAATTTAATTAAACGAATATTATACATCGCTTTTGAATAAGCATAAATTTGTACATATCAATATTCTAGAAAAAAATCGTGTTGTTGCTCTTGAAGAAGCACAATTTTACAATTTTAGAATATTAATATTGTGTAATATTAGAGTGTTGATACTCTTAAAAAATACTATATTGAACCGTAAGTTCAATGTCTTAAAAATTTTATTAATTGGCATTACCTAGGTTAGACCATCCGGATCAATATGATATGAAATATTAATGAGAATATTTATTGAAAACCGAAGATTTTTCAATATAATGAATTCTCATGTGATGCTTGTTCTCATTGTATATAAACTAGTAGACCTTCACTAGGTAAAATCGGGACTGAATTCCTTACATTTCTGAAAATTATTTAAGGTGATTTATGGGGCCCCATCACCTTACATGTTGACCATTTATATATTATTTATATCTAATAAATACATCTACTAGATGATTGTATGGTGTTATTATTCACAATTTGAAATTTGCGAGATTACTTGCTCAAATTTTAAATTATGAGCATAATTTTTAGATTATACAATCAAGACGGTGATGTGTCTTGTCAATATTAGTGAGTCTAAATCTCAAACTTTTAAACATATTAGTTGAGATGATATTAAATGGTTTAGCAATATTGTTTTTCAACGCCTCCAATTAAATTCTAAACCATTACTATTGAGAACAAAGCACTTCCTAATATTATCCATCTAATGATTTTTGATAGTGCAATATATGTACAATCGATCCACCATAGTGCACTGAGATGAGCTTTGAAAAATGTTGAGAATACATGTTTAGTATGGAACATTATAAAATATCTTAAGTCTAACGGGTGATATTTTATAATATGGTATTTCGAATGTTATTTTGATAAGACAGTTTTCTCAACATCAGGGGAGAGAAATTGAGTAGCTGGAAAGAATACATGAAAATGCAGCATATTATATTTTCTAGATCATTGCACAAGACAATATGAAACCAGAAGTTCGACAAATAACTCATTTGTAAGTTATACAATTGACAGATGCATTTACTGACCAAAGAGATTAAATCAAATCTCATATACCACCTCTAAATGCTCCAATTTATATTAGCGTCCTTGAAGGACAATCCATTAACATTATATCAGGTAAATTAATGACACGCCTGAAGCGTGGTGATATTTGATTCCAAAATTCTCAAATTAAAAATGGATTCAATTAAAAAGATGGTCCTATTGAGGAGATGTATACTTTTGGAGAGTATATAGACATAACTAATTATAAAACTCGTAAGAGGTTCAACTAATTTGAAATAATAAAACGAAAAGATCTCGTTAAGTTATGTCGTTATGAAAAAGAAATGGATTCAAAAATAAATGTTGTTAACAACACTTTTGTATATAAAGAAGCGCTTCATATTATAAAAGGTAGCGAGGATATTGAAAGAAATCTGTCAAAGAATTAATTGGTTAAATAAAAGGATGCAATCCAAGTAAATTGAACTGACTAGAGAAACCTGAAGTTTCCGGACCTATAGTCGGAGCACCTAAAGGTGTATATTTATGCGAAAATGAAATGGAAAAATGAAGTTGTAACATGTAATGCACGACTTTTAAATTTCGCAAAGACTTATGTAAAGCAATCATAAGTTGATATCTTGTTAGTCTGTCAATGCATGACATATATGCATATAATGAATATTGTTATAACCAACTCATATGGCATGACTAATAAAACAATGTATATAAATTTCTGGAGGATTTAATATGCCTGAAGCATATAGTTCAACTTTTCGAGAACTCAATCGATCAAAGTACAGATCTGAACTAATATTATAATGAGGGGAAGTAAATATGCATTGTACTCTTTTCCTTGACTGAGGTTTTGTCCCATTGAGTTTTTCTGGCAAGGTTTTTAATGAGGCAATTTGCATGGCGTATTAAAAGAATTATGTACTCTTTTTCTTTTACTATGATTTTTTTCCACATGGTTTTTTTCCTAGTAAGGTTTTAATGAGGCATATTCTTTGTGTAAATGATATCCAATTAGAAGTGTTATAATTCTTATAGTTATGGATGTCTATAACCTACAAAATATTTACTTTCATCATAACCCTATGGTTATATTCCCGTGTATTATAAATTGTATATGAGACCCCTGAAGGGAACAACTACATGATCTATTTTAATATAATTGCATCGGACCATCATCCGACTCTGATCAACCGGAGAGATATTGTATGAAGATGATATTGCTGGAGGTTATAACATGGAGCACATTTCACCAAAATTGTTTTATACAAGTTTTGAAAAGATGGTGGCATTGAAGACATTGGCACACAAGATATGGATAGCTCGATACAAGTTTTTTTCATTGGTTGAAATCAGTTGGAATAGTTGTACTCTTTTTCCTTCGCTCAGGTTTTGTCCCACTGAGTTTTCCTGACAAAGTTTTAATGAGGCAGTATTTGAGTACTTCAATTTTTGATAAATTTTTTATTTCTATTGGTATTTTTGTCCCATTGGGTTTTTGCCAAACAACGAAACAGTTATTTTGTAATAAGTCATTCAAGTAGGAGTGTTGTAAAATCATAAATAATGATGAATGACTATTTAGTTGTATCTAGATGTCTATGTAGTTATCTACTTACTCTAGAAAAGTGTATTCTAATCAGGTTGTAACTCCCTTTGGAACCTTATAAATAAGGGTCATTGTTATAGTAAATTGACACATTTGAGTTTTGAATCTTTCTATTCTATTCTCTCGTTCTCTCTATTTTTTAGTTTCATAACATGAAGGAATATATATATATTTTAAAGTTGGTGAATCTTACAATATTTATTTTTTGGATACAAAAATAAAATAAATAATAAATTGACTTGGCAAAAAAATAAGAAAATAAAAAAAATTAATGGCATGGACTGAGGCTTTTTATCTATTTTTATTTAAATATTTTTTTAAAGTTTTTATTTAAATAACCAATAAGGGCAAGAACTATTTTTATTTTTGTAGAATTTTCATCTTTTGAGTCTTTTGGTATTTTGATTGAAAACTTCAAAAAATTGTTTTGAGTTTTATGTTATAAGGTTAACATTTTTTTTTTCGAAATGTATCTTCAAAAATACCAGACAAAACAAGTTTTGAGTATTTTACAAAGTTGAAAACTAAAAACAACAAACTAAACGCTACCATAGCTTCTCAGAGTTTTCTTTTAGCTCTGGGTAAATATATTCATACTGGATTACTTACAACTTATACTACTAAACTTTAATTCGTTTTATTTATACCACCGAACTTTATACCATGTTTCATTTATAGTACCGAACTTTAATTCATTTCATTTATACCACTAAATTTTAAAATTATTTTCAGTTAAACCACTTTATTAACTAATCGTTCATTGTTTGACAAAAATTCTGATATGGCATTAATGGGTTAATTGGTTGATGTAACTCGTCACGTGTGAAAGTATTGTCCACATGTATAATGTTCAAAATAAAAATACACTTTTGATGTCAAAATCGTGTTTGAAAATACATTTTTATACCAACTATTTCGACAATTCTTAAACTCAAAGTCGTTTAATTGATATCAAAAACGTATTTTTATTTTAAACTTCATACACGTGGTGAGATACATCAGCCAATTAATGGTCCGTTAATGCCACGTCAGAATTTTCATCTAACAATGAACAGTTGATTAATGAAGTGGTTTAACTGAAAATAATTTTAAAGTTTAGTGGTATAAATGAAACGAATTAAAGTTCGGTGGTATAAATGAAACGAATTAAAGTTCGATAGTATAAATGAAATGGAGTATGAAGTTCAGTGATATATTGTGTAATTTACCCTATTCATACCACATTATTTGTTAACCATACTACATTTTTATTGCAATGAAGGTCTCCAATAATTGCTCATTTTTTCATTTATATCTTCAATTTTTTAAATCACATTCTTGTTGTCAACTTATTAATTTGAACGTATTATCTTTTATCTTTGATGATTATTTGTCCAAAAAGTTAATTAAGATGACGTAAAAAGATTATTTTTGCTTCTCGTATTCTTAAATAAACAAAATAAATAACAAATGCAAAAATTTAACAAAATAATTTTTCCTCATTTCAATGGACATTAGAAGAATATTTGGACAAAAATCGTCATCGGAGATAAAATGTGAAAATTAATGATAAAAATACGACGAAATGAGACATAAGTGCCAAAATGTCAAAGATTGGAAGACCTTCGTTACAATTAAAACGTAGTGTAGATATGTCATATGTTGATTAATTTTCCAATAATAGACATCTGCAATTCCATAGTTCAAAATAAATATATCATTTATCTTCTTCCTTTTTCTTCGCCATTGACATATCAAAAAATTTGAAGTACGATTGAATTAAGTATACTACTTGCGTGAATTTTTCAAATTATTTGGTCTTCCTATTCTTCAGTTCTTTTATTGAAGTTGTTCCAATTTGTTTCTGATTTTCGTAGGTTTAAAAACTCCCAAATTCATATTTGGTTTTTTGCTCAAAAAAGTTGGATGTTTAACTTGTCAAATTCATATACATGATGGCGGTGATGAGTATGTCAATTATTAAACATTGCAATGGTCAAGCTATTGCTGAGTTAGTTTCGCGGATCAGATTTGACCAGCGGCGTGCTGTACTTTCAAAACTCTGAATGAGGAAGATGACATTGTAGGAGTATGTGTTAACTTGTGTCACTTAAGTAGCTGTGGAAATGAACCAAAGGCATCACAGCCCTATGCCTTATCTTGTGCACTTGAGTGTTCCCTAATCGTAGTTTGCAGCCTTAGACATTGTATTGATATTTGAACCAACAATATTATTAACGGTAACAAATAATACGAAATCATATATTATGACAATGAATCATAAAAAATAATATATACCGTAGCAGAATATTTCTTACCTTGTATATACGATAGTTACCTAGAATAGTCTTATTTGTGATGTATATAATTCCTTGTATTGCTATTCTAATTCATTCAATACATACAAATTTATATCCATCTTTTCATGGTATTAGAGCACCTGTCTTGGTGACCTCACACAAATAAAAAAAAACATTCCGCAATCACCACGAATCCAATGGACGACGGCAATGAAGCAATCAACTGCAAAGAAATCATGGATAAAAATTCACTTACTTTACACAATTCAGATAACCCAGTCTCATCTTGGTCTCAAGCTCCTTGAACCGCACAACTATGGACAATGGATTAGAATCGGTCTTAGCGCAAAGAATAAGATCGATTTATTAACGAATCCATCAAGACACCACCAACCACGGACAAAACCTTTCATTTATATTTATGGTGCTATCATGGATTTTCCGTGAGCCTAGATATTGCTAAGCGTAATCTACATGGACATAGAAGCGCCGTATTCGACCGATTTTTCGCAAGGTAACGAATCAAGAGTTTATCAAATTTCGAACATCGACAAGGTTCAGATTCAATCTCGGTTTATTTTAACAAAAAAAAAAAAAAAAGCTTTATGGGATGAATTGGCCTTTATCAAGAGCATTTTTCTTGCACCTGGAAGGCTAAAGAAAGTTAATGAAAGAATGGAATAGGACAAGCTTATGCGTTTCTCATGGGGTTAAATAAACCCTACGCTACTGATCGAGAGATAGCATATCGATGATGAAACCAATGCGAAACACGACAAGCCTTCTCCATGACCTGCAACATGAACAACAACTAGATGATCGTGGGAAGAAACCAGTGTAATTTTCTAGACATGGGCGTGAATCACCAAACAAATTATATAAGGGTAGCAAGACGCGTGAGACTTCTTTTTCTCTCGTGACCGAGCAACATCGAAGAAAAAGTGTCGTGTATTGTGATCGGGATGGGCACATTGTGGACTATTGCTTTTTTTGAATAGTTTTCTAGTAGGTCACAAATTCCATGGAAAGAACATTCCACCAAAAATAGGAGATCCGTAGCCAACCATTTCACTTCAGAGACCAAAGTGATGCACCCAAAGCATAGCGAAATAAAAAAAAAGATAGTCCAATTTTCACAATTGACGCAGTACAATCAACTAATGGCCATATTGAACAAAAGAACGGTAATGCCTTTGCTAATGCCATGTGTAAACAAAAATTAAAACTTTATGTTAGATTGTGGATATCGGGGCAACGGACCATGTATGTCATTCCGAACACCGCAAATTCAATACACCAACGTGATTTTGTAAACTTACCTGATGGTGGAAAAGCATGAATTAATTCCATTGGTTACGATCAATTGTCTAAAACATTGAAATTGGATGGAGTCCTACATGTGCCTAAGTGGTTAATTTATTATCGTGAGCAAACTTACTCAAGCCTTGAACTGTATGGTAACTTTTTCTCGATTTTTTGTGTTATGCGGGGACGTGGATACGAAGAGGATGATTGGCCGCGTAAAAGCAATATAATGGACTCTACTACATCTCATCAAATCAAAATCCACAATTCACATACCGCGTCAACAACGTTTATAGTCTTTGGCATCAACGACTTGGGCATCCATCCAACACACGGTTGTTCAAAAATAATTTTTTGATTTCAAGCTATTACATCAAGATTCGAATGTGTACTATGTAGTTGACATAGTTTTGAAATCGAATTAAAAAAATGTTTCGATTATTCTACATTGAGTTTTACGCTTGAATGTTGTACAATTTTGACAAAGCAGTAGCGATTCGACATTTAGCATCCAATAAGATCGTTCAAAATGTGGTTTTGGGACTCCAAATTGGTTTATATACTTTTACAAAATTATTTTAACGATTAATATATTATGAAATCAAGTTAAAAACATGTGTTTTGGAATCCAAATTGGTTTGTATAGTTTTATAAAAGTATTTTGATGATTATATATAATGAAATCAATTTAAAAATACGTTTAGAACATACAACGGTAGGTTATACTCGTGAATTTTCTCAAACTTTGACCAAAATTTTTGGACATTGATTAGCAAAGCAGACTCGTTTACCTTTTCATTCTAGTTCAATTTCATCAATAGCACCCTTTGATTTAGCTCATTGTGATATTTAGGACCTCACAAAATAAATTTTCCTTCTGGGGCAAAAGTATTTTCTCACTATTGTAGACGATTTTTTCTTTTTACATGGGTTCATCACATTTTTACTTGGGTTAAAAACACAATTTAAAGTGACCATGGTTATTGACGATAACTTCATTTCCAAGCCAATTTACCATTAAAATATTGGGGAGAAAGCATACAAACGGCCCGCCATCTCATTAACCGACTACCAACTCCATTGTTGTCACTTAAAACTCCATACGAAATTCTACATAATACTCCACCATCATATTCACACATTCTGTGCTTTTAGTTGTTTATGTTATGCTACCAACCTCACTCCTAAGCACAAATTTTGTTTTAGAAAAGCGAGGCCGATCGAATCGGATCAGCCTGATCCGCCCCGCCCGCCCCATCCCGTCTCCCGCCTACACGACCAAATAATCAAAATTTTCATTCCATTCAGATCGGGTATCCATGAGGTTCAAGGCGAGATCAGATATTTTGCCATCCATAACAAGGACAAAAAGCTTATATTTTTCTCAATTTTTCTATACCACCACTTTCCCTTACTGCCTGCTCAGGCCACCCAACCTCTAACCAAATTCGCGTCTCCTTCAACCACGCTCACACACAAAGATCCGTTGCAATGGTATGTTTTAAATGCCAAAAGATATTTTTGATCAATATCACCGAACATTACACAAGTCCATCGGTCCACCATAAATGCTATACACAACGAGGAAGTTTATATGCAAATAGATTACAAAGAAACAAGTCTTTTTGGACCAAACAGCCTCCGGTCGGGTTTCAAAGTTCTTATACCGCTAGCAATGTTTTTCAAACGCTAATTATCCAATACAAATATCAACATTTTCTATTTTTTTGAATTTGTACCTTTTTAACTGATTTAGCTCATTGTGATATTTAGGACCTCACAAAATAAAAATTGTCATTTTTCTTTTACATGGGTTCATCTTATGAAGCACAATTATTGCGCGATCATTTTTAATTTGTGGGATTAAAATTCGTTATGATAATAACCTTATTTTCTTGACCAAATACCTCTTATTAATGTTATATACCCAATTTACATTAAAAATGAAAATGCCTGCCATCTCATTAACCGACTACCAACTCCATATTTAGAAACCAATAATTTATAAAAGCCTCCTCTTTGTTATTTAAGTCAACGAGGCCGATCGAATCGGATGGGGCGATCCGCCCCGCCCGCCCATCCGTCCACCCGTGATGAGATCGAGATATTTTGCCGTCCATAACAAGGACAAAAAAAGCTCTGATTACTTGACCTTGAAATCACGTGATGTTCTCTTTCATGAACACGTATTCCCTTTTACTCACACACCCACGGAAGACCAAAATCTACCCGTACTTCCTAATCCATTCATCTCACATCCGTCCATGGACTCAAGCCCATTATCCTTGGACATTACCGCAAATTCGCCAATCACTGTTCCCGAATCCCAACTTTCCACACCACTTTCCGACCCCAATTCTCCCCAAGCACATGCATCTTTACCCACTCCACTTGCATCACCACCTCCTTACGGCGTTCTGTTCGCGTCACCCAACCTCTAACCAAATTCCAAGATTATTGAATATATCATGCTGCTCTTCTTGCTCCTGGGTCTGTCTCCTCTTCAACCACGCTTCACACACAGTATCCGTTGCAGCGGTATGTTTTAAATGCCAATCTTTCTAGTTCTTATCAGAAATTTGTGCATAATATATCTCACTTGGCCGAACCAGCATCTTATGAACAAGCATGTACAAATCCCAAAATGGTGGGTTGCTTGCAAGGCAAAATCCAAGCACTTGAGGACAACAATACATGGACAATGATACCGGTGGCCATCACCCATTTTGTCATTGGGTATACAAAATCAAATATAACTCGGATGGATCAATTGAACATTACAAAGTCCAGCTGGTTGCCAAATGCTATACACAACGTGAGAGAATAGATTACAAAGAAACTTTTGTCCCTGTTGCCAAACTTATCACCGTTCATATGCCTACTAGTTGTTGAGTTCGACATTGGCATCTCCTTTCCGAATGCTTTTCTCCACGGGATTTGGTGAGGAAGTTTTTATGCAACCACCTCCGGTTTTAGTCTATAGGGAGAGCGGGATTGTCGACTAAACAAGTCTTTAATGGACTAGCCTCCCAGTGGTTTTAAGTTCTAATCGGTCATGCTAGCATCAAGCTAATTATTCCTTGTTTTCAAAGTTGAAAATGCATCTTATAACGCCTTATTTTACTTTATCGAGACATGATAATTCAGGAATGAAGAGCACCGTTTAAAAACTTAATTGATGCTTTAAAATCAAGGACCTTGGACCATTGAAATACTTTCTAGGTGTTGAGGTTGCTCGATCCAAGTCAAGCATCACCATTTGTCAAAGAAAGTATAATAACTTGGTAGAAAATCATATATTATGAGGCAATGAATCGATTTATCTCACAATTACGCCGACACGAAAATATATATATATCATGCAACTTCCAAGAAGCATAATATTTCTTAAATAATGCACCCGCCAAGAAACTATTTCTTTCATATGGCTCATTAAAACTCAAGGTTATGACGATTAGTTACCTAGAATAGTGCTTATTTGAGAATATGTAATCATATATAATTTCTTGCATCCTATTGCTACTCTAATTCATTCAACGAACAGCACAAATTTATATCCATCTTTTCACATATCATATACTCAATTACTTGCTCTTAGAAAATAATATATATCTTAGTTTTAAGGTGAGAAAACTTATTTGTGATATATATAAGTAGCTACTCTAATTCATTCAACACACACAAATTTATATCCATCTTTTCACATATCATATACTCATATTACTTGCTAGTTTTAAGGTATCACGCAGTATCACAAACAAAAGTTAGAATATAAATTTACTTTCTTTTGTGCCTTTTCAACCTATAAAATGTTATATTTAAGCATTTTTTTCCATTCCCAAATGCTAAGGTAACATCTTTTATTTTTTCTATTCAGGTTGGGAAGGAATGTCACACGACACAAGTGAGTTATTGTTTATTTTAGAAAAGCGTACTTTAAATTTTTCTATACCAAGCCCTCGTAAAGATATTTTTTGTCAATACAAAAATCAACATTTTCTATTTTTTTTATTTGAATTTTGTATTAACGAAAAATTAATTTATATTCAATAGAAAAATACTATCTTATTGATGTTATATACCCACAAATGAATGGATATTTAGAAACCTTATAAAAGTGAGAGATACCACTTTCCATATTTTCGACGAGATAACCAACCAATTGGTCATCAATAAGTGTTTGACAATGCTCATTCTTCTATAAAAAAAATATGTTATTGGACGCAGTTTTGGAATTTGAAAAAAAAATAGAATTGAAGAGAAATGCTTAATTATCGTTTTATAAATCAATTGAAGAGAAATGTTTAATTATCGTTTTACAAATCAATTGAAAATAGTTGTTGCAATGGTGACTTGCACAACTACATAAGGGAATATGCTAGATGATAATTATAACGACGGCGGTGGTGGAGACACCGCAAAAGGTGGTGGGGCTTTGTCCCCGTTTCCACTCCCAAGATGAAAATTAGTATAGTATAGACTCAAATATGCGTGGTAACAATATTGAGTATGTATGTTATCTTTACGGAGGGATGATCTCCTATTTATAGGAATGACCCGTAGTTGTATCCACAATAGTCATTAATGGCGGGTGCCTTTTCATCTTCTTCATAATTAAGATTTAATGTGGGACGCTTCGTCTTCTTCAATTCTTTGGTGTTTCATATTCCCAATGGATGTGGGTGATGTTGTTCTATCTCATCGTAGGCGGGCATATCAATGAGGCGGGGCCACGCGAGGCGGGTAGATTACTTAAGACAGGGCGTCCATGGGAGAAAGCAATCATTTACCAAAGTGTAATTATATTTATCATCACTAGACATGATTATCATTTTGAAGAAATTGAAACTAACCAAAATGACAATAATGATGAAAAGATGGAAAGTGGTGTGGCATGAAAAAGAAGATCCAATAAGAACGATAGTGGATCAAATTACTATGAGTCTAGGAAAGATAATTTATTTTTTTAATTCTTGATATTATATGGAAATAGAGAAATTGAGAAACCAAATTAATGCAAGTCCGACCACAAAAGATAATTTCATTTTTTTTTTGTTTTTTTCTATTATTTTTTATGTGAAAAATGAAGAATTGATAAACCAAATTACTGCAAGTCGGAAGCATTAGAGATACTCTGAATTTATTTGATGTTTTTTTATATCATATGAAAATAGAGAACTAAAAAATTAAATTGCTACAAGTCTGATGCATTAAAAATAATTTAAATTTATTTAATATTTTTTTCTTATTACATAAAATGGAGAATTGAGAAACTAGATTGTTACAAGTGAGATGCATTAACAATAATTTAAATTTATTTGATAGTTCTTCCTATTATATGAAAATAGAGAATTGAGAAACTATTTTGCTCTAAGTTTCGTGCATTAAAGAAAAATTAAATTTATTTTATATTTTCTTCTTATTATATGAAAAAGGAGAAATTGAGAATCGAATTCCTACAAGTTTGATGGATGAAAGATAATTTAAATTTATTTTAATATTTTTCTATTATATGGAATGTGCTTTTATTTTCTAATTTTATAAATTTTGAGATTTAATAGATGTTTATTTATTTGAATATTTAAAATAATTATAGTAAATATATTGTCTTAGAAAAATATTAAACAAAATTACTTATTATTATAAAAGTAAAAGTAAATATTACAATACTATTAATGATAATAATAATACAAAAAAATACAATTACAATCGATATTTATTTTAATAATTGTATATGTATACAATAATAAATCATTTCTCAAATACTAATTTTAATAAATACAACAATTTTAAAATAAAAATTTATCAAACACTTATTTTAATAGTCTCTCAACTAATTCTTTTCTTCAACATAATTACAATTGATTCTCGTGAAAGTACAACCATACCTAACGAAACCTATTCCACCCACTGCCACTTAATATCATCACATCCAACTTGTCACCTTCGTGACTATTCATCTACCCCCACCAACTCTCAACTTTTTCTACTTTTTCAACTAGAAAGTTGTGTCACGTTAAATGTTATTATTAAAAAAAAGTTGAACCACAATTTTAAAGATCCTAAGTGTCCATGTCTTAGAGTCTTAGTAAAGAATGTAAATCATAGAATGTGTCTCAGTAGAGCAAGATTGAGAATTACTTTTTAACTACTCTTAAGGGGTCAAATCTATACCAAAGACAGGACTCGAACCTCTACATCATGTTACCGCTTAATGAAAGCGAGACTATCTCACTCCGTCCCTTTCAACCATCGAAGTTATGCCATGTTATTATTAAGATTTATTTATAGTTTATTAAGAGCAATGTTTTAAAAAACATAAAATATAGTTAGGTATGGAAGTCGAATTTTAAGTTTTTCAAGTTAAAACGAGAACGAGACAAATGCAAGGCGATGGTGATGCGTGAGACGTGACTAAGCATAGAGGCCGCACTTCACTCTTAGGCAGAATCTAGACGAAGTTTAGACAGAATTTTTAGAACAGTGTTTAAGAACATCTTCAAATCTAGATAAGGAGAGAGAAAAGAAATGAGAGTGAGAGAGTGTGGAATGAAAAAAGTAAAGAGAAAAAATAGATTAGAAAGATAGACACAATTTAATAAAAAAATAGATGGAATGTCATTTAACATAATGTCTAAAATTAGACAATTTTCTACAATAAATATTGTTAAACGAGTTTTGTTCAGCTGAACATTTGAAATAAAAAGTATCATTGAAAATGCTCTAATAATTAAAAGTTTGACATAGTACTTTGTGTTAAATAATTTGAACATATTAAACACGATTTAAAGAGTTAGACGTGGCCTGGGCAGTCCAGCTGACTCTACGCCTCTCACATGATGTATTGATCAGGGCCATAGTTATTAAACTCAGAGCGGACCGATCGGAAAACCGGCGACTGGGTGGTCCAACCGGTCCGGTTCTCTTAATTGGATCGCTAAGCAATTGAACAAGCTACGACCAAAAAAACCGCCGATTTTTTAGTAAACCGGTGACAAAAACCCGATGACCCGGCAAAGTTGTTAATAATGAAAATTTCAAATTTTTTTAGTCTATTTTTTTTTACTACAATAATTTATGTTATTTTTTACAATAATTAGTTGATAATACTAGTAGTCTCGTACTTATTTTGCTAAATAAATTTTTGATTGTGATGATTTAACAAAAATAGACTTATCGGTTTAACATGAATTGACCCACCGGTTCAACCACCGGATCACCGGTTGAACCAGAAACCCGATGACCCATCTCTTTGTTCGGGTCAATGTTCGGGCCGGGTCTGATAACTATGGATCAGGGCATAAGTCATTCTTCAACTTAATCTTTTTCCATTTAATGAAAAAATATGACAATGTAAATTAATATAGTTATTTGACTTTGAACTCGTATTTGTCTCAATAAATCCACAATAAACAGACTGAACTTAAAACAATTTTTTTGAATTGCTTATGATATAAAGTTGAATTTATAATGCAAAAGTGCTTGACATAAAAGTCAAGCACTCATGGGGAGTAGATCATTTCCATTATAATGCATTGCACCTATATTTCTTTATTTTGGGACAATAATTTCAATTTTTTTATTTTAGTATTGCACTTATGTCTCTATCTCTCTCTCTCTCTCTCTCTCTCTCTCTCTTTTTACATTCTTAGCATTAATCTTCCATTAATCTGTACATCTAATTTCTGATAGTGATTTTTTATTTTTGTCTAAATATTCTGTTGGCGTAATTTGAAATGAATAGCAAATATTATGTCTTACTACTGTATTTATTTATTTTCTGTATTTAAAAATATGAAGAATAAACAAGTCTTTTTATGTTCTCTTAACAGAATTCTATGAAATGAGATGTGCTAATTAATGCGATAAAAAAATTGTAAAAATAAGTGCAATAATAAACAAATATTAATGACCTTGATTGCAATTAAAAAATATCGAAATAAAAAAAAAATATAGTATCAATAGAATCACTAGACACATTTTTTAATTATGTTATTAATTGCTTGTTTGATTTAAATTAAAATCTGCAAAAACATTATAATAAAAAATCAACAACTAATTTTAATTATACATATCTAAGTACCATAATTTTTATTAAGCATTTACATTTTATCAAATTTTTATTAAAACGTTTTTTTGTGTGGGAGTAATGAGTATTCTAGACAGTGTTACATTGCGTGGCTGATAAAGCCAATGTGAGTGCACCAACCTTTCAACAAACCATGCTTCTTGCTCAATCCTTAGTCCTTACTGCCACGTGCCACGTGCCACCACTGCCTGCAGCCACTTACATCCGCTGAACTACTAAACCGCCACGCATTTCTAATCTTATAATGAAAAAATAGCACCAACCACCCACTCAGACTCAGGAGGGAGCCCATAAATAAAACCTTCTCAATTTTCACTGTTTCAATCTGTTTTGACAATCTGCAATTCAAAACCCAAAAAAGCTTTAACAATCCAGAAAGAAAAATCATGATCCCTTCAGAAATCACTACAGATATACTCTCACGCTTACCAGTGAAATCTCTTTTGCGATTAAGGTGTGTATCTAAATCATGGCGTTCTATTATAGACGGCCAAGATTTCGTCAAAATGCACTTGCATCAATCCACGACAACAAACTCCAACTACAGTCTCATTCTTGGAGGCTTGGGACTTTATTCGATAGATTTGGATTCACTTGACAAAGCCCATGTAGTGAAACCCCCATTTTATTACAAGAGTGTAGATGACATATCCAACTCTTGCAATGGGCTAATTCTCGTAATGAGCGAGCCTCCTGTTATGTGGAACCCTTTTTCCAGAAAATACCGGATTTTACCTGACAACCCGATCGACTATCCAACCCCTCTATTGTGTTTTTCGAAGGTTATTTATGGACTCGGTTACGATTCGAGAAATGATGATTATAAAGTTGTTCGTGTTGTTGAATTTAGGAACAAAACCAGCCATATGTGGGAATGCTCCGAGTCTGAGATTTATAGCCTGAGATCGAATTCCTGGAAGAGGGTCGAGGGTTTTCCTTATCCACTGCCCTTTTTGAAGGGAAACTGGGGGGTTCATGTCAAGGGGGCATTGCATACTCTTGTGGAGGATTTTTTCCACGTAAATTGGGACAGATCAGTTAGAATCATGGCTTTTAGTGTTGAGAACGAGAACCATTACGAGGTGATGCTGCCATCGAATATTGGGATCAGGAATGTTAAAATGAAATTGGATGTGCTAGGAGGGTGTCTTTGTTTAGTTTGCACTAGCAAGTCTCGTGCTAATATATGGGTGATGAAGGAATATGCAGTGGAAGAATCTTGGACTAAATTGATATCAATTGGATCCTCAACTATTGACCCAGAAGATATTTTGCAGCCTTTCGCTTATTTGAAGCCTTTGGCTTATTCGAAAAACGGTGAAAATGTTCTTTTGACTAGTGATGACAAAAGGCTTGTTTGGTATGATTTGAGAAGAAAAACTATCAAGAATGTCTCTGTTAGTGGGTTGCCTTTTGTGTTTTTTCCTGAACTTTGTGTTGAAAGCCTCATCTCTCCTCTTGGCCCATCCCTGGTGGAAGGTGATGGGGTCAAGAAAAATGGACAAGACAAAAGGAAGGAAAAGAAAACCAAGAAGACTAGGTGAATTAACTCTATATATCTTTAGTTCTGACTTGGCATTATATAGTCAATTTATTATATATGTTTATTCTATCTTATCTTGTGTTGACTTGTACAAGGTTTATGAGTCAATGGCATCTTATTAGTTTAATTTCAGATTGCAGATTGGTTGTATTTGTATTTTATGTCTTTGGTTGCTTAATGTTGGAATGTTTCTTTAATGTAAACATTACAAATTTTCCGCGTATACTGTTAAATTGATAGGTATATGTAAAAGTCGTTGATTAATGTAAATTGGACCAGTAAAACATATTCTCTCTGCATCTATACAGTTTTTACTGAGCCTGAAATGTAATTCTCATGTCTACATATTGCTGATGAAGGAATCTGGAAGTGGAGGAACCTTGGACTAAATTGATATCAATTTGTTCCCCAATGATTGAGGCGGATGATATTTTGAAACCTTCGCTTATTTGAAAAATGGTGAAAAGGTTTAACTTGCGATGACTAAAGCCTTGTTTGGTATGGTTTGAGTAGAAAAACTATCAAGAATGTCTCTGTTAGTGGATTTCCCTGTGTGTTTTATCCTGAGGTTTGTGTTGGAAGCCTTGTTTCCCCTGGTGGTCTGGTCCCGGGGAAAGGTGATGGGGTCAAGAAACATGGACAAGATAAAAGGAAGGAAAAGAAAACCAAGAAGAATAGCTGAAGTAATTCTGTATAAAGACTTGGATGACTTTACATTGTCTGGTCAACTTATTATATATATATTTCTGTCTTGTATGGTGTTGACTTGTAGAATATTTTTGGAGTCAATGGCATATTGTTATTTTGTTTCATGTTGCAGATTGGTTTTATTTGTTTTCTATGCCTTGGTTGCCTAATATTGGAAGTTCCTTTAATATAAAATTTTGTTGATTAATGTAAATTGGACAAGTAAAAAATTCTTCTATCTGCATCAATCAGTTTTATTGAACCTGAAAATCTGAAATGTAATTCTACGTTACATTTTCTTTGTTTTTCCAGAGATGATTTCCTGTCAGAGGGGTTCAAGTTGGTGCTCTAGATAAGGGACAAATTTGGATGAGGAAAAGAGGCAGGTCAATCACTAAGCTCTTCCTACGACGGGTAACTTGATTTTAATAAAATACCCTCTCTTGATAGTTTCTGGTTATGCTAATAAAATCGGTTTATTCCATCTTTTATGTCGTTTATACCAGTTCCTGTAGTCATGGCAATAAATATAAACATTTCATCATTATCCATTAAAGAGTAATGTATAGCTTAATAGCCAGTTCCGAGCTACCAGCCGTACGTGCGCGGACGAGTCATGTCCATGTCATATGAAATTTGCTGCCGAATTGACTTGACTAGGCGAATATATCATGGGTGCACAATGTTAATTTGGTTTTAAGGTTGCGTTGTTGCCTGAATGAATGGTTAACATGGTTCAATTTTGGGTTGTTTTTAATTTCTGTAAAAAATGATTTTCAGTAGATCCATATAATGACACAGGCGCTAGTTTCTCTTGCCAGAGTTGTTTTCTTTTATTTATCTGGTTTGCTACTTAGATATGTCACACATTCTAATTAGATACTATCTACTTTAACTGTCTAGTCTCACATTCAATCCCTTAGCTATTACTCTCTTGATTTTCTTGGTTATGCTGATGAATTCTGTTTATATTATTTTTTATGCGGTATATACTAGTTTCATCATATCATCACAATCATTATTTTTAGTTGATGAACTTGATGCTAATTGCTAGCTTAACTGATCATGGAAAAAGGAAGGGAAGACTTGATAAAGAAAATAATTGGCGTAGAGGAAAGGAGATCAGCGCACGTGGATTGAAGACAGCAGCAACACCTGGGAAAGAAAAAAAATTACCACAAGCTATTAAGAGCTTCTCATAAATATTGTTTTGCACTAGAGAGAGAGAGTGATAAAGTTTTGGGTACTTGAAGTTAAGATTAGTAAATTTTGTCCGTCTTCTGTGGACGTTGGCAAGCTTACCAAATCATGTACATCTTATGCGTTTCACTCTTATATTATCGCTGTGTTGGTTAGTTGTTGTGTTATTTTGTCAACAAATAATGTGACTTTCAAATTCAAATAGCTAGAAGCATGTAAATCTCAATGTTAGAGGTCGAACAATCGTTTGCACTTTAACAATAAAGTCAAGTCTAACTGGTGAAATAGGTGGATAGGGATTTGGTTAGGGTTTGTGTTCTTACTTTTTGAGTGCAAGTGATTTATATACATACAGAGGAATATGAGGCATGTGGATCAAGATGTGTGGGTGAACTGAGCCCAAGTCCATGACAAGACTGGGATTTGATCTGGCTCAAGCAGATTAGCACCACTAGTGTTCAGTCAACAATTTTTTTTTTTTTTGTGTTTTTTGCCAGGATCATTTGAATTTTTAATTGATTGAACCGTTATAGTTATTTTCACTACACTTTATTTACTTCATTTTAAAGAATGTAACTTTTACTTTTTGACATTTAAGGTTCTTTTAACATTTACTAGTAGAGTGCACGTGTAAAAACACGTATTTTATTTTAATTAAATATTTAATAGTGTGGTCATTATTTGTGAGTTTCTTAATTATTTTCTTAGTTATAAAAGGTTGAGTAAAATATGTATTAAAATTTGTTGGAGAAAATACGTATTTTTTAATAGTGAGCGATATAGTTTCGATTAATTTTTAACACGAACGTTCTTTACTATTAGATATGATAAATGGTATGTAGTTTTTGACAAAATTGATTATTATAATTCCTAGAATTGGATACTTCAATTATTATGTAAAAAAATTATTCTTCTGCTTTCAAATTTAAAGTTCCATATTTTTTCTCATGATTTGACTTTGTAAAAAATTTTAATTTATCAATTTAATTTTGTTTATTCTAATCAAACATTCGAAAAAAATTTAGATCACACGAGTGTTATGAGATATACATAAGATTACTTGTGAACTTGCAATAAAAATATTTATTATAGATTAGTATAAGTTGTTAATTAGTGGTCTCTCATTATGTAGATTTTTGAAGTAATTAATAAGCAATAAATTTGGAGAAAAGTGTTGATTTATTGTTTTATATTTATTTCCTCAATTTAAAAATTGAAAATCAACAAAATTATTCAAAAATCTCAAAAAGAATTGATAAAAATTAGTGCATTGATGAGATTTTACTTGTTTTCGCAGTAGTAAAGTATAGAGTATATCAAGACTATATACACGTATAATTGTAATGATTTAAACATAATTTTACGATACTAAATTACGTAAAAACGTTAAAAAAAAAAAAAAAAAAACTCTCAATAATTTAAATCAACAAAAATAATTTAAAAAGTAAATAAATGTTCATTCTAGTATTTAAATAATTTATGTTTATAATTTCTCAACACTAACGATTAGCAATGAAAACATGCATTTGTCATTTTTAATAGCGTGTTCCAAAATGCAAATTTTAATATCCAATTAATGGTATTCACTATATTTTTTTTTGCCCGTAGCTAACAAGAAATTAGGAAAATTATTTTACTATAATCAAGAACCTAGGTAAAAATAAAAATAAAAACAAAAATAAATTAGAGTAAAAGAACACATATTTAGAAACGATATTTTATATCTTGATCAGTGTTAAATTTAATATTACTATTGTATTCCAAAAAAAAAAAATACTTGCATTGCCAATTCTGTTGCAGGAAATTAGGAAAAACTAAAAAAAAAAAAAAAAAAAAGAAAAGAAAATGAATAAAGTGGTGGACGTTCATAGGAACAGTCTAGCAAAAAGCAAGAAAAAAAAAAATGTCAATTTTAGGAAATAAAAAAAAAACAAGAACAATGGTGAAGATCTCTCTTTTAATATATTAAAATACTGAATATTATAACTATTTAAGAACTCAAAATGAGAATTGAAAATCAACACTCAAACAAGTAAAAATGTTTAAATAAGTATAAAAAATTAACAAAAAACAGGATTTAAACAACTAAACAACTATTTATAATGGTCAATTCACGAACTCTAGAAATAATAAGAGCCAATAGCAACCTTCAAATCTATTCTGTTCAGTGGTGCGAAAAGTTATGTAGATAGATATGTAGAACTAGTTTTTATAAAACAAAATTTGGATGAATACTCAAAATAATCAACATTTCTGTAAATTTTGGGACGATTTTTCAAAAGACATGACTGAAGTCAAAAGAAATGCGAAAAATACAAACGAAGAAATACAAGTGAAATAACTAAATGCTGAAAAGAAAATGGTACTGAAAAAAATCTACGATTGAGAAAAAAACGGTGTCAATTTCAAAAAATTAAGAAAATGTGAAAAAAAAAAAAAGAAGTAAATGAACAGTGGTGGGCATTCATAGAAATAATGCCACACTAAAAAAAAATAAAAATAAAAAATCAAGAAAAACTTTAAAATGCAAAAAAAAAAAAAGGAACAGTAATGGCACGCATTCATAGAAATAGTACCATACTAAAGTCTCTCTTTTAATATACAGAGAAATTACTCTTCATCAAATTCCGTTTCCTATTAGCTGGTCCGGAAAACATTATCTTATACGTATCAAATTTTGAGCCTTTTTTATCACTGTTTATAATTTTTTTTTTTTTTTTTCTGGTCTCGTTTTTTTTTTTTTTTTTTAAATATATATGAAATTAAACTAAAGATAGGCTCTTTAAGGTTCTTTTTGACCATTAAGGTTTTTTTTGTACTTTTTGAAAAGTTATGTGAATTTTTTTCTTTGCATTTTTTCTTATTTTTGGTTGCTTTTAACTTTTTTTTATTTTTGCTTATTTAAATTAGAAGGGCAAATATGTCATTATTTGTAATTAAGGACGCGATTTGTAATTAATTGAAAAGTTGAAGACGTCTAGTGCTATAAAAATTTGTCGATGATAGATTAGTAATAGATTGAAAAAGTTTGGGACGAAAACTGTAAATTTTTCTAAATTAAAATATGAAGAATACAATTGAAACTCTAATATTTGTAGTTAATAAATGAATAGTTCAATTAAATAAAAGTATTTAAACATCAAGTTTGGGACGAAAACTGTCAATTTTCCTAAATTAAAATATGAAGAATACAATTGAAACTCCAATATTTGTAGTTAATAAATGAATAGTTCAATTAAATAAAAATATTTGAGTATCAAATTTGTGACAAAGTTATTTTTATTTTTATGTTGTAATAATAAAATAAAATTTTTAATTTTAATAATATAATTACTTAATAATAAAAAACATTAATTTATTTAACATGTTTGTCAATAATTATGAGTTTAAATTTTATTTATTTTATAATAGTTCATAAAATATATAAAATAATTTAGTATATTATTATTTATCAAATTGGTCAATAAAGTATTAATTTAAAAAAAAAACTTGTTAGTTTATTTTAATTTTTCATAAAAATATAAAAGTGTCAGATCTATTCGCATTTTTTACAAATATTAGAAATCCAATTACAATTTTCTCTAATTAAACAAAGGACATGTTTGTCATTTTTATCAAATAAAGACCAATTACTTACCCAAACACGTTAGAAATTTCTGTGTCAAAAAATAAATGTTAACGACTATTTTCGTATTGAGGACAAAAGTTAAGAACTATTTGCACATAATTTAACTTTTTTTTATTATTATAAAAAAAAAAAATTGACACATTAATAATGATATATCCAGTACGTTAAATTAAATAAATGTTTATGACCCATTTGTATATTTTGCAAAGATTAGGTATTCAACTGTAATTTTTAAAAATATATTAATAATTTTTATTAAATAATAATGACTAATTATGAATCAAAACACATATATTAAAGATATTCATGCTAAAAAACAAGTGTTAGGACCATTTGCGCCAAATTCCCATCAATCAATCTCCTGACAAACCTTGTCACATTTCATCCACCCAGTAGTGAGTTGTGGCTCATCCGTGTCATGACTCACTTACGCTTCTTCGTTTCAACCGTTTCATTCGATTACATTCTTCTATTCAAAACCCTATAAGGTGAAAGCTTTGAGCTTTAACAACCCAACGAGGCAACGACGAAAAAAAACTGAAAGTCTTCAACTTCGTCTTCTTTTCAATACATTAAATTCGACTGCATAAATCTTTCTTGGCCATTTTGTTCACTTGGTTGCTAGATTGCTAGACTAAAGCTTTAACAACCCTACAGAGGAAGAAAATGTTCCCTCCAGAAATTATCACAGACATCCTCTCACGCTTACCAGTGAAATCTCTTTTTCGATTCAGGTGTGCCTCAAGATTATGGTGTTCTATAATAGACGGCCAAGATTTCGTCAAAATGCACTTGCATCAATCCATGTCAACAAATTCCAATCACAGCCTCATTCTTGGAGGCCTTGGACTTTATTCCGTAGATCTGGAGTCACTGGACAAAGTCCATGTCGTGAAACCCCCATTTTATTACAGGAAAGCTGACGGTATATCCAATTCGTGTAATGGGTTAATTCTTGTAACGAGTGAGCCCCCTGTGTTGTGGAACCCGTTTTCAAGAAAATACAAGACTCTACCTGATGCCCCAATTAAAAACCCAACTTCTTTATTGTGTTTTGCCAAGGTTATTTATGGGCTCGGTTACGATTCGAGAAATTATGATTATAAAGTTGTTCAGGTAGTTGAATTTAGGAATGAAGAAAGCCATGTGTGGGAATACTCTGAGACTCGGATTTATAGCCTGAAATCAAATTCCTGGCACAGGGTCGAGGGTTTTCCTTATCCACTGCCCTTTTTGAAGGGAAGCTGGGGGGTACATGTCAACGGGGCATTGCATACACTTGTGGAGGACAACTCAATTAGAATTATGGCTTTTAGTGTTGAGAATGAGAACCATTATGAGCTCATGCTGCCACCGGAGATTAGGATCAAGGGTGTTAATATGAGGTTGGTTGTGCTAGGAGGGTGTCTCTGTTTAGTTTGTGCTAGAAAGTCTCGTGCTAATATATGGGTGATGAAGGAATATGGAGTAGAGGAATCTTGGACTAAATTGATATCAATTGGTTCCCCAATGACCGGGCCAAACGATATTTTGAAGCCATTGACTTACTTGAAGCCATTGGTTTATTCAAAGAACGGCGAAAAGGTTCTTTTAAATTGTGATGAGAAAAGGCTTGTTTGGTATGACTTGAGAAGAAAAACTATCACGAATGTCTCTGTTAGTGGTTTGCCCTTTGTGTTATATCCTGAGGTTTGTGTTGAAACCCTTGTTTCCCCTGGTGGCCCGGTCCTGGAGAAAGGTGACGGGGTCAAGAAACAAGAGAAAAATGGACAAGAGAAATGGAAGGGAAAGAAAACCAAGAAGAATAGGTAAGTTACTCCATATAAAGAGTTAATGACTTGACATTGTCTAGTCAATTTGTTATATGTGTATTTCTCTGTCTTGTCTGGTGTTGTACTTATGGAGTCAATGGCATATTATTATTTGGTTTCAGGTTGCAGATTGGTTTTATTTGTTTTTTATGTCTTTGTTGCTTAATGTTGGAAGTCTCTTTAATGTAACTGCTACAGATTTTCTGTGATTACCATTAAATTGCACGGATACATGTAAAATTTGTTGATTAATGTAAATTTGTCAAGTAACAAATCTTCTCTCTGTATCTATACAGGTTTTATTGAACCTGAAATGTAATTCTACCTTACATTCTTCTTTTCTTTTTTAGAGATGATTTCCTGTCAGAGAGGTTCAAGTTGGTGCTGTGAGCAGGGGATGAAATCGGATGAGTAAAAGAGGAAGGTCAATCACTTAGCTTTTCCTTTGTTGTTAACTTGATTCTAGTAAAATACTCTCTTTCTCGAAAGCTTATTGGTTATGCTAATGGATTCGGTTTATTTTATTCTTATGTTGTTTGTACCAGTTCCCATAGGCATGGCAAGTGGCAACAAATATAAACATTTAGTCATGTCACATCAAAAGCATTATTATTCAGTCTATCAACTTGATGCTAATTGTTAGCTTAACCGTTTGTGGGAATTTCTATTTTTCACCTTTCTTATTGATTGTGGAGTAAAGCAGTTTGACTGCTTAGATGAAAAGGACAACAAATTTCAAAGCAAACTTTTTGTAAAGCTGTATGAGGAAAAGTTGCTTTCTTTTCTGTCTGACTCTGGATGTAAGAAGCTAATTTCATGTTTTGGCCACATGAATTACTAATGGTGAGTGCTCTTGAAAGCATTTATGATGAGACACGTGTCACATATGATATGAAAGTTTTGATGCCGAATTGACTTGACTAGGTGAATACATCATGGCTGCACAAAGTTAATTTGGTTCAAGGTTACGGTGATGCAAATGATTGCACCTTGTTAGTCTTGAAATTTAGTTTTGTTGAAGTCCTGATGATGCCTTTATTAACGGTTTTTCAGCTAGGGACTTTAAAAGTAAACTTATATTCAGTTATGGGTTGTTTTCATTTCTGTGTATTTATGGTTCATCTGATTTAAATGTTCAGTTGATCTATATGATGCCATGGTCATTCTTCTATTCATTTCAGCTCATGTTTTTAGATTCTTGATTGATTTTATATTTGGGGGGAAGAAGTTGGGAAAAAAAGGTTCAAAAACTACATTCGAGCTTCATGGGTGGATTTAGCGGGGAAGGAGTACAATATGTATATTGTAGGTCTTCTGATGGATAAATGTCAGTCTCCACTTATGGCCCTACTGAGTTAAAAGGAAAGGTAAATGAACGATACTACCGTAATTCTAAAGGGACAGTGTTTAATGACTACACAACACAAAATGAATGTTTGACTTGAGCTGCAGAGCTGACATTTTTACAAGGCCAAATGGAACAGTAATTATTTGATTGGGAATAAGGGGATAAATAAAAATTATCATGTCCACGCTAGTGGGCGCTAGTTTCTTCTGCCAGAATTGGTTTTTCTTTTCATCTGGTTTGTGTCCTACGTGATAAATCATCACACGTTCTACTTAGATAGTATCCATCTGCATTTCCTTTCATTGCCATCTCCAATTTTCAACTCATTCTTATATTTTAGTTTCAGTATTTATCTTTTCTTGCAAAACATATGATGCATTTTCTTTTTAGACATCTTGTGGGGAGTGTATGGAGTCTGAACGTGTTTTTTACTTTCTATTTTTGGGACTATGGTTCTGTGTTAGTGATACTAGTTGGCTGTGTTGCCTTTTCATTTTTTCTATTTTTATTTGCTCTTTCTTCTGGAACACGTGTATCTAATGAAAAAATGATTTATTTATCAATGGAAATTTTATTCAATAATTAAACACTAAATATTGTGCTTCTGCTCTTCCTTAACCAATGTGTTTCTGTCTCCTTTTTACGCTTTGGGGAAGGTGTAGGAGGAGGAGAAGGGTAGTTTTGAATGTTAGAATCACCTCATCTTAAAGTTTAAGCATAGATGGATGTGCATCAACTATGAAATTTCATGTGTCGAGTTAGTTGAGGTGGTTTGGAAACTGGGTATTAGAGTAAGCAAACATCATGAGTTCAAGATTGACCGCCTCCCATTTCTAACAAAGTCTTGCACGTGAGCTCTTTGATGAAAAAAATAAATGTGGCCTATACGTCTGGAGGTGTGTTGAAGTTAAAATATATTAATTGCTTCAGAGACGTTAAGCATTCAGATGAGATAATTCAATAGAATATGCGTGTCGTAGTTTCCAAAAGGGCCCTTGTACTCAAGTGATGAAGAGGCCCCTTGGTGCGTGACTGATGACTGCATTGTTGCAGGTCTGCAGCTAAACTCTCCCCTTTTCTGTTAACCTTAATTTAAAGTCCTCTTGGCAGCACAGTTTTTCTAACACAGAGGAAGATTATTCAGTTTTTATCTACTTTCTGTTTCTTTATGATCTTCAGCCGAGAGGACTCTGTTGATGTAAATTGAAGATTTAAATAGGTATGTATATAACTCAATTCAAGAAGCCTTGTCATGAACATTTATTTTCGAAAAATTATTGCAAAGCTAACTATCAGCTGCAGCCTGTGCCATTACAGAGGAAAGGAAGGAAAAATAATTGATAAATAAAAACAGACGCGATAGTTCTTTGAAATTGTTGGTTTTTAGTTTACAGGTTGATTGGGATAGTTACGGAGGTGATTTTTTAGTTTGTGCACTCAAGCAAGTTTAAGACTTAATCAATACTCATGCAGGAGAGCATTCATTCATTCAGTCATTCATTTATTTTGATCTATAGAGTTCAAACAGAAGTGGACGCTTAGGTAATGACTTTTCGAATGGATCTAAAATTTGCAGCTCGGAGATCCTTTGCTTACATCAGTAAATGGTATTTACCACTTTTAGATGATGCCTTGATAAGTTTGTCAACCAGGAAATCTCGTGTCATCCTGGCATTCATTTGATCATCATACTAGTTTTACATCTGCTGTAGATTTATAATTTTTGCGTGCAATTGCCCTTTCTAGTTCTAATTATGCATTTCTTTTTTAGATCAGAAAACTTATATTGTTTATGTTGTGTGAGAATTTGCACTCAGAAAATTGATGGCTGTTTTGAAACCTTATTGCAGTGCAGTTAACAATGTGACACAAGATCCCTCTACATCTCTGGAAAAAGCATTCAGTCAATGCTTGATAAAGCTGTTACTGTATTTTGAGTAAAAGAATTCTGAACGTTAAATAGACTTAATTCTTCTGTCAGGGTGAAACTTGATTCAGTTGATTGTGTGCCTAAGCGGACAGTCCAGGTGATTGCAGTGGGTGATTGCGTACATTACGATAGCCACCAATGTGGCAGGAAGAGTTTACCATTACAAAGACATGAAGTTGAAGGCTGCCATTGATTGGTATTGCCACCAGGTTGACCCTCGTGTTATTAACGTAAACGTGCAGGCTGCTGCCATATAACGAGAGTTAAGATATTTTTGCTCTCATCACTTGACGAGAGTGAGCAGAATCCTCTTGTTTCTCGCCATATCTATCTTCTTACTTCTTAGTAAAGACTTTCAGGGCTATTGCTGCTTTCAACATGGTTGCAGTGTAATTTGACCTTACGGCCATTTGCACTTTGATTATTAAATGTTTTAAATTGTTTAGCAATAATTATACATTATTGTTAATGTTATAAAACTAAGGCAACAAAAGAGGAAATAGTAGAGAATTAGAGCAAGTGTGTAAATTTATTATAATCATGATATTTATTTATAGGATTTTAATAGGAGCTACAATTTGACTAGAATGGTAAATAACTGTTTAAACATTTAGATAAAATTAAATAGTCATTAATTATTATTTATAATTATATTTATACAATAATTGCTACGTTAAAAATTTTGTTTGGTAAAAATCCAATGGAATAAAAATAAAGTTTTTAGCAAAATTCAATGGGATAAAAATACTAATAGAAAGAAAAAAATTATCAAAAATTTGAAGTTATTAAATGTTGCTTCATTAACTTTGTTAGGAAAATTTAATGGGACAAAATTTATGCGAAGAAAAAATAGTATAGTTATTCTCCATGATTCCAATCAATAAAAAAAGTTTGTATGGAACTATTCATATCTTGTGCGTTAATGTCTTCAATGCTGTCACCTTTTTAAAAGATGTATAAAACAATTTTGGTGAAATGTGCTCCATGTTATAACTTCCAAGTAATATCATCTTCGTACAATATTTTTGGTTGACTGTAGTAAAGCATGATAGTCTGATACAATTATATTAAAAACAGATTTTCTTGTTGTTCCTCTAGAGTTTCATACACAATTTATAATACACGATAGTATAACCATAGGGTTATGACAAGGGTAAATGTTTTTTAAGTTATGGACATTCATAAATATAACATTTATAATATTTCTAATTGGATGTCATTTGCACAAAATATATCTCGTTAAAATTTTACTAGAAAAAATTCTATGGCGAAAAAATCTCAATGAAATAAAAAGAGTACATAATTCGTTTAATATGCTATGAAAATTGCCTAATTAAAAACATTGTTAGGAAAACCCAATAGGACAAAACTCCGGTCAAGGAAAAGAGTATAACGCGTATTTATTCTCCCTTATTATAATATCACTGTAGATCTTTACTTTGATCGATTAAGTATTCGAAAAGTTGAACTATATGCTTCAGCATATTAAATCATACATGAATATATATATATATATATATATATATATATATATATATATATATATATATATATAATCATATATGTTAGTCATGTCATCTGAGTTAGTTATAACAATATCTATTATATGCATATATGTCATGCATTGACATGCTAACAAGATATCGACTTGTGATTGCTTTGCATAAATTTTTACAAAATTCAAAATGTTTAGAACGTGCATTACATGTTACGACTTCATTTTTCTCATTTTCTTTTCTCATAAGTACCTTTGTTGTGCGATTTAAATCCCGCAAGTGGACGGATCGTTGACAAGTAATAAAGTGATAAATGAAGTGTCGAACCCACGAGGACTAGATATCAATTTAACCTATTAATTTATAACCTAAATTCTAACAATATGAAAACACATATTCAATTTGGTTTTTGTGATTCTATACTATTTTAATTAAAATTAAATTATCAAACAATTAACTTTAAAGTAGTGAGACGAATTCAAGATCTACTAACTCTAGGATTTGCGAATCCACCAACACTTTTCTTAATCAAATATCCATTTAACCGTTTTAGCTTATAATTACCATAGATTGAATATCGGCGTTCCTAAAATAATCAAAAGCCTCTCTCGTTGGTCAATCAATTCTATATGTTATACGAACTTCATTATCTCTAATTAAGCTTCGAACATAAACACATGCATTAAAATCTCAAGAACACCTAAATAGATTTCATAAAGCATAATAGTAATTTCTATCTATTATTGGACCCTATGTTATTCAATACCACGTGCTTAATCTATATTGAATCTCTCGACTTCAATATAGATCACAATATATTCTAATGGTGATCAGGCATTAAAATAATAGAAAAATTACATAAAGAATAATCAACTCAAAAGCAATTAATTACTAAAACAGAAAAACTTCTAATTAATTAGAAATCATGAGGTTTCATCGTTCATCCTAGAAAAAGTAAATTAGCAGGACATGATTTCATCAATTATGACAATAATTGACTTCATCATGATCCGGCGAAAGAAAAAGAAGAAATAAATACAACATGTGACTCTGGATGAAGAATCTTCAATCCCGTGCCTTGGTCTTCGATTCTCCTCTTGTATCTTGTTCCCAAAATTCGTCTCTCTAAACCGCTCTAAATTCGGCTCTCAAAACGGCCCTCAAAACGGCTATGAATTCGGCTCCCAAAACAGCTCCCAAATTATGAGTTAATAACTCATATTTATAGTTACCTAATTGTGCCCCAAAAGATCTCAAAATATTATAAAATTCGTGGGCCAAAAGGTTTCCTAATCGGATTAGAACTCAAAAGGAAAATAAAATTCCATGACCAAATTAACCTTTGGCAAATTTGTTTTTCAAAAGGCCATAACTTCTTGTAGAAAGCTCCAAATTGAGATCCGTAAAAAGTGGTGGACTTATAATTCGATTATCTTTCTAATGGTATATCATTTACTTGTCGATTTTACCAAATTATTGCTCTTTTCATCCATTCTTCTTCTGTTTGCTCTCTTTTCATCCGATTGACACTTAAATTTGATTATTTCCTAAATTAATAATAAAACAACATGCAATTAAACTGAAATCAAATAATATGACTCATAATCGTCCTTTTTTGTGAGCTCCAATAAGTACAAAATTGTACTTATCAAATACCCCCAAACTTGAACTTTTATTCGCCCCTCGAATAAACTAGCTAAAAATAATCATGCACTTAATAAAATAAACAAGAATATAATTCACAATATTAATAGCTTGCCGTTCTTTACTTCAGCTTTTGCAAAAAGAAAAACTTATAATTCATAACGAGTGTTCATGTATTACTATTGCAAATGTGACTATACTCAAACCATACTTGATACGTGTGTGAGACCCGTTAATCGATCAACTTAAATTTATGGTGGTGATAGCCCAACCACTTGGTCAACTTTTCCTTTCCCCTCTCAGAAAGTACACTTCCCCAAAATAATTGTTTTCTCTCAAATTCGAGATTTTGGTTCAAAGGTTAAACTTCAGATTACTTTCTTGCTCGAAATTTGGTTGAGAAAACTAATAATCGTGACAACCTAAGTATATGAAGATTCTCTAATTTATGAGCACTTTCGACCAGAAAGTTTCTACTAAGTAAGTCAAACTCATTAGTCATCTAATCCCCAAATTTACTTTGCAAAGGATTTTTTTTTTTTTTTTCTTGGACAATTTTTTTTTTTTTTTTTTGTAAATAGATCTTATGTGCAAAACTCAATCCATTAAGCTTTCTAAATGACTCATGTAACGAGCTTGAGGTTGATGACTCCCGTGTCTTTCGAACCTTAGGGCATCAGGTTTTGAGAAACCCCTACGGACCTTTTCACTCGAGTCAAATAGACTACGAAAGGAGTTATAAGATATTAATAAGGTGCAAAACTCAGTCCATTAAGCTTTCTAAATGACTCATGTAACGAGCTTGAGGTCGATAACTCCCAGGTCATTCGAACCTTAGGGCATCAGGTTTTGAGAAATCCCTACGGACTTTTTCACTCAAGTCAATTAGGCTACGAAAAGAGTTAAACAATAATAATAATAATTTTTGTTCCTTGCGTGCAATAAGTTCATGCGTGAGGATTAGATTCCTAACATTCGGTCATTACTTAGTTTCCTCTAACTGGTCTAAAGTGCTCCACACAAATTTTCAACATACATGGAATCAATCATAACCTAGATAGCCACTATCACAGTTTAATTACCACACTTTCTCACAATATTGGTTATTTGTTTGAGATACAGATGATTTTTAGGTTTAAACATGGTATCCTATTATTTTCAACTTAAGTGCACCAACATAGCTAAAAATCATCTTAACTGACCGACACAACACAATATCAAACATGGTCAAATAGTCTCACATTTAACCAATAGCAATAATGTGTTCATAAGTCATGGATTAAAGCGAAATAATTAAATAAAAAGTTGCATCATTAGCCGGCAAGACTATTCATATCACATACATATGCAAACAAATAAATAAATTTTTTTTTAACGAAAATAAATTAAAAATCAAATATCAATTATCAATTATCAATTATCGAATCAAGCAAATTTTTCATTTTAGTCCATTACCCCCAAACTTGAAAGAAACATTGTCCTCAATGTAAAATTTAAAATCAAGAGATTAGAGACTTTCCTGAGATAGATCTGATGGTGTCGGGAGAAAAGGTGTGATAAGATCAACTGGAGGAGAAATCTGTACAGGTTGGTCGACAAATCTTTGTTTGAATGTCATCCAAGTAGCCTGCAGGTTGTAACCTTAAAAAGAAAAGAAAAAAGAACTTATTAATTTTTTTTAGAAAAACGAAATTAATTTTTTTTTTAAGAAAAACGAAATTATTATATTTTTTTAAATATAAATTTAAAATAATTGAACAACGTGATTATGCAAGATTGTAACCTCAAAACCTAAAAATTAAAAACCTACTTTAAATCCTAAAAACCTAAAACGTGCAAATTGTCAATTGAAATCCTAAAATTGAAATAAGACGAAATTTAAATAAATAAAATGGTAGAAAAATGGGTTGCCTCCCATTGAGCGCTTCTTTAAAGTCATTAGCTTGACTTTGTCGTGATGATCGCTCAAGACACTTTGAATAAATCTTTGGATGACCTGCTCTTCTTGATTTGATCCACTTCTGAACAATTTTTGTTTACCTTCCAGAGCTTGATTTTTTCCTTATCATACTGATATGATTTTGTTTTGCCACCCTGCTTGAACTCAACTAAAAAAATTTCAGCTTCCTCATCAACTTTGATCACAGAAGACAAATGGAACTCCTCTTTCTGCACATATTCTTCATCTCTAAGTGGTGCATCCCGATGTTGGGTAACAATTTTATCATCTAAGCTTCACGCTTATACAGTCAATGACATCAATCTTGAAACAGAATCAAGAGCTTGGAAATTTAATTGCTTTAAACACATTGAATGTAATGTGTTCATCATTCACTTTAAATTTTAAGTTCTCCTTTCGAGCGTCAATTCATTGCCCGACCAGTAGCCAAGAAAGGTCGACCCAAAATGAGTGGTACATCCATGTCTTCACACATATCCGAATAATAAAATCGCATGGGAATATGAACTTGCCCACTTTCACCAATATGTCTTCAACTATTCCCATTGGGCGTTTGATTGTTCTATCTGCAAGCTGCAATGTTACTGTTGTTGACTTTGCTTCTCCTAAATCGAGCTGTTTAAAAATAGAATAAGGCATTAGATTTACACAAGCACCCAAATCATATAAAGCTCTATCAAAAATAAACTACCAATAGTGCAAGGAATATTAAAACTCCACGAATCTTTTAATTTGCAGTAGCTTGTTTTACAATATGGCTGCATTCTTCGATTAATATGATTGTTTCATGCTCCTCCAACTTCCTTTTGTTTGAAAGAATGTCCTTCATGAATTTAGCATAACTAGGCATTTGAGCTAATGCATCGACGAAAGGTATGTTGATGTGAAGCTTTTGAAAACATCCGTAAATTTGTTGAATCGTTGGTCTAGCTTATGTTGTCGTAGCCTTTGAAGAAATGGAATTGGAGGGACGTAAGCCGTTGGTGGAATATAAGTGGTGGAGAGTTCCAGTTCTCTTGTGCAACTTTTGCATCCGGTTTGTTTCATCTCTTTGTTGGACACGGTTTCCTTTTCTACACCTGGTCTAGTCACATGAATCTCGCAATTCAAGTCTGCTTTTCGTGATGATTGCATTGACTTGCTCTTTTGGATTGACCTCTGTATTACTTGGCCATGTGCCTGGTTTTCGCTCGGTTAACAGTTTAGCCAACTGCCCAATCTGAGTTTCCATATTCTTTATCGAGACATCTGTCCTTTTTTGCATTTCCTTTAGTACGAGAATCCATACGTTCGATAATTTAGCAACTGTCTCTTCTAATCCTCCTTCTCTTTCCGGTGTCTTCCGATTTGGTGAATTTTGAATATTTTGATTATTGCCATATGAGAAGTTTGGATGATTTCTCTATCCAGGGTTGTAAGTCTGTGAATACGGATTATTCTGCTGTTGCTGAAAGTTCTGAGCATATGTAACTTGTTTAGGGGACATATCAACTTTTGTCAAAGGACACTCGATGATTGATGGTTTGCCCGCATGTTACATGAGTTGGTAGAGACATCTCCGAACCATATCGGGTGAGTGAGAATTTTCATTGTTTCCATCCGCTTTGCCAATGCATCAATTTTCGCCAAGACAAGTGAATTAGTGTTCACCGTGTATTCTCGCCGCTTTACGCAATCCTCTTTCTCGCCACATAATAAAGCTGTTCACTCATGGTTTTAAATAGATCGTAAAGATCCTTTGGCAGATCTGTTTTGGATAGAGCCACTCCTTTGCAAAATCTCTTGAAGAACGACTAGTTGTAGCTAGTCCAGAGTAGAAATAATGATTACGAGCGCTAAAGGAAAACCATGACTTTGACACTTTCGGAGCAGTTGTTTGAATCTTTCCCATGCCTCGTGAAAATTTTCCAACTCGCATTGTTGGAAATTGAAATTTCATACTTGATCTGTTTACTCTGGTGAAGAAAAATATTTTAGTGTAAATTTTTGGATCGGATCGACCAAGTAGTGATACTCCACGGTGGTAGAGAATCTAGCCATTCTCTAGCTTTATCCTTCAATGTATGTGGAAAGAGTCTCATCTTGGTGCTTCTTCATTATCACCGTGGTATTTGAAATTTCACAAGATTCATCAAGCGAGAAATATGGTAATGAGAATTTTCATCATCATCCAGTAAAGCAGATTGTTCGAAAATAAATTCATCACATCGGCCTCAACCGGAAGTTGTCGTGTCCATAAAGGCGGATAGACTATCTTTGGACCGATTCTCAACAATCGGTGGCATCATATACTCACCCATAAGAATATCTCGTTCATTAACTTCAACCGGTCGAGCTATTGGTGCTTGATTATGTATCAAATCTGCGGTAGTTGATCATGTATTTGGTGGTGCGCCATTGTGTCTTTTTTCTCGTATTTTCTTTTCTCGTTTGTCACGTTGTCGTTGGTGAAAGCTTCGTTCAATTTCTGGATCTAAATCAAATAGATCAAGATCTTTTGTACGGGGCATGCACACTTAACACCTGAAAAATTAGAAAATATATACAATTCAATGATACCCTAAAAATTTAAAATAAATATAAAAATAAAATAAAATAAATATAAATAATACTAAAAAGAATTGTTAAAAGCTAAATTATAAACTAACGTAGCAATTAATAAAACTAGTCCCAAGAACGGCGCCTAAAAACTTGTTGTGCGATTTAAATCCCACAAGTGGACGGATCGTTGACAAGTAATAAAGTGATAAATGAAGTGTCGAACCCACGAGGACTACATATCAATTTAACCTATTAATTTATAACCTAAATTCTAACAATATGAAAACACATATTCAATTTGGTTTTTGTGATTCTATACTATTTTAATTAAAATTAAATTATCAAACAATTAACTTTAAAGTAGTGAGAACGAATTCAAGATCTACTAACTCTAGAATTTGTGAATCCACCAACACTTTCTTTAATCAAATATCCGTTTAACCGTTTTAGCTTATAATTACCATAGATTGAAAATCATGTTCCTAAAATAATCAAAAGCTCTCTCGATGGTCAATCAATTCTATATGTTATGTGAACTTCATTATCTCTAATTAAGCTTGAACATAAACACATGCATTAAAATCTCAAGAACACCTAAATAGATTTCATAAAGCATAATAGTAATTTCTATCTATTATTGGACCCTATGTTATTCAATACCACGTGCTTAATCTATATTGAATCTCTCGACTTCAATATAGATCACAATATATTCTAATGGTGATCGGGCATTAAAATAATAGAAAAACCGCATAAAGAATAATCAACTCAAAAGCAATTAATTACTAAAACAGTAAAAACTTCTAATTAATTAGAAATCATGAGGTTTCATCGTTCATCCTAGAAAAAGTAAATTAGCCAGACATGATTTCATCAATTATGACAATAATTGACTTCATCATGATCCGGCGAAAGAAAAAGAAGAAGAAATAAATACAACATGTGACTATGGATGAAGAATCTTCAATCTCGTGCCTTGGTCTTGATTCTCCTCTTGTATCTTGTTCCCAAAATTCGTCTCTCCAAACCGCTCTAAATTCGGCTCTCAAAGCGGCCCTCAAAGCGGCTATGAATTCGGCTCTCAAAGCGGCTCCCAAATTATGAGTTAATAACTCATATTTATAGTTACCTAATTGTGCCCCAAAAGATCTCAAAATATTATAAAATTCGTGGGCCAAAAGATTTCCTAATCGGATTAGAACTCAAAAGGAAAATAAAAATCCTGCAGCCAAATTAACTTTGGTATTTGTTTTTCAACAGCCATAACTTCTTGTAGAAAGCTCCAAATTGAGATCCGTAAAAGTGGTGGACTCGTAATTCGATTATCTTTCCAATGGTATATCATTTACTCGTCGATTTCACCAAATTATTGCTCTTTTCATATATTCTTCTTCTGTTTGCTCTCTTTTCATCCGATTGACACTTGAATTTGATTATTTCCTAAATTAATAATAAAACAACATGCAATTAAACTGAAATCAAATAATATGACTCATAATCGTCCCTTTTTGTGAGTTCCAATAAGTACAAAATTGTACTTATCATACACCTTTAAGTGTTTGGAATGTAGGTCCAGAAACTTCAGATTTCTCTAGTAAGTTCAATTTACTTGGATTGCATCTTTTTATTTAGCCAATTAATTCACTCACAAATTTTTCTCAATATCCTCGCCACCTTTCATAATATGAAGCATTATATATATATAAAAAGTGTTGTCAACAACATTTCTTTTTTTATTTCATTACTTTTCTATAACGACATAACTTATCGAGATCTCTTCATTTTATTATTTCAAATACGTGAACTTTTTATGGAATTTTATAATTAGTTATGTCTACATACTTTTTAAGAGTATACGTCTCTTTTATAGGACCATTTTTACTATTTGCTCCATTTTTTTTTTTGGAGATTTTTTTTTTGAATCACATGTCACCATGCTTCAAGTGCGCCATTAAATTACCAGATATAATATTAACGGATTGTCCTTTCAAGACGTCAATATGAATTGAAGTATTTGCATTTGGGATACGACACTTGGTTAATTTATTTGGTCAGTAAATATATCTGTTAATTGTATAACTTACAAATGAGTTACTTGTCGAATTCATGGTTCATATTGTCTTATGCAAGGATCTAGAAAACATAATATGCTATATTTTCATGTATTATTTCCAGCTACTTAATTTTTCTCAATAATGTTGAGAAATTTGTCTTATCAAAATGACATTCGAAAAACCGTGTTATAAAATATCACCAATTATGACTTAAGATATTTTTTAAGGTTTTAAACTAAACATGTATTCTCAACATTCTTTAATACCTATCTCAGTGCACTGTGGTAGACCGGTTGTATATATATATTGTACTATCAAAAATCATTAGATGGGTAATATTAGGCTATGATCATAAGTCAACTATATCGATGATAACTTTGATGTTGGCATGATGCATATAAGTGTTGTTGCATATAAAACAGAATTCACTAGACAAAATGGGAAGCACTTTATTCTTAATAATATTGATTTATAATTTAATTGGATGCGTTGACAACAATATTGTTAAACTATTTATTATCATCCCAATTAAAATTTATTAAAAGTTTGAGATTTAGGTTCACTAGCATTAATAAGAAACACATATTGATTGTATAATATGAAAATTATACTTATGGTTTAAAATTTGAGTAAGTAATCTCGCAAACTTCAAGTTGCGAATAGTAACATCATACAATTATCTAGTAGATGTATCTATTATATACAAATAATATATATAGATGGTCAACATGGAGGGTAACCGAGTCCATATATCACCCAAAATAATTTTCAGAAATATATAGAATTCAATCCCGATTTTAGTTAGTGAGTATCTACTGGTTTATCTACCATGAGAACAAGCATCACGTGATAAATCATTATATTGAAAAATCTTCCGATATTCCATAAATAGTCTCATTATTATTTTGTATCGTATTGATTCGAGATGATGTAATCTATAATCTCAATCAATAGAAATTTTAGGACATTGAACTTCTAGTTTAACGTAGTACTTGTTTAATTGTACTAATATTTGTATAGTACAAATTAAATTAAAAGAAAATGAATAATATTATATTTATTTCATCATTTTTGTCTATTTCTTTTAAGGAGTCGAGAAATGAGTGTATGTACAATAGGTACGTGACAATTGCCGTCATTTTTGAAATCTATAAACAACATGTCAAAGTATAAAATTTATTAAATTAACAAAGTTCGAGTTCGTGACAAAATTTAGTTCAATTATCTTATTATATTACTTTTTTGGGAGTACGTAATATTCTACTAAAGTAGAATATGAATATAATATACAGTTGTGTTTCGTCAGGTGCAGCGACAAAATATTCTTCTAGAATATTTATATACTTAGGTTGTTTTTTTTTTTTTCTTTAAATAAAAAAACATAATATTATAAAAGAATATTAATTGAATTTTAAAATTGTGTTTATTTAGAAAAAAGAACAATTAAAAATAAATTTTATAATATACGCTCATCAGGAGCAATAACACAATTCGTATAAAATATCGATATGTATATAGTTTATGATTTTTCAAAAACTACAACACGATATTCTACAAGAGTATCAATGCAATATTTGTTCAAAAATATATTATTCAAGAACAACACATTATCTCCAAGAGTATTTGTATATATAATAAAGAATGTTTATTCGGGAACATTAACAAAATATTCTTTTATAATATTGATGTATTTAAATTTGTGCTTTGTAATAGAAAATATCACAATATTCTATTAGAATATTAATTTATGTAAAGTTGTGAAAAGAAACAAAATAATATTCTTCCAAAATATTGATACATACAAAATTAATGCTTCTTCAAGAGCAATTATATAATACTCGTTTAATTAAATTGTGCTTCTCTATGAGATACAACACGATATTTTTCTAAAATATTTTATATTTTGTGTTTCTTCATAAAGAACAATATCATTTTTTTAAAATATTGATATTCATAAAGTTATACATTTTAATGAGTATTAATAAAATATTTGTATAAATATTAATATACAAATAATTGTTATTCTTCAGGACGAACTCAATATTTTTCTAAAATATTGACATGTATAAATTTTATGCTTCTACGAAACAATAATATAATGTTCTTATAAAATGTTAAAACACTCATCGGGAGCAATAACTTAACATTGAATCTTACACAATTACACTCTTTCGAGTAAAGTAATAATCTACTAAAATATTAATATAATATTATGTTACTTTAGAAGCAACAACATATTATTATTTAGAATATTAAATTATATAAGGATTTACTCATCAGGAACAAAAACATAATAGATGTTAGATCTTATACAATTATACTTAAGAGCAAGTGATATTCTGTTAGAATATTAATATAACGTTGTGCTTCTTCAAAAGTGACAACAAATTATTCTAAAATATTAAACTTTATAAATATTTGTTTTTAGGTACAATAGATTAATATTAAATCTAAAAAATTACGCTATTCGGGAGCAAGTAATATTTTGTCAAAATATTAATATAACGTTGTGTTATTAGGGAGCAACAACAAATTATTTTAAAATATTAAACTTTATTTCGAATTAAATATTTACTTTTCACGAGCAATATTATAATATTCTTATAGAATATTAGATCTTAGAGCATCTACAATAATTTATCTATATTTAAAGAGCATATTTAGTATTTAAAGAGCAATTTTTTTAAAACATTCAAACCGCCCTTTATCTATACTCTTCATTTTATTTTTTTCAAGAAGTATTTAATATATTTTCCTTTTTTTTTTTTTTTCATATGCTTCCTTCTCAATTTGTATAAATTATTTAATTAAAGTCAATATCATGTATTGAAAATTGAAATTGTTTCAATGCATTTAATAATAGAAAGTGATTTGGCTCTCCAAATTTGGAGAGCCAAGCTCACTCTCTAAAATAAAATATTAAATTGGAGAATCATTAGAGCAAAATTTTAAGTGTTGGCTCTTTAAATTAAAGAGCATCATATGTTTAAAGAGTTTGTTGGAGATGCTCTTATAAAATTAGGCTATTCGAGAGTAATTAATATTCTATTGAAATATTAAAATAATGTAAAGTTGTGTTTTTTCAAAAACAACAACTAAATATTATTCAAGAATATTGATACGTATAAAATTGTTATTTCGTAAATTACAATGTAATATTTTTATATATGTGTGTTAAAAAAAAAAAAAAACCTAAGAATCCCAATTAAGAAATTACAAGTATAATATAATTACGCATTTCAACTAAATTAATAATTTACGTAATGACCACAATGTAGAGTTAATGAGAATTTTGAGAAACTTGTAGAGTAACATGACGTGGTATCATGAAAGGAATTCATCAAATTAAGATAGTATAAAAATAATTATTAAATTCAACCATATGTTGTATTTCGAACAATTTACCTTCAAAATCTAATCAACCAAGGATGTAATTCAATTGATCATAAGTGATTGATGGTTTTTTCCACGAAGGATCTGAATCCCTATACCCTACCTTTCCTTTCCTTTCCCTTTCCCTTTCATTAATTGAATTCCGTAGCTATATGGCTTGAATGTGTATTAATTGAACGAGTTTTGACTTGCATGTGCAATCTTGTATGAACTTTGGATGGGTCTCTTGATAAGGCATCACACATGATGTTAATTGGATCTCCACAATGAATAAGAAAAGTTTTATGTTTATAAGCAAGCTCGTACTGATAATAAGTTATAAAATTAAAAGAATAAGAGAGAAAATAGAAGAGAATTAAGAGAGCGAGTGTAAAAATTTATTATAACAATGACCCTTATTTATAAGGTTCCAATATGAGTTACAATTTGAGTGGAATACATTCTTCTAGAGTAAGTAAATAACTACATAGACATCTAGATAAAATCAAAAAGTTATTCATAATTATCTATAATTTTACAACAATAAACTAATTTTGTTACTATAACATTTACAATTTTTTTGTAATTTTTTATAAGGAATTAAATTTATTTTAGCTAAAATATATATCAATACACAGAGGCGAATCTAGTACATGGCGAGATCCCGTGTCCGCCCGTGCTGGAATTTCGTGAAAAAATGGTGTTGGCTTCATCAATTTTTTTTTTTTGTGTGCATTATGCGTATAGTGTATCTGTGTATGTATTTGTATATAATTTATTGGGTTGAAGACGTTGTGTGTGTGTGTGTGTGTGAGAGAGAGAGAGAGAGAGAGATAGAGAGAGAGAGAGTGTGTGTCTATTTTAAAATTAAAATTTCATTTGTGGTCCTTGAACTTTGAGAAATTAAAAAAATAAGATAATTGCATGAATAAATAAAGAATTTATTATTTCTCTTTAATATGATAATTGCATAATTTGAAAGGAGAGGAGAGGAGAGGAGAGGGGTTCAAAATTGAAGAATATTAGAAAGTATTTATCAGAACTTTTGCTCTTTTTTTTGTCATAGATTTAACTTTATTTTAAGTTTTTTCTTATCGTTGTTGTCTTATTTTAAATTATTTTTTATGTAAATCTTTATCATCCCCACCGAACCATTATCCTGGATCCGCCTCGGTGTTGACTATCGTGTATGACGTGTATTTTATTATGTTAATGAATGATTATCATTTTGTTGGCGAGGCATTTTTGAACTCCAAGAAGAAGAGAATGAGAGGTTTCATTCGAGGAAGGTAGGTTATTTAAACTATCAAATTTGTAGTTCTTGTTTGTTCCTATTTTGACTAAGACACTGTAACTGGTCATCAAATAGAAATTATTATGGCTTGTATCGAATTATATTTCACTATTATATGATTTTTTTGTTGCTTTATAAGTTACGTATTTATTAAAAATATTTTCACATTATTTTTTTATAAGCATCGTCCGTTGACTGGTTAACGACCAGTCAACGTCCGCCCTAGTTGAACTTCAACCCTAGATCCACTACTGTCAATACATATTAACAAATTCCAAAAATAGTAATTTGATAACTAAAAACCTAGTAAAATAATTTCATTAAATTTATAAATATTATGTACTATAATGTAATATTTTTATGTGTAAATCAAAAATCAAAATAAAAAGATAGCAATAATAGATGAATTTCTATTGTTTATAGATAAATAATGAATGCCTATTTAAGGATGTAAAAGCTGTGGGAGCTTGCCATTCTTCAAAAATATAAATAACTCTTTAATCTTTTATTTTAAACAATATGCACGTTAAGCGGATATAGGATTTGATTTTTTATTTAAAATAATAAAAGTTTTCATATTCTTAAATCGTTTAACAATATCACTATTACAAATATTATCAAAACATCTTTCTCAATGTATGCAATCATACACTATTCATCCATTCATCTCCGATCCGATTAATGCAATTGATCTTTGATAATATTCTCGAAACACTCTTTCCATCGGGCGGTGGCAACTCGGTAAAAGAAGAACCAATTTGATTAGCAAATAAACTAAAGGGTAAATCTTGTCTTTTTTTGTTTCAACTAGCTTTTGTGCAAGACCACTAATTTTTCTCGCAATTGAGATATACTTAGACTATGCCTTGAAAAGAAAGCGCCAATTGAAGCCTTAAGAGAAAGAGTTTGTAGTATCAACGACATGCTCAATACCTCTAAACGCTCAATTATGAAACCTTTTCATTAATATAACGGATCACAATAGCCATCCGCTCCTTTGAAGACGAGTCGCGAGATTCATCAATAAGAATAGTAAAATAATCACCACACATGTCCTTAAATATTGAATTAACTATTTCGGGTTGAAATAGATCTTACAATATCTTTTTGAATACTTGGTGAAACCATTTGACATCTCCAGAGCATTCTTTAAAGTAATGACCTTTATGTCTTCATTATGATCACCTAACCATTGCAAAAGTTCAAGAAAATTACCTCTATTGGCGAGTTTTCAGATTCATCATGCCCACGAAATGGTAGTCCTTGTCGTAAAAGGAACCTAACACAATCAACCGATGCAACCAAACGTATGATCTTTAATATTTTCTTGATCCGTGCTTGGTAAACAATGTTTCAATATGTTGTTTTCTATTCATGAGAGCTTCACAACTTCTAAAAGCTTGATTGTGAACACTAATTGAATCCCCAACATGCTTTTGTAACTTATCTTTCTTCTTCCAATTATGAAACCCTTTAACAACAAAAGAATCGCCTCCTCCTCTTTCTCCTTGCTGTGGTTTAAACAAATAACAATATAAACAGAATAAAGCATCCTTTGTCTTGCTATACTCTAACCAAGTACGACCATCTTCAAACCAACTTGAAAGTTAAATCGCTTAGACTTGTCCCCACACATTGAGTAAGGAAAATCATGACCAGAAGGTTGACAAGGACCTTTTTGTAAATATGCTCTTCTAACTTCGTCTTGAATATTTGGAGGATAATCTGAAATTCGTGGCCGCTCTCCTGGATCTGTAGGAAGATTTGCCAAGTTCACTTCATTACAACATTGTTTTGCACTTTTCTCATTTCTATTTGGAGATGATGTTAGCTCCGGAGTTGAAGTTGAATGAGTCGATATTGTATTGAAGTATCTCTTCATCACTATTTCCTAAAGAAAATGGAATAAAAAATTTATTGTCAAATAGATAACTGCATTTGAAAAAATGCTTGCCAATTCATGGATTTGGCCACTAAATTAGAGCACTAATAAGCCCCACCAGAGGTATATACTAGTTAATCAATAGAACTATAGAAAAAAAAAGAAAAGAAATAAGAACATAGATTAAACATAAAGCGTAGCAGTGCATACATTACTTCGTCAAAATACAAAATCCCAGGAAAAAAAGTACCGGAAAAGGAAAATGGAACGACCATGGGGGCTCGCCGCCTCATGGGAAATCCTCTTGACACACCTTGGAAGTTGGATCAACTATCCTCCTTTGGAGTTGTGGAATATGGAGTTGAATGAGTCCGGGGCCCACGGGATTCGGGAACTAGGAAGTAGGAAGGATGATTTCATCTAAATATTGGAGTTAATTGAAATGGATATCAAAATCAAGTATGTGACTTAAATTTAACCAATTTAATAAAAGCAAAATAATTTTTAACATTTAATTATTTCAAACAATAAAAAACACAAAAAAAATTATTTCCAATTCCAACTCCAACTCCAATTCAAACTCAACCCCAATTGGTTTGTTGGAGAAGAAGAGGGGGCTTAGTTGTAATTTTTATTTTATTTTTTCATTTTTCCTTGGTATTTCTTTTTTAATTTAAAAAATGAAAGATTGATTACTTTTTAAAAAAATTAACTATTTAACAATTAAATTAACAATTTTCATAACAGAACTACGTTAGGACGCTTTTTAAAAGTTAGAGGAAGTGTAGAAATTGAAGTTTGGGACTCTATATTCAAAGGGTTGGGACCCAGTCCTATTTACCTTAAATATTACCCACCTCACGAATTTCCAGTCAAACTCCCCGTCTTCTGTGCTCCTTTGTCCACCGATCAACTATCAATTAAAAGCCCTAAAAGCTTGAACAACCCTAAAAAAAAAAAATGCTCCCTTCAGATATCATCGCAGAAATCCTCTCACATTTACCAGTGAAAACCCTTTTACAATTCAGGTGTGTCTCAAGAACATGGTGCTCTATAATAGACAGCCAAAGTTTCATCAAAATGCACTTGCATCAATCCACGGCGACAAACTCCTATCATAGCCTCATTCTCGGAAGCCTGGGGAAGGGACTTTATTCCGTAGATTTGGATTCACTTGACAAAGCTCATGTCGTTAAACCCCCAGTTTCTTACAAGGGTTTTGACAGCATATCCAACTCTTGCAATGGGTTAATTCTTGTAATGAGTGACCCCCTTGTCCCGCCTGTACTATGGAACCCTTTTTCAAGAAAATACAAGATTTTATCTGATGCTCCAATCGAATACCCAGCGCGTTTATTATGTCTTTCCCAGGTTTTTTATGGGCTCGGTTACGATTCGAGAAATAATGATTATAAAGTTGTGCGGGTTGTCGAATTTTGCAAGGATACCAGTCGTGCGTGGGTATGCTCTACGACTGAGATTTATAGCCTCAAATCGAATTCCTGGAACAGGGTCCCGGTTTTTCCTTATCCACTGCCCCATATGAATGAAAACTCGGAAAAATGGGACGTACATGTCGTCCACGGGGCATTGCATACCCTTGTGGAGGATTTTTTACATGTATATTCGGCCAAATCATTTAGAATTATGGCTTTTAGTGTTGAGAATGAGAACCATTACGAGGTGATGCTGCCACCTAATATTCAGATCAAGGATGCTGTTATGAAGTTGGATGTGTTACGAGGGTGTCTTTGCTTAGTTTGCGCTAGCAATGCCCGTGTTAATAATATATGGGTGATGAAGGAATATGGAGTGGAGGAATCTTGGACTCAGTTGCTATCAGTTGGTCCCCCAAGTATTTTGTCTTTTTGGAAATCACTGGCTTATTTGAAGCCATTGGCTTATTCAAAGAATGGTGAAAAGGTTCTTTTAAATTGTGATGAGAAAAGACTTGTTTGGTATGATTTGAGTAGAAAAACTATCAGGAATGTCAACATTAGTGGTTTGCCCGATAAGTTTTATCCTGAGGTTTGTGTTGAAAGCCTTGTTTGCCCCGGCGGTCCGGGGGAAGGTGATGGGGTCAAGATACATGAACAAGAAAAAGGGAAGGAAAAGAAGATCAAGAAGAATAGGTAAAGAAACTCTGTATAAAAAGTTTATGACTTGACATTATCTAGTCAATTTATTATATATGTATTCCCCTGTCTTGTCTTCTGTTGACTTGAACAATATTTATGCAGTAAATTAGAGGCATATTATTATTTGGTTTCAGGTTGCTCCTTGGCTTTATTTGTTTTTTTGTGGATTTGGTTGCTTAATGTTGGAAGTCAGTTTAAATGTAAATTGATTGACTAATGAGAATTGACAAATAAAAATTTTTCTTCCCTCTGCATCTATACTGTTTTTATTGAATCTGAAATGTAATCTACCTAACATTTCTCCTCGCGTTCTCAGAGAGGAATTCCTTTCAGAGGGGTCAAGTTGGTGCGGTAAATAAGCGATGAGATTGGATGAGAAAAAGATGTAGGTCAGTCACTCAGCTCTTCCTAACAGTTAATCCTATTCCAATAAAATACACTCTTTCTCGATTGTTTCTTGGTTGCACTAATGGATTCCGTGTATTCTACACATAGGCATAGAAATAAATAAAAGCATTTACATCGCGTCGTCATCAGCATTACTCAGTTTTATCAACTTGATGCTAATTGATTCCTTATTAACTGTTTGTGGGTACTCTTTTTTTCCACGTCTTATTGATTTGAAATAAAGTAGTTTGTTTGTTACAGATGAATAGGCAAAAAAAAGTTCAAAGCGAATTTTCACCCTTTGGGTCAAGCTGTGAGGAAAAGTTGCATTATCTTCTTCTTTATCGTGAGCAACTGTCCATATATCTCTGGAGCTTACTTATGTTGATTTAAGCTGCTAAGATCCTGTTTTGGCCACATGAATTACTAAATTTAATTGCTCTTGAGAGCAATAATGTTGAGATATAGCATATGAAATGCAAATTTGACTTGACTAGGTGAATACACTATGTCTATACAAAGTTAAATTGGTTTAAGGTTATGTGATGATATGATTTGTATCTTGTTATTCTTGGCATTCGGTTTTGTAGAATTCCTAATGAGTCCTAAATGAATGGATGTTTTCTTCTATGGCATTCTAGCTTTTGTTGGATTTCTTTGTGCTTTTTTTGTTCTGCTAAGGACTTTAAAAGTAAACTTATATTTGATATTGGGCTGCTTGTATTTCTATATATTTGCAGTAAATCTGATTTAAATTTTTTTCAGTTGATCCATATGATGCCATCTTCACTCTTCTATTCATTTTCTCTTGTCTTTTTAGACGCTTTAACAATTTAAGATTGAGGGAGAGAACGTTGGAATAAAAGTTCAGAAACTTGCACGCAAGGTTCATGGGTGGATTTAGCACTAGAGCAGTAGAATATGTTCGTTGTAGATCCTCTGACGAATAATGGTTCACTCTAGCTACATTCACTTTATGCCCTAGCAGAATTTCACTATTTCGGAGAAGGAGAGATTACAGTTTGTTTCTGGTCTTACACCTCTGTGCTTTCTCTATACCACAAAAAGAGGCTCACCCCTAATATCCTTTATATAGAAAGAAATATTAGGGCAACCATAATACATGTGTGAATATTAGGTCGAACCATGGTCTGGGGCAAAATTGTACAGGATAATCAGGCTTCACACATACAGCACAAATAAGACAAAAAATACATAAATTATGAAGAGAAAAAATTGATAAAAGGGAAAATGGAATTCTGTCTTCTTCATTGAACCCACTCCCAGCTGAATCCCCCCCAACAATCAATTACCCTATGATGCACCGATACGGATATGGGTGTCCGATACGACACATATCGAATACGTTGACACACGATTTTTGAGAAAGTACCGACACAGACACGCTGCCGATACGTCGACTAAATTTTTTTAATTTAATTATTTTAATTTTATAGTCTATAGAAAATAAAAATTTCTATACTTATTGCATAAAAACAATACTAAAACATGATTGACCCATTTTAACATTAACAAACATATAATTAGCCCATTTAAAATTTTGACCGACCCATAAAGATTGACTTATTTTTTCTAAATCCTAAACGAATATCTGACGAAGTGTCCGATACGTGTCCGACACCTACACGCGGGTGACAGAGGAGTGTCCGTGCTTCTTAGCATTACCACCTCCTGCCCACCACAGCAACCAACCACCAGCCCCGTCTAAATTTCTGGACCTCAGCATCGGAGAAATGGTGGACCTTCAGGTAGAATGGAGGACCCCGGCTGCCGCACCACCAGTCTATGGTGGTTGGCTAGTGTAGGTGGCATGAAAATGATGGTCACGTTCTTGTGCTACAAATGACTTGTTGCCGGCAAATGAATTTATTTTGCAAACTCTAATGGTGGCCGGTAGATGAATTTGTTTTCATAGATTTTTTTTCCCCAACAATTTGCAAATAGATTTCCGCATGTCTAATTACTTCACAAACCTTAGAGACATTCATTAATGAAAAAGAAAAAGTAAAATAAACTGGAATGCAGAAACCTGCGTTGCATGCATTTCCCAAAAGTAAAAATCCCAATTAAACATCTTGGCTGACAAACATATGGATTTTGTGAGGGGCGGTGGTTGGTTGTTGCGGTGTGATGGTGTGTTGCTTTGGCGGTGGTTGGTTGCGGCAGTGTTTTGCGGGCGGGGATGGTGGTTGGTTGTTGTGGACAGCAGGCTGTAGTGGTTTTCTTTGGGGTAGGAGTAGGTTCGATAAAGAAGACGACTTGATCACTTGAATTTTCTTTTTCTTATTAAACTTTTCCCTCTTTTTTATTTATGTATTGTTTGTCTTTTTATTGACACATGCTTAACAGAATTTTTTGCGGAAACTGTCAATAGGGTCTTTGGGCATCAAGAAATGAAAGAGTGGGGATAATTTTGTCAAGAAATAAAGGTTGGGGACATAATTGCAGAAGGGGGTAAAGGTTAGGGATGTTGGCTGCAATTCTCCCAAAATCCACGTCTCACATCTTTGAAGAAAAAATGAATTCAACCTACTCTATTCTCTAATGTGTTAAGCTGATTCAGTAAAATATGTGTGTTTCCACAAGGTCCACTCTTGCCACTGTACTCTTGGAAGTGGTTCGTGATTACGTGACAACTTTGTTGCACACATTTGTAGCTATACATCGCTCTTGACAGCTTTGTTGCATGTTTGTAGCTAAACTTTCAGCTTTCCTGTAAACATTAAACAGCTTTGTGGCACGTTGTAGCTAAACTTTCCGCTTTGCACACGAGCAACCAAAACGAAAGGCCTATCATAACTCAATAACTGGTACATGAAGAAATAAATCTCAGAGCATGCTGGAGGTGGTGCAAAGAATCAAATTATTCAATTTTTATCTTCTTTCTGTTTCTGAGGATCTTCAGCAGGGAGGACTCTTTTGATAAAAATCAAAGATTTGAAGATCTTAGGTATCTTTCTTAACTCGATCCAAGGAGGGTTTTATGAACATTTATTTTCAAAAAATTGTTGCAAAGGTAACTAGCAGCAGCAGCCGGTACCATTCCGCATCTGCAAAGATAGGAAAATAAATGATCCATTCCTGTTTAGATGCCTAATGGATGCGTGATAGTTCTTTGAAATTGTTAGTTTTAGTTTTACTAGTAATTATGCATTTCGTTTTGAGACTAGAAAAGTTTATTGTTTTTGGTCTGAAAGAATTTCACTGCTACAGGGATATGAAGTCGAAGGCTGTGGTTTATTGGTATTTCCACTGGTTTGCTCCTCCCCGTCGTCTCTGAAATTACACTTTTCCAACAGAACGTGAACTTTGCAGGTTGCCACTCGACAAGAGTAAGAAACTTGTGCACATCGTCTTGGAACCCTCTTGTTTCTTAGCATACTTTCTTGCTGAAGACTTTTAGGGCTGTTGCTGCTGTCAATATAATGATACTGTAATTTGACCTTAGGGCAATTTGTCAATTATGAGCATGAACTGTTTGTGATGGGATCAGAAAGCTGTTTCTGTTTACTATTATAGACTAATGTTATGAAAGAAATTTGTGACAAATCTGTGTTACTAAATCTCTTTTATTTTTATTTGTATCGTTAAACATGTTTTTGTTACAAATTTCTATACCCGTACCGTACGTCTTTTAAAATTTTAATGGGTTTGGGACGGAATTTTGGTACAAATTCACTGTTAAGTGAAGCTTTTCTTGATTTGTAGGTCTTGTTCAATCTTCACGGTTGTAGACTAGTATTTTTTTTTATTCAAATATTTAAATAATTATAATTCAATATAGTTTATAAAAGAACTCGTATTCATGTGATCCATATTCATCAAGAGTTTGCTTTGAAAAATATAGCCGTTCTTATCTACCAAATGTTTCGTAGGATTTATATTTGAATGTTTGTTTGAGCTTTCGACGAACTGAAATGTTCGTCTGAACTTAATGAGTTTTGATATTATAATAATTCTTGTGGTTTATTTTAAAAGGCCAACGGAGTAGTTAAAATTTTTATATATTTATTACTAGTATTTTTATATTTAATTGATGTTAAATTTTATTTTTAACATGCTAAGGTGTAATGGTTTACATGCTCAATATTTGAAGGAAACAAAAATTAATTTTATTCTTTGAAAACCAGTTGTGCTCTCGTAGCATCTGTAACAAAAGTCACTAATTCTAAGATATCAAAGATATGTTTCATAGTCCGTGCATTTTGACATGTGATTAAAAGTATCTTCAATGCAAATGTAAATTATACTAAAAAATGTCATATTATTTTAAAATACTTACATGGACAAAAAAAAAAGGTGAAAGATGTCGAGTACACAGTTCACATTGAATGATGTGATACACATACTCCATTTATTTTTTTACAATTTATATCATCGAAATGTGTGTTAAACTTCTTTTATTTAATTTTTTATAATTCATTTTTATCCAAATTTTGTGTTAAGTTTATTTTATTTTCATTAAAATTTGTGCTAATCATCATTTATTTAATTTTTTACAATTTATTTACATCATTTCTCTTGTACGAGTGGACCATAATTTTTCTAATCTACAACTCCATTGGAAATAATCTTCTCTCCGTCTTTCTTTTACTTCCCACATATATAATAATCCACATTATTGAATTGAAGATGCTCTAATAGCACATTTAGCTAAGGCTACAAAACCAATTATGTAAATTTAACAAGAGAGTACATTGCATTTTAGTAGTGGCAAAAATTGAGTGAATTAAATTATTTTGGTTGTTTTCCCTTTTTTTTCCAACTTATTTATATTTTACTAATCTACCTATGTTGCACATTTTATTTATACAATAAAAGAATTTGTTTTTTCTATTTTTTTATATATTCGAGTTGAAAAAAATATTCGATAATACGAATGAATTCGAACCATTTATACATAAAAATTCAGTTTTTCAAATTGCTAAACGTCCTAGAGGGGATTTTAATTTAGTTCAGATATTAATTTTTTTATTAAGATGATATAAAAACGTAAATTTCTTTTTTCCCTTGCGTCTTACTAGTTCTCTTTACCACTATTGGTCTCAATACTAGTCACTAATTTTACATGAGTTTAGCTTTCAATAAATTCTTTACCACAACACTCTAGTACGAATGAATTTTCTCATCTAATTTCACACTAATGATCTATTAATAATAGGCTAGAGCGAATAATCTTTTGCACTCGCAATTAAAAAAAAAAATTCAATTAAAACAATATCTCAAACAAAGTTACAAATACTCCAAACAAACATCAAATCTGAAAATAAAACAAATATTTCCACAGCATATATGATAGTCCAAACAAAATGTTAAATTCGAGATTAAGACAAGTAGCGAAAAAAATATTGAACATCAAATACGTACTTCAAATACTGTCTACTGTAGTTGAACTCCAGTTGGATCCGCAAGAGTTATGAATGATGTCAATACTTCTTCCTTCATGTCATGAAACAAAGTATTCATATTGAAGTTTTGGTACAATGAGAATCATGTAAATGAAATGAAAAAAGCAAAAAAAGAGTGCAAAAAGGATATAGGACATCAAAGAGTCAATAAAGAGAGAATAGAAGAGTTTAAATGGTCTAGTAAGCAAAAAGTTTAAACTATCATAACTAAAAAAGTAGAATAACAATTTTACCCTTCTTAAAATATAAACATATCATAAGGATAAATGCTATAACTAAATATGTTGAAGAGGAAGTGAGCGGAGAGCGGCGGCTTAGGGCCGTGGGGCAGGAAGGAAGAACAAAAATAGGTTGTTGGCTTTTTGTTATTTTTATTTTTTGGGGTATTTTTGTTGAGATATTTTTTCAAAATTTGTCAAAATTAAAAGATGCACCAATTATTGAAAATGAAAAGATGTGATATGATATGATATTATATTATATTATATTTGGTAGCTAAAATTAGACAAGTTTTCAAATCTTGAACATCTTAGTAGTTGAAACTTGAAAGACATTTAGGTTATACGTTAACTATAAATTAACGAAATTTATTCTCTTTTGTAGATGTGACTTGAGAATTTTATGAGAGAAAAATTGTAAGTCTAATATCTTAATTGTTTTTCTTGTTCTCTTTGTGGATTGTACGAAGAGTATAAATTAGTGGGTGTGGTAAAACTTAGGATGTTATTTTTTTATACTTAGAAATTTGAGTGAGTGAAATATATATGATTGTAACAATTTTTCATATAGTGAAAGCTTTGACAGTCCATTAATCTTTCTTTATCTTTTATATTTTTCTGTTTCGTTATCTTTCTCTGAACAAGGATCTTGTGAGCAATAAAAGAATTGGTCTTAATTCTCAACATTTTTTGGGTTATTATTTTATTTTTATTTATTTAGGGTGAATAGTAAGGATCCGTTTGACACAACTGTTGTAGTAGAACTTTTGATAAAAAATTGTTGACTGTTTGGATATGAATCCAAAAAGTTCTGTGAATATTACATTTAGTATTTGATCGAATAACTATTTTTAAACAGTTATTTTAGTGACTAAACAGTAATTAATTATTATATATCTTATATTATTATTTTTAAAATAAACAATATTTTTTTAATCCTATAATAACTATTAAAATTAATATATTACTTATAATAACATAGGTAATTTGTATTATATTACTTAAAATTAATTAATTATTTAAATTACATATATTATGGGTAATTTGTATTATATTATTTAACATGTCAATATATATTTTTCATTTTATATAAATATATGAAGTTGCAATTTGTTATAAGTAATTATTGTGGTAAATAAATTAATTTTTTTGATGTATTAATGATAGTTTTGTTAATTTTTAAGTTCATTAAATATAATTACAACTTTTCCGTAAAATCTCAATTAGAGCTTTTTAGATAAATTCAAAATTTAGACTTCTCTAAAATAATTTTTTTAATTATTTTTTTAGTCAAAAAGTACTTATATGTCAATAGGGAAGCATTGTCCTCAACATTTGCAATTAATTATCTATTAACCTATCATCACAGGGATGGAACAATTATAATTAAAAGAAATAATAACTCAACTTATGTACACTTGCAGTGCACAATGTTTTCTTTTCGAAAATAATATACAATTAATAAATTTTCGTGGTGTGTTATTTCTATTTTAATTTTCTAAAGATAATTATCATGCTCGTCATAAATTTTTGAATTGACAGGAAACTCAAAATGATATAATCGTCTGCCATATTAAACATTGAATTTTAAAGGTTAAATGAAGAAGAAATCTCTATTGACAACTTAAGTGTTATAAATTGAAGGGGAAATTGAAGTAAATGGTCCATAACCTGTCTTTGGTATGGAAATGTCTTTAATGTCTATTTTTTTAGCACAAAAATTCCTAACCTATGTGTTTTGGTGTGCAATTGGTCCTTAATTTCACGAACTTCATTTCACGAACTTCATCCAAAAATATCTCCAACCAAAATACATTAATGTTGCTAGAAATACTCTTAGTAAAGATACTATTATTTTGTTTAATAAAAAGAAAACTATTATAACTGATATTATAAATTATAACGGTATTTTATCTTTCACTTCAAACTTATGGACTGATAATAACATAAAAGGATACATCACACTACATTTATAAAAATTGGATAATGCATAATAAAAGTAATAGCGTTTAGACAAATTGATTATCCTCATAATGAAGTTAATATTTTTTATGTTTTATTGGGTGTGTTACGTGAATTTAATTGTGGAACGAAAATTTATAGTTTTACTTTTGATAATGTAAGCCCCAATAATATAGTAATTGAAAAATTAATTCAACATTTCAATCCCGAATTTGATGTTATTTTATTTCACATTCGTTGTGTATGCCATTTTTTAATTTAATTGTGAAATATGAATTAAAATTCCTAGAAGTACAATTACAAAAATTAGATACGCTATTAATTATAGTACGGTCTCACCAGCAACAACAAGAAAACAAGTTTTTGCTAGTCTATGTGTTGAAAATAGGTTGCAAGAAAAATATTTTTGCATTGATGTTCGCCATATGTGGAATTCAACATATCTCATGCTTGAATCTTGTGAAATGTACGAAAATTGCATTATTGCATATTATAATGATCAATATTCACACATCTCATATTTTGATTTGCAAACATATGACTGAGAAATATTTGAAATTTTTTTTCAACGCAACAAATGCATGTTCATGTGTACACTATTCGATTACTCCACTAGTTTTAAATTATTTCTATTATATTGCTAACAATTTTAATAGGTATAAGGATTTTGCATTTTTTTTTCTAATATTATATATGTCATGGAAGCTAAATTTAGAAAATATTGAGAATAATTGTCTATGCTATTTCCATTAGCATCTATTGTGGATCTCAGACTAGACTTAGATAGTACAAAATTAACCATAATGATAATTTTATCAAAAATTAACGTACGAAAATCTACTAATGTATGGTAATTTATAACGAATTTTATGTCAAATGTATGAGGTTTACGTTGAAAAGGTCGGTACGAACGTCGTACGACCCCATGTTCTAACACATACTTCGTTACCATATGATGATATTGACTTATGAAGTTACGTTAGTTCACATATGGGTGGTCAATATGATAGCGATTATTCTTCTGTTTTTTCTTTTTCACGTTCTAATGATATACCTTTAGAGTTAAGTAGGTATTTCTCGCACGACATGCTTAGTATTTTAGATAATGAAGAGATAATTTTTTTTTTTTGATATAATATGATGGTGGATATAAAATCAACGTCAATATCCAATTTTTTTAAATATGACACGTGATCCATTAATACATCCGATATCAACAATAACATCAGAGTCTGCTTTTTGATAGCTCAATAATAACTAACCAATAGGGGGGTGAATTGGTTTTCTTAATCTTTTTCGTAAAATATTCTCAAAATAAGAAATTTAAGAAATAAAAATTAATCCACAAAAATATGAACACAATGAAAATAAATAAAATGGTAGAGAGAGTGCAAACGATATTTTTATGGAAGTTCGATTCAACCAATAATCTACGTCCCTCGTTACCAAGCTCTCTAACACGAGCACGACCTTTCCACTATCTTGATTGACTTATGGTGCAATTAAAACCCTTACAATGTATCCAGTGACTTACAAACAAGGAGCACCAATCCTTATACAATATTGAGCTTTCAAGGAACCTCAATACGACTCAAAGATATAAAGAAATAGATTTGAGAATGTATTTTTCTTTTGAAGAACGATATATACAAGTTTGTTTCTAAGAGAAACTAACACTTTAATGAATATTAATAGATGAGAAAGTTTAAGTGTTAGAAGAAAACTTTGTTGATAAAGATGAATCAAATGTTTGATTTGATCAAACAAAGTTTTTCAATAAATGATATTGAAGAAATTAATACAATAAAGCTTTGAATGAATTTTCTCAATATATTTCTCTCTATAAATGCTCTTGTAAGTGTTGTAGAATGATAATAAATGAAGTGGTATTTATAGAGATCAATTTTTGTCACTTTCTGTTGAAACGGATGACCAAATGGATGATCAAACGATCGATCGATCGATCATACGGTCAGAAGTATCTGTTGGAACAGAAAAAATCATAACGAACACTTTTTGAAAAGTGAAAGTTTAGATGGTCGATTGGTTCACCCAAACGGTCGAACGGTTCAACTGGTTCATCAAACGGATGACCGTTTCCATAGTTTTGAAAAATTAATTTTTGACTTTGATAAAAATATTTTATGCAAAAGATAATGACATACGTTTTGTGCATACAAATATTTTGAGCTTTCATTCATTTAATTGCTAAAAATCAAAGAGTTAATACCTTTACAATTTTATCTAGAAATATATTCTTCGATCTTGAATTTTGGATATTGAGATACTTGAACTCTTGTATTGATTTTGACTTGATCTTGACATTGCATGAGAATTCGATTTGTAGCACTTTGAATATTACTTGAAAATAGATTATTAGAAAACACAACTATTTTGTTTGTTATAATCAAAATATTAAAGTTTAAAGTTAACCATATGTCAACACTTTTAATATAGGTGGCAAGTTTCTGTCTGATTTCAAGTCAAGACTCAAATTCGACATATTAGAAAATTTACTGTGTCTGAATGATTGAGATGATGCCAAACTTCGGATCCAAGATAAAGTGAACAGAATGATATCCGAAGAATTTAAAGATATGAATATGGAATACTTGAATTTGGAGTAAATATTATTTGCATACATATTGTTACATGTACAATTTTAACTCCACCTACGTTCACAGTAGTCGATCGTCCAAAAAAAAGAAGAGAGTTTTCAACTTTTAATTTTTAACAAATTTTTTTTTTCACTTTATATATTTTTTAAAAATTCTTTGAAATAATATTAAAAAATAAATAAATTGAGACGATCTCGTGGACAGCTCGACTCGACTCGTTTGGCCACAAACTCGTGGGCCAAACTGAACTCCTATTTTTTGGACCGAGCCGAGTAACTAGCTGAGCTGGCCCTAGTTGCCACCTCTAGTTAGCTGTATTAAATTATGTTTTTCTGTTGTCTTTACGCAGGCTGCATATCGTAATCTGCATAGGAATTTGAATAATCTTTAATTAAAAAAATTCAAAAAGTCGATTATATCCGCGGGATATATATATATACATGTCTTCTTTCGTAATTACACCCACATTGCGTAGAAATTGCTTATTTTCTTCACCTTGGGCACCTTCTTTGTACGAAACCCCTTCTGATTTTATCTTCATTTTTTGGGTTTTCTTCTCAATTTTTCTTACTCTGAAAACACACACAGTCGAGTGCTCAGAAAAGGGTTTTTGGGGGGGTTTTGATTCCATGGGCTCAGGCCCATCGTAAAACCGCCGTTTCATTCCCCAGATGTCGTCATCTCTTTCCAAAAGGAAGCTCGATGATTACTGTGCCGACGATTCCTTCATCATCACCGTGAATACGCCTCCTGCCGCCGCTAGGATGCGGAAAGACCAAACTACCCTTCCCCTTTCTCCCCCTCACTTGTCCCGGCAGCCGCGATCATCACTCACTGAGTCAACCTGCTCTGTCACTACCATTCAATTTTTTGTCCGTATTTTATCTAACCATACCCTCGTTCTCCATGCCGATTGCACCACTACAATTAAGTATATTCATGAACAAATTGAGTCTATTACTGGAATTCCAGTAATTGAGCAGCGATTGATATACCGGGGTAAGCAATTGCAGTGGGAACAGACTCTGGCTGAATGCAAAATCCAAAACGACGCCGGATTGCAGCTGGTCGGCCGAATGCGGAGTACTGAGCACCCTCAGGCCTGGCAGCTCGTCAATGACATTATTTTCTTGATTTTCCACCTTTACAAAGGCACCCAGGCTCCGCTTCCGCCCACTCTGCCTCACCCCAAAACTGTCAAATCGCTGCTTGTTGATTTTCTGTCGTGGATCACGCCCACCAACTCCCACAAGGCCTCTGGTCATTTGCAGATTTTTCTCTCGTCCTCTGCCCCTGCGGCCCTGGTGATGCTTTACATGTCATCTCATAAACCGAACAGGGATGCTGCGAATGAAGCCATTAGACAGTTCATTGAATCTAGTAAGAATGTTTTGCCTAAGCATATGTACTGTCAATTCGCACCTATCGTTTTAGAATTTTGTAAGTTGTTGAGTAGGGCCGCTGGGACTGATGATCCCTTGTATAATTTGTGTCGGAGTACTATGGGGACGATGGTGGAGTTTCTTGAGGTTGGGGTGAAGAAGGAGTCGATTGGGGTTCATGATATTTTTCTATTTGTTAGTCAATTAGCAGCTAAGTTATCACACGATTTAGTGCTGAGTATGGAGTCGAGCTCATTCATAGGGCCCTTGTTGAGTGATGTCCGAGATTTCACCGCCTTTGTTGTCCCAGTGAGAAACAAGATCATGCTAGAAATTGGATTTTGTGGCCCTGTTAAGTTTCCCTTGAGCGAACAACGTTGGGTGTGCTATGGGAAGGAGATTATAATTTTGCACGAGATTTTTATTGATTTATTGGGGAAATTGGAGGAATGTTTGGGGAAAATTGAGGAGCAGGTGGATATGAGAGCGAAATCGGATAGTCAGACCCTTTTCTTCGGATGGTGCCAGTATCTTGCAATCTTGAAGGAACTCAATAGTATATCTAAACTTTATAAGGGTGCAGAAGAGGTTTTTTGGGAGAAAATGAGGCAGAAGAAGGATGCCTTGTGTTATCTTATTGTTAGGTTTGCAAAGAGGAGCGACGAGCACCAGTGGATTCTTGAGCACAAGGAAGTGACTAATTTTGAGGCCAGGAAGCATTTAGCCATGATGATACTTCCCGAATTGAAGGATGAGTATGATGAGCAGCACGAGATGCTCATTGACCGCTCACATTTATTGGCAGAATCATTCGAGTACATTGCACATGCAGAACTGGACTCTCTGCGTGCTGGCTTATTTATGGAGTTCAAGAATGAGGAGGCAACAGGCCCTGGTGTCTTGAGGGAGTGGTTCTTCTTGGTATGTCAAGCAATCTTCAACCCTCAAAATGCACTCTTCTTGGCTTGCCCTAATGATCGCAGAAGGTTCTTTCCAAATCCAGGTTACGTTTCCTTGTCTTTCAAGCATACATTTACGCAAAAAAAATTATTAGTCATCCCAGTGTAGAAGATTCATATTATACTCTTGGCTACAGCAAAATCAGCTATTTGTTAGCTTCCGTGATGTTGTGCAACAAATAAACAACTGATGCATGCCTCTCACTCCCCAAATACTATGCATGAGGGGATCAGAAGTAGCTTGAAGAATATATAATTTTAGTTTGTCATAGGAGTAATGATTTAAGGTTGCACCTCTAATTTACCCCTCCGTTACAGGTTTATAATTTTGATGTTCATCTAAGGCATCGTGCACTTTTTTCTGCAGAAAAGTACTTTAACAATGCCAAACTTCTTTTGCTTAATCTTATGCTAAGAATGGAACATATAGCAACAGTACGTAAAAATTTCATTTTTATGAACCAACCCTGTCATGGCTGTTGGATGATTTAAAATTGGTCACATAATTTCGGTTGAATTTTCTAATTGGTTTTTGGATATCGAGTATGGCATTTGAAGCACTAATGAATATTAACTGGGATGCATCAAGAAAGAGAGGGTAGTTTTTTCTTTGTACCACAGGGTGAATAAATTAGAGGGAGGATGGTGAACAGAAATATGAGTGCATGAAATTTAGGTAATTGGGGAAGGGAAAAACCAGTGGCTTCAGATCTATGTCATAATGAAGTAAAGGTCACTTGGCTATTAGTCTATTGTGCGTACTTTGTGTTTGATGTTTTGGTAATGTGAACCCCATTGGAACGAATGGAGCCTGGGAACTTTTTTGAGCATGTAAATTATAAAACATTCTTCTGGTTATTCAACCTTTTCATTTACTGTTTATATTTACCCCCTTTTTCCTTACATATATTTACAGTTTATTCAACTTTTTCATTTTGTATTCTTTTTCTGCGAATGCGGGGTGGTATGGCTAATGGCAGATTTCAGAAGGTTGAAAACTGACATGGTATAATAAAGGGATAAAAGGGTTCATGTTTGATCAAAATCATAATGTCCGGGCAAATGGTTGCCATATTGGTTGTCTGTGTCACTAGTTTTTTGTATAATCAATACCGTGTTAAAAATATTTACTGTTCTTATGGCATTGCTGTTTGCACCCATGATAATGAAAAAACCTTCTATTGAGAAGAAGAAGAGGGAAATTGAAATGTTCTACTTTATGGTTTGGCCTTGCACAGTTCCCTAGAACCCTTTTTTTTATCAGTGGCCTTTGAGCATAGGGTTCGGAGGCAACTAAGCTTACACACATTCCTGCAATCTGTCTACGTTGCAACATTATTTTGCTCTTTTTAATTTGCTTTTGATGAAAAGAATTCCCAACTAAATGATTACATTTATTTACATCGTAGATGCTATTTAAATGTTATGTGGATGTTTTTTTTATTTCTAAGGGTAAATAGCACTAGAATTCCTGAAAGTTTGAACTTTGTGACGATGAGGTCTCAAACTTTTGATGTCTAGCAACTAGGATCTCAAACTTTTTAAACTTTTGTGCATGAGGTTCTTTTGTGACGGAAAACGTTATTTTGATTGTTAAATGATAATTTTTTTATTGAAATGACGGTTCTATTCTTATTTTAATTTAGTGTAAATAGCATTGGAGTCTCTAACCTTTAAACTTTGTGACAATGAGGTCTTGTAACTTTGATTTTAACTCCCTAGATTCCAAATCTTTCAAACATTTGCGCCTGAGGTGCTTTTGCGATGGAAAATGTCATTTTGACCATTAAAATGTCAAAATTTGAGTAAAATTATTAGTGTACTCATATTTAATTATGAATTAAATAAAAATAAAAAGAAGATGAAGAAACAAAAGTAAAAGCAAAAGCAAAAGTAAAAACAAAAAAGAAATAATCATCTTTCTCAATTCCAAACTACCTACTCCGACCCCAGCGACAACATACATTATGATAATTGGTTTATATTTCAAATTGTTGATGAAATTATTAGTTTGAAAGGGTGGGGTGATGATTTCATATATATATTTTTGTTTAACGGTCAAATTGTTGTTTTCCGTCACAAAAAGACATCAGGTGCATACATTTGAGTGATTCGGGATCTCGTATGTTAAAAATAAAAAATTCGGGACCTCATTATCATAAAGTTTAAAGATTAAGAACTCCAAGTACTATTTACCCTAAATTAAGTATAGGGTAGAATTGTCATTTAAAAAAAAACAAAAATAATTTAACACTCAAATCGACCTTTTTTGTCACAAAAGGACTTCGGGCACATAGACAGAAAGATTGGGATCTCGGGGTGCTAGAAATCAAAGGTAGGCACAAGGTTCAAAGGTTTGGGACCTCTAGTGCTATTTACCATATTTATAATGACACTACATATAGCCTTTCTTAAAACAGCATAAAAAAAAGGGATGAATATCAATTTTGTTGGCTAGTGCCTCCAGATTCAATCTGCGTATATGCTGGAAATTGCAAGTAATTTCTAATGATGGGTGTAGTGCAGTAGTGTGCTAAGCAGATGCATCACACTTTCCTGCTCTTATTACAGCGAAGGACTTCATCTTTCCTGTTTGGTGGGAATTACTAATGTTGGTCATAGTTTATTTGACAAAATAATATAGAAAAAGATTAGAGCGACAAGTATATTATGGGAATTTTAGAATCTGCAGTGAAGCTGCCTTACAACTTCTTCTTTCTTCTTTCTGACCATTGACTGTCCGTTGACTGAAGATGGCCTCTTTTCATTCACTAAGTATGTGTAATGTCTGATGATCCTTCTAATTTGAAGTTGATGATAGTTCTCTTTTTGTCTTTATCATTGTAGGAGGAACTTACAATTATAACAAGGCACACGCTTCTTGTTTTGTACATTGACAAGACAAATGACTCTCTGTTTGTTAAATTTTTTTCTGTTTGCAGCATCTAAGGTGGATCCGTTGCACCTTGAATATTTTAACTTCTCTGGGAGGGTGATTGCCTTAGCCTTGATACATAAAGTACAAGTTGGCATTGTCTTTGATCGTGTGTTCTTTCTGCAATTGGCTGGGCATGATATTTCTTTAGAAGATATTCGGGATGCAGATCCTTGTCTGTATAGTAGCTGCAAGCAAATATTGGAGATGGATCCTGTGGCAGTTGATCAAGATTCCCTGGGTCTCACCTTTGCTCATGAAGTTGAACAGTTAGGATCAAGGAAAGTTATCGAGCTTTGCCCTGATGGGAGCAGCATCGTTGTAAACAGTAAAAATAGGAACATGTATGTTGATTCTCTTATTCAGCATTATTTTGTCACATCCATTGCTGACCAGGTCGCAAATTTTGCTCAAGGTTTTGCTGACATTATAAGTAGCCCACAGCTCCAGAGATCTTTTTTCCAAAGTTTAAACCCTGAAGACCTAGACTTGATGCTGCATGGAAGTGAAAGTGCAATTTCTGTGGAAGATTGGAAAGCACATACAGAATATCATGGCTACAAAGAAACTGACTTGCAGATATCCTGGTTCTGGAAGGTACGTCTGCAGAACAGTTTTTGGTCTTCCCTATCAAAATATATTTATATGTCTGCTCCTTGCAACTCCCACACCAAACTCCTAAAATACAAACCCACATGTTAAAGATCAGTGGAAAAAGAAGACGATGACTAATTAAAGCAAAAAATAGAGAATGATGACAAACAATGTTGCAACATCCAAAAATAGAACATAAAATGCAAGGTGCTTAGAACTGCTAAAGGAAATTTAACAATGTTTAGCTAAAGTCAATACTTTTTTGGGGCCAACGTCTTTAGGTAAGAGAATTTTGGTCTGTATCTATTGTTTGAAGGAAATAGTCTTTTACACGTTTGACTCCTTAAGTTTAGAACCTTTCTTTATTTAGTGCATCTCATTTCAAGAAATTGCTCGGGGAAGTGCTATGATGGATGATGGAAAGAAAATGAATTTCTATTGCACATATGAATATTATCGAGGACATAATGGAGCACTTGCGGGCATGAGACGTAGTGTTGTAATAGTAGAGAATTTTCTATCACTATAGGCTTGCGCCAAGGTATCGTAGTAAGTCTTCTATCTTTTCACCTTAGTCATGTATAAGCTTATAGGTTGTGTACAAGATGAGGTCCCTGGTGTATCATGTATGAGCTTATAGGATGTGTACAAGATGAGGTCCCTGGTGTAAGTTATACACCGATGATATTTTAGTTGATGAGGAGAATAATGAAGGTTATTATAGATGATTGTGTTGTCTCATAAAGTCATAGTTCTAGGTATTTAGATTCGATTATTGAAAGGAGGATTTGAAGAGGATGTAATGTAATGTATAAGATTAGAGCGGCTTGGACGAAATGGAGAAGCTCTACATGCAGCGGAAATAAGGATTTTGAAATGGACGTAAGAGCATATGATAAGACAATAAATGAGAATAGACATCTTAACAAGGGGATGGGGCACTAATTGTTCATAAACTAAGGGAATGACTATGCAGGTGGTTAGGACATGTTTACGTAAGCCTAGGGAGGCTCCTGTTCATAGTTGTGATGCAATCTCCAGTGGAATATGTTAAAAAGGAGTAGTTGACCAATAAGTAATATCTTAACAAGAGGATGGGCACTAATTGTGCATAAATTAAGGGAATGACAATGCAGGTGGTTAGGACATGTTTGTGTAAGCTTAGGGAGGCTCCTGTTCAGAGATGTGATGCAATCTCCAGTGGAATATGTTAAAAAGGAGTAGTAGACCAATAAAGTAATATGACCTGTTGTGGTTGCTAAGAATCTGCTTTGATTTTCCAGCAATCTAGCAATGAACCGAAAGGAGGGGGAAAAAAAGAATCATGTGGACATCCCCAAATTTATTGGGGACAAGGTTTAGTTTGTTGTAAAATATAAATCACCAAGTTAATGTATCTGTTGTTTCTCGTGGACCTCAAAAAATATGCCTATTCAACCCTGTGAAAGTTTGTTGCAATTAGGAGAGTTTGTAGCACTAATGAACAATATGATATTAACATATAAGGATGCAGAATTATTTAAATCAATGGATTAATCAATCACACATCGCTTTATTACCATTCATATACATGCCAGAATATGCCCTGATTTTATCATATTAGTACAACCATCTTTGGAAACAGTTTGTGAGAAGTCAATTGGCATATTGTTATCACACACAAGATAATTTATTTTCTAAGGCACTTGTATTTCAAATATTTGGTTTCATATGAATGACAATCAATTTTTTCACGATTTCCTGAATTTACGCGTGGTCTTTGGGAGATTTTAGCTGCTCTAGTTCTCTCTTTCTCACCATAAATTAATGAACTACCAGTGTATGTGAATTTATGTAGTACAATTTCCAAAATGATATCTTAGTATAATCGAACTAGCCTTGAGCTTGTTGTCATGTCATGTCAATGCTATACAATATTCTTTAATATATTTTTTCTTTAATTTTTCTACCAACTGACGATTTCTGTTTTCTTTACATTTTTAGAACTACAAATTGCTTACAACCAGTGAGGTTACAACAACCATTCTGAAGATTTGCGTGTGTTGTGTTATAATTTTGTTTTCTTGAATACGATTTATCAAGCAAGTTGTTTGCTAACAATTATGATACCAGTAAGGCTTAGTGTAGGTGGACTAATGGGGTGCATGCACATTTAGCAGAACTTTGTATTTGTGGTGCGTGCATTTGCTTGTATGCCATGATAAAAATGGGTTTAGATGAAAAAAATGTCCTTATTTAATATGGTAGGGTCTGCTCCATGAGTAAAAGTTTTTCTCTCCTCCGAATTCGTAGTTTCTGTAATTCTTCTGGAAAAGATATAACTAGACAGTCAATTCACATTTGTTGGACATGTATTTTGACTATTATTATCAAAGGCTGTTGTTAGTGTCACCCCTGGAATTGTTAAGATAGTATAGTTTTAGAAATCAATTGATGACTGATACTTCAGGTTAAAAACACTAGTGTTCACTAAAGTTTGAGAGAAATTTCATGGTGATCCCTAAACTTCATTTTCTTTCAAGTTAGTCATTGAATTATATGTTTGTTACAATTTGGTCATTTGGTAGTGATGCGGCAGGCTAGTTGACAGCTTAGTTGACATTTTCCATTTATTTAATGGACAGAGTGATTGAACTGTAACGAAGTTCAAGTTTAGTGACCAACTTGAAACAAAACATGAAATTTCGCTAGTAGTATAGTGGCCACCAATGTATTTGACCCCATGCTTTACAATGTAACTGAAATTCATCTTTCCAGATTGTCGGGCGAATGACAGCAGAGCAAAGAAAGGTTCTCCTCTTCTTCTGGACTTCTATAAAATATTTACCTGTTGAAGGTTTTAGTGGCTTGGCTTCCCGGCTTTACATCTATAAGACGTCAGAGTCCTATGATCGCTTGCCTTCCTCTCACACATGCTTCTACCGGTTGTGTTTTCCGGCTTATCCTTCTATTGCTGCTATGCGAGATCGTTTTCGTGTCATAACTCAGGAACATGTAGGTTGCAGCTTTGGTACTTGGTGATATCAGCAAATTTGGGACAGTGCTTTCAATTGTACATAACAGATTTGTGGTAGCTTGTACAGAGTAGGATAATCTTATCTATTCTGGTCATCAACTATGTAACCAGGAGATGTTCGTCGTGTTTTCGGCTTTAAAGATTGTACAATTTTTATTCCCATTTTTGTCAACTGTCAGAATAGTTATTGCATATATAAATAAAGGATAGAAGGATGAAATTTTCCTATGCATTATTGGGCTTCCTTCTATTTGGTCTTGAGCCTTAGAATGCAAGCCCAAATATTTTGGGCTTCCTAGTTTCGGCCTTGTAGCCCGGGGTCAGTTCAATATATGCAGAAACGGAGATGATCTTCTCCCCATAGTCCCACTAACGAAAATTTGGTTGACATTAATGCCTGTACATCACTGAGAAATAGGCACATAACTAATTTGAGGATCGAGGTGGTACGAGTTTGCATGCTGAAGACAAAAAATGTCAGTGTGATATCTTTGTATTTTATGAGTTTAATGTATCAAATTGTATGTGCTCAAAATGTATATTGTTCGAAGACCATTCCTTCAACTAAGGTTTTTGACAAATAATTTCAACTCTTAATTTAAATTAATATATATAGTCTAAATTTATTAATTAAAATCCTTTAAAATCTCAAAATAGATTCCACCCCCAAACACCCACCCAATACCCTTTCCCCCGCCTAAATCATCTGTGTCATTGATTGTTACTATCATTCTTTTTAAGTTTTGATTTTTGCTTATGTCAAATTATAATAATGATGTGCTCTTTTTGAAGAGGAATAGAATAGGTTATTGTACAGGAATTGTACCTAAGAAATGATAGACAAAATGCTACTCAACGATGATTTCTTAAAGAACAACGTAAAATTTGATAACGAGACATTTTAACACGCATAGTTGAATGCGATACCTTTGTTAATAAGTGGAGAGTTGGGGGGAAAGGGATGCGGTTAGGTCGGTTTAAAGTGGAATGGGTCATGGGTGTTTGGAGATAGGGTTCATTTTGAAATTTTAAAGAGTTTTATCGTTAAATTAATTTAAATTAAGGGATGAAATTCTTTGTCAAATAACAACGATCAATATGCATTATGAAACATGTTTTATTTTTATTTTTTTGCGTCTATTTATAAAAAAATCATTTTTTTCTTTTTCAAACTCATTTTCAACTATATTTTTCACGGACTCAAACTTTTATCAAAATTTCAACCATACATTTCATTAAAATCTTTTAAAAATCTAAATGAACTCATCTATTTAGAAATGTTTTTTTTATATGTATATTTTAAAATGAGTTTTTAAACGTTTTTATATCTTAATTAAGTTAAAATTGGTCAGACTTTCATTATGTGAATACTATAAATAAAATTAATAACTATTTCAAGTAAAAGGGATAAATGTAGAAATAAAAAATGGTATAAAAGGTGTAAATATTTAGAGAAGCGAAGGAAAGCATCATAAAATGCTAAAAACATATTTGTCAATATTTATAAATATTTATAAATTGATTAAATATCATTTTTGTCTATGAATGATAATTTTTCTTAATTTATTGTCTACGAGTGGATTGCCACTCTTATATTTACTGTAAAAGGTAACATATTTATAAATTGAATTAACAGTAAAAATTCCATTATTATTATTATTATTCCAACCAAAGATGACATACCAATACCATCATAAGATATTAGCCAACTTAACACTTTAGGACCCAAATAAACTTACTTAATAATAAAATTAAACTTTAAAATGACCCCAAATATTGCAGCATTTCGCTTCATATAATCCACCACTGTTCACTCCTCAGTCTTCTCAACTGTAACTTCTGTGGCAGACTCCTCCACCACTTCAGCGGGTTTCTCTACCTCAGCCAAAACGGCTGCTGCTACTGCATCGGTAGCTTCAGGGTTTTCTTCTTTAGTCTCCTCAACTGCAGCCTCTTTCTTCACCTCTTCAACTTCTTCTTCTTTTTCTTTTTTCTCTACTACAGCCTCTTCTGCTTCTACCACTGCAGCAGGCTCTTCTGTTGGAACCACTGCCTCTTCCAGAGCTTCAACAACATTCTCAGCTTCGGGATCAGGCTCAGCTCCGTTCTCTACCGGTGCAGCAATATCTTCAGTTGCTTCCTTTACTTCCTCCGTGGCTGGTGGTGCATTTACCTCTTCTTTTGGAGCCTCTGGGGTGGTGTTTATCTCTTCAGTTTTAACATTTTCTACTATTTTTGCAGGAACTGATTCAACCTATAGAAATAAAATTTCAATCTTAATGCATCAAGTGTGAGGAAAATAATAAGATCAAATAATCGAAAAAAACAAAAGATCATTGCATGGAAGATAAATTACGTACAAATCCAGAAAAAAGATTTATAGTAAATATATATTGATATTAGAAAGTGAAAAGAAGTATATATCAATACCTGGACTGCTGCCATCTTTAAAAATTAGAAGATCAAAAGGGCAAATGATGAGAGATGATAAATTTGGAAAGAAAAAGTATTGCTTGTGAGGGCGATGATGAGAAATGATCAATTTGAGAGCTATTTATAGAGAGGTAAAATCATTAGGACTAAATTAAATAATGAGAATACTGTTTGGATCGGAGCACTAAAAGAATCTTAGCGATGGATACTTGATACGCGAGTATTCGATAAAATTGAATAGTATAATTAACTACTTTTGTTCATTATATTAATACAATAGAGTACATCAACCCGACCTCTCATATCGTGATTCATGTAAAGGAAACTAACATGTCTAGTTGTAAATGTTTTTACTTTACACAAGTACATATTTCCTGATGAGATTTCTTGAATAAAACTTTTTGCACATGGGTGGAGGCCATTTCACATGGGCTATTATATATTTTCTTGATTGGCTTATTCTGTGTTTTGTGCAGTAGGGTTTGTAGGTGACTCATATCATCATGCTTTCATGTTCCTAAACTTCTGCACTATTTACCCTTGTGTTAAATTCCCCAAGTAATTTTTTTAAAACTAAATTACATTAATATGTTATTTTCAAAAGAATGAATGTTGGTATGTCCATATTTACATCGCACTACGACATTACAACAAGCACGAGCTAAGTCTAAAATTTTAGGAGATAGTTTTGACCATGCCATCTAATACCAAATTGTTTGAATTGATATTGGAGATAGTTGTGCACGAGGTCATTAATTCAAGTTCGAAAGAATTCGATTGATCAACCTTCTAGTCGAGTAGTCTCCAAATAATAATAAAGTGATAAAAGTTAAATAAATAATTTAATTAAGTAGCACCACTCTGGTCAAAATCACAATGTTTAATCCTTTGAAAACAAACCACTTGATGTGTATAAAGAGGCCTATAACAAATCGAAATTGAAATCCAAATCAAGGCCGGTGAGGTGGGACCCCTATCTCAAACTATAATCATCACCGTTTAAAACTTTTCGATTCATGATGATGAACATATCTTTCAATTCTCCACCGTTCATTTTTTCCTCAAATTTCTAACTCCTCTTTGTACAACATTCGACCCTGGAAACCGCCCTTCCTAAAATGCACCAATGTGGGTCCCTATTAAGATGCTTTCCAATTAGTACACACGTGTCATGGGACCCACAAGCGTATATGCCACGCTGGTCACAGTCATGAGTGTACAGAATCTCTCTGATCATGTCCCATACTCACTCAGTCACTTTGATCACCGATCTCAAAATAATTGTACCTAATATAATATTACTTTATTAAGCCTCTGAATTAAATCATAAATAAAAGAACAATTGCTTTTTGCATGAATATTAGCATTACATGATGTTTTTAAGAAATTTCAACATTTTGTTTGAAGATCCATCGATGATATGGACTTCGTAAGTGTAACTTTAATAAGATGTGTGTCTACAAATTTAACTCGAACTTCGTTAAAATTCATATTATCTTTAATTGATGTTAAGAACGTGTAAAAAGTAATAATAACAAAATACAAACAACGTTGTTGCTTCAATTTAACGTTTTGTTTCTTGAAGAAATGTTAAGATATTGAAAACAACATTTTAACAAATGACACGACTAATGAAGTGATGCTACTCATTTGATCGATAGTGAAACTATTTTGGTAAATGAAAATTTACTAATTACTCTATGCATTTAAGGTGTGTTTGTATTTTGTATATCGTGTTTCACTAATTTATATTTTACATTTGGTAATAAACGGTAATTTTATTTAAAAAAATTATAAATTTATCATTATAATTAATAGCTAAACATACCAAAATATATTTAATTGAAAATAACAAATAGACCGTACCCTATATACTAAATTATCTAACATTTAACATACTATTTGACTTGTGAAGTTTTATCAAATGTTTTTTAAATGGTCTTCTTTAGTGTGAGGTTTACAAAAGTTTATGAGCTTTATTTCTTTAAACTACAACATAACAAAATTAAAAATAAATTTGAATAAATTAAAAGTGTGTTGAAAAATATAACAAAAACTTCATTTGAATTTTTCTCAACATTATTAAATAGAGAAATAACAAATTATTTGTTGCCATCATCTAATAAATAATTTATGTTTAATGGATAAAAAATTTATAAAAAATAAAGTAAAATAGTATTTTTCATATTAAAATGAATTTCTTATTTATTTTAAGTTGAGATTATAGCTTTATACCATTTTGGAATTTAACAAATTTTCAAGAATTCATACTAATTTTTTTTGTCTCTGTTTTTAATGTTCTTTTTGAAAACTTTAAGAAAGGAAGATGAATATAAATATTGTTGATAAAATTATATAATTGTGTAAAAAAATGTCGTGTAGTCAAGATACTTAAATTGATAGAAAATTAATTTGTGTAAAAAAAAAAAAAAAAAAGATGTAAAAGAATGAAAGAGTAATGTTACATCATGTAACATATAAAAGGTGTGATTTATTATTATCAATTAGGGGTATTTTGGTTTGTTTATCTATTATAATGACAAATTTGTAAATATTTCTATTTTTTCCTTTTTTTTGTTACTAGTAAATAAGATATAGCATGTAAATTGCAAATACGTCCTAAATGTAGGGTGTATTTTGTAAATTAGTAGAGTATCACTTTATTTATTCGTAATGTATATAAAAATAGAACTCAGAAAATATAAATTTCAAAATTTAAATTATTTGGTATAATATTGGTATCAGTGATTTACTATGCATGCAATTCTTGTAATTTTGGAAAAAACCAAACGTAATTATGCACGATCGTATGCATATATGACCAAAGGGGGAAGGGAGTCAATTTTGAAGATCCTGTACATATTATATATAGTACGTACTCTATCCTGCTTTAGGTGTACATACCACAATAATATAAAGTTTGATTGACCGTTTGGCGGTGGAGAATGGACCCCACCAGGATTTTGATGCCTACTGTGGCAAGCACAAGTAGGAACGTGCCACGTGGAATGCCAAATTTGGGATTTTTGCGTCCGTTTGGATTGATTTTGGATCCCAACTTCTGATTCTCAATCAATCAGAAATTGATTTAGACGTTTGACAAATTTTTTAAAAGTTATTATAAAATAATTTGACTTCGCCCTAAGCGATGAGATTTTGAGAGAAGCAAAGAAAAAGTAGTTTTTCAAATTCTACTTTTAAACTTTTTGTTTATATATTATTAAAATATCTATTTTATCCTTAATTAATTAAAATAATTCCTTTATTACCTATTTGAGAAACCGAATTGATACAAGTTGGATGCATAAAAATAATATAAATTTAATTAATTTTTGTACTATATGACTATACTTTTATTTTGTAATTTTTATAAAATTTAAAATTTATTAGGTGTTTAATTTTTATTTTAAAATAATAATAATGAATGCATTGTCTTGTTAAAAAATATTTGACTAGACAAAAAAAATAAAATTTACCAATAATAATAATAATAATAAATAATATTATTATAATCAATGTCATTTTTATTAATTTAATATCACATAAAGAATAAATCACTTTCGTTTATCAAACATTTCAATTCTCGCTTTTAAAACATACATTAATTTTAAAATAATAGTTTATCAAACACTTATCTTCGATTCTTTTTCAGAAGACAACAAAGAATGATTTTTTTAAAAGACAAAGAATAGTAAATCAAACTTAAAACAACACTGATATTCCAAGTAGTCCCACACCTCATATGGCCCATTCAATTCCATGTAGGATTTTAACTACGCCATGGTGAAATGGAACAATTTTCCCCCATCAGATTTGGAAAAATAAGGATTATTAACGTTGTATTAAATGATGTCATCATTGCTCAGCTGACGAGTTTCTTCAATAATGCTTCTACTCGTTGTTTGAATTTTGGTAAGGTCCATTCGTGCTCAATTATGTCTAAATCGTCTTTCATTACATTCAAATTCTGACTAAGCAAAGATGAAAAAAGGAATTTTTTTATAAATAAGTTAATTTTTAAAAATAATTGTAAAATTTTTTTTTGATACAAATATTTCAAAAATACTTTTTTTTAAAAACAATTATTATAATTTATTATATTAAATAACATATGGTAACTTAATACGTAAAATTCGAAATTGATTGGAGAAATTTTTTATTGAATCATTAATTACTGGATTTGATGGGATTCATTTATTACAGTTTATTGTTATCAGTTGGAGAGAAATTGCAGCTCGATTTTGTTCAAAATTATAAAAAATAAAAAAACTCTTCCCTCAAACATGATGTAGTCATGTACTGAGGAGGTGAAGAACAATTATGATTAGATTTGTAACATAGTGTAATATAATTGTCAAATATATATTTTTGTATCAGAAATATCTGTAACAACCACAAACAAAACTCATGTTCTCTTTAATTTCAACATTTGTAACAATTTGTGTTACAAATTGAGATGTAAAACATAATACCAATTTTCACACAAAAAACTTATAATATATACAATTATATCATATGTATTATATTAAATATCAATGTCACTGATGATAAATATTTTTTCCTCCTCCGAGCATGGCGGAGAGGCAGAGACAGTGGTGGAGACCTGTAAAAGGTGGCGGGTCTTCTTTTCTCCGTATCTACTCTGGTATGATAATCAGTACTTGATTAAACTCAAATATACAGAATAACAATATCGGGTATGTGTGTTATGTTTTTAATTGGGGGTTGGCTTCTATTTATATGGGTAGCTTGCAGTTATGGCATTTAATGGCTTTTAATAGCATGTGTCCTCTTATCTCCCTCATTATTAGGAGTTAATGATAGATGTTTTATCTTCTCAATTGCTGGTGGTGACTATTAGTCTTTGGGTTGCCTGTCTGGCTAATCTAACGACAGTTGGTTATTACTGTCTATCTGTATGATGCGAGCTTATGAGACCAACAAAGTGTGCGAGCCGATGAAGCGGATGAATCGTTGAGGCGAACATGCTAGGACATGCCACTATTGACAGACAACATATAGCAGCTGTCATTATTTCTATCATCATAAGCCTCTACGCTTCATCGTTGTCATCGAGAAGTATAAATAATCATCTGCTCCTCTTTAAAATTTTTCGATGAGGCTCATACTTGATTTTCAGACAGAAGCTCATCGCCTCGCCTTGTTTTTCAAATAGAGGCTCATCGCCTTGATTTTTAGACATTGGTTCATCGTCTCACCTTGTTTTTTAGACAGAGGCTCATCGCCTCGCCTTGTTTTTAAACATGACTTATCGCCTAGCCTTGTTTTTCAGACATGACTCATCGCCTTAATTTTTAAACAGAGGCGAGCGAGAGCCTCTTTTTTTTTTTTTTTTTTTTTTTTTTCATTGCTCATTGCTCGCCTCGGCTCGGCTCGCCTTGCCTTGCCTCCTTTTTTAGCCAAGGCTTTTCACCTCGTTTGGCCGTTGCAGTAGTTAAGAATATTTTTGTTGCAGGTCAGGACCAGTAGGTGCTAGAGATGTCAAGACGGGCTAGTCGGTCGAACCCACATCGATCACCCGGATCTGGCGCAGCGACTCGTGAACCAAAGCCGGTCGAAGAGGCCGAACAGCGGGCCGTTCACGGGTCGAGGAGGCCTAACCACTGGCCGGCCCATGAACGGGCGGGTTGTTCACTGTCCGGGTGGTTCGACCTTTAACAGCTGGTCTATTTTGATTTTTTTTAATAAATGGCATAGAGCCGTTTAAAGTGAAATATGTGACATATGCGTGTTGTTTTAGTCTTTAAATATATATAAAAAATAGAAATTGAATTAAAAAATGTGAATTTATCATTGTTATTTATTTTTTATTTAGTAATTTAACACATTTTTTGTTATATATGTAAACATTTTTTTAATTACAATAGGTAACTAAATTTTTTTTAGTAATTTTAAAAAAATTAATTTTTTATTCATACGGGTCGAACTAGGTTGAACCGCGGCCCACATAGGTTCGAGCTAGATGGGCTAACGGGTGGGCTGGGCTTGTATTCAATTTTTGTGGGCTAGGTTGACCTGACTGGCAACCCGCCATGGTGCGGCTTTTTCTAATACGGGCTGTCATCGGACTTTATTGGAGGCGGGCCGAGACCCGGATTGACACCTCTAGTAGGTGCATCAGGACTTCTTAGCTAGCATAATCCTTCCTTGGTATCCTCATCATTTATTCGTCTTAGATGGTTCATTTTTTACTTGCCTTTATCATCTTGCTCGTCCCGAGTCTTTCTTTTGTTAGACTCACGTTCCTTTCGATCTTTCATGTCTTTGGTAATAAAATATGCTTCCTCAGTGTCCACATACTTATTCCATCTCCTTAGTAACTCATGCATCGTATCCGATGGGTTTTGGGAGAGTGACATCTTGAAAGAGAGGACTTGAGTTCCACTCATCATGGCAATGACTACATCAGACATCTGGAGATCCTTGATCCCCAGGGTAGCCCTATTGAATCGGGCAATAAAATCTTTCAACATCTTATCTTTTTCTTTGGTCAATTGCATCAGTCCAATCGCTGTCTTCTGAGCCCGTTTGCTGCTAGCAAAGTATGCAACAAACTGCTTAGAAAAATCATCAAACTTGCGGATGGATTTTGAGGGAAGAGTTGCCACTCAGTCTCTTGCCTCCGTCTAAGTGTTGGCGGGAAGGCCCTGTATATAATTGCATTGGGAGTGGCTCACAACATCATTAAGTCGATAAAAGCCCTGAGGTGATCAACATGATTAGATGATCCATCATACTTTTCCATAATTGGCTGTTCAAAATCTTGTGGCAAGAGGACCGCCATCACCTATTGGAAAAAAAGATCTTCTTCCAACACCATATATTGTTGCCTACTACTTTTCTTAAACTTAACCTCAGCTATTTTGTGACCCATCATATTTTCTATTCGTTGCTCTAGGTTTAACACTTGTGTCTCAATCAGCATAGGCGTAGGCACCCATGACGGTTGCCCCCAATGTAGATTTGGGCTAGATGTCAATGAATGGAAATGGGGTGCGAAAAGTGAAACTAAAGAACATGGGCCCAGCGGTGAAGCTATCGTTGGCAGTGTTTCCATTAATGGAAAGTTATGAGCCTGGGGAGGAGTCACTGATGGTGATGGTCCTACAAGTAGAAGACTAGGAGCCTGGCGGTAATGATCATACCGGTGGAATACTAGGAGCTTGGGCGGAGCCCCTGGTGGTAATGATCCTACCGGTGTAAGACTAGGAGCCTTGGACGGTTGAGACGCCATAGTATTTTGATTCTGGAGTTGAGCAGACAAAGCCGCCACCTGCGCCGCTTGCAGTGTCGCTAGTTGAGCGGCAAGGACAAACTCTTGTTGTGGGTGGTTAGTGAGCTGCGTTGGACTCTGTGTTAACATCCCCGATGGGGGCTAGAGTTATGGTTACATTCATAGCTCTTCTAATTCGAGCTATGACTTTTTGTGCAGTTTTCCATAGACGACGCCAAATGATGATAAATATTTTCTCCTCCTCCGAGCACGGCGGCGACAGTGGTGGAGACCTACAAAAAGTGGCGGTACGTTTTTTCCCCGTGTCAACTCCGGTGTGATAATTAGTACTTGATTAAACTTAAATATGTAGATTAACAATATCGAGTACAACACAAAACTTTTTTCATAATTAAATCTATAAACTTAAAACTCAACAATAAAACGACAAACAAAATTTAATACACAATACATACTAAACCACAAAAATAAAAAATTTGAAGATAACATATATTGATGATATAATAAGTTTGAACTTAGAATTCATCTAAGAACATAATAAGGAACGCAATTAGCCTCCCACTCCCATAACAAAGAAAAAACATATGGGTTTCTGTGTGTATTTGAAAAATTAACACGGAAAGAAGTGTTCAAAAATCAAAATTATATGTTCGTGTCACTTCTTTCTTTTATTACCCATAAGTTATTTAATTATGGGGTTTTCATAACAATTCCTCTAATTTTTCTCATTAATTTTATTTTATTTGTACGTGTGTATGCCTTTCATGGATGAAGGGTTGTGGAGCTAAGCTCAGAACCCACCAAAGTTGAAATAAGTTCTTGTGACTTAAAATGGATTTTGTATATTCAAAACTATGAAGTCATTTGGATAAACCACAAACAAATTGTGTCCCTATAGCTGTTATTGTTACTGTTTATGTGTCAGGAGGTGAGGATAGAGATACAAGTGGGTTTTATCACTGTATGAAATTTGAATGGACGGGTTACGAAAGTGGTAGATTTTTAATTGGATAATTGGGTGTTGGATAGTTTTTTAAATTGTATGTGAGTTTGGGGTGCTTAGACCTATATTTTTAAATAAAAAAACATAACATTATTTTTTATTTATGGGCCTGAGGTAACCGCCTCTTGAGCTTCATATAAAATTCGAGTCTTCATCTATCCGTATGGGTCAAAACCTAACTTGGTAATTAAAGAAGAGTTGATGCAAATGTTGAAGTTTTTGATGTTGAAGCAGTCCAGAACATTTTTTTACGATTATAGATGAAATTACCCTTCCAAATTAGTACGAGTTGTGTTGAGAATCAGATTTAACGAAGCTTTGTGGATGACAATGGACGAAAATGATGTTTTATGCAAGAAAAGGTGGATTTGAGGGGTAAAATGCTAAAATTTCATACGTAGGGATGATTTGCACAATCACTTCAAAAAAAATAAGAATGTTTTGTGCCAATTACCCAAAATAAAAATGACTATCAATATATTTGGAAAATATGAATTAATGGGGTTGGGGTCTTGGGCTTAATTTTCCCTTGATTTTAGGGAAATTGGCGCAAATCCCTAACATTTGTTCTTAGTGCAAAAATGATATCTAACATTTGTTTGTGACACAGAAGATCTAAACCTACGTGTTTTAGTGCGCAATTGGTCCTTATTTGATAAAAAAAAAGACAAATATGTCCTTAGTTTTGGGATAATTAGCACATTTCATCCATAATATTTGCTCTAATTGTGCAAAGCGTCCCTATCATTTGATTTTGGCATCTGGGCCCCTAAATAAACGTTTCTCTGCAGAAAATGTTTGTCGTTAAAATTATCAAAAGAGTTAATTACCGCAAATAAATCTAAACGATAAGGATGATAAGGATGATTTGCACAAAAAATTGTAAACGATAGGAACGTTTTGCATACACAAACCGTTTGGTGATAAACGTTTAAAGCCAGATTTTGAATATTCTTCTTCCAACAACTATAAAATTTTACACAAACATATAAAATCACTTTTATTGTAATATTACACTTAAACATAGTAAATGAAACTCATACATATTACAAGAACATGACACATACAAACAAATATATACTAACAAATACATTATAAACCTTCAATAAGCCACATTAAAACCAACCAGCACACAAAAATTAAATACCACGTTCTAAAATTGAGCAATTTATTCTCTTTCTACAAATTCAATAATTGTTCTTCATACGCATTCTTGGATATAAGCAAACCATGTATTATCTCAACTGTCCCACACTTTGTTCCTATCATTTGCAAAATATATTATGCAATAATACGTATATGGCGGCATACATTTGTTTGGATTTGGATGTATCAAGTTCTAGTAATGTCTATTAGTTTTCTTCATTATTTTTAAGTGTAATATTAATTTATATGATTTTATCTAATTGTGTGGACTATTATAATTATTGAAAGAAGAAGACCCAAATTCTAGCTTTAAACGTTTGTGTGCGGAAAACGTTCATAATTCGCTTACTATTTTTTGTGTAAACCATATCGTTTAGATTTATTTGTGCTAATTAACCCTTATGATAATTTTAACGGCAATTGTTAACAGATATAGACGTCCGGTAAGGACTTTTTCTGCAAAAAAATAAATTATTTAGGGACCCAGATGCCAAATTCCAAACAATAGGGACGCTTTGCACATGAAAGCAAACGATAAGGACGAAATGTGCTAATTACCCTTAGTTTTAATTAGAGAAAATTATAATTAGATCCTAATCTTTGCAAAAGATGCAAATGAGTCTAGTACATTTATTAAATAATATTTAATTTAGCATCTTAAATATATCACCATTGTCGTGTTAATTAAATTTTTTATAAAAGAAAAATGTAAAATTATTGCACTTTAAGTATATGTAATTGCTATGTGATTTGATGAACTTGAATAAAAATTAAGTTAAATAAATAACAAAATGGCGTATATAATTTTATGACATTGAACAAATTTTATTATGTTTTTTTTAAACACAAAAATACTAATAAAATTTAATTTACACATTATATGTTCTTTAATTTTGAACGATAAATAAATATATGAAGAATACAATTGGAGTTCTAATATTTGTAGTTAATAAACGAATAATCTAATTAAATAAAAGTATTTGAGCATCAAGTTTGTGACAAAATTATTTTTCTTTTTATGTTGTAACGATAAAATAAAAATTTTAAATTTAAAAAATATAACAACTTAATAATAATAAAATAATTTTATTTAACATATTTATTAATAATTATGAACTAAAATTTTAGTTATTTTATAATAGTTCGTAAAATATACAAAACAATTTAATACATTATCAATTTGGTCAACAAAGTATAAATTCAAAAAAAAAAAAAAAAAAAAAGGAACTTGTTAGTTTTCAATAATTTTTTATAAAAAATAAAATTATTTGACCCCATTTGCATTGCAAAGATTATAAATCCAATTATAAATTTCTCTAATTAAAACTGAGGAAAAAAATCAATTGCGAACCAAAATACATAAGAATTATGGTCTTTTGTGTCAAAAACAAACATTGAGAATCATTTCTACATTGAGGATAAATATGATGGACCATTTGCATCAATTTCCCTTGATTTTATGAAGCCACCCGTTTTATCTAGGGCTTAAGTTGGTTACTTATGAACTTTGCCCTTCATTTTAGTTTTGGTTTATGTTCGAGTGTGGATCTAATTAGGCCATTCATGTTTCTCTACAGCTTGTTCTTTGGGCTGTGAAGCCCATTTTACTATATTCCTTTAATTTAGGGCGCTTAGCCATACTTGGTGTATGTAATGTTTCGCTCTAGGTGAGGTCTTGGAGTTAATTTTTACTACATCTAAAAGGTTCTAAAAAAAATAAATTTTCTTAGACTATTTTATCCTTACAAAATTTTAAAATTTCATATTCACCTTTATTGTTCATTAATGTACAATTATCTTATAATATTTTATTTATTATGTTACATTTTAAATATACCAAATTAAATTAAAATTGTATTCGTTCATCCCACTTTCAATGATCATAAATTAAATTTTTAACAATTTATTAAATATACAATTAAAATTTTTAAACATTTAAAATTGTGGTTTATTCCTTTTTATTGCTAATTTTATGGGGTTTTTTTTTTTGACTAAATAAGAACGTAATAGTTATTTTTAGGAGAGATTTGAGACTCTGGTTGAAATATTTATAATGTTTGACAATTAGGTATTTTTATCTATACTACATCTAAAATACCTAAAGGGAAAAATATTTTTAGACTATTCTTCTAGCTTTACAGAAATTTTAAAATTCCATATTCTCCTTTAGCGTTCATTAATTTACAATTATCTTTTAATTTTTTTATTTACTATTATACATTTTAAGTTTACCTAATTAAATTAAAATTATATTCATTCATGAAAAGTCTTTTAGCCCTTCCAAAACCACCTTCAATGATCCTAGATTAAATTTTTAATAATTTATTAAATGTACAATTAAAATTTTTAAACATTTAAAATTATGGATTTATTCCTTTTTATTGCATAATTTATGGATTTTTTTTTGCTAAATGAGAATGTACTAATTATTTTTATGAGAGATTTGAGACTATAGTTAAAATATTTATAATGTTTGGCAATTAGGTATTTTTTAAAACGTGAATAGCAACCAAAAGTTCTTGTTTTTTTTTTTCTCCCTAAATTATCGATATTCTTTATGAATCACAAAGCTTTTGGAATGTTAGTCATCTTTCGTATTTATTCAGCTACATCACTACCTGGTACACGTATATGAAATATCGCAATATTACATTAATGATCCTTGCTCCGTAGTTTCGAAGTCGTCCAAGACCAGAATGTAAAGAATTTTGACTCTTTTCAGGTCAAACGATTAATTGGTGTCTGCAGCCATCACCAAAGAAACGAAGGGTAGCTCACTACCCTCTTAAGTTCAGAATAAATTGACACCGCACCCTAACCCTCTGGTCACTTTACTCGCAACTTGCAAGTCTAAGTCACTTACAACTTGTAAGTCTAAGAAAAATTAAAAGAAATCGATGAATATGTCTTTATTTCATTTTAGAATATGTTTTTAAGTTTTTTCACAAACATTGACAGAGTTGTATAAGTCAAGAATTGAAGAACGGGATGCTTTAGTAGTTAAAACTCCGGTTGTTGAGCACAATATTTAAGGGCAAGGACCTCGATTGTAACTTTGAAACTCATATCCATCTTCAATGTCGCTAGTACTAGTCTCCCAATAGTATTGGTTCAAAAGGATTTGTTACCACCCGATTTTGATAGGGTCTGCACGTCAGCACAGGCCCAACAAAGGTCCCGTATAAGCCCAATTCAGGCCTCACTAAAAGCTTTATAGGCCCAGCAAAGGTCTTCCAGAGTCATAAAAGTCCCATAGAACCGGCGAAGGCCTCAAAGGTCCAGCAAGGGCGTCGTAAAATCCCAGAAGGCCTTGGAGGCCCATTGGGCACCGTAACATCCCTGGATCAGGGTAATGCGAAACCCGTGAACGTCTTCAACACTCGCGGCCGACCCGTAAAGTCTCACCGGGCTTTGTATTTATTGTAACTGACAGACAGCATGGTATTTTGGGATAACCAGATAGAGAATCAAAGGCAGATCCTCACAATGAAACCAAATCCCAATCTCCTAAAGATTAGGCAATATAATAAATTCAAATAAGGACGATAATCTAGGAGATTACCTTTAACAACCGATCATCCCTACCCCATAAGGAAGGAGGATCCGATTAGATATCTAATTGATCATTTCTTAAAACAATTAGAACTCTTGTGCTATAAATACAACGTCTCCGATTATTCTAAGGTACGCTCTCTTAACACGAGAATTTCACCCTAAGCTCGCTCAAATTTACGCCTACTTGTCCCTCCCATTACTTTCGCCCCCTTCCCACCCCGTGTGTTTATTATTCTTTATATCGACATTGACTTGATCGTCGGAGTACCAACGATCGCGGACTCTTTTCTCTAAAATCTTGGTGCCTAACGAATGTCCGAGTGTGCAGGTAACATACAAGTTAGCAGAGGAGTAACTGGAGATCTGTTGACACGTGGATGATACAGGTTCCGACGTCAACAAAATTGGTTATGCATAACGAAAAAAATCAAAATTTCCTCAGGAATTTGTTCACGATGTTCAGAACTCCATGCAAAAAGTTTCATGTTCTTGGATGAAAAGTCTCTCACCTCTTCAATTTTTTTTTTAAAATAACATTTTTACACAAGTAACATATATTTTACTTTCTCATTTTCATTAAAATCAATATTTTAGAATTTATATCCTTTTATAATTTAAAAATTGTTGGTGAATATGTAGATAAAAGTAGATTTTAAGTTGTAGGTTTTACGAAATGTATGGATAAAAATTATGTTTGACCAGCTGAAATTATAATTTAAGCAATCCCAAACATGTGTTAAGACAACTTAGTTAAAACAAATTGATGATCCATATGAAATTTTGCTCAAAATATGGTAACCAATATATATATATATATATATATTTACCCTTTTAACTTATTTTAATCGATTATAAAAGAAATCAATATGCATGTTTCAAATATTTGAAATTGATACATTTACATACATATGTACATATGTACATATGTACATATATATATTAATAAAAATATCCGTTAGAAAAGAAGCCCAAATCATCCAGGAAATCAAAGGCGGGAAAGGAGTAACGGTAATTTTTTTATTTTATAAATACCCACATATTGCCATTATAGATCATTGTTCTTTCTCCGCCGCCGCAAAAATCATCCAGGAAATCAAATGAGCCAAAGTAGCAACGGTAATTTTTTTTTACAGAGATGACTGCCCATTCTCCTCCGCCGCAGAGAATTCAGTCTGGGTCGCAATGGACGAGTTATACTCACAGCCGCCGGAAATAAAACGATGCCAAACTTCTCCACCGGCCTTTCTCCACCGTTGAGTTCATTCTGCACCACCGGTAGACGAGTTATATTCTTGTGAGTAATTCAACAAAGAGGTCGGTTGCATCTATTTGTTAGTATTATAATTGTGCCATTTCATGTTTTCTTTCAATTTCTATCTGATTTTAGGGTTGCCAAACCCGTATCAATTTTCTTTGAATTGTGTATTATCTTGATTTTCTTTTCGTAAGTTTTTGGAATTATGTGGTTCTTGATTTTCTTTTCATTATTCGTTCGGGGTTGCGAGACCACCCGTATCAATTTTCTTAGAATTTTATGTGGGTTCTTGAGGTTTTCTATTTTTCGAGATTATATTTTCTCGATACGCTAAGATTGTTTGGAATTATTGTGGAATCTTGCAGGCGCTTCATTATTTTTTTGCATTTCTCTTTTTTGGTTTTTTTTATTTTTCCTCTATTCTTGATAATATATCGACATTGTATACATGAATGATTGGATATCCATTTATCTTATCCGGATTGGATTCGAATATAATAGTAGTTTGAGAAGTTTTCTTTATTTTTTAATCAAATTCATATGGTGGTTCTTTGTTAGATGCATTAGAATGTTTAGAGTTTTATACATGGTTCAATTTGAATTGTGCATTAGAATGTATGATTTTGATTTTATGTTACCTCTGGTTTTGTTTTGTTTTAGTTTGTTAATTAATTCCTTACATTTTTTTTTCTTCTTCTTATAATTGTTGCTTGTAATGAGGGATTAATAGTTTTCTTGTATCTTTAGTTGTCCATGAATTTAATTTGGTTGTATTTACTTTGTGATTGTTTATCATTGTAATTTTGTTTTGAATGCTTTGAATTAATATACAAATAACCTTGTATATTTTGGATTGTTGTATATTTTGAGTTTTTCTATGTTGTTGAGTTTTGTTATGGTGCTAGTGGATTTAATTTGGTTGCATTTACTTTGTGATTATTCATTTTAGTATTGATTTATTATGGTTTTTGTTTTCTAACGTGTATGGTTGGTTTGCTTTGAATCAATTGATATTTTATACTTTGTTGTTGTTGCCCCCATTTGAATTTTTCTATGTTGTTGAGTTTGTTGTGTTGCAAGTAGATTTAACTTGGTTTCATATACTAAGTGATGGTTTATTTTGATGATTGATTCATTGTGGTTTTGTTTTCTAGCATTTTGAATCAATAAGCAAATAACATTTTATTCTTCGGATGTTCAACCATTTTGAGTTTCTTTATATTGTTGAGTTGAGAAGTGTTAAGTAGTGTTGTCCGATGATTTTATTTTGGTTGCATTTACTTAGTTATTGTTTATTTTGATGATTAATTCACTGTGGATCTTTTTTCCAATATATTTGGTTAGTTATTTAGCTTTTGTTGAATCAATATACAAATAACCGTTTCTACTTTGGATTGTTGTCCATTTTGAGTTTTTATACGTTTTTAGTTGTGTTTTGTTGTCCCGTGGATTTAACTTGGTTACATTTACATAGTGATTGTTCAATTTGATGATCAAGTTGTAGTAGATTTTGTTTTTCAATGTAAATTGTTGGCCTTTTTGATGATATATACAAAATTTCTTCTATATTTTGGATTCTTGCTCATTTTGATTTCTTTATATTATTTAGTTGTGTTATGTTGCTCATAGGTTCAATTTCGTTACATTTACATATAAATTGTTCATTTTGGTTATTGATTTATTGTGGATTTTATTTTGTTTGATTTTTATTTTGTTTTTGACTTGAATCATTCTAGTTTTGTTTATCCATACTTTGTTTACATTAGAATAAATTTCATTTTCTGTTATTTGAATTCTATTTTGATATTATTACTCTGTTTGAAAATGAAAATTTTATTGTTATTTTATGATTATTATTGTTATGGGGAAAAATTCATTGCAATTTTTTATTGTATTTTTCAATGTAAATTTTTCTTAATAGAGATTATCAGAGAAATGTTGATTTTTTTTATTCAACTTTTGATCAAGTTAGTAATTATTACTTAATAATTTTTGAGCTTGTTGTATTGTTACATCTTTTTTTTTTTTCATGTAGATTTTAGAGTTATAAAACCCTATAGAATGTATTATGTGTACTTCAATTTTGAGTTTTTATTTTTTAATTTTGCACTTTGATGTTTTGATTAGTTAAGTTACATAATTTTATGAATCACATCTTTATGAGTTAATTCTTTTTTTTGACTTCTTGTGTGTGAAGCAAGTGTCATTTTTTCTTGGAATATTGCCAATATGCATGGCTTTGATATACTTGGAGTATTTGGAGCACATTCTTCCTCAAGCACAAAAAAAGAATTCTTTCTCATCGAAACCGTGAGTTAGAAAAGAATTGTAAGTGTCATTTTTTTTTCTTGGAATAATGCCGATATGTGTGTCTTTTTTTATGCACTTCAATTACTTATATATGGTGTTTGTGTTTGTTTTCAGAGTTACAACAAGATTGGAATTTCTTTTTATTTCAACAATTACTCGATTCAAGATACATATAATATTATCCGAAATGGAAAGTCCATGATGCATGAGTAATTAAGGATTGGTTTACCAAGGTACATATTCCTTTAATCTTTTTTTTCTTTGTTAGTCTTCACGTGTTTGTGTAAATTTTTGAAGGCATATGTTTGTTCTAGTTTTCATATATGCTAGTGTTTTAAAAAAAAAAATCTTCCATTATAAAATTTTAAAAACACGTTATTTTCATTTATAATCTCTATTTTTATTTTTATTTGAAAATAATATTTTTACACGGAAATCATATGTGCTACCAAATGTTACTTTACTTTCATTTAAAATTAATTTTTCATTTGAAAACAACATTTTTACACGAATAACATTGTGAAATATATAACTTCCTTATTTCCATTAAAATCAATATTTTACAAATTATATCCTTTTACATTTTTTTTAAAAAAATACATTTTTTATTTATATTTAATATTTAATTTTTCATTTACAAACAATATTTTTACATATTACTTCCTCATTTTCATGAAAACCAATATTTAAGAATTTATCTCATCTTTTGATTTTTAAAAATACATTACTTTCATTTAAAATCAATATTTTAAATTTTCATTCGAAAATAAAATTTTACATCGATAAGATATGTTACTTCTTCATTTTCATTTTCATTAATATTTTAATATAAACATTTCCTTTTATAATTTTTTTTAAAAAATACATTATTTTCGTTTAAAATTCAAATTTTCAAATTTTCATTTGAAAACAAAATATTTACACACCATATAAGTTATCTTCCCCATTTTCGTTAATATTTTACAATTCATCTAATTACATAATTTTTTAAAAAATATATCATTTTCATTTAAAATCTATATTTATAATTTTCATTTTAAAACATTTTTACAATATGTTGATTTCTTCATTTTCATTAAAATCAATATTTTAGAATTTATCTCATCTTGTAATTTTTCTAAAAATACATATGTTACTTACTTATTTTCATTAAAATCAATATTTTTAAAAAATACATTACTTTCATCTAAAATCATCATTTTCATTAAAGTCAATATTTTACACTCATTTTTATATATTTTTTTTAAAAAACATTTTACTTTCATTTAAAATTAATTTTTCATTTAACATTTTTTGTGAATAACATATGTTACTTCCTTATTTTCATTAAAATCAATATTTTACAATTTATATCCTTTTGTATATTTTTAAAAAAAATACATTTTTATTTAAATATAATATTTAATTTTTCATTAACAAACAATATTTTTACATGTTCCTTCCTCATTTTCATGAAAACCAATATTTAAGAATTTATCTCATCTTTTGATTTTTAAAAATACATTACTTTTATTTAAAATCAATATTTTAAATTTTCATTCGAAAATAAAATTTTGTATTGATAATATATGTTACTTCTTCATTTTCATTAATATTTTAAAATAAACATTTTCTTTTATAATTTTTTTTTTAAAAATACATCACTTTCATTTAAAATCTATATTTAAAATTTTCATTTTAAAACATTTTTACAATATGTTGATTTCTTCATTATCATTAAAATCAATATTTTAGAATTTATCTCTAACTTATAATTTTTCTAAAAATACATATGTTCCTTCCTTATTTTAATTAAAATCAATATTTTTAAAAATACATTACTTTCATCTAAAATCATCATTTTCATTAAAGTCAATATTTTACACTCATTTTATAATTTAAAAAAAAAAAAACACGTTACTTTCATTTAAAATTAATTTTTCATTTGAAAACAAAACACGGATAACATTGTGTAATATGTTACTTCCTTATTCCTATTAAAATCAATATTTTACAATTTTTTTTTAAAAAAATACATTTTTTAATTTAAATTTAACTTTTAATTTTTCATTTACAAACAATATTTTTACATGTTACTTCCTCATTTTCATGAAAACCAATATTTAAGAATTTTTCATCTTTTGATTTTTAAAATACAATACTTTCATTTAAAATCAATATTTTAAATTTTCATTTGAAAATAAAATTTACATCGATAATATATGTTACTTCTTCATTTTTTTTATTAATATTTTAATATAAACATTTACTTTTATAATTTTTTAAAAAAATATTATTTTCATTTTAAAATTCAAATTTTAATAATATAAACATTATTTTTTGAAAACAAAAAATTCAAAATTTCATTTATAAGTTATTTCCACATTTTCATAAAGTTATCTTTCATTTCATTTTATAAATTTTTATAAAATACATCATTTCATTTATAATTTTCTAAAAGTACAAATTTTCATTTAAAACATATTTACAATATTTCATTTAAAATATTTTCATTAAAATCAATATTTTAAAATTTATATTCTCTTATAATTTTTCTAAAAATACATATGTTACTTACTTATTTTCATTAAAATCAATATTTTTAAAAATACATTACTTTCATCTAAAATCATCATTTTCATTAATGTCAATATTTTACACTCATTATATATATATATTTTTTTAAAACACTTTACTTTCATTTAAAATTAATTTTTCATTTGAAAACAAAACACGGATAACATGTGTAATATGTTATTTCTTTATTTCCATTAAAATCAATATTTTACAATTTATATTCTTTTATATTTTTTTTAATATACATTTTTTATTTATATTTAATTTTTTATTTTTTATTTACAAACAATATTTTTACATCTTACTTCCTCATTTTCATGAAAACCAATATTTAAGAATTTATCTCATTTTTTATTTTTAAAAATACATTACTTTCATTTAAAATCAATATTTTAAATTTTCATTTGAAAATAAAATTTTACATCGATAACATATGTTACTTCTTCATTTTCATTTTTATTAATATTTTAATATAAACATTTCCTTTTTTATTTTTTTTTTTTACATTATTTACATTAAAATTCAAATTTAAAATTTATATTTATATTTACACACCATATAAGTTTTTCATTTTGGTTAATATTTTACAAATCTCATTTTATAATTTTTTTAAAATGCATCATGTTCATTTAAATCTTAAAAATTTCATTTTTATTCCATTAAATCAATATTTAGAATTTATCTCATCTTATAATTTTTCTAAAAATACATATGTTAGTACCTTATTTTCATTAAAAAATCAATATTTTTAAAAAATACATTACTTTCATATAAAATCATCATTTTCATTAAAGTTAATATTTTACACTCATTTTATAATTTTTAAAAAAAAAACACTTTACTCTCATTTAAAATTAATTTTTCATTTGAAAACAACAGTTTTACATGTATAATATTGTGTAATATGTTACTTCCTTATTTTCATTAAAACCAATATTTTACAATTTATATCCTTTTATATTTTTTTTAAAAAAATACATTTTTTATTTAAATTATATTTAATTTTTCATTTACAAACAATATTTTTACATGTTACTTTCTCATTTTCATGAAAACTAATATTTAAGAATTTATTTCATTTTTTAATTTTAAAAATACATTACGTTCATTTAAAATCAATATTTTAAATTTTCATTCGAAAATAAAATTTTACATCTATAACATATGTTACTTCTTCATTTTCATTTTCATTCCTTATTTTCATTAAAATCAATATTTTACAATTTATATCCTTTTATATTTTTTTAAAAAAATACATTTTTTTATTTAAATTTAATATTTCATTTTTCATTTACAAACAATATTTTTACATGTTACTTCCTCATTTTCATGAAAACCAATATTTAATAATTTATTTCATTTTTTATTTTTAAAAATACATTACTTTCATTTAAAATCAATATTTTAAATTTTCATTCGAAAATAAAATTTTACATCGATAACATATGTTACTTCTTCATTTTCATTTTCATTCTTTATTTCCATTAAAATCAATATTTTACATTTATATCCTTTTATATTTTTTTTAAAAAATACATTTTTTATTTAAATTTAATATTTCATTTTTCATTTACAAACAATATTTTTACATCTTACTTCCTCATTTTCATGAAAACCAATATTTAATAATTTATTTCATTTTTTATTTTTAAAAATACATTACTTTCATTTAAAATCAATATTTTAAAATTTCATTCGAAAATAAAATTTTACATCGATAACATATGTTACTTCTTCATTTTCATTAATATTTTAATATAAACATTTCCTTTTATAATTTTTTTAAAAAATATATTATTTTCCTTTAAAATTCAAATTTTCATTTGAAAATAACATATTTACACACCATATAAGTTATTTCCCCCATTTTCGTTAATATTTTACAATTAATCTCATTTTATAATTTTTTATAAAATACATCATTTTCATTTAAAATCTATATTTAATATTTTCATTTATAACATTTTACAATATGTTGATTCTTGATTTTCATTAAAATCAATATTTTAAAATTTATCTCCACTTATAATTTTTCTAAAATTACATATGTTACCTACTTATTTTCATTAAAATCAATATTCTTGAAAAATACATTATTTTCATCCAAAATCAATGTTTTCATTAAAGTCAATATTTTACACTCATTTTATAATTTTTTTTTTAAAAAAAAACACTTTACTTTCATTTAAAATTAAATTTTCATTTGAAAACAATACTTTTTTACACGGATAACATTGTGTAATATCTTACTTTCCTATTTCTATTAAAATCAATATTTTACAATTTATATCCTTTTATATATTTTTTTAAAAAATACATTTTTATTTATATTTAATATTTAATTTTTCATTTACAAACAATATTTTTACATGTTACTTCTTCATTTTCATTAAAACCAATATTTAAGAATTTATCTCATCCTTTAATTTTTAAAAATACATTACTTTCATTTAAAATCAAATTTTAAATTTTCATTCGAAAATAAAATTTTTACATCGATAACATATTTTACTTCTTCATTTTCATTTTCATTAATATTTTAATATAAACATTTCTTTTATAATTTTTTTTATAATTACATTTTTTTTTTAAAAATTTTCATTTGAAAACATTTTCATTTAAAATCTTACCCATTTTCGTTAAAATACAATTTTCATTTAAAATTATAAAAAATTTTCATTTTAAAATATTTTTATAATTCTTGATTCTTCATTTTCATTAAAATCAATATTTTAAAATTTATCTACTCTTATAATTTTTCTAAAAATACATATGTTATTTCCTTATTTTCATTAAAATCAATATTTTTAAAAATATATTAGTTTCATCTAAAATCATCATTTTCATTAATGTCAATATTTCATTTCATTACTTATATATTTTTGTATATACACTTTACATCATTTAAAATTAAGTTTTCATTTAAATCAACACGGATAACAATTTGTATATGTTCTCTTATTTCATTAAAATAATTTTTTAGATTTATATTATTTTATATTTAATAAAAATACATTTAATTTAAATTTAATATTTAATTTTTATTTACAAACAATATTTTTACACATGATACTTCCTCATTTTCATTAAAATCAAAATTTTAGAATTTATCTCATATTTGATTTATAAAAATACTTCATTTTCATTTAAAATTAATATTTTAAATTTTCATTTGAAAATAAAATTTTATAACGATATCAAATGTTACTTCTCCATTTTCATTTTCATTAATATTTTAATATAAACATTTCCTTTTATAATTTTTTTTAAAATTACATTATTTTCGTTTAAAATTCAAAAATTCAAAATTTCATTTGAAAACAACATATTTACACACCATATAAGTTATAAAATACATCATTTTCATTTAAAATCTATATTTTAAAATTTTATTTTAAAACATTTTTACAATATGTTGATTCTTCATTTTTATTAAAATCAATATTTTAGAATTTATCTACTTGTATATATGTTACTTCCTTATTTTCATTATAGAATTAAGAATTTTAGAATTCATTATTTTGTTTGTTTAGGTAAAATAAATAGGATTTAATTGAAATGCACTTATTTTTCACTAAAATTACACTTATTTTGACCACTAAAATCAAATATTTGAGAGACTAAAATTTGAATATGTATAAAGTTGAAGGACCATATGCAATTTTTTAGAATATAATCGAAAGATAATTGAAAATTTGGGGACCAAAGTGTAAAGATGTAAAAAGTTGAAGGACCTAAGATACAATTTTTAGAGGACTTCATTGAAAGATAATTAAAATTTTGGAGACCAAAGTGTAAAGATGTAAAAAGTTGAAGGACCTAAGATGAAATTTTGGAGGACTTAATTGAAAGATAATTGAAAATTGGAGACAATGTATAAAGATGTAAAAGATTAAGGACCTAAGATGCAATTTTGAATGACTTAATTGAAATATATGAACTAAAATAAATATTATATAAAATATAATGTTTTACTTACGGATAAATAAAATGCATATTCTTTATCATTTTTTTTAAATAATATATCTTAATGGGTATATTATTATTTAAAATGATTTATTTTCATTTAAAAATACATTACTTGAAAATTACATTTTATATGGATAAAACATGTTACTTCCTAATTTTACATTTTTATATGGATACAATTTATCTTAATTTTCATTATATATTTTACAATTTATCTTATATATATAATTTTAAATACATTAATTTATCAACTCAATTTTTCATTTAATTTTTTTTTAACAAAGATAACATATGTTGCTTCTTTATTTTTATTAAAATCAATATTTTAGAATTTATCTCTTCTTATAATTTTTTTTTTAAAAAAAATACACTATTTTCATTTTAAAATAAATATTTCAACTTTTCATTTTAAAACAATATTTTTACATGGATAAGTTATGGCCCATTTGCCTCCTCTATGAATAACATATGTGTGGTAATATGTTCGTTACTTTCTCATTTTCATTAATATTTTACAATTAATTTCATTTTATATATTTTTGAAAAATACATTATTTTAACATAAAATCAAATTTTCAAATTTTCATTTACAAGCAACATATTTACAAAGATAACATATGTGTTATCATATTTTACTTATTTATTTTTATTAAAATCAATATTTGACAATTCATCTTTATATATATATATATATATATATATTATATAAAAAATACATTATTTTCATTTAAAATCAATGTTTAATTTTACATTTACAAACAACATTTTACACGAGGTTTCATATGTTATTTTTTCCATTTTTATTAAAATAAATATTTTAGAATAAATATTTTAGATTTATCTCATTTTTAAATTTTTTTTTAAAATACATTATTTTTATTTAAAGTCAATATTTCAAATTTTTATTTAGAACTACACTTCTACACGAGTAAAATACGTGCTTCCAATAACTTTCCTCATTTTCTTGAAAATCAATCTTTTAGAATTTATCTCATCTTTTAATTTTGATAAATACATCACTTTCATTTAAAATCAATATGCCAATATTTCATTTAAAATTTTATATATCACTTCCTCAATTTTCATTAATATTTTGTAATTTATTTCATTTTATTATTTTTCAAAAAATGCATTATTTTTATTTAAAAATTATATTTTTCATTTTCATTTTAAAATATTTTTACAAAGGTAATATGTGTGATCAAAAGTTGCTTCTTTATTTTCATTGAAAATCAATATTTTAAAATTTATCTCCTCTTATAATTTTTTTAAAATACATTATCTCCTTTTGATAATTTTTAAAAAAAAAATTACATAATTTTTATTTAAAATTAATATTTCAATATTTCATTTGTAACAATATTTTTACATGGATAACATGTGTCACCATATACCTTTTTCATTTTCATTAAAATCAATACTTTACTATTTATTTTTTCGATAATTTTTTAAAATATATTATTTTCATTTAAGATCAATATATTTAAATTTTCAATTGAAAACAACATATTTACACATTTGTTACCATATGTACTTTATCATTTTCATTAATATTTTACAATTTTATCTTATTTTTTAATTTTTTAAAAATATATTATTTTTATTTATAATCTATATTTAAAATTTATTTTTAAAATATTTTTAGAAGGATAACATATGTGTTACCGTATGTTGCTTCTTCATTTTTAGAAGGATAACCATAGGTTGCCCCCTCATTATCATTAAAATCAATATTTAAAAATTATGTCATCTTATTACATTTTCTAAAAATATATATTTTACTTTCTTATTTTCATTAAAATCAATATTTTTCAATTTATAACCTCTTATAACTTTTTTAAAAATACATTACTTTCATTTAAAATCAATATTTCAATATTTTATTTTTTTGAAAACAACATTTTTACATGAATAACATGTGTCACCATATATCTTCATTGTTTTCATTAAAATCAAATACTTTACACATATATATCTCTTTCGTTAAAATCAATATTTTTACACATTATTTATTATATATTTTATAATATATCTCATTTATTATTTTTTTAAATACATTATTTTCATTTAAAATAAAAAATTTCAAAATTTTACTTGAAAACTACACTTTTACATGGATAAAATATGTTACCATGTGTTACTTCCTAATTTTCATTAATATTTTACCATTTATCTCATTTTATAATTTTTTTTTCAAAATATATTAATTTCATTTAAACTCAATATTTCAAATTTTCATTTAAAAACAAAAAAAAATTTACAAAGGTAACATATGGTACTTCTTTATTTTCATTAAATTAATATTTTAGAATTTATCTCCTTTTACGATTTTTTTTTTTTTTAAATACATTACTTTCATTTCAAAGCAATATTTCAATTTTTCATTTGAAAACAATATTTTTACACGGATAACATATGTGTGGTTATCATACGTTACTTCTTCATTTTTATTAATATTTTACAATTAATTTCATTATATATATAATTTAAAAAAATATTATTTTAACTTAAAATCAATATTTCAACTTTTCATTTAAAAACAGTATTTTTATAATGCCAACATATGTGTTACCATATTTTACTTACTCATTTTTATTAAAAATAAATATTTTACAATTTACTATATGTTATTTCCTCATTTTCATTAAAATAAGTATTTTAGGATTATCTCTTTTTATAATTTTTTAAATAATACATTATTTTTATTTAAAATCAATATTTCAATATTTCATTTAAAACTATACTTGTACACGAGTGTAACATATGTGCGTATTACTTCCTCATTTTCATGAAAATCAATCTTTTAGAATTAATCTCATCTTTTAATTTTGAAAAATACATTACTTCCATTTAAAATCAATATGTCAATATTTCATTTAAAAATAAAATTTTACATTTGTAACATATGTTACTTATTCATTTTCATTAAAATTAATATTTTAATGTATATCTCCATTTATAATTTTTTTTTAAATTACATTATTTTCATTTAAAATCAAAATTTAAAAATTTCGTTTGAAAACAACATATATAAAATGTGTGTGGTAATATATGTTACTATATGTTACTATATGTCACTTTCTCATTTTCATTAATATTTTATAATTTATCTCATTTTATCACTTTTCAAAAAATACATTATTTTTATTTAAAATATTTTTAAAAGGGTGATTTTATTATACATTGCTTCTTCATTTTCTTTAAAATCAATATTTTAAATTTATTTCCTCTTATAATTTTTCTAAAAATGCGTTATGTCCTTTTGATAATTTTTTTTTTAAAATTACATTACTTTCATTTAAAACTAATATTTCAATATTTCATTTGAAACAATATTTTTACACGGGTAACGTATTTGTCATATCTTCTTCATTTTTATTAAAATCAATACTTTACAATATATTTCTTTCTATAATTTTTTTAAAATATATAATTTTCATTTAAGATCAATATTTTTAAAATTTCAATTGAAAACAACATATTTACATGTGTAAAATATGTATAGTAATAAAACCATATGTTACTTCCTCATTTTCATTAATATTTTATAATAAAAATATATTATTTTTATTTAAAATCTATATTTAAAATTTTCATTTTAAAATATTTTTAGATAGATAACATATGTGTTACCATAAGTTGCTTCCAAATTTTTAGAAAGATAACCATATGTTGCTTCTTCATTGTTATTAAAATCAATATTTTAAAATTTATGTCATCTTATAATTTTTCTAAAAATACATATATTACTTATTTCATTAAAATCAATATTTTACAATTTTTCTCATCTTATAACTTTTTTAAAAATACATTACTTTCATTTCAAATCAATATTTCAATATTTTATTTTTGAAAGCAACATTTCTATATGGGTAACATATGTGTCACCATATATACCTTCATCGTTTTCATTAAAATCAATATTATACAAATTTTTTCTTTCTGTAAGATTTTTAAAAACATATTATTTTTATTTAAAATCAATATTTTATAATTTTCATTTGAAAACAACATTTTTACACGTGTAAAATATGTGTGATAATATATGTTAACTTATGTTATACTTCTTCATTTTCATTAATATTTTACAATTTTATCTGATTTTATAATTTTTCATAAAATACATTATTGTCATTTAAATTCTATATTTGAAATTTTCATTTTAAAATATTTTTACAAGGTTAGCATATGTATTACCATATGTTGCTTCCTCGTTTTCATTAAAATCAATATTTTAGAATTTATATCTCCTCATACAATTTTTCTAAAAATACATATCTTACTTCCTTATTTGTTTAAATCAATATTTCATTTGAAAACAACATTTTCATTAAAATCAATACTTTTACCATTTCTCTCCTCATATATTTTTAAAAAATATATATTACTTTAATTTAAGTTCAAAATTTTTTAATTTTTGTTTGAAAACAACATTTTTATACGGGTAACATGTGTATTACGAGTCTCAGATCTGTTGTCTCAAATACATGTCCCATTAGTTGTTCTCCCAATGAAACCTTATACATCAATAATAACAGCAAGTGTGAATGTATAAAATATTGTCCATAATGATCCATCATCTATTTATTTGATGATGTGTAAGGTTTTTATTGGAAGAACAGCTTTGGAGACATATATTTGGGACAACAGATCTATACTCGTGTATTACATATGATACTTCCTCATTTTCATTAAAATCAATATTTTACAATTTAACTCCTTCTATAATTTTTTTTTTAAAAAAATACATTACTTTTATTTAAACTCAAATGTTCAATTTACAAACAACATTTCTACATGAATAATATATGTGATACCATATGTATCTTCCTCGTTTGCATTAATATTTTTTTAATTTATCTCATTTATAATTTTTTAAACATATATTATTTTCATATAAAATCAATATTTCAAAATTTCAATTGAAAATAATATGTTTACAAGGGTATTAATATGTTACCATTTATCACTTCCATATTTTCACTAATATTTTAAAAATTATCTCATTTTATAAATTTTTAAAATATATATTATTTTTATTTAAAATCAATATTTCAAATTTACATTTGAAACCAACATTCTTACCACGTGTGATATGTTAATTTCTCATTATCATTAAAATCAATATTTTATAATATATCTTCTTTTATAATTTTACAAAAAATCCATTATTTTTATTTAAAAAACATTTTTATACAATTAAAATATGTGTGGTAATATATGTTACTCGCATTTTCATCAATATTTTACAGTTTATCGTATTTTATAATTATTTTAAAAAATAAGTTATTTTTGTTTAAAATTAATTTTTCAATTTTTCATTTGAAAATAACATTTTACACTATGTTACCATATTTTCTTCCTCGTGATCATTAATATTTTACAATTGAAAATTTGAGGACCAAAGTGTAAAGATGTAAAAGATTAAGGACGTAAGATACAATTTTTGAAGGACTTAATTGAAAGATAATTAAAAATTTGGAGACCAAAGTGTAAAGATGTAAAAGATTAAAGACATAAGATACAATTTTTGAAGGACTTAATTGAAACATAGGGATTAAAGTGAATATTATATAAAGTACATGGACTACTATGCAATAAATAAATGTCACATCGCCATTTTAAATTAAAAATTTAATGGAGTGACCATTAGTAAAAGAATTTCTAACTTTAGTGACCACCACTTAAACTTTTGAACTTCAGTGATCATTTTGTAATTTAAAGGTAACTTCAGTGATCGTTGGTGAAATTAACCCTTTAAAAAATGCATAATTTTCATTTAAACTCCATATTTCAAATTTTTTTAAAACATCACTTTTACACAAGTAACACATGTGCTACTATATATTACTTATTAATTTTCAAGAAAATCAATATTTTAAAATTTATCTCATCTTTTAAATTTTAAAAATACACTACTTTCATTTGATATCAATATTCAATTTTTCGTTTGAGAATAACTTTTTTACACGGGTCACACCAATGCCTCCGCATCTTCTACTAGAAATACTCAAAAATACGGTGAGAGCAAGTTGGGATAAGAATGCTTTTGTGATAATGGATTACGTCATGCCTCGTGAACAATCTCAAAGTGTTAAGAAATGTGGATATCCAACAATTTTTAATTTAATGGGAAAAAATACACTATATTTATCACATCTCCTTCATTAATCAAATCTCATCTGCTCAAATCAGATTCTCAAATTCATCAATTCTTCATTTGTTGTTATGTTATCACCCACAATTGCATTGCTTCATGTTATTAAATTAAAATTCTGACTCTACAGTCGGATCTCACCACATGTAAATAGTGTTATAATTAATTCAAGCGATGAATTCAAAAATACCACATGCTGGAAATACCTTAAGGCACGATTTATGCGGTTTTGGTTATTGTGATAGCTATTAACCGTTACAACAAGGTATTAAAACCGTATCAAAAAGTATTTGCAAAAAGTATTGCTTTCAAGATTTTTCAAATTTATATCTTATTTAATTTTAGAGTAATGCTATTCATAGTCACTCACTATTTAGTATTTATTCTAATTGAATAGTGTATTTATAGCCATTAAATATTTTACTATAAGAGAACGTCGAGTCAAGTCGATTCGACTTGTTGTCATCCTTAACTATAGCCCTCTTCAATTTATTTTTGAGGTCATTAGCAATATTATCAAAGTCATCGGAATTTTTCAATAAACTTAGGTGCTGAACTTTTCTCCTAAAAAAAGGAAAAAAAGAAAAAGAAAAAAGGAAAATGTGTCACATCACATCTTACTCTCTGATTATGTTTATCTCGTAGTTAATAAAACATCATCACGCACACCAGCAACATCATTAATGAATCATGCGTCACAATTAAAAAACCTACAAAAAAACACTAGCAGTTGGACATAAATGGAAATAATTCCAATGGGCCCAATTAATTCTTTCAATTATTTCCTGATAAAGAAATAAGAACATGCAAAGATAAATTGACATGTATCCATGATAATTTATTTAACCTATTAAAAAATCTCAAAATTATAATATTCTCATTAGTTTAAGATTGATTCAAAATCTAAATTCACCTAAAACTCACTATAGCGCCTCAAAATTTCATTATATTTTTATATTTAATCATTTAAGCGAAACAAGTCAAATTAATATTAAATAAAATTTTAATTAAACTGACATCTAAAAACAGAAACATAACCAAATTATTAAATCTAATTTTAGTAATTTTCTTTAAACTTGAAGTTTAACGATTTTTAAATCCAAAAAATGCTTTGAGAAGTTTGCCAATAATACTTTGAACGGTATGAAGAACCTATACAAGTGAAGAACATAGCTCAAAATAAAATTGAAAAATGTGACGCTAAAATGAGAATTAGTTATGAGAAAAAAATGGATTGTTAAATCTATTTTTAAGAGTCATTTTTGCTTTGTTATTTTAAATTAACTGTTTAACATTTTTTCAATTTGAAAGATGCGTTACAAAGTCTGCCACGATACTTCAACATGGTACTAAGAACTGACATCAACGAATGAAGAACCTAACCTGAAAATGAGTCAAAAGAGGTGATATCAAAATGAGAATTAAAACATAAAATAAGATTATTAAATTTATTTTTGACTCATTATTTTGAACTTGTTATTTAACAGTTTTTTAATCTGAAAGATACGTTGTGGATAAACCAAACCCCTAACAAAAATTCATGTCTCCACCACTGTTGACAACAAGTGTTTCGAGTAACAGCTATGCAACTTTAGTCATGACCACTGCTCACTCTAACTGCCTTATTATGTGTTTGTTTGGTAAAATTTTGCACTACATCTATTGAAGTTTGCGTAGCTGGTAAAATAGACGTGACTTACAATCTATGTGATACTACGTATGTTAAATAGACGATCAAATTCAAAATTAATTTCCGATAGTTTTCGTCTAAAACTAATTTTATTGCTTATGTGGGATTATTTTTAAAAAAAATTGGCAAGTTTCAAAATTTTCCTTGTCCAATTTATTTTTTTAATCAAATACTGAGTTGAATTTAAATTTATAAATCGCTTCCATCTAAATTTAGACGAATTTCTGGATGGAGTCCTCACCAGCATGCATTAGTGAATTTTTTTTAACTCCGTATATTTGTACTTATGTGACACGCCTAAAAAACAATAGACGGAGTATATTGGAAATGTTCTATTAAGTGTCTTAAAGAATTTCTATAATAAAAGTTGACAAACTTATAAGTACTTATAATTACTTTCGAACATGCCATATGTCATTCGAGATGCAAGGAAACATTCGAAAAATATGTATTAGTACGTGTTATTTAATATATTAGCATATTTGTCAATGCTTATAAATATTTATAAGTTGATTAGACATTATTTTTATTTACAATATGTAAAACTCACAAATCTCTTCTATTTTTTATCCACTTACTCTATAAATCTCAATACTAATAATTTATAGAGAAAAAAAGAAAAAAAAACTTTGTCAAATAAATATATTACTCCAAACATCCGTTAACGTTTAGTCACGTAAATTGTAAGCAACGGTGGGTCATCTAAGTGTAACGGTTACATACTTAATTATTGGCTGAAACTTGAAAGTGCGTGCCTGTATCATATAATGATTAACCAATCAGAAGCGGTCAAATCAATCGTGGTCTCCATGGATGCTACTGCGACTTATTAGTGACTTTCACGATCTCTTCTCTTCCACGTACAGATATAGATAGGAAATTTGGCGTAAATGGTCCCTAACCTTTGCTTTCAATATGAAAATGGTCCCTAGCTTTTTTTTTTTATACAGAAATCCCCAACCTATGTAATTTGATGCGCAATTGATTATTATTTGATGAAAAAAATATTCCATTATTTTTAATTAGAAAAAATTGCATTTGAATACCTAACATTTACAAAATATTTAAATAGATCCATTAATTAATCTTGTATATTAAATATATCATTATAGTCGTGTAAATTAAATTTTTTATAAGAAAAAAATATAAAATTATTGTTCTTTAAATATATGTAATTGATATGTGATGTGAACATATTGAATAAAAATAAAGTTAAATAAATAACAAAATAACGTATATAATTTTATTGAGATTGAACCAATCTTATTATATTTTTATTTAACATAAAAATTAATTTACACATTTTGTGTTGTTTAATTTTGAATGAAAATAAAATGATTAATTAAAATATGAATAATAAAGTTGAATATCTAATATTTGTAGTTAATAAACATATAATTCAATTAAATAAAAATATTTGAATATCATGTTTGTGACAAAGTTTTTTTTTTTTATTATAATGATAAAATATAATTTTAAGTTTTAATTAATGTATTTACTAAATAATAAAAATAATAATTTTATTTGATATGTTTATTAATAATTATGAACTTAAATTATAGTTATTTTATAATAGTTTGTAAAATATACAAAAAAAATTTTAGTATATTATCAATTGGGTCAATAAAATGTTAATAAAAAATATTCGTTAGTTTTATTTAATTTTTTATAAAAAATTAAAGTATCGGACACATTTGTACTTTTTACAAAGATTAGTAAATCAACTACAATTTTTACTTATTAAAATTAAGGATATATTAGTCTTTTTCATGAAAAAATGAGCCAATTACGTATCAAAATACATATGTTAAAGGTTTTTGTGTTAAAAAATAAATGTTAGGAACTATTTTCATACTAGAACAAAAGTTAGGAACTATTTATGTTAAAATTCCATATAGATATATCATATAAATATATTTAGAGAGAGAGAGAGAGAGAAACATTCATTTTTAATTAATTCACAAACCCGGATCACCACATGACCACTTCCTTCTCTCTTCTACTCCCACAAACGCTCCAGAACTCTCTTCTCTCTTCTCTCTTGGTATCTTTTCTTCTGCGTCTTTACCTTTGGTATTTCATTATCCTTCTTGGATTCTTTAATTTAAACAAATTTTTTAATTACCCATTTGTGTTTCTTTATATATAAAACAGATTCTTCTTGATTTCCTTTGCTTTTTCTTGGTATTTGTGATTCTTTTAAGTTTCATCATTCTTTTTCTAGCGAGAACTGAGAAGGGTTCTTTTTATGTACATGTTCTCTTCTTCTGTCGTATGAACTGTAATTGTTGATGTCTTTGGCTGTTGGAGTTGTTTCAAGTTCCAAGAACATGGGGTTTGACGAAAATAAGGTTGATGACAAAGTGGGCACCCCTGTTCCAGAAACCAATGTAACAGGTTCTGATCATGCCGACCCTGAGGTGGAGCCTGAAACTGGTAGGAGAATTAGCCGAAAGATGAGTGAGAATTCTCTATGTACAAATGAGGATGAGGATGATGAAGATGTAGAAGGGAAAATACAGTTGGGTCCTAAGTGCAGTCTCAAAGAGCTATCGGAGAAGGATAAGGTTCTGTCTTTTCCTTATAATGCGCCGGGGAATTTCTGTCTGTTATGTTAATTGTTAAGTTAATGTCCCATATTTTGTTTTTATATTTCTGCTAATTTTGGAAAATTTAGGATGATGAGAGTTTGAAAAGGTGGAAAGAACAACTTCTTGGGAGTGTTGATATCAGCTCTGCAGAAGGTACCCATTTTCTTGCTAAAGTTTTTCCTCGATCAACCATATTAATTGCAGATAAATAATAAAGAAATTATGTTTTAAATTTCAAATAGTACCCCCACATTCAATTCAAAAATACAGTTATGCTCAATAATGTATAGAACAGAGTACAACTTAGTGGAAGAATAAGACTAATGAGGACATTATTGTAAGTTTAGTTCCATAATCAACAATATCCGAGCTATGCCTTCAGGGAAAAAACAACGTTGGAGCTAAATATCCGCGTCTCAGTACCTTTTCACAGGATTTAATCGTCTCATCCCCCACCACCGCCTGATCAGCCACTGCAACGCCTGCCACGGTCACTGCTACCACTTCAAGGGCTTTACTTGTACCACATGTTCTTCTCCCACCTTGTATCCTAGTAGGTACTATGTTTGAACTTGGCTAGGAGTGTAAGATAAGATCCTTCCTGCAAAGTGTATAACTGAAATTTCTCAATTTTTAAAGGATCTGGTTTCAGTACTCCTGTCCATTCAAAGAATGTATGAAAGAGTCTAGTACATAAACATAGTTTTCTAGTAATTTTTGGCTTATGTATGAAGGAGCGTCTTTGCTGTATTTGTGTATTGACGTTGTTTTCTCACTCTGTTGAATTGTAGAAACTCTTGATCCAGATGTTAAGATCTTGAGCCTTGCAATAAAATCCCCTGGTAGGCCTGATATTTTTCTTCTAATCCCCGAGGCTGGAAACCCCAAAGGCCCATGGTTTACATTGAAAGAGGGAAGCCGATACAACCTTAAATTCACTTTCCAGGTTAGCAACAACATTGTATCAGGCCTCAAGTACAGGAACACGGTTTGGAAAACTGGCATCAAAGGTTCTTTACCCTCTATTACTTTTGTATGTTAAATCTGTTAATTTGATCCGACAATCAGATATTTCAAGTTTTCATTAATAAAATTCTTTATTTTCACAAACCTTGTCTTCAGTTGACAACACAAGAGAAATGATCGGAACTTTCAGTCCTCAGTCAGAGCCTTACACACATGAAATGCCGGAAGAGACAACCCCTTCCGGTATTTTTGCTAGAGGATCATATTCAGCTAAAACACAGGTAAATATTACCTTTTCCCACACTTATCCATTTACATCGCGGGTTAACAAATGAAGCCTCTTGCAGTGTTACAATATCTCATCTGAATACAGAGGGACGACGTCTCTTAATTGTTTTGGGTAAATAATAGCTCCAAATGTAAATTCCCTTCACCTGTTTTGTATAATCTATAATCATATCGAAAAAACTCTCTTTTCCTTGAAAGTTTCTGCATTTAATACATGCCCATATAGCATATTAATATCCTTGATCTCTTCTTCTTTTCTCTGCACAGTTCCTTGATGACGATAACAGGTCCTACTTGGAGATGATTTATACATTCGACATCAGGAAAAATTGGCAATCCACATAAATTGAGACTTAATGTTTAAAGTGTTGTTTCTTTGCCCCCCACCCCACCCCAAGAATGTATCTCGTTTTTGTTTCGAGTGTTCATGTCAATTGTTTATGTCAATCGTTGTGATTTGCACTTTGAAGATGATTGAAAACCTGGGAAGAGAGAACAAAGATTCTTGCAAAAGATTGATTATTAAGATGAGGAAACGGGTAAATATAACAATATATTGTGCAGATTTAGTAAATGTTGGTTGAAATATATACCCTCACCCACACCAATCCTGTCTGTGACCTCCATAATATGTTTGGCTCAAACTATATGGGGATTTCATTTTTAGCTATATACATATAGGATCCATGCTACACGGACGACAATGTAAATCTTTTTGATGTTGAGAACTTCTCTATGATATTGAAAGCACATACACGAACAACTATATATTTAATATCAGAGTCTATCACGTTTTAAGTCACACATAAAATTAACTTTCTAAATCCCTTTAGTACAAGGGTATACTGCTTTTCATCTTTATGTTGAAGAATTAACATTGCATTTAATTAGTTCCATGTTGCATTAAAAATTGACTTGTTTGTTTGGAAAAAAGGTCATTATATATGAAACTATAATGTCATTTGTCGTATCTAATGACACAAATCTCTTGGGAACTTTAGAGCACATTTGGTGTGGATTATAAACTAATTTATTTGACCAAAATGATAGTAAAAAATATCATGCTACCAAAACAAATTTTTTTATCAAATAAACTAGTTTATAATCCACATCAAACAAGCTCTAAGAGCATATCCCATTTTTATTTATCGCGATTACAAGAAATTATTAGCAGCTACATGATTACCAAAACTAAATAAACAATTCAATCCGCGTTACTATAATAACGATGAAATAAACACACAACATATAAGAGCATTTACAACAACTTGTGTATATTTAAAGAGCATATTTAGCATTTTGAAGAGTATCATTAAATTTAAAGAACAATTTTTTCAAACATTCCATTTCTATACTCTTTATTTTACTTTTTTCAAGAAGCATTTAATATATTTCCCTCTCCTCTCTTTTTTATCATATATTTCCCTCCAAATTCGTATATATTATTTAATTAAAACCAACCTATCAAGTATATTGAAAATTTAAATTATTTCAATGTATTTAATAATAGAGGGTGAGTTTGTGGAGAGCCAAACTCAATCTCTAAATTAAAATGTTAAATTGGATAGTGCATTAGAGCATAATTTTAAGCGTTGACTCTTTAAATTAAAGAGTAATCTACGTTTAAAAAGCTTGTTGAAAGCATCTCCAATGTCTTTCCGCCTATTGCGATCTATGTGGCGAGTAAAATGTAACCGACTTCCAATCTATGTGGCACTACGTATCTATAGAATGAGCGGTCAAATTAAAATTCATCACCAATGTACTCTGTCTAAAATTAAATTTGTCGACTCACTGTCCTGAAAGTCCGCCTAAATATAGGCGGACTTTTTTTAGTTCGAGTTTTTATATTTTAATGTGTCACATCGGATAGATGGAGTCCTTGTAAGTATGTATTGGAGATAATTTTTATAACTCCGTCATATACATATACTTAAGACGTTAAAAAAACAATAGATGGAGTACATTGGAGATGCTCCAAGTGTTTGGTCAACTCCTTTTAAGTTTATTTTTTAGATGAAACTTCAAATTTTAATATAGTATATCAGAGCTAAATAAATTCAAGCAAGTACACTAATTCCAAATTTGGTGTTCGAAGCATTTACAACAAATTTTTATGTATATTTAAAGAAAGTATCTTTAGCATTTTAAAGAACATCATTACATTTAAAGAATAATTTTTTTAAAACATTCAAATAGCCTCTTTATTTCCATACTCTTTATTTTACTTTTTTCAAGAGGCATTTAATATATTCCTCTCCTCTCTTTTTATTATATATTTCCCTCTCAATTTGTATATATTATTTAATTAAAACCAACATATCAAGTATTGAAAATTAAAATTATTTCAATGCATTTAATAATAGGGAATGAGTTTTGCTCTCTAAATATGGAAAGTCAAGTACACTCTCTAAATTAAAATATTAAATTGGAGAGTCTATTGGAGTAAAATTTTAAGCGATGACTCTTTAAATTAAAAAATAATCTATGTTTAAAAAGCTTGTTGGAGATGCTCTAAAAAATAAATCTCACATCGAATAACGATGAAATTAATACACAACATATAAGCGTTTGTGCTAATTATCCTCTTAACAATATTGACATATTAAGATGAAACACTAAATTTTAATAACTATAAAGAAAACACACTTGAACATGAATGTGACCGTATTATAGCATCTTCAATGCATTCTATGGATTGCTAACTAGGTGTTAAGAATGTTGAAACACTTTTGATCTATTTGACATTAATTTCTAATGAATAAATATTTAAGTTCAAATTTAATTTCCAATACATTATATAGATTACTATCTGGGTGTATTTTATTTTATTAAAATAAAATACAAAATTACATTTAAATATGCATAGAAAATCTAAATTTTGTTCGGTTAGTATGTCTAACGAAACTTCGAACGAATCTGTCGTTCGGCGCTAAACAAAGTCTTAGTATTGCTATTTTTTTTTCTATCGCGTCAACTCGAAAGATTCCTTTAAAGCTTACATACTTAGTATTGCTATTAATGATATTAAAAATACCGCAAACAAAAAAATTAAATAAATATATCATTTGTATTAATCAAACGTTGAATTCTCACCTTAAATTTGGAGCATATTTGGTCCTACTTCTTTGATAATGGCACTCCCTTCCCCAAACCAACAACGTGAAATTCTTTTTCTTTGCAATCAATGTCCGATCATCTAAAAGTCTCATCTGTGTTAGGAAATTAAATGGACAACGTACATGTTATGTAGAGATAAATTGGTTAAAATCGTTTATTACTCTGAAATTTGCTTTTATAATTCTAACTTTAAAAATCGGCTCACCTTTTTTGTCTGTCGAAATTTTTTGTTATCTATCTTTATGCTTAAGATAATCAATTTGAACAGAAATTTATTATGAATTTCTTAACTTGAAAATCAAATATTACTAATTAAGTATCTCTTTCTTTCTTTTAAAGAAGGTTCTTAACTTGGAAGATCAGCAATTCAAACTTTTGATTAGCGATTGCAAATAGCAATACTTTTTGTTTTTGTTTTGTTTTGTTGGAAAGTTGCCTCGCTTGCGTACAGAAAACGCGAATTTATTCGAAATTGAGGGAAGCTGGAGGCAATAAAAAGGAGACTACCACCGCATCTTTACTGTATTGATCTCTCCCAAGTCCCAACTAATAACACTGTAACACTCATGGAAGGTTTTAAATTATTTCTCATCAAAACTACTACAATTCATATTTTAATCAATCAATGGGTGATTTATATACTCAATTTTGTACAATTTATTAATCCACTAAACGCATTACCCATTTCAAACCCTAAGACATTTCCACTTCGCTTTTCGACGAACAATTTTATCTCAGTTTGCATTATATGTATTCGCATGTGCGTTCGTTTATGAGTAATAATGCTTGTTATTTGCAGGACAACATAAATAGAAGAAAAAAAGTGTCTATGGATTTGATACTGAAGCCCTCGTGTAGCGGTTGCGGATCGACGGAGGAGCTGTATGGGAGCTCTTGCAAGCACCTGACGCTGTGCGTATCGTGCGGCAAAACCATGGCTGAGAACCACTCCAAGTGCTACGAGTGCGACACCCCCATCACGTGCTTGATCAGGGTTCGCTTCCTCTCCATTCTCTTAAACAAAAGTTAATTAGTTTATTGAGCACATGAAGACACAGTCCATGTATATTATCATGTCTGTTTGTATAACATAAGTGTTATGCTTTTGTAGCGTGTTAAGAATTAAAAGTTGTGTCGGTTTTAGTTTATCGACGTGGAATTTTTTTGCATGTTTTTATAATGACCATTCGTGCCTGTGATTTAATATTTGGGATTTATCGATTCATTTATTTGTTTATGCGTTATATGGATTTTTTTTTTTTTTTGGCATGAGAGATGTTTTTCTTTACAAAAATGAATAGTATTAACATCGGAATTTCGGTGAAGTGTTTTTGTTGTAAATAATAAAATAGTTCTTTTGTGAATGTGTGGCATGAATAAGTCACTATTTAGGTTCTGGGATTCATCTCTGCTTGGGAGTTTGGATTTGAAGGTTAGAATATGTGGTTTTACCTGTAAATGTTGCTAGAAGTCCAGAAAGTAAGGAGTCTTAGAGAGTACAGTATTGCCAGTGCAAAATCAATTGGAATTTGTTGAATGAAAAAAGTAGCTTTTGTGTTTATGAAGCTGAACTAGAATCAAATCCAACAATACTAGTTTGCTTATATGAGCTGCAACATGGAACTGATTCCAAATCTTGCAGTTTCACAAGGAAAGAGAAGGGTCCTACAGTAGGAAGTGATTGAAGCTTATGTCTGCTTGCCCTTGTTTATTTGCACCTTCCAACACTTGAGGCGGAATCTGCTGATACAATATATGTTTACTTTCTAAGCACAACAGGTCTGGTGTGATATGAAACTTTGCAAGCCTCCTTAGCAGCCCGCAAGTAATTTTGCTAGCAGATTTTGCCCAAATTGAATGTTGAATTACTCTACTCATTCTCTAATTTTCTTTTGCTTGTGCGTGTAATTTGACGACAGCTCTTTGCACTCATTACTTGGGTGAATTTCTTTGGTTTCACTGCATGATCTTGTGACCTCTTTCAGATCCATTTTCTTTACTGATTTTTTATGTTACTGCATCTTTGATCATTACTTACTTTATTACCTTATACTGTGAATACTTTCTGAAATTGACTGTTAATCTGTGTCATATATAGGAATATACTGTTCGGGCAAGTTCCAGTACCGATAAAAATTTCTTTATAGGTAGGTTTGCAACGGGGTTACCGAGTTTTTCAAAGAAGAAGAATGAGAATAAGTGGTCATTGCAGAAAGAAGGTCTGCAAGGGCGCCTAGTTACCGATGCCTTGCGGGTACCTTTTTTTTATCTAATGATATGTTTGTTTGTTTTGTCTTTTCTATACTCTTTCATTTTCTGTTGGAATCTCCTAATACAATGTTCAAATGACGTAGTTAGAAGATGAACTTGTACTTCTATAAAAAGATTAAGAGGCATGTTTGTAAAATGTTTATTTCTTTTTAATACTTTCTGTGTGTTCATTGATTAAAGAAGTTATTGAAATTGTTGTTGGCAGGTAGGTTGCATTTTTTAGTTTTATTTTCATGTTATTATAAACGTTTGATAGGTTCGTTTATTTATCTCAAGATGCTTGGCTTTATATTGCTTGCCAGTTAATCTCCTGTATCTTTATCTGCTATCTATCATCATGTGATTGAATTTATCTGCTATCTATCATCATGTGATTGCGTAGGAGAAGTACAAGAACAAACCTTGGCTGCTGGAGGATGAAACAGGCCAGTCTCAGTACCACGGTCAACTTGAGGGTTCACAGTCAGCAATATATTACCTTCTAGTGCTTCAGGGGAGGGAATTCGTTGCCATTCCTGCCGATTGTTGGTATCTACGATCTAAGCTATTGTTTGATCTTTAGTTTTCTTATGTTTAACACAAACCAGTGTTCCTATTTGTCTTATATGTTGGAACAATATTTTTGAGTAATTTCTTGTAGGTACAATTTTAACAAAGTTGCTCAATATAAGCAACTCACTTTGGAGGAAGCGGAAGAGAAGATGAAAAGTAGAAGGAAAACTGCAGATGGTTACCAGAGATGGATGATGAAGGCAGCAAATAATGGAGCTGCTGCCTTCGGTGAAGTTGAAAAGTTTGATGACCGAGAAAATGGAGCTGGTAGTGGGAGGGGGAATAGAAAAACTTCAGGTGATGATGAGGAAGACAATGTTTCGGACAAGGGAGATGAAGATGAAGATGAAGATGAAGAAGAAGGGACTGCACGGAAAAATAGACTAGGACTAAACAAGAAAGGTGGGGATGATGATGAAGAAGGTCCAAGAGGAGGTGATCTTGATTTTGATGACGATGATATTGAAAAGGGTGAGAATATGTGTGGTTTGTCTAATGTCTTGAATTGCATGGTTAAGAGGGTTCTACAAGGGTCCTATTTTGTGCCATACGTTGTCAAATGATGAGCTCAAGGGGGACAAAAAAGCTCCCCATACCCCCCTCCAAATGTATATTTATTTAGCTGGGCTGATAAGCATTTCATTTCACCACATGAACTGACACCTGTGGTACTCTGGTGATCCTCTCTTTTTTTTATCTGCTGAGTTCTCTGATGATATTTTTCCCTCTTGAGAAATTTTTTTTAGTGAAATATTATGAATTAGTTCATAACCAATCATTACATTTCTTTCCTACTTCCCAATTTCTTAGCACTACTCCACTAGTCATGTGAATGCAATCTCTTGTACATTTGTGCTGTTCCTAGAGCTTTGTTGGTTATGCTGTTATGTGTATGTCTACCATTCTTAATCTCAATGGTTGTTGCTTCATTGTTCACTGCTTAGTGCTTGTACAGGGGAGTTCATATTTATTCATGAAGTTCATTAAAAATATTCTCTAGGCGATGATTGGGAACATGATGAAATTTTCACGGATGATGATGAAGCTGTTGGAAATGATCCCGAGGAACGGGAAGATTTGGCCCCTGAAATCCCTGCTCCTCCAGAAATTAAGCAGGTTCTTTTTACACTGTTCCAGTCTTTTTAAATTTGATACTAAATAATTATACTTTTTGATGGCCATGCAATGCGTAAGGGACGTCTAACTACTTGAGGGGTTCAATGTAATTAATCTTGCACCATATGTGCTCAGATGTATTTGGGGGGAAACACTCAGTGCATGAGGGAAAAAGTGCACAGGGACACCTACGCCTAAACCGCCTTGAACACTGCCTTTAGGAGATGTGAATCCACCTGGGTTTATAGGGGAGGTTTCATGGAAGTTTTATAATGGAACCAGGTTAGTATCCATGATCATGATCTTGGGGGAAAGTGCACAACTGCACATGTAAAGACATGATACAGATGATATGTTGTAAAAATGTAGTGGTCATTACTGATAGCATTTAATTCTTTAATGTCTCAATGTTAAGACTAGTGGTGAGGATGGAACCATGACATTGTGATGTCTGCACTGTGTACTACCTTCTCAGAAAAATGTGTGTGGAGGGAAAAATGTAACTGAATTTATTGGAATCATGGGAAAATTTAAAGACGAATTGATGGACGCTCATTTGATCTTGATCCTTGTGGAGCCAAAGTGAGACATTCCAATGGCTTTGGAAACTATGACCTTCCTGACCATTTTTTTTCTTTTCCACCAATTAGTAACCCAAGATTCCATAAAGGTGCACTCTCGTGTCTGAAGAATTATCATGTCATCTATATAGCTGGTTAAGAACTTGCCAATCTTGAGAAATGACTTATTTTACAGCAGGAATATGCACATTACTGCTGGTATTTCTTCTTTTCTTCCATCTCTTTTAGCCTTTGAAAGGCAAGACCATTTTTCTCCCCTGAAGTTCAGTCCCTTCATGAAACTGCCTAGTTTGTATTGTTGTATCTCATTTGAGGTTGGTATACATGTGGAGTGTTTCTGTGTTTGACATCTTCTCTATTCCATTTGCTTCTGTCATAGCTGTGAGGTCCCAGTGGTACCTTCGATAGAACTTTCACTTGTAAAAGAAAAGGTCTCGAATATGTTGATCTTGCACATCTAACATTTTTTGAATTTGCTTCAGGATGAAGAGGATGACGAGGATGCTGATGAAGAGGAAGGAGGGTTGAGCAAATCTGGGAAAGAGTTGAAGAAGCTGCTTGGACGAGCTAATGGGTTAAATGATTCGGATGCAGAAGAGGAAGAAGACGATGAAGACGACGACGTAGGTTTCTTGAAGCCAATATCTGGTTGCTATTTTGTATTTGGAAAAAAATGTGCGGATCAACCCCCCAGACTTAGTTTCTTTGCTTACATTCATATTCATGTTCACCGTCTATCTACTTTTGGCAGTTTAGCCTAAATTATTAGCTGTTGCAAGTTACCTCACTGTCCTTGGCCAACCATAGTGTATTTTTGTTTGTTTTGTTAGATGGAAGATGAAATTTCTCCTGTACTCGCCCCAAAGAAGGAAGCTCCTAAGGAAGAGCCTGTTGAAAACAGCAGCCCACTAAAAACTACTTCTGGACCTGGTCTTGGGACCCCATCCACTTCGAAGTCCGTAAAAGGGAAGAGAAAAATTAATGGTGACGAGTCAAAAGCAACTAATGGTGTGCCTCTAAAGAAAATTAAAACCGAAAATGTAAGTAATCGCTTTTGGTGTAGTTGAACAGATGTTTGTCGCCTTTGTTTTTTTTTAAAAAAGTTAATCTACATTTGGATGAATGTTCTTTTTCCATTTTTCTCTCTCTTATCTATTAATTTTTTTGAGATACAGGAACCCAAATCTGCGAGAAATGAGACTGCATCTGCTACAAAGAGTAGTGCACCTCCTAAAGGTGCATCACCATTGGCATCTTCAAAAATTGGGTCAACACCTCCTACTGGACCTGTTACAGAAGATGAAATCAGGGCTGTTTTATTGCAGAAGACACCAGTGACCACACAGGATCTTGTTGCTAAATTCAAATGTAGACTAAAGTCGAAAGAGGTATTGGATTATGTTTCTCCATTCATGCTCTGCTTCATGTTGCAAATTTCAAAGAATCCCAACCTCTTGTCTTGATATTTGTACCAGCTTCTTATATAGAGTCTTCTTGCATGGTAATAGTTGATCAGTTTAGGAAAAAATAGTGACTAGTTCTCTCTTTCTGAGATCGTGTTCCCTTTTTAACTTTTGGCTATTGAATTTGGAGGAAAAGAGTTACTTTGGCAAATTTGTAACTCCCGTTCTTGTCAAGATATGACATCAATGTTTGCCAGTTCATTACTGAGCATACCTTCCTCCCATGGGTGGTGGGCAACTTTGCCAGTTCATTCTTATTCGCAACTATGTTAGTGTATACGATCCATTTCCTGTGATACTGCATATAGAGGACATATTGTTATACTTTTCTAATTTTTGTGGTGTAACTGGATAATTTTCTTTACTGCAGGACAAGGATGCGTTTGCAGCTATATTGAGAAGGATATCAAAGATACAAAAGACCAACAAAGCCAACTACATAGTTCTGAGAGAGAGATGATCTATCCATCATGGAACTGATTCTCTTCTGAGCTCGGTAAATTCTGTTGGCAAACCATAATACTGAATATATGAGGAGAAATTCTTCAAAGGGGAATGAGTATAATCGTATGGATGTAATTCTGTATTTAATATACATGAAGGGAAAAAAAAAACCCGAAGACTTCACTGCCAACCCACCTTTTGAAAGGAAAGGAAAAGAAATCCCAAGGGGAAAAAAGGAAACAGATAGAGGAGACAGGAGGAAAAGAAAGTCTAATGTAGAAAGACAGCCTTACCTCGGCCCAAGTTATGCAATGAGCCGTACTAGCTTGTTTTTCTTGTTCATGTTGTGAAATGTGAAGTATACAACGACTTATGTGAACTGGTGCTTTCGGTCACTTGGATTCCTTTTTGACCCTTGTATTGATACTGGGAATAAATAAAACCATTAGAACTGGCTCAATTTGGCTTCTTTCTTTTACTTATCGTGTTGACTTGTTGATGTTTACTTTCAATATTTTGCATCCACATTTTAACGGTCATGAATTTTATAGTCTTGTATTTTCGTTTTCAAGTGGGCAACTTTGATATTATGGACATAAAGCAAGCAAAGGGGTGCCTGATTGTAATATGTTTACATCATTTTCTCGCCCTCAAATACGTTTTACAGTGTCCAATTTTTTGTAATTGTTCATCTATATTCCAAACAGGCAACTTTTATTGCATTTAATTTTAAATTCCACTTCAAAGAAAAGTAAGATACTAATTTATATGTATTCTAACTTTTTAGAAGGCCCACTTCGTACTCACTTTGAGCTCATAATCTTTTGAACGACTGATTTATTATACTCCTTCTATCCTATTTATATAGGCTGATTTTTCTTATATGTCCATTCCAAATTATAGTCAACATCCTAATTATCCTATTGAATGTACTTTGTGATTAACACGAATAAACTTGTAGTCTTTTAAATGTAGTGGAAATTAATAGTACTTAAATAAGGGTAAACTAAGAAAATTCTTTGCAAAATTTACTTTTTTAATAACATTAATTAAAATTTCTTCATCCGTGTGAAAAATAAAATCAGCCTATATAAATGGGACGGAAGGAATATAAAAATATGTACAAGCTCTTGAGCTTATGAACTGTTGAAGACTCAATCGACTAGCATTTTCAATCATCTACCTCTTAAAATTTGTTGGATTATGCGATATTAGACTTTGTGAATATTCTTGACTGTTAATAGACACAGTCGATTGCATTATGGTGCATAAATTAGATTTCATTGTGAGAGATCCTATCGTGAGAGTTGAAAATCTGATAGGACTTGGAGTATTTAATTTCTTGTACTTCAACTAAATTGGTTTAATTTGTAGTTGAGGGGTTATACATCCCCCATGGTGAGTTAAGTAGTGATGTCATGCTTTTGCAGTTGAAGGTTGCCATCCCTCGATCTTCGTATGCCACATCGTATTTATAGCAATATTTTAAAAATCGATCCATGCATCGACTTGAAAAAGTGAAAGGTCAAGGATCAAAAAGTCGAATCGAGGTTGACCCGATGATTTTTAAAAAAATTAAAAATAAGTTTTTGAAAATCACAAAATTGCTCAAAAGCAATTTTTTATTTTATTTTTCATTCTATTAATCCATTTCGTGCAAGGAGAAAAATGAATTTCAATGGTCACTTATAATTAATTGTGAAAAGAAATGATTTTTAAAATCTGGGAACGGTTCAATGGGATCTTCAAAACCGTGCGAATCGGACGAATTTTGGACGGATTTTTAAATAGAGGATCTTTCTGCATAATGAACCCAATTTTAGGACCAGGTTCCTGGGTTTAGGCGGACCGGTCCTGATAACACTGATTTATAGTATTATGTTGGCTTTTGTATAAGGTCGGGAGCCATATTTGTAATACCAAGCTAATTAGCACCTATATGTCGAGTTTGGTTTCCTTGTCTGAACTCTTTTACTCCAGTTTGTATTTAAGAATTAAACAATGTTAAATGACAAAATACTTGTTTGATACGAACAGATACAAACTAAAATTGCTAGGTCCGGACCCCCACAAGCCAATCGATTGTACACAGACACCTGAACTTGGCCATGAATGCAACAAGAGAAGTGTGAATTTTCTTTCCATTAAAGTTATCCAGTAGAGCTCAGCTATGTCATTTAAATACATCTATCCGTAAACAAGGTCACATACGACTCGAGAACATAAACTTTCCCACAGATACATCTAATGATGAATGTAATAATTTTATGATAAAAAAGAAGTGATTTTGCAATGAAAGATTCAATGTATATAGACTAATTCTAAGTTCAATGAACTTGGCCATCCCAGTTATATTACAATGTTGTGTCTCCGCGTCTACAAATCCCAAAAGAAAATGAAGAGAAAAATTATTAAAAACATATAGGAAAAATTGTAACATTGGCCTTCAACTTATTGTCGTATAACATGTTAGTCTCTAACCTTTTAAAATGGAGCATGTTAGTTATCAATCTAACAATCTTCCATAACTATAAAATCAGTCCATTCAAAAAGAGAATACGTTGCTAATTCAAAACCTACTTTAAAATTTCAAGCTTGAAATTCAAAGGAAACTTTGTAAAATTGTGAACGGTAAAATCAGGAAAAAAAAAAAAGTACTTTCTTTCTTTAAAAAAAGCATAAATTTGGCAAAATAGAATATGACCACTATGTATATTTACGTGACATGATACAAATAATGTGGAAGAACACAAACAATTGGGATGCTCCATGACCATTCATTAATGAACCACACAATTGGGATGGAAAATATAAATAATCAATTGGTTAACGGTAAGGTTATGGATCTTATTTTCTAGTTACAAAGTTAGAATTTTCTTTTTTTGAGAGATTTAGTTAAAAGTTATATCATTTTTTTTTCAAACAATTCATATTCAATTTGTGCACTATGAGTGATTAAAGTTAAAGAAAAAAAAAAAAAAAATCACTAATACATTTTACGAAATTCATTAAAATCCTAGATATTATATGTTTGTATTAAATTTAAAGTCCCAAGATTTGTTATTTGTAGCTTAAATAATTAAAGCAATCTATATGGACGTGTCACATTCGAGGTCTAGCTATTTCTATTTTTTTTAATAGTGTGCATGAATAGTTGTCTATTTCTATTTTTTGGAAGGCTATTAGTCTATTTATAACAAAGAAAATGGTGTAGGTGAATTGCATTGTCAACATTAATTCTATAGCAAATTGCTCATTCCGGCTTAATTTGATTCGAAAAGAAAAAATGTACATTGAAATGGTATGGAAGAATTTTAAACTTTTTCCACTATAGGTTGACAAATTTGAGTAATTTTAGAAGTAAAATTAATATTTTTAATAAAAGACCACGAATCCATTATAATCCACTAAAATCTATAATATAGAATTTTGTTGATATCTTATAAATTCAGTGGAATACTATTCAAATTTATGAAATCTATGAGAATTCAATTAAGAAATATTTTAAAAATTGGGTTGAGGACACCAACAAAGATTTGAACAATTTCTGGTGTTGAGGACGTGTTGTGTAACTATAATAAAAATTTAGAGATTAATTTGCTCATTTTTAAAGTTTGGATACCGACGAACAATGGAAACTAGTAATTAAAATTTTCATATATATATATATATATTCACGTGCATGAATATTAATCAGCTGCATGCTCTAGCTACTTTCTTTATTTCACGGCTTTATGTCCAATTGAGTCAAAATTGTATACTTCGATAGCACGTGCAGTTCGAAATGATTCCTACCGTTGATTTGGTAATCAGTTTTTTGGCAATGATTGATCATAACAAATCTATGATGTATTCTATTTTAATTTATTCTCAGCCCCTGATCCCTTTGCAGTCCCCACCCAGATGAAATTATTTATTTTCAAGATTGTAAAAAACGGTACTTAATACAGTCAAACTCTTGAACTAGGTACTGTTTTCCGGCCACATTCATTGGCGTGCACCCTTAATCCCAATCAAGAATATGCTTATATACACACATTTCATTACCTTTCTCTCTATATAAGCATAAACATCCATCAGGTCTCAGAACTGGATAAAAGCAGCCCTTGGGAAAAAATAAAAAGCAATCGACAATGATGGGAATTCCAGTTAAATTCAAAAGAGTGGCGGCTGTTTTTGAAGAGGCGGCAGCGAGAAATAGAGTGTGTGAGAGCAGCGGCAGCGAGCACTCGCCGGAAAGCTTGACGGATTTGTCTGATCTTGTGAATTCATTTCTTGAGAGAGAAGATGGAGAGGGTAAAGAGAATGATCAAAAGAGAGAGATTGAATCTGAACCAGAAATCAACTGCCCCGGCTTTGAATTGTTGAAAAATGATTTGAAAAGTTTGTTAAATTGTGACGAGGAGAATAGTATTACAAGAAACATTCATGTAGAGGTTGAAAAGGCCTTCCGTGAGATCGGTAATAGCTCGTTGCCGGATTTCAAACGCCGTTTAATGGCTCGGTTGCGTGACAGAGGTTTTGATGCCGGTGAGTTTCCATATTACTCGACCTAAAAAAGCTAAAAAAAATTTGTTCATCTGGCTTTTATACTTATTTATTGAATTCGAATTAAACAGGTCTTTGCAAATCAAAGTGGGAGAAAACTGGTGGCTGCCCATCTGGGGATTACGAATACATGGACGCATATGTTTCTGGAACTCGTTTCATAATCGAAGTTTTTCTCGCCGGAGAATTCACGATAGCACGTCCAACAAGCAGTTACACCTCGCTGCTTGAAGTTTTTCCATCAATATATGTTGGCAAAGTGGATCAGTTCAAGAAAGTGGTGAAATTAATGTGCAGAGCCATGAGGAAGTCAATGAAAAGCAATGACCTCCACCTACCGCCGTGGCGGCGGCTTGCTTACTTGCAGGCCAAGTGGTTTGGCTCCTACAAAAGAACCATCAATGAAATTCCAGGACGGAAGACATCCAATTCCGATGATCTTCTATCTCGGAAGAGATCGGTCGGGTTCGACGTGGTGCCCGTGCCGGCAATTTTGTACAATTGCAGGGAGGATTTTGTTAGTAGGATTGATGGGAGAGTAGGAAACTTGGCTGCGTCCATCTGCCCATGCAATTCAAGGCTGCCTTCAACTATATATATGCATACATTGGATTTCTCTGTTAGAAGAATTTGCATTGGGGTGTTACTGTTTTAGAAATTAAAATATTTTGTTTGCATGTTTTCCATTTTTTAAAATTATTAGTTGTAAACATGTCCTTGGTTGCATGGATTTAAATGAAAGAGAAATGTATATTAATACAAGGGACTTTCCTAATTGCATTTGTTGAAAATTAATGGCTTTTTATTTGATATTTATTTGTCTATCTCATACTTAACTAGGCGGTTGATCACAAAATTCGACTGGAGTAAGTTGCCAACATATCCTTTACCACACTTTTTTCCGTCTATATATTCATACTTTACTAGGCGTGTTGATCACAAAATTCGATTGGAGTAAGTTGACAATATTACATTTTGATAATACACCGCAAAAACTATTGTCCCGATAGCAAGTCTGACCATTTGCACTATGATGGTCAAGTAATTATCGAAAAATATAATTCAAGTATGAGATGGATAAATGGACATAGTTTTTGCTAGAGTTTGAATATTACATACGTTTTTCTTCAACACGCATAGAGTAATAGTTGGAAAGATAGAATGAGGATATTTCATAATCATAAACATATTTTTGTTTGATTCTGCTCCCTCTCTAATTGTATTATTACACGTGGCAACGAAAATATTCAAATGTTCTTTGGTTTTTAAGTTTTTAGATAAACAAGTTTGTCATTTGTGTCGCCACTTGAAAGTTCGGACCTATCTTCTTTCACCTAGACAAAATGTTCGCCAAATGGATGAACCACCTTATTGGGTCCTCCTCCCCAAGTGGCGCTAAGAGGCTGCACACACCAACTAGACACTTGTATGCCGAGGTAGTTGGACACTGGCGAAGTTCATATGGATAGCATGAAACTCTTACGTGACACATCAAATGGGTGTCATGGTGTCCACGTAGTGCAGAGGTAGTAACAATAGCTATTCAAGTCCGAACCTATCATTTATATTGAGTTGTGGACTTTTGATGTATGACTTGCTTGGTTGCTCAACTAGCAAAGCACTGCCTTGTACGAACCTATATTACTTTTTGAACTCATAGAGCCTTTTTGACATCACTGCAAAGTTGTAACATTATAGCACATTTCTGCCTCGTATGACAAAGTAGTAACAAAAACCCCAAATTCGAGTCTAATTAATAGATAAATGAGCATATACCTAAAGAAAATTAGTGCAAATGGTCTATTCTTCATCTCACCCACCATCGCCCATCTACACACATTGTCACCATGCCACCACTATTGCCACAGGCACCTGGGTGACTTCTCCCCACCTTCTTTCTGCTATTAATAGTAGATTTATGAGAGGGAGAAGTCCTCATGTTTCGATGGTCAACAATGACAATAAACGAGTGCACATTATATGTACACACACATTTCTTGTATTTTATATGTCACAATAAATGAATGATATGGACAATATATGAATTCAGCCATCCTCTGTCCCATTTTCCTTCTTTTTTTCAAATGATTACACAGTGTATATAATATATCTATGAATGGTTGCAATGTAAAATCAATCAGTCAACAAACTCTATACTCTGCACTACTACTTTTTCAGCGGGAAAATTACAAAAATACTAAAGAGGTAGGAAGATGATCTTTTTTTTTTTTTTTTTGTTTTAAATTTTGTAATTTATTATTTATTAAAAGAGAGTGGAATCCACACACAAAATTAAATAATATTTTGGATAGATTTCTACCAAAACAACTATTTGTACACCTAAAACATGCATGGGTTCAAGACTTCTGTGTCAAAAATAAAATATTAACGACCATTTGTGTACACGTTTAGAACCATCTTTCTAAATATTTGTTCTCTTATTTTACTTTTAAAAATAATTTTTAATTAGCTCACAAACTCAATTCTTTGAAAGGGTCAATAATGAGATTGGGTGTTATAAGTTATAGGGTTAATTATACTAAGTCTTCATTCTTCCAGTTTTGAAATTATAATGATATCATTTTTATTAAATTTTATTTGTAGATATCATTCTTTCATTAATTCACACAGATAGTCTCCCATTAACAATTTTGTCCGTGACTTAAATAAATTAAAGAGAGAGAGAGAGAGAGAATTACAATTGAGGTTCTTAACTTTTTTAAAAGTATAAATAAATCATAAATTTTTTTATTTTTAAAAATTAAAAGAAAAAGAAAAGAAGGAAAAAAAAAGTTACCTTCCTTACCCCACCCCACCAAACCCCACCCCAACAAGATACAATCGAGGGGAGGGGTCGCAAAAACTAAGGAAGTATCCTACTTGATTTTCATGCGACCAGAGATATTTCTTCCACTCGGTTGCCGGCCCAAACCTATCCCTCTCGGTTGTCAGCCCAAACCCCAAAGGATTGGGCCGACAAACGGTGGGAGAAATCATCCTTTAAATAATTATATTATTTAAAATTTAAAATTATTGTTGTATAAAAAAAATAACTTTGTCACAAATTTGATGTTCAAATACTTTTATTTAATTAAGTTATATGTTTATTAACTACAAATATTAGAGATCCAACTATATTCTTCATATTTTAATTTTTTGTTTTATTTTCATTCAAAAATAAAACACATAATCTGTAAATTAATTTTTATTAGTATTTTTATATTAATTACAAAATCATTTTCTTTCCCATCCATATAACCAAATTGGGGTCTGGGGTCGTGGTCGTGGTCGTGGTCGTAAGGGGGGCGAAGGGAGGGAAGATTCTCTTCCCATTATGTGCATCAAAATCAATTTCTCATAGAAAAGTGAACCAGTGGCGGAGTAGCTTAAAGGTTTCGTTTGTTTCGACCCAAATGGTGGGCCATGACCCATCAGACCTACCTTGAAAATCTACATTGGAGATCCCTATGGCACCACCAGCACCAAATCTTTATCTGCCACAAAAATTTCCACAGACCCTGTTACAAACTCTTTAGTAGAATTCACCTTCAAAAGCTAGCTATTAAGGAGAGGATGTCCAAGGAGTTGTAAATCATACACCCAAAACTCATATTTTCAATGTGAGACAAGTCCCGGGCTTTTTCAATGGTTTCAAGTTATGGGGCCTATCTCACATTGAAAGTATGGCCTTTGGGTGTGTAATTTATAACATCTTGGACACATTTTCCTTAATAGCTAGTTTTTAAGGATAAGTTCTACCAAAAGGTTGAAACAATGGTATCGAGCGCACACCACGTCTCCCGCTTGTAATCAAGCGGCACGGATTGTGACGTCAAGATAGCATTGTTCGTCCGAGACTAGTCATGGGCTAGTGCAAAGCCAATTCGACGTGAACACGAAGATCGAGGAGTGTGATGGTTTGTCATAATTCCTATTGTAAGTTATGAGACTTGTCTTTTAATTATCTTTTAATTACTGAGAGAATAGAGACCGCGAATGTAATTTATCTTTTAATTTATTAAGTTAAGGGCAAAATCATCAATAATGATTAATGACCATTTAGAGACAATCTGTACAAATTAATGAAAAGATAAAGACGATGTTTACAAATAAAATTGAATAAGAATGATATTATTATAGAACTAAAAAAAATAAGAAAAGTAAGTGTAAATATTCTAAGTTATAACTACGTTTCTTTTTCACTACAAAATTCAGGTTTGATGTCTTCAATTATTTTCAAATATGGATAATACTAACAGACACCTATACTTTACACTTACCTTATATGTGTCGAATAATGATTGAGCCCAAATCAAATAAATGACACTAGACAATTGGATAGCCTCCAGAAAATAATCGAAGACACACTTACACTCTCTTATGTGTCAAATAATGATTTGGCCAAATCATTATTTATTTGGCCATTTATTTGGGGTTTATTTCACTGATGGTCACTGAAGTTTCATTGAAATTACAAAATAGTCACTGAAGTAACAAAGTTTCAACGGTGGTCATCGAAATTTACTAAAGCTTACATCAAAGGACACTCGCTGAAATTCTCCAATTAACTTGATGACGTGTCACTTATAAATGTCCATGTGGCGCACATTTGGATGACACGTGGCAAAATTATTGACATGTGGACTTTATCCACTAATTATAATAAATTTGGACCTCAATGAATACCTCTATAATATAAGGACCTAGCTGAAAATACTTCAAAATAATTTTATAATAAATACCTCAAAATTGCATCTAAGGTCCTTCAACTTTTTACATTTTTACACTTTGGTCTCCAATTTTACAATTATCTTTCATTTAAGTCCTCTAAAAATTACATTTTAGGTCCTTCAACTTTTTACATCTTTACACTTTGGTCCCTAAATTTTCAATTATCTTTCATTTCAATCCTCTAAAAATTGTATTTTGGATCCTTCAACTTTTTACATATGTACACTTTGGTCCCTAAATTTTCAATTATCTTTCATTTCAATCCTCTAAAAATTGTATTTTGGATCCTTCAACTTTTTACATATGTACACTTTGGTCCCTAAATTTTAATTATCTTTCAATTTAGCTCTCCAAAATTATATATTAGGTTCTTCAACTTTATACATCTTCAAACTTTGGTTCCCTAAATCATTGATTTTAGTGGTCAAAATAAGTACAATTTTAGTGGTCAAAATTATTATTTACAATTAATCATTGACTTTACATTCGAATTTTCACCTAAACGAACAAAATAATATAGTTAAATAATAATTTTGGCCACTAAAATTGTAATTATTTTGACCACTAAAATCAAAGATTTAAGAGACCAAAGTTTAAAGATGTATAAAGTTGAAAGACCTAAGATGCAATTTTTGGAGGCTTAACTCAAAGATAATTAAAAATTTGGAGGACCAAAATGTACATATGTAAAAGTTAAAGAACTTAAGATACAATTTCTAGAGACTTAAATGAAATATGATTGAAAATTTGGAGACCAAAGTGTAAAAATGTAAAAAGTTGAAGGACATAAGATGTAATTTTTGAAGTATTTATTATAAAATTTATTTTGAAGTATTTTCAACTAGGTTCTTATATTATAGATGTATTCATTGATGTCCAAATTTATTATAATTAGTAGATAAAGTTCACATGTCAATAATTTTGCCACGTGTCATCCAAATATGCACCACATGGACATTTACAAGTGACACGTCATTCAAGTTAATTGAAGAATTTCGGCGAGTAACTTTTTGTGCAAACTTTAGTGACCACCGCTAAAATTTTGTTATTTCAGTGATGATTTTGTAATTTCAATGAAACTTCAGTGACCATCAATGAAATTAACCCATTTATTTGACACTAAAAGAATTGTTTATTATTATGACGCAAAGGTGGCACCCGTGGCCGTTTATGGGGAATGAAATCTATTTTGATGAAAAATATTATGTGCAAACTTAACTCACATCACAACTTATATACCATGTCAATAAACATTTGTTAACGAGTCCTGTGTGTTACAATCTTTAAGGGAATGTATTGCGTATGTCGGTCTAGAATAACTCAAGAATTCATTAATAATAGACTTTGCCAGGTTCCAGGGGACTACTCTTTTTTTGGTCGATCCAAATTCCCTGGGAATCTACGAAAGAACTAGCAGGGAGCCTTCTCCTTCTAGGATAAGGATTCAGTGTCAAGATGAAAGGTGGTATCACATTCTAGTATTTTTCCTACAAGAATATGTATACCTAATCCAATTGAAACAGAGATGAAAACGAATAATTGCACATATTTTGGAAGATAAAATATAATTAAATTTTTTTTTATCGAGATGTGAGAAATGTTGTAGGCACCGATAGACGCATACAGCTGGGAAGATAAGGCAGTAAGCCTGGAAGGTGCGATCAATGGTGATTGATTAATTGATTTCAGAGAATGGTCTCTTAAAACGGCTAAATCCTATGCCGTTTCATTCTTCTCCACTCTCCTTCACATACCCGATCAAAATTGAACTTAACAAAAACAGGAAAAAATAAAAAATAAAAACTGGGGAAAAAATGTGAGAAGTTCGGTAAGCAGATTTGTCGACGATAAGAGAAAAAATTCCCCAAACGACAAGCGGCCAGTAAACTTCTCCAAGAATTATTTATATGGCTACAGCCGCATTGGCAGATCAAGAAAAAAGGGTATTCAGTATTTAAACCCTTTCTTGGAGTACATGTAGCCCTGTAATTAAGATATCAACCAGCACAAAAGAAAAGCTTAAACAAAACACACAATTTATAATCAAATGAGGATTTGTAGCTGAAAATGAAGAACAGGGATGCAGCAATTGAAGAGAAGTATATATTTCTATCCAAAACCCTAGCATATGGTGGCTTCTTATATAATGTTAGGGTTTTCATAGTTGGATATTGAATGCCGCATATGTCTACTGGGCCGATTTCAGTCTCAACGCCCAAGCCCAAACATTACAGGGGCTGATTGGTTGCAAATGACGTTATACATAAGTTAATTGATTAACAACATTTGTGAAAGCATTGGTGTAAGCTAGCTTAGCTTAATCAAATTATAATTTGCAGCTTAATTGTGTTATGGATTTAGGACTTTTTCGATAAATGTGAAATATGAACTTACTGTGACCTAATTGAGTATAAAAAACGAAAAAAAGATATAGATGCAATAATAGTCAAAGTTTCAATTGTTATTTGGTGTTTTTTTTTTGGTCATATATAGACGTCGAGTTTAAGATGGTCACTTATTTTTTTGTGGCTCGTTGATTTTGTATTTGCTGAATATTTACAAAAAATGTGGTTCAAGTTGATGAAAGGTGTGCATGTCATGTAGAGGTATCAATCCGAGTCAAGCGGACGATGAAACCAGGTGACGGCCCATATAAAAAAAAGTTCGTGCCGTGGCAGATTGTGGACCGGGTCAACCCAGCCCACGAAAATTGAACACGAACCCGGTTCACCTATCGGCCCCTCTAGATCGAGCCCATGTGGGCCGCGATTCGACCAGTATGAATAAAAAAAAAATTGAAATTACTAACTTATTTTACTTCAAAAAAAAAAATGTTTACATTTACAACAAAAAATGTGTTAAATTACTAAATAAAAAATAAATAACAACGATAAATTCATATTTATTATTGATAACAAAAAATGTTTACATAGAATTTATATATTATTTTACATTGAATTATTTTTAATTTTGTGAATTTTACATGCTGTTTTTACATTTGAATGAAGTAGCGACTGTTACTCGTGTCAGTCACAGCTCTGTCGTGTAATTTTTTCATGCGGTTCAGCGTTATCCGGCCCGTGAACAGCTAGCCTACAGTTACGGGCCTCTACGGGTGGGCCGATGCGGATTTTGGCCGGTCCTCCCATCTTGACACTTCTAATGACATGTGTTGAATCATATTCTATGTTGTGTATATTTCAAAATGGTTAAGAATGTGAATGAAGTGACTAATTTATGTTATTACTACAATTAGCAACTGAAAAAGGAAATAATGTAGTTAAATCAAGATTTAATTTATGTCAGTTTAAAAGAAAAATTATATTTTTGTTATTTCAATGAGAGCTACTATATAATAAAAATAGTTCAATAATTAAATTTTTTATATTTATATTAGTATTACTTTAGATTACACAAATGAGAATGCAAACCATTTAGAAAGATAATTTGCGATTCTATTCTGGATATAATATGATGTATTTCATTACATACCGGCTATTGAAACCTACGTTACAAATAAAATAGACGGATTTTCTGGCACTACGTCTATTGATTAGACAATCAAATTAAAAATTTATCTTCAATAAATTTTGTTTAAAATTAATATTATCGCTTATGTGGCATTAATTAATTTTTTTTAAATAAAAGCCCTCATAAATTTGCTCAATCACTCCGTTTAGAAGTTCGTCTAAATTTAGATAGACTTCTATACGGACAATAGCGGAGTCAGATATTTTAAGTTGGGGTCATAAATTAACGTACAAAAAAATTGAAACAACATAATAGGGATATATTTTTTTTATATATATAAACTTTCTCTACGAGTTCTCATACTTTATTTTATTTATACACTATACTATAAACAAACAGATAAACAAACTCACTCACACAATTGTTTGACCCTGATTCCGCATCAATATGTTGGTTTTTCTTCTAAACATATAACTTACTACTAATGTGCAATGTCTAAAATAAGCCTACAAAAAAAAAAGTATCAAACTCTTATTGTTCACTTGCCTTCTACAAAATTATCCTCTAAAATAGGAAGACATGTTACACAAATAAAATTAAATATCACTCAAGCTTAAAAGAAAAAAGAAAAAATCAATTGAACACGATATGCATTCACAATCAAAGTGTATTTGTTAACTTTTATTTATCAAAAAGTGACTTATTTTAGTATTCTCTTTACCTTGAATAATTTACCAGTGGATTGACGAGCATGGAATTTGTCCCATGTTTTAGCGTCTTGTGTGTCATCTTGATTTTTTTAGTAGTCTAACAATTGAAGATTTTATGGTAAAATTTAGGGATTTGATTTAAAATTTTTAGAAAATTATTATATGGTGATTTGGAAGAAATTTGTAGATATTGGAATGTTATACTGACACTTGCGAATTGGTCAATAATTTGTAATTTTGTATTATTAATTTATTAGACCAATGGGTCCAATTGTTACATTAAATAAATATTTGGTCAATTGGTCCAATTGTCATCTATTAAATTAATAATAAGTCAAAGTTAAATTTCATGTTAAGAAAATAAAAAAATAAAAAAAATAAAAATAAAAATTCAAGAATGGACCTCCCCCACCTCATTCCCTGTATACGGAATCTATTTTTTGTGTACCACACATGTTTTACAGCAGTCTTCGTCAGTATATATTGAAAATGATTTTTTTAAATAATTCTATCTATCTGTTCTGATGTGGCATATCTAAAAAGTAATAAATGAAATGTATTCAAAATGCTCTAAGAGTCTCTTTTTAAAAATGTCAATTGCTACTGATAAATTAGAACTATATTGTGGTTAACATGAAATTTCATATGAAAAGAGTTTATTTGTATGCTACATTTATTTATTTCGATGAATTTTAGGACTTATTTTGGTGAAACTACAACCATAGAACTTTTGTGATAAGCATACTATTAAATAGAACATTGATCAATAAATGATCATGTATCTGCAAACGTAATATAATTTCCGTGCGTCACGTTCCCTCCCCCTTTTTTTGGCTATATTGCATCAAAAACCTCTTAAAAAAATTAAAATGTAATTGAATCAAGAGATGGTACCATCGATTTTGATCTAATGTCTTCTGTGGGTATAGTTATAATGTCCACCGAGAATAGTGATGGCAACGGGGCGGATCGACCTGATCCAAATCCGCCCCCAATAATTGTAGGAGATCCAAATCCGCCCCGCGATCCGTCATTTTTCGGGGCTCATCGGTTACGGATTGGGGCGGATCAGAGCCTTGATCCATATACTGATCCATATTTTTTTTTTTAGCATTCAAAAAATTTAAAATATATTGAAACAAGCTTTACTACTTACTATAAGAGTTTAAACAACATCATCCTCTTCAATTTCCTCCTCACTAAACTTTGTGCAAGGTCCACAATATGTCGAAGGTGATGAATTTTCTATTCAAAAAATATTTTAATTATTTATAAAATAAATAATCAAATCACATATAAAACAAAATATAAATTCAATATTTTAATTTTTTTTTTTAAATTCGGGGCTGGGCAGATCGAGGCAGCCCCGATCCATCCCGCCGACCCGCGGATCGGGTATTTTTTGCTCCATTCGGATCGGGTATCCATCGGATTCGAGGCGGATCGGATATTTTGCCATCTTTAATCGAGAAGGCACTAATCCAATGAGTACATGACAAATGTCCCGGTTAACATTATAACAATACCCATCGAGACATTAGATCCTAATAAGGGTAAATATCACCGGGGTCCCTAACCTTTCAACGTTGTAATGATGGGGTCCCTAACCTTTGTAAACTAGCACCGGAGTCCCTAACCTTTCAAACGTTTCGTACACGGGGTCCTTTTTGTGGAAATCATCAAAAACTCATTAATTAGTCACGCGCCACTTACGAAGGGTAAATCCGTCTTTACACTACTACCAATACCACTAAACCAAACGACATTACCATATTGGAGGAAAATATGGTGGGAGGAAAACCTAAATCGTTGAAAATCGATTCCGTGCTATCTGCAGAAGACAAAATTGCAAACCGGTGTGTTCGCAAGATATAAAGAAAATTTTGAAGTTACCAAATCGCGTTGGTGAAGTAGCAATACTAGTAATGTACTTTATCCACTTTTTTCCTCGGTATTTTGCAAAATTTCAAGTTCAAGTGTTAATCTGTATGAATTTTTGGTTTTTATGTAGCATTGTTGCCTCGGTAGGGGAAAAATGCTACGTGGAGACTACCATGGACCCGATTATGGTAAGGTTGGAAATTGGTAGTGGGCGAGAATATTTTTGGGTTTCAATTTGTGGACAATGAAAAGATGTTTGTCCCTACTTCATTGAACAATTATTTTTAGTTGTTGACTAAATTTGGGACAAGGATTTTGGTTTCAATGAAAGTGGGGTCTTGCATTGTGGATATGTTGGACTGTGTTTCTGCTTTGTAAAAGTCAAGTTGCATTCATTTTGGCCTTTTGTTGTAAGTGGTCCCTATGTGGTATCTAATTCATATTCTAATGCATTAAATATCCCCATGTGCGGGAGAATACAATACTGAGCAGTTCACCATAAGACTATTCTATGGTGGAAGTTTTTTGACTAAGGATAGCAACCGCTGGTGTACGAAGGGGCAAAGTTGACTACATTGACAATTGTTACGCGAGTTATTTCTCAACGTTCACTTTGGATCGTGTGCTGACTGTGATGAAGATCCCTTTACCAATGGGTTATGCATACAGAAGGAGTAGACTGAATTTGACCCATGGGTTAATGCGACTATCCACAGACCAGCATGTCGCGGAGATGCTACAAGATATTGGACCCACGAGGATAGTTGACATGTATCTTATACCACCATTGGTGCCTCATTATTTGCCATGGGATTACTCCATTACATCGATCAAGATATACCTGAACCAGTTGTAGAGAAGAGAAAAGGAGTCGTGATAACAGATGCGGAGGGCGGGGCGGTTGCTCGAGCCATTACTCACTAGTCGGTTGGTCGGTGCAACCGAGGTTGAAGAAATATCTTCTGAAAAAGAAATGTCATCGGAAGAATCGATTTAAGATTGGGATTTCCATTGGATGGGCAAACCGAATCTCATGTTGTCATAACCGAATTGGATGGCAAATGAAGTTCAAGATCAAACAACATACGATGTCTTGCCGATCGGAGTAGAGCCACAAGTCGATCAACCAAATGTGACAACTGGAGTAGAACCACAATTCGATCAACCAAATGTGACAACTGGAGTAGAAGATGAGCATTGTAATGAGCATACATCTCCATTCCAATATAATGAAAATTTTGATTTCAATTGGGACGAACCAATAGTCGATGAATCGGGACGACGGTGACGACAATTCCGACGAACCGATAGTTGATCGGGATGACCATATTGACTTCAACTTGGAAGAACACGGACTTGAAAGCGATGGGAGATGAACATGCTGTTGAGCGACCAGTTGAGCGAGTCATCGAACACATTGAATGTAATTGGGATGAACCGGAAGATTGACAATGTCCAATCGATTACGGTCTATCGATGAACCGGAGAGTTTAAATAGTGATGAAGATGCGGATGAACCCGTAGAAGGGTAAGAGAACCAATCTTCAATCCCAAAACAGATATGAGTGATCCACGTTTTGCTTTGGGTAAGTTTGAATCATTTCAAATCACTTACGACTTTATCTATATTGGTCCATTAACTAATGATAACCAATTAAATGTAGGGATGACATTCGAGATATGCAAGTTTCGAGGCAGCATTGGTTGAATATTCAATCAAAATGGAAGGCCAATTCACTACGTAAAAATGATACCACCGGGGTTCGGATGAGGTGCAAACATCCCCGTAAAGTGGAAATATATGCACATGTTCGGGATGACAAGTCGAGTTTTAAGGTGAACAAGTTTGTGGATAATCACACTGTCTTTGTTGTTTCCAAAATAAGTGGGCCACTTCAAGTTATTTGTCCAAGAAGTTTGAAGGGGGTTCGAGATCTAACCCAGTTGGAGGTACGATAGCTTTAGTGAGGCGATTAAATCGGATCGCATGGTGGATGTTCGATTCACCAATACTATAGAGCCGAAAAAGATGCTTCCAAGTCATAAAGGAAATGCAAACGATCAATACAAGATCTTGTGGGATTATTGCGAGGAGTTGAAGAGGACAAATGAAGGCACTACGGTTGAGTTGTCTGCATCTGGAAATGTTTTCAAGAGGCTGTATATATGTCTAGGGGCATGTAAAAGAGGCTTCAAGGATGGATGTAGACCATTCATAGGGTTGGATGGATGTCATTTGAAGGGAGAATTCAAGGGTCAGTTACTTACTGCCGTGGGTATTGACGGGGATAATTCCATGTTCCCCATTGCATATGCCATTGTGGAGTCTGAAAATAGGGAGAGTTGGGAATGGTTTTTGGATTTATTGTGTTACGACATTGGGATGTTTAATACAATTTGCGTGGACATTCATGGTCGATAAGCAAAAAGGACTCGCCCAAGCCTTTACAATCGAAGTGTGAAGAGTCTCGAACATAGGTCTTTGTGTTAGACATCTCACAAAGAATTTCAAAGCAACGCATAGGGATCAGATCGAAAAATCATTGTGTGGGCGCAGGCGAGAGCAACAACGATGAACGCATTCAATTTGGAGATGGAGAAAATGAAGGCAATTGATGAGAAAGCTTACAAATGGTTGTCGGACAAACCATCAAATCAATGGAGCAAATCACAATTTAAAGAGCATAGCAAATGTGAGTTGTTGGTAAACAACATTTGTGAGTCATTCAATGGTGTGATAATGGCAGCTAGGGATAAACCAATCATTACAATGCTCGAATGGATTAGGATTTACCTTATGAAAAGATTTGCTACAAGAAGAACAAGTGTGGAGAGTTGGGATCGGGAAATCGGACCATGAATTAGTAAAATAATTGAAAGGAATGTGCTTGCATCTCGATATTGTCGAGCAACGTAGGCGGTGAAGGCAAGTACCAAATAGTTCGTGTATGCGGAACAAGCGTGGTTTGTGGATTTAAATGCTAGGATGTGCATGCAGGAAATGGCGGATCTCGGGGCTTCCTTGCGAACATCTTGTGGTGGTATTTCTCAAAAGGGGATGACATAATCGATTACGTTGACGCGTGTTATAAGAAGGAGCAGTTTTGAATGCTTACTCCCGGTGATAAGTCCAATGAATAGTCCCGATATGTGGGAGAGTCGTGGCCAACTTCCGTTGGAGCCTCCGTGTGTTACTAAAACAGCTGGTAGACCGAAGAAAGTAAGGCGAAGAGAGCCCGATGAGCTACAACGTCCCTCGACATCAAGTAGACGACGATTTGGCATGAAGATGACTTGTAAACAATGCGGTCAGACAGGTCATAACAAAAGATCGTGCAATCTGAGGCGAAGACGAGCTCGACACGTAGTTCGAAAAGAAAGAAAAATAATGATGCATCAGCCCCAACAACCAGCCATGACTGAACTTGATTACAGTCTGTTTTATTTTCTCTTTTTTTTGGGTCCACATATCATCAGTAGCCACTTTTTGCAGTTGGAAGTTGTATTTTGTCATCCAACTTTTCACTTCCATTTTTTGTAATTACATGACTTTGTTGATGGCAATGGAATGATGATTTTGGAGATTTAATTGATCATCTGTATTATGGATTTTGTTGGTAAGTTAATTACATGACATTGCATTTATATTTGTTTGTTTCCAGTTGCACCACTAAACTGATGAATGCTGAAATATATAAACTTCAAATACGAGCACTACAAAGGGGGTTCTTTATACGGTTGTACTACATTAACTTCAACCAAGTAGCTATTACAAAGCGAGGATCCGGTTGCACTACATTAACTTCAACCAACTAGCAAGTACAAAGCGAGGATCCTTTATCCTTTACAAACTAATCACTTCAAAAAAACATACAACAATCCCACATACAAATCCCCAAACCCACCGACTCCAACTTCCTTCTTTTGAGCTCAAGTTCTTCATTTCGGCTCCAAGTTCTTCATTTGAATATCCAAATTCGGTTTCAAATGTCTCCCAATTCTGCTTTTTGCATCTCCAAATTCTCAGTATTTGTATCTCCAAATTTTTATTCGATCCACATAATTTTTAATGTCTTGCTCCAAGCCACGGCGACATTTCTCGACAAAACCGGAATGATTTGCTTCGATCTCTCATGATTTGTGGATCGTACCAAATAAAATAATCACGACCACCTACATCCCGAAATAATTAAACATAAAACCACTTCAAAAGTGAAAAATTGGAATGTCGTACACAAAATTAATCAAACATGTAGACCCATCTTACTCGTTTCCTTCTACATGTAATAAATCTTCTTCCGGGTTTATATTCGTCCATGAAGTCTTTATTTCAGCGGGTAATCCACGAAGGGGAGAGGTTGGGCTCCATGGAAAGAGGAAAAGATGAGATGAAGATGGTGAGTGGATTTTTGGGTGCACAAGAGGTCAAGATAAGGGATTTATCGTGTAATAAAGGGTAATGTCGTTTGGTTTAGTGGTATTGAGTAGTGTAAAGACGGATTTACCCTTCAGAAGTGGCGCGCGTGACTAATTAACTGAGTTTTTGACGATTTCCGTCAAAAAAGGACCCCAGGTACGAACGTTTGAAAGGTTAGGGACTCCGGGTGCTAGTTTACAAAGGTTAGGGACCCCATCGTTACAACGTTGAAAGGTTAGGGACCCCTGGTGATATTCACCCAAATAATAATATCATTAAATTGATATTACTTCATGCACATACTCAGTTCGAGAGTTGATTGTAGAACTCGATAATTTAAACAGAATTAAATGATATAAAATAATAAGATATACAACAACGACAGTGTCATTTCCTTGATTATTTTGTAGTGGGAGATGAATTTAATTAATCTTAAATCTGATCAAATTGGATTTAACCACCGATTAATTTTCAGTTGTAATTGGTATTAAGCTAGATACGTAATTCTTGAATTCAGTATGTAGTTTTCCTATACATGCATAAATAATTATAGATTTAAAAATTTCTTCTATATTGATTTGTGTTTGTACAATTTTTATTTTACCTTTGCTGACCAAAATAATATTTTTACGAGACTTTAAAAAAATCTCAGAATAATATGAAACCCAGCACAACTAGTTTTTAAAAAATTACACAATTGGTCACCAAACTTTTTCTTTCTAGGTGTTCAACTATGCCTCAATTATAAAAATCATCAAAATCTCCATTAAATCATTACACGATCCTCACATATCCAATTCTATAAAGTTAAGTTTTACTATTTAACCTTTTTAAGAGTATGTTTGTGTATGCTTATAAGTACTTATTAGTCGATTAAAAATCATTTTCATCCACACGGACCTACAATTTTTATCCACACATTTCGTAGAATCTATTGCTTATAATCTATAATTTTTTTACTAAACATACTTTAGTATGCTTTCATGAGAGACTAGTAATTCGCTTCTTCTTTTTTAGTTAAAAAAAGAAAGAAAGAAAATTGTATATTTGATCTCCAAACTTTCAAAAAAGCTGGAGATATACCTTTAACTTTTGAAAATAGTACAAGATATCTCCAACGTTTGAAAAATAGGCATGATAGGTCCTTTACGAAGAAATTTTAATTTCCTTTAAATAAACAAAAAAAAAAAAAACAAAAAAAAAAAATGATTGAAAAATAACCAAATGTACCCCAAAAAAAAATATAAAGTAACAAAAATGTCATCTTTTTTTATCAAACTTCAAAATCCAAAATCCATCACCACTCCCAAAAAATACAAATACCCAAAATCCACCACCTAGTTTCAGGTTTGTGAATTTATGAAGGAAACATGATGGCTGAATATATGCTGATGTGGGCGCAATGCACGCTAGCTGTATATAGAATGCAGCTCCTCGTTTAAAAGGATCATAATCGATGCAGAAGTTCTTACTAGGGTTGTCGAAACTGCACATCTCAAGAAAAGATCGAAGTTGGAAAGCATAATGTGGCCATCATCGCTGACCGTAGCGTTTTTGAATTTCAAGTCTTTGTACATAAATCCCAATATATGAAGATACTTGAGCACCAATATAACCTCAACTGCATAGATCCTGCAATTTTTCTGTGAATTTATATATATGAATAATGGGTTGCATTTATTTTTGTGGTGGTGGATTTTAAAATTTGAGGTTTGATAAAAAAGATGACTTCTTTGCTACTTTTTTGTTGTTGTTACATTTAATTATTTTTCAATCATTTTTTTTTTTTGTTTAATTAAAGGAAAGACAATTTTGTTATAAAAGATCATGTCTATTTTTTCAAATGTTGGGATGTATAGTACTATTTTTAAAGGTAATGAGTATATTCTCAATTTTTTTGAAAGATTGGAGACCAAAATGCAATTTTTTTTAAAAAAAAAAGAGAGTAGAAGATTAACTTGCAGACTATTTGTGCAATTTTCCCTTTTATTTTGTATTTTAAAATAGTTGCACAATTCAAAAAACATACTAACTCGCGTCAAGCGGGAGCACGCCTAAACACCTCGTCTTTTAGAGAGAGAGAGAGAGAGAGTATTACTAAATAAATAAATAAAATAAAAAATAGAAAAACCGCCGGGAGTTACCACCAGCCGCCGCCGCCGCCGCCGCCGCTACAAATCCGGCTTTTCTTAAACAATGGAGGGAGTAGGGGCCAGACTCGGGCGGTCCTCGACTCGGTACGGCCCCTCCATCGTCTTCACTGGGCCGGTCCGCAAGTGGAAGAAGAAGTGGGTCCACGTTGCGGCGTCCAATTCCAGCAACCACCACCATCAAACGGCAGCTAATGGAAACGCTAATGGCTCCTCTCATCTCTTGCTTTACAAGTGGACGGCGCTAACGTCCAGCCAAAACAAAGATAATAACGGTGATGGTAACAATGTCAATAATAATGATAGTTACAACGGCGACTTGAAGAATTCCAATAAAGATGATGCCTTTGCAGTAGAGGAGCCACCCAAGCGTAAATTTAAGTATATTCCGGTACTTTTCTGTAAATTTAACTTCTCAGATTGTGTGTTTATGCATGAGGTTGGGGGTGGATTTGTTAACGTTGATTGTAAAGTTTATGGGAATTGAATCGAGTGGAGGATCTTCGATAATTTAGTTTATGGTGAGCTGTGGTTTAGGGTTCTTGAATTGGAAATTTGCAATTTTGGATATTAAAAGCAGGACGATGGTCTAGGTTTTCTTTAAACAATAAAAGTTCGAAATCTCAGAATTGAAAAAAATTGAAAATCTTTGACTCGTGCTTTTGAGAACTGTGGATTTGGCTCCAATAATTTTTGAAAGGTGTAGACTTGGCTCCTTGATTTTGGCGAGTGGGGTGTGAGATGAAATCTGATTTTCATCAAATCCTGCTTGAAATTTTAAAATTTAGTGGGGAAATTGATAACGAATTTAGATACTGAGTGGGAAGTGTATGTCCCACACCACACCAAAAATGAAAATGAAAATGAAAATGATGTGTAAGGTTCATTTGCAATTAGAGAGCAAATATCATAGGGTAGATGTGAGGCTTTGATTAATGTGGGATAAAACACTGTTTCTCTTTCTTGATAAATTGTGTGGCATCATATGATTTATATTAGTATCAATGTTTCTTTGGGAGATTTGAGTTTGGGATGATATACATAGGGAAATCTAGTTCTTGAAATTTTGAGAAATATCTCTGCAACACTAATTAGCTTGCTTCTTCAAAGTGGTTATTTTCAGTCGTGTCTCCTTATTGTCCTAGTTTTGCTTGGCATTATTGATAGTTGTCAGCTGAGAATCTCTCATGCCAGCTTTCTGGAATGGTCTTGTTTTTTCTTGAAAAGCATGGAGGCGGTAGAGAGAGAGAGAGAGAGAGAGAGAGAGAGAGAGAGAGAGAGAGAGAAAGAAATAATTTATTTTGGCTTTCAACTAGAAGTATTATACAAAATTTGCATTTTGACATTGCTCCACGATTAATATAATAATACCTAAATCATGTCGGTCAATGGCATGAAGTTTTTGAAAATCCGAAATCCTGTTGAGTTTCAATAAACCATTTTCTTTAATTTATGAACTTATTTAGAGATGGACTAAAGTGCAACTGAATGAAATATGGAGTGGAATGATCAAACTGAAACGTGTAGGACTAAATTGAAATTGGAATGGTGCTGGCTAATTACAAAAACATGCTTTCTTGTTAGTATATGAACAAGCTGCATTTCATCACTTCAGCTACAAAGTATTCATCAACGATCCTATGAATATGTAATATGTATTGCTCTCAAAATTTTTCCCTACATTTATTAATCTGTTTACATTGGACTAATCTACAAAGTACTCATCAACGATCCTATGAATATGTAATATGTATTGCTCTCAAAATTTTTCCCTACATTTATTAATCTGTTTACATTGGACTAATCTACAAAGTATTCATCAACGATCCTATGAATATGTAATATGTATTGCTCTCAAAATTTTTCCTACATTTATTAATCTGTTTACATTGGACTAATCTACAAAGTACTCATCAACGATCCTATGAATATGTAATATGTATTGCTCTCAAAATTTTTCCCTACATTTATTAATCTGTTTACATTGGACTAATCTACAAAGTATTCATCAACGATCCTATGAATATGTAATATGTATTGCTCTCAAAATTTTTCCCTACATTTATTAATCTGTTTACATTGGACTAATCTCTTGTTTGATATTTGACCTTATTTCACTACATATGTAGGCATGGCAGAATTGGAGCACTCTGAAGTGGCTGCAAAACTATTTGTGTTCATCATTTATGTATATGCCCCTGCGGTTGTAGAGGGCCCCCACTCAAACAAAGGAAAATAAAATATGGGCAAAGTGAAAGAAAATAAATAGATAGGCGGACTTTCTTAAAACGATTCAGTTAAAGTCAAAGCTTATGGCACTTGTAGGGAAGTGGCATGATAAATTTATTAACTTTTGTCAGTGTCTCATGTTACAAAGTTATTGCTTTGATCTAAATGTCCTCGTTTCACTAATATGCTTACTTGGTTTTGTATGATTGTGTAGATTCCTCTTTACTCAAATTTTACTTTGTTTATATTTGAGATTATCTAATGCATGTTATGATTTGCAATTTTAAAGTCTCATCTTCATGATTGGTTTGTTATCTTGTCATCTTTCCTTATTTCTGCTTTTGATTTTGTTGATTTTTCAATCAATTTCAATGCTAAATTAGTAGAATGACAGTGGGATGTTAAATCTAGCATGCATATTAGAAGACAGTCAGCTTAAATACCTGTAAAGTTCCATTTGTTCTTTGCTTTAGGTGCTGTGTATTGTGATTTTGCTAAGGATAGTTCCACTAAATTGAGTTGTGTTTTGTCTCTTTTTTGAACGATTGGAATAGATTGCTGTGCTGGAGGAACAAAAGACTGAGTTGTCAGAACAAGTTGAAGATGAAGCTAAACTAATTGAGGTTGACACAAATGCAGTAGAGGCAACCTCTAAGAGTGACAGGTTTGATGAAAAGCCAGACATCAATGATGTCCCTATGGACGAAAATAAGGCGAGTTAACTTGCATCTTATCTCGTGTTATGCTTTTCTTCGTGTATTTTCAGTCTTATAGTTGAAGTAATTCCAAAAGCCAGCCTTCTTCAATATAGAGAGCAAATGATCATTTTTGTAGAATGTCGTCAGCATTTTTTCCTTCTTATAATTATTAATTTTCTGCATGGGTAGGCACCGGGCATTTATCTGAGGCAATTGCCAGTTTAATAGGTGCTCCTTCTCTATGATATTTTCGTTGCCCTCCTGGCACAGTCTTCAAGGTTTAAAATTTGTTCAAAATCAGTCTTGGGAGAAAAATGGGTGAAATGCATGTGGATGGTTCAGTGTTTTCGGGCAAATCCACTGTATAATTGACTTCATTGATCTCTCTGGTTCTAATATCAATCCGACTGTTAGAGAAGTTTTGATGCATTTTATTTACAATTCTATTCCTATGTTGCACTTTGTTCTCAGTCCTCGGTGAATAGTCCTGTAGAACGGCAAGATTTGAATGAAAGCACTTTGGGATTGAGCCTTTGCTTGAAGGCTAAGGGTGGTGATCATGACTCCGACTCGAAAACAGGTCAAGTGAAAGGGGACCACAACCAGTTTGAGAGAATGGTAGTACCGGGACATGAAGATGACTTTTAATCAAATAACGACTGCAAGAACATCGAGCCTTTTATTTATAGCTTCAGGCGGCACCTATTGTGCATGGAACTTGAGTATCATTTGATGCTTCCCCCCATTGGGGTGATTGCAATTTGTGCCGGTTGCATTATGAAAGATGCAATCGATATTTTTATGCTACGTGGAAATTAACTTTTCCAAATTGTAGTTGGATGTCCTTTATATCGGACACCTTGAGATGAAATTGACTTCCCACTTATTTAACTCGCTATTTGATTGCCTTGCTCAATTTAAGCTCCCAGTTCTATTGGATGTTTGTTTTTCTTTGTGACATCAAAAAGTGTTCATATATAAGGACGTAATGTTATTCTTCCGAATAATTTGTTTGAGAGTGAACAGCTCCATACACTCTCGGTTTTGAAGGGAGAAATCTGGGTTTTCCATGTTATCTGTCTTCGAATATATCCCTTTTGGATGCATTAATGTAGCAGGGATACCAAGTTTTAAAATGAAACCCAGATAAGAATCAGACACAAGATGAATCATGTCATCAATTTAAAACTGCCAGACATTTGACTAAGAAGATTCATATTATCGTTCATAGATTATCATGAAGACATTATCTGATACAAGATCAGCAGTTACAAATATTGATAATATGAATGGAAATGGAAGGAAAAAAAAACAAATTAACGTCAAGGGCATGCACAAGTGATATGTCCACAAGATGAATTTCACAGTAATCTACTCGGGGATACCAGGCCCATCAAAACAAGAATTTCGTCATCATTCTTTAGCCACAACAGCTTGTTCGTCACTAAAGTAGTCGTGCCTGGTAATATAAAGCGACCAATTTTAAGAATATTGTCGACACACCACACTAATCCAGAACTGACACTAAAACATAAACGACTTAACAAGCAAAAGTAGGGTTTCCACTTTCAACCCCACTGATGTAGAGAGAATTTTAGTTAGTATTTTGTAAAGTGACAAAATACCCACAACTGACTTACCGAATTTTTCGTGTAAGTTGGTAGATGCCTGTAGCAGCCATTGCAACATTCACACTAAAAAGGTTCCAGTTCTTCTGCAGTTGACAATCCATAATTACCCAGTCATAGGAGAAAAATTGTAAGACATTTAACTTCGAAGAACTAAGCAAGTGAATACAAGGGAACAAAATAGGGTATAAAGCAGAAGAGGGAAATCACTTTACTGCCACATCTATAAAGAAAGGGTATTCTCTTTGTTTGTCTACGTGCATGTGCTTCGGTGTTTTTGCATATACCTTTAAGTGTACGTTTGGTACGTAGTATTAGATCTTCTTTTTCTTCCTTAATATTGTTCAGAGCTATCCAATCCTCATTACCAAACATGCCATGAATGTTTAAACTTGAAATATATAGAATAATAGAAAACGTCGCACATACACGTGCTTTGCATGATCATAAAACTAGTACTATGTAAAGCACCATCCCTTTATTTTTCCTGAAAACTTATCCCTCACCTAGAAAGAATAAAGTCATCCAGAGTGAGGATCACAGATTTAAGAATGACAAAGGCCAGATGCCTAAAAAGACCTCATTGCACCCCCGCAGAGGTCATCGCGCAGAAAAATTCAAGGGAAGGCATGAGAGATTGAATTCATTTGAGTACGGCAATTGGAAGCAAGTGACCAAAAAGGCTGAATAATATACCCACCCTTGGACGAGACAGATGAGCAGAAGGAGATCAATTCAAGAATTTCTCTGAAAAGTACATGACAAGAACTGCACCTCAATCTCATCGCCAGATATAACTTCATAGAAATTTCCTTCTCACCAAGTTTGTGCTTCTTCCCACGGAAATTTCAGAAAAAATAAATAAATATCGAGACGCCAATACTTTCCAAAATCATAAAGCTACTAACATGTCAAGGGTGTCACTTTCTTCATTTTACCCAGGGTATCCCACCAATTACAGCTTAGATGCTATACCTTAATAGAAATTTCCTTCTTCCCAGTTTTTGCTTTTTCCCATGGAATTTCAGAAAATAACATCGTTGAGACATCATGCTTTCCATGATCATAAAGCTACTAACATGTCAAGGTCTGTCATTTTCTTCCTTCTCCCAAGTTTTTATTTCCCCAAAATAGCAACCTATCCGGTTAGGCAAAATATATCTTCCATTTGTAGAAACCTACCCAGGGGAAATTGAATCCCCCGCTCTTGAAAGAGAGACGTCCAGTGTCTTCAAATATTAGCTCCAGACTCTCTGATCTGGTGATAACAAGATCGCCCAGTAGGGTTCTTACAGCCACTCACCATTCCAAAGTGGACTACAGAGCACGTGGCATCTATTATAAATTCAATTGGGATGGCTCTGGTTTGTTAGGAAACGTGGTTCGAGGAACCTGGCAAAATGAATTCATTATTCTTCATTCGTTTCCTTCTTCGAGGTAGTCAGGAGGAGGAGGGTCCACATACAAAGAAAGGTCATTGACAAAGAAAAAATGAAGCAGCTACTGCTGCACCTCTTTTTTAATCTCAAATACAGATATCAACTGAGCTTTCTGAATCATGCTTCATATTTGATGGGCTAAGAGCAAAAGAAATCAAGAATAGGCAAAGGAAGTACAAATTTTGATCAAGGCAAAGCTGAGGAAAAAAAAAGAAAATAAAAAGAAATTAGCAGCAAGAAGCCGGAAGATATTACGTGGCCTATATAGCCGATCATTTTGACCAGAAATAATGGAATCAAAAACCTTTACTAGAAATAAGCCTTTTGCATTGCCTCTATGCACTGGAGGCAAGGTCATAAATGGGAGTCACATTGTTTAATCCTCCTGTGAAAACCTAAAATTACGTGAATCGCTGATGACAATGTAAATACCCCCACCACAAGAAAGAGAAAAATGAGAAGGAAAAAAATGTATGGATCTCTCTCAGCTTCCTCAAGACGACGTTATACAATGAAAACCTTCTTTCACAGTTCTGCTTGAGTTGACTACATTGAGCAGTAGGATCCCCTTAAGACATATGGAGACTTTATCTGTTCTGAACATGATAATACACAAAGACCTATGAAAGATATTGCATGAGTTGCAACTAGAAGCTACAACACAAAGAAAATGTTAGACGTGATAATATAGAGGGAGGCATATGTAATCCATTTGAATTATGTAACTTGGTAACAGGAAAATTTGTTGAAGGTTAATAACTTAGGCCCCGTTTGATTTCAATTAAAAATTTGATAAAAAATTGAAGTCAAAGCCAACAATTAATTTTAACCATACACTTCTTGGGACCCATAATTTTTCAACCACACATTTCATCAATTTTATCAACTTTTACAAAAAAATTTGATTATAATAAAAGTCAAACACACCCGTAATATGATCTCCACAATATACACTACAAGAAAAATAGCCTTTTACAATATCTAAACAACAACATTCATTAATTGCGTGTTGCTAAAAAGAGTTTATCGCATCAGTCATTAAATGCATGTTGCAATTGGTTAACTCAGTTGAGATTTGGCAACACTATTTAAATAAACGTTGCCAATGTATCTTTTTGTAACGTTCATAGTCTGTTGCAAATTTTTTTTATACATTTCGTCATTTAACAATGGACGGTGACCCTATTGCAACCTGTCGCTAAAAGCAATTTTTCTTGCTGTGATAATTATATCATCTCAGTAACAAAATTCAGAATATTATTTACTCCATCACAGTGTTTCATTCCAAGTTTAGGGTTCTCTCCATTTGAAATTCTAAAGCAAGAAAACAAAAAATAGTGGATGAAGATCAAAGAAAGGGGGCTCAATATGCTAACCGGGAAGAGTGTATTATTCAGGTTTTGGGAATAAATTGCAGTGTTATCTAATTATCCAATGAAAAGACTCTGTGTTTAAGTAGAGAAAGGCCATAGCAATTAACTTTTTTTCTGAAGAATATGTAAAAATAATGTGATGGGAATCTAGCGAACATGGGGTCATCACATAGACAAGATATTTACACAAAACTTGCACTGCCCAGACATATGTACTTTATCAACAGTTGAACTTACAGGAGTAATCACAGTGCTGTAGCGTGACCAGACAACTCCCGTGGCTGTTACAGCTGCAGTGCATGACAATATCAGTAAGCAAAAATTAGCTTAGACCAACACAACTAAAGGGGAAACAATAAATAGTTGGGCTAAAAATAATATTTGAAAAATGACCTTGTCAAATATACTCACATATAACAATACAGCCTAAACACAAACAATTTAAATCCTATATTCAGTGCACAAGAGATAGACCTGAATGGATACAAAAAGTACAAAAAATCATCACATGGAGATACCTATCTGTTGTGGATATGAAACTTTCTCAGGTGGTTTAGTGGAGTCGGCAATATTGGCTATGCTAATGCCCCACTTGAATGTTGGAGCCCAGAAATGAACTATAACATAACAATTCATTCAAGTGTGAGATGTCTATGAAAAAATGCACACCAATCCAACCATAAATAACTTCAAAATGAATCCATAAGAGAAAAGAAACAAAAAAAGAGGACTCAATTTCAGCTATATGATTGATATTCAATTTCATTATAAGACCGTAGATTAATTTCCGATCTGAGATTAAATTAAACTTCGTAAATTGAAGAAAAAAATATCAACTTGTCATTTATAACAGCTTAAGAATTTTACAGCTAGGGCATTCTAATTGCATATTATCTCTAGCTTACCAAAGTCCAAACTACTAGGAAAGTCATTAGAAAGGTTCATATTATTTATCCCATATACAGATATACAGTGCAATTTTCACTTGACACAAATTACTCTATAACTTTCTAGTTCCTAAAAATATATATTTTCGCCAAACAAATGATCAGTCAACCAATAGAAGCCAAGCAAGATAAGTTAAGAAATGCTTTCCTGCTATCTCAGTCTACTTTTATTCTTCTTCAGTAATGAATCCAAATTGAATAATTAGAACATTTTTATTCGCCATTATATACTTGGTAATTCGTCTAATTTTTTTATTCTTCTCTTTCTATCGTCCTACAATTACTCTCCAACCAACTAATTTCCAGCTCTTGAATATTAAAATTTTCTTCTAAAATTATCAAAAATCCCTTAAACATATCAATAGCACCACCAATTTCCCAAACATTCAACGAATTTCTGGAACAAAAGAAAATCTAAAACTCAATCGGAAAACCCAAAATCCAATCCTTTTAATCCCGATTTTAGAATGAAAAAAAAAAAAAAAATCCACAAACAAATAGAAAAGATCATATCCGCTGAAAATTAAGTTAATAAAGGAAAACTAAAGATTTCAAATTTACCCCAATTCTGTTATAGTGTTTATGAATAAATTATTGACTTGGATCTAAATCTAAGAAACGAATACGTAGCATTGTAAGTTTATCTAATCATCAAATGAGAATTTCATCATATCAACCATAAAACATACACAGACTTAATATAAAATCACACATATACATGTAATAAATGGTAGAGAAAGAACTGACTAGTTTTAGGGCCAGCGGGGTGATTCCACAGAGCTTGAAATTTCGAGGTTGCCATTCTCTCTCTCTCTCTCTCTCAAGATGCAAATGGACTGCGTCCAAAAAAAAAAAAACGTCTTTAATGATTACGCCTATTCAGTTGCAATAAACAATTTAATATTAAATTCTGGTGTTTTTGTTACGTGGACCTACGACCTAATTTTTTTTGTTTGGGGTAATGAGCAGATTTTGTCACAATCTATTTAGTTTATTGTACGCTTATCGTTTGAATTTTAGTATTTGGATCTTTAAATTAAGATATTTTTTGGAAAATGTCCATACCATCCACATTTATTAACTTTTGTCATTAAATTAAGGAATAATTGCATCAAAAGCCGCTCTAACGTTTCAAAATTATTGAAAATAATGTCCCTAACCTAAAAAAAAGTAGCATCCCATCCTTAAAGTATGAAAATCTTGGCGTGGTAGGTTCTTTATGATCAAATTGCCTTTTCTTTAAATAAATAAAAACAAAAACAAGAAAAAAAAGAAAACAAGATTGAAAACTAACCAAATGTACCCCAAAAAATAAAAAAGTAAGAAATATACCCAAAAAAATAAAAAGTAAGAAAAATGTCAATCTTCTCCAAAAACCAAAATCCAACCCAAAATTCCTCCTATTACAATTCAACAGCAATTTCCACATCGCCATATCCCAAAAAAATCTAACATTTCGGTTCAAAAATCTCTCCAACAGAAGCCCAACCAATCTCCCCTACAGCAATTTCCACATCGCAATATCCCAATTTCTTCATAGAAATGTGCACTGCATCGATCAACAAATCGAACATGTTCGTGTATGTTTGTTTTGTGTATTTATCGTGTAGACTTGAGTTTGGTTTGAAGAGAGCGAAATTTGCCTGTTCTAGTGAATATCTGAAATATGGATATGGATTCACCGTGAATGGAGATTTTGTTTCCTACAAAAATTGCAGCATGGGGGCTAGATCTCCCTTGTCCCAACTTGGACGAAACTCGGCCAAACTCAACGACTAAGAGGATTCAAGAATCCCCAAAGAATGTGTCGTTGTAACATTAACACCTTGAATCCCGGATCGGATAAGTGCTCGTGAAGAGTTCTCATGGCGAAACTAGGTTATCGATCGATTTTGAGGTCCCAGTGGAAGACTTCATTTCCAACAAGTATGTAGTTGATTTTAGTTTGTGGGTAGAATGGTTTGATGTTATTACCCGCCCATCTCCGAGCATACTTGATGTTCACTAGGTTCGGATTTTCTCCGTTCGAAAAGCGATGACGGTGGCAAAGATTTCGGTCTTGCCGGCAAATGCCCCGACAATATATGGGTTCACGTCGAAGATCTTGATTACATCGATGGTGGTTTTGTCCTTAAAGAAGCTGTGCAACTTGAGGCGGCACGGAGGTTGTTTTCGAGAGTACCATAATTAACTCCAGATGGAATGGAATGCTGACGGTGAAGTGTTGAACAAAGATAGTAGATAAAAACAAAAGGACGGATAATAAAAGATTATATTTGTTTAATTATTACGACAAACGAACACAAGTGTTGGATTGTAAGAGAATGAATTTTGGATTGGATTTTGGATTTTTGGAGAAGATGGACATCTTTCTTACTTTTTATTTTTTTGGAGTATATTTCTTACTTTTTATTTTTTGGAGTACATTTAGTTAGTTTTCAATCTTGTTTTTCTTTTTTCTTATTTTTTGTTTTTTTATTTATTTAAAGAGAATGGCAATTTGGTCATAAAGGACTTACCATGCCAATATTTTCATAAGTTGGGGATGTGTGGTGCTATTTTTTTAAGTTAAGGGCATATCTTCAACTATTTTGAAACGTTGGGGACCTTTGATGCAATTATCCTTTAAATTAATGCCTCTAGTGTACTCTCTCAATTTCTAAAAGACAATTTCGTCAAATCACACATTATATTGTGGAGGGCATGTTTGTTAACGAAGAAAAGTTGATGGAAGAACAATATCAAGCCTAAGAATCAAAAAATCAAATTCCCAAATTCCTTATATCTAGACGCCGACGAAGAACTGATGATCCAACGTTATGCTCTCCAAATTTCATCAATAATGTACTAAGTAAGTCAATATTATCGAATATTGTTCATTATTCGTGGGTCGAATGGAAGAAAATGGGTTTATTCAAATCTTGAAAACTACAACCACCGCGACGACACCGCCATCGATCCGTCCCTCCAATAGAAGCATACTGCAATGTTAGAACGCCTCTCCAATCACCACCACTCATGGCTTGCCGAAAAATCCATCATCGACTTCACAACCCTTAATACCCCTCCATCTTTCGAGTCCACCCAATATTTCTTCTCAAAATTCTCTCAATCAAAAGTCTACATTGATTCTTGCCTCTCCCAGATCCACCAACAACAAGAAAACCAATTCCTAGCTTAGATTTGAACCCTAAAATCGACGTCTAGAAAATCTCTCTCTCAATTTCTGACTTAGAGAAACTTGTTGCCGAGAATTCTTACTTCTTGCCATCTTACGAAGTTCACATGTGCCTCAAAAACATTGTTGATCTCAAGCAATCCCTAGATGACGTCACCTCTCTCGTCATCCCCAATAAAACATTATCTTTAAAAAATGAACCTTTCAAAAAATCCACTAATCCAGTTCAAAATGATGTCATCGCTAAGAAGAACTAGAATGCAGGATAAGCAAAGTTGGGATTTAAGTATTTGAACATCTCACCTGAGTTTAGGGGAGAGAGAGAATGAGGTTTTAGTCAAAGAATTTGATAAGAGTGATATGCAGGGACATAAAGGAGAATTCATGTTATCAAGTTTGAGGGATTGTGAGGTATAATTTATGACTTGCGAAATTGTCCTTAAAAATTGAGAGAGTGCACTAGACGTGTTAATTTATTGACAAAAGTTAACATAAGTGGATGATAGGAACATTTTCCGCAAAGAAATGTTGATTTAAAGATCCAAATGCCAAAACTCAAACGATAAGAACGTTTTGCACAATATACTAAAAGGATATAGATGAAATGTGCCAATTATTTTTTTTTTTTAAATTTACGACAATATCATAGATGCCTCTCTATATTTGAAAAATCACTCTAATATTTTTTATTTCTAATTTTAATTATTATACTCACGTTTGAATACTTTTTGAGCTTTATCCCATCTAAAATGAGGTTGATATACCTAAAGACATTTGTAAACAAAATATGAATTAATTTGATGTGCATACAAAATTCTAAAATATGCGTACTAGTAAAAAAATATAATTTAAAATTGTTGAAGAAATTAGTAATAACTATTAATTCATAAATATTAGAGTGATTATAAATTAACCTAAATATTAGCCAAATTAACCTAGCAAAATTAGCCAAATTAACCTAAATATTATACGAATTTAGTGTATGTTTGACAGTATTGAAATTATTTTTTAAGTACTTATAAGTTGTAGATCTTATAGAAAGTATGTATAACAAAATGAGTAGTAAATTATGAATCTTACGAAATGTGTAATTAAAAAATATATTTGACAAGATTGACTAACTTAAACTATACTTAATCAAACAAATTGTTATTTAACTTGATCGAGATATATCATATCTCTACAAGAGAATTAAATTCAATAATTCATATATTCTTGTATAAAATTCAACATATTATTTAGCTGGATCAAGATATATCATCTCACTTGAATAGACAAGAAAATTCAATTCAATGATTCACGTATAATTATATAAAATTCAAAATTCTTGAATAGAAAAGATAATTCAAATCAATGATTTCTCTTGGGGGCAGTTGGTCCGCCAAAACAGCAAGCAGCCTTTTGTGAACGGATGTGTAGGCTGTTTTGGTGGGTTGGTGCCAGGATAGATTATGTTCCGTGAAGTAATTTCCCGGTTACCTTTCGACACAAAATTGTCGCTAATGAGTCCTCGACATGTTGCCTGGACAAAGAAGGAGCACGTCAGTAGAATAATCTTGGACTTCACCATTATTTTTGTGCAGCTTTTTATTGCTTTTGTTATTTTTAGTGGGATTCTTATTTCGACACAGTTGGAATATATGAGTAATGATCTCTCTCCCAAGAGAAATTATGAAGGCTACATAACACGTGTTCTGTGACAATTGGAGAAGAAAAAGTGATTGACATAAATGTCAATCCTTTGTTCAATAACGTAGCACGACACGTGTCTTGTGGCTTCATTCATTATCTCCTCCTCCATGTGGTTAGGAGATCATTTCCTGGAATATATAGGGATGTAAGATCCATTGAAATTGTCAGTATTTAGTGTGATGAATAGAATTTAATTTATAATTTGAAATTTTGGTTCATTCTTTCTTTACTTTGACTTGTGTAAATAGGCAAGTATAATGAGGAAAGCACCGAAGGTGCTATATAACTGCACTCCCATCTTCAATATTTATTTGAGTAATATTATGTACCACCAATATGAGAATAGATGGCCGTGGATCCTCTCATTTCTTCGTCCATTCATTATTCTATTTATTTGTCATCAATCATTAAATTTTTTTAGGTCCGATGTACCTTATAACAGTTTTCGTCTAAAATTGTCAACTAGACAAAATGAGGAAAAAAAATAGTAATTGTCTTTTAATTTCAAATAAGATAAAAATGAAATACAGAAATTTGATCTCCTACTTATTTATCATACCCACTTATAATGTCTACGTTGAGGTGGTATAACATGATTGGTAAAAATAATGAGTGTAGAACTATGAACTATCAATCACGTGATGCCACTTCAACGTGAACATTATAAGTGGACAAAAAATCAAAACCCATGAAATGCATCTTCTTATTGTGGTTTGGTGTTGGGAGATGGGGGCTGTTTTAGGGTGACGGTTGGGTACAAATATGTCCTTTTTTACGTCAACCTAACACGGTTTGGGTACAAAAATTAGTAGGGACCTCTGTCATCTAAAAATAAAGGGAGGGAAAGTTTGGATTCAGGAATGTCAGATTGAAGACAGAAGCGGGTATATAAACCACAGTAGTTTTCTCAATTTAATAGAAGAGGGACTCCGTGGTGAGTTTTGGTAATTTCGGGAAGCTTATTCTGTAATTTTTTTTACCCGTTTTGTTAGTTATTTTCTTTTCCTTTTCATTTATTTTTAAATTAAATAATCGTACAACAATTTCTAGAATAAAAAATTACTTTCAAGAACCAAACAGGTTGACAATATAAATGCCACAAATGAAAGACCAAGAATCCATTCACAGAATTAATTAATTTTTCAAGTACGTGGAGACTACATAACAAGTATTTCAATTTACATGTCACATCAATAACAATCCATAAAATACATTAAAGATGCTCTAATCGGTTTACTTTTTGAATGATTTGAAGCCTCATACTGGTATTTATTTAGAACTCAAGAATCCCATAAATTCATGGAATACAGGACATAAGTTCTTGCTGAAAAATATAGAACCATTTGACAAAGATTATAAACTAGTTTATAAATCAATTTTTGATTTATTTGACCAATATTGATTAATTTTAGTTGAAATTGTTGACTTTTTATGTTAAAAGTGGGTTAAAAAGTAAAAAATAACGACTGAAAAAAACCAAAATGGATTTTTAATCTGTGTCAAACAAGGCCATAGTACTGAAAATTATAGGAAAGAATATAGAAAACCACAATAATTAACAGCTAATCCGTGTCCCAATACCATGAAGATGTCATGTTTGTCAGGTGTTAACCAACACTACAAAGTATTATGAAGCGAAAAAGAAATTAAAATTTTGTTTAATGTATTGTCTAGTGCTATCTAATAATGCATAACCAACGCACCCAGTGTCTCAGGAGTTGTCGGACGGAATCTTGTTGCCTTCTTTTAACTTATAGTGAATGTCTTATTTAGAGCTATGATGAAAGTTGAGCACACAAGTATGGTTTTTATGTATATCTTATCTCTGGAGGGGTTAATAGCTTCAAAGATTCAGAGTAATTACAGTCTCGAAGGCATTCCTCCAGAAACTACCAAAGTTTCCCCAGTAACATAAGAAGCATCATCGGAAGCCAAATAGGCAACTGCTGCTGCCATGTCTTCCGTTGTTCCAAGCCTATTGAGCAGTGTTTTCTCTTCAAGGCCCTTCTTCTGCAAACAGTACCAAAATGACACGTCAGTGCATGAAAAAGTGTATGTCAATAGATCTAGAGGTGTAAACTGGGTTATGCTGACCGGATCATGCTACCATGTGCCGGGCGGCCTAGTTCATTTTGACACCTCTTATTAGATAATACAATAAATGATACTGCTGAAAGCTTACCGTGCTTTCATCTGTTGTGAGGAATGAGGCAAAGTGTGTCGGAACAAAACCCGGTGCAACGCAATTCACACGAGTATTTGGGGCCATCTCGGCCGCAAGTGCCTAAAAAGAAGCAAAGTTGAATAAGATGCATAGTTGTGGTGGAAAGGAGATCGACAAAAAGAAAAAGTACCTTGGTAAGCCCAAGCAGAGCTGTTTTGGTCACCCCGTACATAGCCAAGGCTGCAGGTGGTTGGTAGGCAGCTATCGAGGAAATGAGAACAACTGATGAACCCTTCTTCAAGTGAGGACTTGCCTCCTGTCAAAGCAGAATGCACAATCAACAACATAAAAGCTGCAAAAATCTAACATTAAGTACTTGTTTGGTATATAGAACTAGACACGACACGACATTATAATAAACAAGATTTTAACTTCTTTTTCTTCCTCAAAACAATCCAACGCTATCCGGTCCTCCATGCAAACCATGCCTTAAATTCAAAAGGAAGCCAAAAGAAAAAATGATGTATGCCAAGCACCATGGATTGCATGCCCCTGATGTCCTCTAAGACCTGTTATGTGTACTTGGAACTTAATCATGTAGTGAGACTTACTTGTACAACAAGTATAGAGGCTTTCACATTGATCTCCCATAATTTATCGAGTACTGGTTCTTTCGTTTCCAAAATCGCATCCACAGACGGGTTGGCAGCAGCATTTGACACGATTACATCTATTTTCCCATATTTCTGCAAAGGAGTAAGTTATGACTGAAGAAAAAGAAATTTTGAAGTCCACATCGATAAGGTAATTGAACTATTGAAGCAAAGTAAAACATAGGCTTGAGAAAAATAAAATATTTGAAACCACAGGTAATAAAGAAAATTAATTCCTTATAAGTTGTGCAATTAAAGCTTTACAATTGCCCATATATTAATCATCTAAATAAGATTTTGATATAGAATGAGAATACAAATAGAAAAATAATAATTTACAATTTAGTACATCCTCTTATTAATGGATTAGACACAAAGAGTAGAGATGACTATGAAAGAGCAATAAAAATAAGAGTAACTGAGTAAGCTTCACAAATATGATAACTCACTTTTAAGCCTAATTCCATCATCCATAATACAAGTCCAGGTCTGTAATTGAACAAACCAGGCATCAACGAGGACTACAAGGTTTGGCAGATAAAACTGTGCCCCCATGGAATAGAATAAAATTGCCTTGTAAGGGGTTGGTATTATGGGAGGACCTGAAGCAAGGAACACAAGTAGAACCCTAATGGACAAGAATTGTTGTCCAAATAAATAAGTAAACAATAATTCGGCCACATTGGAACAAGACGTGGATCAAAATTTGAGGTCCGAATGCCGACAAATTACCTTTGTAAAACACATCACTTTTTATCTACTGATCTTCCTGCAAAATATCATTTTACTTACACGAAGTACACTTTGCTCAAGATACAAGTGTGAGTAAACAAATTTGTGTTCTCTAACAACTTAACCTTTTAAATGAGACGGTTTAGTATGGTAGTAGACAAAGGTCATGAGACCGTAACAACAAATATAATCATGGGACCATAGAACAATGACCCTGACAACAAAATGAAGACAAAGATAATAGAATTAATCATCTTGCGTACTTAAGACCGTCCATGTTACATCGAAAAGATGTTGGACATCTCTTATGTAATCCAATAACAACCACCACAAGATTGAAACCACAAATGCAAAAACATAAAGTGGATGTTTTGTATGCAGCACCAGATAGTATTGCAATGAACAACACACATTAGACATTTGAGATATTTAGGGAAAATAAACTGTGGCACTTTGATTGCTTAGTGAAGCTTTTGTTTCTTGTATATATTTTCACTCTAAAACTTGAGAACAATAAAAGTATTCTTTTAAGATAATATTGCTTCTAATTAATTAACAAAAGATAAATTATCTTATTACCAAGAATCTCTCAATCACAATCACAAACCCACACAAACCCAGTGCTACAATCTCTAGCACAAACAATATTGTAACTTTCGTTAATGCAAGTTAATCACCGACCGTAGGGAAGTTTACTCTGCTACAAGCACATACAAAAATATTTCTTTTCCGTTACTACGTCTTGATCCTCTCAAACCAAAACACATATCTCTCTCCCAATTCATCCATTTCTCCATATTCATTAAAATAAAACTCCCCTCAAATAAAATTCTCTCTCTCTCTCTCTCATTCTTTTCAACTCCTCAATCCATTCAATCCATTCAAATTTTCTACGATTAGATTCCACCACAAAAAAAGCGGCATACTAGTTCTAATAACTTGTCTCTAGTTTGAATTGTAGATTGCACTATACCTACATAAAATTACATTTGCTAGTGATAGTTGATCGATCATATGAGGGTGCATAAAAAGTCCAAGAACAAATTCATCACGAGTTTACTCTTATTTACCGCTTCTTACACTAATAACCATGAGTTGAAGCCCAGATTGCTTTCGCTTACAATAAAGAATAATTATTTCCAAACTTCAACTAAAATCTGTAATTACCTGAAGAGTCTGCTCTATCAAATTCTTCCTCTGCTGAGTATTTGAAACGTGGCATACTAGCCCGAACGCTTCGATTCCTCGAGCCTTAAGCTTTTCTACTGCTGCATCTACATTTTTCTGCAAAAACCCTTATACAACATATGAATACAATACTCTTTTCAAAAAACAAAAAATCGAGTTTAAGCAAAATTCAACAAACCCGGATTAATTGACCACTGATATCTTCATAAATACATAAAAACATCAAGATCTATGAAAGACCCATTAAATAAGAATTGATGTTGAGTAAGATTCGATTGACTTAGACGATGAATTATCGAAAATTAAGCAAATGAGAAATTGGTTCATACTTGTCTGCGGGAGGAGATAACAACAGAGGCACCTTCCAAGCCGAGCCGTTCCGCTATACCGAAGCCGATGCCCTGAGTCGAAGCCGTGACTATAGCCACCTTCCTTTCAAATCTCTTCCCAATCTTCTCCATTTGCTTTCTTTCTTTTCTTTAAAATTCGAATTATATCGGGGAAACAGTAGAATTGTGCAGAAGAATTTTTGGGGTACTTTTTGAGAATTATGCTGAGGAGGAAATCATGATTCTTAAATTTGAACCCTTTGATACAACTTTTTTCTTGAGATTCACACCTGTCAAGTGAGACAATAAATATTGACAGATATGAACCCCACATATACCAATAAGTACTAGTATTTTTTTTTTTTATTTTTATTTTTGTTAATTTCAGTGGAATGGAAGTCACTATTAGACTATTGATGTTTAATAGTGTTAAAATTATTTTTGAAGTTTATAATTGTAAATTTTATGAAATATATCAATTATAAGTAGATTGTAAATTATAAATCTTATGAAATATAAAAGTAAAAAATATATTTAATTAATTTAAATTATAATTTAAACTAAAGTAAACAAGCACTTAAGCAATAGGCCTCTTTGATTGTCCATTAATCCGTTCATATAAGTATTCCTACTAAAATTTTATAATATATTACTAGTATATCACTCGTGCGATGCACGTCACTTATTTTTTATGATAGTAATTTTAAAATATTTTAAGAGTATATTGTTTATTTATTACATTCAAATAAAAAAATTATCATATAAATAATATTTGATTATTCATTGATATTGGAAAAAAAAAAAAAAAAAAACAACAACATAGCTAATTTAGATTTTCAAACGCTTCTTTGAAAACCACGTTTGTAGTCGAATTAGTTGGCACTTCATCCCTATCACAAATCAACGTCTTAAATCCCATACAATTTATAACTCTAGACAATGCAATATAAAGTTGTCTATGACTAAAAAATAAAAACTGGTTTTATCAAATATAATCTCACGCAGGAGAAAGATTGACCCTGACTCTTATTGATAGTCATAGTGTATGAGACAATTAATTAATTTTTGGCTCAGGTATATTATAGTTTGAAATTTGATTTTCTAAATTATAAAAATGCAAATATTATGCAAATTTATTATTTTTCTATTTGTAGACAATTAATAATATTTACATATTTTAAATCTCATATTGATTAATTAATATAGCATTCAAATTTGTTATTACTAATAATTGAAGTGAATTTATCTTATTCTGGAAGATGTGTATTTTTTAATTTGAAATGTCAATTCATAATTTTATTCATTTTCACCGAGTATTATTGAAAATTCAAAATATTGAGAAGCTAAACCGACAATACTATTTTACACTGTATTGGAATACTGATAATTAATTAACTGAAGTTGAACAATTACTTAACAAATGAATCATTGGAAATCTCATCCGGGCTGCATTATTGTTTCATAAGCGTTCTTTTGCTCAATTGTGAGATTAGAAAAGAAAAAAAAATCATTTTATAGTCAGAGCATTTATATCATAACGCAATTGAAACATATATGATTTAAATTGAAACATATATGATAATAGTGAAGAGCATTGTTTGAAAGTCTCAAATACTCACTACTCGTAATATTTTTTCAATTTCTACGAGTGTATAATTTTTATTTTTCATCACTTAATTCTAAATCTATAAATCGAGACAAACAAACAACTGTAATTAATTTAAAAGACAAATCAACAATAATAATAATTATTATTATGTAATAAAATATTGATGAGCTATAATATGATTATTTAACGTTTTAAGCCTATGTAATAAAACATTAATAAAATTTAACGTTCTTAACCTATCCTTTTTTTAGAACACTTTTGAAGAACTAGAATTTGAGGCGGTCTTTGAATTATATGAATTTAATTTTTAAATTATCATATCTACTTTATTAATTTAATCAACTTATTATTTTTAATCAATAAATCATATACTTTGATAATGTAACACAATTATATGTTTTTCATGTATTAATGTTTTTTTTTAATGCAAATCTATTTAAACCAATTATAGGAAACATAAAAAATTTGTGGAGGAAAATAAGTCTATTTTCGAAAAACTATTGCATTATTGTCAATAGTTCTCGTGTATTGATATTTCATTTTTTTGAAAACATAACTTATTTAAATACATATATTAATTAAGACTTAGAACACATAGTCTCATCTGTTTTGTGTTTTGATGTGAATTTATATTGTTCTGAAAGGTGTGCATTTTTTTTAAATGTTAATTCTTAATATTATTTATTTTAACCGAGTATTATAGGAAATTGAAAAATTGGAAAGCTCATCCTGATTAAATTTTATTGGAATATTGATTATTTATATTGGAATACTAATTATTAATTACATGAAGTTGGATAATTAATTAATTTAATTAATTAAATTTTTTTGCTAACTCTACGTAAATAATAATAATAATAATAATATAAAATATAATATAAATAATATAATATTATTTAATAAATAATATAAATAATATAATATTAAAACTTATTGAGTAATTTTGTATTATAATTTGAAAAATAATTTTCGGGTATTTATAGATAAATTTTTTTAATAATTGACACAAATATTATTAGATGAATTAATTTTTCAATTACAATAACAGTTTAAATCTTATTATTTGTTTAAATCAAATAAATTGTTTTTTTATCTCTATTTAATAGTCATATTGTGTATTTAAATATATTTTTAAATTGCAACTAATTTTAAATGTTTCTTGGTTAACGTGGGAAAAAAAATAGAATTTAAGAGAATGTTTGATTATCGTTTTCTAATTTTTAAGAAGTGCTTCCGGCTTAATTTTTGGCACGGCTAATTAAATAACCCACTAATTTTTATATTAATTTGAATATTGATTTTCTAAATTGTAAAGATGCAGATTGCGTTAATGATATTCTGCAAATTTATTATTTTTCTATTTGTAGATAATTATTAATATTTACATACTTTAAATCTTATATTAATTAATTAATATAGCATTCAAATTTGTTATTACTAATAATTAAAGTGAATTTATCTTGTTATGAAAGATTTGTATTTTTTAATTGAAAATGTCAATTTAAATTTTATTCATTTTTACCAAGTATCATAGAAAATTCAAAAGATTGAAAAACTGAATCGGTATTATTTACATTGTATTTGAATACTGATAATTAATTAACTAAAGTTGGACAATTATTTAACAAATAAATTATCCGAAATCTCATCCGGACTGCACATTAAATCTGATTATTAATTACTTGATATTGAGCAATTAATTAATAAAATTAATATATATATATATATATATATATATATATATATATATATATATATATATTATTATTACGTAATAAGTGGGAGAGCGTTTTGGGTGGGAAAATGTATTCATACCAAATATATACTACATTAATTATCCGGAATCTCATCTGGAATGTGCAAGTAGCAAAATCCTATATTATTTTATTATGTTCATACCAAATATATACTTCTTTAGAATTTCATGTATAACCTTCAACTAGAAAAATGCTCTCTTTCCTTGAAACAGGAAAGAAGAGTAGTCGAACTTTTGAATTTTTTTTATTTAAAATTCGATTTTCAAAATCAAAATCAGTAAAATATTGTTTTTCAAATATTTATTTACTTATTTAGAGTATCTTTTCTATTCAACGATGAATAAGGCACGAAGGTGCTTAATTCTCATTTTTATCTTATTGTTGTGGAAACGTTTCGAATTATACAAGTTTGACATAATATATTTATCCAACTGAATAAAATGAATTTGAAACATTGAATGGAGTGGCGTCTCGGGTGGGAAAGTGGAGATGGGAGGCTCTTCAATGTTGAGCATGACTCACAAGTCACAAAGGCTGATGCAGCTTTCCAAAGTGTCCCTTGGGTGATTTCTTGTGTCAATGTTTGTTGAATTTTTTTGGTTCATTTGGCGGTCTTTTTATAAGTTATTATATTGTGATAAATTATTATTTTCAATCTTCAATTCATTAACACATGTCATTTTTAACGTTGGTTTCTGTCGAAATATTCTGTTTATTTGATTTGAAATGAAAAAAAATAATTTAACACACTTTTGTATTCATTTTTTTTTTAAATATGATGAAAAAATAATCGTTTTACGCCCTCCCAACGAACTTTAGATGAAAATCGTTTTAAGAGAGAGTGCGTGCTAATTAATGGAAAGTCGAAGATAAAAATACGATAAAAAAAATTGTTTATAATGAGCAAAAATTGAGGGCCTTAATATAATTAAAATATGATGCAACAAGTAAAAAAATTTGGTGTGAATATAATTAGTAAAACACAAAATTATTTATATGTACAATTATCAAGATATGAATACTTTTAAAAGTAAACTTATCTATAACTATATTATTAAGCTAAGATAAACATGTTGTCTAAAAGTATTTTTAAGTTTATTTGATTTTAATTAAAATTTTGCTAAAAAATTGAAATCAAAATCAATAATTAATTTTAACTACAAACATTTCAATTACATAATTTATCAACAACATGATATGTAACAAAATCAAACAGCCACTTAAAAGGTCAAACTACTGCTATTCTTTTTACCATCACAGTTACAATATCTTCAATATGCACATATATAGATACAGTAATGCATTTGACAAATCTCTCCCATCAAATCATTAATCTTATTGAAATCATTAAACAACCACTCTTATGTTTTGCAAACACTCATATTTCATATGTCATTCCGACCCTAAGAAGCCTAGTCCGAGGAATGGCTAATGTTTTCTCCCCTTCCCTGAAGTTTTTCCTCAGGAAACTGTAGGCATAGTTGACGACGAATTTCTTGAGCAACGAGGAATCTTGTTCTGCCACCACTTCGGTTTCTCCTATGAAATAAAACACTCCATGTTCCATTTCTTTCTGCACAAACTGCATCTCTTCTTCAGCCCCCTGGAGGGGAACAGGGGTGATCCGGCTAGAAGAATTTGTCGATTTGGCTATGTTAAAAGACTGTATGGAGCTTGATGAAATGCGTGATGGAATTTGATTCTCCGGTGCTTCTTCCACATGAACTGCTGATGAACTGGATCTTCTAGCCTTGTCATCATTTCTTAATAAACCAGAATGCTGAATATTTACTGTCTCGCGCATTTGTTCAGTTGATCCACCTTCAAGTATAAAATTTTCTTGCCTGATGAACTCTTTTAAGTTTTCCACTAGCTGGCGTTCAAATTCCTTTGGTTCCTCGATTTTATCATTGTAACCGTATCTCACCACACAACGAAATATTCTGTAGTCTCTTGGCTCAACCTGTCTGAACAAAAATCGTTCTTCGACAACCACTTTACTAATGGGGATGGATTTTACAGAGACGAAAACTATAACTGCATTAATAGATGGAATGTTGGAAATGAAATGAGAAAATATTGGAGGAATGCCTTGTACGAGTTCAGAATAAAGAAGTCCAATTCCAGGTATTCTGCTTATGTTCTGGTTCTTTGCCAAGTCTCTCACATAATCACTTGAAACCTTGTTGTTAAGCTCAAACATATATCTCCTTTGGTGTACATAATGCCATACTCCCATCATTGCCACAAGTACAAGAGAGAAGGCCAACGGAAGGTAACCACCTTGTGTGAATTTGTAGAGGACGGATGAGAAATATATGATCTCCATAGTAAAAAATATGACGAAGAACAAGGCAATCCACCATATTTTTGTCTTCCAAATAACCAGCATTATTAAGGTGACTAAACATGTAGTTATCACCATCACAGCAACAACAGCTATACCTGCAACACAACGAATATTTCAGTCAGATCTTACCTCTTGGTTTGTTGAACACTTTCAAATCTTACCTATTGGTTGCGTATGATTGTAAAGATGTGTTCTCTATGATTCGTATTGTTGAAAGTATGTTAGAAGACACTAATTGGAACTTATATGTCTTGCTCTAGTCAACCAAAATTTGGTCTTACAATCATAAGAACACAAACTAATCCAACATTAATGGTCATTTCCTAGTACGTGAGATTACTTATTGCATATAAAATTATCGTATATCGTGATAAATACGAGGTCACTTACCATAAGCATGGCCTAACTTTTCGGTGGTTTTGAAACCATAAGTAACAATGACACAAGCAATCATGAGGATGTAGTTGATCTCAGGAATGTAAACCTGGCCCTCGTGTTTGTCTGAAGTGTGAACAACCTTTACTCTTGGGAAACAGCCTAGACTCAGGGACTGAGATACTATTGCGAAGGTTCCAGAAATCATTGCTTGACTGGCAATTATGGCTGCTGCATTAGCCACGACAAATGTTGGCCAATAAATTGGACCTGTATAACAGTTAAATGAGTTTTTTTAGATTGTTACCCTGTTGGGATGATTCTGTCACAGTCTATTTAACAACTTGCCTGGTATGGAATCATAAAATGTATCGGCCACGTGATCAGGGAACTTGGAAAGGTATGCAGCTTGTCCACAGTATGCAGTAACTAAAGCAGGAAACACAATTCCGGAGAAGCTAATCTGCAATATCACAGAACTTGTTTAGGAACTATTCTGCAATTAAATTCTTTAGTTCTTCTGTGTCCCAGACTGTTACCGGCACTAACATTAACATCTTGATTCTTTTATTTTCAATTTACAGAAAAAATTCACTCCTAATGCATAATGTTACTCACATCAAAGCAAATCATTCTTCTAACAAAACAGACAAGTAAATCCTTGCACCTTCTCTAGAAGTAATTTCAGTATGTTGGAAGTACACACGAGGAGGCATGACCCTTGAGTAGTAATTATTCAATCTTTACATGTATTAAGTTTCTCGAATATAACTATTCAGCCTTCAGGACATGTTATCATGTCATGAAATTGTATGAAAGATTGTCTTTTGTGTTTAGTATTCATTTCCATTTACTCCATGTAGTTTCCTTCAGATGATTTCATTTGATATTGATGAAAGCAGTCCCTTCCATTGTTTTTAGACATCAAGCAAGATCAGACAAAAATGCTTAGGAAATTGTTATGTTAAACTTACTTGTATGGCTCGCACATTAAAGTGACCCAAGTCGGCAAACATGGCTTCGGTCCCTGCTCAGGTAGCACAATACAGTATGAGACTATGGCTGTGAGAATATAAGACTTGAGAGGTTAATATTTGCAAGGATGAATTAATAGGTCACTAACCTGTGATGCAGAGAACGACTCCACCAAGTGATATCCATCCGTTCTTACCATTTCTTTTGAAGTAATCAATAATATATTTTGGATTGAAGGCACGCAAGACACTTGGATCGTGTTTAAATAAGTTGTAGAGACCAATTCCACTTATGAATGAAAACCATAAGCAGATAGCTGGAGCGAACGAGTACCCCACTTTATCAGTGCCAAATCGTTGGACACAGAAGATAATGATCAATATTGCAATTGAAACTAGCACAACAGTATCTGCAGAACATATGAATTTGACATAGAACATGTGATGATCAGACCATGTTGATTTATATTGTGGTGTCTTGACACAAAAATAAGAAAAGGAAAAAAAATGTAAGTACCTTGGCTTAGAGGCTTGATTCCACCTACAGCAGAAAGAACTGCAAATCCAGAAGAAAATCAGAAATTCTGTATTGGTTTGTGAATAAGCCAACGTGTGCAAGCTTGAAGTGGCCATATCTTTTTTCAGTTATATATTTTTGATTTTTGGCTAATTTGCTTCAAGAACTAGAGAAAAAGAAGAGGTTGCCCCCGGGGTTGGTCTATTTTTGAGAAAATTGATTGAATAAGCATATCGACTGACCTGATATGCAAGGAGTAAGGACACCGTCTCCAATCACCATCGATGTTCCCAGAATTGCTACAAGGAAAAGAACAATTTTGGCAGTTTTGCTATTCTCCAGCATCTCTTTAATCTTCTGAGCTCGTCTCAACTGGTTTGATGGAGTATCCAGTCTATAATTTGACAATTGCCTGTCCTCCGGTTGATCATTTGGTATCAGGCTCACTTTTGCATACCGGCATATCAAGGAATAGAGAGCAAATGTACCACCTGAAAACTCAAAAAATATTAATTTTTTTTCCTTCATATTAAGATATCCTCTTAATTTTGTTCCAATAGTAATTAATTTGAACTCACCATCACCATTGTCATTGGCCCACAGGACAATAAAGACATATTTGACCATGGGAACCAGGATTAAGGTGTAAATGATAAGAGACAGCACTCCAAGAATGTCATCATTGTGTTGAATTCCATCTGTGAAAGTGCTGGCAAAAACGTACAATGGTGAAGTCCCAATGTCTCCATATATTACTCCTATGCTCTGAAATGCTAACTTCAGAGTCGTCTTCCAGCTTAGCTGAATTAATGTTTGTATTTATATATATATCACCAAAATCAAAATAAAATTAAAGACTCGACGCAGGCAACCTTAATTGGTAATTGTAAAACAAGTATAATATATAGAGACCTGGGAGCTATGAGATGGCTTGAAAGAAAGCCTTCCAGCCTCCAAATTGAGAGAATCGACACGGCGGAGCTTTGCCCATGAGACTTTACGGTCTTTGAGGCCTTTGTCATCTAAATTGATTTCAGGCTGATTACCACCTTCTTCTGCCATTTTCTCAATTGCTCTTTAATTACAAAATGAAGCATTGCATTTGCCGCCTTTTATAAGCTTTAATGTCAAAAGCATCAGCCATTATTTTGTCCAATCATCACCATCCAACTCTCTGCTAGTGTATACGTGATTGCACAGCTTGCATTATTAATAGTTGTACTGTTGAAGTTACATTCAATTATTTCTAATATAATACTCAATTATCCATTTATTTAATCTAATAATTGCAGTTTAATTCTATATGTTTGTAAAATGTCAACTGCCGACAAATATGATGTTTTAAAAGTAAGTTGACTTTGCAGTACAAACGTAAGACCTGGAACTGGGAGATCATAAATTATTCTTTATTCTATTATTTTTCTCCTTTCTATTATTTTTAATTATTTTTTGGGGAATGGGGTTTGTTATTTCAGAATAGCAATGGGATATTTCGGTTGCAATTTTATACACGAAAAAGTACGTACTAATGTACGGCGTGTTCGCTCCTTGGTCGACTTTATTTTTTCTTGTTTTCTTTTTGACAAAAAATATGTTATATTTCATTCTGAAATGCAGAAACACAAAACAACACAGCAAAAAAATTTGTAATCCATTTTATTTATTAGACACGATGTCAAATGTCACGAACTAAGTTGCATAGAAACTTTTAAAATACAAACGTTTTCCTGTCAAATACGATACAAAAACTCAACAAAAATCTCTGGAAACTTTTGACACAAGTATTCAGAAACTTGAACTAAAAATTTCAATTTTATGGGTTTTATAGCAGTTTTCAAATAAATAATGTTTCCACATTTTGTGCAACCTAGGACGCGCCGCCATGATGAGGTAAGCAAACTGAGGTGCAATAGAAGAAATAGTATGTTAACCCTGTTCCACTGAAGTACATTCTGCGATTTACGTCTTCCACCAAAACTCTAGGACAGGGGACAAGAGTGGTGTGGATCCTCAAAGTTGGGGTTCAACCTTTTTTGAAAAAAAAAAAATAGAGTATGTTTCAGAAAAATGATTACTAATTCCACTCTCTAACAATACAAGTCCAAGTCCGTAATTGGAAAAAAAAAAAAAAAAAACAATAAAATCAAATACAAAAACTTAAAATTGCCTTTAGCAAGTGACAGTAGGCAGGTGTCCAATAGAGAATAATTATTCCCAAAATAAATATATAATCAACTCTGTTGAGAAGTTGAGAAGAGTAGTTAGAACATATTCATGAGATTCTTTAATTATAAGATGTTTTCTATTTTAAAGAGTTAATTTTTAAAATCTTTGACTCTCCAAATTAATTTTTTCAAATAGAGAGTTTGGTTCTCCACGTACTCTCTATAAATAAATGCACTTTAAAATTTCAATTTTCAATACTCATATGCTGACTAAATTAAATAGTATGTATAAAATAAAATATAAAGAAATAGAGGAAAATCATATAATAATTAAAAAGGAAGTATGTCAAAATAAAATACAGAAAAAAATAATAAATACTTATTAGAAGAAGTAAAATGAAATGTTAAAAATAAAGAGGCTGTTGGAGTAATTAAAAAATTACTCTCTAAATTTATATATATTATCTACAATACAAAAGATGTTCTTTGTAAATAAAGAATCTCTTAAAAATGCTAACTTTTTATGATTATTATTATTTTCATATTTAAACGTTCAAGAAAGTCAATGGCCAATTTTAGAATATGAGGTATATGCCTGTTTAGTTATTTAAACTTTTAGAGGTCTAATATAATACCATATTGAAATATGTGATTTCATTCAACCTTATTAAGTAGTAACTACATATTTTGTTGAGTTTAAAATAATTTTTTTTCCTAAAATTATTTTTAATCACATATTTTATAGGACACACAACTTTTATCAACTTTTCAATTATATATATCATTTTTTATCAAAATTTCTTAAAAAAATTAATTTTAAATTCCACCAGACAAACAAAACTCTAATATTTTAATTATTATTTTTCTATTTAAAGTATGTTTATGTGTGCTTAAAAGTACTTATAAATTGGTCAAATATCATTTTTGTCTATATATTTTGTAGAATCCCAAAATTTTTATCCATTTTTTATTTACACATTTTATAAAATTTACTGTTTATAATTTATAAAAATTATTACCAAACATATTCTTAAATATTGTGAAATTTTATCTAACTCGTTACTAGCCCTTACAATCGTGGAATTTAAGTGTTTTTTATTGCAATTATAAAGTCCAAAATCATGCGTATTGTTGGTCATGATTTGGGAAAATTAATAAATTTCCCTATCTGCGTCGATAACCTCCGAATTAGTTGACAATCCGCGGCCAATCACATCTCAGTTTGAATTGATTGTATTTAGTATTTATAGTACAACAACCTGTACAAAACCTTTTTTGGCTTATTATGAACGACATGACGGTTTTGTTGAATAATTTGAACTCTAAATCAAAAAGAGACAAATTTTTGAGAGAATATCATCTTATTAAATTTCAAAGTAAGACTTGGTTTTTATAAGCCTTTACAAACAAACTGAAAGATAAATATGCAGCCACGTTTTCACAACCTCCAAAAGTGGTAAGTAGTTGGAAGACTAAATCAAATCAAAACTCATGACCCTATTAAATAGGGATTATTAACATATCACATAACTTCAACACTCTCCCTTAAACTGATTGCATTTTGCATTCAGTTTATAACATGAACACTACATACTCCAAGCAATTTTCTCAGCTTTAAGAAGGCATCAAGCTTGAGGGGTTTTGTCATGATATCAATCACCTGCTCCTGTGAATTGCAGTACACCAGCTCCACCACACCATCCTTTGAGAGATCACGAAGGAAGTGAAATCGAACATCAATGTGTTTGCTCCTCCCATGCATGACTGGATTTTTGGAGAGTTTAATCGTCGAGCTATTGTTCACAGAATAATGTTGTGCACTTGTTTTGAACCTGCCCCAACTTTTCCAGTACTCTTTTCATCCAAATACTTTAACAAACACAACCAGCTGCTGCTATGAACTCAGCTTCTGTGGTAGAAAGGGTGACAACTGGTTGTTTCTTTGAGGACCACGCTACAACACCAAAGCTAAGAATAAAGACATACCCCGATGTGCTTTTCCTGTCATTGGTATCCCCTGCATAACCACTATCTGTGTAGGCCATTAGTTCCTTATTACCTTCTTTCTTATAAAGAACTCCAAGATCCACAGTCCCTTTCAAGTATCGAAGTATCCTTTTTGCTGTTTGCCAATGTAATTCAGTAGTGCTCCCTATGTACCTGCTAATTACTCTCACTAAATACATGAGATCGGGTCTAGTTGAAGTCAAGTACATCAGGCTGCCAAAAACTTGTTTGAACATTGTGGCATCAACTCTCACTCCTCCTTCGTCTCGTGACAGCTTAGAACCAGGGACTATAGGATTTTTCACAGGATTGCTCTTATCCATCCCAAACTTTTCTAAAACTTCTCGAGCATATTTCTTCTGACTTAAATACACACCATCATCATTATGACATACCTCCATACCAAGAAAATATCTCATCCTTCCCAAATCAGACATATCAAACTCATTCATCATAGAAGTTTTGAAATCATCAAACATGCTGTTATCATTGCCAGTATATATTAGATCATCAACATACAGTTTACTATTAAAAAGTTACCTCCCTTCTTTGATTTTATGAACAAGGTGTGTTCATATTCACACTTCTCAAAGCCTTCTCTGAAAAAATATGCTTCAATCTTGTTGTACCAAGCTCAGGGAGCTTGCTTAAGCCCGTACAATGCCTTCTTTAGCTTATACACCTTGTGTTCCTATCCCTTCTTTTCATACCCTTGAGGCTGCTCAACAAACACATCCTCACTCAGTTCACCATGCAAGAAGGCGCTCTTCACATCTAACTGAAATATGCTCCATCCATTTTGAGCAGCCAAAGCAACAACCATTCGAACTGTGTCTAATCTAGCGACTGGAGCAAAAACTTCAGTATAATCAATTCCATGTTGTTGAGTGTAGCCTTTGGCTACCAGTCGAGCCTTACACTTATCAAACTTTACCACTTGAATTGAACTTTGTTTTGAAAATCCATTTGACTCCAATCTTCTTAACTCCATAAGGCAAATCTGTCAGCTCCCAAGTATTGTTCTTTGCAATTGATTCCATTTCCAAGTCCATGGCAGCCCTCCATTTTGCATCTCTAGCAGCTTCCTCAAATGTAGTTGGATCACTGCATGCAAACATAGCTAAATCATTTTCATCCTCATATCCAGACAGTCCCTCTCCACTTATATAATCCTCCATCCAGGCAGTACATCTTCTTGTTCTCCCTTCATCCGAACTCGGTGAACTATGTTCTGGTGTTTCAGCAGAGGGTGAATTTCCTCGTATGCAACAACTTCTTCCCCTCCTTCTTCTTCACTTTGAACACTCTTATCATCATCTCCCAATTCTAGATTTTCCAAATTTGCATTTCCACTAGCCTTGCCCAATTCCAGCTCTTGTCTTCCTCAAAAATCACATCACGACTGATTACAACTTTCTTAGAAATTGGATCGTATAACCTGTAGGCCTTCGACTCTTTACTTATCCCCAACAAAATGCACTCGAAGCTTTTATTATCCAGCTTTGTTCTTTTATTGTCGAGAATGTGAACATGTGCTAGGCATCCAAAGACTCGAAAATAGTCAACTCTAGGCTTTTCCCCACTCCATGCCTCCTGGGGAGTCATATCTTTCACTGCAAGTGTTGGAGAACGATTGAGTATATGCACTGTCCAGTTGACTGCCTTAGGCCAAAATGTCTTAGGAATATGCTTTTCAGAAAGCATGCTGCGTACCATATTCATCACCATTCTGTTCTTCCTCTCGGCAACTCCGTTTTACTAAGGAGGGTGGGCTGCTGTTAATTGTCTGTTGATCCCATTCAACTTGCAAAACTCATTAAAATCATGAGAGGTGAACTCTCCACCTGTCAGTTCGTAAACAGCTAACATTGCCCCAATCTCTTTCTCAACACTATTCTTGAATTTTTTAAAACAAGCAAATGCTTCTGACTTCTCATGTAAGAGATACACCCAAGTCTTTCAGCTAAAGTCATCAATGAAACACAACACATACCTCATCTGGTTGTTTGAAGTAGGAGTGATTGGACCGCATATATTAGCATGCACCAACTGCAGCCTTTGTAAAGCCCTCCATAAACTCTTCTTGGGAATTACATCTCTATGCTGCTTCTCTTTTAGGCAATCAGTACACAGCTTGGAAGGTGCTTTTAGCTGAAGCAAACCATCTACCATCTTTTTGTAAAGAAGGGTTCTCAAACCCTTGAAGCTTAAGTGGCCATATCTACAATGCCACAAGTGAAAATTGTCTTCTGTGATGGTTTGAAATAGAGGTGTCAAGACGGGCGGGCCGGCCGAACCCGCATCGACCCACCTGTCTCGACCCGGAACCACGGGTGACCCGTGAACCATATGGGCCGTTCACGGGTTGAGGAGGTCGAATCGTGGACCATTTACGGGCTGAGGAGGCCGAACTGCGGGCCGACACGTGAATCGGTCAGGCTGTTCACTACCGGGGCAGTTTGGCCTTTAACCGCTGGCCTATTTTAGTTTTTTTTTATAAATAGCAGATAGCCGTTTAAAGTAAAAGATGTGACAGATGCATGATGTTTTAGTCTTTAAATATAAAAAAATAGAAATTGAATTAAAAAATTAACAAATGTGAATTTATCATTGTTATTTATTTTTATTTAGTAATTTAACACATTTGTTGCTATATATGTAAACATTTTTTTTTAATAATTACAATAGATAACTAAATTTTTTTAGTAATTTCAAAAAAAAAATTATTCATACGGGCCGAACCGGATTGCACCGCGGCCCACATGGGCTCGACCCGGATGGGCTGGGCTCGTGTTAAATTTTTGTAGGCTGGGTTGACCCAGCCCCAACCTGCTATGGCGCGGGCTTTTTCTAATGCGGGCCGTCACTGGGCTTCATCGGAGGCGGGCCGACGCGCCCCACCTGACCCGGATTGACACCTCTAGTCTGAAAATATGCGAACAGCTTAGGCACCATTCTAGCAAGTAGAACAAACATTCGATTTGTGGTCATTTCAGTCTGCATGATCAACTCCCTTCTCGAATGATAAATTTTGCATTTCCCATTTTGAATCAAAATTGCAAGTGCTTTTTCCTGTAATTGTCTAATGCTCAACAAATTATTCTTTAATTCTGGAACATAATAAACTTCAGTGACAACCTGTGTGATGCCTCCAACAGCCTTACATTTCCCTTTTCCATGACTTCCATTCTCGAGTTATTCCCCAACTTGACTGTCTGCCTTGTAGTGCTCATCAAGATCTGAGAACCAGTCCTTGTTGCCGCTCATGTGGTTGATGCAGCCTGAGTCGAGGAACTATACTTTATCTCTTTTTGCACAGTGTGTTTCTATGTAGGACATTAGTAGCATTTCATCTTCCTCATCAAGCTTGGCGTAGTTAGCTCCCTTCTCCCAGCTAGGGCATTCGTATTGAAAGTGCCCCAGCTTATGGCACTTGTAGCATTCAACTAGAGCTTTGTTGAACACTTGTCTTCCTCAGCCTCGACCTCTTCCTTTAAAGCCTCCACAAGATCTTCCCATTCCTTCAAACTTGTACTCATTTCTTCCTTCAAACTTCTGTGCATTGGTGACTTTCAGAACATGTTCATCTTCTCTGTGGCCTCGTATCCGCTGCTCGTGCAAGATCATTGGACTCTTCAATTGAGCAAACCACATAATCGAATTTGGTGGTCATCGATCTGAGGATTTTCTCAACAACAGTTGTCTGGTCCATCTTTTCACTATGCGCCTTCATCTTGTTCACAATGGTGAGTGTTCTAGCAAAGTATTCATCAACACCTTCGCCTTCTTTTGTCTGCAACATTTCATACTCCCTTCGGAGGGCCTGTAATTGGGCTCGCTTAACCTTGGTAGAACCTTGGTATTTTTGCTTCATGGAGTCCCAAATTCCTTTCGCAGTCTCCTTATTCAGGATGGTCTCTATAATTGTTCTATCTATAGCTTGGAATAGATAGTTTTTCACCTTAAGATCCTTCAACTTTTGATCTTCAACAACTTTGTGTTGTGTCTCTGTAGGTTCTACTCCCTCTGGTATTGTTGGAATCCCATTTTCCACCAAGGTCCAGTACTCATTTGATCGAAGGAAATTCTCCATGAGCATGGCCCAATGGTCGTAATGACCATCAAACCTAGGAATTGCAGGTTGAGCGAAACTGCCCTCCGTTGCCATACCTTGACCTCTCTTTAAGCTTCTCTATTCTTTTCCTTTTCTGGTCTCTCACTCTCTCAAGAACATTGCAGTTTCTCAAACTTCACTCAATCAGGCCCTGTGATGGAGCTCTGATACCATATGTTGAATAATTTGAACTGTAAATAAAAAAGACACAAGCTTTTGGAAGAATATCATCTTATTAAATTCAAGTAAGACTTGGTTTTTATAAGCTTTTACAAACAAACTGAAAGATAAATATGCAGCCACGATTTCACAACCTCCATACGTGGTAAGTAGTTGGAAGACTAAATCAAATCAAAACTCACGACCCTATTAAATAGGGATTATTAACATATCACATAATTTCAACAGGTTTGAGGATCCTCAATTTGAAAACCTGGTGCTCAGTTTTTATGACAATCATTTTTTTTTTTGATTTGATGTAAGTAGAGCTGGCAAATGGGCCGCCCAACTCGTCAGAACACGACTACACTTGGCTGGTGCAGGTCACCAAATTTCAATTTTAGACGGGCAGAAATATGTTGTGATCCATTGGGCCATCTCGATTTTAATTTTATTTTATTTTTCTTTTTTTTTTAAATTTTTTTATACAATCTTAGATAAACTTAGACAATATATATTTTGAAATTTTTAAAATATTAATTTATAAAATTAGGCTCTCATGTATTTGTCAATAGATAAATATCAAATTTCTTTCAAAATAATAATATTTTTTTGGTTAATTGTAAACAATTTCTTGACACATTTTTTAAAAAATACAAATAGTAAAAGCATGCTAGTCTAATTTAAAATAAATAATTTACTTATCACACCAAACATAATTTGGATTGAAACTTGAATTAAACTAAATTTTAATTAAATCTAAACAATTTTATGTTGGAACTTGAGATATTTAGACTAATGTTTCAAAAAAAATTAAGTTAGAGACTTGAGCTTATGCTATTTTAGATTGATATTATTTGAATTATATTGAGACTATTTACAAAATTTGTAAGTGATAGTGTTAATGGGCAAAAAAAATTTTTTAAAAAAATACGGTCTAGCTTGTTTGGGCTAAGGCCAGGCTATTGACCAAAATCTGGGCCCTATGGGTGACCATGTTTGGGCCAATTTTGCCACATGTAGATGTAAGACATTAAATACTCTTTGAATAGTTATAATTTTTATTTTCTACATCACATTTAAGTAGTCGATTAACAGATATTATAAATCAGCTTATAAACTAATATTAATTTATTTGAGTTAAAATTGTTGACTTTTCAAACAATTTTAACGTAAAATGACAAAATTGTCTTTTTTACTTTGAAATGATATTTTGTTGATTAAGAGTATATAATGCCCACATGTGAAGTGGCTAAACATGATTGGTAGAAACCATGAGTAATATAGTCATTTCATATTAAAAGTAGGTTGAAAAGTCAAAAAACTCAACTGAAATAAACCAAAATTGGTTTATAATCCGTGTCAAACAGGACCTAAATTGTATTAAAAATCATTAATCTTTACTTATTATTGTACTTATATCTTTAATTTTTTTTCGTCGTATTTCTATCACAAAAAAAAAACAATAAATACAAAAGTACAACTAAATATTTGACATTCATTCTAAAGCACGTAAATAGACCGTTTGGACAAACCCCATGCATCATTAGAATCCAAATATGCTAATTAATAAAAAGTTAAAAGATAAAAATTCGACACAAAAACATTAAATTAAAAATGTAAGTGTTACAATAAGAAATCTTCAAATACAATCACTGAATTAACAATTGAATATTTATTGACATTGTTGGCTAGCCGATAAGTTATCGAACTTGGCATGTACATTCTCTTTTTATATTGCATCCAGTCGAGCGAGGAATTTCTCGAACAAATTTAAAAAACATGGAGCATATAGATAAATGACAAAATTATTGTTCAATCCGCACAAAGTGTAACGTTGATATGTATCTGCATACATTTATTTGCCAGTTAAATAACACAAGCTCGTGTACGAATCGGAAATCATGCATACCACAGAAAATACATATATTACTATATATATATATATATATAAATTATAGGTTGGTACTGTCAGGTAATATATATATATATATATATATATATATATATATATATATATATAAATTAAATAACAAAAGGTTGGTAACTGTCAGGTAATAATAAATTAATAATACAATACCAAATTATTTCAAATAACATCATTCAGAGAGGATTGAACCACGTAAAATCATGAAATACCGATTGTCTTGTTCAATATCCAGAGTGTAAGAGAGAGCTGAATTGCAAAAATTGTATGGAGCCATGTCCTATCTAGCATAAACCCGTAGACCGTAATTCCAGCTCTGTTGTGTTCAAAATATGTCACTGCACATATTTGCAACCATAATTAGCCACGTGAAAGTTTGAAGATCTCTGACCATTAAAATTTTTAGATGATTTGATTCAATGTCGTATATTAGTTTGCTGATACTTACCTAGGGCTTGTCTCTTCTGGTAGGATATAGTATTTGCATAAATTGGCACCACGTTTGTATTATCCAATTCATCTTCTGCATCTCCTTCATTGTCCGTATCCCAATCGGCAGTAACATGGTAAGTCTCCTGGGCTGAAGCAATCTGGGCTGTAGGAGTTTCATCATCCAAATCATCAAAGTAGTCTATAGTGGCCCAAGCGTGCCACTTGGCTGCAAGAGATGTAATAGCCTGCGCTTTGTGTGTGATCTTAGCCGCACTACGCAAGCATATAAAAAGCCCTGTTACGAGGGTGATGGAGCATAACTGCATGAAAATGATACGAGATAAGTTAGTTGAGCAATGTATATACCTTGTACCGGTGGAAATATTTTGTACAGACTGGCAAAATCATAGTTAGGCACTTAATGCATAGAATTAAAGAATGTTTTGGAGACAGTAGTATTGAACATGAATGGTATTACGTATAAGGTCATAATGGACAAGTATTTCGACTAACTTGCTTGAGGTCAATAAAACTCCATTTACAATGTTATCATCGATCAAAAAACCTCTCTAACACGGGTATTAAGAATAAACACACATCCACTTGCCTAGTGACCCATAACCCTTGTACTTGTATTGAACAATGCTCAAAGTGGAATAATAAGCATCCTGGTGCATCGAGGGGCTAGTACAGCATGTGAAATGAGTGGGAATGACAGGTGAGTTCATCACTGTTTTTCAATCTTTCTTCTCATTTTGCAGTGATTCAAGTGAAAATGGAGTCACAATTGCCATCGTCAAATATTAACAGGTAAAACTAATATTTACAGACACGAACATGCTTCAAATCTAGTGAATTATGGTGATTTTAGTGCAAATATAAGTCTGAAAATAATAAAAGATATTGAAACAATCGATTCTGCACTTATTAAGCAGCTACTTATTAATCAACAGGAATAAAGCTCGTGATATATAAAGGGACCGATGGTAATTACCACAAGTTCTCCAGCTGTGAAAATGTCGACTGGGGAGCTAGGTTCAGTGGTGATGAGCAAGGAAACAAGCTGACTCGCTGTAACAAGAATCAGAGTAGACAAAATGAATACTCTAAATCGATGGCTTATAACTTGAAGGTTCCTTCTGATTCTGAGATGTTCTAACAAGATATTAGCAACATCAGATTCTCTCGTGAAAACCTGAGCAAAGTCCTCCAGTCTGAGTATTTGCAGATAACAGGTGAGCCGGAAAAGGATGCACACCAGAAAGCAAATGGTCGTACGATAAAGCCACGAACTCATCAACAATAAGCAAACTATGATTTTGCTAATGTACATATTGTACAAATAGGGAATTTGGGTTCCACCTGAGGTGAACCACCATATTTTATACGCGCTATCTGCAAGAAAACAGGGGAGAACAAAAGCCGACAGAAGTTTCATTGATCTCTGCATAGATCAAACAGTAAAATGTTATGACATGAAACAAAAATATTTCTCCAGTTGGAGGATAAATAAGAAATCAAGACTAATCAGATGATCTTGCATGAACGCTGAGCACACATATTGAATCAAGTTTAGCATGTGGGATTGAATTATGATGCTTTTGACAATGCCTCTACTCCTAGAGCTTTTTATTCTACCCTGTTCCTGAATTTGATCTGTTTTGAAAATTAATTTACAATGTTTGGGTTAAAAACAATGAATTTCATTTTCTTCCAAGTTAATTACTTAATTAGTTTGCTTGGTCAATTTAAACCTATGGCCAACAAAAATGTTGAGTTCGACGTAAATCCGATGTGGCCAACAGAAAAATCCGACATGGACGTCTAGTGTAAATATCTGATGTTTAAAAGTAAATATAGAAGAAAGAAAATAAAAAAATTAAAATAGATTCATCATCCCAATCACCTCCTGTCCCCCTCCCTAAGGATCCTTGGAGATTTTTGAAGCCAACGGTCATAAGACAAAGTGACGTAATTGAAGAAATGATGAAATTAAGTGGCTAACTTGAGTGAGCCAAGTAAATTATTGCCTAAAATTGAGTGCCATCTACTATTTTTAACCCTTAAATATTAAGTTGATTATAATGACCAAGTATGCTACTTTATGGATCATTAGTTCATATCAAACTCAACAATATATAAATGAATTTGGGCATAAAAATGCAAATTAAGTCAAGAATACTGAAGAAAATCTCTTTTGAATTATGGAATTACCCTCCCCCTGCAGGCAAAAATAAAAATTCCAAAGTAAAGGAAAACACGAAAGGTCACAGTAACATTTCAATTATAAGAAATAAAATTATAATATTCTCATGTTTTAAGGAATTAGATAAGATCAACGTTCTAAAAAGCATAAAGGATGACTAAGCGTGGAGACCGAGCTTCAAGACGAGGTGTGATTGCGTGAAGCGTGGCCAGGCGCCCTAAGCAAGCTTTTTAGAACCGTGGATAAGATTCATTTCTCCTGATATCTCACCTAGAAAACCTAGTTTTTTGGCCAGTTGGGCATTCAATTAAATATATTTTATATTTGTCAAACATTTCCTGTACCATATTTTTCTCAAATTTAATTTCAGAAACATTGTGGTGGATTTCTCTCATTAAAATCGATAAAAACTACAAAATATCAATGAGTAGTATTGCTGATAACATTAATATTCAAGAATTCACATATTCAACTGATACAATATGATCTAACCAAAAAGAAAAAGAAAAAGGAAAGATATATAATATGAAACTTGGAAAAAAGGAATCCAGAAACTCACATGAAGCTGTTGAGTATATCCTTGTCGAACTTTCTCACTCTCGTAGCACACTTTATCAAGAAACAGAAATTTCCGGATCCCGTATTTACGCCCAAAAGAAGAGAGACTAATGAAAGAAAGTGCAGTAAATACTGAAAGAGATAATTGCACAATCGCATCATAAGGCCTCTGGTGCTTAGAATCACAGTTTGAACAAGAGAAAACAAGGTGGGATACAAGTGGAACACCGATATTTAGCAGAAAAAAGATGGACCATGAAAGCCCAGCTCTCCATAGACTAGAATAATCAAGAAATACCCATTTGAGACCTGAACTGTAACTCTTTAATTCAAGAGGGGCCTCATGATTTGAGTGTTCTGATGAAGAAAGCGCCTTGTTCTTTGAATATAAAACCTCTCTCTCGTCTTCTTCCATGGATTTGGGGTTTATTTTCTGTTGATGCTTCACGATCACAGTTGGGAAATGACAACTCAACTGGAAATTTATTCGGGCGTCATAAAATTTGATGATTGAATGCTGCAGGGTTCAAATACAAGTGGAAAATTGGTGCAGATGGTCCTAATCTATGTCCATCGTATGCAAACCATCCCAAATCTTTCGTTTTTAGGCTTTTAGCGAAGAGGTCCTGAATTTAAGTCTTTAAGTGCGCAAATGGTCATTTTGAACATATTGTGTCCAAAATGTCTATTAGTTTTGCCTGTGAACTTCATTCTCTTTTTAAAACTGAGGAAAATTTGTCAATGTAATATAAAATAAATAAATAAATAATGTCTCATCTTCTTTTATCAATTCCAACCGCACATACCCCATCCACCAATACGCTATTGTCGTTGCCACCACCATTAATGGTAAACTGATTCCTGCTCAAAATTTGTCACCCCTTTGGTCGGTAGACCTGTGAAAGGAGGTGGATTGAAAAATATGATATATATTTTTTTATATTTATATTAGATCAACAAATCTACTCATGTTTTAAAAAGATAGTGGAGTTCTCGAGCAAAACTAACAGATATTTTAGACGAAATTTGTTTAAATAATTATTTGCGCAATTAAAAACATAGATTTGTAACCTCTTTACCAAATATAAATAATTAGGGACTATTTTTGCACGGTTGCCATATATTAATGATTATTTACACCAAATTTTCAATACAAGTTGGCAATATTTTATACAATAAATAGTCGCTTACAGGTTTATCGTAACTCATAAGAAAAATAGAGAAATGTTTCTCTGAGTCTCATTAAAAATAATAAAAAATCACTTCTTCAACTTCCTCTCTCACACTCTTCTAAACAATAATACATAGAGGAAAATCTTTGGACCCCAACTCTCTGCACTTGTAGCAATTTGGTTCCTAATAATCAATTCTAAACCTTCACTCTAAATTCAGTTTCAGACCTCTTGAAAGAAAATCGTCCAAGATGCTATTAAAAATTCAAGTATTGAAATCGGGAATCTGCTATTATTTTTATCAATAAAACAATAAATAAGTCCCTTCCTACTTCTAAACGCTATCAGTGCTGCCACATTGTTTTCTTATATCAAAAAAATAAAAGAGCTTGTGAAAACTCAACTGAGTTAAAAGGGCTGTTGACATCAGTTTATTTATAGCTTAGTATATAGATATTTATGTTATCACCTTCTAATTGGTTTTGGGGTTTAGAAATTAAACATAAATTAAAGTAAATTTTTTTTGATATCCATTGTTGATAATGAAACTCAGTTATTACTTTTGTTTGCACTTGTGCAAGAGTTAGCAAAAAATTGCAACTTTGTTGGTTTACCTGTAGGTAAAATCACGTGTCATTTTAATAGAAATACAGATAGAATGTTCAGATTTAAAAGGTTCAGGACTAAATTGTTACAAGTATCAAAGGTTGTTTACCAGTGCTATAATTTTTCCATAGTAATATGCGCGCGTGTGTGTTGAAACCCATGACGAAAGATGATCGCTCAATTAATAGGAAAAAAAAGGTAATACAGGTGGCAGCTTGATTTTTGACAAATTTTGACTGGACTTTTATATAAACAACAGTTTTTACAAGTGTCATAAAATAATAGGTTTTACTGGCGCGTGAAGTCACGAGTTAACTCCACGTTTCATTAATCAAGCGGTGGGCAAAGTTGGGACGGTTGACATTGAATATTTTGGACCATTCACACACGGGCGCGAGTACCCTGTTCTGAATTGGACGCATATCTACTTATCACGTTTAGCCAAACAGATCTTATATGACAAGGGGGACTTTGAGTCATTTTCATGTGTTTTTTTTATCTTTTATGAAATGCAAAATCCTCACGTAATTGTTATTAAATATTTTTTCTGTTGGGTTAATTTCTAACTTGAAATGGTGACGTGGTATGTAATAGACATTTATTTATTGTATGATAGTCTATATATTTTATATAATATCCAGTTTAATCTCATATATTTTTAATTATCTTTTAGTTAAGTCCTCCAGAAATTACATCTTATACTTAACCTTTTATATCTTTACACTTTGGTCTTTAAATTTTCAATTATCTTTCAGTTAAGTCATTCAAAAATTGTATCTTAGGTCATTCAACTTTTTACATCTTCAAACTTTGGTCCTCAAATTCTTGATTTTAGTGGTCAAAATAAGTACAATTTTAGTGGTCAAAATAAGTGCACTTTCAATTAAATTATTGACTTTACACTCGAATTTTCACCTATACGAACAAAATAATATAATTAAAAAATAAACTACTTGATAGAACTTACAAATGTCTATTTTTATTAGTCAAAATAAGTGTAAAACTCGCACTTATCACTTAGAGTTGACAAAAATATATTTCATTGACAACTTCAGATGACAAGTGTGGATTTTGTACTTATTTTGACCACTAAAAGTAGAGATTTGTGAGTTTTGTCAAGTAGTTTATTATTTAATTATGTTATTTTGTTCGTTTAGTGAAAACTCGAGTGTAAAGTCAAGAATTTAACTGAAATCACACTTATTTTGACTACTAAAATTGTACTTATTTTAGTCACTCAAATCAAGAATTTGGGAGACCAGAGTTTGAAGTTATATAAAGTTAAAAAATCTAAGATGCAATTTTTTAGGACTTAACTGAAAGATAATTGAAAATTTAGAGACCAAAGTGTAAAGATGTAAAAAGATAAAGACTTAAGATGCAGTTTCAAGAAGACTTAACTGAAAGATAATTAAAAATATAGAGATTAAAGTGAATATTATATAAAGTACATAGACTACAATATATTAAATAAGAGTCTATTGTATACCACGTTACCATTTCAAGTTGAAAATTGAAGGGAGTGACCGTTTAAGAAATGACTATATACTTTAGTGACCAGTGCTGCAACTTTGAACTTCAATTACCATTTTAAAATTTTAAGGTAATTTTAGTAACTGTTGGTGAAATTAACCTTCCTTTTTTTTGTACAAAAAAGAGTTACTTTTAAATAAAAATAAAATTTAATGATTTTGAAACTAGTTCCTAATTATTAGAAGTGGCATAACCTAAAATTTGAGTCAGGTTGGCCCGTTAAAATACTAGCCCGAGTAAAATCAGACATATGACTCCCGGCCAGTAGCCCGTCAGGTTAGTCGAACTTGGACAAAGCTGGCCCACAATTTACTTATTTTTGGTCTTTGACATTAATCAATCTGCACTCATTTTGTGAATAGCCTCAATACATAATACAAATAATCTCAATCTAAAATGGTATAAGCTCAATTCCACAACTTAAATTGTCTTTTTTGAAATATTAATCCAAGAATCTCAAACTCTAACAAAAAATTGTTTAGACTCAATTAAAATTTAGTTTAATTCAAATTTCAACTCAAATTTTATATGTAATTCAAACTATACTTGTTCATACGCGAATATATATACACCAGATTTGTAAGCATGAGGCAGAAATATATAGTGAGTGAATTTTCCAATGCAATACCAATTATCCCCTTCCCCCAACCAAGGTAAAATAAGCATTAGTTTGCATTAATTTTGAGCATTGTTCCTTTTTTTCATTTCGTGATATAAGAAATGGGATACTGATTCGAGAGTTTACACGATGCTTAACTTACTTAGTGCCACAAACATGCAGCCTCTTCCTAAAAAATTTCGATTCACATTCTAGACTTTCTTTTCCCAGCTTGTTGAATTGATATTTTCAATCGAAAATGGAATTAGAGACAGTTAAAACATTTACAAGAAACTAAAACATCTCCATATCTAATATTCAACCAAAAATGTAAAAGACAAGGAAAAATAGAAAAGGATAATGTCATATGCAAGTTTTATGCTGCAAACTATCACGTGAGAATCTCATACATTAAATTGAATTCCTCCATATTAATAGATTTGATAACACTCCAATACAAATAGTAAAATAAAAGATTTCGTTACAAATCACACTTCTATGACACTATTTAGTACTAGTTTGGTACACATAAGTCGATACTATAAAAAAAAGATATATTTGATTAGATTTTCTGGCATTAAAAAAATATCCTTCAAACATAAAATTATTTTTTTTTAAAAAAATAATAATAATATTAGGGCCGAGTTGGCCCGATGGGATGGGTCAGGCCAGTTTTAAGTGTGGCGCAACTCCTAAAGCCTGTTTGCCCACTCTACTAATTATGATTAAAATAACGTGCATATTTTCTATTTTAACAAATAAATTTTATGTAATTTAAATTTAATTATGAGCAGCAAACTTTTTATGCTTAGCAAAACATGCACATCCTATAGTTGTGAGAGGGTGTGTTTGATTAATTTGAAAATAAATGGAAAATAAATTCTACTATATAGGTGAGAAAAATGTTGTACACTAAAAATTAAACATTTTCCATGGAAGTGACGTTTTCCATGGAAAATGTGCCAATCAAACACACCTAATTTAAAATAATGTTAATTAAAACCCCTACAATGGGTTGGTTTTGCAATTATTATACATTATTTTTTATTTTATTGTTATTTTTAATAATATTATATCTTGACGTTGGAAAATGGTAAGTACTGTTTCCAAGCCAACTTAGTGTTTTTAAGTATTTAGGTCGGTTATGACCGTAGTAAGCAGTAGATACGTGAATATATAATAGAATACCTGTTTGTATAATCTTTCTAAGTGTGTTTTTTTATCTCAGCAATTCATGTCCGACCTGTTAGACATTTATATCTCCTATTTATATGAATATATGTGATGATTACATGCATTTAATGCCAAGCTGAACATTAAATGCTTAAGAGAGATCTTATTTTTGGGTATTTAATGTAAAGTGACATCTACATTAATTACGGCGACTGATCTGACGTTTGATACATGACATGACATACTGATGACGTGAGCTTAATTGCAATGGAATGATGTCCAACCTCAATCAAGGCCCGTTAGGAATGAGGTCCGAACTGAATCGAGACTTGTAGGGAACAAAGTCCGAATTGAATCGAGACTCCTTAGGAACGTGGTCCGAACTGGATCAAGACCGTCTTGGAATGAGGTCCGATCTTAAATTGCATAGCCGACGTAGCAGATCGGATTTAGATATCAACATTATATATATCACTATTCTCTTTGTAATTTGTAAAAACAAAAGTGTAACGTTATCTAGTTTCCTTTAATTTATTTCGTGTCAAATACCTATAATTTAAAGTTTCACAATATTGTGTTCTTATGGATGAGTTAATGACCTCATTTTCAACGTTCATCGATTAATTATTTACATTTTACTAACCAATTATTGATATTGTTATTAAGTATTTTTGTTGTTATTTGATTATTGACTTAAAATTCTTTTCATAGATGAGTCTTTAATCTTCAATGGGGCGGGGACATTAATGGCTGCCCGACCGTCCGCCCGGTTGCTATCCCTACTTCTATGTTTTGGTTTGAATAAATTATATTCACAATTCTCATTTTTTCAAATTTAGAGCAATTTTATTTTTATTCAATTTTATTCGCACTTATCATTCTCTAACTTTTCAATAATTCATATAGGTGGTCTATTTTGTCAATTTTTCTCATAATTTAAATTAACTAAAATAGCAAAAAAGAAAATATAATGAAAAAATTGCAGTTGGGTCTCTAATCTTATTAAAAATGCAAATAAATTCTTTAAATTTTATTTTTTACAATTCGTCACTTAAAATAATAAAAAATGTGTAATCAGGTCCCAAAATTTCAAATCCTAGCACTTATGTCCCTCAGTATTATGTGCGCTAGAATGACATTTGGTTTCTAAACGAATTTCGTCCAAAAGTTAATATCGTAATCTAAATTTGATCAATTTAACAAGGGCAAAATCGTCTCTTTACATTCAATTATTTCAAACAATTGACAAAATAGTGAATTGAAAAATATTTTAGCAAACAAAGTTGATAAAATTGGTGGGTCCTATGAAATGTGTGATTAGAGAATAGATAAAAGTTGTAGGTGAATAATAAAATGTGTAGTTAAAAATAAAGGTTAACCAACTTTTAAAAAAAAAAAAAGGAAAAAGCGATATCAAACAATATTTTTTGGGCTGCACTAATACATGCTGAGAGTGCAAGGACAAAAATGTAAAATTATGAAGATAACGAATGAAATATCAAATATATACACAAACAATGCTTACTAATAATTCAAATGACCGTTGGACACAGCAACTAGCCGACGGCTCATGAGTTGGCTCATCTTTTTGCCGAGCCCGAGACTCGGCCCAATCTCGGACTCATCCCCATTATGGGCCCAGCCTAGATGGACTGGCCGGCGAGCCAATGAGTTGCTCGTACTATTTGCCACCTTTAGAGACGCCCTTGTTGAAAGAGGATGGGTCTATAAAAGACGGGTCCTAGAAGAGACAAAATAGTTATAGCAGGTTATATTGAAAAAATCGTCATATCACACGTCAAGTTTTAATTGGATAAACATTATTTATGTGTCTCTTGTGCGTTGAGGACAACTTGAAACAACTCGTCATAACCTGATTGAAATATAAATAAAATTAAATAAATATTTTATCAAGTATAAATTATATATAGTCTTCGATCAAACTCAAGCCACGAGGACAGGCCAGAAAAAATGACTTTAGAGCATGTTTTGTTAAGCGTTAAATTTTACCTATACTACGACCTAAGTTGTATTGATATTTGTTTGATCTTTCGTTTAGTTTATATCTATATTTATTAGAATATTCAAAACATCTATAGTATGTCGATATTAGTCTATTTATTTATTTATTTTATCATATACTAAACCATGTTTTTCTTATGCATACACTAAATATATACTTAACTTTCCATTTTAAATTATAATGTTATCAAAATCAAATTAGACGAAATATTTGGTCCAAAAACCACGACTCCAGTTGTGTATTAAAAGGCGTTTGGTTAAAAATGGTCCTATTTAAACCTATTTAATCAGTAGGTTTATCCAAGAATAGTTAACATGGACGTGATTTTTTCGAGTTTTTCGCTTGGTTTAATGAATTGTGATTTTAAGAGAATTTATTTTTACTTTGTTGAATAAAGAATCAATCGAATGTGAAGAAAAAAATAGTTAAGTGTTTGGTAAATATTTATTTCAGAATTGTTGTATATTTCAAAATCAGTATTTTAGCATTTGATATACAATACTTGAATAAAGTTATTTACTTGAATAAAGTTATTAAAATAGACATTATTAATTATAGTTTCATATCAAAATTTCCCCCTGCACACAACTGCACATTATTTAAAAATAGGTTTTTTCCCTGAATTTTTCCCCCTACATTTTTTTCCCAACACTAATATTGCTATAAGTGGTTGCATTTCTCTATGTCATCATAGATTTGAAATTGAGTAATTACCCCCAAGGATACAAACTCAACAGTCTTTCCAATCACTAAAATTAGGTTTAGAAATACAAGTTATATTTTGTACAATGATTTTCCGCCCTCTGAGCGATAGGTGCCCGATGAATTTCAGCAGTACATTTAATAATTCATGAGAATTTGGGCACCCCTATTCAATTTAACCAGAATTTATGCTCAATGAATGAATCCGTGTTGTTGAGTAGTGGATTATGTTCACTATGCTTTAAATGATGAGAATTGAGAAAGTGGAAGAAAATAAAGGATAAACTAAATCAAAGATTGAATCTTTTGGGATTGATAAGGTTGGGGTTCGAAGTACCTTCACGGGAAGCCATCATCTTCAAAATAAGGGAAGGTTCCCAGGTTTTTGTGCGTGACGCGTAGCTTATAATTCTATATAATTCAGTAGGTGCCACACTGCCTTATGCATCAGCGGCACATTCGCTCTAGACGAGTCAAGATGCTTGTTCAGTTGGAACTCTCGATCCGATCTTGAAAGAGGGGAAGGGAGATTGATCTCAATCTGTAGAATCCTTCTCTCCTGTCATGGATCATCCAAAGGATTGTTTTGTGGTTATACGATGTTGGGATTTGGAATGTTTAATTTTTACATGTCCTTGTTTCTTCAGAGACCGAGACTTATGACCTGTGAATTATCTCCTGTGTTTATCTTTTCTGTAAGAAAAAAAAATTGGCCTGATTAAATTTCAGGTAAACTTCCTATCAAAAATTTTAGGTGAAGTTGAATTTTTTGTATATTTTCACAGCTTTGAATTGTTTTGGTCAGGTTGGCTGTAACGTCCTTTTGTTAGCCAATTCAGTCAAACAGTGATTGGTTTTCCAGTTTGCAGTAAATTAGATATTTCATCTTGATCTACAACAAGTTATTTTGGTGAATCCGATTTGTCCAAAAAGTGAATGGATGAAGTGTCTGCCAAAACAGAATCCTACTGAACAAATCCACGTGCAAAGTGTTTATTTGTGTAACTGTTGCACAAGAAAAACTTCTGCTTGTTTGTTCAGATTTCTTCTACCAACCTTACCTGACTGCTATGTTTGAAAATAACCAGATAACTTAGTTACTTTGCAGGGGCAGCACTTAGTTTCTCTAATTTTACATTGCATGTTCACGGACTAGGGTGTCATTAGATGGCACCTAACACAATATAGGCTACCTAAGGCTCTGTTTGAATGCCAGTCTAGTTCAGCAAGTTCCTCTGGACTTTGATATTAAAAGGGGAAAATGAGGAAAATGGACAGAAGAATAGCGTCCCTCGCCGCAAAATCCCATTTAAAGTGGAGGCATGATTTTGAAAAAACTGTTGTGAGATAATATTCAAGTTTGAAGTTTTAAACTATCGATTTTTCCACCAGTGAAACAAGATAAATACTTGGTAGCTTTCCTTTCCCCATACTCACTGGTTATCAGTTATGTTAGCTAGTAACAGTCGAGGATTTCTGTAGTAGATGCCATCTTTAATAGAATTGTCATTTTAACCGAGGAACAGTAAACTGGCCTTGCCAGTACAGTTATACTTACTTTACAATATAAAGGCACTTTGTAGTTGAGTGGTGTGTGATTCTAAATCTGTGCACTTATCAAGAAAGAGCAAAGTACTAGTATACCGCTTATCGATGGAATTCGACCGTAAAAAAATAAATGGAGATTGATAGGAGGAGAAAGGTTGAGAAGGTAAAATTTAGAGAAGAATGGTGAAGAGAAAGAGAATTGAGAAGGAGAGAATTGAGGAAATTGAGGAAATTGAAAAAAAAAATTGGAAAAGTAGAAGACACGCGTAGATTTTTGGGCTTGTAGAGGCGAAACTCTTTACGGTCGTGATAAATTGGATTTCGTGTTGGCTCGAAAAAGGAGGAAAGAAATTTGACAGTCACATCAAATCTCATGCAAGGCATGAACATTGTTATTTACACATTAACAGTTTAATGACCACAGAAACTGGTTCATATTTATCGATGACACTGACAATTGACATTTGTTAGTTGTCTCAAAATTGTAATGATAATGCATCAAGTTTAGATTTTAAACAGTATCTGAGTTCCCTGTGCTTGTGAAACCATATTATGAAGATAATTTTACTTTCTGAAATGCTGAAGTTCTAAAGCTTCAATTGTTTTTGTGTTTTTCCTTGCAATTGAGCATTTCTAAGATTACTGACAATATTCACTTTCACTGAACTTATGGTAACATATGCATCAATCTGTAGTTATTGATGAAGAGATCTGATTGTCAAATAGCAAAAACTGCTACTCCTTTGGAACAACTTCATCAGGCACTGGAACGGTTTGTTATTATTCTGTACTAGAACAGAATTTCTGTCTGAAAATTTCAATCTTATCATTTGTTAGGTAAAATTTGAGTAACAATGTGTTTTTTGTCGCCACTCATGAAACAATCTATGATGAAGTACGCACTTGGAGATGCTATTTATACTACTATACCGCTTTTTTTGCGGTGGATTCGACTATAGGCTCTATTATAATGATGAATTTAGGTGGTTAACAGGCTTTGAAGATAATCGGTGGAGGGAGATGATCGATTGAGGGAGATGGATTCAAGCAGTCAACAAATTTTGGAGGAAATGATTTTGTGAGGGGAGAAATTGACGATGTAGTGACACACGGACGTCTAAGCATTTTTTTCTTTCCGCAGTGGAGAAAACTCCCTACAGTCGTGATTAGCCAAATATATGTGGATTGTTTTCATTCTTGTTTGGAAGAGGATCCCCTATGGTTTTTTCAAGACAAGTGGATTAAAATACAGAAATATATTTTTCTGTCTGACTTTTACTATTTGTGTACTTTATTCTTGTTTACTTTTATAAGCATTTGACTCTAATTTGGTATTTAGACAGGGATGTGAGACATCAGTTAAGGAGCTCGAGAGCCTATTGTCGCTTCTTGCTGCAATGAAAAGTAAAATGGAGCAAGAAGAAGCTGAGGAAAATCTGCAAATTCTGCTTGAATTTCTTCCTTGTCTAAGAAACTAAAAACTTTAATTTTCTTGTTTATGGCATAATCATTCCTAATTTTCTAATTTTCATCATTGTCTTTATTGTCATCACCATCTGGTTAGGTAGTTACTGTTTCTCTAGTAGCAATAGAAGTTTTGTAGAACATAGTTCAGAACAAACATGCACGAATAGCTTCATTTGAAGCTGTGAAGAACATGATACAAGAAGTTTATCCTAGCCTGTCAACTCATAACTTGCAAATATTGGACATTTGAGGTATGCCGAGATCAATTTAAAAATAAACCAACAAGAGAATTGCTTTTCAAGAACTTTATGAACGCCATGAGCTATATGACAGAAAATATCTGGAATTTGGACAAATTACGAGCATGTTTCCTGTTTATGATGTTTAGAATTACCGACTTAATTGTAGAACTATCCTCTATGTCACCCCAAATCAAGTGGGGTTTATCATCTTCTACACTTACTGTTATGTGATTTTTAGATGGCTTGCTACACTCTCAACTTTGAAGAAAGCGTATCCCTTATCTGTTGCTTATGTTTCAAATTACCTCTCAGATACAAGCTGAACTCCAGTTCATCAAAGAGGATATTCATGCAGTGGAGAGACATTGAGTAGAGTTGTATCGAAGACAGAACGAATATGCCAAACTTAGAAAGCTTGTGGATGACCCCACTGCAACAACAGTTTGCCCACCATTGAATGATAGAAATAGTGTTGATATTATCTCGAGAGGTCCCAGTGCACAAGGCCATTGCCACATGAGTTCTGATGCTTCACAGAACAAAAAAACTGCTTCAAGTCATAACCAAAGAAAGGATTCTTATGGTGGGTCAGATTCCCAAAATCTTATGCGGGTTACTGCACAGGTCTTCACTCTTCATGTTACTTCTAATGAGCTGAAACATAATTAGGCGTATCATATGACATTGAAAATCTGTGAGACGATCTATGAGATTTAGAGTAACACTTGTAGAGGCGGAATGGCAATTTAATCAACCAACAGCTACACCCAAGAAGTGGTCATTGTCCAACTGCAATTCTTGAGAACAACTCAATAATTTTCTACACAAAATTTAGGCATATATTTAGAGTTGTCACTGCCTAGTTTGATGGCCACTGTGTCACATAGGATTGGTTAGTGTTTAAGCCATTTTATATTCTTTCTCCAATTGTTTTCTGTATTATTTAATGTTTCAACAGTTCAGTGAGCTATAAGACTGTTATTTTGAAAAGCGTTGATATTGGGCGAGACTTTTGCAGGAACAACTAGAAAGCGATTCAAATGCTTTAAATAGTTAGAAGGTTATAGTGCTGGGCTTGGGGATTTTCAGTCTGTTCTCTCTTCCTTCACACGATACAGGTTTATGATTTTCTCCTTATGAATCTAAATTTACTTTCTATAGTTAACTGTTTGGTTGGTATATAGTCGGTTGCAAGTTGTTGCTGATATTGTTTCAAGGTAAGTTAGTTTGCTTCATATTGTGCAGAATTTAATTCTATCGCCATTCTTCAGTTTTTGTTTCTTGTTTCTTTGATGAAGAAAGTTTATTAGCGTACTTTCTGTGTCACATGCCAATCATTTGAAATTCAAAGAGCATTAAGAAGTTGAATAGTAATTTACAGATACCTTGGGAATTTTATGGTCATGTTGACAATTTTTGTGACATACTTGCTGCAATCTCTTTCTCCAGTCTTGTGTTTTTAGACCTCTGTGTGTGCGCGCATGCGCAGTTACCTATATTCTGCCTCAATACTCTTCTTTTTCATTTTTTGCAGTATAGAATTTGATCGCGATGATGAAGTTGTTTGCTATTGCTGGAGTATCACGGTGTATCAAGGTTTTTGACTTTCCGTAGGTATGTGATAGGCAAAATTATTCAGAATCTGAATTATGTGTAGTTTTTGTATTTTTGTTTTAATAAGTATGGAAAAATTGCATAGTCTTCAATCTTTCAAAAACATAAGACATATGTTGGTGGATTTTATATAAAGTGACTGGAAATGAGAAAAAGAAAATAGATTAATGGCAAAGTCGAAGCAAGTGTTGAATACTTTATCCTTAAGTTGATTTTGTCCCACAACGGTGCTTACGGTTTATGGCAATCAACTCCCAAGATACAACGACTAACACTTGTGGTTGAAGCACTTCAAAACACAAGTACAATGAACCAGAAAATGATTTTGTACTCCAAAAGATGAATATGAAATGAAAACCAGAATTTATGCAACAAATGCAAGAATTTTGGTTCAAGGGATGAATATATGATTTGAATGTGTTTGCATATCATTTATGTATGGAATAGGATGTCCATAGTGTCCTATTTAATGAAGATGAAGAGTTGGGAACGAAGTTATGTAGAGTCAAATCGTGCAACACTTCAAAAGGACATGCCTGTTCGCGCTTAGACCGATGTGATCGCATGGTTCTAATATGCTGCGATCTCAAGGTCTCCTTTTAGAAGACAGAATTTAATCAAGGTTAACTATGTGATTGCATGGTAGGATCAAAAAATATTCTGCTGAAAAATTCAGCAAGTTGCGATCGCATGATAAAATACCCATGCGATCGCATGATCAAAAAATGACCCAATTTTGTCATTCTCCGTAATTTCTCATTCATCCAATATTGGTTTCGAAATGTCAAATATATTCTTCAACACATGCAGAGAAATCTGAATTCTCTTTTGGGGGCGCTGCCCCCTCGATCCCAGCAACCTGACCGGACAGGTCGATCCCCGTTTCGACGAAACGGCGAAGTGGCAAACTATTTTGCCTAAACGGATTGGGTCGAATTTGAATATTTTGGCCGAAGATGACATGAAGTCACTTTAGTTGTTTTAAACACTTAGTCAATTTCTCAAATCTTAAACCAATTTCCAACAAGATATACTCGCAACTTTTAAAAATAGCATCAAATATCCCCAACGTTTGAAGAAATATGGATGGTAGGTCCTTTATGACAAAATTATAATTGCCTTTAAATATAAAAACAAGAAAAAAGAAAAAAAAATTAAAAAATAACTAAATTTACCCTAAAAAATAAAAAGTAACAAAGATGTCATCTTTTTTATTAAACCCCAAAATCCACCACCATCCTTAAAACCCCAAAATTCCAAAATCCACCATCATCATATCCATCCCATTTTGGATGCAAAACCTGATGTTGTACGAATTGAAATGAAATTGTATGGGTCGAAGTTGATCTCCATTACAGCTTGCACAGGTGGTTGGATGTGAATCTTCGTGAAATGGGAATCGATGGCAAAAGCCGAAGAGAGATAATTTCAGAGCTCTCTGACGCAGCAAAGCAAACACATGTTCATGGAGTTGAGAAAGGAAGATGCAATAAGTTGTTTAAGAGATGTCCCTTCCAAATGGCTGATCAAGGTTTTGGCCGCCAATTCAATGTAGAGAATATGTCAAACACTTTTGCTAAATCTTGATGACAAAGAGAGCAAATGCAAGAACACAATATTTGAAATACTTTCTAGTATACTGGTATTGTAATTGATGCTTCTCTTACCAAATGTAATATGTATGAAATGTCATCAGAGCACCATTGAAGAAAGAGAGAAAAGTATGTGCAATGCTATTCTACTCTTTGGGTCAAACAGAAAAGATCTTGAAAATTCTTAATGGGCAACCACTTCCAACATCAAAACCAGATCAAATGACATGCATTGATGATTGGCGTTTTGGATTTTAGGATGGTGGATTTTTAGATTTTTGGGGGTGATGGTGAATTTTGGATTTTGGGGTTTAATAAAGAAGATGATATCTTTGTTTTTGTTTTTGTTTTTTTTTTTTTTTTTTTTGTGCATTTGATTATTTTTCAATCATTTTTTTCTTTTTTCTTGTTTTTTTTTTTAGTTTATTTAAAGAGGCTGACAATTTTGTCATAAATGACCTACCATACTGTAAGGCCAAGAACCATTAGAAACTTTCAAGAAGATTAAATTTCAACATAGCTAAGCAACATAAACGAAATAAAACTGTAAAGAACACAAGAGATTTTTCGGCCTAAGCCCCAGAGGTTCGGTGACCAAATCTAACACCTACATCCTCTATTGAGCATCCACAACGTGGAATATGCTCTAAGCATCATTATAATAACCAATCGGCAACCAAGTACAGAGTAGTTCAAATATTACAGACTTCCCTTAAACCACCAAGGTTTAACTCTCAAGAAACCACAAAGTTTACAGAAATCAACCCTCAGTTACTGTTCACACAAGAACATCACATCTCAGTTTTGATTCGGTAACTAAGAATAAAAGCCAAAAGACTTCTATCTATCACCAAGAATCATCAACTGATGATCTTTTAACAAAAAGAAAGGAATGAGAAGAAGATTTCAGAGATTTCAGAGACGAAGAAGACGAAGAGTATATTTCACAAAGAAACCCTAATCTCTCTGCCAGAAGTGAAGAATCCAGATGAAATGAAGGAGTATATCAGACGCCAGATTCATCCCAGGGTTGTAAAGCCTCCACGTGTAATCATCTGATCAATTTGCTCCACTAAGAAAGTCGTGTTTCACTTTAAACAGAAGATGAAAAACAATTCTGGTGGCACACGTTTTTCCAAACACATACTTATTTTTTCAAACGTTGGGAATATTCAGTGCTATTTTTAAAGGTTAGAGGTATATTCCTTACGTTTTTGAAAGATTGAAGGACCAAATATACAATTTTCCCAATAAGTATTTTCAGACAAGAATTTGTACATATTTGATGCTTTTGCGCTGGATGGTTATTTGTTAAATTAGCATATTGGTTTTGACTTCTTTATGCATGTCTGCGTGCATATGCATTAAATAGGCATCATTTTTTACATATATAAATTTGTTCTTATTCTATGATAATAAATATTGTTGTTATTTGTGATTGATCTGAAATTAAGTATCAACTTCTTAGATGTTCATATTGTTAGTAAAATATATAATAAGAAAGGTCCTTTTTGTCACTTCCCAAATTGGAACACGATGATCGCTCTCCAGGTGGTTAATGAACCTGTTGAAGTTCCACGTCCACCCGATCCAAACTCAGTTGTTTGAGCTGGAACAAGTACAGAAAGAATCACATAGCTAGTAGTGATTATGAAGGCATAGTAACTGTTTGGGATATTACTACTCGTCAGGTAGTATTTGTTCTCAAGCTTTTGTTTGCATTTCCCCTGTCAGACTTTGAGGTCCTGCTGAAGTGCGCTTACTCTTCAGTGGGTGATGGAGTATGAGGAGCACGAAAAACGTGCTTGGAGTGTTGATTTTTCGCATTCTTATCCCTCAATGCTTGTACCTGGAGTGACGACTCCAAGGTACTCTGGAACTTTGTGAAAATCTGATTTTATCGCCAATCGTAAGGGAGGTTCCACTCACACAAAAACAGCATATACTTATGTCTTCATTCTTCATTGTCAAAACTCAAAATTGATTTTTGATTTTTCTCCATCATATCTCATATGTTCTTCAAATTTCTATCTCTTCAAATCAAATTCTCAACTCCATCTTCTTCTTCTTTACATGCTTACGGTCGGATCTCACCTCGGAAAAGCAGTATATACTAGTTAATCTTGGACTGCCTCTTATGTATGGATGAAATGTCAATATTATCATATAAAAATTGTAAAGACATTTCTCTTCGAAAGCTTTAGGAATATATTTATGCCCTTCTGTATATAGTTCTTTAGTAGTCCTGATTTATTCTGTGCTCTGTCGTTTCATAAATAACTGCTTTGCTATTCATTCAAAAAGACAATACCATTTACTCTGTTGAACACGTATCAAAGTGGTACATATTGGTCCTTTGGGTTGTATGGTTTATAGTTGCTTAAGCTTCATACAGACACTTAATTATGTGTGTTTTTCAGGCTTTGCAAAATATGCCTTGAGGCTTGATGTGCATATTTCTGTGAGTACGTATAGTGCTATTTTTAAAGTTATGGGGTATATCTTCAACGTTTTTAAAAAGTTATGGACGAAATATACTATTTTTCTTTGAAATAATCAATGTTTAGAAAATCGGACTTGACCGAACCGGCCGGTTCAATCGAAAAAATCGGAACCAATCGCAAAATCGATCTAGTCTACCAATTTAACATGGCATTAGAAATCGGACCGAAACCGGAGTTTTTAGCGGTTAAACCACGACCCGGTAGAACCGGTCCAGTTTTATTGATTTTTCGGTTCGAAATTTTTTTGGGGAAAAATCACTAATTTCTTTCCCATTTCTCTCACTTTTGTTCTTATTCTTCGGTTGTTCCTCATTTCTTCTCTAGTTCTCTTCGAAAATTCGAGAGCTAAAATTTTTCACTTCATCACCTCATCAATTCTTGTGGAATCTCTTTTTTCTTCTTTCTTCATCGCACACGCACCTATCAAGTGAAATTTTGGATTTATTGCTATTTTGTTTTCCCAATCAACAAGTTTTGAAGCTGATAATGTTAATGAAGTTTGAACATGTATTTCTACTAATATTAGAAGTGGACATTATGAAAGTTTTATTTGAAGCCAAGTTTTGTGAGTGATTTTGTTTATAAATGTTGGTTTATTTGCAAATAACTTATTTTTAGAAATTTTGTGAGATTTGTTAATTAATTTTTAATTTTTTAATAGAAATCGGTTCGACTTCGATTCGACCTTTTGACCTTTTGACCTTTGACCTATTATCTTTTCTAGGTTGATGGCAGTCTGATTTTTTGAAAATTCGAAATAATTAAAGCAATCTATATGGTCACATTACATTTGAGGGTTATTTCTATTTATTTCTTTTTAAATATTTGCCATGAATTAATTGTCTATTTCAATTTTTTTTTTAAATCAAGGCTATTAGTCTATTCATAACAAGGAAGACGATGCATTTTTGTGGTAAATTAGGTTGTCAACATTAACTCTAGAGCAAAATTACTCATTCTGACTTAATTTTTTTTTTTGTAAAAAAAAAAAAAAAAAAAAATTAGGCATTGAGATGGTATGGTGAAATTTTAAAATTTTCTATTCAAATTGACAAATTTGAGTAATTATAGAGATAAATTTAATATTTTTAAAAAAAAAACTATAAATTTACGACAAATCATTAAAATTTATAATATAGAATTCTATTGAAATATCATAAATTATAAATTCATGAAATCAATAAAAATTGATAAATATTAAAAAAAATTAAAATCTAATTTGATAACACTCCCTTCTTATTCTATTTTTTTTTAGAAAATAACTTATAAGCAGGAGGACTTTGTTTGGTGGATTTGAAATTTTGTTAAGTATTTATAAATTATAGATCTTATAGAATGTGTGGATACTAAATATGTAATAAGTTCTGAACCTTATAAAATATGTAAATAAATATTATGTTTTATCAGTTTGACTAGCTTAAATTATAATTTAGCTTAGTGTTTAAATTATTTTTTAAGTATTTATAAATTATGGGTCATATGAAATGTATAATTGATAAGTGGATAATAAATTGTGAATCATATAAAATGTATAAATAAAAAATATATTTAACTAATTTACCAATTTAAAATTGAAAAATACTACTTGTACCTAAAAAACTTACACCCTCACTTACACACTCACACTTGACAAATAATGATTGGGTTATTTTATTTATTTGGACAACTAAATAATAATTTGAACCAATTAATATTTGACAAATGTGATAGTGTAAATCATGATGTAAATTATGGTGTATAAGTAGCATGGTCTTTTAAAATTTAGCAAGGTGAAGAAGATTGTTCAACTAGGTTTTACGGCCCAGACGGTAACGGTTCACACGACCAAATAGAGTTTGGGGGGTGGGGCATGGGTGATATTCATTATGTGGGAATGGTGGCAAATGGGCGGGTGACCCGCCATTTTTCCAAAAAGCCGTTGACCACTTATACCGATAAAAAAACATTAAAATGAGTTATTTTGAAAGGTCCAAAATATCCACGAGCTTTGTAAAACATATGAAACGTATAAACTTCAAAGAAATGAAAAAAAAATCAAAAAATTGGTGAAGTGTGAAATTGATAAGCGCTTTCTTGCGGTTGAAATTTTGGGATTCTTCCTCGGTAGAATTCACAATCAAGAACTCTACATTTTCGAACTCGCATGATAGAACTTTTCATTTTCGAGTAAGAGTTGACAAACTTCAAATTTTTGTATTTACTTCAACAATTTGATATTATTGTATGAAAATCTTGTAATAATGTTGAAAATATGTTGGGACATGTTGAAACTACATAAGAAGAGGCATAGCGATTGTCATGTTACGAGAACAATTTGTTAGGTTAACGAGATCATTGGTGTCGTTAACAGAAGAATTTATTAACCTACCAACATTACATTAATGGCAAACAATGGGTTAACCTAAGAAAAAGTCACTGTTAACCTAAGAAAAGTCACATGTTAACCTAAGGCGGTGTTCGGTTACGAGACACCATTATTACGTTAACCTACCAAAAATGTTCTGTTAACCTACCAAAATGTAACTTATTAACCGAACATATGTAACTTGTTAACCGAACAATTTGTTAGGTTAACGAACATTAGTGTCTATTAATGAGAAGAATTTATTAACCTACATAAATATTTCTATTAATGGACAAAAGGTAGGTTAAATTAAGGAAGTCACTGTTAACATGCACAAATGTTAGGTTAACGAGACTATTTTTTTTCCTCATAACGAAATTTGTGTTAGGTTAACGAGAATATATCAACCACGTTAACAAAAGATTATGTGGGTTACTGTTTCATTGACACCTTTAATATGTATTTTATTTTATTTCATTTATTAAGTTATTAAATGTTAATTTTTATTGCGAGGATGGAGTATGCACTTGACCGTAGATTATGTGAATTTCTGGAAAGGTTCACGCTAATTGTAATATTTCAAACATCAAGAAGGTTGAGAATGCTCTTGATGACCACCACAAAGCGAGTTGCACCGATCATGCTTTTGGAAATTCCATCGAGTTAGGCGCATGCAATTCTCGGGCAAATAATTGACAATTTATTGCTTAATTTGGTGGTAAGTCGAGAAAATGCAGACAATTGTGGTTTGTATGAGGGATGAGAAAGTTCGACTTGATTGAGTTTGTTATTGTCGGCTGGTCTAAATCTTAATGAAGAAGAAGTAAGACCAAATATTCAACGGTCCAGCAGACTTTTGAATAAATATTTCCTTAGCAAGACAAGTCACACTGTTGAGTTTGGAGTCTGCGTTTGATGCATGCGCGGTGATGGATGATAAATATAAGCTTGGATTGGTGTACATCTTGGAGACCGTGTTGAGATGCAAACACCATAAGACCGGATCGATGTAAGCGTAGTCGACGATGTGGAGGTCTTTAATGCATATCCATGGGGTCGGAGGTGTTTTATGGACACGGTGCATGCATTTAAGAGAATGCATATGATCAAGGGTTCTAAGACCGATCTAAGAATCGATGTATCTGATTTCCATTGGCTATCTGTGTAACTAGTGAAACTTATAATTTGTAGCATTCTAGTATTACAGTATATGTAATGATACTTAATTTGTAGGTATGGGCTTATGAGGCTATACTAGGGTTGGCCGAGAAATGGGCTATAAAAAAGGAGTCGCGAGATTCCAAGGATGTTAAATTGGCGTGACGGACATTCCTACTACTGCAAAGGACGATCCTCGGTGATAACTCTTTATTTATATTGAAAGTGATGTTATTGATAGCGTGTCGAATTAATGTTAAAGTTCAATATGTCGATTGAGGTCCACACTCCTCGACTCCTACACGAAGAGATGGATAATGCGTGCATTCTGTGGATTATACAACCGCTTTAAGTACCGGATCCTATTCTCGACGCGCATATCTTGTTGGAGAAGAGGTATATATATATATATATATATTTTATGTTATTATAGTTGGTGTGAAAAATTTCTAACATGTCACCTACATCGATCGACCTTCACCTTCCCATCTATCGACCCATCGTCATGGTGTGACATCGCCTCACCATTCTCGTACTACGTCCCCGTCCCGGTATGCGTCGGTCATCTGACACATCAGGGTTCAAATGTATCCGATGATTTATTTGAAGCGTTTGAGCAGGCAATTGACTTCGATGGAGCATCGAATTACTTCTCGGTGATGGCGGTCGGTCGATGTAAACAAGAAAGTTGGACAGTTGAGCAAAAAATCGATGAAGTCATTGAGTGGGTGAGACCATATCACCACAGTTGCTTGCACCGAGATGGCATCGGATGGGGTTCCGATTGAGTCCCGCGGTGAGGAACCGAGGAGGTGGAGCGGAGATGGAGATTAGGGATCGGCAGGAGGTTGAGGCAGGGGTTGAGATGGATATAGAGCAGAGATAGAGGCGGGCGGCGGATATAGGGACCGATGGGGTGGACAGATGGAGAGCCGGTGGTGGAGACCGATGGTGTGACGGATGGGGTGGTGGCCGAGGCTGAGGCAGTGGTCGGTGATCGGTGGTGGGAGCAGGCGGTGGAGGCGGAGATGGAGGCGGATGGGCGGCCGAATGTGGAGACCGCAGGGGTAGCAGATGGGCGGCCGGGAGATGAGATGGCAGATAGGGTAGCGGATGAAATGGTGGCCGGAGCTAGAGGCGGTGGTGGCTAGAGGTAGATATAGAGAGAGTGATGGGGGAGTGGTGACGGTGGAGAGAGAGAGAGGATGGTGATGGGATGGATAGAGGCGGTATTCAACAGTAGGAGGAAAATATAGATGGAGTGGCGGAGAAGGTGGTGACAACGGATGTGCTGCATTTGTCTTCTTCTCACGTAGAAAGAGGAAGGACGATCGGATGATTGAGAATCACGGAGGTGGTGGGTAAGAGGATGAGAGTACCCTCGACTACTTGAGTTCTCCATACACGGTGGGATGAAGAGAAGAACCTTCATTGACGGGTCGAATATCGATCTATTCGGAAGGTTGATCCGTCAAAAGAGAGCGAGTTCCTTAAGTGGTACTCTAAACTTAGGCTGGGTAAGTTATTTATACATTCATTGCTAACATATTATTTACTAGACATCGGTTGATGACACTATTTTTCAATGTAACATACCAATTGGGGAGTGTTCGAATCACGAGGCCTTAAAGAATGGTTTAACGACTTATTGTGAATGACGATTGGCTCTTAGATGAAGTAAGCAAAATTTTATTTGATACTATGATATAGTGACTATATGTGATTATAATTGTTTCATTTTTTATGTTGTAGCATGTTGACATGGCGATGTACCTGCTTGCGACAACGTGGCGACCATGTACCCAAAATCATTCGGAAATCGAAGAGTCATCATGGATTTCGCATTCAAGAACATCTTTGGATGTTGCACAAATGATGAAAGACACATGTCCGACAAATTTTGTGTGCCCAGATTACCTATTCGACTACGCATTACGGGAAGTCGCGATCGAGCGGTCAACCATGGAATGATTGTACACATCTTTACATTAGGTGCTCGCCAATTCACACCGGTTTGCGATGGAGGTTAACTTTTCCGAAGGTACGGTAGATGTTTATGACCCGGACAAGAGTTGCCTTACACAAGGTCAGCTTTGAGAAATTTTAGAGCCGGTGTGTTATTTCATCTTTGTTCTTGCGAAGTCGGTCAATATTCGAAGACGAGACACGATGCAGTACGGAGGGTTGATTGACACGGTTAAACAAAAAATTTCGTAAGTTTTTGTATTGGATTATTATGTAGTAGGTTATTTGATTCATTGAAATAGGTTAACCTTTTGCTTGTTAGGGGTGGGGTGTGAAGTAGGTTATTTGATTCATTGACATAGGTTAACCTACTCCAGGTGGGTTGTAGTAGGTTATTTGATTCATTGAAATAGTGGAACCAACTATCCGGTCAAAATGTGGGTTGTAGTAGGTTAATTGAAAAATCGAGTTATAATTGTATACATATGGGTATGTTAGGCATTGGAGCTGCATTAAGGCCAAATGGTGGCCTTTGACCGAGCTGATAAGCGATCACTTTCGCAGATGCGGGGGATTTAATAATTAATGACCACCACATTTGAGCGTCTTCTTAAAGTAAGAGAAATTGGCGCAAATGGTCCCTAACGTTTGCCATTAATAAATGGTCCCTAACGTTTCATTTTGGCGGAATGGTCCCTAACCTATCCATTTAGGTCAATTGGTCCTTTTAGGTGCGCAAATGGTCCTTATCCTATTTTTTTGTCTTTATTAGCGGGGGGGTAAAATTGTAAGAATTTTTTCAACCTTTCAATTGGCGCAAATGGTCCCTAATCTTAAGAAATTTGCAATTGGATTCCTAACCTTTAAAAAGTGAAAATGAGTCAGATATTTTAATTTTTTTATTAAAATTTAAAAAAACTAATAAATTGATAATATACTAAATTATTTTGAATATTTTATAAACTATTATAAAATAACCAAAATTGAAATTCATAATTATTAACAAATGTGCTAATTAAAATTATTTTATTATTATTAAGTAATCATATTATTTAAAATTCAAACTTTAATTTTATCATTACAACAAAAGAAGAAAAATAAATTTGTCACAAATAAAAATTTTACTTATGCTCAACCCAACTCAATTTTATACAGTCTCATATTTACTGGGCCAATCCAATCTGATTTTGAGTCACAAGGTTATTGGACCAGTTCTATTTTAAATTTTAATTAATTTTTATATTAAAAAAAAAAAGGTTTCCATCCACCCCACCCCACCCCACCCACCCACCCTAACTTTAAAGTGTCCGATATTACGTAGCCGTAAATGCCAATGGTTTCATTGCCGAGGACATTGGATTCGAGAAACGATGGGAATGAGCCGCCAGCAAGCACCAAGGCGGTGGCACTCCGAGTTCGGCGACAACGCAATCTTGTACAATTGCCACATTGGATTACGTGGCCAGTAAATGCCAATGGATTCATCATTCTCATTATCGACAATGCCGAATGCAAGAGGATAAATTTGAATGTTAGCATCTTGACATGTAGCAATAAGCATCGTACCTTCATATTTTGCTTTCAAAAATGTTCCATCGACACAAATTACGGCGCCGCATTGAAGATATAAATCCTCTAATACACGGGCAAGAGCCATGAAGAAGTATTTGAAACGGTTGTCGACATCGATCCGAATAAAGAACACCGAGCCGAGATTTGTTTTTTCCAAGTTGTGGCAATAGGAGGCCAGTTTACTATAACTATCCTCAGGTGAACCCATTAAGTCCTCTATAGCGCATTCTTTAGACTTCCAGGCCTTCTGATAACTCATTACAACCCCGAACTCCCGACGGATGTCATGTATGATATCTGCAGGTCTGTACATAGTTTTGGGGTCTCGAAACTTGTGCATTATATGTCTTCCAATAACCCATGATCGTGCTTGTCTGTGATCATTGCGACGAATCCCATATTCGCAAGTATGTTCCCGTACATACTTGCGAATTACAAAGATATCAGATGTGTCAAACTTCGTTGCTTGCATTCGCCACTTGCAACTATCATCTACACAAACAAGTGTGTACCTGTTTTATTTGATTTTTTCACTTTAAATTGAAGTTATGTTTCAACGCAATCAAGTGCAAAGCTTCTCAGTAGATCTTTCTTCTTATCAAACAACTGGTCAACATGCAAATCTTCACCATCGGGAATCACTCGAGTTAAATGCGAGAAGATCATGAACTAGGACCGACCTGGTTTGCTACGTGAACCGAGGCTATTAGATCGTCGTTTGTAAATGGAAATTCCTCTTCATTGTCTTGAACTATCTCGGGAAGTCTTTGTGTAGCATTTGTCTCTGGGAAAACTACATCATCATCTCGAGCTATCTCTACTGTATTCCAAAAATCATCGCGGTTATGGTACAATTCATCCACGACTTCATCATACGCTTCATTCATTGCGTTGGGTGCATTCATAGGTTGCTCTCTCCTTACAAGAGTTACACATAGAGGAGTATGGTGTATTTTGTTCGAGTTCAATCGGCCACTTCAATTGCATGTCCGAAGTTATCTTTACCGCGTGAATCGAAAATGTGTATTATTAGGAAAAGAAATCAAACTCCATCTCGTGATTACGAAGAGTCAAAAATAAGGAGGTTTCCTATTTCATTATACAATTCCGTATCGATGTATTCTCGAGATACAACAAGTGCAAAGAACCGATTTTCCATTATCCCCATTCCATTTCCATGTCCACCGCCTTGGTCATTCTTTTTAAACTCACCAAGTAACAAATAGCAAGGAGTGCCATATCTCGCATTTCAACAAAACAATTAAAATGGCGTTAGCTAAGTAACAACATCAATCCATATGGACTATTAACAGACTGCGTGGTTATGGTTTTTATATTCTATTTCATAAGGGTTCTTAAGTCCGGTTGGTATGTTAACAGACGTATGCTAAGTTCGGTCAACTAGTGGCTAATTAGAAAGTTTAACCGACCAAAATTGTAGGTTAACATAGCAACTGTTAGGGAAAAGCAGACCAAAGTGGGTTAACAGATCTAAATGGTAGGTTAACATTCAAGGGTAGGTTAACACCAAAAGTGTAGGTTAACAGACCTAAATGGTAGGTTAACCGACCAAAAGTGTAGGTTAACATAACAACTGTTTAGGAAAAGCAGACCAAAGTGTAGGTCAGCAGACCTCAATTCTAGTTTAATGCAGACCTAAATGGTAGGTTAACGATTAAGGGTAGGTTAACAAACCTCGAGGTAGGTTAACAGACCAAAAGTGTAGGTTAACATAGCAACTATTTAGGAAAAGCAGACCAAAGTGTAGGTTATGAGACCTAAAGTCTAGGTTAACGAGACCTAAATGGTAGGTTAACGATCGAGGTAGGTTAATGAGACCTCAAGGGTAGGTTAACGAGACCTCGCGGTAGGTTAATGAGACCCCAACCTACTAAGAGCGTAGGTTAACAGACTCAAGTGTGTAGGTTAACAGACTAAGATGGTAGGTTATCTGAACCTCAAGTGTAGGTTAACCTACTTACTTCTTACCTACGTGACCTTCTTCAATTTAAACTCAAAAACAAAGATCTTTCCAATTAACACAATACATGAACAAAGATTTCAAATTAATTCGTTCAATTCATGCCCATTAATCTAATCATTTCACAATTACGATACATATCTAATTCAAAGTGAGAATGAACTTACTTACCAATTACAAAATGTCAACATGTTGGATTTTGTGTTGTTCACGTGATGCTTGCAATGCTTGATCTCTACTTTGAAGATAACTTTTTTTGCAATTTGATGAATGAATTAATGTTGGATGCGTTTTCGTTCTAACAATAACGAGGCCGTGGTTGTGTTGATAAATGAATTGACAAATTCCCCTATTCATTATACAAGTATAAATAATATATTATGGATTTTACAATCTAGGGTTTCGAACTCTACTCATTCTCCAAAAACCCCATCTACTACATTCTCCATTTTCTCAACCAAAACAATCTTCTCTCAAAGCATCTTTTTAAAGACCCTTTCCATCTGATTAGTGTTTTTCTCAATCTATTTTCTGAGTCTTCAATCAAGAAGTTTCAAATTATTCATAAAAGGTATTGAAGTTCGTACTTGTAAGTAGCTTTTGCTTCCTTTCTTCTGTTTCCTGAATTTTAAGAAAGATTTTAATCTATACTGAAAAGGTTGTCCAAATAGAGTTCAGAGTTGGTGAATTTGAATTTTGTTAGAATAAAGTTTGAATCTTGGGAGGCTTTGAGAATCGTATGGGGAAATCTGGGGGTAAGAAAAAGAAGAGTGGTGCTAACCAAAGCCAAAAGGTATCTGGGGGAGATAATAATTCCACCCCTATCGTTAATGGAGGTGTTGATTTGGAGTCCTCAATTTTCTTGAAAAAAGCCAATGAGCTAAAAGAAGAGGGAAACAAAAGGTTTCAGACCAAGGATTATTTGGGTGCTCTTCAGCAATATGAGAATGCCCTTAAACTTACTCCGAAAATTCATCCAGATCGAGCTGTATTCCATAGTAACAGGGCAGCTTGTTTGATGCAAATGAAGCCCATAGATTATGATACTGTGATATCTGAATGTACTATGGCACTTCAGGTGCAGCCTCGGTTTGTCCGGGCCCTTCTAAGAAGGGCTCGTGCATTTGAGGCTATAGGGAAGTATGAAATGGCTACGCAAGATGTGCAAGCACTACTGGTTTCTGATCCGAATAATCAAGACGCCTTAGAGATAGCAGGGCGATTGAGGATGGCGCTTGGCCCACGTCAAGAGGCCCAGCAGGATCTCCAGAGCCGCCCTTCACCAGCGGCTCTTGGGGCCTCTGCTGTCGGAGCACCAATCGCTGGCCTTGGACCATGTTTGCCTGCCAGGCCTGTGCCTAAGAAGCAGGCAACTGCGGCAGTGGGATCGGTTGTACCAGCTACTAATATTATGTCAGAAAAGCTTTATCCAATTCCACCTACTGAAAATGGTCCTGAGACGAAGACCCAATTGCCAAAAGTTGTCTTGAAGCCTTCAAATGGTTCTCCAAAAACCAATATAAATGCTAACAAGGACAAACAAAAGGAACAGTCAAGTTCTTCATCATCGTCAATTCACGTTCATGGGCAATCTGCTGGGGCTGTGACTCGTTGGAGATCACTGAAGCTTGTTTACGATCATGACATAAGGCTCGCTGAAATGCCAGTTAATTGTAGTTTTCGAGTGTTGAGGGATGTAGTTAGCAAACGTTTTCCAATGTCGAAATCAGTACTGATTAAATATAAGGACAATGATGGGGACTTAGTGACGATAACATGTACGAGTGAACTTAGAATTGCAGAGTCCTGTGTCGATAACCTTATTCCAAAAGTCCCCAATACAGATAAAGGAGACTCCATTGGGATGTTGAGATTGCATGTTGTTGAGGTGATCCCGGAGCAAGAGCCTCCTGTGTTGGAAGAGGAAGAAGAGAAGCCTCTTGAGAGTGAAGGAACTAAAGGAGATGAGAGTGTGTCACAATCTTCAATGGGTGACTCTGCGTTGGAAGCTGTGGATGTTGAGATTGACAAGGCTGAAAAGGTAATTCCAAAGGAGAAAACTGAAAAATCAGAGGACCTTCCGTGCAAGGAGGTGGAGATGGATGATTGGCTATTTGAGTTTGCACAGATATTCCGTAGCCATGTCGGCATTGATTCTGATGCTCATGTAGATCTGCATGAGCTCGGGATGGAACTATGTTCTGAAGCCCTCGAGGAAACAGTTACAAATGAAGCAGCCCAAAGCCTTTTCGACAGGGCTGCTCTGAAGTTTCAGGAGGTGGCTGCTCTGGCTTTTTTCAATTGGGGAAATGTTCATATGTGTGCAGCAAGGAAACGGATTCCCATTGATGAATCAGCTTCAAAGGAATTGATGGCTACACAGCTTCAAACTGCATATGACTGGGTACGAGAAAAATATTCTCTTGCCAGAGAGAAATATGAGGAGGCTGTCTTGATTAAACCAGATTTTTATGAAGGTTTGTTGGCACTGGGGCAGCAACAGTTTGAAATGGCTAAACTTCATTGGTCCTTTATATTGGCCAAAAAGGAAGATCTGTCGAAATGGGATCCTGCTGAGACTATTGAACTTTTTGACAGTGCAGAGATTAAAATGAAAGCAGCAACTGAAATGTGGGAAAAGCTGGAAGAGCAGAGAGCGAAAGAATTGAAAGATCCTAATATGATTAAGAAGGATGAACTGTTAAAGAGAAGGAAGAAGCAGGGTGGTGATGCGGAAGGTGATTCCTCGGCAATAGGTGGTCAAGGGGAAATTTCAGCCGAGGAAGCGGCAGAGCAAGCTGCAGTTATGAGATCTCAAATCCATCTATTTTGGGGGAACATGCTTTTCGAGAGATCTCAGGTTGAATGTAAATTGGGCTTTCCGGGTTGGAAGAGAAACCTGGATACTGCAGTTGAGCAATTTAAACTTGCTGGGGCCTCCGAAGCTGACGTCTTGACTGTTCTAAAAAATCATTGTTCCTATGAGAAATCTGCGGAAGGGAATGGGAAAAAGATTGAGGAACTGAATACGGAAGTGGCTGATAAAGGAGATGGTGAAAATGTAGTCTGTCAAGTTTCCAGGGAGTAATCTGCTTCTGGGCGTTGCTTTGGGTGATGCCTTAAATTGAATGCCTTACAGTTTCTTTTTATTTCGATTGGAGAAAAAAGCGCCTTCTATATACAGAAAGTGCCTTTGAGGGAAAAAATTGGCTACTCGTATTTTGGGTGTTCAGCTCCTAAGCTTTTGGTGTCCGTGCATGTCCCTGTAACCTCTTGACTTCCAAGCTGATTCAAATTTTTGCATTGAACTTTTTCCCAAATTTTATATTGCTGTAACTTATTATAATTTGGTTCATCAGTTAACATGAAACTGAAGATCTTCCATTTGACTTTCACAAGAAAAAAAGGAAATTGCTGTGCCACACGCTGCGTTTTTTAACGATATTTGTGCCTAAAACAACAATGATATGATTTAATTTTCTTGCCTATATCCCTTATGTTTGGATCTCTTTTCAGATGAAAAGTAGAATTGTGATATTTTCACATATCTGATAACTAGAAAGATGCCGTATTGGTTCCATGACTTGCTTGAAAAAACCTTCTAAGAGACTTGTGAATTTAGATGCTCAAATGCTACATTGTTTTCACATGAGATATAACTTATAAGTGATAGTGTTATTTTGTTTTTGTGTTGTGCTTTTAATCGATTTAATAAAATTGTTTAGAGATTTTGTAGTTCTTTGGATATCAGTGTTGTGCTCTCATTTCTGTCACTAAGTTATTTTGGATTATAAGTTGGCGTGATCTTGACTGCCGTGATTTTCCGAACTATGGTTCGATGTTTTTGGTTATTATAGCTCACTAAATAAGGAAAAGGATATTTACTGCTTTCTTCAGTTGAATGGAGGAGTAACTCTCTAAACTCTTCTGATTTGTTTGTCACTTTTATCTACCTGCAAGAAAGCTATAAGTTCGAAAAATTTTACATGTTTATGCCCTTTCGTGCATGCACTTAAACTTGTGGGGTCAAAACAGTCTAGTATGATGTCCCTAGATTTGCAATGTTAAACCTTTGGGATTTTTAAAAGCATCATATGTATTTATTTGTGTGCGCTATTGTTAATTGTGAGCAAGAACAAGGAGTTTGTAAATGTGGGGTGGAATTTGTCACAATCCTAAAGTTTTCCCCCGTACCTCGTATTGTAAGGACTTGTATTGTATTGAGATTGTAAGGACTTGTATATTGAGTCAGACGGCTTGCGAACCAGCTTGTAAAAGACTCGGGTCGAGTCACACCATGGCTTGTTTCTACATGAGCTTGGGTCGGGTCGAACTCAATTTTTAGCTTAACGAACCAAGCCGAGCCTAGGCTAGTAGAGCCAGACAAGAGCCGGCTACTTTTTCAGGCCTAGGCCAGACACGAGGCGGCTCCTTTAGAACGTCATTATTTATTCAGAGTAATAAAATAGTGGCATGCATCTGTTTTTGTCCCCATTTCGGTAAGATTATATTCAACCTCGTAATTAAACTTTCTTACACAGATTGCTCTTTTGCCATATAATAATGTCTAACAGAAATTCTTTCACTCTCACATTTCTTCAAACAAAGAAATCTCTTCAACTCCAGCAGTGAACTTAACATTGTAGAAACACCATAAAATAACACAAGCTATGAACACACTAAAATTATCCAAAGACTACAGACTCACTCGCTTAAACAGTATAACAAACAACATCTCGACTTCGTTTCTTTAGTTAGTACTGTCTAGTTGTTCAGACAGTTGCAATTGGACCCAAGTTAACTGTGCTTTCCATGTTCTTCATGGCTTCAAATCTGGGTTCCTTGGCCTGGAATTTCAGGCCAGCGTAAAGCTTCATGTAGTCTTCAAACACAAATTTTGGGTACATTTCTTTATTCTCTTCTTTCTCTACCAAGGCTTGTGCTGGATAGATTACAGCATCACTTCCAGGATTGTAGAACGATGCAAGTGACATTCTGTTCCCATCAGTTTGTGCTATCACTCGGTGCATCACACTCTTGTATTTTCCATTCGTGATTACCTTAAAAAGGATAGATATTCGAGTTAGAAATAATTTATAGGATCAGGATCTAATTCGATATTTATTGAGAAGAATTGAAATGGTATAAGATCGATCTAGAGGGACTTTGACTGCATAAAGATATATACCTCAAGTTGGTCGCCAATGTTTATGACGATGGAGTGACGCATAGGTGGCACATCAACCCATTCCCCGTCTTTGAGGAGCTGAAGGCCACTGACCTTGTCATCTTGGAAGAGTAGAATTATGCCACCGGCATCCGTGTGTGGCCGGAGGCCCTTTATCAGTTCCGGCCGGGGACACGGGGGGTAGTTACTAACTTTGGTGCCGAAGGTAGGTCCTTTCGATCCACATAATGCCTTCTTGAGATAACCTTTCTCTAGTCCAAGATTCTCACATAGCACATCCAGAAGCTCCTCGGCCAGTTTCTCCAATTTCCCAGCAAATTCCCTCATAACCTTCCTGTTACCATTCATAATAAACCCCCAAAAAAATTCATCAAGAACTGGAAAAACACACATGATACAACATTTGATAATATTAAAAGCAGAAGAAAATTAGTTAAAATCTTATTTTATGTCCAGTCGTGTTGAGTACTGACAGTTACCTGTATTCATCTTCGAGATCAGGGACTTCTGAGATATTTGAAACAGGAAGATGGCGCAAGAAGAAAGTGCTCTCCCAGTCTAAATCATTGACTTCATTTTGAACAGCTTCAAGTTCCTTGCTTTTCACCATTTCCTTAAATCTTTGTTCCATACATTTCTTGTAATGTTCCTTTGTCATTCTCTCCACAGTGTCCAGGAGCTCGTCAGATAGTCCATGATTCACCAACTAATTATAATTAAGAACACAACAGCCAGTGATTATATTCAGTTCAATTAATTATTTGTTGGGATATGAAAATTATACCTTTTCAGCATGTTCGGCGAGGAGGATTGAACATGACTGAACGGTACTAATGAAGCTAAAATCTTATCTAATACACCGAACATGAACATGCTTTGTGTAATCGGCAAAGGAAAGAAAAAGAAAAAAATTGTCTTGAAGGACTTGCCTCAAAGAAGCCCCAGTTCTCACAAGCATCTTTTATCGATTCCATTGTTGCTGCCCTTTCTTCTCCATTGAGTTTCTCCATGTTAATAACTGGGAAAGTCTCCATCTCTCTATCTCCTCTGTGTGTGTGTGTGTGTCTTTTGAGTATGCGAGTCACTCACTACATTTACAGGGTTCTTATAGGGAAATTTGTAAGGCTTAAGGATAGGGTACAAGAAAGATGATAATACAAGTAATGCAGGGACACGTGTATGAAAAAATGTAAAATTTACTAACAACATTTTAGTTACCGTTGATTAACTCAAATCGACACAAAATTGGAATACAAAAAAAAACAACAAAAAAAAAAGATTTCGTGACATGTCCAAATCTAAGAATCGTGGGAACAAGACTCGTGATTAATGTATGTGATCACATATTGATGGACCCCTACCAACTTTGGATGAATCTGTAGACTATAGCAATGGTAGTACTCTTATGCTTTTTGATCCTTCCATCTATGGTGGGTGGGACATAATTAGTGGCTCTTCTTTTGCTTTTATGGAGTCTATATCGACCTAATTCTGTGGTGGCTGCCACTTTTTACCATGCACGCCTTGAAGTTGAGTAGTTGACATCTGAAATTGCTTCTCACTTTCCGAGTTGCTTTCGTTATTTTGGAAGTGTTTTTGTCGTGTTGAATAAGTTATTTATGCAAATATTCTTAAAAAGTTGAAAACTAAGTGATAATAATTTTGTCAAATTTTCTATATAATTCGTAACTAAATAAAAACACGTGATATTAATTTTTGAATATCTTTTCGGTCGAAAAGTTAATCTTGTCGTTACGCTTTTATCAATAATTTGAATAACATGTGTTTTAGACAGTAATTCATGTTTTTAATAACAAAATAAAAGTAAAAAACTGATATAAAATTTCTATTGCAAAATGGTATTCAAAAAATTAAAATGTAAGGGAGAGAAGACGTAATGAATTTCGACACCTAGGAAGTTGCGCCTCACTTACCTAAGTAGACTTTTACCATTATTATAGTAATTCTTTCCTTTTTAGTGCTTACGGTTGGATTATAACATTTGTCACATAAATAAAACAATAGACAATTATTAAAAACAAATTCTCTTCGATGCTATCTGACAATGATTTTGTGAAATTGATATGATGATAAAAATAAAATATTGTCTAATACTTGGTTTAAATTCAAAAATTCTGTTAGGTACCCAACAATTTATTTAATTCTATTTTTGTTTCTAGAGTAATATATGTTCTCTCTATCTCCATTTCATTTATTCTTATTTTGAGTAGATAAAAGATATGTAAAGCATCTCCAATGCATTATATGTATTACAGTTTACGTGGTTGACAAGTTGAAAGACTTTAATTTACATAGTATTGATGCCTATTGAATAGAAAATCAAGTTCAAAATTGACTTCCAATGAGTTATATCAACAATTAAATACTATTGTTTAAGCATCTTTTATTTTCTTATTAAAGTAACTAAAAAAACACATCTAAATTTACATTAAAAAATATAAATTTTATTGATTCAACTATTTTAAACATTGTTTCTATTCGGAAAAGCATATTATTCTATACATACATATTGAATAATAAAAGATCAATTAAGACTGCTTTTAGAATCTTTTAAATTCTAACAAACGTGCACATAATTGTGGTAATTTGAATTATCTAGAGAGTTTGAATTATGCAGTACTTGTCTTGAAAGTTAATTGTCAGCAGCCCACTAGTCAGCGCGCAAAAAGAAGGGTGCAGTAAATGTACTGCATTTTCGAAGTCGGAGCAAAAGCATTTTTGTCACACATCCATCTTTTTACGCAAGTCGTACATGTGTCTAGAATTTACAAGAAATTTAGGTTTCAACCTTTGAATAGTCTACCAAGGAAAAACGGGTTGACTCAATATTGTTTGTTGGTGTTTATAAATTTGTCCGTGCTTATAAGTTGGGTTAATTTCACCAATGGTCATTGAAATTATCTTCAAATTATAAAATAGTCACTGAAGATCAAAAATTTCAATGATAATTATTGAAGTTAGAAATCATTTCACTAATGGTCACTCCATAGAATTTCTAATTAACAATGGTGATGTAGTATTTATTTATTGCATAGTAGTCTATGCACTTTATATAATATTCATGTTAGTCCCTATATTTCAATTAAATCCTTCAAAAATTACATCTTAGGTCATTAATCTTTTTTATCTTTACACTTTGGTCATCAAATTTTCAATTATATTTCAGTTAAGTCCTCTAAAAATTGCATCTTAGATCCTTCAATTTTTTACATCTTTACACTTTGGTCCTTAAATTTTCAATTGTTTTTCAATTAAGTCCTCTAAAAAATTACATCTTAAGTCCTTCAACTTTATACATCTTCAAACTTTGGTCCCCCAAATTCTTGATTTTAGTGGTCAAAATAAGTGCAATTTTAGTGGTCAAAATAAGTGTACTTTCAATTAAATCATTGATTTTACACTCGAATTTTCACCTAAACGAACAAAATAATATAGTTAAATAATAAACTATTTAGTGGTCCAAATAAGTGTAAAATTCGCACTTATCACTTAAAGTTGACCACTAAAAGTAGATATTTTAATTGTCAGACCCTATAATATTATGTTGTTCGTTTATGTGAAAATTCGAGTGTAAAGTCAAGGATTTAATTGAAAGTGCACTTATTTTGACTATTAAAATTACACTTATTTTGACCACTAAAATCAAGAATTTGAGAGACCAAAGTTTGAAGATGTATAAAGTTGAATGACCTAAGATGCAATTTTTGTAGGACTTAACTGAAAGTTAATTAAAAATTTTGGGACCAAATTGTAAATATGTAAAAGATTAAGGACCTAAGATACAATTTTTGAAGAATTAATTGAAATATAGGGACTTAAGTGAATATTATATAAAATACATGGATTACTATACAATAAATAAATATCATATCATCATGCCACATCACCATTTTGAATTAGAAATTTAATATAGTAATCATTAGTAAAAAGATTTCTAACTTCAGTGATCACCACTAAAACTTTTGAACTTCAATGACCATTTTGTAATTTGAAGGTAACTTCAGTGACCGTTGGTGAAATTAACCCTTATAAGTTTGTTCGTATTTATAATTATTTATAGAAGTTGGTTAAATATTATTTTTATCCATATATTTTGTTGAATCTATAATTTTTATTTACTTTTTATCTATACATTCTGTAAAACTTATAATCTACAAAAATATTTATCAAACATACAAGACACAAATATAGGTCGATTATATTTTTATCACAATATCTTTTCTTCCATCGATTTTTAACAGCATTAATGGTTTTCAATTTTTACTTATTGTCACATTTATTCCTCAAACTTTTTTATTTCATTGTATTTTTATCATCAACATTTCATTAATTAGCACATTTTCTCTATTAGAAGGGGCTTATTTCTCCTCATATTTTTATATAGGTAAAAAATTAACAAATACAAAAGTGCAGTAAATTATTTGCATCTCATTTTAATTTGGTACGCTAACGGTATATTTATACAAAAATCATGCACGATCAGATGTATTAATTAATGAAAGATTGATAACAAGAACTGTGCCAAAAAAAGATGGGAAGATAAGTGCAACTACAAGAAAGATATATATGTAGTAATTTTGTGAGATGATTCATTCAATTTAAACTTTAAAACTAAAATATAAATAAACAAATTTCAAATACTTGACAGTTTAAAATTTTAAATAATATAGTTGAATAGAATATCAGATAAGATCCTTACTGAAATTCATATCAAAACATGACCCTTTTTTACGGGATAGTTTAATACACGGAAAGTTTTCAATTATTGAGGTCCAACATCGTATGGTGTAGACTGAAGATTTGGCTTTTCTCTTTTAAGTGAACCGTTGCACTCTAAAAGCCATGATATCTCATTTGCTCATTCATATATCATACCATTTCATGTATGATAATATTATTAATAATCGTTGATAGTTAATTTACGTGACATTAATTAATTTAAATAATTATTCAAATTAATCTATTAATAATCTATGAAATCCCATTTTCATCTTTTATGCCATTCTTACTTGATTTTTTGATTGTTAAGTTGTGAAATTGGGTATTTAGTTCAAAAAAAAGTTCAAATTAATCTCTTTAGATGATTTGACTTCTCCTTTTTGTTAGGAAAAAATAGGATCACTTATTGTTTTTTTTTTTTTTTTTAATACTGAAAATCGCACCTTATCTCTCTCAATTAAGTCGTTGTTTGGTGGGGTTTAAAAATATGTTAAAAAGTTAAAGTCAAAGTCAACAATTAATTTAACTATATATTTTGAAGGACCTAAAACTTTTATTAACTTTTTAATCAAACATTTAACGAAAAATCTGCCAAAAAAAAATTATCGAACAAGTTCTAAATATCCTTATGATTTGGTATTGAGGTGCAAAGTACACTAATTGAGATGCGATGGCTCCCACTTGCTCCCCACTCTGCGTGCATTCCCGTACATATTGCTCAAGTGGCTGAGGTCCTTTCTTTCGCACTCTATTGTAGCTAAACATGCACCAAATGTTTAAAAAAGACGACGTGGATGAATTTCTACCCCTTTCTAATCACTAATTTTATTTCGATTAGACAAAGAATAAAATGAAATGAAGAAAATCTATGGCGATAACTATAAGCAGGCAACATGTGTGTGTGGCCCTGTTTGCTTTTGTTTTGTATATAGTCGCAGGTTCTATGAATCTTCAATTCTGCAAATGACATTATTTCTTAGGACCCTCAAATACACATCTGTACACTAACCATGAAGTTCTTCTGTGCATTGCTGTTTTTAGGGATGATGTTTTTCATTTGTGGACACCACACAAAGGATTAAATTCGATACAAATAATTCGGGTGCGTAGAGACATTACTTTTAAGGCGATTTTTGTCTATAGTATATATATATATATATTAGAGAGCTAAGACTCAGAGAAGAGCATGTTTAATTAAACTCATAACAAAAACTAGTGTTTCAAAATGAGCTGAGGAAACCATAATTTCACATCCCTAATTGAATAAACTTGCTTCTATTTTCAAACAGATTAAGAAGTTTTGCTAATGTTTTTCCTAATATACCCTTATATTAATATCATTACTCTATTAAACAGTGGCATATTAATTGTTATCATACATTTGTTGATAAAAAGACGCATTGAACATTGGCATATTAGGAAACTAAAAAATCAATTATAATCTCAACAAAGAAAGTAATCTATAATTTAGGATATATGAAAAAAGAAAACAAACCTCACTTTTTGGATAGATAGTTTTTGTGAATTTATAAAACTTGAATATTCTCTTTTAATTAATTTTAAAATTAAATTTTATCTATTGCACTTATTACAATAGTATTAAACACAAGCAACTCAACTCAAAAACAAGTAAAATTATTGCTCATCCCACATTTAAAAAAAATCCATATTTAGAAGACCCTTTCAAAGCCTCGAAATTAATTTTACCCTTCTTATGATAACAATTGATTAATGTAACATAATTGTCTTATAGATTATGTTTTCATCTTAGGTTAAGTAAAAATCAATGTGGCAGTCGTTTTCTTCTATAAAAGGAAAAAGTGGAAAACTAAAAGCAAATCTGATTCTATAAATAATTTTCTTTGCGGGCATTATGTACATGTCCAGATACAGGGTTTATGGTGGGGGTCCTCTAACCATTATGCATGACAAGAAATCAACGGTCAACAATCAAGAATTCCAGTTGAAATATAAATCAACAAATTCTTGATCTTGATGCTGATGCTGATGGTTGTAGAATATTTAATATAATTTTGGGACCATTTCTTGGCAGTTTCCACAATTAATTTTCTTGTTTTCAATTGTTTGAAAGAGGATTTCTTGATTTTCAGCAAAGTCAGGGATTAAAAATTAAAAGTAGTTTATTTCAACTGTATTTTTTGACTTTTCAAACTAATTTTAACATGAAATGTCCATATTATCCTTAAACAACAAAATTTCATTTCAAAATAGAAATGATAATATTATCTTTTTATGTTAAAGTAATTTGAAAAATCAACAATTTAGACTCGAATAAATCAATAATTGTTTATAAATTGGTTTATAATCTCTGTCAAACGAGATCTAAGTAAATTGATAAGTTTTTTAAGAAAATATGAGTGGGGAGGATGGGGACAATAATTGTGAGTCCGTTAGCCTAAAAGACTGCATGCTAAATTTTTAAGGGGTTGTATTTAATTAACATTTTATAAGGATTTTATGGATTTAAAAGTTTGGGTGTATTGAGAGTATTTTTGTCATGTTTTTTTTTTTAAAAAAATTAAAATTTATTTTTAATCATGTATAGTTACAACTTTTATCAAATTTTCAATCACATATTTTATCAATTTTTTTCAAAATCTTATAAAAAATTACTTTTAAACTCCATCAAACACGCACTTGATACAGATTTTTCAAATTCTATAAAAGTCTTGTGTATTCAATATAAAATTTTAAATACTTTTAAAAAATCGTTAAAAGTCGTGCAATATTCAATGAAGATTTTTTAAAATCTTACGAAATTCAAAGGTATTCAAAATGTCAATGATTTTTAATAATTTTTTATAAATTTTCTATATACTAACTGTGAAGTATAGTGTATAAATATAAGATATCATAATTTCTCTCAAATTTATCCCGAGGAGCAAGATTTTGAAAAAAAAAAATCTTTCATACTATAAATTTTTTTAAATACAATATTTCTCTTTTTTTTCCTTCGAACTCGACAATCAAGATTAACTACCAACCTTTTTTTTTTGAAAAAATAAAAGATTAAGGCTGTGTTGGATTGCAAGTGAAAAATTTGTGTAGAAATAAAATATTTTCCATAAAAATGAATTACCAAGAAATTATGGGTTGGAAAAGGTTAACAAATTTTTCATGGAAAATAAATTCTCCTATCCTATAAAGAAAATATTTTTCTTGAAAACAAGCAAAATGTGGTCAAAAGCGGGAAACTTTGAAAAAAAAAATCCATGGATAAAAAAATGTTGCAATCAAACAAAACAAAGAAAATAGGTGAGAAAATGCATTTTCCATGGAAAAATTTGTCAATCAAACATACCAAAACTAGAAAATTGGTGAAAAATTTTCATTTTCCATGAAAAAAAAAGGCAATCAAACACAGCCTAATATTTTTTTATTTTTCTTCAATGTATTTTTTTTTCTCTTCAATATTTTTCTAACCATTTTTCTTCTCTTTTTTCTTTTCCCTTCTACAAACTCTATTGTTGTGATTAATTTCTAATATTTTGTTTATTTGTTATGAAAAAAAAATTCTATCTACTCATTTTTTGGAAAATATTTTTAAAATGAGTCACATACCATAGTTTTTTGAATTTATCCACATGCCATTTGAAAATTCATAGTTTTACCTAAAAAAAAAACGAGTTAGGTAATAATTCACTTTTGACTTGGTATACTTGGTGCAAATAAATAAAACATTATAAATTTAATTTTGTATGAATTTAATAATATCGATGTAGTTAAACAAGTTATTACTAGACTTTTTTTATGCGACAATTTCTTTTAACCGCGAGATATTATATTTTTATATTTAAAATTTAATTGAAAAAATAAAAAATCTAGAAAAATCTAGAAAAATCTTAGGAAAATTATACATATAACCTATTCTGAATTTAAAAATTGAAATTTACTGGTGAATATTAATTTTGTTTAATTATACCATTAAATAATAACATAAGAGCATCTCCAATTCACTCCATCTATAATTTTTTAGACGTGCCACATAAGCACATATAGACGGAGTTATAAAAAATCCTCCTCAATGCATACTGACGAGGACTCCGTCTAACTGATGTGGCACACAAAAAAATAGACTACGTCTAGAAGTCAGTCTAAATTTAGACGGACTTCTAGACGGAGTGAATCAACAAATTTAAATCTCCACTATTGTGTGGGCTTTTTTTATTATTATTTTATAAAAAGTTTAATGTCATATAAACGGTAGTATTAGTTTTAGACGGAATTCATTAGAAATAAATTTTAATTTGACCGTCTATTCTATAGACATAGTGCCACGTGGACTAGAAGTCCGTCTATTTTACCTGCCACGTAAACTGCAATAGACGGAATGTATTGAAGATGTTCTAAATTGAATATTGTTGGGATGTAAAGAGTCATGCTAATCTGCATTATTATTTTAATTAATAGCAGAATTTTATATTATCAAACAAGATTTTATCTCATAAATTTCTTCTTTTCGAATTTCAAATTTAGAATCCATCCATATTAATCCTCTGTCTAACGTTTCATTAGGAAGTCATAATTCTCAATGGCACTATGATTATACTATGGATTTAATTCGTAATTCATTGGCTTAAAAGTATGCAACTACTAATGATGGATATTCGATTAAAATGAAATAGTCCATTAATTTTTTCCAACCTCTTCATCCACTCAATCTCTCAATCTAAAAAAAGAATATTATTTTATAGCTTTCTGTTTACACCCTCTAACATATGGTTAATAATTGGAACGACGGAGAAACGTTATAATATACAAAATCAAATAGTAACAAAATGAAGTGAATTCTCGCAAGATCATTAATACTAGTTATAACTTTATATGTCAGTTTAACAAAGATATATGTATTAACATCATGTGGTAACCAACATATATTGATGAAGTAACAAATATTGTTAACAAACACTAATTGTAATAAACAGGTAGATGTTAACACCACGCTGTAACCAACATGGTTTTATGAAGTAACAAAACTTATTAACAAATATTAAAAAGTGATCATATCTTGGAATGCAGTTATCATACCTTGAAATCTTTTGGAACTCAGTTCAAATGATCTTGATTTTTTTTTTTTTTGAACGGTGATTAGAAAATAATTTGATTTCAATTTAATTGACAAGGGAGGAATGTGACCTGATTTTGTCTGGGAAGATTTCTAGAGGAAGACTAATTCCATGAAAATGGTAAATTTCAATTTACAGCAGATGGGTTCAGGAAAATTCATATATATTTAAAATATTACAATAAAATATATTTATATAAATTTACTTGTAAATATGAAAAAAATTAATATGCACCTGTATATTTCAAAATTTGAAATGGCAAGGGATACAAACTCTAATATTTACAAAAATCTTCTAAAAACAAAATCTATTAAAATCTATAAAAGACGGTCATATAAAAAAATATCAATTAAAGTCTTTTAAAAATGGTTGGATGTGGCACAAAGATTTATCACTGATTTGGAAAAAGTTGATTCTAAGACCCAAGTTAAGTTTATAAAAAACATAAAAATAATAAAAATAAAAAATTGAACGAGATAGAAATCACACACCTCATATACCAATAAAATTTGTAAGATATTTTTGAGTTATAAGACTTCAATTCGATCCAATAAAAGATTGTAACAATTTAATATAGTGCTTAATGCAACATCAAGATCGAAAGTCGGAGCAACACGATAACAATAAGACACCATGGCTAAGGTGATCAAAGTGCATTTTGCACTCTCAAGTAAGGATGGATACCCTAATATCCCCGAATACAAAATTTCACCTCATGGTTCTTACCTAACAATGGTGCACCTATAAATGTTAAGAAGTTATCTAGTTACAAAATATATCAAAGTACTCTTACATATACACACAAGGGAAAAGTTTTGTTCCCCAAATTGGAGAATATAAATTTCCCCGACTGAGGTAAAATAGGGGAGGAGAGGGGTCATGGGATACGTACACCCTTTCTCCGATGTTGGAAGTTTCTTAGCCGCTTCCACTAACTTAGATTTTTATTCCTTTATTTGAAATCTAAGCTGCTAAGGTCAACCAAGAAGATAAAACAACGGGATCTTTTCATAAATAAACCACTTTTTAAAAGTAATTTAATTTTATCAACTTAACAAATTTATTCTAAAAATACTACATTCTTAAAATTATATTAATTAATAAAATAATAAATTAAAATTAAATCTATACTACAAAATATATATTTCACGTGAATTTACTTAAATTTGCATTTGAGTCCTTAATTATTTGCACAAGTCCTTCATCTTTATAAAATTTTCACTTTAGTCCCTATATTTCATCTTTCATTTCAATTTTGTCCTTTTTTATTTGTAACTCAAGTCCTTCAACTTTTAAATTTGTACAAGTTGGTCCCCATATTTATACTTTTATATCAGTTTAGTCCTTTATAGTATCACTATTTGATACATACGTTACAAAATGATATCGCAGTATTAACGTTTGATACAAATGTTACAAATGATATTTTCAGAACAATCGTATATAAATTGAAATATAAAATATCGATGATACAAAATATTATTTGTAACATTTGATCAAACAACGACACACAATAAGATTTGTAACATTTGTAACAAATTATTATACTAAATGAAATTGTTACAACCGCAAAATCAACTCTAAATTTCAATAAGTTCGTTATAAGATGATATAGATATGAAACACAATGTTAAATTTAACAAATAAAACTATTGATTTCATCATTTGTAACATACGTAACATCGATGATACAAAATATCAATTCACGTAATACATGTGATATGTAAAATAACATAATATAATATGTTACATATTCAATGATACAAAATATCATTTTGTAACATCCGTATCAAATAGTGATACAAAGGACTAAATTGATATAAAAGTATAAATATAGGGACCAACTTGTACAAATTTAAAAGTTGAAGGACTTGGGTTGCAAATAAAAAAGACAAAATTGAAATGAAAGATGAAGTATAGGGACTAAAGTGAAAATTTTATAAAGATGAAGGACTTATTGTGCAAATAATCAAGGACTCAAAAACAAATTTGAGTGAATTCACGTGGAAATATTTATTTAATTTTAATTCATTATTTTATTATTTAATATAATATTAATTATGTAGTATTTTGAAATAAATAAGTTAAGTTGTTAGATTTTAATTATTTTAATATTGTAAGTAGTGGGTGTAAATATCCCTAAAACAACTATCCCCAATGAGGGGCTAAGCTAACAAGGCCTCACATATGTGAAGGCTCACAATCGGGGAAAGTTCTGTTCTCGATACATACATTTGTGTTTTTCATTCTATAATTTTTTTTTCTTTATACAATATATCTCCTTTTTTTTCTTTGAACTCGAGAGTCAAGATTAACTATCAACATTTAATATTTTTTTTTTCTTCAATGTGTTTTTTTCTCTTCAACATTTTTCTAACTATTTTTTCTTTTTTTTTCCTTCTACAAACTCTATAGCCATGATTAATTACCAATATTTTGTTATGAAAAAAAATATTTTTCTCTCTATTTATTTTATTGGAAAATATTTTTAAAATGAGTTGCATACCATAGTTTTTTTAATTTATCCCCAAGTAATTTGAAAGTTCATAGTTTTACTCAATAGTGGGCTAATAATTTAATTTTGACGTAGTTTAAGTGCCGCGAATAAATAAAATATTATAAATTCAAATTTTATTTTGAATTGAATTATATCAATGCAGTGAAATAAGTTATTGTTAGACTTTTTTCCTGCGACAATTTCTTTTAACTGTGAGACATTATATTTTTATATTCAAGATTTAATTAAAAAATAAAAATCTATAAAAGTCTAGAAAAATCTTCTAAAATGAAAATCTATAAAAGACAGTCACAAACAAAAATATCAATCATAAAAATGGCTAGATGTGGCACGAAGACTTATGAGTTATCACTAATTGGAAAAAGTTGATTCTAAGACCAAAGCTAAGTTTATAAAAAGAAACGAAAAAAAATAAAAATTTGAAAGAGATAGAAATCAAACACTTCATATACCAATAAATTTTATAAGATATTTTTGAGTTATGTATAAGACCTCAATTCGATCTAAGAGAAGGTTGTAACAATTTAATGAAGTGCTTAATACAATATCGAGACCACATGTTGAATCAACACAATAATGATAAGACACCGTGGCCGAGGTGATCAAAGTGCATTTACACTCTCAAGTAAGGATTGATACCCTAATATCCCCGAATACAAAATTTCACCTTACGGTTCTTACCTAACAATGGTGCACCTATAAATTTTAAGAAGTAAAATAGTTACAAAATATATCAAATTACTCATACAAAATTGCTTTTCTCTCTTCGTAGCAATTGTCACACCGCCCTCTATTTTTGGTGGTGATATCTCACTGTCTCATGTTTTGAGGTGTTTTCTATTAGTTCTGAGAATTGATGGGAATTATCTGAGAATTTTTATGTTAATCAAATTTGTTCCAAACATTGCTTTTCATTGTAATCATGTCGCCTCCATTCTAAGCTATTATTGATGGAAATGGGACCCAAAAGCTAGTTCCGATAGATTATTGTTGCATAAATAATTATGATTATTCTACAATATTAACATCAATTATTTGAGTAAATATTTAAGTATCATCCTAGACATTTACGTTGAGAAGCGCACTTTGATACTCCCTCGTCCCAGGTCAATTTTTTATTTGTCCGTTCCAAATTATAGTGCATTTATATTGTAGAGAATGTATTTGATTTTTTCATTTCTCAAAATACTCCTATTGAATGTACTTTGTTATCAATATAAACTTGTACTCTTTCAAATGTAGTGAGAATTGATAATATTTAAATAAAGGTAAACTAAGAAAATTCTTTGCAAAATTTACTTTTTCAATAACATTAATTAAAATTTCTTAATCCATATAAAAAATGAAATCAACCTATATAAAAAGAATGTAGGGAGTACAACTTATCATTTTGATCAACAATTAATTTTGTCCATGATCGATCAATAGAGTTGGCACTTTGTTCAAGCAAAAGCGTAATGTTGATTATTCTACCAATTAAGGTAAGCGATTTGTTCTAATCGCATAATAGCATTTTCTGAATAGTAACACTAGTGCACTCAAAATGTATTGGACTGTGTGTATTTGAATTTAATTATATAGTATAGTCGTGCGAAGAATTAAAATTTATGTTATTGTGAGATGGTTTACCTAAATCATTAATAGGATAAATGATTCTATTATTAGCTGAAAATTCTTTAATATACCAATGAGTGAAATCAAAATGAATGATCAAATTTCTTGGTATGTTAAGAATTTGATAGTGAAGTAGATCACATTTATTCGTGTTAGTAAATTATCGCTTTTAATTAGAATAAAAGATTATCATTAAGTATTTATGTTAAATGGTTTAAATCTGGTATAAATATTTAGCGTTGGTCAAATTACGACTATGATGACACCACAGAAAACTATTGAAGAAAATGAGCTTAATAAGTAAAAAATAATTAGAAGGAAAAAATGATCATTTTATTCCAATTATAATTATTGGATCTTGGGTAGGGGTAAAACATTAGTTCGGTCGGTTTGTAATTAATAATTATAAACTTATATTATTCGAGAGTGCAATCTCGTGCTTTTAATTGAGTGAGCGGAGACTAATAGTTAAACCGCTTAGTCTAGTGTTGACCGGACATTGTCTAATTATTGTAGATTAAATAATATAAATTTGATCGGATCCCTTTGGTGTTTTCTTAGAAAGATAGGGACTATAATTGTAATAAAAAGAATTAAACCAAAGGCAAGAAATTATGCCGAATTGGGCGCATTAATTCATCACTTGGCAGTAGACGTCCAGAGAAGGCTCAATACTTCATCCCGTTCCCGTTGTTAGTAGTTTTTTGGATAATACCAGAGAAGGCTCGAGAATTTGAAGCACCAACCACTTTTGCACAAATTTTGAATTGAAAATATGCTTCAAAGATTTTCAGTTTAAACACCTACATAAATTTTAATTAATTATATCCAAGTGTGATCCAATTATGGTCGGATTTAAACTGCTGAAACTTCCACGATTTCCCTCCTACTAAAGATGGGCTCAAATGGGCCTATCTTTTTTAAGACTGGCCTGTTGGACTCCAAAAATTCTTTGAATAGATCGGGTCTTAGAACCCAACCCAACTCGAAGATGTACTCAGATGGGGCTTGCCCTATTTAAGACCTGGCCCATTGGACTATGCATTAGAAGAAATTTGTGAATGGACCGGGTCTCTGAATATTGGTAAGGGCGGGTATATGTGAAATATCTTCCTCAATAACTCTGATGCAATGACTTTTATGTACACATTTGTACACCGCTGGATTTGCAAGATTTTAGGAAGCAGATGTATAATTTTCTCTATAATTTACAAGTGCAAACTAGTATTTTCAACCGGCCCATAAAAATAATTTTAGATTGGGCTGCAAAACTCACTTGTTAGAACTGGAGCTGGTTCGATTGGGATAGTTCAAAAAATTGACACTTACAAAGTTGTCAACTCATTTAAAAGTTGTACCATTAATAATAGAACCAATTGATCCATTGAATTTATTTTCAAGATGTCCCATTGCTTACAGGTTGAATTAATTTTTCATCACGTCTACACAATTTTTATAACTAGAACCATAAAACTTAAATTAAACATATGACATAATTATCTAAATTATCTAACAATAAAGGTTGGTGAATTTTGACTTTTTGTTTACATTATCTATTTATTTTTCTTAGGCTTTAATTGTTTTAAGGTAAATAAAGGAGGAAAATTCAGCAGAGTATTCCTTATTTGTCCCGACTCAAATCGATTACAAAAAATTAGGATAATAATCACAAGACAAAAGGTAATAGAGTATTGTATTTGCATCATAAGTATCACTTTTTGCACAAGATTTCTCCAGTTACAGTATCAATCAATTCGTACGAGTAAATTTCAAGTTATCATTCGGTTGATTCAAATCAATTACAAAACTCAATAATCAATCATGTTGATCTCAGTAAATGTCGAGAATCTCGAGAATCAAACGGTTGCAAAGGGGACAAGAACCTCGATTCAACCACAACTCTCTTGAACACACTCTGCAAAAAGTGTGCCCACATGGTATGAATGCTGCACCCTTTTTCCTTCCCATACACACGCAGCACATTGAATCACCCCCACCTTCTACTTCTCCCTTTTCGTCTTTCTTCACCTCTGCATCCCAGCCGTCTGTTTCCTCAAGTAATCTCATCAACGACACTCTGAATGGGGTACCCGGTGCGGTTCCTGCAGTTATTTCGTGCACTTCATTGTTACTAGGCCTTGATGGGCTTGGGCCTGGGTCAATTCCTCCATTATCCGAATCTAGCGCTGCCCTGAGGTGGCGTTCCGCGGCCAAAGCCGCTGCCAAATTCATCCCTGACACCGCCGGAGAACGACTGATGCAATCCGGAGTCGACCCGTTTTCAGGCGGCGCGTGGTTTACAGTTATGACCTCAATTTGTGGTTCCTGTGGGCCATACTCTTCTTCATCGTCATCTCGTTCACTTATGGTGGTTGGGCGGAGTCCCCATGTGCTCCCACAGCACCCAATATTCTTCAATCCAAGCCGTTCAACTAGAGTCTTTCTTCTGACCACGCGATCAACGCTGTCCATTTTCTCTCTCAAGAGCTCCACTATTGTTCTTGCTCCTCTCTCTATTTCTACTCTTGCCTGAAATCCAAACCCCAAAATTTCACCTATTTGACCCATTCTTTCACAGAACAAATCCCAAAAAAAAAAAAATGGGCATATAATATATGAAACATGCATGCATATATATATATATATATATATATATATATATATATATATATATATATATATATATGTGTGTGTGTGTGTGTGTGTGATATTGTGAAATTAATGCGTAGTTAAGAGGGTGGTGAAGAGTAAACGTACTTACAGAGAATGAATAACTGAGAGGTTAAAGCATTGAAATCTCGTGAGTTACATCAAGAATGAAGAATCCGAGAATTGCCGATTCAATTCACAAAGGAAAAGTGACTTGACAAAAGGAGTAAAAGAGTATAAATATGAAGGAAGAGATGGGTGGTCCTGAAATTAAAAAAAAAGGATGGGTTTTTTGTGATCTCATTGACAGATCCTAGAGAGAGAGAGAGAGAGAGAGAGGGAATATATGGTTGAAGATTGAAGTAACAAACAAAAGACAAAAGAGAAGAAGAAGAAAAAAAGAGAACAATTTGTGAGCTGTGGGCCATTGAATTGAACTTTTTTCTTTTTGATAGATAGTAGTTTAGTTGTCTATTAGGCTGATGATACTTGTTTTTATTCCTTCTTAATACATGAACAAGATGATGATATAATATAATATGATTCTCAATGATGCGTGTACAGGGAGGGATTTTTCTGCAATATTATCGCCGGCAATGACTAAGTCCAAGTCAAAAACCCAGTGGAACGAGGTTTGCTTATTGCACCCATGTGGCAGTTGCCTTCTCATTTCAGGAAACTAGTTCATATATTCAAATCCAAGACTATTAATGTAACTATTTCACCCAATATTGATTGCCTCCAAAACAGGCCACGTTAACAGTATTATATAAAAATCCGTCTATAAATTTGTTAGTTATCATAATCAATCAAGTCAAGCTAACAATTGTGCTAAGAATTTAATGAGACGCGACAAAGTTTAACAGAGTCAAAATAATTCGAATTAATGACGAAAAATATAGTAAAAGTGGCCAACGGTATTATTACCATTATTGAGATATTTTCATTGTGATTTTGAAAAGTTTGGTGCTCTTATAATTAACTATTTAGGCGCCTACAAATGTGCTGAAATTGTATAATTTGTGTTTGTGAAATCAAAACATATAATCAAAAGGTCCATAATGAAAAAGAATCTTATGAATGTTGAAAACTTTTCTTTAATAGATGGAAATAAGATAAGCGAGCTCTTTAAATGTAAGATACTCTTTAATTTAAAAACTCAATTCTTAAAATTTTATTCCAACGAACTCTTCAATTTAATATTTTAATTTAGAGATCCTCACCTCTATTATTAAATGCATCGAAACAATTTCAATTTTCAATACTTAATATATTGGTTTTAATTAAATAGCATATACAAATTGAGAGGGAAACATATATATAAAAAAAAATATTAAATGATTTTTGGAAGAAGTAAAATGAAAAGTATGGATATAAAGAGACAATTAAAATGTTTTAAAAAATTACTATTTAAATTTATAATTGCTCTTTAAATATAGATGAAGCTTTTGTAGATGCTGTCAATTATAAAATAAATGATTGAAATATTCAATATCTTGGCCAATTATTGAAGTTTTTTTTTTCCACGTCAACGGGGCCCAAATCAATCAAGCATTGGGTTGCACTCTTGTGATGCACTAGTACATAACAAGTCAGACAAAAAAATTTATCTTCATATATGTGAAACTCGATGTTCCGACAGCAATGCACTGTCTCTTCGAGCTTTAGATCAATTGAAACAAAGGCATAACTTGTTGACTTTAAACCCTTCAATGCCTGTAGAAGAATTAGTTTGGTACATGAAGAGGTAATAGTTGTATTTTATTTTATATAGAAAAGAGCTATAGGTTAATTAAAATAGAGAAATAATCCCAATTTAATTAGAAAAGAGCCACTAAAATAATACTAGGATTTATGTTCTAAATTATATAAATAAGAGTTAGAAAATATGTGATTATTTTAAATGTAATTTTAGAGTTCCATATTATCTTATTATCTTGTAATAATCAATAGTTTATTAAATTATGAATAATCAGAACTCGTTGAGTTAAATAAGTTTTTTATGATTTTTAATTTTTACATTTAAATAGGACTAATCTTCACGCTTATTTATAATTTTTTTTTTTTTTTGGTGATATTCATTTTTATTGTAATTGAGAATTTAGTTTCTAATTAAATTATTGCATGACTTTTTCTCTTCTTCGTTTCTCTATGTAAGCTGCACATCATTAGTATTTCAATTATAATAAACTCTGCTACATAAAAGAATAATTAAATTAATAATAATAAATAGCATTATTTAAAATTAAATAGACTTTGATTTTAAAAATAGATCGTAAAACAAATCATATGTTCATTTGCGCGTTATTTTTGTACTTTTTCACATTATCGAGGGTACTTTTTTTTACCACAATGCTTTCCGGGGGAAAGTTGTTGCAGGCTGAGTTTTAAAATAAAGCAAAATTGGGGTATTGCCCCCACAAGTTTGAAATATCGACTTTAACGACTTTTGCGACGCTACAAATGCACATACCCCTAATAGGTTGCCAGAATTGTTTGAATTATGTCTTATTACGCCAAAAAAGATTAAAGAAATTTATAAGCACTTGTTTAGTGCCAAATTTGAACTTAATCTTTTAATCCACCTCGAATTTATTACAAGTTCAGAATCTGGAGTAGGACACGCGTCTTCTTAGTCAGAATATGATTGATATTGCTTTTCATAGGATATGTGACATTTAAACATTTAAAAAAAATGTATTTAAGAAAAAATTAAATATCTTATTTACTTTTATTGATATATTAGTTACTATGTAACATGATGATATCGCTATCTTTCGTGTAGCAAAACACAATAGAGCATGTTTTATGTAGTGATTGAATATAATTTTTAATTTTAAATCTCCGTATTCCAGTACTAATTAAAGATTGTAAATTTCAATCAACAGTCAAATTACTTCCTAATGATATCTAAGATGTGATCTCAATAGTTAGCAAGCCAGACAAGTCATTGACACAACTTATCTATAATTGAGTGCACAAACTAGTTTGTAAAGGTGGCTTCCCCTTAATGGCATTTGCAATTGTTTGATTGATGGTTATTGGTTAACAAACAATTACTAATTAATTAACGAGTTTCCGTGCGGGACTCAAAAAATTAATTACAGATAAGCATGATCTTAACATCAGTTTAAGGCACAAACATTGTGATTAAATGCCAAGTTGCCCAAGATTAGGACATGGGGTTTTCAAGTTTTCACGCTATTCGTATGCATGAAACTATTGCAAAGAACAAAAGCGTGGTGTTATTAGAGCATATCCAATGTAACAATGTTAAGATAAAATATTTAGTACTTTTTTTGACAAATAGTCAAAAAGTACTTATATAAAGACAATGATATACAATTCTAAATATTGTTCTTGACAATATCCATCATTAATTTAATAATCTCTATCCATTCAATACATTCTCTCTCTTTCTTTTTCTAAAAACTAATAATAATTTACCACATATAATGTCATTGGAGAAATTTTTGATATAATGTCAATGTCTTTTCCACATATCATAGTAGACATTGTTGTATTGGAGATCGCAGATCTCAATCTTTATAATATCAAGACAATGTACAATCTTTTCTCGACAAATGGTGAAAAGTCTTATATGGCACAATTAATCTTAGAAGGTGTACAAGACAATATCTAATACAGACATTATTCTTGACAATGTCATGTCAACATTAATTTAATAATCTCTATCCAATCAATACATTTCACTCTCTTTCTTTTTTTAAAAAAGCTAATAATAATTTGCCACATTTTACGCAATGAACATTGTTGCATTGGAGAAGTTTTTTGATATAATGTCAATGTCTTTTGCCACATATACATAGTAGACATTGTTGTATTAGAAATGCTCTTATTATTAAAGGGTAAATCACACATTGAATAACAATGAAATAAATACACAATATATAAATGTTTAAATTATTTTTTTTTAACAAGATTGACTTTTTAAATGGAACACAAAGTCTTTATTGTTGACTTTAGCTATATAAATGTTGGAAATTGTCAAATAAAAGATCTATTTGAATCTCCCAAAAAAAAAAAAAAAAAACAACTTGAAACTCAATTTAAATCCAAAGAGAAGAAAGCAATTAATACATAAAAATTATTTTGGAAAACAAGTATATGTAACTTTAGCTTTAACCTCAAATTCTCTTCTCCTCCTTGAAGATATAGACTAAAAAAAAAATCCAAACACCCTCAAACTCCACCATTTGTGTATCTAAATCCTATAATTCTCGCCAATGATCCACCCTTAATTGGACATTTTATAAGCCTAGGGTTACACATATTTGGCATTATCTCTCTTTTTGACCTTGTTGGACGTTGGAAAATGGTTTGCACCGATTCCTAGTCAACTTAAAGATAAATATTGAGGTCGATTATGGACCGTAGTAAGTGGCGTATATATAAGAAGACACGATTGTATGATCTTTGTAAGAGTGCTTTTTTAAGCGAGTTGAATGTCCATACGGAGTACATTTAGTTCTCCTATTTATAGGAAAATATGTAATGATTCCTTCTATTTAATCTTTGAGACGGTATTAAATGGCCTATCTAGCTAGGCATTAAATGCCAAGGTAGGCATTTAATGCTTACAAGACATTCCATTTTCGAGGCATTTAATGTGAAGGGACGTCGACATAGGGACATCATAAGCCATTATGATGACGTGAATATGACGTCGGACATGTGGGCCGAATCGGATTTCTCGGACGAGGTCCGACTGCTTTTTCTTCTTGAGTTGACCTTCAACCGACTTGAAAAGTGTCCGAACCGAAAGCGGTTAATTCGGTGTACCCGCGGGTCGGCTATCTCGCACTCAAAACTTAGGATAATTAATATTTATCGTGACTGAGACAGCTCGGTTATCAACAATTGCCCCCCAAGACCTGTTTTGACTTAGGGCAAAAGAGGTTTTCAAATCTTGTGGTGGTCTGGGTACATGCTGATCTGGGTTCTGCCGCGGTGGAGTACTATCTCTGACAGTTCATCTCGTTCGTTGACACGTGGAACAAGCTTAGTGGTTATATCAGGTTTTCGCGTGGCTCGAGGGCACGCTTTGCTGGTGTCATTATTGCGGCATTGATGGTGCTGACTCTTTACCTTCCTTGTCTATAAATAGGGGGAGGAAGGTTCATTTGGAGTTCTTACCTTGAACGCTTTTCTCTTCTCCGAGTTTTATTTCTTCCGAGCTAAACGTCAGAGCGTTAGAGACCTTCCGACCTAGAAGTCACTGCGGTTTATTGGATCAGACCTGAGGGTTAGAACAGTCAGTACCTTTTCTCTCTTTCAATTCCTTTCCTTCTTTCGTTTCGTTTCGCTTTTCGTCCAAAGAGTATGTCTAGCGAGTTCGGCGGTGTGCTGGGAGAAGCCATTTCACTGGGGTAGGGGCAGGAGGAAGAAGTAGAGGAGGTTAGCTCGGGAAGGATGGTAGAGGGGATAAATGAGGATGAGGTCCTCATCAGGATCCATTAATGCTATCCCTCTCTCGAATAGGTCGCTCCACAAGCCGAGGGCAGTGGTGGGGAGACATTAGGTCAAGAGAATTAGGTCGGAGGGAGGCGGATGTCGGGCGGGGATTAGAACGGCCCGGTTTGGAAGTGCGAGTTCTTTCCTCTCAAGTAAATGAGAAACAACTCCGGATGGCATAGGACTTATAGGGTCCCGTATGACATAGAGTTTTCGTCCCCGGTCCGGAGGACCGGCCGACGATCCGCCGTTGGGTTGTGTGGCTCGAACGGGCCGCACTTGCCATGGGACTTAGACTTCCATTCCTAAGATCATTAGGAAGTTCTTGCGTGAGTGGGGAATAGCTCCAACTCACTCTGTCCCTAATGGTTGGAGGATCATGGTAGGCTTTCTCATCCTTTGGGATAAGCTCGGCTTTCCCGACCCTTTGATTAGGAAATTTATGACCTTTATTCTTTTAAGTCGGATGGGAAGAGGTCTGGGTGGTGGTATGCATCGGTGAAGGCGAGGACGGGAGGTAGCGTCATTACTCGGACCGGACTCAATAAAAATTGGAAAAAGTTTTGGTTCTTCGGCCGAGGTCCATGGCAATTCTCTCTGCGAACGATAGTAGGCAGATGTGAACATCCGATTCGTTATCACGAACTAAGTAAGTGGTATTTCTTTACTTGTTAAGCTCGGTTAACCGCATTCCGTTCTGACCTGTTTTGTTTGTCTTGCTTCTCAGGGTATATTCCTCAAGATCCGACGCCTGAATCCTCAGATAGAGCTCAGAGGGCCAGAAAAATCAGCGAGGACCTCCGATCTAGCAGTGCGTTGATAACTGAGGAGAACTTAGTATCAGCTCGTCTTTCTAGCGAGAAGTTTTTTACATCACGGCTACTTGTCATCTTTTATGTTAAATAAGTTTAGTTCTGACTCCATGTTGTTCAGGTCAAACCGGCGAAGGAATGAAGGACATTTCGGCTCTTCTCAAGAAAAGGACTCAGGCCGGGAAGGGCAAGAGGAAAGCCCCGGCGGACGATCAAGTACCTAATGTCCGACCTAGGCCGGAACCGGTTCCGGTCCCTGAGCGCGTCTCCAGTCCGGCACGGAGCGTCGAGGAGATAACTTCTTTTCCGGTTCGTGCTGCGCCGTCCTCAAGTTACTGCCCCCGCCCTCCGTCACCGTCGCAGCTCCCGCCCGTGTATCTGGGGTCGACGCCGGAGAAGGACGAGGAGTATCTGAAGCTCCGTGGCTCGATTCCCAAACCAGTCCGTGACTTCTTCAGGTCCAACTCCCCCACCAGGGGTGATATCGTCGGCCTGCCCTCTTCTGCAAAGAGGGCGATAACAGTGGTAGGGAAGAGCTGGACTCCGACCCAGCAGAAGTATCTGGACGGCATGGGGACGGTGGAGTCTATCATCGCGGCCTCGGTCAATACTTCCAGGGCGGCAGTTCAGCTTACCTCGGCCGCCGAGAAAATAGGAAGGTTCTTTGGCCGACGTCCGCACGATGAGGAGGATGGAAAGAAAGTTCGAGGCCGAGCTTAATGAGGAGAAGAAGCTCGGGGCCATCTCGAGGACGTCCTTATGAGCAAGGGACGAGGAGCCGAGGCGGAAGGAGGTGAGTTGAATGCCGTGGCGGTGAGCCTGGAGGAGGAGAAGAAAAATAAGGCCGAGCTTGGCGTAGAGCCGGAGGCCGAGAAGAGGAGCCGGGGTGAACTTGTGGCTTCTTTGGATAAGGTTGTAGACGGGACGAGGCCGTGGCCGATTTTAAGTCCTCCGATGCCTATCCGCCGAGCAAGAGATGGTCTACTTCCTCACGATGGAGGAGCCGATTGAGGCTAAGCGGTGAGAAACGTCCGGACTGGGATGTTCGGTTCTCGAAGGATGAGCTCGTCGAGGCGAAGAAGAAATCACGCCAATCCTCCATCTTAGAAGAGGCGGATCACCGGTCTTTGAGGATTGAACCTCTGTACTTTTTACTTGTACTGTTTTGAATTTTCTATTGTATTAGAGCAACCTTAGTAATGAAGCGGAGTTTATTCATAAAATCACGCCTGTTATTTCGACTTTGGATGCATGATTTCTTACGTAGTTTGGACTAGCTATTAATCCCGTTCGTTGCCTTAATTTCAACACAACAACTTAATTTCTAATTTCGCTGATCGACCATGGACTTGACTTCGGAGAACGTATTTGACAAATTTAATCAATTGACTTCCAACTTCACAGATCTGACTTTGGACTTCTGACTTCGGAGAACGTCTTTGACAAATTTAATCAATTAACTTCCAACTTCACAGATCTGACTTTGGACTTGAATTTCGAGTCTTTGACAAATTTAATCAATTAACTTCCAACTTCACAGATCGACCATGGACTTTGACTTGGAGAACGTCTTTGACAAATTTAATCAATTGACTTCCAACTTCACAGATCCGACTTTGGACTTGACCTCAAAGTCTTTGACAAATTTAATCAATTAACTTCCAACTTCACAGATCGACTTTGGTATGTAGGCGAACTGAAGCTTGAGAGACTTCATCGTTGGGAAAAAATGTCCGAAGCGGGATGTATTTTTGTTTGGGGGATGCCCCAAGTATTCGTGATCGATCTTATACCAAGTGTTCAGGTCGGTCATTTAGACGAACTCCCTCCCTTCCTTTTTTTTTTTGGGAATGTAGTTCGGTATCTTGGCCGAACTGTATTCCTTGAAAAAACTGTGTCCTTGGGTTGAAAGGACTTTAGTTATGGTTGTTGGTGACGTAGCACTTACGTCATTCAACGCGTATTCTAGATTGGCGGGACTTTGTGCGCTAGGTAGGTGTAGACTATGTCTAGTCCCGTGGCTTTTAACGCAAGTATTTTCGCAACTGTCCTTTGATTCATACGTGAAAAGTTTACAAGGTGGAAGCCGGGGCTTCTTTTAACAAAAGTAGCACATTCCTATGGGCCTTTATAGACAAGTGTTCTTGGTAGTACTTCTTGAGATGTTCGACATTCCACGGGTGTGGGAGTGATGACTTCAGATATTTGAGCTCGTAGGCTCCATTCTTGAGGGTCATGGCAATTTTGTAAGGCCCTTCCCAATTTGGAGCAAGCGTGCCCACTTAGCTTTCTTTTGTTGCTGGAAAACCTTTCTCAAGACTAAATCTCACTTTGAATTTTCTTTCCTTGACCCTACTATTGTAATACCTTGCGCTTCTTTGTTTGTAAATTGTATTCTTCAATTTTGCCCCTGACCTTTTTCCTCTAGTAATCTAGTTCGGTGACGATGGCATCACCGCTGCAATTTTCATCAAAAGTCCGAACTCTAAAGGATGGGAGTTCGAGCTCTCTTGGGATGACAACCGGTTCCAAAGGCTAGCGAGAAAGGCGTTTCCTCCGTGCTTGACCAGGCATGTTGTTGTAAGAAGATAATACGCTTGGGAGCTCTTACGCCTAAGCTCCTTTTAGTTCATCCAAGCGTGCCTTCAAGGTGTGCTTGATGATCTTATTCTGACCTCAACTTGACCGTTGGTGCATGGGTGATTTGGAGTGGAGAAGTGTTTCGATATTCGGTTCTTCTTGAGCGACGACTGAGTTTAGAATTGTCGAACCGCTTCCGTTGTCCGTAATGATTGAGTATGGGACTCCAAACCGCAGACGATCGATTTCCATATGAAATCAGTAGTCTGCTCATTACATTATCTTGGCTAACCAGTTCGCTTCCGCCCACTTAGTGAAGTAATCGGCGAAACTATGGCGTATTTAGTTCCACCTCTTCCGCGTCGGCATGGGTCCGATTAGATCGATCCCCATTTTGAGAACGGCCACGGGCCAAGGATTGAGATCGCACTTTAGGACGAGCTCTAATGGTGGGGCCAAACCTCGACATTTGTCGCATTTTTTGGGCGAATTCGATGGAGTCTTTTTAGTGATGGCCGTAAGTACCCTCGCCTTAAGATTTTGTGCGCTTGATGATCGCCCTCAAAGATGATTGCCACATACTCCTTCGTGAACTTCACCGAGGCGTATTGGCCTCGTCTTTCTTTAGACATCTAAGTAGGGAAGCGAAAAACCCTTCTTGTATAGGACATCGTCGATTATTGTATATCTTGTCTTGCTCTGATCCTTAATTTTCTTGCTTCTGTGCTATCTCGGGGTACCCTACCATCCTTTGGATGATCTCGTCTCCATCGACTAGATCTCGATTCGGACGTGGTAAGATTGTGTCTCGGTGATCGATTCTTTGGATTGTGCCGATCCTTCCAATCGTGATATTTTCCACTCTTCTATGCCCTTGTCGGTAGCGAGTCTTTGCTAGGCGTCGGCAAAGATCATTTTGAGTTCTTGGGATTTGTCGGACCTCGACGGTGTTAAATGACTTGAGTTCATTTTCTACTATCTGTGAATAAGACGCCATCCTTTCATCTTTCGCTTGGTAGGACTTGTTGATTTGATTGACCACCAGCTGGGAGTCACTGTAAATGAGTAATTTAAGCACACCCATGCCTCTTGCAAATCTTAAACCGGCGATTAAGGCCTCGTACTCCGCCATGTTGTTTGAGGCATGGAAATCAAATCGTAAGGACTGACACAGTGGCTCCATATCTGGGCTCATTAGCACAACTCCAGCTCCCGCACGTGTTTCAGTCGAAGATCCATCGACGAAGAGAGTCCAACATTCTTCTTGTTTGGTGCTTGGTTTGTGCTCCGGTGAACTCGACGACGAAATCGGCTAGAGCTTGACCTTTGATCGAAGTTCGAGGGCAAGCGAGCTCGAATCGGCCGAGCTCTCGCCCATTTTACAAGTCTTCCGAAGTGTCGGGTTTTTGTAGGACCCGCCTCGGGGTAGTTTGATAGAACCTCTATTGGATGTTGCAAGAAGTATGGTCCGAGTTTTTCATGAGACATGGCGAGGCATACTCCAATTTCTCCATCATCAGTACATTGAGTGCGGCATCATGCGATGCTCTGGTCGACGTACCTCCGTCCGTCCCGATTAGCACGAGAGATTACTGAGTGCTTTGAGACGCCTAGGTATAAGGTAAGGACTTCCTCAATCGGTGGTTTTGACAACAATGGGGGCGTGCTAATTGCTTTTTCAATTCTTGAAGGCTAGGTGGCATGTCTCACTCCACTTGAACTCTTTGCCGCTTTCGCAGAAAGGCCGAAAAAGGGTTTGCACCTGTTGGTTGACCTTGAAACAAAAGCGAGTGAGTGCGGCTATACGTCCGGTCGGGCTTTGTACCTCTTTAATTTTGGTAGGAGGCCTCATTTCTTGGAGAGCCCTAATTTTCTCGAGATTGGCCTCAATGCCCTTTGGTGAACCATGTAGCCCAAGAACTTTCCCGAGCCCACACCGAAGCGAACACTTGGTAGAATTGAGCTTCATTTTATACCTTCTCATTATAGAGAACATCTCGATGAGTCTTTGGATGTGACTTTGTCGCCTTGGTGCTTTTGACAAGCATGTCGTCAACGTATACCTCCATGGTCTTCCGATAAGCTTGGAAAACATTGAGTTGACTAGTCGTTGGTAAGTTGCTCCAAAGCATTTTTAAGTCCGAAAGGCATAACTCGATAGCAAAGATCACAGACCTCGGTCGATGTATGAAAGAGGTATGCTCTTGGTCACTTTCGTGCATGGCTATTTGATTGTATCCGGAGTATGCATCCATAAAGCTCGAAGTTCATGCCCGGTGGCATCCACCATTTGATCTATTCGAGGAGTGGAAAGTCGTCCTTAGGGCAAGCTTTGTTCAGATCGGTAAAGTCAATGCATACCTCCAAGTTCCGTTGCTCTTTTTACCGGGACAGATTGGCCACCCATCGGGGTAACGTGATTCTCCGATGAAGCCGCACTTGAGTAGCTTGTCGACCTCTTTGCCGTGGCTTCATACCTTTCGGGTTAAGGGGCGCCGTCGGCTGCTTTGCCTAGGTTTGATGTCCGGACTCGTATTCACTGTGGCGCGAGATTTTGGGATCTATTCCTCCATGTATCGTGTGTTCCCATGCAAAGACATCGGCCGTTGTTTTTAGGAAGGTCGTGAAATGAGATTTCATTGGCTCGCCGAGTTCTTTTTCGACATCGTAGGACTTTCTCGGGATGATTGAGGTCGACCTTAATCGGATCCAGTTCTTCTACTGGTTCGACCTTCCGCTCGAATGATTCCGACCTCGGGTCGAGATGTCCCAGATCTTCCACGACGCTTTGAGTCAGGTCATCCATATCCGACCTTATTGTGGGGAGCTCGGAGTCTTCCCGAAGCATGCCTACTCCCGCCGGGGAAGGTGACATTGCGACCGGCCACTAGTTGACTTCCTCGTACTATGCCTACCCCATGGGAAGTAGGAAATTTGATAGCATAGTGATAGATGGAGGCAGCTGCTTTGAGCTCGTGTAGTATTGGTCGTCCTAGGATAGCATTGTAATTAGACGGGAGGTCTACAATTACGAAATCTGCGATGATCCTTCTGTGACAGGGAGGTAGTCCGAGCTCGACTACGAGTGCGATTTGCCCCTTCGGAGTCACGTAGTCCCCAGTGAATCCTTGTAGGGGCTTCGGGAAAGGCCGGACATGCCGGGCGTCAATTTCCATTTGTTTGAACGTTCTCAAATATAGAACATTCACAGAGCTCCCGTCGTCTACTAGTGTTCGATGAATATCAATTCCGGACACCGGCATGGTGATGACGAGCGCATCCGAATGTGGTTGCAGTACATGGGACGCGTCTTCTTCGGAGAAGGAGAACTTCTCTGCGTCTGGGTTAGTTATGCCGCCTGACAGTACTTGGTAGCTGGTATGAGCTTCCCTAGTAAGTTTGCGGCGCTGTCTCCTGGATCCTTCCAAGTATTGACTTCCTCCTACTATCATGTGAATCTCACCTCGTCCTTGCTGAGGTGGAGGTGGAAGTTCTGCGCGGTCTTGCGGACGGGGTGGTTCACCTCCTCCAGATGGTCGTGCTAGGAATTCTTTTAGGTGGCCTCGCCTGATGAGGCTCTCTATTTCCCCTTTTAAGTCTCGGCAATCATTGGTGTCGTGCCCGGCAGATCGGTGATATCTGCGCAGATTTCCTTTGGTTTAGCCTGGACGAGCTCGCCCTCGAGGAGTTGGTGGTTTGAGGATGTCCTTGCCTTTGGTTTTCATCAGGACGTTCTCAAGCGAGGTGTTCAGGATGTGGTATCCTTGGAACTTTGGTGGAGCAGGTCTAGTCCGACCTGGGTGGTGGAATTCTGCTGCTTTCCTAGGGCTTTCCTTCTTTTCCGTTTTGGGGTCTTTCTCCTTACTTTTCATTTGTCTTTTTCGGCCGGATCCGTCATTCTCACAGTCTGAGGTGGCTTCCTCAAGACCGATGTGTCTCTCGGCTCTAGCTAGGAATTCTTGATATGTTCTTCGGGTCCGTCCTCGTGGACCGACCACCGTAATCGAGTTTTGGTCCTCAATCCCGATAGGATCGCCATTAGAGCTGCATATCGAAATTTTGTCCACTTCCACTATCCTCTTGTCGAATCGATCCATGTAGGACCTCAAAGTTTCGGTTTGTCCTTGTTTGATCTCGGCAAGCGCGCTTTTGGAGTAGATCGAGTTCTTGCCCCATGAAGGTGGAAACGGCCCGACCGAAAGGTCATTCCAACTCCGAATGGAACGTTGTGGTAATTTTTTGAACCACCTCATTGCTGCTCCCAAAGGTTAGGAGAAATGCTCGGCACATGATTGCGCCACCGGCTCCTTAGAGTTCCATATGGAGATGTACTGTCGAGATGACCAACGGGATCGTGGTCGCCCTCATAGCTAGCTTGGTTGTGGCATCTTTAGCTTTTCCGGTAGGGGCTTTGCTAAAATATCTTCCGTGAACGGAGAGTGTGCTCGTGGCGTATTCTTAGGGGTGTTCTTTTGCTTTGCTTCCACCTCCACCAGCGTTGTTTCACCGTTCAAGTTCATCCGAGGTGTTTTGTACACTTGATGTTGTCATGCCATGCGAGCTCCTTCCTTTCTTTGTGCTTTCTCGATCGTATGCGGGATTTGGGAGGGTTGTCCTAGACGGTCCGAAATCTGTTGGTGACGACATTGCGCGTGGCGCCTTCCAGGGGACTAGGATGTGTGCTTTTCCTCCTTTGCTCTCGATGAGCTTTTATCGCCAAACTCCAATCTTCTTTTCACACGACGGTCTTTGGTTTTGTCACGCGTCTTTGGGACTCGCTTCGAGTCGGAAACTTGTCAGTGGTGGCTTGGTTCTTCTCAAGTCGTTCAATAGCATGGGTTAGATACTCGAGTTTTGTAGAACTCGTATCCCTTTCTTGGGTAGCGAGTTTGAGTGAAGTTTCTCCTTGTTGTCTGCGACGGAAGACACGGAGAAGGTCAACATGTCGACTTAGGTTCTTCCTTGACTATGAGCCCTCGAGTCGTGGATCGTGGTTCATGTTTGGAGGCTTTTATAGATGTGATGTTTAGGTATGATGATCAAGAATTGGTCTTTTGGTGAATTTTCGGAATACTAAGTCGCCTCCTTCTAGCCAAACTGTTGACGTTGGAAAATGGTTTCACCGATTCCTAGTCAACTTAAAGATAAGTATTGAGGTCAGTTATGACCGTAGTAAGTGGCAGATATATAAGAAGACCTGATTGTATGATCTTTGTAAGAGTGCTTTTTTTAAGCAGTTGAATGTCCGCCCTGGAGTACATTTAGTTCTCCTATTTATAGGAAAATATGTAATGATTCATTCTATTTAATGCTGAGACAGGTATTAAATGGCCTATCTAGGCTAGGCATTAAATGCCAAGGTAGGCATTTAATGCTTACAAGACATTCCCTTTTTCAGGGCATTTAATGTGAAGGGACGTCTGACATAGGGACATCATAAGCCATTATGATGACGTGAATATGACGTCGGACATGTGGGCCGGCTGGATTTCTCGGACAAGGTCCGACTGTTTTCTTCTTGAGTTGACCTTCAACCGAAGCTTGGAAAAGTGTCCGAACCGAAAGCGATTCAATTTGTACCACGGTCGACTATCTCGCACTCAAAACTTAGGATAATTAATATTTATCGTGGCGAGAGACATGCTCGGATATCAACAGACCTATTGAGATTTATTAATCTCGACTCATTCTACTAAAGAGTTGAGATTGCACAATCGGGTCAATTGATATTACAAAACCTCAACTCTATCTAATAATAGTATCCTACAATAATCTCGCCATCAAGTCAACCCTCATTTGGTCGTCAATATTTCGGAACTGAGCTAAATGACTGTTTTTTCCATCCTGATATATTTCACTCTTCAAGTGATCTTTGCACCTCCTTCTCACCTTTTATCTATCAATGTCTTTGGCTCAAATTTCTCTCAAACTAAAAGCAACCAACTACACCTCTTGACGAATCTAGTTTCACACACTTTTTATTAGATATCATTAAATACATTGATGGATCATATTCATTTCCCTTAGCCACCATTAAAGTCGATGGATCAACAGTCTCTAAGTTGGCATTCTCATTTCGAATACAACAAGATCAACTGTAATTGAATGCAATCATTGGATCCTGGTCACAACAATTGTACCATTCATTGCATGTTCCAAGACAGCGGGTGAGGCTTGGGCTACATTTGCAATTACATACGCTAAGACCTTATGTAGCCAAATTATGCTACTCGAGGCTTTACTATCAAATTTCACCAAAGGAACACGGCCTATCACCAAATTCTTACAAGCAATCAAAAGTAAGGCAAATTAGTTGTCTCTTATGAACTCTTCTTCCACCCCTTCAACTAGTTGATGGCTCTTCCTTAACAGATACGATTGAATATCGCAAGGTTCTTGATAGTTTCTTTTGACTTGCCTAGATATTGCTTTTGCATTTAATAAGTTATCTCAGTTTATGCATCGCCCGACTTCCACTGAATGGGCTACAGTCAAGCGTATTATGTGCTACTTGTATGGTACACTGTCTTATGGTATTTATCTGTCAGTCCTCTCCAATGTCCCTCCATGCCTTTTCTGATGCAAATTGCATTGGGAATTTTGATGACAGACCTCCATATGTGCCAACCTCATCTTTTGGTGTTCTCACAAGCAACGCTTTTTTGCTCTTTCATCTACTGAGGTTAAGTATTGTGATGTTGCCTCCACGTCCTCTAAGCTTATTTGGCTTCGGTCTCTTATTCAGGAATTGGGTGTTTTCATCTCCATCGCTCCAATTATTTATTGTGATAATATCGGCACTACATATATATGTGCTAATCTTGTTTCCCATTCCAAAATGAAGCACATCGAGATTGAAACTACTTTATTCGGCATTATGTTTAGTCTGATGCCCTGTGAGTCTTTCCGTTCTCCAGTATTGATTAGATCGATGACTACCTCACCAAGTCATTGTCTAGTGCTCGTTTTCACCTTTTTCCACTCTGTTGTGTGTTTTTTCAATAACTCCACTATTTTGCGAGAACATGTTAAACATAATGTTGAACCAAACTAGAACTTTTGTATCATAATCATGTATTTAACTTATTATCCTTACTATGTATAGTGCTAGTTAGACAATCTTCAATCTTATCAATGTATATTGTTAGCTTTATCATGTTGAGTCTATATCTGCGGTCCTAAATACATGTTTCATTAGTTGTCCTCCCAATTAAAATTTTACATATCATCAAATAAATAGATGATGAGATAATTGTGGACAACATTTAATGTATCCACACTTGCTGTTATCGATTATGTGTAAGGTTGTCATTGGAGTGACTGCTAATGGGACATGTATTTGGGACAGTAGATCTAGATTCAATCATGTTAGCTATACAATATAACTGTACACTAGTTAGGACTTCGTAACTTAAAAATATTCCACAACTGATCAATATAATTCATTTGGTTTCTTATCTTCATTTAATTTTTGGTATTAGAATTTATTAAGCTCAAGCGAACAATAATTCAACTAGATCCAAATGAGCACACGAATTTCAATATTAATGTTCTCAAACGAGCTACTATATTGCATGAGCATGTTAAAGGATACATCTTACATTGAATAACAATGAAATAAATAAACAAGGTTTAGACTGATTCTCTTAACAATATTGATCTTTTAAGATGAAACCAAAATCTATTTAAGTATGACATGTTACTAAAGCCATATAAATGTCGGTTTTCTATTTTTGTCAAGATAGAGCACATGAATATGGCCGATGTGTGAAAATGTATGTTTTAAGAATTTTAATACGGTGAAATAGAGTTAGATAGGTAAGTTGTACTAGACTGATCAAGTTGATCGAATTCATATTTGGTATGGGTAAGGCCTCTAACCACTTTGGTTGCATTTTTATGTTTTTCAAGAAAATTTAACAAACAAAATAAATTGAAAACAACAAAATTTGAGTAATTCAATCTATATTTGTAAGTTAGGACTAGAAGTAGCAAATGGGCCAAACGGTCCGATCCAGTCCAGCCCAAAACTAGACAGGCTACACTAAAAATTGGGCTAGTTGGCTCGGGCCCGATTTCACACGAGTCCGTATTTACTGGACCAATCCAACCCGACTGGACAATCCAACTTTAAATTTTAATTTATATATAAATAAATTAAATTTTTAAAAAAAAAACTTCACGCCTTCACCATCTCTAGCAAACCCTCTCCCACCCTAACCACAAAAAGCACCCGACCCACCCTCGCCCACTCTCGCACAAGTCACCAAATCAGAGAGGAATTTATCGTCCCTGGTCGTCGGTCGAAATGTATATATTTAATTGATTTGGTGATGAATATATTTTTAACCATCTCTATTTTTTTGTTTATATATTTTATGTTGTTGGGTAATTTTTTGTCGATTTAGATAGAGATATTCAATTGAGACTTTTATTGACTTTTATAAGTAGGTGATTTTTATAGAATTTGTAGACTTTTAAGTGACTTTTATAGATTTGTTGATAATTAATAAAAGTCTTCCATAAACTTCTATAGGCTCTTATTAAAAATTTTGTAGACTTCTGTAGATTTCTATACACTTTAATTAACGACTTTCATTTTTTTAAATATTAAGCTAATTTTTATATAATATAATATTATTTTGAGTAACTTTTCGCATATTCATATGATCCACAACATATAAAATTAAGAACTCATAAGTAATAAATCATATTTCTCATGTCCATAAAAATATTTACTAAAAATAAAAAAATAACTCACCTTATTTAGTACCCGTTTGGTATAGATTATAAATTAGTTTATTTGACCAAAAATAGTGAAAAATATCATGCTACAAGGCACATTTTTTTGTCAAATAAACTATTTTTGGTCAAATAAACCATTTTGGTCAAATAAACTATTTTGGTCAAATAAACTAGTTTATAATCCACACCAAACGGGTTCTTAAATTGACAAATAACATAAATATAAAAAAAAAATTAATAAGATTTTAGTAATGTTTAATAAAAAAATATCAAATATTCTCAACATCTCAGGGTAGGCGGACGATATACGAAAAAATCTTAGAAGTGAAAGAAAATATGTATTCTTTATTTTGGAGCTTTGGAGTTTTCACAAATCTCAGGTAGACGATATTTTTTTTTTTTTTTTTTTTTTTTAGATTTGCTATTTATATTTTCTACCAAAATATCTCCAGATGTCTCCAAAAGTCTGGTAAGTAGAGAATTCCTAAAAGTCATTCTCAATTTGAATACATCATGGCTTATAGAGACTCCTAAAAAATTTTAGTTGAATATATCATGACTTTTAAAGACTTTTTAAAGGTTTCTTAAAATTTCTATTGAATACGTCAATATTTCTGAATAGTTTTAAAAATCTATATTGAATACCCATACACTTTTAAATCTTTAAAAATCTCAATTTGAATACACCCAATTAGTTTGTATATTAGTGGATTGTATGAGATATTGAATTTAATTTATGAATTTTGTCGATCTAATTTATTGATATATTCTATTGTCGGTTTGCAGATAATGAAATTGATTATATTTGTTCGAAAATGGGTAGAAAAATTAGCAAAAACAGTGGACATGAAAACTTGTCTCATCATTGACAATGATCAACCATTTTATCGATGATCAAAATTGACACTAATTTGTATCTATTTTTAAATGGGTACTAAATTATTGTTAATTTTATCAATATAAAAATGAGCACCAAATCAGTGCCTTTTATCATCGGCAAATGACAAGTCATCGACAAATGATTTTTATATCGATAAATTTAGAGCGTGTTCAGTGCCCATTTTTTGCCAAAAAATGAATTTTTTTATTTTGTTCATCAAAGCAAATATAGTTGAAATGACCAAATTATTCTTTATCAAAATTGTTACATATTTCAAATGAAGGACACTTTGTCATTTCAACCACATTTCGCTTTGAAAAGTCAACAAAAGTCGTTTTAAAAACCCATTTTTTTAGTGTTCCTTAGTGTTCATTTTAATATCGATAAGATAATAGTATGTCCACAACAAAATAGGCCACTAATTTGTATCTATTTTGTATATGTCCATTTTATCGATATATGTCCATTTTATCGATATCATCGAAAAAATGTATAAAATTGGTAGACATCGAAAAATTTGTCAACATCGACATTATTTTGTTGATGTCGACAATTTTTTTATCGATGTCCTCAATATTTGCTTTGAAATAATTTTTTTTTTTCAATTTTCAGTTAAAATTAGCATCCAGTAATTAAAAGTTGAAATTAAATAAGTGTTTAACTATGTGATACAAATTTGTGTATATTATCATATTTAAAATAAATAAATTCTAATGTCTATTTTTTGAATCATCTCTTATTTTTTAGCATGTCGATTTGTTGTACTGATATGTTGATTTTGGACTAATATATTCTATTATAAGCTATTGTATGATTCAACTACCATTAAATCTTAACCACATAAAAATGGTCATTTTTATAAAAAGGTATATTTAAAATTTTGCATTTAAAAAATAACATATTTACAAATGTTATAAAAAATTATCGTATTTCCAATCCACTATTTATTTTGGACATTGCTACCACTCTATTTTGGCAAGGCCTTCACGTCAGCAAATGCCCAGTAAAGGTCCCATCTAGGCATAATTCAGGCCTCGCTAAAATTTTATAGGTCCAACGAGAGCCTTCCAGATTCATAAAGGTTCCATAGACCCGGCGAAAGCCTCTGGAGCCTAGCAAAAGCCTCGTAAATTCTCATATGGGCTCGGAGGCCCATCGAATATCTTAGCTTTCCTGAATCAGAGTATTGCGAAGTCTAAGGAGTATTGCGAAGTCTAAGACCCAGGGGCGATCTTGGTTTTTTACGTCTCCATGACCCCCACCAAGAAATTTTTTTTTTTAAATCATAAAATAGAATACAAATTAAAACTTTGTTAGAAATGGACTAAAGAAGAATCGAACGCGGGTTGAAATTATAAATTATAAATCTCAACCATTACCACAATCTCATTCTTGAATTTTTTTTGTTTTGTTTGCTACAAATATTTTTTTAAAAAAATTATTTCTTTTTTTAATATTTTTTTTCAGTTTTATAAATAAAAAAAAAAAAAAAAATTCGTGGGGTGGTTGGCGGGTCAAAAGATTGACCCGCCGTGACCGTCGGTCCAGCCCCGCCGCGTCGTGGGTTCTTTGGCAAGAGGGTAAAAATTTCGTGGGACTGGACTAGATCTGGGCGGGACGATCGGCCCATTGCCATCCCTACACGAAAGGTCGACACTCATGGCCAATCCAGAGAGACTCGTCGAGCTTCGTATTTATTATAACTTGCAGGCAGTACGATGTTTTGGGATAACCAGAGAAGTAATTAAAGAAATATTGCGTTTGATTGTAATAAGGATTCTCACAAAGAAAACGAATATCAATCTCCCAATAATTAGGCAACACAATATTGAAAATCTAATCAGATAAGGATCGAAATCTGGGAGATTGTGTCCATGTCCAATTACCCTTTATCCTATAAGGAAGGAGAATCCAATCAGAGTTCTAATTGATTGTTTACACAGAATAATTATGACTTTGTAGCTATAAATACAAGGACTCCAATTATTCCAAGTGACGCAATTTATGACGCATTCTTACGCTCTTTTTACGTATTAATTTTACCCTTAAAACTCTACTCAAATCTCTGCCTACTTATCTCTCCCACACCCAATTGTTTTCGTCCCCATATATTATTTTATATACCGGTCAGTTAACTTGATCGTCGAAGTACTAACGATCGCCGACCTTTTTTTCTAGTGATCTTGATGCCTAACAGTCGTCTTAGTGTATAGATAATATAAAAGTTGGCATAAGAGTGATTGAAAATTTGTTGACGTGTGAACAGTACAAATTCCTATGTCAACAGACACATTTCAAAATTTTCCTTTTAAAGTTTAGAAATTTGAACAATTGTCATCTACCTATGACCTACATAGCAAGCTGGTCCACGCATAAGCCATGTATTTTCAACTAAAATTTTATAATTGAGTCCCATAAAAATCCATGCACTAACATTACAAATATGAGCATCAATTTAACCCTAAACTATAAACCATAAGATTTTCCACAAGAATATCTTGTGCGTTGCTCAAATTATTTTGAGTCCGTTTAGTAAAATTTATAAACTAGTTTTTTTAATCAAAAAATAAAAAAAAATATCAAATTCATATAAATATAAACTTTTTTATTAAAAAAATTTTTTTCTAAATATTATTATTATCGATCAGCCAAATATAACTAATGATTTTATAAACCGCACACTACCTGCGTTGAAGAAGAAGGAAAACTGACAATCACTTTTTTTGTAAATACTTATAAATTGGGGTTTATATATAAAATATATAAATAATAAATAAATAGTAAATTATAGATCTTTTATTAATTTAATTAATTTAAATCTAACGGTAAGGATTAGACCATTGCAAGAAATTGAAAGAATATTCTTGAAGAATTCACGTGTCAAGCACTCACGGTTTCCCAATAACTAACCATCAGTCTAAAATACCCCCAAATTTTAGCAAAGATCACAGAAAATGACAAGGGCTAAAGAGTATTTTCACATATGGAGACTGATGCATACAAAATCCCACCGACTTTCCCTCTTTCATCCCAGTAAGAAGAGGTATCTCTGTATTGGGGCAGAACACTCTGTTTTTTCTGTATTCACCCACAAAAAAATGGCTTCAATTTCTTATCTCACCCGATTACCAGTCAAAACCCTCCATATATCAACCCAGAATACAAAATTCACATCGAAATCGTCTCTTTTCCCTGTAAATTTATTCAGTTTCTCGCCTAAAAGCGCGTCGCAGAACTCCTATTTAATCAAAGAATTTACGAAGCCAAGGCAAAAATCTGGGGTCCGGGCAGTGAGCGAAGATGAGTGGGGCCCAGAAAAGGATCCTGATGCATCCACGGTAGCAGTGGCAGAGGAGGAGCCACCAAAGGAGCCTACCGAAATTGACATATTGAAGAAACGATTGGTGGACTCTTTCTATGGAACAAACAGAGGATTGAATGCCAGTAGTGAGACGAGGGCAGAGATTATTGAGCTGATCACACAGCTTGAGGCGAAGAACCCGACTCCGGCACCCAATGAAGCTTTGACCCGGCTCAATGGAAAATGGATTCTCGCGTAAGTTCCACCATACTTTTTCCTCTAGTTGGAATATGAAGTTAAATTTTTCTGAAATTGTCTTATTATATTATATTTCTGGGATGGACCTAATTTGTTGATATTGATATATGTTTGAGTTTTTCAAGCTATACTTTTTAATTGTTTCATGAACCACATGCATTTTTTTTCTTTTCTTTTTCTCCTCTCTATATTACTGGATTCAGCACAGCCAAATGATCAATTTTATATTGAATTACTTCTAGAGTCTAGAGATGCTGAGCGTGGAAATGGATATATGTGTACCGTGTACGCAATTGCTTAGTCTTCTACGATAGCAGTGAAAAAATAAGATAATTTAGTTCATGTTGCTCTATGCAACTTTTTACTTGGTTTCTGTAATTGTGGAACCATTAATCATGTATTCTGGTAATATAATTTATATTTTGCCTCATTTTTAAATCTATATAACTCCATTAGGGAACATAAAGGTTCCTCGCAATAATAGTAAAAAAAAAAAAGGATTGGGAGCAAGTGATCCTTGTCATTTGTACAATATTGATATGTTAAAAAGTGGGAACTTGTTACATTAATTGTGCGTGTGCATTCCGACGAAAAAGATAAGAAATGACTGACACTAGCCATCGGAGTTCAGAGGAACTGGAGCTAGCTACTGTTCATAATCTTCGCCTCTTTGGTGTTGCAGTATATACCCAAAATGGAAGTTTTTTGTAATAATGATCATTATATGGTGTTAGATGTGACTTTGATCTGTTCATAATGATGTTCTATAGAATCCGATAAGAAATGGCTGACACTAGCCATCGGAGTTGAGAGGAACTGGAGCTAGCTATGGTTCATAATCTTCGCCTCTTTGGTGTTGCAGTATATACCCAAAATGGGAGTTTTTTGTAATAATGATCATTATATGGTGTTAGATGTGACTTTGATCTGTTCATAATGATGTTCTATAGAATCCGAACACCGTGGTTAAAGACAGATAGACACTACATTGTTGTCTGTTGCTGAAATGTAAAGGCTGCATATGAAAATACAAAGTGGAAAACTCTGAAATAGCCATCAAGGTTTCTGGCTTTCGCTGCATCATTTTGAAGTCTTTGATGGCCGTTTTCGAATTGGTTTGCCGTAAGCCACGTAGATACGGGGTGTTGTGCGTCTTGAAGCCAAAGTTTGCCTTTAGTTTGGAAAGTGACTTCCCCTATTTTTTCTCAAGTCTAATGAGACCCTGAATCATTTTTAACCAATAGTTATTCTCGATAATGCTCTTCTCTTCCCTTCTCTAGTTGGTTTGAATGATAGCAATGGCATATTTTGTTGTAGCTTACTGCGATGTTTAGATTTTATAACAGGGTCGTGACAGCTCTGCCTTGGTCATGGTCTCAAAGCCTGATCATTCATTGCTAAGATTAAAATTTCACAGATCGACGGATCAATTTTTTTCTGAGAGCACTGCAGGTACACGTCATTTGTGGGTTTGTTTCCTTTGTTAACAAGGGGAACACTGCCATTGGTGACTCTTGAAGAGATATCACAGACCATTGACTCGGAGAAGTTGACAGTCCAGAACTCTGTCGCCTTTGCTGGACCCTTGGCAACCACTTCAATAAGTACCAATGCCAAATTTGAAGTTCGAAGTCCCCAGCGTGTGCAGGTACCTTTTGTTCATAGTTATAAATTTTCTAATGATAAATCTTAAGAGTAAAAATCCTATTGATGTAATATCCGAAATTTCCTTTCTTTCATAACCCGGCAAGGAACTTGTACAATGAACGATGAACTGCTTTTTTATGGAAAGTTTAATGGTTCCTTATGGCTTGACCTGCTTGATAATTGGTTCAGTCAAAATTGCTCGAATCATTAGTTTTTTCTTAACTTATAAGTAGAAGAGTTTACTTATTTTAGAAGTAAACCTTACCTTGCCATTCTGAATTGCAGATAAAGTTCGAAGAAGGAATCATTGGTACTCCTCAGCTGACCGATTCCATCGTATTACCAGAAAATGTGGAATTTCTGGGACAAAAGATTGATCTCACACCCGTCAAAGGTTTGCTTAGTTCTGTCCAAGACACGGCTTCCTCTGTTGCAAAAACCATCTCTAGCCAGCCACCGCTGAAGTTTCCCATCTCCAGCAGCAGGGCGGAATCGTGGCTTCTAACAACGTACCTTGACGATGATCTTCGGATCTCGAGAGGAGATGGTGGCAGTGTATATGTCCTCATCAAGGAAGGCAGCACCCTTTTGACCCAATAGACGTATTACTAATTTTCCGGTGAGGGGTTGTAGACGTGTGTGTAATAATAATAATAATACAAATGACTTACATGTATTAGAATTACAAGTGTACCAGATCTCCACGGTTTGGCTATGTAATGAATAATACGCATGCAGCAGGATTGTGATATGTTAATCTTCTTTAATCAATTATCATTTTTCGGTGGACATTTCCTTTGTGGAACCTCAGTTTGAAGGTAATTTGGATATAATACCTCGTATAACAGTTCCATCCTTCTACGGTGGATATTGCTAAATTGTATATTTTTTAGGACAATATTATCGACTCTAATTACACATTCTTGGCAAATCTCAATGTTATTATATTATTTTTTATTGATAATTTCTTGACCGCAAGTATCATTACTTGGCTATTAATCAAGAAATAGATTTTTATACTAGCAAATTTCTCACGAGTCCAAGTAGCGTTACTGAGATGAATGATGAGAATCTTAGAAGAGTGCTATATGGGTCACCCCTTGTATTGAGCTACGTACGAGCCATCTTGGAGAAAAAATTGATGTTGGACTATTGGGCCTAAATTCTCTATTTTATCCTCCTTAGCCCGAATGATTGCACCACTAGCCCACAGTTATCGTTAAGAGCATGCCCAAAAATGAAAAATGGAAATGGAAAATTGACACAAATGGTCCTTAACCTTTATTTTTTAGCACATAAATCTTTAAATTATATATTTTAGTGCGTAATTGGTCCTAATATGTCAAAAAAAAAATAAATATGTTCTTATTTTTAATTAGAGAAATTTTTAATTAGATTCTTAACATTTGCAAAACATGCAAATGGATCCGATATTTTTATTTTTATTTTTATAAAAATTTAAAAGAAAATAAAAAATTGATAATAGAGAAAATTGTCTAAAAATCACCTGCAAATGACTTGTTTTAAATTAGGTCAAAACAATTTTTAAAATTGTCAATAAGTCATATTTTTCAACAAATTTTCATACTAATCTCAAAATTATCTCTGTGATTTATATTTGTCACAAACATTGTCTTTGTCACTGTTCCCACCACCGCCGCCACCACTAAACAAAATTTTAATATGAAATTCTCATTTGTCATCAGTCTTATAATTGCAAAAGAAGGTAAGTTGACGATTAGCACCATTGATGATATTCAGAAGCTTCATATTCGCTTTATAGCACTTGGTGAGCATGCACACCGTATATGCCATCAGGAGCAGACTCAGACCTTCGCAATCTGTAATTTAAAGTACAATTCATCATGTTTTTCGGATGTAATTAAGAATAGGCAAAATTTTGTTATAAACCATTTTGCTGTGAAATTCTAAGAATAGAATTATGTGGGTTCTCTTCAATTTTTGTTGGAGTTCTGTTATATTTTTTTGCTTTGGCAATTGTGAACTTTTTTTATGTTAAAACAATTGCAGGACATGATACTGATATTTACAGTAGAAGATGGAAACTTCAACTAATTGCAGAAAAATAAACTGAGGGAGTTGTTTACTCTCTTAATGTGTTCAATGGAAAACTTCTTGCTACTATTAATCGGAAGATTCGGTTGTATAAATGGACGCTTCGTGATGATGGCTATCGTGAATTGCAATTTGAATGTGGACATTATAGACATATTCTTGCACTTTATGTGCAAACCAGATGAGCTTTTATAATTGTGGGACATCTGATGAAATTAATTTATCTGTTAATTTACAAGGTAAACATGTCAAATCTCCATAAGTGGGGTTCTTGATTAGCTTTTTGATGCATTCATGCTATTCTTTAGAATGATTTGACCTCTGTGGTATGAGAAACAGTATCATTTACACATTTGTATCATGCAGGGGCGGATCCAAGATTTTAGTCCATGGGGGCTGAAATATATTAAAGTCAATGTAATAAAATTTATATATAACATAAAAAGTCATTAAAATGATATTATTTATTGAAGTTGTTCTCGACGAGGTTTTGATATATAAAATTTATCTATAATAGAATCTACATCAATTGTTGCAGCAAGTTCTCGTTCAATAAATAATGTCATACAATCAGCTAGAAAGTCATCTTCCATTTTGTTCCGAAGATCAGTCTTCACATGTTTCATTGCAGAAAATGCTCGCTCAGTTGTCGCAGTAGAAATAGGTAATGTCAACACAAGACGAATCAATCTAGTCACCATAATGTAACTATCTGACCTTCCACTCTCAGTTAACTGTTGGCACAACTCAACAAGTGTAGATACTTGAAATTGAGGATCGCGCTTCATATCTAGCTCATAATGTCGCAACTCATATTCTAAACTACGAATATCTTGCACCGAAAAATCTTTAGGATAAAACTTCTCTAAAAGTGAACAAATATCATAACTGTTATATGATTTATATGAATTTTAGGATCCAAAGCAACACTGAGAGAAAGGAGTTCAACTGTTGTCTCATTAAATCTTGTATCTAACTCCATCAATACGAAATTATCACTTCATTGAAAACATCGAAGTGATAATGATGCTCAACTGTAGTTTGATCTCGAGAACGACCAATTCTATACAAATCATGTAGATCAGGTATGACAATATCGTTTTTTGAGTAAAAACTATTCACTCATTGGAGAAATTTTTCCCAATCAGTATCTCTCAATTTCTGAAGAAGTTCTTTTGTAGTTGATACAAATCTTATAGCAGATAAGATGTCTAGAGATTTTCTTTGAAGGGTTTGACAAAGAACATCAGAGATACTCATAATGTCATACATTAAATGCAAGATGAACACAAATTCATAACTTGTCAAGTTTTTGTAAGTGCCACAAGCTTCAGCTCGAGATCTTGCGTTTGGAGAATGGTGAGTAAGATATTCAAGTACATTGCAAGTTGCAAAGATACATATCTATCAAACTCTTTATAGAGTCATAATGAGAACTCCAACGAGTAGCTCCTGATCGTTGCAAATTACCCATTTGATTAACCCCACATCTAGAATTACGCTCTCCAGTAGCCAACATACGCTCAATTTCTTTTGTTTGAGCAGTTTGCAACTCATTAATGCGCTTAGGAGAAGAAGTAATAATATTGACAACATTATCCAAATGAGAGAAAAATTCCCAAATAGCACCAACATCTTTAGCTGCAGAAACCAATGTCAACTGTAATCGATGGGCAAAACAATGAACGTAGTATGCATATGGACAATCTCGAAGAAATAATGCCTGAAGTCCATTCCAAGCACCGCGCATGTTACTTACACCATCATACCCTTAGTCTCTCGTTTTTTCTACCTGAAGATCGTGTAGATTCAGTGACGTAGTATCACTTACGCTTTTGATCACAAAGAATCGTTCTCTCAACATACCACAATCGTTTACAAACCTTAGGATAATGGCCATTTGCTCTCGTTTAGATGCATCTTGTGCTTCATCGACAAGAATACAGAAGCATTCATTCCCAATTTCGTCCCGAATCATCCGTCGCACTCTATTGGCCATAATGTGCAAAATTTCTTTTTGAATACTTAGAGCAATGTATTGAACATTTTTTTGAGCATTTTCTAAAACAACTTTATCAATTTCAATATTCATTTCTGCCAACAACTTTACCATTTCAAGAAAATTCCCCCGATTCAGTGAAGATGAAGATTCGTTGTGACCTCTGAAAGCACAATCTTGAAGTGCTAACCATCGAACACTTATGATTGAAGTTTTTAGATGTAAACGACGTCTCTGCACTTCCTCTATCGATACTACATGCATTACCTTGTCAATATGTTGAGACGGTCTCACCAAATCTTTAGCTCTCTTCTCTCACATATTATGATGTGGTGCACCAAAATGAGTAAGGAATGCACATTTTGCTCCGTCATTAACTCTCTTCCACTTATCATATCCATGGTGACCAATGTTGAACAATTGGATGAATTACTATCATTACGAAAAAAAGCAAGAAAACAATATGCCCTATTCATTTGTAGGTGAATACTCCAACCAAGGAAACCCGACTAAACCATTTATTACGAAATCGACGAGACCGAGTTTTTCCTGTTGTCCTTGGATATTCCGAGATCTTGGTTGATAAGGCCCAACTTTTAAATATGCCACTCTAATCTCATCTCGCAGATTAACATGATGTTCGAGATATTTGCTTTCTTTTCCGGATCTCGTTCAATCACCGGTAGTCGGTTGTAATTCGTAATTTGAAGTTGAAGGATTGACGGTTTCGGAGATGAAATTGGAAGAACTTACCTTTGTAGGAATTGATGGTTGATCTCGATTAATCTATCAAAAGGTGTACTTTCACTAGATTGGCCTATCTTTTTAAAAAATGAAAACAATGTCTTTTTCTCTCGCGTGAAGCTTGTCCTTCCATTTGTAAATTCTAAAAAAACAAAAACAAAAATTGAAATTCTATCAACAATCCACAAATAGGCCGACAAGGCACATTAATTCAATAATACGAAATAGGCCGACAAGGCACAACAATTCAATAGATCGAAATAGGCCGGCAAGGCACAACAAGTTAATAATAAAAAGACAAAGCTTTTAAACATAAGCCGGGCAAGGCAACAAAAATTAATGACACAACTGCAAGCAAATTAGCAAAATATACGGAAGGTTCTAACTTTAAGCGTATTTTTCTTTATTTTTCCTCACATTGACGCCGCCGATCGTCACGATTTGTTTACGTACAAGTACAATAACAATAAATCAATTCATAATCTTACTGTTTTTCATAAAAATAAAAAATAGGCATTAATTATTCAAGTGCTTATCAAGTTTACAAAAGAATCGTCGTGTAAGACCCCTTGAAGCTTCATTAAAAACACAAATTAACACCCAAAACTTTAGATTCCAGACTTTACTAATTGAAAAAGGCATCCATCTCTCATCACATAAATCGAAAATTAGACAAAGGGTAAAAGAATGAAGTCAGAGCAGTCAAATATATATGCATTTAAATAGCACAAGTATCATTTGAAAGAATTCAAATAGAACCAGAACATTAATTCCTCTTTCTTCTCTTCAAAATTGGAAAGAGCCATGAGTTTTACTTGCTATTCAATCATTTCAGAAGGTTTTATGTAAAGTGAAGGTAAATACATGATAGATTTATTCAACGAATCAACAAGATAGTAAAAATTCATTTCAGTGCTGCATTCATTTCATAATCTAGTATAAAACTATAAATTATAAAATCAAAAATAACTTATGCAAAATAATATAAACTTTACAAAAATCTTTACAAAAAATAGAAAAATAATTAATAATTTCTTGACCACGATTTCGGCGGACAAATAGAATTTCGAATGTTTTAAGGCCGTTGAAAACAAGCTACCAAAGTTGGGTTAACGGATTTGCAACTTATCTTTAGAGATTGAAGTTTCAATTTGAATTTTTTTTTTTTTTTTGAAGAAATGGATCTTCACTCACGCACGTAGGGTTTCAGATTTTTTCACATTAGGTGGAAATCGAGAAATGAGAAATGGCAGAAACCAAAAAGCTTGACTCTTTTTTTGTAAGGATGATTTTTTTGTTTTTTGTTTTAGTGTGGATTGGGCTTAAATTTTTTTTTTTTTTTAGTTAAGAGTTGAGAAGTTGGGCTGAATATTAATGTGGAGTTGGGCTGAAATTATACTTGGATCAGGGCTAATTTTATTTTGATCAGGGCTAATTCAAAAAAAAAAATATTAATACTTGGATCGGATCTGTTTGGGCACAGGACGGGCCGTAGTCGCATGACCCCCTTCCATCCGCCTCTGGTATCATGATACTATATTATAAAAAATATTAAGGAAGATTTGTTTGATGAATTTATATAAAGTTGCTATGATTTGTTTTTGTAAATATCAGCTTGAATTTCTGTATGAATGAAAAAGTTCGATGTGGGCATTGCTATGACAAAAGTTGGCCATTAGATTATTCTTTGTATTATTAATTAGTCGTATATGTTGTTTGATATTGTATTATAGAAAAACAATATCACAGAAATCAATATCGTAACAGAAATGAGTATAGAATTCGCACACGTGCTCAAAATTTTCATTATAATATGTTTTCGGAATGGTCTCGATGAGCTGGTCAAAACCAATCGTATTGCTACTGCGTACGATGGATTTTAATCGTTTGATGTCGTCTCTTTAACTTAAAATAGTAATTTTTAATTTTTTTTGTCAAAACAGTATCATACATACTAAAATAGTATCACAAATAAATATATCTTAATATATTAGTATCATACATGAAAATATTTTAATAAAACAGTATCACATACACAAATTACAACCCAATAAAATAACAGTATCATATGTTGAAACATTATCATAATAAAACAGCATCAAAAATAAAAAAATGGTATAAGTATACCATATCACTTTATCTAAATAAAATATTATCATAGATCTGTTTTACTGGTTGAAGTAATTATATTGTTCTTAAAATGCTCTATTAGTAGTACAAGACCATTGATATTGTTTGCATTCAATAACATTATCATATATTAAAACAGTATCATATATTGAAACATTATCATAATAAAACAGTATCAAAGATAAAAGTATAGTGTATATGTACTATAACACATTATCTATATAAAACAGTATCATATATAAAACTAAACACAAAATATTTTAATAGTTTAAGTAATGATACTGTTCTTAAAATACTCAATTAGTAGTACAAAATCATAGGTTTAAACATTGTCATAATAAAACAGTACTAAAGATAAAGTATGGTATAAATATAACAATGTACATTATATAAATAAAAACAGTATCATAGATAAAACAGTATTACAATAAAACAGTATCACAATAAAATAATATCGATTAAATTAGTATTTTTTTTGCAATTGTAATAGTATGTTGGTCTTTTAACTTTAAAATATGACTTTAATTGAATTAAGTTTTGACCATATGACTTTAGAGCCCATAAGTGTAAAAACAATGACCGATCTTGAATTTATCCTTGATAATATACTAAATTATTTTGTATATTTTACGAACTATTATAAAATAACTAAATTTAAGCTCATAATAATTAACAAACTTGTTAATTAAAATTATTTTATTATTATTAATTAATCATATTATTTAAATTTTAAAATTTAACTTTATCGTTACAATATAAAAAAAAAAAAAATTTTGTCACAAATTTGATGTTCAAATATTTTTATTTAATTGAACTATTCGTTTATTAACTACAAATATCAGAATTTAAATTGTATTCTTTATATTTTAATTTATTGTTCTATTATCGTTCAAAATGGGGTTAATTTCACCAACGGTCACTGAAGTTACCTTCAAATTACAAAATGGTCACTGAAGTTCAAAAGTTCAAAAGTTTCAAGTTAGAAATCATTTGATAATGGTAAGTTAGAAATCATTTGATAATGGTCACTCTATTAAATTTTTAATTTAAAATAGTGATGTGACATGATGATGTGACATTTATTTATTGTATGGTAGTCCACGTACTTTATATAATATTCACTTTAGTCTAAGGGCGGAATCAGCCCAGGTCTCAAGTCCAGGGCTGCCCAAAATTTGGCCCAAAAAGGTTTTTTTTTTAAAAAAATAAAGAAACAAAAAAGAAATAAAGCCCAAATTTGAGCCCAGCCCAAAATTTTGGCCCAAAATGTAAAAAAAAAAAATAAAGAAATAAATCTCAAATTTCACCAAACATAGAAAAAAAATTGTTTTACTCTCAATTGTGCATCCAAATTTAATTAAACAAACAATTATTTGCATTTCATGTAAGTATTAGAAAGTTCAAAATTGAAATTCAAACTTTAGAAATTTTAAAATTCGAACGTGGATTTGAATTTTTTAATTTGTTGCACCTTTTACTATTTAGTGTTGAAATATCATTTTATTTTCTAACTTGGTTGTAATAATTTCGTTGTGTATGACTTACTTATATGTCGTTTCATTAAATATAGGATTACAATATAATCGCATATAACACTACTAACGAGTTTAAATATTTTGTGCATCGACTACATAACTTAGTTTTAGATAAAATATATATATAATATATTATAAAACAATTTTTGTGCATCGACTACATAACAATTTTTGTTGAGAAATACCTTGTTAATAAAATAAATATAGATTCTATTATAGAAGAATTTGTAATTGTAAAAGATCGTTGGGCACAACTTTCTTTAGCTAATTTAGATCTTGAATATTTTTGTTTAATGACTTCTTGTAACATTTTTAAAGATTGTGACTTATAAAAAAACATTAGATTCTTATAAAAATGGATTAAATAATTGTAGTTTGAAGGAAAAAAAAAAATCGGGAGCTCTGCCCCCAAACCCCCGTAAGGAGGGTCCCCCTCCCTAGCCCACCATTTAGGTACATCTTGGCTCCGCCCCTGCTTTAGTCCATATATTTCAATTAAATCTTTAAAAATTGTATTGTAGGTCCTTAATCTTTTACATCTTTACACTTTAGTCTCCAAAATTTTAATTATCTTTTAGTTAAGTCCTCCAAAAATTGCACCTTAGGTCATTCAACTTTTTACATCTTTACAATTTGGTCCATAAAATTTTAATTATCTTTCAGTTAAGTCCTCTAAAAAATTACATCTTAAGTCATTCAACTTTATACATCTTTAAACGTTGGTCTCCCAAATTCTTGATTTTGGTGACCAAAATAAGTACAATTTTAGTGGTCAAAATAAATGCACTTTCAATTAAATATTTGACTTTACACTCGGATTTTCACCTAAACGAACAAAATAATATAATTAAATAATAAACTATTTAGTGGTCAAAATAAGTGTAAAATTCGCACTTATCACTTAAAGTTGACCACTAAAAGTAGATATTTTAGTGGTCATACCTTATAATATTATTTTGTTTGTTTAGGTGAAAATTCAAGTATAAAGTCAATAATTTAATTAAAACTGCACTTACCTCAACTCAAAATTTGAATGGATTTGAAAAATTCACATAAATTTAGGTGTCCCCAACTCGATTTTAATAGATTTCATTAAAATTTTTAGGTGTCCCAACTCGAATTTAAATAGATTCTTTAGAAATCTGTTGTCTCCAATAACTCTTGAATTTCTAAAGATTTCATTAATTGATGGATTTTGACATATTTCAATAGATTTGGAACTATAATTATAACTACTAAAAATTTTAACAATTCTTGTTCCAAACCTCAAAATTTCAATTGATTTCTCTCTCTCTCTAACTTTTCACATACGATTTTGCTGAAACTCTTTTGTATTAATTGACCTTTTTTTTCTTTATCTCACAAACCTCTCACATTTCACATAAAATTTATTGAAACTCTTTTGTACCAATTTGTAATTATTCACGTCTTTATTCCGTTTTTCTCAAAACCCTGCCCATATTTCCAACTTCATGAATTTTTTGTTAGGAGGGTATCCTCAACTCAAATTTGAATGGATTTGAAAAATTCACATAAATTTAAATGTCCCTAACTTAGATTTTAATAGATTTCATTGAAATTTAGGTGTCCCCAACTCAAATTTAAATAGATTCTTTAGAAATCTAGGTGTCTCCAATAACTACTGAATTTCTAAAGATTTCATTAATTGATGGATTTTGACATATTTCAATAGATTTGGAACTATAATTATAACTACTAAAAATTTTAACAATTCTTGTTCCAAATCTCAAAATTTCAATTGAACTCTCTCTCTCTCTCTCTCTAACTTTTCACATACGATTTTGCTGAAACTCTTTTGTATTAATTGATTTTTTTTTATTTATCTCACAAACCTCTCACATTTCACATAAAATTTTATTGAAATTCTTTTGTACCAATTTGTAATTATTCACGTCTTTATTCTCTGCTTTTTCTCAAAACGTTGCCCATATTTCCAACTTCATGAATTTTTTGTTTAAAATGATAAAGTTAGAAGTTTCTTTTAATGTACGATAATGTTATGGATTTTTTCTAATCACAATGCTATTTTTTTAGTGATCTAGTCAGACATTATACTATTTTCTTAGCTTTTTTAAAAAAAAATAATTTGTTTATGCGCAATGAGTGGTTATAGTTAAAAAAAATCACAAATACGAACTCCATTAACCTCTATAATTTAGAAATCTTTAAAAGTTAAAACGTCTCGATACTCATTTTTAATATTTAAAATGTAAATTATATGTATCAATATATCATGGATTAGTTGTCATTTTTTTTTTTTTTTTTTTTTTTTTTTGCTATTAGTCTAGTTTTTTAAAAAAAGAAAATTTTGTGCTTTTATGGTGAGTTTATTTGTCAACATTAATTTTAGAGCAAGTTTCTCGTCAAGACATAATTTGGTTTGAAAAAAAATAGACTTGATATATTATGATGAAATTTTAAAGTTTTTTCAAAATTTATAGTGACACAATTGAGGAGATGAAAATATAATTTTTAATAAAAAGACCACAAATTCAATGAAATCCATGAGAATTTATTAAAATCTATAATATAAAAATCTATTAAAATCTTATCAAATCTGTCAAATTCTATTAAATTCCATGAAATTTATAAGAATTTATAAATATTAAGAAATTTATTAAAATCTGAGTTGAGGACACCCCTAAATGATAAAGTTAGAAGTTTTTTTTAATGTACGATAATGTTATGGATTTTTTTTAATCACAATATTATTTTTTTAGTTATCTAGTTAGACATTATACTATTTTCTTAGCTTTTAAAAAAAAATAATAATCCGTTTATGCGCAATGAGTGGTTATAGTTAAAAAAAAATCACAAATACGAACTCTATTAACCTTTATAATTTAGAAATCTTTAAAAGTTAAAACGTCTCGATACTCATTTTTAATATTTAAAATATAAATTATATGTATCAATATATCATGAATTAGTTGTCATTTTTTTTTTTTTTTTGCTATTAGTCTAGTTTTTTTAAAAAGAAAAATTTTGTGCTTTTATGGTGAGTTTACTTGTCAACATTAATCTTAGAGCAAGTTTCTCGTCAAGACATAATTTGGTTTGAAAAAAATAGACTCGATATATTATGATGAAATTTTAAAGTTTTTTCAAAATTTATAGTGACATAATTGAGGAGATGAAAATATAATTTTTAATAAAAAAACCACAAATTCAATGAAATCCATGAGAATCTATTAAAATCTATAATATAGAAATCTATTAAAATCTTATCAAATCTGTCAAATTCTATTAAATTCCATGAAATTTATAAGAATTTATAAATATTAAAAAATTTATTAAAATCTTATACTTATTTTGGCCACTAAAATCAAAGATTTGGGGGACTAAAATTTGAAAATGTATAAAGTTGAAGGACCTTTTTAGAGGACTTAACTGAAAGATAATTGAAAATTTGTGGACCAAAGTGAAAAGATGTAAAAAATTGAAGGACCTAAGATGCAATTTTTAGAGGAATTAATTGAAAGATAATTGAAAATTTGGGGCCAAAGATGCAATTTTTGATGAACTTAACTGAAAGATAATAGAAAATTTTGGGACCAAAGTGTAAAGATGTAAAATATTAAGGACTTAAGATGTAATTTTTAAAGGACTTAATTGAAATATAGAGATTAAAGTGAATATTATATAAAGTACATGGACTACTATGCAATAAATTAATACCACATCACCATTTTAAATTAGAAATTTAATGAAGTGACCATTAGTAAAACTGTAAAAGGATTTATAACTTCAGTGACCACCACTGAAACTTTTGAACTTCAGTAACTATTTAGTAATTTGAAGGTAACTTCAGTGACCGTTGGTTAATTAAAAATGGCGTATAAATTAATTTTTATTAGTAATTTTATGTTAAAAAAAACATAATAAGATTGATTCAATGTCATAAAATTATATACGATATTTTATTATTTATTTAACTTAATTTTATTCATGTTTTTCACATCATATAGTAATTACATATACCTAAAGTACAATAATTTTATATTTTTCTTTTATGAAAAAATTTAATTGACACGACTATAGTGATATATTTAATATATTAAATTAAATATTATTTAATAAATGTATTGGACCTATTTGCACATTTTACAAAGGTTAAAAATTTAATTGTAATTTTTTAAAATTAAAACTAAGGACATTTTTGTCTTAAATAAGGATTAATTTTGCACCAAAATACATATGTTGGAGAATGTTGTGCCAAAAAATAAAGGTTAGGGACTAATTCTGCACTGAATGAAAAAGTTAAGGACCATTCACGCCAATTTTCCAATGAAAAATGATAGAAACGGAATCAAATCATTGGTAAATTGGAATATACCCACCCACCAACCACACTCCATTTCCAGATCAAAGGAAAATTGAAAATAATTTGATAACAAGGTGAAACAGTGGGAATTAGGTGAAATAAAAAAGCCCATTAAACCTAAATCTAAAACTACCAAAACACCCTTTTCGCCCAACTACTTTCCTATAGGCGGAGCTTCCGAAGGACTACTTTACCCTTTCTCTCCCTCGACTACTAATCAGTTATAGAGTGAACGAAACAGAACAGCGAAAACAAAGGCTAACCCTCAAAGATCCGAGGTTTGGTCTCTCCGAAGTCTCAGCGTTGGGTCCAAAAACAAAGAATTCAAATGGCTGCTGCTTTGATTGCGAACGGCGAAATCGCTACCGTCAAGTCCACCGCCACCGGGCGTTACGCCTCCGTCTACAGTGAAGTACAGAGCAGCCGTCTCGATCACCCTCTCCCACTCCCATCCGTCCTCAAAAACACCTTTAAAGTTGTCGATGGACCACCTAGCTCCGCCGCCGGCAATCCTGGTATGTACTTACACATTTGCATTCACCTATACACTCACTCTCAGTGTTGAGCGCTTTGCTCCGGGATGTATTGTACGTACACCATAAATAGGAAGTTGATCTGTTGATGAAAGCATTCTGTGATCTCGTAAATTCACGTGATTACTCAATCAATAGGAAGTTGTTAAATGTGTGTGTGTGTGTTTATTGAGATACATTGATCTGAAAAAGTACTTCGTGATCTCTGGAGCTGTTAATGTTTTTCTCTTGCTAGATGATGCAATTGGAAGGTGTAAGAAACTAGAGTCTTGCATGAAATGTGCATAAATTTCTGCTTCATTTAGTTTAATTTGTAGATCTCGATATTAGCCTCTATATGCTTGAAAATGGAATTTTGTTTTGGCGTTTGGCTAATTATTGGAAGAAGAGAGTTATTTCAGTTATTGGATTGCTGATTATGCATGGCCAAAGTTTCAAGTTTAGAGGATTATAAAAAATTTTACTTAATAGTGTGTTAACTTAAATCTTTTGATGGAATTTGGATATTTAGAATTATGTTGTTCCAGCACCATCTTGGTGCAACATTTTCGTACTCCAGCCTCTCCACTGTGCTCTATACTGAGTTTGATGATTGTTGGTTGAATGCAGATGAGATTGCCAAATTGTTTCCATCCGTGTTTGGGCAACCATCAGCAATGTTGGTACCAGGTGCTTCAGGTGATACCCCATCGGTTCAAGGCTTGAAGATTGGAGTGGTTTTGTCTGGAGGGCAAGCTCCAGGAGGACACAATGTTATTTCTGGAATTTTTGGTTAGGATCTCCGAGTTTTCACCATTTGCGCTTGTGTGTTGAAATGTTTTCTTCCTGAATTGAATGGTCTAAGTTTTGTATATGGGTTGCAGATTACTTGCAGGATCGCTGCAAAGGGAGCACATTGTATGGGTTCAGAGGTGGACCAGCTGGGATCATGAAATGCAAATATGTGATTTTGACCCCTGAGTTTATTTATCCTTACAGAAATCAGGTAAATTTCTTCTTTATGTACGTGATATTCTTATTCTTATGCTGATTCATTATCTACTAAATAAAGTCACGGCCTTATTTCAAATCCTGAGTTTGATCACATGCATGTTACACATGTTTCTAGTATGATGGTGAAATTCAAAACAATATGTTCTTAGAATGCAAAATTAGTTATATAATCTATAAGGCATCCTATTGTTTTGCTTTTGTTTTCTTCTTTTTTCCTTTTTGGCTAGACTTAGTAGTTCATATGTGATGTACATATGGCTTTGTTCATGCAGAATTATTAAAGATTAGGGTTCAATTGCCATTTTGTGTATTAGTTTAAATTATATTTAACTTGCCATTAAATTATCCTAACTATTGTGATTATTATTTTCGTATACAATTCAGGAACATGCTTATTACTGATGGATTGATTATTTGGTTAAAGCCTAAATTATTCAAGTTAATTAGCATCTATCTGAATTGCAATATTTCTATCAGGGTGGATTTGATATGATTTGCAGTGGAAGGGACAAAATTGAGACTCCAGAGCAGGTATATGTTTACTTCTCCTACACATTTATGAAAGTTGTATATGGATAAGCCTCCCCTTTTGAGACTGAAAGACGTTGCGTGAACTCATTTCAGTTTAAGCAAGCTGAAGAAACAGCACTTAAGCTCGACTTAGATGGGCTTGTTGTAATTGGTGGAGATGACTCAAACACAAATGCTTGCCTTCTGGCTGAAAACTTTAGGTAAGTATTGTATATAGAAATTGTCATCACCTCTGGTTTATTGTTTTGTTTCTAAAATTTTCTCTTATGAACCTAGGTCATTTATAATGGCATACCATTAAGTATATTGATTTTCTATGGCGTTGACTTCAAGCTTTTATTTTTGTGATATTTCAGGAGTAAAAATCTGAAAACTAGGGTCATTGGATGTCCAAAGACCATTGACGGTGACTTGAAATGCAAAGAGGTTCCCATAAGTTTTGGGTTCGATACTGCTTGCAAGGTGATTTTAACATGCAAGAGTTGGTATAGGACCAAAGGAGTACAACTCAAGCAGAAAAATGCAAAAGATATACTGAAATTCAGATAAATTCATATACATGTCCAATAATATAGCTCATCTATGATTATTTGTTTTGAGAAAGAAAATGTCTCTATGTTTCATTGGCACTTTACTCCACCAAAACCTTTACCTTTTGGCATAGTCCTCCAGTTCTTTCACAATATCCCAGTGGACCTGCTTCACAACCAATAATCAATGCTTTTTACGCGATGTTAAGCATCACTAGCATGCAACTCTAAAGATTGCCATCACGAAGTAGCCAGTTGAGGCGTTTCCTTAAATGGCAACCTCCTTGGTGGCAATTTCATACTTCCTATTTATACGGAGCTGCGAAATCAAAGTGTCAACTCCTATTTTTCCTACTCAGTGGTAATGGTAGCTTTCCACATATAAAGGTACTTGGTCAAATTTCTAACTAGTGTTCTGCCTTCTTTCTTCTTGCCCCACTCACTGAACCATCTCAAGATTTTAAATAACTTTGTTTCCCAGCAATTTTTTTTTTTTTCAAAATTATTTCTTGGTTTTCCAGATTAAAGTCATGTATGACTTCCTCTTCTGTTCTTGTGGTTCTATTTTAAGAGTAATGTCTCTCGAGGAATAGTTAAATGTGCCATTCAACACAAATGGGAGGAGTTCTGCATGCAGTTTATCAAGAATCTTTTTGTTATTTTTACCATTGGATAACGGCTTACAATATTGGTAATTTCTATTCCACTTGTCCAGATATATGCTGAAATGATTGGGAATGTCATGGTAGATGCCCGTTCAACTGGAAAATACTACCATTGTAAGTGCACTAGTGCTTGTGATATGTGTTGGAAGGAACCAACTTTTCCTTTCTCTGTCTATTTCCATGTGAGGATTTTTTCTGTGCGCATTCCAGCTTCAGCTGTATGTATAACACATGATTTTAATATTGAAGGAGCTTAATGGTATTCAAATATATTCTTTTTATACTTTGTGATTCAAAGATTTGATTGCACGGTTAAGTTCCTACAGTTCTTTTTGCCTCCCAGGGTTTTGGCCCTGTTTGTCAATCTTTATCACAGTTCATTTCGTAATTCACTCTTACTGTTCTTTTAGGAAAAAGCATACCCAAATTGAATACCGTCATTTCCTTTCTTAAAATGTCCCTAATCGTATCCACTTTACTAAAATAAGCACTTCTGCTCATTGTTCTTACCCAAATACCCTTAATGGCATTCCCACTTCTGTACTTTTCATGCAGTAAAAACACACGGCCTGACTCATAGCTTTGACATACATCAGCAGTGAATTATTAAAAAAAAAAACAGACAAAAACACTTCTCAACTCCTACCTCAATAATCAAGCCTAGTCAAAATGAAGGCATGTAATTTGGGACTGGGGAGTTTTACTTGAAATTCTCTAATAACTAGAGGTTTCATATCTATATGAACCATTTTTTCCATCAGCTTCCTTTAACTGGATATATACCTCCATTAGGATCTACATTAATGTGGGTGGTTAAAAAAAATTGCTGGAACTATTTAGACAAATTTTATCCTGTCTTATGATTTCCTTCTGATGTTCTTGATTGTTTATCTAGTTATTCCCATCTTACTATATCATTTCATCTTTATTTGTAAGCTCACTGAATAATTTACTCTTTCTTTATAATTTGATTTATTTGCTATTTATCATAATAATCAGTCCACATATTCTCCCTTAGTTGGACAACATTTTCTTTTCATCAATACTCTATTGTCTCAGCAGCTTTGTACTATTATTTTCTTATGCTACAAATACAGTGTTTATGTATATATAGAAGTGTAAAGACGTTAACCTGTGTAAATATTCCCAGTTGTTCGACTTATGGGGCGTGCTGCTTCACACATTACCTTAGAATGTGCTTTGCAAACTCATCCAAACATCACTCTTATTGGAGAAGAGGTACCTTTCTTGATTTGTCATTCCTCTTCCTATATACCTAATTTAATTGTGCATTTACCCATCGAAAAATAACTGTATTAGCAGATGGTTTGAGCTTTAAATTCCACCTTTCTATTGTTTACTCTCGAAAGGGAAGGAAAAAGGAAGAAGAAGTGATGCTTAAGAAACAATTGTGAACTAACATGTAGGTCAACTAATTTTGAGTACTTCTCTAGGTTGTTGGTTCAGTTGAAATTGAGCAACTAAACATATCCATAGAGATTGTTAATTTGTTATTAAGAGACAAATGAGGAAAGATTAACAAAAGAGGACTAGATGTCCTCAATAGCTAAAACTGAAGGCAAAATGGATCTAATTAGTTAGAAAGGCGATTTCAACTTCTTTCTAGCTCAGTCAAAGATGTGAAATCTTCTAAAGGCATAGCCCAAAGATATGCTATGAAGAATTGAGAGACCTAAGGAAAGTTAACTCTCATTGTATCAATATGCTAGAATATGAAGGTTGTGTGCCATCTCATATTGTGTGTGAATAGAACAAGAGAGCATGTGTGATTAGGGTGGAATATACTAACAGACAAGATCAACAATTAGCAAAAAGAACTAACTGTTCAATGATCTATTGAGTAAAAGCTTTACTTGATGGAGAAGGGTTAATAATTTGTGTTTTTAACCCACCTTCACATGTGCCGGCTGGAGTCCCTTTTCAGGCCTAGCAAGTGCAATCACAGGAGGATGGCATCTAGATTCGATGCCAAGACATTTGCTGCTAGTTCCCACATTGAATTGGGTGAATATTGTGTAGATATGTTTATTATATAACCTATTAAATATTAAATTGATGAATACTATTCACAAGTGGCAAGTGAACAATTCCCTGTCATCATGTGAGCTTATGTTATAGATTATATATGATTTGTGAAATAAATTCGGAAAACATGAAGTTAGCCAAGATTTTGAAGCATATTGCCCACCCGGAGAAATTAGAATGATAAATGAGTAGAGGCACCTTAGAGTTAAAATCTTGATTTTAAGTAGTTTCTTGTCCATTTTCTGAAGAACTTCCTGAGTTGAGTTTTTGTTTCTTAATCAGTTCTAATCTTGCTGCAGGTTGCTGCAGATAAACAGACTCTTAAAAGTGTTACAGACTACATTGCTGATGTGATCTGCAAACGTGCAGAACTAGGATATAATTATGGTGTGATACTCATCCCAGAAGGGCTTATAGATTTCATTCCGGAGGTGAAATTATGTTGTGATTTTCTTTAACCGTTGTTGCTTCTTTATTCTCATATTTCTCCTTGGCTCCTCCATGCCTACCAATGATACATATATTTCTCTGCAGAATTTTTTTTGCTGCTCTTTTGATCTATTTTTTCTTGCGCTGAATCAGTGTTTTGCTGATATTTATCATTGATTTACAGGTCCAGCATCTCATTGCAGAACTGAATGAAATATTGGCCCAAGAAACTGTAGATGAAGCTGGTCTCTGGAAAAAGAAACTCGAACCCCAGTCTCTTCATCTTTTTGAACTTTTACCTTCAGCAATCAAGGATCAATTGATGCTTGAGAGGGATCCACATGGAAATGTCCAGGTATACGCTTTCACCTTGTCAATGTTTAAATTCATATTTTTGCATCGTGGCTTGTAGGTGGGTTATATGTTATTGTTTAATCCCCCTCCAGGTTGCCAAAATTGAGACAGAGAAAATGCTCATTCAAATGGTTGAAACTGAGTTGGAGCTAAGGAAGCAAGGGGGTGTATATAATGGCCATTTCAAAGGACAGTCACACTTTTTCGGGTACTTGTTATTTTATACACGTTTTCTAATGATGTCATTGATTCTCTCTCTTGTAAAAACACCTTTTCTGAGCCTTTCTGCTTTTACGATGATTAGATTAGGGCGGAAAAATTGTTTAGACTGAATTTCTACCTTGTGACATAATATTCACCTTTACAGATATGAAGGAAGGTGTGGTTTACCATCAAATTTTGATGCCACGTATTGTTATGCTTTGGGTTTTGCTGCTGGAGCACTGCTTGAAACTGGAAAGACAGGATTGATATCATCAGTATGTGCTTTTGCTTGTATAATTTCTCCCCATATTTTATGGCTCCATCTAGTTGTTTTAGCTTCATTCTTGACTGTGTTTGAAAGTCAGACTTTCATCTCAGTTACTAATATGAAAGATCTTATAGCTAAATTTGGGATCAGCCTAATTCACATGATTTGTTTTATCCATCCAGGTGGGAAACTTGGCTGCACCAGTTGAAGAATGGACAGTTGGTGGAACAGCATTGACCTCGTTGATGGATGTTGAAAGGAGACATGGTATACTGATGACTTGTTCTCATGTCATGCAGCTTTACATTCACTGAGAAGCATTAACTTTTTTGCGAGTTACCCAGCAGGGGGTTGGATTCATTGTGATGGGACATGTTCAATTGGAATAGGTGTTGGTGTTGGACATTTCTTTTATCTTGTTTCGACACCTCACTTAAAACTTGTTCTGTTTTGCAGGGAAGTTCAAGCCTGTGATAAAGAAGGCAATGGTCGAGCTTGAAGGTGAGATTTCTTCTTCTTAATTATGCACTCATTTGTGCATATTTGCTTTTATTTTATTTTTGTACTAGAACTTAGTTGCATGCTTCATTGTTTTGCATCAAATTCAGCAAGTGTTGACCATTGTGTGTTTTCTTTCCTTTTTTTGCTCAAATACCAAGTGATTCTGTGATTATATGGTTAATTGTTTCAGGTGCCCCGTTCAAGAAATTTGCATCAATGCGAGAAGAATGGGCTCTTAATAACCGATATATCAATCCTGGTATGTATCAATAATCAATCTGTGATTCTGCGATCTAGTAGCGGGGTTGGATTTGGTTTAGTTTATTAAATTAAGGCACAATGACTGCAGAAAAATGAGAACTGGAAAGTTGTACTTCTCTTTGATCATATTAGACATTAATTGCTTGAAAATATTCATCGGTTGTTCCTTTTGTTGACTCATTTCATTTTTTCCACTGTAATTACAGGTCCCATTCAATTTGTTGGCCCAGCATCTTATAAATGTAATCACACCTTATCGTTGGAGCTTGGAGCTCAAGTATAAACTTCTTCGTGAGAAATTGCCTTTGTATTTGAGTTTCGCGGCCTTTGAGATGTTCAATTACAAGACCTTTATTTTTTATTCTAATTTTGGTGTACCGTCCATGAACTATTTAACTTTGGATGTCACTCTTTAAGTTTTGATCTTTTGATTGAAATAGTACATGAAATAAGTGATTTCAAACATTTAGTGAAATTATCGCAAGGTCAAAGCATTCTCTAAATTTCAGAATGCTCGACTTACATTTACTTAAGTTTGGAATACTCGACTCACTATTACTTGGGCGGTATGTATGTATTGGACGTTCCAAGTTGGACTTCCCCCATTAACGTGTTGTATAACACTGGCTCATAAATAACACAATTTTCGATAGGTCCAAACAATAATTCAGGTGGGTAGGGGTATGTATATTCTAGTCACATTTTGCAATTGTACTTTGCAAATCACCAACGAGAATGAAAAGCAATTGGACGCATGAAAGAATGCATATAAAAATGGTAGGTATGCATCCCATCGTAACTAACCTTAAAAGAGCTTGGGAAGTAACAACTATTAATGGTTATAGAGACATCCTGGAAACCAATAGAAATTTGTACAATAGACTACAATAGCTTCCAGGAATAAATTGATGCTCAACTTGCTGCACGCATCTCATATAGTTTTGGAAATGAACTGGGAAAATTAAAGCATGTTTTAGGTTTGTGACATTCGAGGGATAAAGACAGACTACTAGACCCAAAATCTAGGCCACATAGTGTCATGTTATTTAATATTGGTGGTAATTAACATCAGTCTAGGTAGGTGACGATGAATAAAACTGCATCATAATTTAATTGAAATGTGACGAGCGACCTCACTCTCACCTACACTGGTGCTAAATAACATTACTCATTCACATATTAATGATACAAAAGAGAATATTCTCAATACAACGTGTTTGGTTTAAGCCTAGCCAAACATACTCAATGTCTATGGTGGTGATGTGTTTAAATGTGAGGTTAATTTGTGATTGTGCAATTTTATCAATAACAAGGAAAAAATCATGGTAAAATATCTTTGCTATACACAAGTATGAAATAATAATGATGCAATGAAACACAAACACACGCACAATACTTTAGGACGTGACATGATATACTTCCTTCGTCTTTGAACCCATATAGTGGTGTTAATCGGGTAGGCTTAACTCAATTGTAGAGAAATTCGAGATGACATGTTTAAAAGTTTGACTAGTTCGATTTCATCAAGAGTTGGGTCAAGCGTATCGGCTCGGCTCATCGCCGCCACATTGCTATGTGGTTATTTGGATCCCTACACCTGTTTTAGAGTAAACTAGCCGACGAATTTATTATTTCTAATCAATGGCATAACTTTTCGTGTGCTACAAGTTGTGTTCTTAACATGTTGTATGGTTGTCTATTAACTTGAGCTAAAACAGTTTATGCGGTGGTGCTGCGCCTTTCAATGTCATGGCAGCTGATCAATGTGGCAGGCTAGTGCCATTAATTAATATGGGTTGGGTCATGTTGAGTTTTTGCTAGGCACTATACTTCGGGATATTATGGCTGACGACTCAGGCATGTGCAAGACGGTTAAGTGCACTTATTATTGTCTCAATGGGTCAGACTTTGTATAAAAGATATATATCCGTTGGCACAGGGTCCATTGCTCGTTTATGTTGACTTTAATTTTGTTCCTAGGCAGTAGAGACGGTCAACAGCACATTGATGCTTGTTTGTATGTATACGTTATATTACCATTTGGAATTAACGTGAAAAAGACATAAGCAGACGTGTCAGTGTAAAAAATAAATTACTATATTTTGCAAGGATTGAAACATAAAATATCCAACTAATAAAATATTATCAAGAAGAGATTGAGAATTTTCCAATTAAATTTCAATTACAAGACAAACTTATTTATTTAAGTGAATATTTGGATGTGCTTATAAGTATTTATAAATTAATTAAATATTATTTTTATCTACATATTTCGTAAAAACCATAACTTTTATTTACTTTTTATCTACACATTCCGTAAGATCCACTTTTTATAATTTATAAAAATCTTTACCAAACATACACTAAATGACTTAATTTAACACATGTTTACAATCTACTTTTTATGTCTAAATTATAATTTAAATCTCATTAAACCCACAAGATATTTTATATCTACATATTTCATAGAAACCAATAATTTTAAAATCTACTTTTATCCACACATTCACCAACAACTTATAATATAAACACTTGAAAATAATTTTAACACTACCATGAATTTATACGTGTCATTACAAGTAGGATGAAGCCCCAAATAAGAAATACTACAAAGCAAAACAAGTCCATTAGCGTGACAGGTGGCAGTTGTTGACAGAAAAGGACTGTTTGGCATAGGGGCCCAAATGCATCAATAGATTAACAATTTTTGTCTATACGTGACAATTACTTTGCCCACGAACAAACACCATAAACCAAATAGCTCATTGAACAATATAGGCAGGTTTTAATTTGGTCACCAAACATTAATTTGTTTCAAATTAATCATCCAACTTTAAGATTTATTTCACATTGGTCACTAAACTTCAATTTATTTCATATTAATCATCCAACTATAAATTTTATTCGCTTTTGTCACTATGTTAATCTCATTACAACTCAAAAACCGTCTACCTAAATTAACACGAATCCAATAAGTTTTCAAATGAATCTTCTGTCCAATATTGCAAATATATGATCGATTGACACGTGAAACTTAATATTAACTTTTAAAATGACGTCGTGATGTAAGCACCACCCTACAACAGAGTTTACTTTTTACGGCATGCAATACAAGCCGTAAAATCATTTTTACAGCGTAAGGCTGAACATCATATAAGCAATGCTGTAAATACTCACATTTTTTACGAGATACATTGAATGACGTAATAATAATGAAAGAGAGCGTGTTAATTAACTTATTATGACCTTCTTATGCAAGCCGTAAACATATTTTTATTTATGGCATGCAATACTTGTCGTAAATGCGTTGTCAAATGACAAATAAATGTGTTTTATGTCTATTGGTAGTGTGTTGTAAAAGGAAGAAATTTTATGGCATACATTAAATGCCATAAATTTGAGCTTATCATTTTTTTTTACATTAGACAATATTAAGTACAACTCAATGCAACTATATGAGAGGCGGGGTCGGGCGGCTATTACCATCACCGTCCTATCGAGGATTTTTGAGAGGTGGGGTGGGGATTAAAAAATCTTCATTTATCGTTCCGTTTAATTAATTAATTAATTTTTAATATTATTTTTATTTTTTAAATTACTATTAAAAATAAAATAAAATTAAATAATTCAGGGTAGGTTTTTTTGTCATCCATTAGTGAGTCTTATGGAATTGGTGAATAATAAGTAAGGCTGGGCAAAAAACTCGCGAAAACGACATAAAACAATTTTTTTTTTTTTTTTTTTGGTTCTTCAAACCGGCCTGGATCAGAACTCGAACCAGGCCGAGTCGGTTTTGGGCCCCTTTTTTCAAATTTTTTGTGGTTTTGGTTTGGGCTTTCGCCAAACTGATTTTTGGTCGGTTCGGGTCGGATTGGGCCGAAAACCAACCCAACCCGACCCACGCCCACCCCTAATAATAAGTGAATAGTAAGGTATGAATCTTACATGTTTGACTAATTTATTATTTTGCTTAAATCCATTAGTGAGCCTTATGGAATTGGTGAATAATAAGTAAATAGTAAGATATGAATCTTACATGTTTGACTAATTTATTATTTTGCTTAAAAAATTCTTAAATAACTGAAGTTGAAGTCAAAATTAATAATTAATTTTAATCACACATTTTATAAGACACAACTTTTATCAACCGCACATTTTTTTAATCAAAATCTGCTAAAAAAATTAATTTTTAATAAAGACAAGAACTATCATGCTTCATTTAAAGTTGATTTAGTGTAGTTTATAAACTAGTTTTTTTAAAAAAAATAGATTATTTGACAAAAAATAATTAAAGAAAAATGTCATGGTATTAAAATAATTTTTTTAGTCAAATAAATCAGTGATCAAATAAACTAGTTTATAAATTACATCAAATAAACTCATATAAACTAGGCTCTTGTACACAGGTAACACCATCACCCCACCCCACCCCACCTCCACCCCAGCTTTTAAAAGTATATGATGCAACTTTTGCATCAAACAAATGCAGAAGGAAAAAGCAAGAAACTTCATTCAATTACACACAAATACACTCACTATGTTTCATTTTCAAGAAATGGACAAAGTAGAAGATTTCCAGAAGCCTGTAATTCTCTCACCATGTAGCAATGGAGGAAGAAGAAGAAGCTGTGATTCAAACTCACCCGAATTCGAATTCTGGATGGTACGGAACCCTTCCTTCCCTCAGCCTAATCTTCTCTCTGCTGATGAACTTTTCTCCGACGGTGTCCTCCTCCCCCTCCACCTCCACTCCTCCCACGACCCACCTCACCCAATACCGCAGCCTCCACTTCAAGACCCTCAGCCATCCGGGTCGGATCAACTGGAGCCGGAAACCGAACCCGAGCTTTCATCTACTGAATTAGCTAATTTATCAACAACTAGTCCATTTACTTCATCAAAGCGTTGGAAAGATATTTTTAAGAAAAGTGATAAAAAGAACTCAAAATCACCTAGTAATGCTAATGCCGGTGATAGTGAGAACGAGAAAAAGAAAGGGAAGAAGGGAGGTGGGGTTGGTACTGGTTGTGGAAGTAATGGGGTGAGTACGGCGGAACTGAACATAACTTTATGGCCCTTTTCGAGGAGTAGATCCGCCGGGAGCAACAGAAATAGGCCGCGTATGGGGGCAGGATCCGCGGCGGCGACTCGGAAGGTTAGTAGCGCGCCATGCTCTAGGAGTAACTCTGCCGGTGAGTCCAAGACGTCGAAGAAGTGTCCGAGTAGCCCTATCCGAGCGGGGGTACACTCGGGAAGAAGCAGCCCAGTTTGGTATGTCCGCCGTGGCAGCAGCAGCGGAGGTGGCGTGATTGGGCGGAGCTCCGATGCTATGTTGAAGAGTAGTAGTACTGAAAAGAGTGCAAAAAAGGTACGAAACGACTGTCGCTGGAAAATCTACGCCGCCGCAAAGAAAGTGTATTAATTATTTTCTTTTTGTAATTTCTATCTTATAAAATAATGTTAGGCTGAGTTTATTATTTTAGAACCGCAGTTGAAGATTTGAAGTGGCTATTATTACTAGAATATAAATAGAGAACAAATGTTTGATTCTAAATGTTTTAAGAATAAATTTTAGTTTATTACTGTTAGTTTTATAGAAGTTATTCATTGTGAGAAAAATCATTTATGAGTTGAAGAAAAAAAAGAAAGAAAGAAAGAAAGAAAGATCAATTTGATTAGAATGTAAATGCCTCAGATAAATTAATTTTCATACAACAAATTCAATTTTACTACATCGTGACATAAATAATGAAACCACTTCAAGTCTTCAACTGTACAATAAAAGGGGTAAGTAGTCGATTTTGATTAAATATTTCAATGGAGCACGTTATAAAGTTGAACATGTTCATTTTCACTAAGAAATGCTCGTGGTATATTTGTTTGTTCAAAATTATTTTTTTATGATGAATAGAAAATTAAAGTCATAATTAACATCATTAAACTTGAAAAACGAAGTTAGAAGTTGAAGGGACTTGATTCGCCGTATGTGCAACTCCTTTGAAGATATTTGTTTAAATTCTGCTGAATTTGGTTTAGTTAAACAATTTGTTTTTTGTGATTCGAATATATTTCTGAATTTAATAAATTAGAATTACACGTAATTATCTGATTTCACAACATAGAATACATCATACATGAGGGAAATTAGCGCAAATTGTCTTTAACGTATGTTCATCGTACGCAAATAATTCATATCTTTTATTTTTTGCGAAGAAATTGTGTCTTTAACGTATGTTCATCGTACGCAAATAATTCATACCTTTTATTTTTTGCGAAGAAATTGTGAACCTGACTTTAGGTATGCAAATGGTCATCTTGGACGGAATGTGTCAATAAATTTTGCATGTGATTTATACTTTTTTTTAATATTAATGACAAATTTGTCAATTTTTAAACAAATGTATAAAAAGATCATCTTTTTCATCATTGAATTTCTACGTATTGGTGTTGATGGACATAACCATGATTGCTATACGAACAAAAGGTACAAATTTTCTGGACATTTTCGTAATTTAAATACTTGAATTTGCATACATTACTCCACTCCAGAGTAGTCTTTATATTATTTTAGCTGTTTCCATGTTGTTTTGCTAAACTTCTTAAACTGCACAACTGTTTGATTTTGGAATTGGATTTTTGAATTTCCATTTTAACCCTTGAAGGCGTGGATTGCAGTACCATTTTTGGGAACGTAACATTATTTCCTTTGACATCGTGTTATTATTCTTATGAATTCTGAAAGCGATTCTATTATTAGATGGGTAAATACGTGTGGGGGAAGCTGAATGGATTGGTGTTTGTTTATTGGATTTGATTTTCTCTACTTAGTGGGAGAATTATTTTGTCTCTACAAGCAAGTTGTAAATGGGACGTTGGAGGAAAGTAAAAATGTTTGACATTAAAGTCAAATACTCTGCAAATACCACTGGACAAACAAAATAATTCTCCCACTAGGTGGAGGAGAATAGCCGTGCTTATTATTGGTGAAATGGACATTTTTCTTTTTTTCTTAAATGTCTTATCTTCGTTCTTTCTCCTGGCACTGTTAATCTGGTCTGCCCAGTTTGCACACTTGAAATGCGTAGAAAGCTCATATGGCAGGGCTGGTGGAGTTTCTTACAAAGCTCATATGGCAGGGCTGGTGGAGTTTCTTAAGCCTTTGAAAGAGGGAAGAGAGAAAAAGTTTCAAGCGATAAACAGATCTATACTAATGGCATAAATGAGAGGAGGGAGAACCCCCCACACCCCTCAAATCTCTGCCAGTTAACGATGGATTTGAGGGGGGGAGGGGGGGATTAATGGCAGAAAGAAGTTGGGGAAAAGTTCACTCTGGTAGCGGTGGTGAATGTTTGTGTAAATGGATGGGTGTGTGGGTCGGTGAAGATTATTATTATTTCTTTAAAAAAACTGTTTTTCATTATTTATTTTGGAATTAACACATTTGCTATTGTTATTAAAGAAGATTGTAAATTACGCGTAAAACTAACAGACATGTTGCATAGATTTTGTCTTAAAAAATATTTATGCACGATGAACATACGTGAATACGATTTGCTCCAATCTTCTTATCAGGCCCGGTTTGGGCCGAGGCGAGTGAGGCGACCGCCTCGGCCCAAAACCGAAGGGGCCCATTTTCGTACAAAAAAAAAAAAAAAAAAATTTTTTTACTACTAATGAAGTTGCCCAATAAAAATATTTGTCAAAAATTTGAAGTCCAACAAAGAAAGTAAAGTTCGCATTCTATATGGACGATAACTATTATTAAGAGTCATTAAAATTGAAAGATTATTTTTTTAAAAAAAAAATATTGAAGTCAAAACCAACCAACAACCAATTATGACTTTGATTTGGAAATTTAAATTTTGGATTTCGCCTCGGTAGAAAATGTCCGTAACCTACCGCTTCTTATACATAACAAACTTCACCTTTGATAAATTGAAAATGGGCTGGACATTTCCAAAGTGTTTCCATTAGTCTCGTCAAACCCCAACTAACAGGGTTATTACATACAATTTTATTTTATTTTTGAAAAAATTACAGCCAACACTATCAACTTTTACATAATGTAATATTAGAATTTGTTCAAATATTTAAAGAGGATTAGTTTGGTAAAATTTTAAGTCGGATAGGATTGGAATAGACAATATAATGTGAACAAAGAGTCGGTATAATATCAGTATGCTTGCATAAATTTCTCGCGGGTTAGTATTACTGCCCCATGGTCGCTCGAGCGAATTGTATAGCACTATTATAGTGCCACTATAGGTCTATAGCAGATTGATTCTGCATCATTTCGCGCGCAAGTGTCTTGACACAAATTACATAACTGCGATACTGTAGAGAATATTGAAAAATAATGTTTTCCACTATATCATTAATAAATACAATGGTAGAGCAACTCCAATGTATTATATAAATTACCATCTAAGTGTTACGAATGTTAGAAGACTTTCAATATACGTAGCATTAATTTTTAATTAATACATATTCAAGTTCAAATTTGATCTTCAATGTATGCTATGAATTGTTATTTAGATGTATTTTATTTTATTAAAATAAAGATAAAACTACATTTAAATATGCATAAAAAATTAAATTTACATAAGAAATCTAAATTTTGCCAAGTTCACATGTTTAACAGAGCTTTTGAATTTAGACGGAGAGTCTACACATTTTCTATTTTTTGTTCTGTCAGGGATGACAAACCGCCGGCCCTTGGATGTCCGGCCGTCATAGGCCAGGGCCGCCAAAATAAAAAAGGACCTGTGGACTGGCCCGTGTGGCCCACGAGCCACGGGCCAGTCCGAGCCCATGTTTTTTGGACGGGTCGAGCCAGTCTTGTTCGGCCCAGCCCATTGCCATGAATATTGTCACGCCAGCTTAATAGAGAATTTTTGACAATTTACATTGTATAATATTTTTTTTAAACATTGTCTATTTTGTTTATGTGGTAACAAAAAATTAGCAATTCACGATTGCATTGAAAATGCTTGTAGTATATTTATACACAAAATACAGAACGAGATAAACATTCAACCTAAAACGCAATCTAATCTCTAAGATGATTACAAAATATATAACAACACAATCTAGTTTGTATTTTGAATAATCGTCACAGCAGCCTAAATTTAAAAGGTGTCAAGATGATAATGTTTATGTTGAACCTGGTCACTTTTGTTAGAGGAGATTGAGTGTTGCTACGGTTGTTGATTAGTTGGAACTCTTTCTATTGGTGTTGGCCAAGATTGTTATTGTTGGATATTATGATCATTAATCTTATCTTTATCCCTAACATGTCTCTGCAAAACGGAGCTTCCATTGGAAACTCCGATCTTGGGACGAAGAGTGGTGATTTGTAAAGGACATTGGCTTTGTTAGAGCATCACACAACTGATCTTTACTAAAAATATAAGAAGTAGTGAGCGATCCACTAGAAAACATGAGTACGAACAAAGTGATAATCAATAGCTATATGTTTCATGCATAAGTGGAATACTAGATTAACGGATAGGAAAAATGGTGCCAACATTTTCACAAAATGGAGCCGGTAGGATGTGAGAGATAAAATTCATGCAAAAGATTTATAACCAAAATAAGTTCAGCAAAACAAGAGGCAAGATCGATATGAGTTTTTGAATATATAAATTTTTTGAAGGGTAATTAGCACATTTCGTCCTTATCATTTGTTTTCATTGTGCAAAGTGTCCTTATAGTTTGAATTTTGGCATCTAGATCCATAAATAAACATTTTTTTTATGGAAAATGTCTATGTCGTCCATATCCATTAACAGTTGTAGTTAAATTTATTAAAAAGTTAATTAGCGTAAATAAATCTAAACGATATGGATGATTTGCACAAAAAACAGTAAATGATATGGACGTTTTGCGCACACAAACGTTTAAAGCCAGATTTTGGGTCTTCTTTTTTTCGGCAATTATAAAATTCTACACAAACAGATACAATCACATATATTGTAATATTACACTTAAAATATAGTGAATGAATCTTATACATATTACAAGAGCATGACACGTTCAAACAAGTGTATACTGATAAATACATTCTAAACACTTCAATAAGTCACATTACAATCAACATGCACACAAAAGTTAAACAACACGTTCTAAAATTGAACAACTTATTCTCTTTCTGTAAATTAAATAATTGTTCTTTATACGCATTCCTGGATCTAAACAAACTTATCTCCACTATGACACACTTTGTTCCTATCGTTTGCAAAATATACTATGCAAGAATACGTATATGACAGCATACATTTGTTTGGATGTGTCAAGTTCTTGTAATGTCTATGAGTTTTCTTCATTATCTTTAAGTGTATTATCTATTTGTGTGGAATTTCATAATTGTCAAAAGAAGAAGACCAAAAATCTGATTTTAAACGTTTGTGTGCGCAACACGTTCCTATCATTTACTTTTTTGCGCAAATTATTCATATCGTTTAGATTTATTTGCGCTAATTAACATTTTGAAAATTTTAAAGGGCAACTGTTAACGGATTTGGACGGCAGAGATATTCTTTGCAAAAAAAAAAACGTTTATTTAAAGACTCAAATACCAAAATTTAAACAATAAAAACATTTTGCACAATGAGAACAAACAATAAAGACAAAATATGCTAATTCCCCTTATTGAAAAGTTATCAAACATAAACTCAGTATTTTAGAACAAACAATAAAGACAAAATATGCTAATTCCCCTTATTGAAAAGTTATCAAACATAAACTCAGTATTTTAGAACAAACAATAAAGACAAAATATGCTAATTCCCTTATTGAAAAGTTATCAAACATAAGTGTTTTACTTCAAAGAAAAACGTTGAAGTAATATTATATATTTGTTGTGCAATTGCCAATAGCTATATATTCCATGAATTAATAAAATAATATTTTTCTTCATGTGTGTATCTTAATTAAAAATAAAAGAGAGAACTTTTTTAAATTTAGTACGAAGTACTTAAAATTTCCAAGATCGATCCTAACAATGCATGTATAAAAATCACTGCATAAAACAAAAAAAATAAAAAATATCACATAATAAACATAATACAGAGATTTTTAGCTTAAACATATCTAATGCACTTTGTCTATTATAGTTTACGTATCTAGTAAAATATACGGACTTTCAGTGCATGTAGTACTGTACGTCTATTGAATAGATGGTCAAATTATAAAATCATATACAATAGATTTTGTCTAAAACTAAATATTACCGCTTATGCGACATTAATCTTTTTATTAAAAAAATTGGTTGGTATTTAATTTTTATTTCCTTCACCTTCAGCTTTTTTTTTTTTTTTTAATAAAATGCTGAGTTAAATTTAAATTTATTGAAACATTCTATTTAGACTTCTAGACGGAATCTATTTTTTAGTATATCACATCAGCTAAATAGAATCATTATCAGCATGTATTTATATTTATGTGGCACATCTAAAAGATAGTAGACGATGTGCATTGGAGATGCACTTACTTGCTCACTTGATCATGCTTTTTCATGCCAATGAGTGGTTTAATCTACTTGGAAGAAAATTAAAGCTTAACAAACCAAAAAAATAAGTGTGCTTTTTTTTTTTCTTTTCTTTTATTTAAATTGAGAGCACAAAAGTCATTTAACATAAAATTTGACTATGTAATTCAGTTAAACTAACGTTTTCTGTTTAAAAAGGATCCCGCACGCAAACATTTAGAAGGTTAAAGACTCTAGGTATTGGAAATAAATAGTTCGAGTCCCCAGGTAGAATTTTCCCCTAAAACTCACTCACTTAATTAATTAGTTTACTTAAAAAGCATTTTCAAACGCCTATTTGAAAAACACGTTTGTGGTCGAGTTGGTAGACACTTCATCCCTATCACAAATAAATATTTTCAATCTCGTACGATTTGTAACTCTAGACAATACTACATAAAATTATTCATGACTAAAAACTGGGTTTTTAAGATATAATTCCACGTGAGAGAAATATTAACCCTGACTCTTATTGATAGTCATAGAATATGAGACAATTAATTATTTTTTTACACGATTCATTAAATAACTCCAATAATTTGTATATTATAATTTGAAAATTGATTTTCTAAATTGTAAAGATGCATATTGCATGCGTTAACGTTATTCTGCAAACTTATTGTTTTTCTATTTGTAGACAATTAGTAATATTTACATATTTTAAATCTTATATTGATTAATTAATGTGGCATTCAAATTTGTTATTACTAATAATTGAAGTGAATTTATCTTGTTCTGGAATATGTATATTTTTTTAATTGGAAATGTCAATTCATAATTTTATTCGTTTTACCGAGTATCATAGAAAATTGAAACATTGGAAAGTTTATCTTGATTAAATTGTATTGGAATACTGATTATTAATTATTTGAAGTTGGATAATTAATTAATTAAATTAATTAAATTTTAATATTATAAAATATTAAATTTTTTTATTTGATTTAATTATATTTTTTTGTTGACTCTACACAAATATAAATAATAATATATAATTATATAAAATATAATATAAATACTTTAACATTATTTAATATGTAATATAAATAATATAATATTAAAACTTTTTGAGTAATTTTCTATTATAATTTGAAAAATAATTTTTGGGTATTTATCGATAAGTTTTTTTTAATAATCGATACAAATATTATTAGATTGATTCATTTTTTAGTTAACAGTGGAAATCTTATCATTTGACGGCTATCCTTTTTTATATATATTAAGATAATATATTTTTTCATTTCTATGATCCAAGTTTACCATTGGAATATTACGACTATTAGCAACTATGAATAAACATTGAGTCACTTTCTAAAATAGTTGTAATTAATAATGAATGAAACTCCAAGCACATTAATTAGTTAAATTAAACAATAATATATTAATACATGTTTTAACTTTTAAGAATACATTAGAAGTTTAAACTCAAAAATATTGAATCACGCATTTCTAATATTTTGACTTATATATATTATTTATTACATTATCTCACAAATTGAGGCAAATCTTGGCGGGAAAAGTCTTGCAAATATTTTGACTGCTATCCTTCTTTTATATATATTAAGATAAGATTAAGATTCATATCAAATTTGAAATAAAAATTTATATCTTCTCGTAAATAATAAATCTATTAAAAATAAAATATTGGTCTTGTTTCAAGATCATGAATAAAAGACATCTTCGAAGTATATCTAAACATATTACAAATCTTTTTAGATGGAGTTTTTCCCACTATTAAAACGACGAGTTCTCAACGACAACATACTATTAAATTAGTAGTATATCTCTCAAAAGTCAAAAAGCTAAAGTTAAAATGTTCCATTTAAATATCACTATTGTAAAGATAAGTATAATTATTTAGCGTATGTTTGATAGTACTAAAATTATTTTTTAAACGTTTATATTATACGTTGTGAGTAAATATGTGGATAAAAAGTGAATTGTAAATTGTAGATCCTATAAAATATGTAGATAAAAAATATGTTTAACTAATTTGAGCAACTGAAATTATAATTTAACCACTACCAAATATGTGCTTAAATGAATCAGAAATTATGGAAAACGGAAATATCCAATTTAAGAAAAATAGAATAAATATAAGTGCTCATTTGATTTTGTTAAAAATAATTTTTTTTTTTTTTTGTAAATTTTGATAAAAATTGATGAGACGTGTATTAATAAAAATTGTTATTTGATAAAATATAAAATATATAGTTAAAATTAATTATCAAATTTGAAATTTGAAATTTTAAGCAAAATTAAATAACGTCTCAGCAATAACCAAAAGCCATCAACAAAAGCTTCAGAGCGATCGCTTACTCTTCTATCAATTTCTCGAATCGGAAAAAATCAATGATGTCTTCGCACGACAAGAAACCCTCAAAACCCTCGTCCAGCCGGGCCGGCGGCATCCGAACCCTATCCGATTTGAACCGTCCCTCCGGTCACGATTCCGACAGCGACTCGGATGGTCCGCAAGAGTATTACACCGGCGGCGAAAAGAGGTTCCTTTTATTCCAAGAAACACCTAATTTTTACTTAATTTGTCGTTTTTCGTTTCATTGATATTGTATTGTGTACGCGTCAATTTTTCTTGATGTGGGATGGTTGTAATTTGGTATATTATTATTATGCAAATGAGTGAGATCGGTCTGAATAGTGCATACACGTGCTTGAGACCTGTTTTGGGAGATTTTAGTGCTGCTTTATGTGTGGGATATATTATGTAGTTGCACAGTTCTTGAATAAGGGGTAACAATATTTGTTTCCCATGAAGCGATTGAAAATTTGTATTCCTATTTTACACTTCTTTAATTCAGGGTTGCACATTATTGCAAAATAATGGCAATTGAATTCAGTGATAAAGCAGTATGATTAAATTTTTCTAAATTTTTATAGTTATCGGTCACTTTAGTTTTTGGATGTAAGTACCACTGCTATTTGTTTGTTACAGCATCAAGCATGACTTGGGGAATTTTGCTTATACATGGCTCTGAGTTTGCATCTACTATCAAGAAAATGATTCTTGCAATTTCATTTCCTCCAGTTTTTGGACTAAAGACCATAATTCTATGTTGTAGCTTTTCTTGTTACCTCTTTGTCATATCTATCTGGACGTTAAATATTGAAATCAACTTGTAGTTATCAGTCAAAGAATATTTTCATGTGCCAAGTCAGTAAGATTGGAATGGCATAGTTGGTAACCACCTCATCTGTTTTTTCTTATCGATGGGAGGGTAACATGTTTTGATTTTTGAGCCGTGAAGGTTCATGTCAGGTGTGGGTTCAGAAAACTAGCCCCATGCCATCCTGGTTATGAAAACACCCCTCATTCTTGCATCTATTGTGCATTGTTGTAGTTAACAGACAATTTCCAATATTCTCCACCTTTTTTGTGGTTGTTCACCCCTTCCCCAACTCCTCCCTCTCGTACATTCACGAGGTTTTGTGGCAGTAATGTCCTTAGTGATTGCTTGGCACACTGTATCCCATAATCTTTCCTCATGCCCTCTCTTTTCATTGGATGCAACTTTTCCATAGCTAGCAGCCATCATTATTATTGTGGTTTTCTATTCATTTTCACGTGTTAATTAAGAAGAAGGTGGAAGGGAAAAAAAATTAAAATTAAGTATCCCATGGGGAATTCAAGCAAAGACTGTTAATGCTGGTAAAGGGAGCAGGCTTGAGGCAGGTTGAGAGGACAACTAGAGGTACAAGTCGATTCAGCTGAACCTGGAGATCCTTGACTGAATATCTAAAGTTGCCATTCTTACTAATCTCATCTTCCCCCTCCTACAATGAGGAGAAAGGAAAGGATAAAAAATAAGGAAATATATGGTGAAGATTGACCAATTATTTTCCTGGTCATTGATATCTTGAATTGACTATAAAATAGGGATTGTGGCCAATTTAGATATTTGACAGCTTTTCTATCTCAATCACATTCACTCAAAATAGTTTTTATCCTTAGTTCTTTTTGGACGCTTAGAATGCTTAAATAAATCAAGGAATTTAAGTGTTTGATCTAAGCAATTTACTCCTATTCATTTTTTTCCACATCTGTTTCATCACTGTTCTTTTTATCTTTGCTGACAAAACAAACACGTTCTTTTGATGCTTCAAAAATTGAAGCCCCCTTCTCTTGGTTTACATATGCTTACCTACCGATATATCATGATACTTGCAGTGGCATGCTAGTTCAAGATCCCTCAAAGGGTAATGATGTGGATGCAATCTTTGATCAAGCTAGGCAGTTGGGAGCCATGCAAGGTACCTCGGAGAATCTTCACCCATCTTCAGGCTCGAGGAGCTTTACAGGGACCGGAAGATTACTCTCTGGTGAAACTGTACCATCTGCTCCTCAACAGCCCGAGTCCATTGTACACAATATTGTTTTCTGGAGAAATGGTTTCACCGTTAATGATGGTCCTTTGAGGAGGTTGGATGATCCTGAAAATGCACCGTTTCTGGAGGTAACAAGCAATGGGCAATAGAAGTAAAATAAGAAAAATAGAAAATCAATTAGACTGATATTTCAGTTTCGAAACAACTGATATTTCATGTACATTGGTATGAAACTTTAGTATATAAACCATTGGATCACCCATTTTCCAGAATACAACATTGTTGTGCTTAGATCTCATGAAACTAATCTCTCCCCTTGTTTCTCCAACATACTCTATCGCCTGCTTGTGTATCATTTTGATTGGTTATGCATAATATTTTTTCATCAAAATATATCTTCAATTTTTTACCATCTTCCCCTCTATATTTTGATCACGCGTTGAATGTCTTTTAAGGATGCAATGGCTTGTGATGATATTTAATTGCAGAGCATCAGAAAATCTGAGTGCCCTAAAGAGCTGGAACCTGCAGACAGAAGATCCTCTGTTCATGTTAATCTCATAAGGAGGGATGAGGATTGCCCCGTAAGTCCATACAGTATCTTTTCTATTTCTCTTCAGCTCTTCCTCTCCTTTCCGGGACATGCACATGAATAACTTTTTCATTGCTTTTCTCTGAGATTGTCTACCTTGAGTTTTCTTTCATAACCTGAACAGTTCTGAAGAGCAAAAAGTGGGGCTCTAAAATAGAACCCCAGCTACCATATCCTTTTAGTCAAATGTTAGTAAGAGAGATTAGTTGGTGCAAAATGGGTTACTTTTTTTGTTGTCATCTCTCTGATTTCTAGAAGATCACTTTATCATCATGCCTTCTCTTTGTTTCAATTTCCCAACCTTAAGCATAGTGGCAATATACAACGCTTTTGTGCATGTGCAACTTTAAAAGAAAGAATCAATGAAAAAGTGATAACATTTTCTTTACTTGCAGGAGCCAGAGAAGAGTCGTACTCCATTTCAAGGTGTGAGTAGAACCCTAGGAAGTAGCTCTGCTAGTGAACCAGTTCCAGAAGCAGATGTTTCTTCTTCTCTCAACACTGCTCCTTCACCTTCAATGGGCATGTTAGTGGACAAATCACTGCCATCCACCTCAATTCAACTGAGGCTGGCTGATGGGACTCGCATGGTTGCACACTTCAATTATCACCATACAATTGGTCATATCCGTTCCTTCATTGATGCATCAAGACCTGGAGGAACCAGGACTTACCAATTGCAGACAGTTGGATTTCCTCCCAAAGTCCTAACTGATCCTACCCAAACCATAGAGCAAGCTGGACTATTGAATTCAGTGGTTATCCAGAAACTCTGATCAGCTAAGCAATATTTCTTTTACTCTTGTCGTCATGTCTCTTCCTTGCGAGTTGCGACTAAACCTCTGATGTCCATGCTTTGATGTTTCTAAAAGCAAGTATGTTTTACGGTGAAATGAAAATGTAAAGTGCTTTTGAGTAGGATACTGCTTTTACTGTGGTTCAAGCTTTCCAGCTACTTTTGGAGCTAGATTTGTTGTGATCATTCATGCATGTTCCCATAATATACATCTACCGAGTTGTGTGCGAGGTAAAATTTCATTCTCGTTCAAATTTATAACGCACCATTTATACTCAGGTCATGCATAGCGATTGCACTTACTGTTTGATGGATTAAGTAAACTTAGTTGTACTCTAGAAGTAGGCTGTGATACATAAGAAAGCAGGGTCAAGTCTGAATGGGGGTAGGACTTAATGGCCATTATAATTGATGTATATGGGCCTTAGGTTATTCTAATATCGGATGATGAAATATCTTCCCCCAAATTTTGGGGTGATGCTGTTTGTTGATAGACAGATTGAAAGGTCATTTTGATTGTAAATATTTCATTGAAGGTATTGATAATTGAACTTCTTGTTCCTTGTGAGCAATGTGCTTAAAGAGAGGTAAAAAATTTCCTTTCACAAGGTACCACTTGCATTTCTGTTTCATGTTTGACTGAAATTGTATTCTTCTCGTATCATGAGATGTTGCATATGCGTAAGAACATTTAACTAGATAACCGAGAAATAAGAAAACTTGAGAGTGAGACGTGAACAAGAAAATATATGTTGAAGGATATGCTTTAAATTTGGATATCTCCTCTTTCCCCTTGGGCACAGCACTGGAGGCCGGAGGGGTGTGATATCTTACACATTTCAGAGTATTACCAAAACATTCTTTATGCCCGTGTTGAGCTTTGCATGTTTCTGCACGCTAGAAAGATCTTAGTAGGCAAAACCCATGACGGGGCAGTGTCTGGACTGCACATTGGCCGATGGAAATGGCTTTTCAATTAAATTTTAATAAAATTAAAGAAACACTTTTATTCATATTTCACAGGGAAATTTACTAAACACAGAGAAAAAACAGTAACCTTGTTTGTCTAAGTTTAAATTATCATTTAAATTGATCAAAGTGTTCAATTTTGGAACATCAATGACTTGGTACTTACCAATTATTCAAACATTTCATAAATATGCACTTAGCATGCCTTGCGTCTCTCTCTCTCTCTCTCTCTCTCTCTCTCTCTCTCTCTCTCTCTCAATAAAATAACTCAAAGAATAGTTACGGGGAGTCTTGAGTTCCGGTAACAGTTCACCTCCATTCATAGTGGCATGGATTGGACGAGAAAAAGCAAAATGTTGTAGGTATCTAAAAAGATTTTCCCTTATCTGGGGTCCCAGTCCCACTTAGCAAGAATATGTCCAATGCAAGAACCCTAATGGAATATTTATGAGTCTTGTCATGCAAAACAAATAATGGCCATTACAAAATAGATAAAACAACAAAAAATGCTAATTGGAAAAGCTATACTTATCTTTTTATCAAACCAATGTCAACAATCATTCAATGAAGGATAACATTTTATATACCTCGATCAGTTTTAACTTTTAAAAATAAAACTCTAAAATTTCAATATTAGAGTATAAAGAATTCTAACAAGCTCTATCCATAAAACTCAAAAAAAGTAATATGATTTCAAGAATTGATATTCTTAAACGAGTCGTTATCATATTAATATAAAATTTCACATCGTTTAAATATAAAAAAATAGTATGCATGCTGGATAAAACCATAAGGTTCAATAAGAAGTAGATGGGGGAGAAGGAGGTGGGGATAGTTAATGGGTCACATAAATCATTGAGATCGATTATTGGGGCGCCGCATGTGTGAAACTTTATTATTTTTTGGAAGACCAAAAATGGAAAGGTATGATTAGAAGAAGAGAAATGAGTTAACTGTGAGTTTAAACTTGGAGCTTAATGAGTTACTATGATTATAAACCCTTAATTATTTAGTGCACCATTCAATCACATACTGTAAAGGGGTTTTGCTTTATGACAGTCTTGATAAAGTAAACATTTAATTAAACCAGTTTAACTCAGAAAAGTGTAGTATTGATTGACGTGTGGAATTGGAAAGGGTAAATAATAAAGATTAAAACAATCCTATAAAGTGAAGACTAATTAAATCATTTTAACAATTGATTGATTGAAGTGTTCAACTGTTAAATAAAAGACTAGAGCTCAAGTAGTGATCGAAGACTAAATACTATGTTCGATAAATATTTTTGTAAATTATAAATAGTGAATTTTATGATTAAAGTGGGTAAAAGTTGTGAATTTAAATAAAAATGATGTTTGATCAGTTTATAAGTGCTTATAATCACTGATAAACATACTCTAATCTAAGATATTTTTGTTAGGACTTGTAAACAATTATAAATTGAACAAATATTATATTTATATATACATTTGGTAAAATTTATTGTTGATAATTTAAAAAAATCTTTATCAAATATACTCTTAATCATTAGAAAAGTTTACTATTTAATTACTCAGAAAAGTTTACTATTTACAGTGCATTTGGAAATAATCCAGGTAAAGTGAGGAAGTTTTAACAGAAAAGTCTACCCTTCGTTGATTTGTGGCTGGGAAATAACTAAAGATTAATTATTAAAGAGCACAATGGAGAGAAGTAGAATAATCTTGTCGAAAACCTTGCAATTTTAGGAGTGGTCACTAAAAAAAATATCATTTTTAACGATGCAAATTTTTTTCTTAAATTTTTTTTTTTTTTTATTTGGTGAGAAATGGGTCATCAACAAATTTTTCTAAGAAAAAGTTTGTCGTTAAAAGTAACAAATTTTGTAGTGGTTTAACAAAAATTTTGATAAAAGTTGATAGATGTGTGATTAAAAATTAATAACAATTATAAATTCTATAAAATATATAATTAAAATTAATTATTGATTTTGTATTAAATTTGATAATTTTTTTAAAATTAAACTAAACCAGAGCTTAGCCGGATATTATAGAGGTGGAGTTAAAAATTTAGTTTGGTGAGGACAATGATTAATTGAATAAAAATATTGAAGCAAGGTAATAAAATAGAATAATAAACAAGTAAAAGTTACAATGATAAATGATTCCTTACATGTTATTAAATATTTTTTTTTTTTTGAAATAACTCTTTATAATGGTCTCACATTGAATTCAACAAATGAAAATTAATAAAATATTTGAATGAAATTTGCAAATTAAAATAATTAGCCCAAATAAAAAAATTGGAATATTGTAATTAACACATTTGAAAAGAACAATTAATCCAAGGGTAATTAGCACATTTGATCTTTATTGTTTATTCTCATTGTACAAAGTATTTATATCGTTTGAATTTGGGTCCATAAATAAACATTTCTTTGTAAAAAATGTCCATGTCGTCTATATTCGTTAACAGTTACCATAAAATTATCAAAAAGTTTAATAAGCGTAAATAAATCTAAACGATATTGATGATTTGTGCAAAAAAAAAAAACGATAGAGATATTTTGCACACATAAACGTTTAAAGCAAGATTTTTCTTTTTTTAGTAATTATAAAATTCCAAACAAATAGATAAAATCACATATATTGTAATATTACATAGGGATGGCAAAAAAAAACCCGCCGACCAACCCGCCCGCCAAGCCAAGAGCCCGCCCCCCCATGAAGCAATAGAGGCGGGTTTGAAAGCGGGAAAAAAAGCGCCGGCCGGGTCGGGGCAACCCCGCCTCCCCGCCCCGCCCGCAACCCCGCTCCTTTTTTTTTTTTTTTTTTTTTTTTTTGAAAAATCATAAAATATAATAGAAATTATGATTTTCACTAAAAATAGACTAAAGAAGAATCAAACCCGAGTTAAAACTTATAAACTATTAACATTAACCACTATACCACAACCCAAATCTTATAATTTTTTGTTTTGCTTGGTATAAATATTTAAAAAATTGTATATATATTTTTTAATTATTTTTCAGTTTAACAAAAAAAAAAAAAAAAAAAAAAAAAAAGTTCATGGGCGGTTGGCGGGTCCAACGGCCGACCCGCCCATGACCCGCCCGCCCGCCCGCCCCGCCACTCAGCGGGTGGCGGGCGGGATGGGCCGATTCTACTCCGGACCCATCCCTAATATTACACTTAAATATAGTGAAGAAAACTCATAGACATTACAAGAACTTAACACATTCAAACAAATATATACCGCCATATATACATTCTTGTATAGTATATTTTGTAAACGATATGGACAAAGTGTGTCATAGTGGAGATAATACCTAGTTTGTTTAGATCCAGGAATGCGTATGAAGAACAATTATTGAATTTGTAGAAATATAATAAGTTGTTTAATTTTAGAACGTGGTGTTTAGCTTTTGTGTGTGAGTTGATTGTAATGTAGCTTATTGAAGTGTTTATAATATATTTGTCAATATATATTTGTTTGGACGTGTCATGTTCTTGTAATGTGTATCAGTGTACGAGTTTTCTTCACTATATTTAAGTGTAATATTATAGTATATGTGATTTTATCTGTTTGTCTGGAATTTTATAGTTGTTAAAAGAAGACCCAAAATCTGATTTTAAACATTTGTGTATGCAAAACGTTCATATCGTTTAATGTTTTTTACGCAAATCATCTTTATCGTTTAGATTTATTTGTGCTAATAATTAACCCATTTGATAATTTTAACGGCAAATGTTGATGGTTATGGACAATAGGGATCTTTTTGGCAAAGAAATATTTATTTAAAGATCCAAATGTCAAAATTCAAACAATAAAATGCTTTGCAAGATGAGAGTAAACGTTAGAGACAAAACGTGCTAATTACCCTTAATCCAACTTGAAAACACAATCAAATAAAATTAAATAACAAGAGAAAATGAAATGCACATTATATAATAGTAATAATGCGTAATACTATTTTTTTTAGTGATCTTTCCATTGCCATTGTATATTGATATGATATAAAACTTAGTACTTAGTACTTAATAATCAATTTCATATAATGTATAATATGATAACGTAATAATGGGTCTCAATTTATTTATAATCATATTTACTAATATTAAGAGTACAACGAATTAAACTTTAATTGGACCAAACTTTCAATTAAACTAAAATGTAGGGACAAGAAGGAGAAATAATGAATAACATTTGGTACAAAATATTTACATGTTCTAATGTCATATTTAATTGTCTTATCTAAAAATTTAATTAAATTATTAAATGTGATTTTATTTTTTTTTTTTTGCAAAAGCCTCCCAAGCACAAACCTGTCCCCACGTAGAACAGGACTATATTGGTTCCAAAAGTTTAGTCACAACGTGCTTTTAAAAAAAAAAAAAGGATTTTGTTGCTTTAAATTGGACCATGGACAGTTGACATCTCTAACTGTAGACTAGAATGTGTTTGATTTGTTTGAAAGTTTACTTCTTAAAAAATAAGTTGAGAGCTCTTGTTTGGTTGAGCTTCAAAAATTACTAAAAAAGAGAGTTTAAAATTAATAATTAATTTTAATTATACAACACTTAAAATTTATAATTTTTATTAAATATTTTTTTATCGCACATACCTAAATTAATTTGACAAAATGACTTATTTGTAAGCACAAGCACAAGTACAAGTACAAACACAAGCACGATTTCTTGATTTCTTCTGCTTTTTATGTTTGTATCATAGCCCATTGGCCACACGCCAGAAGCCACTGGTGATGGACATGACGTAAAGCAATCTTGGAAAACCCTAGTCCTAACCTATTGGCTAGCTGAATACGTACGTACATTATATATATTATATATATATATATATAGACCTTTATACATGCAAATATGAAATCTATTAGCTGTAAAAATCATCTGCTTAATGCCTCTCTATCTCTCTCTACTTTTCGAAAATCTGCTTGTTTGGGACGGATTCCTGTGCAATATATTTGATTGTCAGAACCCTAATAATGTACTTAAAAGTCTTAAACCCTAAACCTGACCTTGACTCTCTACAAATTGGCTATATTCTTATTGTCTCAACTCTGGATTTTAATCCAATAACAACCAGTTTGCACTGGTACTTGCTTCATTTTGATTTATTTATTTATTTATTTTTTATATTCAAGATCCCAATTATCTGGGGTATGTCCCTGACCACCCATTCATTGATGGGTGAAGTAAATCGCAGATACGCCCAAGTTGATCGGGGTTAGTATCGGCTTTATACTGGGTCTTTCTCCATGGATATTACAAAATGTGAGTATTACATAACCATGTTGTTGAATCGAACTTTGAGGTTGAGAATACTCATCCTTTGCCAATATGCCAGGGGGGCCATTTTGATTTATTTATTAGTATCGGGAGTGGGTTTTGGATCAAGCACAAAATGTGGAAATTTAACCATATTCTTGAAAATGTTTGAGATTGAATCCGAGGTCGTACTCTTCTAGTCAACTTAAAGAGTGAGTGAGCTCGATCAACTTATTTGGCCATCGGACTAGAGTATGATATGATAATCATGAAAAGTGTGATGTAAAATCAAATGTGACAGAGTATTGATTCAAGACAACAATAAAATTGCATATATATAATATCTCCGATCGATCATATTGTATTTATAAGCATAGCCGGACAAGTGATTGATTTGATTGGACACGTTTGAAGGCAAGAGCATGAGCAAAAACAAGTTTAAAATTTAGAGATATTTAGATAAGAATATACATATGCGTTGAGATTGCATTATAGACCATTAATGCTGACTTCTTACTGCTTCAAATTCCCAAGGAATAAATTTTTTGCAATATGTTACAGTTGAAGGATTGTGCTTTATTCAACAACTATTCATTGAGATTATTCTGCAAAGATATCGTGAATAATTAAGAATATTGCAACGAATAACCTATATGATCGGTTGTGGGAGTTCAATTTTCAACCTCACTTATATATATAAATGGTTCAATCTTTTTAATTACTAATTTTTTTTTCCTTTTCAACAGTACAAGTTTTTTAATAGTATGGTATCGGATAAATATTATGGGTTCAAGTATTACAGTCAAGTAATTATGGAATTGTGCTCATGTCAAACATATGCAGAAGCAATTGTGTCAAAGAAGGAAATTTTGAAAATCGTCTAAATCTTCTGAATTCTCACGCTAATGCATCTTCCTTCAAATTTTTGAGCTCTAGCATAAAAAAATTATAAAACATAACTTTATAAAGTTAGAAAATATAAGTACCACGGGATAGCTTAATAGATATTTCGACGTTTTAAGTTAGTGGTGGGTAATTAAGCTGCGGGTTAATTATACGGGGAGGTCACTAAAATTTCTACTTTAGTTGTAATTGAGTTACTGAACTTCAATTTAGAATAATTGAGCCACTAAAATTTAATTTAAAAGCAATCGGACTACTCAATTTTGATTCCGCTAACGTGCAACATGTCCATCTAGGTCAGTAAATTAATAACACTTGAGGTAATTGAATTTTCGTCCTTGTTGCCATCGAGTCATTGAACTTGAATTTTGAACAATCAAATCACTAAACTTTAATTAGATCAAATTTTTTCTTTCCTCATACCACCATTTTTCTAGGCCCCATATCAAGTTTTTTTTGCATGTGTCGTCGATCCGTGTCTAGATTTCTCAAATTACTTTATGAATCTTGTTGATTGCATCATATTTTTTCAGGGGTTTTTATAAAAAAAAAATATGTTGGGTTTTCTTTGTTTTGCTGGATTTGTTATATGATTTTAGATTTTTCAAGTGATATTAGATCAATTGCTTTTTTTTTTTTTCCATTTCAAATTGAGTTAATTCACTACTAATAGAACTAGAAAAGTTAAGAATTTGAGTTCTGATTTCCATTATTTTCCACTAGTTGGCAATTTGGCATTGTAGTGACATTAACAAAGGCTTAAAAAATGTTTATATGGTAAAAATGGAAAAAAAATGTATCATATGTAGTTGTTGGGTAGGATTGTATGATGTATGACTTGATTGCTCCAATTAATTGAAGTTCAACCACCCGAATGCGACTAAGTTCAATGACTCAATTGCAACTCGATGAAGGTTCGATGACCTCTAGTGTTATTAATCTGTTGACATGTCATCTAATTCCTATAGACACTTTAATGAAACCTAAACGAAATGACTTGATTGTTTTAGTGTCTTGGTTGCTTCAAATTGGAGTTCAATGATACAATTGTAAGAAAATTGTAATTAACCCCAAACTATAATGAAATATTACACACTAATTGGCTCATTATTTCAGGTTGAAAACGATTGAAAATTAGATTTAATCAAAATATATGTTGCCCTTCTTCAATAATTTGATTTTTAATGCAAAATGTTTGAGACCATTTCTCATAGCTACTACTCATCTATAAAAAAAAAAATATACACGTATTAATTTTTTAATTAAAAAAGAGATCAACTTGTTATTTGAAATATAAGTTAGTGACCGATTGTACAATTTTTCCATAAATGAAAATGAGCAGGAAACAGGAAACAAAAGCGCCGGGAAAGAAGAGGACAATCCAGGAGAGTGGAGGATAATAGAAAATGAGTGGACAAGTCGCTTAAAACTAGCACTAGGCAGTAGATAAACCACAGGATTCATGATTCTCTGCCCCAAAAACCAACGATTTTCATCGGTCACTGCATAACACTACTCAACTACACCTCGATTTGATCGTTCATCTCAATTAATATAAACTCTTAATTAACTACAACTCCATTCCTGAGTAATCAGTAAATGGCAGTGTTTCAGTGGCAGTGCAAGAAAAGAGTGTGAGGGTTTTCATCGGGAAAGTAAAGCTTTGCAAATAAAATGGGCATTCCCTTCTTCTCTGCAAATACCGCGTGCGATTTGCAAATCTTTTTCTATCTCTATCTCCTAACAAAATTTCTTGGCTGTTAATGACCATAAAGATAAAAATCCCATAAACAGGACTACTTTCTTAGACAACTATTTAGGATTTTCTGTAAAAGGCTGAAACCAGTAGCATAAAACTCGGGAGGCCATTGCATAGGGAACACTCAAAAAGAGAAAGAAGAAGGAAACGGATAGCTCATGCAAAAGGGATCAAATAGGTGGAAGAGAGAACAATATATCATTTTGTAAGTGTGTGTGTGTGTGTGAGAGAGAAATGGAGGTTGGTGGTTCCAGTAGCACTTCATGTTTGATAGCTTTTGGGGACAACGTTAATGCTTTGTGTCCTACGATGATGATGCCTTCGATGACTTCTCATAATGCAGACAGCAATACCCTATTTCTCCCTCTTCCTCCCACCACCAACAATCAAAACCTAAATCTTCACAAAAGCCCAGATGGTTCTTCTGTAATGGTTGAAGAACAAAATAACAGTAGCAATAACAACAATAATACAAGCACAGGGTATTATTTTATGGGGCCGGGCTATGGCAACCACAGCAACAGCAACAACAACAACAACGATGGAGAATGGTCTTTCAGGGCAAATATCATGGCTCATCCTTACTACCACCGTCTCTTGACTGCCTATGTTAATTGTCAAAAGGTAAATGAGTACCCAAAGTTTTCAAATGAACTTTAAATACCCTAATAACTCTGATCGTAATTCCTCTCCCTCCCTTCTCCCCAAGGAACTCAAACGTCCAAATTGAGCATAGTTGGTGCTTCTTTCGAGAATTTGAGTTATGTAAGAAACCGCCCTTACAGATTTGTGTTTGTGTGTGTGTGTGTGTGTGTGTGTGTGTGTGAGAGAGAGAGAGAGAGAGAGAGAGAGAGAGAGAGAGAGTTTCACGTATTAGTTTCTCAGGTTGTACCCCAAGATTTACTCTTTTGAACAGAGTCAAGGAAGAGTATGTGACTAAAACCCTCTGTAAAGAGGTACGTGCCAGGGAGAGAGGGGAAGCGCATATGTCTTTCTGAGGTTATACCCATGAATTACTCTCTTGAATGGAGTCAAGGAAGTGTAGTGCAACAAAAACCCTATGACTGCTGAATAGAGTGATGATTAAGACAGTTTAATAAGTAACCCCTCGTGTTATATCAGTATCTGAAGTCCTACTGATTATGGCAAATATTTACAGATAGGAGCGCCTCCTGAAGTGGTGGCAAGACTAGAGGAAGCATGCGCTTCTGCTGCGGCCCATGGCCGCAGCAGCACAAGCTCTATCGGTGAAGATCCAGCACTTGACCAGTTCATGGAGGCCTACTGTGAAATGTTAACTAAGTATGAGCAAGAACTTTCTAAACCCTTCAAGGAGGCCATGCTTTTTCTATCAAGAATTGAGTCCCAGTTTAAAGCTCTCACTCTATCCTCTGATTCTGGTGATAAATTTCTCTCTCTCCCTCCTCTCTCCTCTCTTTTTATTATTCCGTGAATGAAAGGCTTTCATTCTTCTCAGATCTTACTGTTTTTGGCTGGATTACTGCCTCTTTTTTTTTTTATACTACATATATTTAAAGTATTGTGATTCTTGAACATGCTCGTCTCCAAGGAGATGAATTTTTTATTTTTTTATTTTATAAAAGAGCATTTTCCAGATGCAATCCCTCCGTTGTTTAATCTTCTCTCTCTCTCTCTCTCTCTCTCTCCATACTTAATTTTGTTGTGTTTTTTTCATAGTTTCCAGTCTGATATTGACTTTCAAGGGGAAGCTAGATGAGCACTCCTTTCTAGGTTTAAAGTTCCAGTGGGAATTCAATTATTAATGGACTGATCCTGATTAGATGTTCACAACCTGACATTGACTAGTTGGAATGGAAATTTTTTGGTGTTGCAGCATCAATTTTATTTTGCTTCATATACCTTATAAATGGCGAACATTAAGATTTACCATTGAATAGAGTTGCTCTTGTTTAGGGTTAACAGATTGAATTGCCTACATCTAAGAAATTAGTAAAAGAATGTCTATTCCTCTTTTTTCTTAATCTGTCTGCAAATATCATGTGTGCAATTTATAGTATGTTGTCTGCTTGTTCGTCCCCCCTCGAGTGTTCTCGAGGTTAAGTCTAATACTGACTGCTGGAAGAGTTTGCAAACCCCATATTAATCTAGAAATTGCAGGTTATAATTTCAATTCATCAAGGTTATGATAAAGGTTATTATTTGGTATGTGTTTTTAGAACTGTTTTTATTAGGATGCATGCCCTAGATAAATCCAAGGGAGGGGTAGTATCTCTTCTGGGTGCTGCATCATGAACACCTTGTGTATTCTTTATTAGTCAAGTTTTATGGACTTTGAGGTATATCTTAGTGTTGCTAGTTCAATTCTCAATTTTATAATTTAAAATATATCAGCCAAGTTTTATGAACACCTTGTGTATTCTTTCATCGTTTTTATTTCATGTACAGACATCTTCGTCGCTTATTGTCCTAAGCGAGTCCATTTTTACCTGAAGTAATGGCTGACTAAAATGTTACAGTGGATTAAGTTGTCAAATAATTCAATGGAAGTGATTTTTTTTTCAGTATATATAGTTGATCTATCATTGTTTAATATGTGATTGTTTCAATTCTCAAGTTTTCATTGGTCGATATTTTGAAGTCGTTATTGTTTTTCAACACTCTCGCCCGTGATATGTCAATTCTTCTGTGAACTCTGGAACTATACCATATAATTAAATGGTGAATGGAGATTTTTTTATTTCAAAATACTTGGTCTGGAAGGTTCATTATGTTAGTTTGATGAATCTGTAAATATCATATATTCTTTTGGCAGCATACATAATCTTCCTTGTGGGACATTGTCTGTAAAATTTGTCAACTAATTAAGGAAAGATAGATATGCTTAAGGTCTATAAGGAAGCCTCTGATTGGCTAAAAATGGATAGAATAAACCTACCTATACAGTTAAGAGTTTATTGCTGGCCAACATAAAGTACTTCAACTTGGGTAGAAGCCGCTGTCCGAAACTTTTCATGGATATAAAATTAAGTTTAAACTCAAAGTGTATATTTTTTTAATGGCCAGGATCAGGATCATTCACTTGACGGTATTGCAAAGATAACACCACCACCCTCGGGAAAAATTAAAACAAATGATTGTAGCTTCGTATCTGCAATACGAATTTATCTATCGGAATCAAGATAGTCATTTTCGATCAAACCCATAATTATAATTGAAAATGATTTCCTATCATAGCGAAAGTATGTAGTCTGGAAATAAATGAGGTGCTCTTTGGTGTTCCTTATTGGTTCAAATCGTGGGAGCATTTTATGGAAGTTTTGTCAAATGGGATGAAGTACCATTGCTATGAATTAGTTTTGGTAATTAGTATTGGTAATTAGTTTCTCTTTATTGTTGTGACAAGGACAAAGGATTACTGGTCTACAGGATGTCAAGTGTTAGTTGACTTCCTTTTTGATTATTTTTTTGACTTTCTTGTTCATAATTCTCATTTAACTGGGAAAATTTTGAATTGACTCAAGTGATCTCTAACAAAGTTGACACCATTATTAAGCAAATATACTGACTAAAATTGCCTCGGATGCTTGTTGTTATTCTAATCCACAAAAATTTATGTTTATCATCACTTGACAATTGGGAAATTGGATCGAGTGACCTTTAATCTAGCAATCTTCTCTCTTTTTTCTTCAAGCACCGGTCTCTATGCATATATTAATTTGTTCTTATTTCTTTTAAGTAGAAAAGGACGATTTTGGGTGGTTTGATGTGTTGAAATTAGAACCTCACGTTTAGTAGCATCACTACAATCACAGCTGACCTTCATATGTACGCGATCTCGTTTAATTGGAAATGAAGAGAGTAGTGATTGGAAAAAGGCGAGCAATAAGAGCTGAGGAGCATTTATTGAAGCATTGAAAGATCCAATTAATACTTGCCTGCTAGCAGCCATGAGCAATGGATCATATTGCACATCTATTTAAGTCTAAAGAAAGATGACCTGCTTTTATATGGTTATGACATTAACATGTAAAATGCGTTTGATGTATATAATTTTAATAGCTTGCTGCTTATGACGTGTCATATTTACGAGCAGTTTGTCCTGAGGTAATGGAAAGAAATGGATCATCTGAAGAGGAGGTCGATGTGAATAATAGTTTCATAGACCCTCTGGCAGAAGATCGGGAACTAAAAGGTCAGCTCTTGCGAAAATACAGTGGATACTTGGGTAACCTCAAGCAGGAGTTTATGAAGAAAAGGAAGAAAGGTAAGCTGCCCAAAGAAGCCAGACAACAATTGCTAGAGTGGTGGAGCAGGCATTACAAATGGCCATATCCATCGGTATGTTGTAACCTCAGAAATGTCAAATTTATATTGCTCTCAGTTTATGTTATTTGATGATTTGATCTCAAACCTTTTGAGTTATTATGCATTCCTTGTTTCTTCTCATTTATGTCGTAGCAAATATTTACTGCACACGGTATTCAGTTACATTTAGTTCCGTGTATTTATATCTTATAATATATTGTTTCTGGGTATCCACTACGGAATAGGATTTTTAGCTTCTTTTCCTCCTAATGTATTCATTACACCTTACCAAACAAGTCGTGAAGTATTTCTAATCCTTCACGTGTAAACAGGAATCACAGAAGCTGGCACTTGCTGAATCAACAGGACTGGATCAGAAGCAAATAAACAATTGGTTCATCAACCAAAGGAAGAGGCATTGGAAACCTTCAGAAGACATGCAGTTTGTTGTAATGGATGCTGCTGCTGCACATTCCCATTATTACATGGACAGTGTTTTGGGAAATCCTTTTCCAATGGATATTTCACCATCCCTTTTCTGAGGATTTCATGTTCTTAAATTAAATGCACTCAAAAATCAAAATGTATTAACTGGTATTAGTTGCATACTCTGCTAGAAGTCTGAGATCTGAGGCTGTAATATTTCCTGATTATTCAAAGTACTATCTTTTTCAATCTTGTTTCATACAGTTCATTTTTGCAAATGATTAATTGGCAATCGTGGAGGTGGGCGAATGATTTAAGCATGTTTGGGAAAGTCTAGAAAAAGTAAAGTTACTTAAGTAGCATGTTTTCAAGAATATTTTTAATTTTAAATGAGTTACTTTTTGCATGTAATATTTATATTGATGTGAAATTAAGTAGGTTATTATTTTAAACTTTTTACTAATAAAATAATTATTTACTTTTGGAATAAGATTTGATTAATTTAAAAATTCAATTGCCTACTAATGTATGCTAATAAAGTTGTGACAATCATTTATGGGAAGGCTTAACCTCGGGGGTACTAAACAATTTCCCCACGCTTATACGATTTAAGGCATTAGTCAAAAGAAAAAAATATTTGTTATTAATTAAAATTTTTCTTATAAGAAATGGGGTAATTTGCAATTTTAGTCTCTAAATTTTCAAATATGTAACAAATCTATTTCTAACTTTTTTTTTAGCACCATGCATCTCCAATCTTTGAAATTTGTTGTAAATCACATCATTTGATATATTTTGACAATTTTACCCTCCTCTTCAAATAAATAAAAATATAAAAAAGCTAAAACAACAAAAAAAAAAATTACAAATGAAGTCCTATAATTTTTAAAAATTTAAAATAACACAATTTTCCCCAACCGTCCCACCCCATACAAATTTCCTTACAAATTCTGTGAATCTTTCCAAGTAAACTAAACTCGTATTTTTTCAAAAACAATAACAAAACAGTTTTAAACATTTAAACAGTGGGGAAAAACACAAAAATTCGATAAATTAGTTGAAGATTGATGGGCTTACGCTGAAGAAGATGGATCGAGGAGGGGATTTTCTTTGAATGGTTGAAATGAGAATCTCCCCAAAAACCCAGTGACACAAGACACAGTTTTTTGGGCAATTATTAACCGACATAGTGATAATAAACATCACTACATTAGCCAAAACAAATTAAGGTACAACCAAGGGAACCATTTCTTGAAATGCTTTACTTCTCTATACATAATGGTGTTTGGACTTTCATTAGCAGCAGGAGCGGCAGCGGGTAGTGGGGACTCCACCTCCACTGGGTGAATCATGTTGAAGCCCCTTCGTGAGTGGACTCGTATATGAACCTCCGGTGGTGGGTTTCCTCCTCCGCCGGCCATCGGAAATATAATGAATGAAAAGTAAAAAAGGATAAAAATGTTGGATTAGAGTTTGTTGTAACAATAAGGACAAAGGTGGTGGGCGGATTTTAGGTGAGTGGGTGGCAGGCGGAGGAGGAGGAAGAGGGTTAGGTCAACAGTTTAACCGCTTTGTAATTCATAATAATACATCTGCCTTTGCTTGAGTCTGAAACTTCCTAAAACTGATGCCAAACCAGTTCTTTCATTTGTTCTGGGCAGTTGGAACTCTTGTCTCATATTCTTTCATTTGTTCTGGACAATTGGAACTTTGTACGTGGGGTGAGTTTTTGGAGAAGATGGTGTTTTTTTATATTTTTAAAAAGTTATGAGACCTTATTTACAAATTTTTTTTTAGCTTTTTTATTTTTGTTTATTTAAAGAGGAGGCAAAATAGTCAAAATATATAAATAAGAACGTGATTTGCAAAAAAATTGAAAGGTTGGAAATGTCTGGTGATAGAAAAAAAAGTAATGAGTAGATTTATTATAAATTATAAAGGTTGAGGATCAAAAGTACAAATTACCCTAAGAAATAAGTATAGATAAAAAGTGTTTTATTTCTTCTAAATGACATGTACAATGTTATGTCGATATAATCTTAAAAAGATAAATAATTTTAGGTTTGCCTCATTCCCCATCTTAATCTTAAAACACATATAACAAAATATTACTTAATTTTATTCAAAGTATTTGATTTTGAAAGTGAATAACATATTGTATTCATTTATATCTTAAATAAAGTAAAACTTAATTCTAATCAGTAATCACCCGTGAATATATCTTAAATAATGTAAAATTTAATCCTAATCAATCGTGAATATGTAATTATTAACTTATAAAACAAAATATAATTATTCACTAGAAACCTATTGAAATTAGGAATTGTAATATAGTACCCACAGTGGACACTAATTATGGTGTTTATTGTCCACGTTGCATCACTACATTGATCACTTTTTAAAAAGTTGCTGATAATTTTTTTTAATTTTTTAAAAATTGACTAATGTAGTAATGTTATGTGGACAGTATGCACTATAATTAGTGCCCACTATTAGTACTATATTACCACTCTTGAAATTAGATAGTGTAGGTTGATAAACTTTTCTAACCTGGAACCTTTCGCACTCGAAATCATCAAATTCATTTTTTATATTATTGTATAAACATTAGTAAAATAATTATTCACTCCAAGCGTTCGAGAATAAGCATTGTGTCATCAGATTTTGCCTACTTCAAACCTCGTGGTTGGGACTTTAACTTTTCCTTTTTTGATTTTCTACCCATTTATGTTGTCCACTTATAATACATATATTGAGATAGCATCACATAATTGGTTAAAATAATTAGTATGGGACCATGAACTATCAATCAAATTATGCCACCTCAGCGTGTGCATTATAAGTGGACAACATAAGTAAATATGAGATCAAGACCCGTTTTCTTTCATTCATAAAATGTACGGCAAAAATAAATAAAGTAAACAACGATTTATTTAGTGCTTGTTTGTCTATACTAATTATAATTTAAGTTAGTTAAATTGACCAACAATATTTTTTTATACACATATTTTGTAGAATTTACAATTTATTATTGGCTTATTTGCACAAATGGTCCCTAACTTTTGCACTTCTTTGCGGGTTGAGGACCTATCTTTTCATTTTGGCGGTTTAGCCCCTATTTCAAATATTTTTGGCGACAATGGTCCTTTTCAACAATTTCCATCCAATTGACCGTGAAATTTGACGGTGGAAGTTTTTATTTAAAAAGGCTTATTTGCACAAATGGTCTCGATTTTTGTAAAGAAAAATTTGCGAGAAAAAGTCCTAATATTTTAGAAAGTGTTGAAAAAGTCCCATAACCTTCTAATCCTAACACATATGACCCTAAATTTTTTTGACAATTTTACCCATAACTTAAATAAATTAAAAATAACTCACAAACCTTTTCAAAAATACAAATAAGTCCTAAATCTTTTTATTTTTTTTGAGACTTACACTTAAAATAATAAAAGTGTGTCATAAAGTCCCAAAACTTTTAATTTTGTTCACCAAAATAATATTTAAAATGTGTTTGATTAAAATCAAATTTTTAGTAAAAGTGATTGAAAATTATGGGACCATAAAATGTGTGGTTAAAATTAATTGTTGACTTTGACTTTAACTTTTTAACAAAATCAAAATTGAAAACAAAGCGAGAACTCTTAGAGTCTACTGATTTTGTCCAATTAGTGCATTAATTAACAAAAAAATTATATCCATGATCAAAATTTGACCAATTTAAAATTTTAATTTATTTTTCATATCAATTACTAGAGGTGGCAAAATGGGCCGATCCAGATAGTCAGGTCTGCGGTGGGTGGGTCAATAAAAATTGATTAAATAAAAATTAGGTCGATTTAGTCGATGCAACTAGTTAACGAAGGTGGCCAGATAATTTTTTTGCCCAAGTCCTACTCCACACTTCAAACACCCCACCCATCACTTCTCCCGTGAAATGTGGGTGCCAGGGGTGGGGTGTTTGAAGTGGGTAGGGACTGGGCAAAAAAAATATATCTGGTCACCTCACTGTCAGACGGACTAAATTGACCTAATTTTTATGGATCAACTTTTATTGGAAGAAGGCCAGAGGCAGAGGCTATCCGAGTTGACCCATTTTGCCACCTCTAGTAATTGATATGAAAAATAAATTAAAATTTTAAATTGGTCAAATTTTGATCATAGGTTTAATTTTTTTTTTGTTAATTAATGGGCCATTGGACAAAATCTGTGAGACTTCCAAGAAATCTCGCTTGTTTTCAATTTTGATTTTGTTAAAAAGTTAAAGTCAAAGTCAACAATTAATTTTAACCACACATTTTATGGTCCCACAATTATTCAATCACTTTTACTAAAAATCGATTTTAATCAAACACATTTTAAATATCATTTTGGTGAACAAAATTAAAAGTTTTGGGACTCGATGACACTTTTTATTATTTTAAGTGTAAATCAGAAAAAATAAAAGATTTAGGACTTATTTGTATTTTTGAAAAGGTTTGTGAGTTATTTTTAATTTATTTAAGTTAGGGTAAAATTGTCAAAAAAATTAGGGTCATATGTGTTAGGATTAGAAGGTTATGGGACTTTTCAACACTTTCTAAAATATTAGGGACTTTTTGTCAAATTTTTCTTTACAAAAGTCGGGGACCATTTGTGCAAATAATCTTTTTAAATAAAAAACTTCCACCGTCAAATTTCACGGCAATTGGATGGAAATTGTTGAAAAGGACCATTCGCTGCAAAAAATTTGAAATAGGGGCTAAACCGCCAAAAATAAAAAGATAGGTCCTCAACCCAACCAGAAGTGCAAAAGTCGAGGACCATTGTCTAAATAAGCCATTTATTATTTACACATTTCGTAGGATTCACAACATATAAACAACAAAAAATAATTTTACTCAAACATAAATTTACTCAAAGCTCAAAGTTGGACGAGGGTAGGTAGGTACCCTGTATTTCAATTATAATTAAGTGCTTGTTTGGTTTTGTTAAAAAATAAATTTTTAGTGTGTGGTTGAAAAGTTGATAAAATTTATGAATCCCGTAAAATATGTGATTAAAATTAATCATTGACTTTAACTTAAATTTTTATCAATTTATTTAGTAAAACCAAACAAGCACTACATTCTTGTTTGTTCCCTATTTTTTAAAACTTATTTTTAATTACACATTTTATAGAACTTATAATTTTTATCAGTTTTTCAACTACATATTCCATTAACTCTCATCAAATCTCTTAAAAAACTAATTTTTATCTACAACAAACATTCTTGTTCAATGTTAGTATTTTGACTTTAGCATTACTTTCATCTAGAGCTGTAAATCGGATTGGATCAACCTAAATCCGATTCGATCTAATAATAGCATTTTTTTTATCCAATCTGATCCAATAATCTAACGGATCGCTAATAACTAAACCTATATCTGACTCGTTGGATTATTCGATATCTGATTCAAATTTTTTCTTTCAAAATTCACAAATTCAAGACAAATGCCCGTACATGGCGATGGCTCTTTATTGCCAATAAATTTTATAGGAAAAACTTGACAAAAGTCCTACATTTTGTAATTTTCTTTTTTAAAAAATACACTATATAATTCTTAAAAAAATACCTCATCTTCACAAGTTTTTAAAAAACACCGCATTTTCATTAAAATAAATATTTTATAATAGATCACTTTTTATAATGTAATAAAAAATATATTATTTTTTATTTAAAATCCATATTTCAGTTTTTTACTATCTAAAATTACATAATTTTCTTTTAAAATCAATATTTCATTTTTTTATTATCTAAAATTATATTATTTCTATCTTATAAATATCATATTTGTAAACTTTTCAAATATAATAATAATAATATTATTATTTTATAATTAATTTCCTTTAAATACATTAATTTTATTTAAAATCAATAATTTAATTTTCAATTGAAAAAAAATATTTTAACACAGGTAACATATGCGTTAGTTCCTCGTTTTCATTAAAATCTATATTTTACAATTTATCTTTTTTGATTTTTTTAAATATACATATATTTTCATCTGAAAACAACATTTTGTCATGTGAAGAGGTGTCAAGACTGGTGGGCAGGCCAAACCCGCATCGCCCACCCGTCTTGACTTGGAACCAAAGTAGTCCCAGTGAGCCCGGTGGGGCCGTTCACGGATAGAAGAAGTTGAAGCATGGGGCATTCACGGGTCGATGAGGCCGAACCGCAGGCCAGACGGTTCGACTTTTTACCGTTGGCCTATTTTGAGTTTTTTTTTAAATAAATGACAGAACTGTTTAAAGTAAAAGATGTGACATATGCGTGTTGTTTTAGTCTTTAAATATAAAAAAAATAGAAATTGAATTAAAAAATAAAAAATGTGAATTTATCATTATTATTTAGTAATTTAACACATTTTTACCTATATATGTAAACATTTTTTTTTAATTACAGTAGGTAACTAAATTTTTTTTGTAATTTCAAAAAAAATTAACTTTTTATTCATATGGGCCGAACCGGGTTGAACCGCGGCAACGGGTGGGCCAAGCTCGTATTCAATTTTTGTGGGTTGGATTGACCCACTCGCAACCCTCCGTGGTGTGGGCTTTTTTAATACGGTTTGTCATCGATCGGCCCGCCTGAACCGGATTGACACTTCTAGCCAGAGGTAACATGTGTTGGTAATTTCACAATTTTCATTAAAATTTTACAATTTTTTTTTTGTAATATTTTAAAAAATACATTTTTTCATTTGAATAACAACATTTTTATACGGGTAACATATGTGTTACCATATGTTAGTTCATTATTTTTATTAAAATCAATATTTTATAATTTATCTTCTTTTATAATTTTTTTAAAAATACATTATTTTTATTTAAAATCAATATTTCAATATTTTATTTCATTTTTTATAATACTTCTTTATTTTCATTAAAAATTAATATTTTATAATTTATCTTTTTTTATAATTTTTTAAAAAATATATTATATTTAAAATCAATATTTTAATTTTTTTTCATTTGTAAACAACATTTTACACGGTTATCATATGTGTTATTTCCTCGTCTTCATTATAATCATTATTTTATAATTTATTTAATTTTTATAATTTTTATGAAAAATACATTATTTTCGTTTAAAATCAACGTTTCAATTTTTCATTGAAAACACCACTCTACATTGATTAACATATGTGCTATCCTATCTTACTTCATAATTTTCATTAAAATCAATATTTTATAGTTTATATTATTTTATAAATTTTTTAAAAATACATTATTTCAATTAGAAATTAAAATTTCAAATTTTCATTTGAAAACAATATTTATATGTATGGAAATCATGTATTTGACAAATATATATAGTTTTCATTTAATAAGTCCACAATTTAGCTGTCCTCCTCCTTGTGTTACTCAATAAAAGCAGCTTCTGTTTGCTTTACAGTATTGTACAAATAATTCTCCTGAGTTTTATGTGTGATTAGTAGTAGTACTCAGGGAAGAGGCTATGAAGGAAAATAGTCTAAAACTTTAAATAATGATACTATACAATTTATTGTCTTAATTTGAGTTGCAATGCAGCCTAGAAAAAGTACCACGTGAACAAAGCGTGGATCAAGTCCAGATATACTTGTAGTTATCCAAAATTAGGTTAGAGACAAGGATGTAAATTTACACTTTACAGTATTATGGCTGCTTGACGCCATTCAGTTTGATATTATCATATTACAAATCTCAAGCTAAAGTTGAGTATGAAAATTGTATAGACTTTTGTGTCAATTCTCAAGCCAATTAAAGAATGCTCTTGTAAAATAAAGGAACAAGTGATTTTACTTAACTTTTCATGATAAGGAATTGAATGGCCGACCACACTATAAACATGTTTGGAAGTACTGATCAAATATACATTTTATAAAATCTACAATTTTTATCTACTTCTTATTTACATATTTCGTAAGATCTATTACTTATAATTTATAAATTTATTTTTGTTCTTTTTAATTGAATGACAAAGTTTAATTAGGGTTTCTATTTATCAAACAAATTAGTGCACGCGGGAGTATTTATTGGCGATTAGCTCCCAGCTAGATGTAAACATACTTCAAGTTGAAGTTTCAAATACGTTTTATTTTTGACCTCACACTACAATCTTTCATGCTATATATAAATACGTCCAATTGTAGCAATAAATTACTTCTTTTTGTCTTTTTCATTTTTGTCAATATGCATGGTGGAGTGCTATTCTCCGTCCGATAGAGTCGAGTTGAGTGCTACCATTTTATATTGTTCGGTGTTCGTAGCATAGTCATTTAACGAAATTGCCTTGCAGACTTGGGGCACACCCTCATTTAACTTTTCTCACTGCTAGTCAACTCTTTGTGTATGTCTATACCAACATGTGGCTCATTTATTACAATAATGTTAAATTCTTGGTTTTATTTATTATATTTTCTTTTTCTATAGTATATGGCTGTGTCCAACTGTAAGTCAAAAGCCTAAAGTATTCACACTAAAACGCACGCTTTGAATTGAATTAATAATTTGAGTCAAAACTCAAAACTGTTTGCTGATTGAACCAAATTAAACCAAGAAATTTATCAATTTTATATTTTGCCGACTCCCCAACAACACAATTTTGAACGAAAAATTGGTTTAATCGACATTCTCGGCCTGCATCATACACAATATTCACGCGGCTTGCAGCTGTCTCCATGGCCCATGTCCTCTGTCAAATGTTATAATTGGGCGACAAAATCATATGAACTACCCACACCTTATATCTTTATTACTTATTATTTAATACTAAATTCTAGATTAATTTTAGTGGTGAAAAATTATCAAAATTGACAATATTATATATTTTTATGACTTGTTTGATTTCAATTAAAATTTTGTTAAAAAATTTAAGTCAAATTTAACATTTAACTTTAACTACATATTTTATAAGACCAACAATTTTTTATAACTTTTTAATTATAAAATTTATCAACTTTTTTTTTTGATAATTAAAATCAATCACACCCTTAATTGAAAATGTAATCCAATTTAATTTTAAAAAGATGGCAATCACGTTTCTCCATTTTTGACCAAGGCATGATATATTAACTTTTATAACAATGAAATAAATATACATTGTCTTTAAGAAGTTCTTTAAATTTAAACATCTCCAACAAACTCTTTAAACATAGATTATTTTTTAATTTAAAGAGCCAACGCTTCAAATTCTGCTCCAATGAACTCTTTAATTTAACATTTTAATTTAGAGAATAGGTTTGGCTCTCCCAACTTACTCTCTATTATTAAATGCATTGAAATAATTTCAATTTTTAATACTTGATAAGTTGGTTTTAATTAAATGATATTTACAAATTGAAAGAAAAACATATGATAAAAAGTAAAAAAAAAAAAATTAAATACTTTTTGAAAAAAGTAAAATAAAGAGTATGGAAATAAAGAGGCTTTTTGAATGTTTAAAAAAAATTACTCTTTAAATTTAATGATGTTCTTTAAAATGTTAAAGATATTCTTTAAATATCATGTTTATGTATGAATCTTTCTTAAGTTGCATTCTCTGTTTTTAAAGAGTCGACTCGTAAAATTATGCTATAAGAGACTCTCCAAATTAAGTTATTAAAAGAAAGAGTAAGTTTGGCTCTCCAAACTCTTTATAATTAAATGTATTCAAATAATTTCAGTTTTCAATACTCTATAAAATGATTGAATTAAATAATGTATATAAAATAAAATAAAGAAAAATTATTTAATAATTAGGAGAAAAGTATTTCAAAAATAAATAAAAAAACCAATAAATATATATTAAAAGAAATAAAATAAAATGTTAAAAAAAATAATAAAAAAAAACTATTAGAATATTTTAAAAAATTTAGTCTCTAAATTTATTCATACTTTTTAAAATGTCAAAGATGTTTTTTGATGGATAAATGCCATAGAATGCCAAATCAAAGATGTCGGACGATGTTCAAAAAATTAGAAGAACTGTTCGAAAGTCAGAGTACCATTGCTACAGTTTTCTCAATTCTCAATACTCAATACGATAATGTTCAAATAGCATGCACAACGACGAGTAACCGTTGGGCCCCAACCCCAACTTCCACACCCTACGCAACCATAACGTAGGGAGCGGTTTTTACCCGTCATTAATAACATTATTTAAGAAACCTCCCTTTCCATTTTCCAATCACCTACTCCCCCGACAATCAAACGAATAAATTTCACTATTCTTGATTTTTCCAATTATCCAATAAACCTCATCGAAAAACACCCGACACATACAGTTCTCTCTCTCCCCACACTTCTTTTGTATTCTGTTATTTGTACTATTAGATACAGATATATACATACACAAATAGGTAGCTTGTGGTTTAGTTAACCCTTTAATGGGGGTTATTATCGAATGTTCTTTGGCATTGATTCAAGTTTAAAGCTATCCCTATACTCTCCGATCCGCAACTCTCCACTATCTCTGTCACCTTTTTTCTCTTTCTTTTATAGCTTCAACTATTTTTTCTCTCTTTGTTTATTTTGGGTTTTTGGGATCCAGTAAAACTCTAGCGTACACTGTAAGAGGCTGCGATAAATTATCACAACAGTACGTTTTTCTTCATAGATTTCTCCGCTTTCTCCGTACTATGCATATTCTTGTTTCTTGTTTGTATATTATGTCTTTGTGGATGTAAACTATGTTACCTGTCTGTGTTTTCTTAATAAAATTACTCGTGCATAAGGTTAATAGCGATTTTCTGATAAAGGTATGAAACAAATAAAATTACTTTCTTTGTTTAATTTATTTTATTTTTTAAGGTTGAAGATGCAGTGTAATTCCGTTCAGAAGGGTTTCAAAGAAAATAGAAGGAACTAATTCATAGTAGTATTTTTGTTATTTTGTTGAAAATAAATGTGTGCAATTAATATCTACTAGTTCAGATTTGTTTTTACTGTTATTTCTTCCATAATTATATATGTGCGTGGCTTTCATGGAATTTAACGAGTCACTTAATATCAAAGGTGATTCAGAATATTGCCTTTGTATTGGGGGGTGTTTCGTTTGATCCAGTTTTAAGGGTTCGTTGTTTTCCCTGGAGAGTAGTCTATTGATTCTCTGTAGAAAACATAAACTGTCAGTTTCATTCTTTTCGGAGTTTGGGCCTTAAATGTGGGATATTTTCATTGTAGTAAATCACCCACCAATCAAAAATTTAACATTTATTTAAAAAGCTAAAATTAGAAAAAGGAAAACTGGGTAACTAGTCTTGTTATTGAGTTCACTATTGAACTCACTTGGTTCCGAAAAACCAAAATTTAAATTCTTCCACAGAATCGGATCGAACCCGATCTGCCCACCTGTGCTTGTACACGTGGCTGCAATTCGCCAAAGGAACATTGGAATTTTAGATGGTCACATATTGCACAATGTTATATCTATATGTTTGTGAATGTATGATTGTATATACTGTGTGTGAGTATTGATAATGAATAATAGTCTTTTGAAGTTTGCTTTAGGAGTGTAAAAATTATACTTCCCTTCTTAGTTATGTGATTTGAAATTTATCATTTCCAGCTGAAGGCTCACTTATTTTATCAGAGGTGATGCTAGATGGCAACGTCTGGGGATATAGGGCTCGCAGCAGCTATAAATATTCTCACTGCATTAGCTTTCCTTATAGCTTTCGCAATACTCAGGCTTCAGCCGTTTAATGATAGAGTATATTTCCCAAAATGGTACCTCAAGGGTTTGAGAAGCAGCCCGACTCACTCAGGGGCATTTGTAAAAAAATTTGTCAATGTGGACTGGAGATCATATTTGAGGTTTTTGAATTGGGTGCCAGATGCACTGAAAATGCCAGAACCAGAGCTAATTAGTCATGCAGGGTTGGATTCTGCCGTCTATTTGCGGATTTACTTGCTGGGGTACATTCTTGTGTTCATTGATATCTCTTTGGACTATATGCTTTATGTCATATCTGTAAGACCACCTACATCTAGCTAATCCACATTAAACATGTTTTATGAATATTTTCATTAATAATCCTGGATAAAGTCAGTAAGTAATCACGAGCTTGCAAATTTGTCTATGAATTTTCTTCTTATCTGGTAGAAGATAGTTGTGGACCAGTCCACTCGTTGATTGAATCTAATTGGATACTTGAATGGAATTCTATTCTTGATTGCCGGTTGGACTTGTGGCAAATTAATTTATAATGAAACATCATAAGAATTTTATCAAAGTTCACCTTCTGTAAGGAACTATGTCAGTTTTGCTGATTGATCAAATGAAGCTCAGTTCTTTGTTGATTCGTGTGAATCTGATTCCTTGGTTGATACTAATGTTTCATAATCTATTCTGATATATGTGATAGCATCAACCTTATTGTTATGTACTGATTCTGCTAATTGGTTCATACAGACTAAAGATTTTTGTTCCCGTGGCATTGCTTGCATGGGCCGTCCTGGTACCTGTCAACTGGACAAATAACACTCTGGCTAAATCTAAAGCAACTGATAAAGTTGAGTACAGCGACATTGACAAGCTTTCTATTTCAAACATTCCACATGGATCACAAAGGTTAGGAGTATTTTTATCTTTGTGGATTTCCATAAATTGTTGTTTAATAAGCCAAACAAGTCATGCTCAGTTTTGGCCTCATCGTGAGCCCATTCAAAGACCAAGTAAAATTTGAATTCGAACAACCCAACCACTAGTTTGGCTCATTTATTTGCACCACCTGTCCATAATGTTACAGCTTGTGGTTTCTGTTATTATTTTCACATCTTTCCTTGGAGTTGGGAATTGATTTAACAGTCAATATGTATAGGTTATCAAAGTCTGTATACTCACAAGTAGAGTAGCTTCTTTTGAGCAATCAACTGAACTTCGTGTCATGTTTTGCTAATTTTTACATCTGTTTGGAAGTTTCTATATACTAGTTTCTGTCCATTTCACTTTTGCACGAGTCTATCGAGATGGCTCTCAGATATTTTTATTCTTTTCCATTATTAGTGTTCTGTTCTGCCAAAACTTAACTACCACTACTCTTTCCACATAATTTTAGACCTGCGCACCGCAACATTTCGAGGTTAATTTGTCATTGGGACCCATACTTTTAGTGTGAGAAGATTCCCTTTGTGGACCTTCATACTCTAGAGGCTTGCTTCTTGGCTTCTCAGGTTTCATCGATTCTCATGGAAAATCGTGTTGAACAAGGTGTCATGGGGACCTTAGGTTTTGTTGAACCATTTGATCTAAAAGTTTAAGCTCTAAAGCCATATCTATATCATTCAAATCTTGTCTTTAACACGCCCCCTCACATTTAGTACTCATTAAAGCTTGACACATGCACAATTTCATTAAAAGGATGGCGGTGAGACTGGAAACTAAGACTTATGCCTGCTCTTGTACCATGAACCATATGATCTAATAGCTTAAGCCTAAACTGTTAGAGAATGTCACATGTATATCATTTAAATCTTGTCTTTGACAAGCCTATTCCATGTTGACCCGAGTTTTTAGTGTCGTTTGACTTTTATTGGTACGTGCCTGATAACATGGCTTGTGTGTCACTGTGATTTCCAGGTTCTGGACTCATGTAGTGATGGCCTATGCATTTACTATTTGGACATGCTATATTTTATGGAAGGAGTATGAAACAATTGCAGCAATGCGCTTACACTTTCTTGCTTCTGAAAGACGTCGTCCTGATCAATTTACTGTAAGATGCATTTCGTTTTGTACTGATTTTAATTTGGAATGTAAGGGAATTTCTTAGTAGGAAGGATATGGACATTATTGTTGAACATCTTGTGTTTGTTGTGACTACTTATTCTCTTACCAAATTCAGTTGATTTTCGTGATGAAAATGCTACCTTTTTTCTTGAATGTTCTGATTCATTTTTTTGGAAAAAGGTTACTTGTATACACGAATGTTTTATGTATACATATGTCTTCGACGTATATATGAATCCATCTGATGGATGGTGAATTTTCAAAGACAGATAAAAAGGTGTCAATACTTCGTGTATTTTATGTGCATTTAGTAGGCATGTCAATGTCAGCTTCTTCATGCTTTCAAGTTTGATCTAGTAAAATTTATGAAATTAACATTTGTTCTAATGTAGAAAAATTTACTTGAGCCATCTTCAGAATTACAAACCCGTCTTTCTTGGTTGCTGCTTTCCATTTTCAAATTTTCTGGAGCTTGTGTCTTAATTTCAACTAGATCGAAATATCATGCTTCTATTCTGAAATATTTTGATGGCTCTGACTTAAGTTGTTAAATAAATAAATAAAACCTACCTTAGTTGTAGGGATGGCAATGGGGTGGGTCTGTCAATTTTTACCCCGCCCGCCCCCATGACCCTTAATTTTGCGGGGTGGCGTGGGTCGAGGCTTTGACCCGCCAACCGCCCCAGTTAAGAAATTTTTTTTTTTTTTTTAATAAAAACAGAAAAAATTATTAAAAAAAAATTAAATAGGAATTTTTTATACATATGTAGGAAATAAAACAAAAGAAATACAAGATTGGGGTTGTGGTGTAGTGGTCAAGAGTTATAATTTCATAACTTCAACCCGGGTTCGATTCTTGTTCAACCCATTTAAAAAAAAAAATGATTTGTAAATTGTAATTCTATTTTATGATTTACCAAAAAAAAAAAAATAATAAAATAAAATAAAAGATGTGGGTCGCGGGGCGGGTATTTGTGCTCGGACCTGCCCCTATTACCCTAATAGTCTGGGCGGGGCAGTCTGGGGCGGCGGATTTTTTTGCCATCATTACTTGGTTGTGCAATGAACATCTTGGCACCTAAACCTTTGAAAATATTGTGATCATCACTATCTGAACATTATCCTTTAGTGATAAGCATGGTTAAAATTAAGTAGTGATATCTAATCCAGTATGCGTTTGAGTTATTGATGGTTGCATAAATATATGTGGTGATTTACCCAAATTACGGCATTTGAGCTCACATCAGCATTTGTTGGTCGGGGTGTGCTTATACCTGTCTTGGTTAATGAGCTTTGTCTTAGCTTCAGGAGTTTAACTGTTTAAATCACTATCATGAGATGATTTTCTATTATCCACCTGCAATTTTCTTGGGATATGTCAGACTACTTTAACTTTGCGTTCATTTACAATTCTAGCTTATCTGTGCTGAAATAACAGGGCTTTAAGATGCTTCTCTAATTGGCTATCAATACATCAACTTTAGTATACAAGGAAATTTTTCTTTTTGTTGTTTCTTGATCACAACAAGTGTTGAAACTTGACAGGTCCTAGTTAGAAATGTGCCACCTGACCCTGATGAATCAGTGAGCGAATCTGTGGAGCACTTTTTCCTGGTCAACCATCCAGATCACTATCTTACTCATCAGGTTTGCTTCTTACTGAAATTCAATGTATACCGGTGGTTTTTGGTGTAGCTGATCTATTCTCTATTGCTATGTGGTCTCACTTTTTAGTTGATATATTGAGCTTCTCAGAATTACTTTTCCTCAAGTATACAGGCATTGCTACAAGTATTAATACCCAAAACATTTTATAACCTGTCATAATTATATTTTATGAAAAAAATAATTTCGACAATGGAATGCAGAAAACCACCTTTTCATCCAGAGTACTTTTTAGGAACCTTTTGACTTGGACATAAAAAACGTGATGCTCTAAGTATTAGTACCCAAAACAGTTTATAACTTGTCCGTAAGTACTTCTTTCCAATAAAATAAATTCTAAACTTCTACATGAAAAAACTTATTCATCCAGAGTAATTTTATGAGCCTTTTGAACTGAATCATGATTTTCTTTGAGGAAGATTAGGGCGTATTGTTGTGTGATTTAAATCCCGCAAGTGGACGGATCGTTGACAAGTAATAAAGTGATAAATAAAGTGTCGAACCCACGAAGACTAGATACTAATTTAACTAATTAATTTCACAACTTAAATTTTAACAATGTAAAGAAACACAGATTCAATTTTTGTTCGTGTGACTTTAAATTAATCTAACTATTTTAAGTAAATTGAAATTAACAATAAGCAACTGTGAAAGATGAGAACGAATTAAAGTTTACCAACACTAGGATTCACAAATCCACGTACACATTTTATAATCAATTATTAGTTAATCACTTTTTAGCTTTTAATTACCTTAGATTGAAAATCGGCGTTCCTAAATCAATCGAAAGCCTCTTTCGATGGTCAATCAATTCTATATGTTATGCGAACCTAATTATCTCTAATTAAACTTCGAATATAAACACATGCATTAAAATCTCAAGAACGCCTAAATGGATTTCATAAAGCATAATAGTAATCTCTATCTATTATTGGACCCTATGTTATTTAATACCACGTGCTAAATCTATATTGAATCTCTCGACTTCAATATAGATCACAATATATTCTAATGGTGCGCAAGTATTAAAATAATATAGAAACCGAATAAAGAATAATCAATCCACGAGCAATTAATTACTAAAAAGGAAAAACTTCTAATTAATTAAAACGCGAGGTTTTATCGTTCATCCTAGATAAAGTAAATTAGCCGAACATGATTTCGTCAATTATTGCAATAATTGAGTTCATCATGGTTCGGGGAAAGAAAAACAAAAAGTAAGATAAAACCCGTAATCTTGGCTTGATGATCTTCGATTCCGTGCCTTGATCCTCGTTCTTGCTTTGTATCTTGTTCTCTCCAAAATTCCTCTCCCGCGAAACGTCTATATCCTGCCTTTTATAACCCTCTCTAAAGACCCCAAGACGTGTGTTTGGTAGTTGAATTAATCTGGACTGGTAGACCTCTAATCCAATCAGGTTTCGCCAAAAATGCGCGCGTTTGGCCCATACGATCGCATGGGGTAATACCGTGCGATCGCATGGTATTCATGATTAACTTTCTGCAGAAAATTTAACAGTCTTGCGATCGCACCAAAATTCCGCCTTGGTAATTGCACGTCAAGCCCACAAGTCTCTTTTCTTAGCAATTAGGTCCCATTGTTTTCATTTTGCTCTCTTTTCATCCGATTGATACTTGACTTTGATTATTTCCTAAATTGATAAGAAAACAACATGTAATTAAACTGAAAACGACTAAAAGAATTTATAATTGTCCTTTTGTGAGCCCAGATAAGTACAAAATTGTACTTATCACGTATCTAAGAAAAACTGAAAAAGTAAGTGGTCTTCTATTTGTAGTAGGGAACATTATTTACTCAAATGGAGCTCTGATAAATTCGGGAAGTCTTTTAACATTGCTGATATAATTCCAGATAATAGATAATATGATATTTCTTCTTGCAGTTGGTCATTTGTTGAATTTTATAATGTGCTAACTGAAAAACATAAGTTTTTGTGCAGTTGGCACTCATAGTTAAATAAGCTTCAATTCTTAGTGATTCAAATCTTATGCATCATTATTCTTATATTAGAAGATTTTATGCAGGTTGTCTACAATGCCAATAAACTTGCAAAACTAGTGAAGGAGAAGAAAAGTAAACAAAATTGGCTTGACTATTACCAGTTAAAGTATTCAAGAAATCAATCGAAACGGCCAATGATGAAGGTACTGTTGTTTAATGCAATTTCTTTGAGGTGTCTAATTTCTTGTACTCTACATTAGCATGATTTCTCATCAACTGGTGTTTCACTGTTTTTTATATTCTATTGTGATTCAGCTTGTCATTTAAGTAATCATGCCATTGCACTTCATTTCAAACTTGCAGACTGGTTTTCTAGGCTTTGTGGAGATAAAGTGGATGCAATTGATTACCAGACAGCTGAAGTCGAGAGGCTATCAAAAGAAGTAAGCATTGATCACTCAACATTGCCTATCTACATCTATAAAACATTTTCAATCACATATTTATTGACCTTGTAAGTCAATATGAATATTATCCACCATCATAAATGTCTGTTGTCCTCGTTATCATCCTCGAATTATGCAGTGTAAATTATACAAAATGAGGGACCTTAAGCGCCAGCTTTGCAATTCCTAGACCTAATTCACAATCAAGATGTGGATTTGTACATCTTTGTCGATGTAAATTTTCATTTGAGATTTGTTTATTGGTTGTTACACCGTAAATTTTCTGGCACTATTGAAGAAAGTTAACAAATTTAAGTGTCTGACAATGCAAACTCGATGTTGTTGCTTTCCAGAAGCAGCATGAGCTCTAACAATAAATTGCTTGTGCAGCAATTAATTGTAATGTCAACAACTGCTGTTAATTATTTAGCGTGTTCAATGAACAGTACAAAGCTAATAATATTACTTAAAAGTCGCATATGGTACATTGTAAAATAAAAAGATAAATAGAAATTGCTCCCTTCTTATAAAGCATCTGAAAATTGTCTTCCATTAATTGCTAAATAAAAAGCTGATGTCTTCAGTACAATTTGTATCATTTGGTATTAATTTGATACAATTTGTATTATTTGGTATTGAATTTTCTAAGCATAACTTTTACGTGCAGATAGATGAAGAGCGACAAAGGGTTAAAACAGATCCTAAGTGTATCATGCCCGCAGCATTTGTCTCCTTCAAAACTCGGTGGGGTGCTGCTGTTTGTGCACAAACACAACAATCTCGAAATCCGACTTTATGGTTAACAGAGTGGGCTCCAGAGCCACGTGATGTCTATTGGAATAACTTGGCAATTCCCTATGTTTCACTGACCATTAGGAGGCTTATTATTGCTGTTGCCTTCTTCTTCCTCACATTTTTTTCATTATCCCCATCACAGTTGTACAATCTCTTGCAAATATCGAGAGTCTTGAGAAAAGAGCACCATTTTTGAAGGAGATTACTGACATGTGAGTGTGCCTCATTCTTAGATCTATTGTTACATTAGTTTATGTTTGTCCGTCTAGAAATAAATGTCCATACTATGGACCTGTTAATTGTCGCTCGTATGATTGATGGTTATTCTTCCTTTACTAGTAATAACTTATCTATTGCAGAGGTTTCATCAAGTCTTTCATCCAAGGTTTTCTACCTGGGATTGCTTTGAAGATTTTCCTCATACTCCTGCCGACAATATTAATGCTGATGTCGAAATTTGAGGGTTTTCTTTGTATATCATCTCTGGAGAGAAGATCTGCCTTTAGATATTTTATCTTCATCTTTGTGAATGTTTTCCTTGGGAGCGTCATAGCCGGAACTGCATTCGAACAACTTGATAGTTTTATTCATCAGTCTGCAAATGAGTACGTTGTTTGAACATAAATTGGATTGCCATCTTTTTTTCCCCTTACATACTGAGAATCACACTTCTGAACATTTATCTGTTTTGACAAATGCAATTACTTTGAGGTTATATATATGACATTGTGTGGTTGCTTCTTGTAGAATTCCTAAAACAATTGGTGTTGCAATCCCAATGAAAGCAACGTTCTTCATTACTTATATAATGGTTGATGGATGGGCTGGGGTTGCAGGGGAGATCTTAAGGCTGAAACCACTTATAATGTTCCATTTAAAGAACTTTTTCTTGGTGAAGACTGAAAAGGATAGAGAGGAGGCAATGGATCCCGGAAGTATTGGTTTCAATACAGGTGAACCTCAAATACAGTTGTATTTTCTTCTAGGCCTCGTCTATGCTGTGGTGACGCCAGTTCTGCTTCCTTTCATATTGGTTTTCTTTGGCCTCGCATATGTCGTATTTCGCCACCAGGTAATGAATTCTAGTATTTTCTTCTTCTACGGAGTCGAGAATTCACATTTATGATGCGCTTCTCGTTCAGAGGAGTATCAAGAGAAGCTGAAAATTGGCTTTCTTAGAATTTAAGCTAAACCTAGCATGCTCATAATAGGTGCGTATCACAAAAACATGCGATATGTCAAACTATTATGTTGCCCATCCTTTGTAATGTTTTTCCCAATTATATTACCACCAGTTATTTTATATTATTCTGTATATATTCAAGTTCTCGAGTAAGAACTCTTGTCTAAATGCTGGTGTTTGCTGAGTACAACTACAATTTCTCCAGCTTAATCATACTTTATGCTTGTACCCGTATTCTCTGTATTACTGGTTTCTGTAATTATCATCTTCAACTCAATATTTTTAAGTCTCTTATTCCTATGTTTTTTACATTGATTCCCTTTTGGGAAAGTGACATGCTATTCATACATGGAAGAAAAGAAAAACACAGGTATACATGGCTGAACGTATTTGTTACTAAGTTTTCTGATGAAGAGTCTTTGATTATGCAGATCATAAATGTATACAACCAAGAGTATGAAAGTGCTGCTGCATTTTGGCCTGATGTCCATGGACGTATAATATTTTCTATAGTCTTCTCACAGCTTGTTCTAATGGGATTAATGAGTACAAAAGGGGCTGCTCTTTCAACGCCATTTCTTATTGCACTTCCAGTATTGACCATCTGGTTTCATAGGTTCTGCAAAGGCCGCTATGAACCGGCTTTCATCAGACATCCTTTACAGGTAGGTTCTCCAGAATTCTCCATTTGAAAATGAATGTTTCTTTATTATTTGAGTATCTTCATATATTTATTGGGTATTTGGGTGCTTGGCATTGTTAATTCTAGTATAGTTTGGCTTGACATAATGGAGTTGAAAACTTTTTTGGTTTTTATGCTTGCCAACTTAGTCACCTTAACATGGTGAAAGTGATAAACATCTAACTGAATCAAATGCTAGTAAGTAGAAAAAGTTGTTCGGGAAAACTAATTCAAGAAGAATTCACATTAAAAATTGAACATTTGGTCCATCATGGAAATGATGTCAAGTTTGATTTTGGATAGACTTGCTCTGGAAAAGGCGATGGATGGAGTTTCTATTGAAGATTGAATTTAAACAAATAAATAGGTTTCTTCTCTAACAGTCTAAGCTTCTAGACAAGATGGTTCAACAATCAAAATAGTGGATTCAAGTCCCCACCACCAACTATTTATGAAAATTGTCCACGTTTCAGCTTTTGATGAAAAAGAATCTGACCTACACTTGGAGGGGTACATTTAAACAAATAAATGCGTCTCCTCTTTGATAACTTAAGCTTTTAGTTGAGGTGGTTCAACAGTTCCATTGATAATCATCCGACTGGTGACAAAACATTTTTATTATGACTTTGTTGTATTTTCTAATTATTGTCATAATCATCGCTTGGATTGCTTCTCAGTTGCATCAGTAAACTTGTCAGTATGTTTGATCCCTTTATGCTGTCCATTCTGGATTTCAGGAAGCAATGAATAAAGATACTTTAGAGCGTGCAAGAGAACCAAACCTGAATCTGAGAGGCTATCTTCAAAATGCTTATGTCCACCCCGTTTTCAAAAATGATGAAGAGGACACAGACGAGGATGCCCATGAAAAGTTGGAGAGTGTGATAGTACCGACCAAACGCCAGTCTCGAAGAAATACACCAGCGCCCAGTAAAATTAGTGGTGCTTCCTCACCATCGCTGCCAGACACTGGTCCAGAAAACTCACACCCTTAAATGTCAAAACGAAAGGCCAGTCCCTGTTTGTATATTATCATTTGCAGGGCAAGTGATTCTGTAATTTATACGAGTGTAGATAGCTGAATTTGTCCTTCGGGAATGAGGGAGTAAAGGAGGACTAAGAGCATATGTGGTTCCAAAATTTGAATGGGAGTGGAGTCATCCTGTGAGCAGCTAGAGCGACATTGCACAGAATACCACGAGGCATGGAAGCATATATGGGAAGTTTTTAATTCATGTTTGTACGTTGAGTGCATGCTTGCTACAAAGTGTTCGAGACAACTGTACAGGATAATCTATAAATTCTTTTAATCTTGTTGAGTGTTGATATACGGTAGTAAATAGGAAATAGTAATGTATTCTTTTATCTTATTATAGTATTGTCTAATTTGACATACCAAATGTGCTATGAAATCTTAAACGTCAATGAAAATTCACTTCTTACCCATTTAAACACATTCGTTAAATTTATAAATTTTTTAACAATCTTGTTAAAGATTGTTGGTTTTTGAATATTTGACATTTTTTTGTACTTACAATTTCCCTATTAAAGAAAGATTCTATCTACGTGCCAGAGCGAAGAGTGTCAATCTATCTCGATAAAGAAAGCTTCAAAAGTTTGGGGGTGGCCCATCGGACTAGTGGGGACCCGATTCGATTTGGAGACATACTGAAATTAATTAATGCCTTTCGAATTTCAATTCTCTCCAACTAACTACCTCAACAATGGCGCCTTCCGTCTTTCCCGATCTGGAATTTTCTTCTATTAATGCATGTTTCATTTTTATTACTACTATTTTTCTAATTTGAAGTCTGTTACTTAAGTTCTTGGGTCGTTCAAACTTCTTGTTACCTCCATTCATGTATTGGATTGTTTGATGAAAGTACGGGTTCGATTTGCAGAGCCCAGCGACAATAAAGTGTGGTGGAATTTTTCTCTAATTTGAGTGTTCAATATATTTCTCTCTCTCTCTCTCTCTCTCTCTCTATATATATATATATATATATATATATTACGTGTTGAAAATAAAATAAAAAATAATTATATTCAAACAACATTTTTTATTTTTTGCACTACATTTTAATTATATTTAACATCTTTAATCTTTTGACATTATAGCACTCATGTTCCCAACTTCTTTTATCATATTTTTATATTCAATTTTTCATTAATTAGCACATTTCTGTCAAAAATATTTGTTGAGAATTCGTAAAAAAACTTATTTATCTATCATATTTTTAAGAAAACAATAGATACAAAAGTACGATAAAATACTTTTTCTCCATTTTCAAAAGACGTAAACAAAATATCTTGACAGAAACTATCATCAATGATGAAATGTGCTAATTAATGAAATTTGAAGATAAAAATTCGATGACAAAAAGTTAAGAATATAATTATAATAATGAACAAAAATTGAGAATATTAAATGCAATTAAAATAAATATGCGTTTTAAAAATGTGGTGTGAATTATAAAAAATTGTAGTGTGAATATATATATCCATTAAAATATGGTGTGACAAAAAAATGTTGTCTAAAATAAATTAAATATCTAATATTTAATTAATTAATTTCAAAATGACCTGATTTTTCAAATTATTTTTTAATAACGTGATTTCTCAAAATTAAGAATAGCAATAATTAGACTAATACTATTTATACTATTTATAGTCGCTTACTAGTAGTAATTTCATGTGGTATTAATCAATTAAATGAATTATTTATAATTAATAACTATAAATACAATACTTAATTAGAATAAATAATTCATCTAATTTAATACTATCATAAGTGATGAATATTGGTTGTGAACGATCATGATTATTTATGTTTCGAAACCTCAAAGTACCAAAATAAATCTGGGCTAGGCCCAGAGGAATTGGCCCATCTCCAAATTTGCCGCCAAGTCCAACCAAACTCTTATCTTCATCTTCATCCCCCCTCTAATCCTCCACCACCACTCCCAAACCTCACTCTTCCTTCCTCCACCGCTCCCGCCGCCGCAGAGTCACACCAATGTTAGCCCAAATTCAAACCTCCACACAACTCCACTTTCTTCCACCACCTCCTCTGCATCGCCGCCGCATTTCTATCTCCTCCGCCCGTCGTCGCCCACCGCTTCTTCATCATCACCAGCAGTTTTCGACATCTTCTCGTTCTCTTCGACTCACCAATTGTATAAATTTGAGAATAAATAATAAAGCGGGAAGTACTTGTGGTGATGTGGTGGACGAAGAAAAGGAAAATGCTAGTAAGGAAGAAAAGCAAGTGAAGAGAGCATACCCGTTCCACGAAATAGAGCCCAAGTGGCAGCGTTACTGGGAGAATAACAAGACTTTTCGTACTCTCGATGAAATTGATACTGCCAAGCCTAAATTCTATGTTCTCGACATGTTTCCTTATCCCAGGTCCTCTATCTCCCTCTCAAATGTTTTAGGCGTGTGTACAACATATTGAAAAAGGAAATTTAATTAATGAGCAAAATTGATCCGGTAATAAGGAAGATTAGTAAAATAATATGGTTGCTTGGGAATGGTGAAGGCGAGGGCTTTAAGAGAAATTACAAGATAGTCATCTGATGTTATTTTATATGAAATTTTGTCATTGTTGCAGTGGGGCTGGTCTGCATGTTGGCCATCCTCTTGGATATACTGCCACAGATATACTTGCTAGACTTAAACGGATGCAGGGCTTCAATGTGCTACATCCAATGGGATGGGATGCATTTGGTTTGCCTGCAGAGCAATACGCAATTGAGGTATGTCCTTCACTTTGTCAATACTTTCATGTTTCTTTTATTTTCTTGTCATAAAATTCACTTGATGTTTGACAGACAGGAACTCATCCAAAGATCACAACGTTGAGAAACATCAACCGGTTCCGCTCCCAGGTCTATACAATCAATTTTGTGTTACAATAACTGATGTGGTAAATTTTGCTGCTAAGCATTTTATTTGCTATGAGATTGTCAAGTCCTTTGCTGTAGAAGGGTAGTTTAGGCTGCTTGTTCTTCTGACCGATAGAGTCGTAGGATATACTGTACTTCATCCTTATGATAGACAGAGGGGATGAACCTAAGTTGTTTAAATAGACAGAACCAGGGATGAGCATGTGCGTAATGATCGGATATTTTAACTTCTTCTTTTTTTTATCTTCAAACGTGGAGCCTATCTCCACAGAAGGCATCGCGGATGATTTGAAAGTGCTTCCTTTGTCTTCTGGTGGGATATCATTATTTATTTATTTAATTTTGACGTAAGCATACTCAATTCATTAAATTAAATAGATGGGAATTGCAGGTGCAAGAAAAATTGGAATACAATTAATCCAACTAACTGACTCATGACAACTCTTAGCAAACGATTGCCATCGTGAGCAATAAAGTGACGAGCCACAGCTCATATCGCGACACAATTCACTAATATCAGACAATAAAACTTCATTCAATGCTAAACTGTAATCTGGTTGAAAGCTTTGGTGGGATATCATTATTATGTCTGTTTGAAAATTGCAGTATATAATTATATATTTTAGGGATCAAATTTTGGGAAATTAGTAGTGATATTATTTCTCTGGAAGAGCAAACATTTTAACTTTTGATTGAAGTGAAACAATGAGACTCCTCAAGTTTGGTACTTGGGATTGTAGTTTTATTCTGTAATTCAAGTGGTAACTTACTGAAGTCACAGAAACCTAATTTTAAGGACATTTGGCATTTGGACAGACCCAATAACATAGCAATCTGACCTAGATAATCATGGTTGGGCACACATATACCTTTGTTGGGTTTCAGTTCTCATGCACGCTTATTGGGTTCTTAATAAGCTTTTGTTAAAAAAAGTAGTCCTTTTCCATTCCAAAGAGAGAAAATAATCCAAAAAAGGGAAAATAGATATTTGTGGTGAAATGCCACTTTCTTGGAATGTCATACTAACATCCATCTTGGTTTTCAGCTTAAATCATTAGGCTTCTCATATGATTGGAATCGGGAAATTTCTACAACAGAACCTGAATATTATAAATGGACACAATGGATATTTTTGCAGCTTTTGAAGCGGGGATTGGCATATCGGGTAAGAATTCATCAAGTCCACATATTTTTACACTCTCAGAAAATGAGATTTAATGTTCTGTTAATTGTACATCAAGGCTGAAGTTCCGGTCAACTGGTGCCCTGCACTTGGCACTGTCTTGGCAAATGAAGAAGTGATAGATGGTGTGAGTGAGCGTGGGGGACATCCAGTGATAAGAAAAGTATGTTTTTCTATGTTCTGTTATATTGCATCAATTTCAAATAACTTTTTTGCTTTTCCTTACTTTTACTCCTTGGATGGTTTTGTGGATTTACAGTTAATTGTTTATTACCGAGCAGCCTATGCGGCAATGGATGCTGAAGATTACTGCATATGCTGACCGTCTTCTTGAAGATTTAGATGATCTTGACTGGCCCGAAAGTGTTAAAGAAATGCAAAGAAACTGGATAGGAAGGTCAGAAGGAGCAGAGTTGGAATTCTGTCTTGTGGACACCAATGGTCTGGAAAGAGACAATAAAATTATTGTTTATACCACAAGGCCTGATACCATTTTTGGGGCAACGTATGTACTTGCCTTTTATTTATTATTCATATATTTTTGGCATCAACTATGGCTTCTCATTTGGTTGCTGTTACCGTGTAGCTACTTAGTGGTGGCACCTGAACATGTTTTGTTGTCATCAATTGTATCCGATGCTCAAAGGAAACAAGTATGTTCATTTAATTCTTCTATGTTTTAGACAGTATTTCCATATTCATGGGTATATTTAATAGACAATTAATCTTGAGTCAGGTGGAAGAGTACAAAGAAATCGCCTCTAGAAAGAGTGATCTTGAGAGGACTGAACTCCAAAAAGAAAAAACTGGGGTATTTACTGGTTGCTATGCAAGAAATGCTGCTAATGGGAAGAATATTCCAATTTGGGTTGCTGATTATGTTTTGGGAAGGTGTGTTATTTTCCTAAACCCTTAGATTCTTTTATTTGCCCTGTTGAGGGATGTGTCAAACTGTCAATCATAATGTAAGTAAAATTCTCCACTGATGTGATGATATAATATCAACTGTGGACAGCTATGGGACAGGAGCAATAATGGCTGTACCTGCTCATGACACACGTGACCACGAGTTCTCTTTGAAGTATAGCATTCCGATTTGTGGAGTTGTGACACCAGATAATGTAAATTTCAGCTATTTTGAGAAGGCTTATACTGGTGAAGGTACTATGATAAATTCATCAAGTTCAATATCAGGGCTTGACATTAATGGCCTATCTAGCAAAGAAGCTGCTTTGAGAGTCATTGAATGGCTTGAAAAGACTACAAATGGGATGAAAAAGGTATATTTTCCATATATTTATTTATAGAAGCTTGCAGATAGAAGTGCACCTTTTCAAGTTCATCTTTGTCTCACATTTTGAAGGTTCCCATTTGGTTTATCCTGTCGATAAATTTTTGGGTGGAACAAATTTATCTCCCTGTAGGTGAATTATAAGTTGAGGGACTGGCTATTTGCTCGGCAACGTTACTGGGGAGAACCTATTCCGGTCATTTTTGTGGGTGATACTGGTGAAAGTATTCCCATTCCTGAAGCTGAACTGCCTCTTGCCCTTCCTGAGTTGGATGAATTTACTCCCACTGGAACAGGGGAACCACCACTTTCAAAAGCACTGTCTTGGGTATGTCTACCCACTTTTGTCACTTTATATAAACCATGTGTGTGCGTGCATGCTACTCATCAATTTTTATGCATTTTGTACAAGATTGCTAATATATTATTTGTGGTGAGATGCCCCCACCAAACTGTCTCTGAATGCCCGAATTTCAGTACTTAATGATGTTACAGTTCCTAATTTTCTGTATTTTTCGCAGTTTTACAGTAAACCTGTTAAAACATTAATTGAAAACTTTGTTGCACTAGTGACCTGCTCGCTATGTCATTTTCTCTGCTTTGTTTTCCATTCTATGGTAACTAATTTTATATGCCTGTGATGGGTGAATAATTTCTAGGTGAAAACAATTGATCCACTATCTGGGAAACCTGCCAGACGTGAGACAAACACCATGCCACAATGGGCTGGCTCTTGCTGGTACTGTAATTTTTATAAGCTTCTATGGCCAACATATTTTAGTTGTATTCTGTGACAGTTATTACGTATAATCTGTTTGCCAGTTCCTGTTGCTAAATGTTTGTGGGATGGCTCTCATAGTTGAGAGAGGACTACATAATGTATGTTCTTCATGAAACTGAGCACTTCTTTTTGAGTGAGATGGCCTGATTGGTTTGACTTAAAAAGGCAAACTAGTGATGCTTCTAACTTTCTATTCCTCAGTGCAATCAGTGATATATCAGTTTTCTTCTATGTATTTACAAAATTCTGCACAATTTAAAACGTATGCGTTATATTTCATATAGCACATGGAGTTTACCTTTATATTTTTTTAATTAATATTCAGGTACTATCTGAGATTTATGGACCCTAAGAATTCCAAAGAATTGGTGGACAAGGAAAAAGAAATGTGAGTTTAACCTCTAACAACAGACTTCCATATTGTTTTATATTGATGAGCATTGCTTGTACCCTATGCTGCCGCTCACAGAATCTCTTCACCTGCAGGTATTGGAGTCCAGTAGATGTGTATGTTGGCGGTGCTGAACATGCTGTACTTCATTTACTGTATGCTAGATTCTGGCACAAGGTTTGTACTCTAAATTAGGCTTGTCCATAAATGGGGTTGTCAGGAGCTTGTAGTCTTTTTTCCTTGGCCATCTATAGCTCATGCACCTTAAGTTGAATTGTTGTACCTGTTGTTATTGTCACTGTCGTCATTTAAACTTGTTGTTTGGTATAAAAATTCTTGGATCATCTCTTAGTAAAGCCAATGCTTGGATTTTTCTTGATCCATGAAGTATAGACTTCATGATATAAATGGTTAACAAGCCTGAACATTTAAAAAAATAAGTAGTAGATTCTTCACTTAACACAACTTTGAGCCAAGCCAAGGGGTTACAGAACCTACTTGTCCCTGAACTTTCTGGAGAGTTCATCAAGGCAGATTGGCAGACATAGCTAAAACCAAAGATCCTAAATCTCTTCCTGTATCAGAAGTATCCTAATAGTCAGGCATTGTCTATTGAATGTTCATTAAAGCACTCTCAAAAATCATTTAGTTGGGCGAATAATTTGCATGCTTTCTTTTTTTGCAATTTTGTATAACTCGATCAATTGTTAATGTTTTGCTTCAGGTTCTTTATGATATTGGTGTTGTGTCGACAAAGGAACCCTTTAAATGTGTCATAAACCAGGGAATTATCCTTGGGGAGGTAAGTATAAGTTGCTCAATAATATAGACATGATGTTCTACCAAACTGCATATTCTTAATGGCTGGAACGGCAGGTTCAATATATGGCTTACCGAGATCCAGATGGAAATTTCGTCTCTGCTGATTCTGTTGATGCGACAATTGAGTATAGTCAAGAAAGAATAGCCGATGAGAAGGTATGTTATTTTACAAATTTCATTGTCCTCATTTTTTGTGATGTCTTTTGCCAAATATTGTGGAGACGAGGCAGCCATTTTATTTTTGTTCCTTTTGCTCTCCTCATAGAATTCCAAAGTTAATTTTGAATTTTTTTTTTTATAATTCATGTTCTGTTCTGAATTAGGTCATGAAGTCTGGTGATTCTTTTGTGCTCAAAGACAATCCCAATATTCGCTTGATCGCCCGTTCTCACAAGATGAGTAAAAGTAGAGGAAATGTCATAAATCCTGACGATGTTGTTTTGGAGTATGGTGCAGATTCTCTTCGTTTATATGAAATGTTTATGGGCCCATTTCGGTAGGTTCCTTTTTCCTTCAAGATATTTTCTTTTTTTTCTTTTTTTGCTTTTCTTGGGGTGGGGGAATTAATGCTTCAAGTTTCCAATGCTGACAAAAGTTGAAAACATGCACCTTAATTCACCTCTTCATTTCCTTAGATAATATTGTTTTTCCATATATGTGATTCCAGAGACTCCAAAACCTGGAGTACTAGTGGTATTGAAGGTGTTCATCGTTTTTTGGCAAGAGTGTGGAGATTGATTGTCGGTTCACCTTCCCCAGACGGTAAATTTAAAGATGGAACAGTCAACCTTGATGGGAAACCTTCTGTGGAACAACTTCGGTGTCTTCATAGATGCATTGATAAGGTAATACTGGTATTTCGTTGAACTTCTCTTATGGCCTATTGGTCTTCACTTCCTATGGTGTTCATTCTTGCCATCCAACCAAAAAGGGATACTAATGATAATGGAAGTGTAATATGTATGACGTGTACTGGTATCTACAACCTTTATAATATCAATAACCTTTGACCTTGACATAGCAAGGCGAATTAGATGGTTCGTCTGAGATCGTGAAGTGAAAGCATTTGGATTTCCCCTCAGATGCTCTATCATGTTCACAAAACAAGGTATCTTCCAGTTTGACATGCATGTTTTGATTCCTGAATTGGTTTACTATGATAGGTGACGGAAGAAATTGAAGGAACACGATTCAACACTGGAATTTCTGCAATGATGGAGTTCATCAATGCTGCATATAAGGTCTCTCTCTCTCTCTCTCTCAGACAGCACAGATACACACGCACACGCACACCTAATTAGTTTTCGTAGTTTTCCTGATGATACAGTATTTCCACATCCATAGCATGTATAGTGTGAATTAAAAGTGTAAGACACGCATACATGAATAAGTGGAAGAAAATGGTCCATAGACCCCGTGTGGTGGTACGTAAAAGAGAAGAAAAAAATATCAGGGTGTACGTTATCTTCTGCAGACACTTTATTAATATTTCTCAACTTTACATTATTGGAGGAAGAAATCGGTTAAAAGACCTTTTAGTGTTGTGTTCATAAAAGTAAAATTGTAACTGTTGAGCTCGGCTAGTTCTTTTATGTTTTAACAGTCTGTACTTTCCTGTCTTTAGTGGGACAAGCTTCCAAAGTCAATTGTTGAAACATTTGTCTTATTGCTCTCACCCTATGCACCTCATGTGGCCGAAGAGCTCTGGTCCCGTTTGGGACACTCAACGTCACTGGCATACGAGCCTTTCCCCAAGGTATGAATCTATAATTTCTTACGAATTTGACCCACCTATCTCCCTTTGCAGGCGTCCTCTGGCCAGGCTAGTGTGATGTATTTTTATGGTGATCTCTGTTGTATGGAATAACGTCTGTTGTTTCCATTTCAGTGCGGAATGCATGAATTGGTTGGTACATTTACCTAAAAGTCAGTGAGTGGACATTAAGAAGAAGCAGTTGATGGAATAATCATATGCTAATAGATTCTCATTAGATTCTAAAGTTATAAGAATCAGATAGTGTTTTTTATTGTGACTGCTTGTAATCTTCTTTTATTTAATTAGTTTTATCTATACTCAAAAAAAGGCTAGACAACTTTCTCAGAGGAAAAATGAAGAATGCATCTGCTATCTGAGTTGTGACAATACATTATTCTTTAAGAACTAGACTTGTGGTGGGTCTCTGACATCTACTTATTACAGGCAAATCCTACTTACTTAAAGGAGTCCACGGTGGTTTTACCAGTCCAGATAAACGGCAAGACAAGAGGTACCATACAGGTCGAAGAAGCATGCACCGAGGAAGATGCTTTTCGACTAACTTCACTTGATTCGAAACTGTCCAAGTTTTTGGCTGGCAAAAGCATCAAAAAGCGCATATACGTGCCGGGTAAAATTCTGAATGTCATCTTGGATACCAAGAACATTGAAGTGGGTCAGCGGTAGTCCCTCAGCCAGCATTTGGTGGTTGATATACCATTCTTGAGGTTGAATAAAGAACAGCGGGAACAGGGCTATATACATGCGATTCTTGAGGTTAAATAAAGAACGTCAAGAATGCAATATACCAGTCAAATAGCACCTTGTACTGTATCCTGCTTACTGAGAAGGAAAAGTTTTTGGAAGGTTTTGTTGTATACTGAGAGAAGGACGACACATTCGTAGTTGAGGCAGTTCTCAATTTTTAGATAGGTTCTGTTATCGATAGTTGTTTATTCATTTATGCATACTGTGATTAAATGAATATTCATGTGAACACCCTAGCGTTTGAGATATTATTTCTCTGTATATGGTGTTTGACGCTTGTCCTTTTACATTCCTGTCAATACTCTGATGCAAACAAATATATTAAAATGGAATAACGAGAAGCATATAGCAGAAAGTCAGTGGATTATGTGTCTTGGCTTTTTAAAGACAATTTATCATTATCACACGGTTCCGGGCAATGGCGATGGCTGACATTTTGAAGGGAAGAAGACAGGGTAACTACCCTTCAATTCTAACAGCAATTTTGCGCTTGAGTTGGTTTTGACATGTTAGATTGGATTACAAAGAAAATAAAATCTTATCTACCATATTACTATATTGTGTTGTATTAATTGGTAGGTGCTATCTATTATTGTGTGCCAAAAACACTCTTTATTTTTCAACATTCATACTTCGATAGTGGATTGGGCATCGAAATAACAATATATATCCATATTAGCAATGATGGGTAAAAAAACCTAATACACCTTTAGGAAAATGCCAATGGACCAGACTGAAGACAAAATCCCAGTAAAAGGTGGATTGTTGATTTCACAAGTGTATCACAAAAATTCGAGACAGCATTATCCTTTCCCCCATACAAAAGGATTTGTAAATGTAACGTATGCAAACCAATCAATACGAATTTTTAACATACCATCCAATGGTAACTTGAGAAATAAGACAGCTGAATTCCATTTTACATGCTAGCAGAGTCTTGCAACCTCAACAATAATAAGCCGATAAATTTACCAAAATAATTGTCAATGATTTTAATACAACGACAGAGCAACTAAAGCAGCTCTGCCATGATGGCTGCATTTGGATGACTCGTAGAAGTAGTTAGTTCGACTGTTTCTTTGGATATTCCCTTGCACCAAATATGGTAGATCCGATTCTAACATTGGTACTGCCCATCTCAATCTGCAACAATCACAATTATTCATTAATCAGGTTGTTTGTTTCTAGACCAGAGCAATCTCTGCAGCTTATCGTAATTCAATTCCATAACTATCAATGGGGAAGAAATCAAATAGATTTATGTAATAATATTCACACAGAAGTCTAAAGGAGTTAAAAAATCTTACACATGAGCCACTCTAGAATAGTTTCTTTTCCAGCTGTTTAATAGAATAAAATTGCATTGCAGAGGCTAGTTCTCTCCTAATATCAGGATAGATGGTAACATGATACAATTGAAAGTGTGCAGCTCATCAGGTTAGGCCTGATGTATTCATGTGTACTTACCAAATACCAGAACTTATTATGCAATGAAATTAAATGAGAATTCTCTTTTCCATATTTGTTCAAACCCTTCTACAAGTACTTCTATCACACAAATATAAATGATTTTCATAGAACAAAGTTGAAAGTATAAGAATACTCACAGCAAGCTCAAAGTCGCCAGACATGCCCATTGACAGCTCACATTGCTCTTCTGCTATTCCAAGTGCCTTGCAGACCTCACTTCTACATTTTGCTAACATCTGAAACCAAGATAAAATCAGTATAATTTGAACATAAGTAAAGACAAAAGTATAACACTATGTAAGATGTACTACCTTGAAATTCTCCGGAGTAGAAGTATAATCTAGCATTCCAATTGTCATCAGGCCAGAAAATTCAAGGTTTGGGCAGCCCAGAGTAACGTGTTTTGCAAGTTCAACACAACCAGAAGGATCAACGCCATGTTTAGCTACAATAAGTGAAAAACAAATGTGTTAACTTCACCATCACTCTCTCAGCAGCAAATGTCAGTAAGCAGCATAATTACTAGAGTTACTCAATGAAATCTAAACAACCTAACCAAAAATCCTATAAAATCAGCGGCATACTGCAGTTACCCACATTCTTCTCCACTAGTGTTCACTTGGACCATTACTCTCAGAGGTTTTCTTCCAATGCTTCCAACTATGCGGTCAAGATGATTAGCGATCTACAGAAAACAAAACAAAAAAAAGAACAAAATGCAAGAAAATTCACCAACACGTATGATAATACAAGAGAGCATAAAAACAGTTGTTTACCTTTTCATCATCTACAGTCTCCACCATGGCAAGATTTGGTACACCATCTGCAAAATAAAAATAAGGTACGGCTACATATCCCAATATTCCATACTAATTTAAAGAAAGGTCTGAATGGGACACTTTCTTTTTGGACTTGCAAAAATTAAAAAAGAAGACTATTTTTTTCCTCTAGGATATTTCTCTTTTTATTTAGTCCTTACTTCTAAATATAAGGTTTTTTTTTCCTAGCATAATTCATCTTCATGAAGCTTAATAGAAGACGCACACTTAGACTCACAGTAGACCTGACCTAAATCAGAACAAATTTTCGAGACAAAGGCCAATCCAAAAGACAGTAAAATCTACCAAAATAAGGCAAATAATGTGGTGTCCACATATCCATAAAGCTCCAGACATCCAAAATATCATTCATATTAAATATAATGAAGATTTTAACTTTTTACGTTCTAGATATGAACAAATGCTCCCAAAAGAGAAAACCTATTATGGCCAAGATGCATGCCTCGAATGTTTTCAACTCTCTCTTTTATTCCTTTATTTTCTGTTAAGCACCACATATCACAACATGCTAATTATTAAGTGAAAATTAATCAATTCCATTCAAAAACATTGAAGTATTACTCCTAATTTCTAAAGAATGAACCACATAGCCAGTGTGTGCATATGATAAATGTCCATGACTGTGTATACACCTGTGCGTATGTGTGTGTGTGGAGAGTAAGAAGATTTTGACCATACTGATAAGCGGCTTGACTTTATTGCTCTGCAAATTCCCAATAAAATGCCACTCTATATCATCCGGCAGCTGCAGTTGATTAAAGCAATATCTCCAGATTTCAGACAATTAATATAACACTAATGCCCAATAAAGCAATTCTTCTTCTTACGCTTACCAAAAGAAAAGCACAAAATAACATGTAGACATATACACAATAAGTACACATATGCAGAGCTAACCTGAGGGGCTTTCTCGACGATTTCTTGTACGTAATTCTCGCCGAAGCAGCGGTGGCCGGCATCATAGACTTGGCGAAGGAGGGAGACGGGCTTGGTCTTGCTCACGGCCACCACCCGGATCCGGTCCGACCTACGCCCGCACCGCTCGGCGGCCTGGTGGACGCGCTGGAGCACTGAGCGCAGCGCCGACGCCGCCACACTGTCCATGGCGGAAGCCGCCGCCATTTCTGATCCCGACGGCGATGATTGGTCGGGTACTCTATCAGAAGATGAATATGGTGTCTCCTCTGCTTTCTCTCCCTTCCCTGCTTCTGGATTTTTCATTTTGCTTTATTTGCATATTTTCAGCCTTATTTTATATGGAACATTATGGGAACAGTAATGTGTAATGCTGATAAAAATAAAGGGGTAGTGACTTATAGACAAATATTTTAGATTATTTTGCGGGCTAATAATTGTTTATGTCATGCAAAGTAAAATGTATGAACTTTCAATCCATATAGTACTACATCTATAAAATAGATGATCAAATTAAGATTCATCTCTAATGTACTCCATCTAAAATTAAATTTGTTAACTCATTCCGTCTAGAAGTTCGTATAAATATAGACGGACTTTTAAACGGAGTCTATATAAAGTCCTTTGCAGCATGCATTGGAGATAATTTTTATAATTAAAATATATATACGCTTATGCCAAGACGTCTAAAAAACAATAAACGGAGTGCATTGGAGATGTTCTTATAGTGTGCTTGAAAATTTTAGAGTACCGGTTACAATGTTTTTTTAAAGTATTGATTTTGGACGTTGATGAGGGGGCGGATTTGGGTGATTTTTAATAGCTGTTTTTAAAACAGTTCAACTCATGTTTGGAAGTTTATTATCTAGCGGTTCTAAAAGTTTTTAAAAAAAAATCAAATTAAATATATGACCATATATAAAAAGAAATTTAAATTTTAAAATTTTTATATATCCACATATTATTGAAAATATAAAATTAAATTGATGTCCTTATATATGTTTTTTTTTTTTGTTGCATTTATTCTTTTATTTTTACAAATATTAAGTTTATGATAGTTTTGAAAATAATTGTTTGAGAGTGGAAAAAATTGAAAAAAATTTGAAGAACGACCAAAAATCACCAATTTTAGGATTGGGAGATACACTCAAAATTACACCAAGTCAAATGTTGATCGTGTTTACTAATGTTGTTAGGTTGTGTCTTCTTTACTTTTTGAACTAGTGGTGGGACGCTATGGACATGGACGTGCATAAACAATGGGGATAGGTCGAATACCATCACAAGTTAAAAGAAAAGACGATTTTCGAAGAAAGATTAAGAAAGATGGAAGGAAAGTGAGAAGAAAAGTACAAGCACAAAATCAAATAGCAATCTTGTGCTCTCAGATTGAATTTATGCAATCTAATTATCTCCAATTGGATTGATTAATTGATGTTTTAGAGATTGCATAATGGGAGAAATGGAAATGTGGTTGCAATTTGTTAGATAGATTTTGAATCCAACGTTGAGCACATAACTCTTGCGGTTGCATTCACTCAAGCAATTGCAAAGATTGTGGAACCCAATTTGATGGAGTAGTAGAGTTCAAATTTAGAGCTAAGCTATCTAATAACTTTTAGAGTGGATCCCAACGAAATCTCTCCTTATAGTTCAATAATATTGGACCAAGAACAATGGTGGATTCAAGAATTTTTTGAGTCCTACTACTACTAAAAAAAAAAAAAAATTCACATGAACTATTACTAAGAAAAAAAAATTGTCCTTGCCCAAGTTACCTAATCTAAAAATGGCAAGACCAAGTCAACCACAGGCTCCACATTGATAGAGAATGTAGTCACGAGTCTTAAATTATGAAGAATATTATTTGGATATGTTTAATTTTGATTAAAATCAGATTTTTTTAAAAAAAATTGATAAAAATTGTTGAAATGTGTTGTTGAAAAATTTTAAAAAGTTGTGGATCCATGAAATATGTGGTTAAAATTAATTGTTGATTTTAAATTTAATTTTTTAACAAAATCAAAAGTGAAAACGAACACACTCTTTATTCAACTATAAGTCTATAATTGAAAGTTTAGATAAAGAGACTCAAGTAATCTTATATTACTTTCACTTTCCAATACACTGTCACTTTATTTCTAAACTTGAGTAACACTAGTTATTGTTAGATTCATCTCTATACCATTTTTAGTGCTTGTCGTTGCATAATTGAAATCTACGTATAAAATCACAACTTTGGAATTAGGGGTGACAAAGTGAGTTAGCCCAACTATTTGAGATATATTTATTTCCTATTAAACATGTACTAAGAGTTGAGTTCGAGAGTTCACATTTGGTTGTCTTATTAACAAATATTTATTTACTTTATTGAAAGAATTCTATTTACATTAGAATATAATGTAGTAGGATACTATATATGTAATATTTTTATTCTAGGTAGAACTCTTTTTCTTATATTCATTTCTTTATTAGATTTCTATTATATATATATATATCTTGTAATTTCATTCATTATACATATTACATCAATATACAGAGAGAATTATTTCTCCACATATATTTTCTCTCATATTTTATATGGTATCAGAGAGACAATTCTGAGTAACGATGTTTATCACAAACGATGATAGAAAAATCATAAAAGCGACGATTGTCCAATCGGATCCCATGGCTCTACAGCAATCCGATCATCCCGACTTAATCCCCATTTCTAAACCACTTGATGGAAACAATTATGGCACAAATACCATGGAGACGACGATTGCCCAATCGGATCCCATGGTTCTACAACAATTCGATCATCCCAACTTCATCCTCATTTCTAAACCACTTTATGGAAACAATTATGGCACAAATACCATAGAGACGACGATTGTCCAATCGGATCACATGGCTCTACAGCAATCTGATCATCTCGCCTTCATCCTCGTTTCTAAACCACTTAATGGAAACAATTATGGCACAAACACCATAAAGACAATGATTGCCCAATTGGATCTCATGGCTCTACAGCAATCCGATCATGAAGGGCAACATTCAATCAATTCAATCAATTGGAGATCCGAAAAGGTGACAATCGGCCAACCGAAAATCGATCGGACCGATCGACCGATTCGTCCAACCGGTCAACCGTTTCGACCGGAACATGGCAGAAACAATGCACCCACTGTAGGATGACTGACCACATTATTGATACCTGCTATTTCATCCATGGCTTCTCTCTAGGGCACAAGTTTCATGGAAAGGACATGAAGCCACGAAACTAACGCTTCACAAACACTACTACCACTTCTACATTTGACCCAAAAGAATGCAGAGTAACGACTTATGTTCCATGCAACAATCAAATTGCATATTTATTTACTAAAGCACTGGACAAGGGAATATGAGCGGATCATGATACTCCTAAACAACAAGACGGGTAATGATAACTCTTATGTTAACACCCCAGGATTTGACTACGAAGAAGACGATTGGGTTGAGAAGGCAGAGTAACGACCTATGTTCCATGCAACAATCAAATTGCAAATTTATTTATGTTGGACATTCAACAAATTCACTATAATTTGGGCATGACATACATATATATATGAGGGGAGTATTAACAAATATTTACTTACCTTATTGATAGAATTCTATTTCATTAGAATATCAAAGGATATTATATGTAATATATATCTATGTAGAACTCTTTTTCTTATATTCTTTTCTTTATTAGATTTCTATTAGTCTATATATATATATATACATCCTCCACATTATTATTTGATACCGTATAATTATTTTCCACATATTTTCTCTCATATTTTACACCTCCACTTAATATTTGATACCTCGGTACTTGAATTATTATTAGTAAATAAGAAGACGTTAACATGTTATACTATAATTAATATTATTTTTAAAAAGATGTTTTCACATTTGTTAACAAGAGTTGAAATATCGATATAAATAAAAATTAAATTAATAAACAATTAAAGAGACAATGAAATGGCTCAGCAGATTCTTTTATCTTTTTACTAAATTGCTTATATTATTTATCTAAAGATAAGCTGAATGATTACCATATTAATAACTCTTCAGCATTACTAATTTACTCATATGTCACGGTCTTGAATATCCCAACCCGATTTTTAGGGGAAGCATTTTGGATATGAACCAAACCCTAGCCAACCAGATTGACCCAAATTAAGTTGGGCCTGCAACCAATACGTGGACGCAAATCCAAAACCCTGTCCTACAACAAAGTCCACAGTGGACTTTTTAATAGTGCATATATATAACTGTGTAAAATATAGAAAAGTTCACGTTGGTTTTGAATTGGTCACATAAAAACGTTAGTATCTATAAATCAACATTTTTTTCCTTTGATTTTATGATTTTAATTTAGATACCTAGAAATAAATGATTTAGGGGGTTGTATTTAATCTAGACTTTTAAAGACTTTGATTGACATTTTTCAAATGACTAACTTTTGATAAATTTCATTAATTTTTATAGATTTTAATAGATTCTTACTGATTTTTTATGATTTTTTAAATTTCATTTTAAAAGATTTTCCTAAACTTTCACAGACTTTTATGAACTATTATAAACTTTGTTTTTTCAGTTAAAAATTTTGAATATAAAAATTTTATCCCACAGTCAAAAATAAAATTGTCACAAGAAATTTTTTTAATAATAACTTATTTAATTTATTATATTAATATTAATAAATTCATAAAAAATAATGTTCTATTTAATTGTTGCAAGTAAACTACATCAAAAGTTAATGATATGACTCACTTTATTTTTTGTTTTAGGTAAATCGGTAAACTTTCAAATGGCTTCAAAAAATTATGCCATGTGACTTATTTTAAAATATTTTTCCAACAAAAAAATTTATCCAGGTGATTATTTCCTTTATTATATTTAATAATCTATAGGTACCACGTCATTAGTCACCACAATTGCATAAATAAATAACCAAAGTACCAATTTAGATGAAGAAAAAAAATACAAAAATGCTCATTAAGATAAATAGAAAAAACAAGAATAAAAATAAAAATAGTTTTTAAATTGATGAAATTCATTAATAAACTGCAATCAATAATTATATAAGAATTTAATTATAAAGTTATTTTATTTTTAATGCAAAATAGAAAAACAATAAATAAGAGAGAGAGAGAAAAAAATGGTTATGGGAATAATTACATTGCCTCTAAAGATTCATAGAAGAAACAAGAAGAAAGTGGGAAAATAGTCAGGAAAATATTGAAAAAATAAATAAATTGAATAGAGATAAAAAAAAATATTAAAATAAGAAATAGGGGAAAAAGTTGGGAGAATATATTAAAGAGGAAAAAAAATTACATTGAAGAGAGAGGAGAATATTAATCTTAACGCTACATTTTGTTGAGTAAAAAAGAAATGAGATTTGTTGCATATATATATATATATATATATATATATATAAAAGAAGAATAAAAGATGTTTTTTCTTCTAAATTTTTTCAAAATCTTAGGGTGAATAGGAGTGAAATTGTAATATATTTTATTTATACATTGTGATTTAAAGTTAGTACATATAAAATTCTCTATAAAATAATTAAAAGTCATCGATATTTTGAATACTTCTGAATTTCGTAAGATTTTAAAAAATCTAAATTGAATATCGAATGACGTTATAAGACTTTTTAAAAGTCTTTAAATATCTATATTGAATATCCCAAGACTTTTATGTAATTTAAAAAGTCTGAATTGAATACACCTATACTTTTAAACTCCATAAAAGTCTTATCAAATTTTAATTGAATTCACCATCCTTAGTAATTTGACCTCTTACTTTCCCCACCACCCGAAAAAAAAATTCATGGAATTAAGGACATACAATAATTTTAATGTAGTGGATTTCAAATTGTTAAGATTTTATTTATTTTTGTCTCAGTTAGTCATAGATAATACTCGCTCCCGATTCATTACTTGTATCATTAAGATTGCAAATATTAAGTTTTGATTATATAGCTAGTAATGAAATATCAATTGTGTTTGATGAAATAACAGACGTATAAGAAGATATTTCTCAGAGTTTACTTTCATTAGCATCATTAGACTCAAATAAATCACATTAGTTCATAATTTAGGGATGGCCCCAAGAAAGAAACCATATGACAAATGGATTTGGACCAAAAGATTAAATGCCCTCAAAATTCTTGATGGGATTAATTCCATGGTTCATCTCCTTTTTCCTCTTTTCGATTATAATTTGATGTCGAACATCACTTGAAGATAAGAGTGAGCTTATCTTGCAAGAGAATCGCAAAGGCTCAAAAGAATAGAAATTGGGGTGGGTTACCATACCTGATTGTACTTCTAATTAAGTAATAAAGTGTTTGAATGCGCCTTGATCTCCTATTAATTATAATTTTTGTGTGAGAAATTATTGCATCACCCTACATCATAATTAATTCACGGCGGCTATAAATATTTTGGAGCCTAACTTTCGTTTACTTGAATTACATGTAACAATTGAAAGAGACAACCATTTATATGTTACATTCTAATTTCTTCATAATAATATTGTCTATAAATACCTCTCAACTTCTCCTTTGCATCCTCATCTAGCCATTTATTCATTACTCTCCCTTAGGACACATAAACAAACACTAAGTATACGATGGACTCCAGAAGGTTCTTATTTATTTTACTTGCCATAATTCCTCTTCTTGCATCCCCAACTAGTGAAGAACCACTTGTCGATCCTAACACACAAACTTCATTCGAAGACTCGCCTTTTCTTCGACTGGCTGGTGGTCGATTTCTAGCACAAAATCCTCGACCCAACCCTACATGCGACCAGTATCCTCGGGTTTGTGAGGCCAAGGACAGCCCAGGTCCGGATTGCTGCAAGAAACAATGTGTAAATGTGATGACTGATACACTTAACTGTGGAAAATGTTCCAAAAAGTGCAAGTACTCAGAAATATGCTGCAATGGTTGGTGTGTAAATCCGTTGATTGATAAGAAAAATTGTGGCAAATGCAACAATATATGCAACAAGGGAGGTTCTTGTGTGTATGGGATGTGCAACTATGCTTAGACGACGTCGTCTACGTGCTTCATAATATTGTTGCATGGAAATAGATATCAATATATTATATGCGCGTGGTTGTAATCAGTTAATTAATATAATTAATTAGTGATTTGATGAGTGGGATTTATGTTTATTAATAAAATAATAAAGTGTTTTAGCTAGGGTTTTATAATTTAATTGGGAAAATGTAACTTTTAATCTCGTGTAGATTATAAGCTCAAAAAGGTAAAGCTACATATGGGATAGCTCTGAGTTCTCAATAATGTGCCAAGAGAAAGGCAATTTCCTAGTCATTCCGTATTTGTTCCTTGTAATTGTCAAGTAATTAACATTAAATTTTAATAAATAAATAAATATATTCTCTCTTTAACAATCTACGTTTTTAGATGAGATATTATCACTTCACAATTGGCAAAGTTCTTCAATTCATGCATGATCACGACCAATAATTTATAAAAATTGTGTACGTACTAGATATTTGATAAAAATAAATTCAAGATGAACATAAAGCTGTGTATTGAAGATTAAATTGTAAATGAATAAGCATGTCATATCTCTTTCGACGTAAACTTTTAAAAGAATTAAACTAAACAACTAATTGCTAGATGGGCTATTGCAATGGCCCTAGAATCCAACGGGTCAAACCTTGTACATCCAACGCTGTAATGCTAATTAATTAATTAATTAGAGGTCAAAAAATTAATCACTTAATTTCAACAAAATACTCAAATTAAGTGCTAATAACTTTTCTTTGTCATTGTGTTGGATACATGAGTAAGGATGACAAAAAAATCTGTTATGTTCCAAATGGGGTGGGGATTTCCCACGTTGTTAGTAATCGTGGGCGGGGATGGGAATCGTGGTTCCCGCCACAAATACCACAAAACCAACTAAGAATATTTTTATTTAATTTTATTTTTAATTTTTACAATTTAAATCGTAATTTAAAAAATTAAAATTAATATTAAAAATTAATTAATTAATTAAACGAGAGTGAAGATTTTTCAATACCCGCCCACCCCGACCCGATCAGAAATTCCCGTCCGTTGCCATCACGAAGATAGAGAAATTTATATTTATCACCTCACTTAATTAATTAATTTTTAATATTATTTTTAACATTAGTATGCTAAATGCATGGAATAACATTGTGTTAGCCCATTTATCAGTATGATTCATGGTGGATTAACATTAATTAATAACATCAGTATCCTAAATGTTATTCAATTAATTTACCGGACCCATTTCAGTCTATTAATTTTTAGCATTAGTATCAAATCTATTTGCATTTTTTGCAAAGGTTAAGAATTCAGAATTTTCACCAAAAAAAAAAAAAAAAAATTGATCCTTATCTTGTCAATTAATATTTGCCAATAAAAATGGATTTCAAAAACCCTTTCAGCCACATAAACTCGAAGCTAAAAAATTCTTCAAGAATAAGGCAATGCTTTAATTAACTCATCAAAGATCTCGTGAGTGTGAAATTTGAACTCATACAAAACACAAGCACATGAACATGGTAAGTGTTGGTTTTCAGATATACAATACATGCAATATAATGTGTATAGAGAGAGAGAGAGAGAGAGAACGCGAGCGAGCGAGCCCCGCCAATAATTCACCGATTCAGCATCTGCATCACAAAAATTTCAAGTGTATCTCTAAATAGTAGAGTTCATTAATTAGCTCGGAGAGAAAAGAGGTAAAAAAAAAATTAATAAGAAAATGAATTTCTGGTTCTAGAGAGAGAAATGGGATGAATAAAAATAATGACAACCAATTGATAGAGGAGGGAGCGATAGTGCCATAATGCCATTGTGGCGCATGATAGGCAACCCAGATTTCACGAAAACCAAGGAGATTTTCTAGAACCACCATACGTTGGCACCGCGCCCAAGATAGCAGGCAGACAGGACAGTGGCAAGGTGGCTGACAGACAGGACGGAGAGAGTGGAGTAGGGTGGGACAAGGCTGAGCGGGGAAGGGTAGAGGGAGGGAATTGGAAAAGAATAAGATAACTTTATTTTTTCTTTTTTAGAAATTAGGTGTTAGGATTAGAAAGTTTAGATTTTACGATACATTATTAAAAAGTATAGGACCTTTGCTACAATTTCTTTTCTATTTTAGAGTCCGTTTGACAAAGATAATAAACCAACTTATAAACTAATATTGGTTTATTTGAGACAAAATTGTCGATTTTTAAACTACTTTAACGTAAAATAACAAAATTGTCTTTTCTACTTTGAAATAACATTTTGTTAATTAAATAACATAGTAATTCATGTTAAAAGTATGCTAAAAAGTCAAAAAAATCGATTGAAATAAACTAAATTTAATATATAAACTTTGTCAAACAAGTTCTTAGTTTATTTAAGTTTGAGAGCAAAATTATTATAAAAGAACGTTTAAATGAATTATTAAAATGTTGAAGATGATAGATACAAATAAAATTGAATGAAGATTCAAAAAATGAAGACCCTAAATCTAATTTACCTAAATTAAAATTCAAAATTACAAGCAATTGCTAAACAACTTGTTTACGACTGTGAGTCGGCATGTGGACTTGACGAGCAGAAGCCGAACTAATCCGCAGAGTTGGCGGACAGCTCAGGCCTATTGCCACCTTATATAGACTTAGGGTTTTCTCTCTTTCTCCTGGGAGGCCTGGGATTGTGTTTGGCCTTGTTGTATGCGTAGTCCATGAACTTTCATCAAAAGTACAATCAAGTTGGACTTTTAAGGAACTACCAAAGGGACTCAATATAACCTATATAATTCAAAATTCAATAATTAATCTTCATTTATTTCACCAAAGGCACGAGAATGCATTCTTCAATTATATAAAATTGTAAAAACTTGATGTTTTATTCCGTGATTAAATCCTGCTAACCTACCATATTAATGCTTTATCCGTGTCCATAGTTAACTAAAAATGACCCTTTTTCTCTTCTAGTTATTTTGTTCCTCAAGTTTCCATTTTCTTCAACAATTTTTGTGATTAAATCATAGAGACGATCTATCGTTGCTTAGATTTATCATTGTCCAAAAATAGTTAAAGAGGACTTCTTGAACCTTATTTAAGGTGATATTTTCCAATGAAATTAAATGTCAATTACTACGCTCACTATCAAATTCCCTATACATCAATATATTTATTAATTGATCTTACTCATTGGTATATCAAATAACTTCCGAGCTCACGAATAATGTCAAGTATTCTGTTTAAAATTTAGGTAATTCATACAACGATCACATGTACTTTAATGCTCCATGTGGTCATTTTATATAATTAAATTTTAACAAAGTCATATTTAATGCACTACGAGTGCACTAGTGTCCATACTCAGAAAACACTATTTTACGATTGGAAAAATCGCTCACCCCAAATAGTGGAATAGTTCCCATTACAACCTTCAAAGAACAAGGTGCCAACCCTTGGTCAATATTCGTGAACTCAAATGATTATTTATTAAAATACAAGTTGTGTCACATATGACTTGTATTTTTTAATTTTAAATTGGCAATGAAACAATTATAAAGAAAAACTCTTATTACGTAAAAACGATTATATACTCGATCAAAACAAATAACAAATAGTAAGTATTTCAAACGCAATAAAAATTACATAATCGTATGTATGAAAAGTAAAAATCAATAATAATTCATATCGTGTAAATAGTCCGATTAATTTTGAGCTGAAATTTTGCCTCAAGTTACTAACTTGAGAATATTGTGAAATTAAAGCCTAGTGAATACCAACTAAAATTCCTATAGCACGATATAGTCTCTACTCTATGTTAAGTTGTCAACAATCTTATAATGTTTCAAAAGATGTCCAGTCTACTTTAATTCATTATCTTGGTCTAGGTCGTCTAGAAGGCTGCTTAATTGATGCTTACGTACCACAAAGAAAATTGTGTTTAGAGAAAAACGTAGAATTTCCCCCCAACGGGACCATAAGTTTGATTAGTGTGTGAAGAGTATCTTTTTTTTTTTTAAGACCAAGTGGCCATATATGTTTCCAGAATTCAACTTCCTAAAAGGTCCGCAGGGGGTCAAATGACACAGACGTGTACTGGTGTATTCAATTTCTGTCAATTCCATTTTATTTTATTTTTTCCCCTTTTCTAGATTTTCACCTTAATTTTGACCAATTTTAAGTATTTTAGAAACATAAATAACAATTTAAAATTAAAGAAATAAATAACAAATTCGTGAACAGGAAAAACTTCCCGATTTTATAAATAACCAAGAAACTGCAAGTAATGTTTTAATTTTCAATATGATATATGAAAAAAAAAAACTAATATTAATTTATTATCTAAGACTTGATGTCAGGATGACGTATAAATAAAGAATATTTGGTTCGGGAGACTCGACAAGTCATGGGCCGTATTAATTGTTACGGTTAATGATGATCTCTAGTCTCCCAGGAAATTCCAAAGTATTGTGTTAATTAATTTGTATTTATAGTTAGCAGTTGGTTTCATGCATGCGTGCTAATATCTGCCTATATAAAAAAGGGTTAGGTATTGCAAACTTCACTTTCAAGCCTTGAACCAGTTATCAGTCCTCACATGGCGCACCACGGAGTTGATATGAAATATATTGCTGGATGTTGATGTCTATGATGTGATTAATTTTTAAGATGATTAGATTAATAATTGATAAATATCTCAGCTATTTTCTTTTAAAAATATATATATATTTTTTTGAAACAGATAAAAAATATAAATAGTTTTATTTTAATTTTTTATTTATCACTCAACTTTCCTTTCTAAATTTTTTTTTTCTAAAAATAAGAGGATCGGATTGCTAAAAAAAATTTCTCACGTAAGCACAAATAGACGATGTTAAAATAAAAAATATATATATTTTTTAAATGTAATTTGATGAAGAGTCTGTCCAACAGATAATAGAGCATTTGAATTTAAACACAACTCTAGAAAATATTTGTTTGGTTTTCTGTTACATCAATTTGAAAAAATCTCTATCAAATAGTATTAAAGGAGATTTTTTTTAATCAGTGTTTATCTTATTTATGTGACAATTTTTTGTAAAGCTATCTAGTATCTACATTAGCATTGGGTGATGCTCTAATTGATTGTCTATGTGATGGATTGCCACGTTGTACATTTTGTATGCCACACATTGGACAATTCTATTAAATTTACTAATTGAAACTGACATGGTAACGTAATTGAAATAAAAAGGAAAATCGTGTGACCAAATTGGAACAAGAAAAGTTCAGTGGGTGAAATGATAATTTGCTAAAAATATAGTGACTCAAAAGTGTTTTTTACGTTTCTTTTGTAATCAAACTCAATTTTATTAAATTAAACTTGTCAAATATATTAAGGGTGTCTTTGATTGGCTTAAATTTTCTATGAAAAATTGATTTTTTCCACCTATTTTTCAACTAGCCAAAAATTTTCCATGGAAAATGAATTTTTCCACATATTTTCTTTGTTGTGTTTGATTGCAACCTTTTTTTTTTCCATGGAAATTTTTTTCTCATTTTTCCACTTTTGGCCACGTTTTCCTTGTTTTCAAATAAAATATTTTCTTTGTACAAGTGAAAAATTTGAGTGGAAAGAAAATATTTTCTATATAAATGAATTACTAATAAATTATGGATTGGAAAAGGTTAACAAATTTTCCATGGAAAATAAATTCTCCTATCCCACAAAGAAAATATTTTCCTTGAAAACAAGGAAAACGTGGCCAAAAGTAGAAAACTTTGAAAAAAATTTCCATAAAAAAAAAAAGGTTGCAATCAAACAAAACAAGGAAAATATGTGGGAAATTGCCTTTTCCATGGAAAATTTTTGGCAATCAAACAAACAAGTTGGAAAATAGGCGGAAAAAAGACATTTTCCATGGAAAATAAATACCAATCAAACATGGTATGCATGGAAAAAGGTGGAAAATGAAAATATTTTTCATGTAAGGTGGAAAATAAATTCTACTATATAGGTAAGAAAATATTTTCCAAGAAAGTGAGAAAAAATGTGCTTTAAATGCTTGTACCTAAAAAATCCATTTTATTTTCCATGTGCAATCAAACAACAAATGTGGAAAAGAAAATTTTTGGATTTGACAACATTTTCCATGGAAAATGTATCAATCAAAGGGTGTGTTTGATTGGAAGATTTTCCATGGAAAATGTCTAATCCATGGAAAATCTTGTCACATCAGTGAAAAATATTTTCCATCTTTGGCTGTTTGATTGTACATGGAAAATAAAAATGATTTCCACGTGACAATAAGTTAAAGCGTGGTTAAGAAGGAAAATTTGGAAAATATTTTCTTGCCAAAATAGGTTTTTTTTTTCCTACTTACATGGAAAATCTTTTCTTTTCCATGGAATCAATCAAACACACTAATAAGTATAAAATTTATATTGAAAATAATAATCAACATATCGTGTTACTTTCTTAATAATGTTGACATTTTAGAATAGGACTCCAAGTCTTAACTTAATGACATATGGGTCGTGTTGTTTTTTCATCATCCAAAGACACCTAACTCTGTAAAAATACAGTATAACTTCTATAAATTAATAGCGTCGGGACCGAACAAAATTATTAATTAAAAGAGGTTATTATTTCATCTATAAATTAATAAATTATTAATTTTTAGAGTGCATTTATAATTTCATGTTAATGCTTTTTACTAATTAACCAATTGGTGAACACCGATCAACTATAGAGAGATTAAACAATCCAATGCTAAATTAATGAACAGTGATGAACTGAAAAAACATTAATCAATACATGGTTTGAGGTATGTATTTAATAAATAGTATTCATTGATGTATGAGTATCATAATTAATTATATTTATACTTTTTGACAAATTATTAATTTACACTATGATGGAGATTGGAGACCACACATTTACATAGACGTTTCAAAAAAAAGTATTATTTTATCAATTTATCAAAATTATTAATTTATCCCCTATGCTCGAGTCGGAATTGAAGAATTTGATTATTTAACAGATGTTATTAATTGAACGAGTATTAGTTTATAGAGATTATATTATAGTTATAATATATTTTTTTTCTTTTATAAGTTATAAAAGTCCTAATCTTCTAATATATAATCAATAGGATTTAATAACCCAACCTCTATTATTATGAAAAATTAACATAGTCACTAAATTAAAGTAACCCTTTTATGATAAATAGTTAAATATAGAGAGAGATGTATATATTTTAGTTCATCTACTCGTTTGATTATTTTATACATTAATTTTTGGTAAATTTAATGCAATATACCTAACCAATAATAGATATAAAGTACTTACTAGTGATTTCGAAGAGTAAAATCCCACGTTTATTATATATAAAATAAATAAACAATATATAAAGATATATGTCATTTCTCTTACTAAGGTTGATATTTTAAAATGGAACTTCAATGTTCAATACTATCATAGTCAACGAGCTCAAAACGAGCAATTTAAAATAGAACTTTAATACTCAATACCGATTAGATACATCACTTTTTGTTAGTTTCGTCGATCTTTAATTAATTTCCCAGATTAGATATTAGCTAGCAGCCTAATTATTTGCCCAAAACTAATTTAGTTTTTGGTCAAAATTAAAAATATGTTGCCAAACTTACCCGGAAGGTTGAAAATGATGTATAGCTGGATCCCTTTCTTTTAATTTTCCACATCCTGTCAAAAAGCGTGGGCTTCAATTGTTGAATGCGATTGATTTGTCTTTCTTAAAAGAGTTTGGATTATGCAGAAAACGTTTTGAACTCTCTACAATTAGTATGAACTAGAAGAAACTTTTTTTGAAAAAAAAGAAAAAAAATCCATATAACTTGTCAAAAAGAAAAACAGTCTAATATGAGAATCAAATTCCTTTAGCAAGTTCATACGTGTCATAATTTTAAGGACTTCGTCTTGTACTAAATTATTTATACAAAAATTTATTTAAATTATTATAAAGAAAGACAGCTATATTTATTAAATTTTCTATTAAATGTAGTCCTTCACGCGTAAGTGTACAATTTTAATTTATAATGGTATTTGAAATCAAGATCTCTACGTACTCGAATAGCATATTCTACAGCCTTGTGTTAGGCTGTGTTTGATTTCCTTTCTTTTCCATGGAAAATGAAAATTTTCTACCAATTTTCCAAATTTTTAGTGCATTTAATTGGCAAGAAAATTTTCCATGGAAAAACCATTTTCTCACCTATTTTCCAACTTTTTGTTTGATTGCAACTTTTTTTTTTCCATGAAATTTTTTTTTCAAAATTTTCCACTTTTGGCCATATTTTCTTTGTTTTCAAGAAAAATATTATCCAGATAGGAGAATTTATTTTCCATGGAAAATTTGTTAATCTTTTTCAACCCATTTATTTTTCATGAAATATTTTTCAACCCATATTTTCTTGATAATTTATTTCTATGAAAAATATTTTATTTACATTCAAATTTTTCACTTGTAATCAAACACAGCCTTAGTGATTTTCAAATGTTTTATATGAAATTGTTTGAATATTGAAAAAAGAGCAAAAATATTTGTTGGCGGTAGGATAAATTCAATGCCAACCGCAAAATTCAAAAGGCTGATGCTTTTTTTTAATCCCAATGGTCCAATCAAACCTAACCACGGACCATATTTCTACGTCATGGGAGGAATCCACATGGATGTGGGGTTATCGTCAATTTAAATCTTAGTCAACTCTCCTTTTGTCTTCCCACTTGATTTTGTTTTTTGTTTAGTTTGATTTGACGACGCAGCCCTCTTTATTGGGATTGTTATTATATTTAATTATGATATTTATCATGCATTATACACGTATAATTATACTTGAGGTTGAAAATTGGTTGGATCTTGATTTATTTGGTGCCAAGTAATATCTTATCTTAACTCAATGAAATTGATTGAACTAAATTCATTACAACACCAGAAAACACAACGTTATCACAGAGTGAACAGTAGACATCTACAACTTTTATAATTGAGATTATTAAATTTTGTTAACTTCAAAATTGAATGATTTTGTAGTGAAACGTCATTTGTCACCTCTCTATCTATCTATACCATACACTTGGACATTATTACTAAGTAAAGATCGTCGTATTAGAAGAGATTACGATGACATTTTGCATTTTGACTATCAACAGTTGTCGAAAAAATATAGAGAATAAATGTAGGGGTGAGAATGACAAATAGACGGATTATTGGCTAGGGTTAAATGTTGTGTATCTTTTCTTTTAACTATGAGTACTTATAGATGAATTTATGTTAAATATAGTGTTGATATAATTTAACATTTATCACTCGTTCATGCCATTATCATCATTGTGATTACATTTTCTTAAAATAGAATTACTTAATTGACAGCTATTCTCTCAAAATCATACTAGATTCTGCATCGAATATCCAGGGATTGATAATATTATTTCCTTATCCAAGAAACCGGACTTATGGACCTATACTTCTAATGGAGCTCGACACTTTCATTTGATCCAGTGAAAGGTTCTTATGAAAGTGAGGCTTGGCCAAATGCCTACTTTTATGCAAAGACCATGTGAGCTGGAAGGTTATGTTACCATAAGTGCGAAGTTGATAAATCATATCGTTGTGCATAGGGGTCAAGTAAAGTTTGGATATTTTCTCAAAACTTGGTAGTCAAAACTTGGAAGACATCTAAGTCGACTAAAATTACAAGTTTCCTAATCTTGGACACTTTGGTAGTCGAAATTTGGAAGACATCTAGGTCGACTAAATTAGAAACAAGTTTTCAAATCTTGGGACTCTTGGCGGTTTAAACTTGTATGAAAATTAGGTCATTCGTTAACTATAAATTAACGTAGTTTATTCTCTTTTTTTGTTGTGGTGACTTGGGGTTTTCGAGAGAAAAATTGTGGCTCAAGATCTTAGTTGTTTTTTCTTGTTCTCTTTGTGGGATGTACAAAGAGTAGAAAGAAATGGGTCTTGATAAAGTTTAGGATATTATTTTTCTCGAGATACTTGAGGATTTGGGTAGGTGAAATCTATATGATCAGAATAATTTTTCATATAGTGAAAGTTTTTTGTGATCAAGTAAATCTTTCTTTATCTTTTATATTTTTCTGTTTCGTTATCTTTATCTGAACAAGGATCTTGTGGGTAATAAAGAAATTGGTCTCAATTCCCAACAGTAAAGCCTCTACGTGGAAAGAGGGCAACTACTTCCTAAGTGGCACATATATGAACTCCACGCGAACTCAATGCATAACAAGTTTCTTACAAATTAAGGTGCTTACCTGACCTTCTACGTTGGTATTTGCAATAAGACTCGATTAGTCGATTAATATCTGCGATGCTTCTAGGTTGGGAGGTGGGTATGCCATTTAGAAAGAATTCATGCTTCTTTAATCTTACTTAGGGAAGGCGAGGAGCTCGATTTAGTGGGGACACATATGCCCTAGTATTTTGAGTTCATCTTAGTTTTGTTTTAAATTTTCTGGTCAAATCATCTGTATTATTGACTAATTGTATTATACATACCTAATTAGACTAAACTAATTGAATATATTTTTTGTTTATAAAAAATGACATGCGTGCACGGTGATGAGTAAGGAAACTTATCAAAGTTTCTATTTGGGTGGGTTATGTCAATTTTCAAGATGTGTCTTTCAATTTATGTAATAATTTGAAAAACTTTAGCTACATTATTTAATATTTAAAACTTTACATAATTCCAAAAAAAAATTCAAACATATACCATTTTCTTCACACGTTGTCCACAGAATCTGACTTTTCTGGAAAAATGGCACACTCATTTCTCCTCTATACTGTCTTTTCCTAATTTTATTTTCTTGAGGTATAAGATTGCCAGAGTGGCCAAGAAATAAAGAAAGGGAACAAATGGACCAAGAAAGTCATATATAATAGCTGCAAAGGGAGACCGTAATTAATGGATGGGGTCATGCGCGTAAATCGACACTAATTCGGGAAGAAAAACGTGTCTCTCATCTTTGACATAAGATCCAATACTTGTAACTTGGTGCTTGCTCGTTTAAATTTAAATTGATCGACATATTTTATGGGACCACAATTAAATATCTTAGTGCAAATGATATAGTGATTAAAGGGAAAAAAAAGGTTAAAGCTTAATTATAATACTTATAGTTCATTTATTGAGTTTTACGGTTTCATAACTTTGTTGAGATGAGAAATTCAAAATCTTAGATGTTGTTTATTGTTTTAATATTTTATTGACGAGAGATTTTACCATTAATATGTTCGTGCAAGACGATAGTTTGTTTGAGAACACTAATCTTGAAATTCAATTACTCGTTTGAGTTTTAAATAGATCAAATTGTGCTTTTTAGTTTGTTGGGCTACTTCGTTGAATTTGTTAGACTTTAATACTATGATTTGATGTTCTATATTAAAATGTTAATCTTATTGCATTTTGCTTCAATAAGTGTACTTGAGTTGATATGGAATTGGATTAATTTCCTTAAGGATTGGATCAGATAATGAAAAAGGGAGAAATTTTGAAGATACCTCTTTATTAGTCTTGGAAAGGAAATAATTAATACCCATCGTTTCCTTGAAATTTGAACCACGATATAAATGCCTTGTTTTGCTCAGAAATTACAATGAATTACTTTTATGCAAAAAGAATCTACTTTAATCTTCGAGAAATTCTCATCTTGCCTTCTCTTCTTACAATTTTTTGTTTAAAATTCTTAGTTAGAATCTTTATTTCGAATCAAAGACTTTTTGTCGAAATAAAATTCAAATTATGTCGACTCAAATAAGTATATGACTGTTCTCTTTTTCCGACTTTATCTAGAAAAAAGAGTTAAAGAAATATGTCTCTCCTTTTTTCTTGGATTCATACAAAATTCATCCAATGAATGTCGGGTCTAAACTGTGTAGTTGTGAATACATGTAAGAATTTTATTTGGGAAACTTCTACAAAGTAGACTTTGTAGTACAGAAATGTACAAATATAAGGCGAATCATGCACGCCCCATTCTAATTTAAAGTGCCCAAAAAATGTATTTGGGGGGGAAATTGTTAGATGTTGGAAAAATAATTAAATTAAAAAAAGAAAGGTATGAATTATAGTAAAATAACTTATGAAAAAAATCAATTGAATATAATCTATGGATTTTTACAATTAATATATTATATCAATTATCAACCAATTATCGATAGTTTAATAGCACTTGAATTAGTATTTTGTAACTCTACAACTTAAGTCTTTTTACTTAAACTAGATTTCGTTAATAAATGAAAAATACTAAAATAAATATCTTATTATTGATAATAAGTTAATATTAATAATATGAGTGGCTTTAAACATACAAAATAGGAAAATTGTAGCCGTCATCTCTAATATTTACTTTATTAGTCTCCAACTTTTAACCGTCTTTTATTTTTTATGCTAATGGATCAAATTGTCCTAAAAAAAAAATCAATAAATTGTCATGCACTGATGCACACGTCATATGACTAAAAATTGATAAAAACTGATGATATGTATAGTTAAAAAATTAATAAAAATTATTATAGCGAGAGTTAAATTGAAAGTTGTTAACTATTAAAATCGAAACCAACAAATCATCGATTACCTCCTTGCTTGAATGAATAAATCAATCATCTATGAATTGCCGTCTGAAGATTGAGATTCTAAAAAGCAAGAATTTGGTTAAAGTTTTTTATTGTTCCTATTTTTTGTTAGCAGAATTTCTGTGAAAATGACTCCAAAGCAAGAAAATCGAAAATGGATGAAATGAGAGTCAAGACAAGTGTTGAACACTTTGTCCTTAAGTCGAATTTGCCCTACAACGGTGCTTACGGTTATGGTAATCAACTCCCAAGATACAACGACTTCTTACTTGTGTTGGAAGCACTTCAAAACACAAGCACAACGAACCAAAATTGGTTTTGTACTCCAAAATGATGAAATAAAATGAAACCGGAATTTTTTTTTATGCAACTAATGCAATAAAATTTGGTGGAAGATATGAATATATGAGTTTGAAGGATTTGCATATCAGTTCTCTGTCAAAAAGAACATCCAGAAGTCCTAAATATAGCAGATGATCGGTTGAAAACGAAATGATGTAGACCCAATTCGTGCAACACTTCAAAAGGACATGTCTGTTCGCGTAAACTTATGCGATCGCATGATTTTACCATGCTGCGATCGCATGGTGCATTTTTGAAAACAGAACTTAATCCAGTTTAACCATGCGATCGCAAGGCTTTGTCTCATACGATCGCATGGAAGGACCCAAAAAGTTGTGCTTAAAATTTAGTCAGTTGCGATCGCAGGGTAAAATACCTATGCGATCGCATTGTCAAAACTTGACCCAAAATTGTCCTTTTCCGTAATTTCTCATTCATTCGATATTGGTTTCGAGATGCCAAAAATACCCTTAAACACATGTAGAGAAATCTAAATTCTCTTTCTGGGGGCGTTGTCCCCGAGCCCCCACGAGAGGCGCCCCCTCGACCCCATGACTTGACCAACTACGTTTCAAAAGCGCTAAGTGACAAACTATTTTGCCTAAATGGATTGGGTCGGGTTTGTATATTTGGCCAAGTTGATACGAAGTCACTTAGTTATCAATTTCTCGAATTCTTAAACCAATTTCCAACATTTTTCCTTATGATTTTATAGTATTTATAGATTTCACAAGCTTGTGGATTTTTTGGTCATTTTATATGATCTGAACATGTGTTACTTTGCTATTTGAGAGTTGATAATAATTTGATATTCTAGAGGGTTCTATGACATATGTCGTTTACTTGTAACATTGGTTGTTATTCTCATTAAATTCAACTTTTGTGCGTGCTCATTGACAATTTTACCATGTGGTGCCAAACCTGAATGTTACATGGTTAATATTGTAGCCCCGACTGACGTATTTTACTGGAATCTAATTAATCTTTAATTAGTTCGACCTTTGTCACTGGGTTCGACCATCACCTATTAAGGTTCGCATGTCAAGTTGACCTATTTTTTATGTAAAAGGTGAATTGATCTTGTAGCTTTGCCATTGCGAGGCATATTTGACGAAGCTTATTCCAGTTCATTTGAAGTGATGTTATTGTGGTGGGTCATGTGGTTCTTTACGTAGATCTATCATGTGTCTATGTGAGATAATTTGTGTAACGTAAAATTATGTAATAACAATAGTATCACCACCTATTCCTTTTGCGGTCACATTCATTATTTTTGCAAATTGCTATAGTTGGTAGAAGAAGGTTGGTGCAGTAGATGGAATGAGATATTAGTATTTCATTATAGTAATTTACTAATTTATTACAAGATTTAAAGTATGTTTGGTAAGAAAGTTTGTAAATTATAAGCAGTATGTCTTATAAAATGTGTAAATAAAATAGATCAAAATTGTGAGTCATACGAAATATGTAGATAAAAGTAATGTTTGAAAATTTATAAGTACTGATAAATATACTCTAAACAAATATGAGCATATATTTAGTAGTGCTGAAATTGTTTTTTAAGTATTATAAATTGTGGATTCTTATAGAATGAGTGTATAATAAGTAAATAATAAATTATGAATTTTACGAAATGTATAAAAAAAAGTATATTCGATCAATTTACTAATTAAAATTTAAATTTAAAGAATGACAAATAACCACTCAGTGATTTTAAAGGAGGGTCCCAAAAGTCCAACCCTCCAGGTCTAAGCCAATGACGCGGTCCCAATCTAACAAATATGCAATTATAACAGTCAACAAGAGCGTCCGTGACGGATACACACACAAAATGATGATTGTGATAAATTTCACTAAGTATGTACCCTCACCCAATTGTGAGTCACCCATAAAATCTTGTCCGTCAAATCTGTTGACTTTCTGTTTTTACCTTTTCATTTTCATCACGTGGACCGCGCCGCACAAATCGGGCCGGTGGATTTCTATTTACTATTTCCTCCCTTTTCTTTTCTTTATTTGGAACCAGTCAAATTCAGTCTTGGCGAAGTTTGGACGAAACCTCTCTCTCGTGGTCCATGTTTGGCTAAGCTTAAAAATATTAACTTTTAAGTAAAATACACAACTTTTTGTAGATAAAATTTTCAAACTTGGGCAAACATGGTGTTAAACTATCTGCTAGAAGTGGGCCCCAAATTTTCATTTCTTGCACCAACCCTGACGCACCACCTTACGTTATTTTATTAAAATCCCCAATACCTTTCTCACTATACACCCATGAAATCTACAAATTTCCAGTCTACGTAAAATTTTCAGTAGTTTCTCGTTCCCCCCCACCCCCCCCCCCCTTTTTTTTTTTTTTATATAGACTTGCCCATTGCACTTGTAAAAGACTTCTCATACTCTTGACATCCCATCTCTTTCTTGACAACAACTCTTATTATTTTTCTTTACACTATTCAAATAAGTGAATTTCTTGATATTTCTGATCTTCTTTCTTTCTTGATTTATGGATAAAGGATGGGGTCTCACCCTTGAAAATTCTGATCCAGTTGGGTTTTTCGCAAACAAGCCAGTTTTTGGATTTAATTTAAGCCCAAGGTTGAATCACAGCCGGGGGATTATGTTTCCGGTGAATCTGAATGGCAGGGAGGAGCAGGTGGGTCCACCACCGGCCGACGATAAACGGGTGATTTTAGGTGAAGTAGATTTTTTTGCTGATAAAAAGGGGTCCAATAATGATACTTATGTTGTGAAGAAGGAAGATGTCGAAGCTGCTAAAAGGGAATTGAATGTAAACGTAAGTTGTATCTGCTTATACATATCAATATATATTCAAGATATATTTGTAATTATATTGATTTTTGTTTTCTTTTTCCTAAATATAGACTGGTTTGCAACTTCTTACTGCTAACACCGGAAGTGATCAATCAACGATAAATGATGGGATTTCATCTGATATCAAAGATAAGAGAGCGCAAAAAAGAGGTGAGAAAATGCATGCCTCTATAGACAAATTGATGAAATATATATTCATTAGCTTTTTTATTTCTAATTTTTTTAATTTTTTGTATAATAGCTAGCAGAATTGCAAATTGAGCTTGAAAGAATGAACGCTGAAAATCACAAGTTAAAAGGGATGCTTACTCACGTCACCACCAATTACAGTGCCCTGCAGATGCATCTTGCGACATTGATGCAACAACAAAAGAATTCAAAAACAGAAAGCACACAGGAAAACCAGGTAATTAATCTTTATTTATCGTATACGACAGGACAGATTGTTAGCAAATGTAAAAACTTTGTCAAATCTTATCAGAGATTCAGACGAGACGCTAATGTTTTACAATAATTCAGACTGTAGATAGAAAATCTGAATCTGAAGATAAGAAGCAAGAAAATGGTGGATCAATAGTTCCAAGACAGTTCTTGGAGTTGGCCCCTGGTGATCAGGAACTTTCTCATTCTTCATCAGAAGAAAGAACACTATCTGAATCTCCCGCACACAACAAGAAAAGAATTGGTAGGGAAGAGAGCCCAGCATCGGAAGATTGGGCTCCTAACAAGGCTCCCAAATTAAATCCCTTCAAGCCTGTTGATCAATCCACTGAGGCTACCATGAGAAAAGCTCGTGTTTCAGTTCGGGCAAGATCTGAAGCTCCTATGGTATGCATCAAACACATACATACTTTCAATAAATAATTTTGTTGTAATATTAACCAATTGCGATTATAACTCTAAAGCTGTTTGATCAATCAGATTTCCGATGGATGCCAATGGCGAAAATATGGACAAAAGATGGCGAAAGGAAACCCATGTCCACGAGCTTATTATCGTTGCACAATGGCAGTAGGCTGTCCAGTGCGCAAACAGGTATATTGAACAGAACTTTTAATCTTCAAAAATTTCAATATTTTATACATTAATGGTCAATTTTAGCTTAATCCTAAAATGATTAATGTAATTTACAGGTTCAAAGGTGTGCTGAGGACCGAACGATCTTGATTACTACCTATGAAGGAACCCACAACCATCCACTGCCTCCGGCAGCCATGGCCATGGCCTCAACAACCTCAGCTGCCGCAAATATGCTGCTCTCCGGCTCAATGTCGAGCGCAGATGGGTTGATGAATCCGAATTTTCTTGCAAGAACCATGCTTCCATGTTCATCAAACATGGCTACAATTTCAGCTTCAGCTCCATTTCCGACAGTAACATTAGACCTTACTCAGCCACCCAACCCATTGCAATTCCAAAGACCGCCACACCCTACCCAATTCCAAGTCCCTTTCGCCACCGCTCAATCACCGCAAATGCCTCAAGTTTTTGGGTATAACCAATCAAAATTTTCCGGGCTCCAGATGTCTCAGGACGGTACTGATCAAGCTGCCTCTTTGCCAAACGAGTCCCAACCGTCCTTCGCTGACTCCCTCAGTGCCGCCACGGCGGCCATCACCGCGGATCCTAATTTCACTGCAGCCCTAGCCGCCGCCATCACCTCCATAATTGGTGGCTCCTATCCAAACAACAGCAATAACAACAATAGTACAGACGTAAACACAAATAATAGCAACAAGACCAGCAGTTTTTCAGGGAATTGATGGAAGCATAATCCAGTTTCTTTGTCTGTAGCCACTTCTTCACTTGTATCAAATAGTTTTCTTGATTCTTGGGGGTTCTGTACGAATTAACATGTTCATATTTTTTTTGTTTTTTTGTTATTACAATGGGGGTGGATGGTTTACCGCATAGGACACAAAAATTAAATTTTTTTCTATTGTTTTATTAAGAATAATGTCATTCCAATATTTGGTATATACTACAAAAGAGAGGAGCTTTGGCTGCTTTCTTGATTAATGTAAATTTCATCGATTTTCATTTTAGGCGAGATGAAATTTTATTTTATTTTAAATTAATTATTTAGTTGATCATTTTATTCATGAACAAACGATCAAATTAACATATATGAATTGAAGAATTAATTATTTAAATTTAGTGATCAATTTCAAATGAGACGAAATTATGATGGCTGGTGTATTTTTTTCTTTTTCTTTATGTAATAGGAAAAGAACAAAAGAGTGGACAATTTTAGACTAGTTGAAAGATCCAAGACTAGTTGATACTTGATAGGTATATTCTGATTAGTGAAGTCAACAACTCCGGCAATTATTGTTTGACACGTAAATGGATAGACTTCTCGGCAACTTCCCTTTGATTCTTTCTCCAATCAATAATGTCAGAAAATCACGTCTCCTATTCAATTATATATTTTAAATTTTAAATGTCGTTTTGTTTTTCAAAGATTAGCCTGACCCCATAGCTGTCTTTAATAAAGACTCTCAACAACTCTTTATATTTTTATTTTTATTTTTTTTCCTTTAAACAAGAGGTGTAAAAGAGGTTCAGATCTACTGTTTAACGTTGTGACAATTTTTTTGTCCTACGCGTATCAAGTATTGGTTTCTAACACTTTCCCCACAAGTTTACATTTATTTATTTTATGAGTTTATTAATAATGTTGTCTTCATAAGAAACTGTTTTATCATTCTCATCGAGTGTCAAGTAAAACTAATTTAATTCTTAATTTTTCAGAGAACATACATAACTTTGCTCGGCCTCTCTATTAAAAAAAGGACCGGACGATTCATTAAATCAATTTTTAAATTTTAAATTAAATATTCAATTTTGGCCAAGTTCTAAGTAGTTTTGTACAGGAGAATTTGATGTAAATTGTGAATATATATGTAAAAAAAAAAAAGAAAAATTATGGTAAAATATTACATTATTTAAGAGTGAACTGTAATTATTAATGAGCAACAAAAGTATTAATTTATTGATGCAATTATTAATGAGCAACAAAAGTATTAATTTATTAAAATGTGGTAGTTTTGGGATAGCTGTATTTAATTGGACATCTGAGATACGTTATTGACTTCCGTGTACACAGGCGTCATGATGTGCCCACGGCCCACCAACATTTTTGTCTACCAAATTTAAAAAATAAAAAATAAAGAAAGAAAGTAAAAAAGTGAACGTGTGACTTCGTGGGTCGGATCGGATCGTACTTTGATAAACCGTACTGGTACAACTATGTTTACCAAAGTACCAACGACTCCGCTTTATGATTTCCACATGCTTCCACGTGAATTCCTTGACCAATGGGAAGTGGGAACATACCTCTTTTCCATGCACTTTGAGATAATCTTCTTCCAAATAATGGATTTGTTTTGCTTTCTTGTCCATGGAGTTTAAAATTAATTTTTTTAGATGATTTTGATAAAAATTAATAAAATATATAGTTAAAAAGTTGATAAAAATTGTTAGTCCTATAACATATGTGGTTGATAATAAATTTGAAAAAAAAAATTAAAATAAACTCTATCAAACATGTCTGTCTTTAACTTGATTATTTTGTTAGTTATTAAAAGTGATAAAAGTCGTGACCTGGTCAGGAAATTTAGAAGAGAAATTGATCTAATATTTACATTTATATCATTTGCTATCATTAAAGATGCACTCTTTTAAAACAAAAAACATTTAAATTTATTTATTACCACTTACAAAAATCATGTTGCTAAAAATAAAGTTTAGTTACGAATTATGTTGATCAGATTCCAAATTTTCGACTTAAATAATAATAGAATGATCAGCTTGAAATAAAACCAATAATTGAATGATTGAATTGAAAATAGAAAACCAAATTACGTGATTAACAAGACATTTTATGTATAGATCGATGATCTATACATGTGTAATGCAATTTGCAATTCAAATAACTAGAGACAATTTTTTAGAATTAATTCCCTTGACAAAGTTACAATATTGTTTGTGCTAAACATTGTTCTTGATTGTGGTTGAGAGCTTCTTGATCATAAGATAATTGAGGTTTCTATAATTAATTAGAATTTAGAAGCAATATTATCTTCAAAAAAATACTTATATTGTTCTCAAGTTCATCTAGAGGGAAAATTATATACACGAAACAAAAGTTTCACTAAGCAATCAAAGTGCCACAATTTTTTCCCCAAATATCTCAAATGTCTATGCGTGTTAAATTTCGAAAACAAATATTTTTAAATTCAGAATATTTGAAATTCATACAGTTCAAAACCTTCATTGCTCTTGTCTCAAGAAATTAATTTTGATTGTTCTTCACTATTTTATATTATTGGGCTCTGCGATCTACCAAGATTCGCTTCTATTCTGTTTCTAGATAGTAAATACATTTATAGTAGTTATGCTACTCCTCTACGTATATACATTATTACTAAGAATTTATGATCAATTAATTAGCAATAAAAAAAAAATGTTTACTTGATAAAGTCAAAGAGAGAGCGCTTTTGTGTAGCAAAATTAGGTGGCTCAATCTACATTGATTGGTGGGTGAGTATTCTTCAAGTTGTCTAACTACTTCATAGAAAATTGCAGATTTTCTACTAAAATTGGGTTAATTTTTAAGACGGTAGCTGAAATTTTAGTAAAATTATAAAACGGTCAATAAAGTTACAAAATTTTAATACTGGTCACTGAAATATACTAATACGTTCACCAACGTTCACCCGGTTAAATTTCTAGATGATGTCTCACTGTTAAGTGTTCATGTGGCATGCAATCGGTCGACATCGCAATGTGGACTTAATGTACTAATAACAATAAATTCGGAACACAAATGATGCACATAAAACATGACTTAACTGCAATTTTTGGACAATATTTAAATCAGATCTCCAAACCATTTGCACAACTCGATTTTTCTCAAAAAACGATCTCAAACCTTTATTTTCTCCCCAATTGGTTAAATCGAGTTGTGCAAATGATTTTGATATCGGATTTTAGATATTGTCCAGAAATTACATATAGGTCTTCATATTTTAGGTGCATCATTTGTTGTCTGAATTTATTGTTATTAGTACATTAACTCCACACAGCGTCTATTTTTTGTCAAATGTCAATTGATTGTGTGCCACGTACATACTTAATAGTAACACGTCATCAATTTACACTGAAAATTTAACAGAGTGATCATTGATGAACGTATTAGTATAGTTCAGTGATCGACACTAAAACTATATAAATTCAATAACTGTTTTATAATTTTACTGAAACCATGATTGTCAATAAAATTAACCCACCAAAATTGTCCGAAAACCAATCTTATCCAAAAACAATAATAATAATGCTATGGATAAACATTCAGATTCACATCTGAATAGAGAAGTAGAAAAATAGAGTTTGTATTGCACCCTAACACGCAGTTTGAAACGCAATTTTCTTTCAAACTGTTGCCGGAAATTGAAGTTCAAATTCCAAACTCCGTACTTTCTCTAGAGTGACATTGAATCTAGTCAGATAGATTCCAACTGTGGCAAGTCGCCTATATTGAGTTTATTATTATTATTTTTTTTAATTTTACTTGAAATTGTCTAGATAACTTGACTTTATCTAGTTGATGAAAGTAGACTTTGATATATTTCAACTTTATCTAATTTGATAGTTGAAATTAGTGCTTATTTGGTTTAGATTAAAAATTTACTAAAAAATAGTGGATAAATTTAACAATTAATTTTAACTATACGTTTTATAGAATTCATAATTTTTTATTAACTTTTCAACTATATATTTTATCAAATTTTTTTATATCAAAATCTACTAAAAAACTAAGTCGAACAAGCTCTAATAGGGGAAAGTTGATTTGAGACATTTTGATTTATCCTAAGCTCTATCGCACAAGTCAATAAGGGTCGAACTTTTTATAGTAGAAATATTTACTTGAACTAATAAATTGCTCAACCGAGTTTCTATTCGGGTTGAACTATCAAACTTACCTAGTCAAAAGATCTCGAATGGGATCAAATTGATATTCTTTTTTGGACTTTTTAAAATTATTTAATTCGATCAATATCATTCTCAGGTCAAGTTGTATGTGATTTTTTTTAATAATGTTAAATAGAAATTAATGATTATTCAACGCGTCGAGTATTTCACCATAACAAATATTCCATCCGTCCCACAAAGATAGACTCGTTTTCTTATTTATCTGTCTCAAATTATAGGCTACTTACTTTATAGAGAGTGTATTAAATTTTTCATTTTTCTAATATACCCTTATTTAATTTACATTGTTATCAATCTAAAACAAGCATTTAAATTTAAAAGATTCATGAATGACTAATATTAAATAGGGATATAATAGGAAAAATGTGTAAAAAATTTATAGTTTCAATTACATTAAATGGAATTTTTAATCTGTGTAGAAAAAAAACGAGTCTATCTTTGTGGGACGGAAGGAGTATAAAGAGATGCATGAAATTGCACGAAAAATTGAACATTGATTAAAGACAACATAAGATATATAGTGTAACTTCTATCAATTAATAGCCTTGGGACCATACAAAGATGTATTAATTAATCGATAAATTAATAAATTATTATTAATTTTTAGAGTGTATTTATAATTTAACAAAATTATTAATTTATGATATGAATGAGATTATATAGTTATGTAAGAATTTTTAAAAAGTATATCTTATCAACCTTCACGCTTAGCCACATCTCACGTTTCGTCCTCGCCTTGCCCTTATCTTGTTCTTGCCTAGATTCCGTCTATACTCGAAAAACTTGAAATTCAATATCTACGCTTAACCACGCTTTATGTTTTTTAAAACATTGTTGTTACCTATTTTATAGTACTTTTGACTAAATTTCCTTACAAACTTCTTCTAGGTATATTTATTTAAGTGTCTGAACAAATATGCACGCAAGATTATCAACGATGCATAATTCAATTTATTAATAAAAAAAAAAAACCCAAATAAAGTTATGTTACTATACTAGGCACTTGCCAATTTCGGCTTTCGTTTAACGAAATTGGGCTTTGGAATATGGATCCACTCCTGAGATTGGGATTGTGCGTTGGGCTGCTACTGCTTAAGGTCCAAATCCATGTCCAAAAATAAGTAATAATTTACCACATACTTAATTGTACAAACTTTATAAGAGCCCTACCTTTTGTAAAAAAGTTGAAAATTACTTTTTTTTTTTTTTTTTTAAAAAAGTACCTCATTTTCATGATTTGTTTTAAAAAATACCTCATTCCATTAAAGTCAATATTTTTAATTTAATAAAAAATACTTTATTTTTATTTAAAATCAATATTTCTGTTTTTAATTATCTAAAATTATATTAAATTTTTTTAAAATTAATATTTTTGTTTTCCATTATCTAAAATTATATTATTTTTATCTAAAAATATCATATTTGTATACTATTTCACTTATAATAATAATTATAATTATATTTTACAATTTATTTTCTTTTATAATTGTTTAAAAATACATTATTTTTCATAAAATCAATATTTTTATTTTTCATTTTAAAAACAATATTTTTACGAGTAACATATATGAAATCAATACTTTATAATTTACTCATTTCATTTTTTATATTTATTTTCATTTATAATTAATATTTCAAATTTTTATATTTTTACTATATGTTACTTTTATTTTTTAAAATCAATTTTGAAAAATATATTATTTTCATTTTATAATTAATATTTTAAAATTTTTTCATTATTTAATTTACATTGTTATCAACCAAAAAAACTTTCATTTTTTTTTTCTTTTTCCCAATGTAATTTTCTATCATATAACAACCTTCATTTATGATTTTTTTTTTTCGTGTAAAACTCTCTCTCTCTCTCTATATCTCTCTCTCTCTTTTATATATATATATATATATACCTTTTTATTTCTATTTTTTAAATTAAATATCAAAAATTTTGTGTGAATTTTTTTATAATTTTTATTATAGTTTTTTTAAAATATATTATTTTCATTTTAAAATTTTATATATATATTTTTAAAATATATTATTTTCATTTAAAATCATATTTCAATTTTCATTTGAAAACATATTTCAACACGTGTAAATATATATTCTTACTTCATCATTTTCAATAAAATCAATAATTTACAATTTATATCCTTTTATAATTTTTTTAAAAATACATTAGCTTTATTTAAAATCAATATTTAAAATTTTTATTTAAAAATAACATTTTTACACAAGTAACATATGTGTTGCTATATGTTATTTTCTCGTCTTCATTAAAATTAATAATTTATAATTTATCTTCTTTTTATTATTTTTAAGAAATTACATTATTTCATTTAAAATTCATATTTATATGTTACTTCCTCATTTTTCATTAAAATCAATTTTTTACAATATCTCTTTTTTTATAATTTTTTAAAAATACATTATTTTTATTTAAAATCAATATTTAAATTTTTTAATTTGAAAACAATTTTTTACAGAGTAACATATGTGTTATCATAGATGTTACTTCATCATTTTCATTTAAAACAATATTTTATCATTTACCTCCTTTATAATTTTTAAAATAATTCATTATTTTTAATTTAAAATCAATATATTAATTTTTTATTTGAAAACAACATTTTTTCACGAGTAATATATGTGTTACCATATGTATGTTATTTTATCGCTTTCATTAAAATTAATATTTTACACTTTAGCTCATATTTATAGTTTTTATTTAATTTAAAATCAATATTTCAATTTTTTTTCATTTAAAAACAACATTTTTATACAAGTAACATATGGTTCTTCATCATTTTCATTAAAATCAATGATTTACAATTTTTCTCATTTTATAAATTTTTAAAATATAAATTATTTTCATTTAAATCAATATTTCAAATTTTCCTTTTAAACTAACATTTTTTCATGGTAACATATGTTTTATTATATGTTATTTCACTGTCTTCACTAAAATCTATATTTTACAAATTATCTCCTTTTTATAGTTTTTAAGAAAAATATTATGTTTCTTTTAAAATTAATATTTCAATATTTAATTTGAAAACAACATTTTATACGAGTAACATATATGTATGTTATTGTATGTGTTACCATATGTTACATCATCATTTTCATTAAAATCAATATTTTACAATTTATCTCTTTTTATAAATATAAAAAAAAATACATTATTTTTATTTGAAATCAATATTTTAATTTTTTATATTTGAAAACAATATTTTTGCATGGGTAACATATGTGTTACTATATATTATTTATTCGTCTTCATTAAAATTAATATTTTACAATTTATCTCATTTTTATAGTTTTTAAGAAAATACATTATTTTCATTTAAACTCAATATTTTAATTTTTCATTTGATAAAAACATTTTTACATTGATAACATATGCATTACCATGTGTTACCACATGTTTCTTCCTCATTTTTATTAAAATTAATATTTTATAATTATTAAAAAAATACATTATTTTTATTCAAAATCAAAATCAATATTTCAATTTGATAACAATTTTTACACGAGTAACATATGTGTTACATATATGTTACTACATGTTACTTCTTTACTTTCGTTAAAATCAATATTTTATAATTATATATTTTTAAATAAATTTATTTATTTTTTATTTAAAATCAATATTTATATTTTTTATTTGAAAACAACATTTTATACGAGTAACCTTTGTGTTACCCTAATTTAAATTAGGGTAACACATGTTTCACTTGTTGGTTAACACATGTATTACCACCAACACCAAACAACTCCAGTAGCAACAACAACACTGCTCCATCACCTCCATTAAATATGTGTTACCCTAATTTAAATTAGTATAATACTTTCTATGTTTCTAATATGTTTTTAAATATTAAAATTTTTTTTTCAAACATATGCTCAACATTTTCACGCTTGACAAATTAACTGTAAATATTACTACTTCCGATAATTCTATTTATAACTAAGCTATCCGAATTGGTAGATAACCTAATCAGTTTCAATTAAATTAGGGTTTAGATCCATCACTAACATCCATATCTATAGTCACCTCAATTACAGCCGAGTAACACATATATTACTATAATTTAAATTACGAAAACACATGTGTTACTTATATATAACATGTATTTTACTTTATTATCCACCATCACTACCACCACCATAACCGGGTTTAGATCGCCATTATCATTCATACCCATAATCACCTCCACTATAGTTGGGTAACACATATGTTACTCTAATTTAAATTAGAGAAAAAACATTTGTTCCTTGTAGGGATAATGTGTTTTACCTTGTACCGCTTCTTAAACCCTAACACCATCTCTCACCATCACTACTGCTCAATTGCACTAGAACTTAAAAGCATAAACAATAATGAACAAACATTGCTATTTAATTTGTTTAAATTGAATAATGAATTAAACAAACAATAAACTTTTCCATTCATCGAACAGGCTTCAATTGAAGTTTGTATCAATTTCTCGTTCAAAAAATGAAAATACTTTAATGACTAAACTTCATAATCAAGAAAATCTAAATATAATAAAATTTTATCATCTATCAAGATTAATTAAAATTTCAATTTACACTTAAAAATTCAAATATCATGAGATGAGATTATTATACCACTGTAAATTTAATTTAAAAAAATACACTAATGGATATTTAAATATCATCCAGAAAACATTAAATAGAAATTAATTAACTATTTACTTAACAACTAATAATTCTTAACTAAATTAACTAATAAAAATAATTCCAAATGTCAAGCTACAAATTAAAATAATGCAATAACTGATCCAAAAACTCACAGGGGGAAAAAATTCACTGAATAATAAAAATTTGAACACTTGCCTGATTGAATAAAAAATAATGTAGAAGAAGACAAATAAGCATAAATCTAAGAGAATGTGATATTATTTTGTTGATCGGACGAAGGCGGTGATAGAGGTGGTCGACAAGGAAGGTGCAAACTCGGACATGTCCATATTTCAGATCTAGAAAGAGGAGGAGGTAATAATGGCGGATTAAGCGGCAACGGCGCAGATCCAAATCGCAACTCCACGCAAGTTTATGTTTCAGATTTAAAAGAAATATGATGGAAGGTAAAAATGATAAGGCGGTAGCAACAATTTTATAGTGGTGGTGGGTGTTTGATAATTTGGATAGGGTTTGATGTAGTCAATGTATATATGAATGAGATTGGATTAAGGTAAATTTAGAAATTAGTTTATTAATTTAGGATAAAAATCATTAAATATAAAAATAGGGTATATATTATTTTTAAAAAAAAAGGTATTTGACTAATTTTTCCTACTTAATTTTATATTAAAATTTCACAATTATATTTCACCAATTTAAATTTTAATATAACAAATGTAATACACATTTTTTGTAAGAATGTAACAACAAGTGTTACAAAAAATAAATACAATATTTTTAACATAAAAAAAGTAAAACAATATTTTCTAATTTCTTTGATTTTTCATGGTATATGGTGAAACTATCAACAAAAATAATACATATTTCGAAATGGACATATAATATTTATTTTCAGAGGTGAAAGGCATGAGGGGGGTTATGCAGAGGTGAAATGATTTTATCATTTTGATAATTAACTTTTTAAGTGCGTAAACATATAAATTTTTTTCACTGTTTTCTGTCGACTACTAAGTCATGCACTCAAGTCGAACACGAGATTCAACTGTTAAAGAAAATTGTCTTTTTCATGATTTTCTAGATTTTGGTTTGGTTATTTATATTGATTTTCTCGATGCCCAAAATCGTTCAAAGTTTCCACGAGAGTTATATGGCAAGTTAAAAGTTTGTACAAGAATATTATATCATAATCGAATTTTATATTTGTTTCTATTGTTTACAAAACCACTATCTTATACTTTCTCAACATTTTCATTAAAGTTATCTAACTTCATAAACGTGATATCACGAATGCGTGGTTTCATCTCTAAATGAACGACTGAAATTGATGAATGAGTACTCATAGCGAAATCTCTCACGTTTCTTTCTCTCACACTAATGCTAACTATTTATAATATTATTATCAATAATAAGCTATATTATCTTCGGAAAATTTATCTCCTATTTGCCATTTATCTAAGTATTTTATATGCGTGCTTATTATTTTTCAATTTATTGAGTTGGACAAGATTAAAATAAAAATATGTGTAAAAAAAATAGTATTATTTCTCAAGTCCTTAAAACTCAAAACCTGTACTTGTTCCTGTTAGAGTTATTTAGATTCTTAAAATAGCATAAAACATGAATTAATTCAATTTGAACGATGTTTTATGTCAATGATAATTGCTTAATAGGTTGAGTTAAACAGAATCAGAGTTTATATCTTAGTGGCTTGTCTTCTTAAATTCTATCCAATTTAGTTATCCTCTTGTGCTTGGATTTTGTTCACTACTCTTGGGAATAATTGTACTCAAAACACTCTTTGCAATAAAAGGTAACGAAAACTTAAAAATAGTCAATAATCAATATTGTATTATGAATAGAATTTCATAATTGGCTTATTGCGTGTGTCATTAGTAATTAATGACGTAATAAACCATCCATCCATCCAATCAAATAAATGATTGTATAATAATTTGGAAAACCTTGGAAGCAACAAAGTTCACTTCTTTTTCAAATAAAAAAAATAAAACCTTTTTACAAATAGTCTCTTTTGGACAATTTTGTCTCTAATTTAATTAAAGTAAAATAACAAAAGAAAAAAAAATAGAACGAAAAAATTGTAGTTAAGGTCCCAAACTTTTTATAAAGTGCAAATAAATCCATAATCCTTAACCTTAACCAATGTAATTCCATGCGAAGCCAACTGCTTGCTTATTTCAAATCCAATTCCTTTATTTGTACCTGTAACAACAGCATACCCGCAATTAAAACAAAGAAAGAAAAAAAAAAACAGATTATCAAATAAAATTGGAAAAAAACTATTTCAACTTTGATGTTGTGAGATATAGTAATATATACTTCATTTGTTTTCAGTGTTCTTGCTGGGTTCTTGCGCCTTGGACGACTGAGAGCTTAAATTAATTCTATCAAAAAATAGGGTAATTAGCATATTTAGTCCATATTATCTAAGTCCATTGCGTAAATTGTCCATATCTTTTGAATTTTAGCATTTGAATCCTTAAATCCACAATTCTTTACACAAAAGGTCCATATCGTCCAAATCTGTCAATTTTTACCATTAAATTAACGCGTACAATGCACTCCCTGAAGGACAATTTCATCATATCATAAATTTTACTGTTCCCCACCACTACCACCAATAAACCCACACTTCGAGCACTCTAACAAGCCACCACCATCACCGCCACTACCATCGCCACAGCCACAACCCATCCTCCGCCACCACGCCTTCTCCGCCGCATCACCACCTGGGAATGCCAAATAAAAAAGCCAACAGTCAAAGCCACTCCACTCCCGACCCGTACCCACCCCTAGCCAAATTGTATTAATTATGACGAAAATGCTAAATTTATTTTTAAATTCATTAATTTTCTGACATTATTAACAAACAACGTGATTAAAAATGAAGCAATTACACACACGCTCCGCGTAGTGTCGTATAATTTTTATTGTTTTCTCATCTATAGCGGTAAAAGTCGTTTTCCTCATTTTCACCCTTTAGTAATCATTCTCTGTACTGCCATTTTCTAGAACTTCAAACTTCATAAAATCAAGGTAAGACTTACCGTTGAGTTTTCGTGCAAAGAAGTTCTCAAAGTACTTTTCGATGGGCATTCGTTGGAATACTAGTGGATTATTTAGTCCAACAAGGCTACATGCAGGGCCCAACTCTGAGTCGAGGTTGGAACTATAAAATGTGGTAACTGGGAGTCTCTTACTATCTGAGTTCACTGTTGCTTTGTGCTCAATGCTCCGATACACACCATTACTCACTATTTGTAAAGCAGTAACCAGATAAACACACAAGAGTGCTTAACCAGAGGAAGAATTACAAAAGACAATATAGAGAGCCTCCAAGAAAAAGGAGAGACATAGCTAAAAAGGGGAGACCACGCATATAGGGTGCTGGAAGTGTGGATTTCTTGGTGGTAGTGGTGGGGGAACAGTAGAATTTATGATTTGACGAAATTGCTGAAATTGAGTAAGTGCATCATGTCGCGCTTAATTTAATAAAAAAATTGATGATTTGGACGGTAAGGATCTTTTATGCAAAGAATGATAGATTTAATGACCCAAATGCCAAAATTCAAATGATAGAGACGATTTGCGCAATAGACTCAAAGGATATGGACGAAATGTGCTAACTACCTCAAAAAAATATGTGATTTACTGGCTTTCGTTCTGTGTGTTTTGTGCATGGGTTAGGTGTGGACTTGACTAATCTTCGTAAAATACTATTCAAAATTTGACGTGTCATGTGTGTTTTTAATTTCAATCCTCAAATTATAAATTGTAAGCCCAAATATGGACTTGCATTTGTTCTCATTCTATCAGTCTTTTATAAACCAAGAATTTCTCCATGTTTTTTTGCAAAACAAAGAAGAGTTCCGCTCAAACTGGTGGAGATTTCTCTCACCAGTTTGTTATAGGTGAGGTGAGGTAAGGTGAGGTGGGGTGACGTTAAGGAAGAAAAAACCCTCTTTATTTTATTTTTGTTTTGTTTTAATTGTTTGAAGTAATTGAATTTGAAGAGACCATCTTGTCAATGTTAAAATGTTAAGAATTTATTTATACTTTTGAAAATAATAGGAACTTCAATTGTAATTTTTTTCATTATATTTTATATCTTTACTATTTTATTTTATTTAAGTTCGGGATAAAATTGTCAAAAGAGACCATATGTGTGAACTACTATAATGTTGGGGATGATATATGTTAATAAAATTGAATGTAGATAAAATTGTTACAAATTTGAAAAAATAAAAAATGTGAGTGTAATTTATCCAAACATTTTTTACTTTAATACAAATTTTAGTAATTTCCATCACAAGAACCACTTTACTCTTTTTTCTAAACGTTGGCGAGCAATTTACTACCGGCACAATGCATCAAGGACCAATGGTGCTATTTTCCAAATAAATTATAGGGTAAATAGCATTAGACGTCTCAAATTTTTGAACCTTGTAACAATAAAGTCTCGAATCTTTGCTTTCTAGCAACCGGGGTCTCAAACTTTTCAAATGTTTGCGCCCAAAGTCTTTGTGATAGAAAATATAAATTTCAACTACTGATGGCATTGAGTTGGGTCGGCCCGTGGCTTATGGGCCACACGGGTAGGACGTAATTTTTTTTTTTTTTGAGTTTAAAAGGTTAAAAAAAAAATTTATGACAGGCTCGGCCCTTCTTTTTTTCTTATGGGCCCGGGCTTTCACTGTCCTGGCCCATGGGTGGCCCGACCCTTTTGCCATCCTTAGTTTGACTGTTAAATAGTTAAAATTTTATTGATATAATATTTCTACCCCAATTTTAATTTAGAATAAATAGTAGTGGGAGTCATAACTTTTAAAATTTATGAAAATGGAATTTCAAATCTTTGATTTCTAGCACTCGAGATTCCAAACCTTTCAAACATCTGCGTTTGATGTCCTCTTGTAGCGAAAAACGTTAGTTTGACCGTTAAAACTTAAAAGATCAAAATTTGAGTAAAATGATAAGTGTGTTCATATTTAGTTTTGAATTAAATAAAAATAAAATGAAAATGAAGAAACAAAAGCAAAAAGAAAAACAAATAATAATCTTCCTCAAATCTAAACTACTCTCAACTCGAGCAACATCGATATATCATGATAATTGGTTTGTATTTCCAGATTGTCCATAAAATTATTGGTTTGAAAGGGTGGGAGTGATTATTTCTTTTTTCTTTTCTTTTTTCTTTTAACGTTCAAACTGGCGTTCTTCACCATAAAAAGACATTAGACACAAATGTTTGAATGATTTGAATTTTGGGTGTTAAAAATCAAAGATTCGAAACTTTATTGTCACAAAGTTTAAGGGTTAGGGACACTCAGTACTATTTACCATAAATTAAAATAATGATAGAATTGTTATTTCAATAAAAAATTGACTATCTAACTGTCAAACTGTAGTTTTTCGTTGCAAAAGAACTTTATAAACAGATATATAAAAGTTTGAGATTCCGAGCACTAAAAATCAAAAGTTCGAAATCCTATCCTCACAATGTTAAAAAATTCAAGACATCCAGTGCTATTTACCTTCAATTCTATTAATACTTGATTCTTAAGCAACCCCTAATTTTCCACTTTTAATTTAATAAAAACAAAGACCTCCAGAAGGGAGGCAAAAAGGCAGGTGTCACGTTTTAAGCTACCTCTCATGCTTTGCTGACACGTAACTATTCTGTTACACAATTGTCCCACTAGCCCACATTGCTTCGACGTCGTTTTCTATCACATTATTCCATCCTTATCACCGACTTGATCGATATTCCTTCTCTCCAACTCTCTAAGCCTTCAAAAACTCTTTTCCATCGACCGATGAAATTACAAACGGCCCAGATCAAAAACCCCATCATAATCTCATGCCCCACGACGTAACTTATCACCCTGCGAAAAGTTCTTTGCTTCGCGTCCTCAACACGAGCATCTCGTGAAAGCGAAATCAAATGACCCAAATCACAATCCTTTGATCAAATCCAACGGTTGGGATTTTATTGAGATCGGTGGCTGCCGTCAGCCTATTTTAGTCCCTTCTCCTATATATTCACGCCCTATATGCAAGCACACTCTTCTTTATATATATCCTCTTCTCCGTTTAATATTACCGTTCTCCTTCCGTCAAAATTTCGGTGAGTGAGTTTCTGATCGTAACTAAATTTTCGTTCGGAGAAATTTTTGTTTATTTTTGTTCCAGGATTTTGACTGCATTGTACGATTTCTTTTTCTTTTATTGGGTGAAGAATTAGAGGTTTTAGGTTTAACTTTTAAATCCAATTTCTCATTGATCATTGTGTTTTCTTTATTTTTTCTTTATACGTAAGCTGTATATGTTGATATGAATTAACGTTTTGATTAGGTATTTTTTCTTCCTTTATGGTGTTTGCTTTTCCTTATATTTGTATTTCGGGTTTTAGAAATTGTTTCATGGGTGACGAGGAAAATGTAAAGGAGAATCCTTAGTTGAGAAAATGTGTTTTAACGTTGTACGGAAGGTGAGGCAACGAGATTTTTCTGTAATATGGTCGAATATATCAGAAGCAAAACTTATTAGGTCGCAGATAAAGCAAAAAATAAATTTCTTCTGTAAATATAAATGATAATTTTGCAATCCATGGCTTATTTATTTCAAAAATAGGTAACGGAATGTTCTTTTACTTATCCTTTGAGATATCTTTGCCCAGGAGACATTTTCTAATAGAAGATCTTATGCATGTACAATTTTTATAAATTGTTGACAGCAAGGCTTGAATTTAGGATCTCTCCTAGTCCAAGGTTAGCATCATGGGATTGGAAAATGAGAAGATGCTTTTAGGACAAGCAAAATGTAAATTGCTTCAGTTTTGTGGTTTTTGTATAGCTAGTCAATTTTCAGGCCAAGCTGGAGATAATAAATAATTCATTAATTACCACCTTGAGAAACGAGGGAGTAATTTAGAATTAGGAGAGCTATGAGTTTATATCGAAGTTTGAATTTTGAGGGGAGGGATATAAATATTTTTATCCCTTTAATTTGTTTTAAATAATAATGCATTTTGCTTCTTTTAAGTTTCTATTTATTATCTCATAGTTTATATGGAAGTGTTTATTCTGAACTGATTATTGACGAGTTATAATGTTGATGTGAAATTATAGGTCAAAATGGGAATCAAATTAATAGCTGTTGCTGTCACTCTGGTTCTTTCATCCCTGCTGTTTTCTCTTGCCTTTTCTGCATCAAATGATGGGTTGGTGAGAATTGGACTAAAGAAGATGAAGTTTGATCAAAACAACCGGCTTGCTGCCCGGCTTGAGTCCAAAGAAGGAGAGGCCTTGAGAGCTTCAATCAGGAAGTATAATCTCCGAGGTAAACTTGGGGATTCTGCCGAGACTGACATTGTAGCATTGAAGAACTACATGGATGCTCAGTACTTTGGGGAGATTGGTATTGGCACTCCCCCTCAGAAATTTACTGTGATATTTGACACAGGCAGCTCTAATTTGTGGGTGCCATCTACAAAGTGCTATTTCTCTGTGAGTTTTGACTGTTGAAATACGTGTTCTCTTTCAAATTGAATTGAATCAACCTATTTCAACGTTTGTCAATTCAATGGGACTATGAAATTTTTAAACTCTTGCATCTTGGTGCAGGTTCCATGTTTCTTCCATTCCAAATACAAGTCAAGCCAATCAAGTTCTTATAAAAAGAATGGTTTGTTTTGTTCATTTTCTTCACTTGTATACATATACTTTTTCTGTAGTTCGTTTGCTTAGTCTTGAAGCTCAAGTCTCATTATGTCTAGCTCCATGAAATCAAAAGTTATTCGATATATTAAAATATCTATATTTGAAGCTTTGAATGTATACGTACCATACATTTTCCTGGGATGATATTAGAGAGTGAAGTCTGTTGCTGCACAATATACTTTGCAGATGTGCCTAGCGAGTATTCTCATATGATATGCTGTAGCATTTTACAACTTTTGTTAATCTTATATTGATCTATTTCGCATGACAATTAAGTGGTTTTCTTTTTTTTTTCTTTTTTTTTTTTATAAAAAAAAAACCAGAGTAAGAATATATAGAATTTATCACATTGTAGGAGATGTTGACCATGGCATTTAAACTAATTTCATTGATTTATTTAATTGCTGTGTCTTATAACCCTCGTCTGGGCTATTTGGTCACGCAGGGAAATCTGCTGCTATTCACTATGGCACTGGAGCTATTTCTGGATTCTTTAGCCAGGATAACGTCAAAATTGGTGACTTAGTCGTCAAGCATCAGGTTTACTACTTTTTCTTTTCGTTAATGTGTGGTATGGGTAGATACGTGGAATGACCTAACGCACATTGTTGACTTCACAGGAATTTATTGAGGCGACAAGAGAGCCTAGCGTTACATTTTTGGTTGCCAAGTTTGATGGCATATTGGGACTTGGATTCCAAGAGATCTCAGTTGGAAATGCTACTCCAGTGTGGTATTATTTTATCCCTATCGTTTTTTCTTTCGGTTTTTTTGGGGGTCGCGTTTTGATTTTTCACTATATTAGAATTCCTTGTGCAAGTGCGGATGTAGTTTGCTCTCTGACTCGAAACATTGGTGGATCGTTGTTCTACTGCAATTTATCTGAAGTTAAATTCTGCGTATCTTCTTGCTTGTGTTACAGGTACAGCATGGTCAAACAAGGTCTTGTTAAGGAGCCTGTGTTCTCATTTTGGCTCAATCGAAATGTGAAGGAAGAAGAGGGAGGTGAAATAGTCTTTGGTGGAGTTGATCCAAATCATTACAAAGGGAAGCATACATATGTTCCTGTGACGCGGAAAGGGTACTGGCAGGTAGGTTGGTCTAAATTTTGTTTTAGATGCTAATACCATGTTTGATTGTTCCATATCATTATCTAACTATTATAACATTCTCAGTTTGATATGGGTGACGTCCTCATCGATGGTAAACCAACTGGTATGCACTCTTTGAAGCCTTCAAATTGCACTGTTGTAAACAATTTACATAATTGTCACTCAAAAATTTATTTTGTCATGATAATTAGACAATTCTCACTCCCTCTGTAATGTAGTCTACATTGCTCTGTTGTTTAGGTTACTGTGGTGGTGGATGTTCAGCAATTGCAGACTCTGGAACTTCTCTCTTAGCAGGTCCAACGGTATGTGTGTGGGAATGATACAATCTTTATTGGAAAGGGCCATTCATATGCTTGCTAATTCTTGGCTATTTATCTCTTGTATTTTGTAGACTGTTGTCACCATGATTAACCATGCCATAGGTGCCACCGGAGTCGTCAGCCAGGAATGCAAGGCTGTGGTTGAACAATATGGGCAAACAATTATGGATCTTCTTTCAGCAGAGGTATTGACTATCATCTATCTTTGTTTTACTTGCAATCTTTCTTGCTTCATCTTGTATGTACTATAGCTTCAAGGTGCATGTTCTGTATTTTATCTGTCCTTTTTGCTGAATTTTCTTCTGAATTAACATGTTAACAGACAAAACCTAAGAAGATCTGCTCCCAAATTGGGTTGTGCACCTTTGATGGAACTCATGGTGTTAGGTAGTCCCCCACCTCCCCCCTCTCTTCTCCTCTGCCTATGCTACTGCCCACTTATTTGGGGAAGTTCTTTGGTCATTCTTTTAAATTATTAATGTTGAATGAATTGTTTGTCATTGTAATCTTCCTGGCATGGGTTCTGACTTTCATTGTTGATATTTCTGTATAGCATGGGAATTGAGAGTGTTGTGGACGAGAAAGAAGGTAGATCATCGGGGCTGCGTGATGCTATGTGCTCGGCTTGTGAAATGGCAGTTGTTTGGATGCAAAACCAACTTAGGCAGAACCAAACACAAGATCGCATATTGAGCTATGTAAATGAGGTAAATTCCATCATTACTAGCTTTTAGTTCTGCACTTGGCTTGTGTTGACGCTTGTCACTGACAAAATTGCAGCTCTGCGAGCGGCTACCCAGTCCAATGGGAGAATCAGCTGTTGAATGTGGAAGCCTTTCTTCTATGCCTAGTGTTTCCTTCACTATTGGTGGAAAAGTTTTCGACCTCTCCCCACAGGAGGTTTGATTCAAATTCTCACAGTTCATTAGAATTTTAACATAATCTTTTCCATCTATTCTGAAATTTTGACACGGGTTGGTGCACCTTTTTCTGTTAGGAATGGGTCAATGGGTCAGTTTAACCTCAGTAAAGCATAAATGCGTAGAATACTGTTAAAAAATAATTAAATATAGTAATTCTGAACTTAGGTCCTTTCCTGCTATGGATTATTGTCACTTTGGTTATGATACAGCTATGTTTCTAACCTTGCTATCAAAGATTTACCATATATCATACTCAGACCAATTATATAGTTTTTCTCGATGGTAAAACTCAGGTAATTCGTAAATTGGCATTGGCTTATGAAGAACTTATTTTTTTTAATCCACTTGTCAGTCATCTAAATGTTGGCTTGAATCTTGCTTCTTTGTAGTTGTTTTTTTCTGTTTACTCTTGTATTGACATTGGTTATCTTATGGTGGTGACCAGTACATACTTAAGGTGGGTGAGGGTGCTGCTGCACAATGCATTTCTGGTTTCACTGCTTTAGACCTTCCCCCTCCTCGTGGACCTCTCTGGTAATTCTTTCTCAAGATGAATTTTAGTTTCCCATTGTATTACATGTGGGTGGCAAATGTTTTAATGTCGTCAATGTGATATGCAGGATCTTGGGAGATGTTTTCATGGGTCGTTACCACACCGTATTTGATTTTGGCAAATTGAGAGTCGGATTTGCTGAAGCAGCTTGAACAAACAATCCCACCCTCACCCCCACCCCCACCCCCACCCCACTCTTCTATCCTCCCTTCCATTTCCGTTGTTTATATATGTTCAGTCGTGCCTCTAATTATCAATGAGCAAGATGGGTGTTGTTTAGACTGTTAATTTCAAGTTGTTGGCCTTGGACTGGAGAAGAATTTGTAAATATTTGCTCAGTTTTTAATATAATATGACTGTAGCATGATGGGGTTAGAAGGGGCTTAAAAGTAGCAAAGATGGGTTGTGAGGTTTGAATGCTATTGAGGTCGAATATTTCTTTCCAGTTCGTGGGAATTAGTTTTGGGGTTGCATTATTACCTCAAAAATCAAAATCTCCAAACAATTTTAGAAAAGCCAAATTTTAATTCAAGCTCTTTCAAACGTAGTAATCTAAACTTTGAGTTCTAACAAATTTGGGTAGAAATCACTTGTTCACGCACAAGGGGTTCTAAACGCAACAAATTGATGGATAATTCTAGACAGTGACAACGATAGTTAGTTTAAATAAGACATCACATGACGCATCATTAGTTCATTATCGACTTCCTTGCACTCTAGTTTTGGTATTATTCTCTGCTTTGCTTTAATTATTAGACTTGGGACTATCATAATTTGTTTGACTTGCTAAATATGATATATCCACAATTGATTTATATATGGATGCTGAGGATGGTTAATATTATTAAATAATAAACCATTATGTACTATTGCTTGCGTCAAAATGGGATGGTTTTCTTGTAAAACAGTAACCAGCAACTAGGCTTTGCAAAAACAAGAAAAATGAAATTGATGTGCGTTCTAAGAAACTGAAGCAATTATTATTGGAGCAGCAATAATTTGTAGAGGTGGCAAAATAGACATGTCGGTGGGTAGCTCAGATAACTCGGATTTTGGGTCGAGATGGTCCGATAAATTGGGCTTATTTGGTCTAGTACGATTAGCTCGTTGGGTCAATTGGGCCAACATCGGATAGGCCCGATTATTTTGAGCTGTCTCAATTTTTTAATTTTTTTGTTTCTAAATGCATGTAAAAATCTAGTCCAAATCCCCCCTCCCCCCTCCCCCAGAACCCGTTGAATATACGAAATCCTCCAGGGTTGATTGCAAAACCAGGAGAATTTCCCGAGAAAATAGCGACAAGGACGGAGAAAGCCACCCCTCCGCCTCCGCCTCCGCCTCCGCCTCCGCCTCCGATTTGGTGACTGCCTAACTGGGGTGGGATCTTTTTTGAGTGGTGGGTTGGGGAAAGAAGATGCCCCCCATAATATTCTTTTTTAAAAGAATTGTAAAAAGTCATTCATGTTACATATATTCTAAAAATACTGTAAAAAGTCATTATTTTAATTTATTTTTTATTTTTTATAATATATAATTACTTGAAAATATAGAAACCAATTCTTTAAAATTCGGAATTGATTAAAATAAATATATTATACAATCTTTTATTGTTATCAGTTGGCATGCAATAACAGCTAATTGATTCTTGTCCAAAAAAAATAAACATCTTTCCTCAAAACAATAGAGGCGATTCTCCGTGAAGAACAAATCTGCGCAGATTAGTAACATAACACATAAACTTATAATATATTCAATTGAATCATCTATATTAATCAGTGATACATAATATCAATTAGGGGTGACATAACTTGCATTAACAATTAACATCAAATATGTAACAATCAATATCAAATTTCAAATATAAAACTCATGATATAACAAATTGTAACATATTTAGTAGTCAGTTATACATAATAACAAATTGTGTAACATAATCTATATTTCCGAGTAACAATTCAATCTAAAACATTTAAATATCAAAATTAGAGTGTTCAATCAAAATATCAAATTAAACATCAATCTTACAAACAGTGTATTAACAGTTCGTGTTATATGCAATTAACCAATAACAAGTTGTAACATCTTTAGTAGTCAGTGTTACAAAATAACAAATTGTATAACATAATCCGTATTTTCCGTGTAACAATTCAATTAAAAATATTTAAATATAAAAAATAGAGTGTTCAATCAAAACATCATATTAAACATCAATGTTACAAACAATGTATTAATAGTTCGTGTTATATACAATTAAATAATAACAAGTTGTAACATCTTTAACACGCAGAATAACAAATTGTATAACATAATATATATTTTTGGGTAGCAATTCAATTAAAAACATTTAAATAATGTTCAATCAAAACATCATATTAATATGCGCCGGTGACTTGAAATGTTCGACTTTGACATACATCGTTCTCTCGACGACGCTTTTTTCAACTTAGCGAGTCTAGAGTGTCCATTGTTTATATTTTTCAACCCACTCCAAAAATGGTGAAGAATATAATGAAATAAGTGATTAGAGTTTCGGTTACATAGATTCATGAAGATTATTGGAGAATAATGCAATTATGGATGATGTTATTATGTTTGAAAATCAAATTTTTGTATACAATTTAAGAAGAGTTTTCATTTTCCATGCGAATTCCAAGGACAATTGTGTATAATTGTATATTTTGTTTTTATTATATTTATTAATATAATAATTTATGTACATTATTTTTAAAATAAAAAAGTTAACTTTGTAACAATAAAAATATTTTTAAATAGTAAGTAGTGAGTATAATTTCTATAAAGAAATAAGACCGGATTTGGCTAACCCAGTAAATTATTAGCCTGTGTAAAACTAGCTCAACCAATTTGCCACCCCTAGTCATTTGGTTTTTACTCCAGTTGAATTAATCCTTCACGACATTGTTTTTGACAGAAAATTGCAGGTGACATCTCAAATTCCGTTGCCTCATCCACTTCCATTTTTTTCCATTGAACGCCAATTCTATCCATGGAAAGTATGCTATCAACAGCGAAAAAACCACAAGCACATAATGAAAATACAAAACCACGGGTAAGTCGTCCCTTACATAGGCTTCTTGCTATCAGAATGTGAAAGTTACCGGTCCAATGATTGCAATTGGTTTCGAAGGTTCTGGTTTTCCTCAAGCAAGCGATCGTATTCCATAAGAAATCCCTCTGATTGCTTTTTCAAAGCTAGAGCATGGGCTTCTGCATTGCTTGCCTCTTCTGTCTTTTCTTCAAGTTCTGACTCTAGCTGCTTGATCCTTGCCCGCAATGGCATCATCTCTTCTTTCAAGGCTTTGATTTCTTCAGAAACTGGAGTCTTACCGTCCTCAAAAACTCGGTCTTGTTTCTTTGCAGCTTCCATGGTCTTCCTCCTTATGCGAAGTTCTCGGATATAATGATGTAATTTGTCAATCATGAACGCAAGGAATAGAGAAAACCCTGCATGAAATTTGATTCATTAAACTTGATATGATAAAAAACAACTGAATATAAACCTGCAACACAAAAAAAAAAAAAAAAGTTGAAGCGAGAGAAAATGCTAAAATGGAGACTTCATATTAACACTTCAAATTCTGGTCACTATTTCTGAAGAGTTTTGATTAGCATTGCACAACGAATTTACATTGTTCTAATAGATAATGATGATATTCATCAAAAGTAGCATAATCTTTAAGTCACACGACTTTCGTAAAGATACGGGAAAAAGAGGAAGTAAAGAGGCAACACCAGGCTCATATGACAAAATAAGATGATATCTGAGAAATATAGTAAAAAAAGGCTGAGAATGCAAGAAACATCTCTTACAAAACTTCACTAAATAATTTTCAGCAGTTTTCACCAACTCTTCTACAAATGTTTGGTACAAGAAGCCAGAGGAACATCATATGACATCTAAGAGTAATCAATCATCAAGTCAATACAATATCACAGGCAGACTACAGAGTAACATGAGCACAGAGCACTTAAGGCGAAGTTACTTTAGGCAGAGAGCCAACATGGACGGCAGGTTTGTAAGGTATTCCTTGAAATTACAAAAGATAGAGCGTTGGCGTGCCAATTTTTGAGAAGTCCCTTAGTCTATAGTGTCGGTAAAGTGTCCATGCAAATAAATATCAGAATAGAAAAGCATTATTAATAAAAATAGGTCAGACATGTACATATTTTAGACTAAAAGTGGCTTCAGATGCTAATGATTTAATTTTTATAAACAAAGTTGTAAGCATATGCTTTCTGGAACATATTTTTCCTGTTCAATGAGCAAATATTATCATGAAAACAATGGTAACTAAAGAATTGGGACTAAAACCCATGCCAAAAGTGGGAACACAGAAATGAAAGCCTCCATTCTCAACTCCCACATTGATTAGAGGGAAATTTTCCTTCTCAACAGTTCAATTTAAGACAATTCTAGACATTGAGGTTCGGTTTTAAACTCAGGGTTGGTGTCAAGGGTCCCACATGTGACATTATTTAGGTCATTATAGAATGATTCGCCTGTTAAAGGCAAATAAAGTGTGAAATTTCTGAAATATGTGTTCTCCGCATAATTTGGAGCTTGAATTGATTGGCGTTGGGGAGCATCTACAAAATCGCTCTCATACTCTGTGATTCATGCTTTCTGGACTGATTTGTTGCTTTGGATCAGGAATTAAGTAGCCTACACAACCAAGTTCATTCCACTTTATAGTACAAAAATATAACCTTACTAAAAGTAAAGAATACTTTGAGCCAATAGTCCCAACATCAACTGAACAAGACTGAATCCATTCATAAACCAAATTCCTTCGAAAAAAGGAAGATTTTAACAAGAAAAACAAACTCAAACATTATCATTTCAAATAATGTAAGGTATACCGTTTTCAACACAATGCTTGTTCCAATTAGCACTAAGATACACATATCCTCGTCAATGGAAATGAAGAAGTGTATAACAGTCCACAACAAAAAATCACACAGATTTTACAATTACATTATGCTAGATTCCTCAACATACTTCACACATTATTTATGAGTATATTTGAAAGATACAAAATTGAAAGATATACAAGTGATCCTTGTCTAATAGCTTAAGTTTAAGGTTTTACATGAGATTCTGGTTCAAATCTTACCATCTCTCGTTTATGAAATTGTGCACTCGAACGGTTGATAAAAAAAATTAATCCAGTTTGCAAGTGAGCGGACGTGTTAAGAAAAAATTTAAATAAACACACGTGATTCCTTTCTAACACTAGATGATTAACATACCCATGAGCGAAGCTTCGAGAAGGTGCTTAGCCAAGAGAATCTGTTCCGTGGAATTGATATCACCATCTTCGATCCAATGCCTGTGGATCGCCATCACATTGTACAAAATGGACATCATCACCACAAAGACTGTAGCAGCTACAGTCTTCACCACGATTGGGCCGCGGCCCCGCTTGACCCGGTCGAGGCCCAATATCACCAGTTTCCTGAATGGCGTCTTGAACACGAAGATCACGATCAACGCCATTTCAGCGAAAATTAGAGTAAACAATAACTGAATCATTGAAAAGGTGAAGGTTTGACGCAGGAGAGGGCTTTATGGTATTACGATCGGAGAAGACTGTTTGATGAGTTTTAGTACAATGGAAGGAGATTGGGGTAATAAAATCTCTCTCTCATGTTTGGCTGAGCATGATAAAGTTAAATTTACTTTTTACTTTTTACATTTTTTTTTTTTACTTCAAAATAATTATTTATTTTGATAATAAAGTACTGTTTACTTTTGTTATTTATTTTTAATTAAGATAGATAATAAACACATTTTTGAGTGTGTAGAATTTACGTATTTGGTCTACACAAATATTTTAGTTTATTAAAAATCGTGGTATTGAAAATTTGAATATACTCGTTAATCTTTTTAGCCTTAACATTTGTTTCTAGTATTATGTATTAATTTTTGTTCCCGTGCTAATCACATGGTTATTTAATGGAATAATTTGACATGTTTTGTAAACAAAGAAAATTTCCGTATATTTTTATAAGGTTTTGGAGATTATTAGATTAATGTTTAAGAAATAAATATTGAGGCTAAATGTCTTAAAAAGTGATAGGTTGGGACTATTGTTGCAATTTATCCTTTTAATTAATATCTGAAAATGTTGGTGAATTACAAGATCCACGGTGGACGCCTGTTCATAAGTAAAGTATAAAGTTGCCTTTCAAGCAACTTCTAGCATGTGTGGTGGGATGAGTTTTTTTTTAACCAAAACTTTTTCCTTATTTTACTTTTAACCATTACAAATTTATATTATAAAAGACAGCCTGAAACATATTTCGATAGTTAAAAAGGCGGGGGAGTGGTAATCTCAACTTCGTTTGATGTAGTGTGGGGGTTTGAGTCCTGCTTTTGATATGGATTTGACCCTTCAGAAGTGTAATTAAAAATAACTCTCAACTTTGTTTCCACTAAAACACATTCTGCGATTTACATTCTTCACCAAGGCTCCGAGCAGGCGGTGGGGCCCTCAAGATTGGGGGCCAGCGCTTGCCCGCAGGCGGCAAACCAACTCAACAAGGTCGACACCTTGGGTCCGGCTCCAACATCCTTTTTCCGTCGACGACGATCCGGTCAATACTCCATCCGACCACCCCCCACGAGTCTCGCAACTCTCAACCTTATTCCACTGAAGCACATCATGATTTACATCCTCTACCAATGCTCTGAGGTAGGGGTGATGGAATCCTCAAAGTTGGAGTTCAACCTTTATAAAAGACACTTTTAACGATTTGTTATGCTATATCGTTATTTACATGAGCCACGATTTATGTTAACTTAACTAAATTGCATAAATTGAATTAAAAGTCAAAATTCGAAGATTCATTTAGACAAAAAAAAAAAAAAAAAAAAAAAGAAATTTGATCAAAGTAAATTAACCCTATAAATTTGGAGACTAATATTGTTTAAAACTCTAATTCGTACTCTAAAGACATACAATGTAAGGAGTTAAATACCAAAAAATTGAATCCAGCGTATTTCCTACTTAAATATTTTAATATAAACATTTGTATTTCTTACAATTACATTAGTGATATTATTGATCTCTTTGTGTAGATATCATCTCGATCACCTACTACCACAAGGATGACAATAGGCGGTTCGAATTTTATAAGGACGAGCCAAATCTCGGCTTGGCTCCAAAAGTCGGGCCTAGACCAACCAGTAGGCCTCATGGGCCGAGCCAGGCCGATCCATGAGGATCAGTTCGTTAATTTTTTAAATCTTAAATATTTTTTTGGCTTGCCCCACGATCAGTCCAATGAGTTAGTCCGTATTTATCATGAGTTTCAAAATGGAGACTCAGTCCTGATCCTGGCTCGTATAAGAACGAGTTTGAGCCCATAATGGACCAAACTTTTTTGGGCCGAATCGTCGGGCCCATGACGGCTCAACCCAATTGACATCCCCATACTACCATTTAAAAAGACATTTTTAACACTACTTTCTCTTTTGACATTAATCAATTTTCTTTAGTACCAAGTAAGAGAATCTCCAAGAGTTTCTTTAAACATAAAATACTTTTTATTTTAGAGAGTCAATACTTAAAATATTTTAGAAAGTTAGTTATGCTTAAAGAGACTCTCCAAATTAATTTTTTAAAATAAATTCTCTCTATAATTAAATACATTCAAATAATTTCAATTTTCAATATTCATACGTTGACTAAGTTAAATAGTATATAAAAAATAAAATAAAGAAAAATAGATGAAATTCTTATAATAATTAGGAGGAAAGTATGTCAAAATAAAATATAGAAAAAAATAATAAATGCTAAATTGAGGAAGTAAAATAAATTGTTAAAAATAAAGAGGTTGTTAAGAGTAATTCAAAAATTTTATTCTTTAAAATGTAAAAGATGTTTTTATAAATAATGATTCTCTTGAAAATGCTCTAACAATATAAAATAATGTTATCTATCATTAGCAGAGATCATCACCAGTCTAGATAGTAATAAAACTCATGATTTATTGTCCAATATATTAAAATACATCACAACTTCAATTAACAAAGAATCAAGAGAATTACTATCACATAGACTATTGTCGATCTCTATTAATAATAGATAAAATTACTTAATATAATATGTTTGAAATGTATCAAAACAGATGAAGTGATGCCTCCAATTGAGGATTGCAAGCTCAAAGAAGATGACTAAGAACTGAAACTCATGTGGGCAAAACTGAGAAGTGAAACTATAAAAAGAAAATCACATTCAAGTGCACGTTTGAAGTTTACCAAAATACATTTCGGAGACTATATATTTGGAAAGAAATTTCAAGGCAGTATTTACAAATAAAAGTGTTTAGTTATTGTCTAATTAGAGAAAAGAAGAAGAAGCAATATTCTAACATCCAACCAAAATTATTTAGGATGTTTGCCGGTGTATATAAGTATTTATATTAAATATTATTTTTATTCATACATTTTGTAAGATTCTATAATTTTTATTTACATATTTTATAAAATCCATTACTTATAATTTATAAATTTTTTATCAAATATACTCATAAAATACTGAGTTGAAGTTCGATGTCCGTTCAACCAAAATCACTTATAATTGAAAAGCTACTGAACAGGGATTGTAATAATTGCTCGCAAACAAAGACGACTTTATAACTGGCAAACAAAAAGATGACTTATAGCACTCAGTACACAATGCATTTTATAATTTTTAGTTTTAAAATAAGTAATTTTTTTGATCATTCAACACCCACCCCAAGTTCTACTTATTTTTAACTTAAGCCAAACATGTTCTGCTGCTACCGTGAAAGAAGTTTTCACACCATTCACATAAAAAAGTGATTTACGTCTGTCTTCTCCCTCTAATTTTTTTTTCCAAATTTCCATTTTCCTCGAATTTCTCATTCTCATTTTTTTTTTATCATTATTCTTCAAATCTTTCATTTTCAACACTGTTTCTCCTCATTATTCACCATTAATCACTCACCAACTTATTGGTATATTTCTATTTCTATTTATTTTTCTACTGGTCGAATTCTACCGATAAGTGGTATATTAGTGCTAGATTATGAATTTTGTCATTTTCTTCTTTCAATGTCCAAACAAGAGTAAATTTAATAAATGGCCACCAAACTAATTAGAAATTATTACTTGCTCTAAAAAAGTTTTCAATTGCTCACCTAACTTTTCAAATAGTTTACTACTCACCAATCATTGAAAAACGTTAAACTGGACGAATAGAAATTACCACATGGTGAATAAAAAGTTGATGTAGCATAATTAAATTGTTAAAATCGTCTACGTAACAAAATCGTAATAGCCAAACACGTATTTATATTGCTTTAAAATATGTTTTTCTAACTTTGAAAAAATGTCTTTAGCTTAAAGAAACGTCTTTTAAATCAAGCTAAATGCATGTTTAACTATTGCAATTTAACTACGTGTATGATTTCAACAATTTAATTACTTCAATTTTCTGTTTATTATGTGGCAATTTTTGTCCGATCAATCTAATTTTTTGTAATAAGTGATAAACTATTGGGAAGTTGAGTAATCAAATGAAAAACTTTTTAAATAGAGTGAGCAAATAGTTACTCTAAATTTAATTAATTTAATTAATGCGGTGATATTTATTAAATTTAACCTCCAAACAACAGACAGAAAAATTTATCAATTCTTGAAAAAAAATAAAATAAAAGATTTTCTTGGGATCCAACGCTACACACTCGAGAACCATTCATCAAAATTCGTGGCCCCCAGTAAATTCCCAAATAGATTCTTCATATCCACTTATCTTTCCCTATAAATATTGACAAACGCGCACGATTCTTGATTTTTTCTCTTGTTGTGAACTCCAATTTTTCTGGGACGCAGCTATTTGGAACTTAATTTTCAATTTATTTCTTTGCAGATGAGATAATCTAAACCCTAATGAGGTTAGTAGAATTTTCGATTAATCTTCTGGATAGACATGTGATCATCGTTTATTATTTTGTTTTTAATTTTTCCGTCAAACTTTATATTGATTCAAATTGGGACAGCAAAAAATAAGCAAGAATTACGTTAAATTCGAAGAGGCTGTAGTTGACCTTGAAAGAATTTGTATATAAATATGTAGATGTTACAATTCAATGTGAAGAAGGGAAGAATAAATACATAAACCGAGCTGTTTTCTCTATGGTCACAGTACTCGACTTCTAATATGTGATCGTTTGACAGAGTTACAATTTTGAGTACTGATTAAATAGAATATGAATCTAGTCCGGACAAGGTTTAAAAGTAGGATTTTCTTACTGCAGGATCAGAATGAAGTCTGGAACCTAATTTGTATTCTTTACAGAAAATGATCGAATGTTCTTTCTTTGCGTAAATTAGAGGCTGGCATATGAAATACTATAAATTTTTGTCGGGTGTATATGAATTCTAGTAAGTAAGCCAATACACGTTTGTTGTTGTTACAAGGTTTTGAGTTTCATGGTTCCACGATGTTCACCTTTCACGTTCCGGGGGCCTTTAACAGTTGCCAAGCACATCTGGACATGAACCTGCTGCATGAGGCTACTCCTTGCAAGTTGGCACATGTTAATACATTGGTTAATACTATCGGTTCAATGAGTCCTATTAGGGGCTTTTGTAATAAAGGAGTGCAAAGCTGCTCTTTCACAACGAATCTTAATAGTCAACTTAAGATCCAATGCCTCTCACATCAAATCACTTCAAAGATATTGCTGGTGAGCACTATTTACTTAGTCAACCCCCCACTGCGGATGTACACAAAAGAGAAAGATCTGTCCATTGCAATTGATGGCTTTACCGATTCCTAATATCTGCTTGTTTTTGCAATTGTACTAGTGCCGATCTAATTATTCCACTTCACCTGAAAATGAGTATCGCTCATCGCGTAATATAGCAATCAGCTTGTTTAGGCGATACAGGAATTTTGTCGAGCGTGGAGGAGGTGACAACCTAAAAGTATATTCAGCAGTTCATATTTAGTTCTTTTTTCTTTGGCGTGAGACAACTTTGTTTTTGTTATCGAATAATATACTAAGAGATTGATTATTTAGGAGTTTATCGGTGCTGGTGTGAACGCATATGCATTGGGGTGCACTGATGAAGGCTTGAGGGAAGAACTTACTGATATGAAAGAATCTGGTGTAGAAATTGATGCAATGCAAGCATATAGCGGAAATACTGGTCTAAAGTCCAAGATTGTCTCCCGAGAAGTAAGTAAACTTGCGTCCATGAAAGTTTGTTACTCTATGATAAGATGTCATATGTTTATATAACAAATATATCATCACTCATTCGCATTTGGCATTACTTTTTCCACATTTATTGTGGCAACAAAGCCTCATATTCACATACGCGATCGGGAATGCAGACGGTTACAAGTTTTGTGAAATCAAGTGGACACAAATTGAAGTGCTTAGTCGATACTTTTTCAATAGAATGTGATATTTTTTTTTTTTTTTTTTTCTGTTTTCAACTTTCATATATGATCTCTGGGAATCATTGGATAACCAATCTGGATATAAAATCCTGTTTATTTATTTGTTAGATGGGTTCTGAGTTCATAACCTGGGAGCATTTATTTAATGCTAACTGTAAGATTTATCCAAACCAAACAGCTTCTCACACGCTTGTAGTTCAGTAAACGACATATTTGCCAACTATTTTTATATATGTTAACTTAGGTTCACATGTCTTTGAATGAATTTACATCACTTCCTTGTTCCTCATTTGAGCATTTCAAATTGCCTTCTGAACTTCATTTTGCCTATCTAGTGAAAGCGTTTGGGTCAACTGTGTAACCTTTATAAATGATATGTAGATACAGATCCAGTGCCAGCCAGTACTTTTATAGATTTGAGAACTCACTATCAAAATTATGGTTGTTGATGAGATGTCACAGTTTCTTACCTCCATTGGCATGTTTGACGAAGTTGATTGGACAGTATTATGAAAGAAAAATGAACTAAAATCTCTTTATTATATTGTTCATTTGTGTTCAGTAGTACATACCAAACATGCCATATATGTCTTATCAATTGTCCAGGTTATGCAGTCAAATTTAAAGGCGTCTGATTATTTATTGTTATACTGATTTTGTAATTGTTGCTCCCATGGGTAGAGAAACTTAAATTCTTGAGTAACGATCCAGAGAAATGGATATGAATATTATACCCTAACCGCCTAATTCTCGTGCAGGTTGATGAATGTATTCTCTGGTTGAGCATTGTATTTATCACAATTCTATGTACACCACAACCGACCATAGTTCGATGGTCATCTGCTCCCCCTGTGTCAGAGGAAATGATGCTCCAATGGAAGGGCTTCTGTGCAATCATAGCAAATGCATACTTCATGAGAGGAATGGCATGGTGAGGTCCCGTTAAAATATTTCGCAATTTTTTTTTTTTTTTTTTTTTTTTTTTAAATTCAATAAATTGAGTGCGTGGTTTTGAGCCTAACTCATTATTGCATACAAAAAATTATGTATCAAAATAATGCCATAATATCTTGGTTGCTCATGTACATTGACTCGTTGAGTTTCACATTTTCATCCCATGATAATAAAATATCCTGTACGTATTTGAATGACAGTAGTCCAATAGATAATTGTTTTGTGTGTGCCATTATTGTTCAAGGTGCTTCATGTTATACCTTTGTGACATGTTTGGTAAAGCGGATTATATAAAACTGGATAGTATTAAGGAAAAGAAAGAAGCTAAAATTTTGTTTATTATGGCGTCAAGTACTGCATGCCAAACATGCACATATTGAATTAGTTCATTGTGATCGTTTCTGTAGTTGAAGAGCCAAAAACTTGAGTTTTGTTATGTGTTGTTTCTTTGTACTGTAAAGTGTAATACTCGCTCATCACTCAAGTTTGAGCTCTGATTTGAACAAGCACGGAAGTTAGAATGTTGAATGATGGGTTGTGCTTTCTTGCTTTCTTGTGCAACTTAAGGCTTCCAGTGAAGACTCTCCAATTAGAGCAACTGGCAGTGATGGGTTGTGCCGAAGAGCCATCAGTTGTTGCAAGCCGAATGAGACTAGTGTTTAGCACACTCGAGGTCAGTTTCTACTTTTTATAATCTGATTTAGAGCATGTTTGGAAAGCAGAACTTGATTGGATTGGACACTACGGCAGACAAGAATTTAGACACTTTCTCTTTGCCAGTAACATCCAATCTATCTTACTAAATATGCCATAAAGATTAAGAGAAGTATCGGAAACGACTTCTCTCACAATCTCACCATTGTTACAACTTACAAGTATGACATCATTTCAATCAAGATCAATATTGAATGTTGTCATTTTATCATATTCATGTGGCATATGCAGGTCTGATTTTCTCATTGTCATTGCAGGTTGTAAGTCCACAGTGGCCAAGAGTATGATGCAGTAGTTTCACGTGAAAGTGGGTGGAATATGGTTTGCACAGAATTCTAGTCCATTTGGAAAAAAGATGTAAATCTTTGTAAAATATTATTCAAACAGCTCTAGCAGTGCCTCTCTGGTGGGCAAAAACAGGTGATAATAAAGTGCTGAGTAATTTTCATGCATGTCTGGTTTAAACTGTGTTTATAAGATTTTTTTTTATAGCACGTTTGATACGTTAAATTGGACAGCACTGTATAAAATTAAAAAAAAAAAAAATCTCGTTAAGTTGTCATTGTATGGAAGCTTCTATCAAACATTCTTGATAAACAACAGATAATAACTGAAAAGCACAACTGGAATTTCAAATTTAAAAATCAGCATTGCAGCATTCTGTATTTGAATTTTTTTTTTCAGATAGGAATTAACTAGAAAGACATATTAGCAACGCTATAAGCGTCTTATAAATAACTGCAGATGGGATGGGAAGCATCTTGCACGGGGAATGCAATGGAGCCTCAGGGCAGTCCACCTCCAAATCCTCCATCAGCTCCTCCACCAAATCCACCGCCCATCCCTCCGCTGCCGCCAAACCCTCCACCAGACCCAATTCCACTTCCTCCAGCTCCAGCCCCAGCCCCGTTACCTAATCCACCACCAAATCCTTCGCCAAGGTCTCCTGCACCAGCACCAGCACCAGAACCAGCACCAAAACCAGACCCTCTACCAAATCCTGCTCCCACACCCCCTAAGCCAGCTCCCCTGCCAGCCCCGAACCCACCAGCCCCACCAAAAGCCCCACGATAAGGAGGAAAGTGGCGGTGAAAGAATGTCTTCTGGTCATCCACTGCACTCTTTTCCATTGAAAGAGTCCTTGCATTGATAGTGCAAGCAAATGCAGAAATCACAACCAAAAGGAGAATCTTGGATGCCATTTTTAGTGTTGGAAAGAACTCTGCATGAGAATATTAGTGTACGAGGTAAGGATTATAGAGACCCTGAAAATTGGGAAAATTTTAAGTTGAGGCAAGTGATCATCTAAAATCCGTGTTGGGACAGGTGTGATTATAGATCAACTGCAAAGGTTCCAAAAAATGGTAGTATGATCTTGATGATCAACCTAATTCTGGCCTAAAGTAAAACTCTAACGAGAAATTCAAATTCCATCTTGAATAAAAGTCATTTTAGTTTTTATTTTGCAATTCTTCCTTTTCTTTCCCTTTACAGTCAAAGCGTACACACAATCATGTACATCGAACATTTCAAATGGTCGAGGCATTTTAAGCGTAAATGCTAAGGCTAATATTCTTAATGAAGATCACCTTCTAGTAAGGAATCTTGAGAATCAATATGGTATTGAAGTCCAAAAAATTTAAATGATTAATTTGATCCAATTAAGTAGAACTAGAAACTTGTTGTCGCATTCTAGATTGATATTCTAATACAAGTCATCTTCTTGCAAAGCACGTTAAAAGTTAAATTCTATACTATTCTTATTATCAATGTTGATATTATTAAATCGAACAGCTCATGAATTAATCCAAAACAACATTTTGTTTATTGTCAATTTAAAGAGGAAACAAATTTTGAATGATTTGCAGACTCGATAAGTAAGTTAGTCCGTACTTAGAGTTGGCAAATGGATTGGGCCCAAACCAACCCAGAATAGAAAGCCAGCACATACGTAAACCTGGTGGGCCAATTTTGTATAAATTTAGAAATATCTTCATTCGGTCAAATTTCGTTACCAACTTGTCTTAATTTTCTTTTTTTTTCCTTTTTTAAATAATTTTTTATACAATCTAATACATTACATCAAATACAATCTTAGATAAATTTATACTATATATTTTGAGATTTTTAAAGAGATTAATTTATAAAATTGGGGCTCTCATGTATGAGTTAATAGATAAACGTCAATTTTCTTTCAAAATAATAATTTATTTCTGTTAATTGTAAACTATTTGTAGACATTTTTTAAAAAAAAATACAAATATTAAAAGTATGTTAGTTTTATTGTTTTGAGATATAAGTATGTTTGGTTTAAATTAAAATATTTACTTATAAGTAAATTTAAAATAAATAATTTATTGTCACACCAAATATATTTTGGATTGAAAGTTAAATTAAACTAAATTTTAATTAAATCTAAACATTTTTATGTTGGATCCCGAGATTTTTGGACTAATGTTTATTGGTGACTTTGACTTAGATCATTTTAAATTGATATTATTTGAATTATGTATTTGTGCTAAAAAAAATTCAAAATCGGGCCGGCCTAACTAGCCCACGGGCTAGATGGGCCGAGCCATCTTGGCCCGGTTTTATTTGGGCTAAGACCAACCCAACCCAACCCAACCCAACCCAAAAAGGCGGGCTACATGGGCCGGCTCGCGGGCCGGACCTATTTTACCACCTCTATCCATACCTAATATCTCAAGCTTTTAATTTTGGGTAAATTAGACTTACATTCCCATTCTTTTCGGTTTTATATAATATCATCTCTATTCAATTTTTTTATTTGCAAGCTATTATTCCCATCCTTTCATTAATTCACACAGATGGTTTTTAAATGGTCCTTTTTATGATCTTGTTCATAGTTTAAATAAATTAAAATCACACAAAAAAAATTTATGAATTAGGGTCCCTAACCTTTTCAAAAATGCAAATAAATTCCAAACTTTTTATTTTATTTTTACAGATTTTTATTTAAAATAATAAATATTTCATCAAGTCCCAAACCTTCTAATTATGTTCACCAAAAAGACCTTTGAAGTCTGAACATATTTAGTTCAGAAGTTCGTTAAATGATAAAAAAATCAAGTTCGTGACTTAAATTTGACTAATTTAACAACAAAAAAATAATCGGTTCACATTTTATTATTTAAAATAATTAGAAAAAAAAAGAAAAGAAAAACAAAAAAATAAAAAATAAAACAAAAGAGTTCGGGTGATCGCCCCCCAACAAGAACAAGCGGGGATTTCTCCCCAACCCCAACAAACTGTTGGAGAAATCTCCCCAGTTGTTCCTGTGATGGTGGGGGCAATTGGGGTAGATGATCTTTTTTTTTTTTTTTTTAATTTTTTTGTTTAATTTTTAAAAATAAAAAGTTTATAATTTATTTACACTTTTAAAAAAGTTACAAACTTGAACTGCAATTTTTTCAATTTATTTTCTCTTTCATTTATTTAAGTCAGGTGCAACGTTGTTGAAAGCGACCATTTGCACGAATTAATATAATGTTGGAGATGATATTTGTAAATAAAATTGAATAGAGATGATATTATTAAAAGCTAGAAAGAATGAAAATTATAATTTACCTTTTAATTTTCATAAGGTTAAAAAAAGATTGTGTTGGTATCAAGTGCATCGAGATTGATGTGCTCAAATCGCTACCCATTGCACAAGTGCAATATACTCTGGAGAGATAAATTCTTCAATTATTTGATTGACTTTTCTTCATTAACAACTCGAATTAGAAAGAAAATGAAGCACACAATATGACAAAAGGGGGAGTTTTACTTCCTCCAAAAGTTCTTTTGTAAAAGATGGGAGTAAAACTTTGTTCATCCCTTCCAGCTAATAAGCAAAGGCTATGTACCTCACCTTTTTCTCTTTGTTTTCTTTAGAACAATATGACCCCGGCAACTTTTTCAGTGATTCACCATAAAGTACAACATAACAAACAAATACACCATAAATAAATGGATATTTTGTCTAAACAAAAGCTTTAATAATTCAGTTGTACCCTCAATTCTGTTCATGAAAGGAATGAATAGAACCAACAAAACACAACACCCAAGAAGATCATGTGTAAATCCTTGTCGAAGAAATTCATTCGAGTGCCAAAGAATCTCACAGCGCCTGCACCACTTGTTCGTGTCGAGTTCACTACCTGCTTCGTTTTATTGCTTACCTTCTTGCTGCATCAATTATTATATTTTTGTTATTGGAACAAATTCACTAGCTTATATATGGAAATAAGATTGATAAAAGGACATATTCTTCCCAATGCTTTTAAAAATCGATCCTATCATCGACCCGGAAAAAGTAAAACGTCGAGCTTTTACAACCATGATATTCTTCTTGCTAAAACCATATGTCATTGGGAAATGAGAAAGACAAGGACAATAGTCCCAACAAAGCACAGAAATTTTGCTTACCTTCCAGGAAATATACAATTCCCGTGACCTGCGAATATACCCATAAAGGAAGACATATTTCAGATGATAATTTACAAGAGCTGCAGAATGTGCACAAAACATGTGGAGCCACAAATTGCTTGGCTATAAATTTTCCTCCGCAAGTAGATAACTTTAAAGTGAAAAATTATGCATGCTATGATATCATGTTAGATCACCTCGTATTTAGCTTAAGCCGTTAAAGACAGGACAAACATGTTTATTTAAATTATGTCTTCAAAACTAATTGTAGATAAAACGTGTCGTCTTCAAAAAAAATTGCCCACAAAAATGCACACGTATCATGTATGAGTATAATCATCAAGTGTAGAACTTACTTGGATCAGTTGTAGTGATCGTGGCTGCACCCTTGAAATCACAAGAACCAGGAGCCTTATTTTCTTTCTGATAATAGCTATCAAATGCATAAGAAGCATGATTGTACATATTATTAGGCTGATAACAATTCTCCCCTGCCTGAATCTCTGCACAATTCGCCCTCCCCGGTCCACACGCCCAATCCAATGCAGACTGCAACGTTTTCGTATCAGTTCCTTCAGTTGCTATACAATACGTTTGATTCGTGGTATCATTAGCCAAGAATGTGCTACTCCCCGACACATGAAGCAAGTAAACAGGCGTCGAATTCCCATAAAACAGCCCCCAATGTGCCTCCGAGATAGGAGGAGACCTGAAGTCCTCATTGAACAACTCATATATGTACACACTAGAAGTGAATTCAGGGTGCAATGGTGTCCCACTTCGATCAAGAATGTGCTTAATCAAATTTGAATTATACGTGTTCGAATTATCAATTGTTGCATAAGGCTCCTTTGAATCTCCCTTTGAAGGCCACCCGGTTTCAGTAACAAGTACCACTACATCAGTGACATTAAGATTCTTCATAGAAAAATACACAGAATCAATCATTGCATCAAGAACATTAGTGTAATGCAGCAAAGTATTGGAATCGACCATTTCTTTGGAGGGTGTCAAGGGTTTGAATAAAGAATTATCCAAAGGTACAACCCCTTTATTTTGCATAGACACGTAGTAAGGGTACAAGTTCATCATCAAAGGTGATTGGGTTCTTGACAAAAACTGCAACAATTGGGAAACCACAGGACATAAAGTCTGATTAAAAAAGGCTTGGGAAGGTGGAAATGAGTCAAGAACAATGGAAAAAGAACTGGGAGTTGAAATCTTGATTTGGGTATGCAAATTTGCAGCCACTAAAGCACTGTACAAGGACTCAATTGCTGACATAAGCAAAGGAGCTGAACTTGGAATAGTGGTCAAGACTTCATCACCTACTGCCACGGCGGTGATGAGTGTTTCCGGGTAGTACGCCGCCACATTGCGGCCAATCCAAGTGACGGCGGTGACGTTGGAGGACCCAATTGCAAGAAGCTGGTTATTGGGCACAGTTATAATGACTCTAATCTTGGTTTTTGCCAGTGCCTTGAGAATTTTATCATCAGCATCGTACAGCCTTACATGTGTTATCTTTTGTAACTGCAGGAAAGAAACCAATTCTGCTGGTGAAAGCACGTTGGAAACATCTGTGCCTATGTTCACTCCCACATATGGCTCATCTTTGCCTTGTTTAACCTTAATCACTGCAAGAAAGTATAAGAACACATTCTATAACAAAAACCAAAATGCAGCTAAAAAATCATGGAAAAGGTTCTTTGTATTATTACCTGTGGAGAGTGACGAGGGCAGAAGGATGAGGAGACAGAAGAGGATTACGAGCTTAGGGTTTTCCATTAAAGAATGGCATTGAAGATTTCATGAATCATCTTCTGTTACAGGGTCAGCTGAAGATCACATTATAGGACAAAACAAAGAAAAGGAAACATTAAAAAGAAAGTAACTTTTGTATAGATTTGCTGGGTTTGGATTTTGAATATTGTTCCTAAGAGTATAATGGGCTTGTGGACCGACAATAAATTCTTCTTTAACATGATGGTTGTGGTACAAAATAATGTTCAAAGCCAAAAAGAAAAAGAAGATTTTTCCTGGAGTTAAAATAATGGTAAATTTTTCCTGGAGTTAAGGTTGTGTGGTGGGACTAGTTTTTGCGGTTCTTCTGTGAATACTTCTTAAATTCCAGGCTGGATCCCTGAGACAAACTTATATCATAATTAAATGACAATGTTGCCCTTACCAAGTGGTCTACAGTGCACACTCTAGGAGGTTCGAGTTCGACGATGTGAGTGTTTGGAAGGATTTTTTTAAACTTTAAAAGTATTTTTGGTTGCATGATTAAAGTCAATAATAATAAGTACTTTTTTACTAACAAAATTGGTTAAAAATTTGTTTTATAAGCCCAAATTTTATATTTCTCTAAAAAGTTATAATTCAACTTTTACGGAAAGTTACAATTAATATTTCATGAAACTTAAAAATTACCATTAATACTTCAAAAAATAAATTAATTTAATTGTCACATTAATTACTTATATTAAATTGTCACTTCGAATAATTATATAAAGTGTAAAATATTTGTTGACAATTAAATAATCTAATACAAATTACACATAATATGCTTGATTTAAATAGATTAATTTTAAGTAATATAATATATACTAAAATAATTGTGTTACTCCCTCCGTCACACAAAAATATGCTTACTTTCTTTGTGGAGAGTGTAGTTGATTTATTGGTTACTTAATATATCCCTATTTAATGTGTCTTTATTTTCAACAAATATAAACCACCATGTTATTAATGTATGAGTATATTAGAAAAACGTAAATTTATTTTTCTAACTATATTAATTAAGTTTTTTTTTTTTTTTTTGTAAAAATAAAAGTAAATATATATATTTGTTAGGAATGACATTTCAACCTAGATGCTCCGATTTGCACGGGGACTCGTCCCGAACACGGCGGTGAATTCCCTACTGATCGAGAAATCGGAACAGGGGTGTGGTGAAAGTCCCAGTTGGGCCTAGCCCCAACTCAAATAATTTTTTTTAATCATTATTATTATTATTATAAAAATATAAATATAAAAAATACTAATGGATTAAATATTAATTAAAAGACCACAAATCAACTTCATGACCCATCCAAATGTAAAATTTATTATTTATTTAATGATATATTGGTTCACCACTCATTTTTATAGACTTCTCTTTCAACATACTCATTTAAAGAATTCGATGTAAAATTCATTCTATACATTTACTCTTTAAGTGCTGAGACTTTATTAAGATTATTAGATTTTGTCTTACATTGAAAAATTCTCCTTCATATTAGAAAATAAATATCTATAAATAATGTAATTTTGTTATATTTTTAATTATATTAATATTCAAGTTTTTTATTTAATAATTTAATTTAATAAAATATAATATTTAAAGTTAAAACAAAATTAAACGAAAAAAAAATAAGCAGGGAAGGGTGTTCAGGACCCGATTCGACCCCACCCTACTTTATTATGACGGGATTGGGACGAGGCGAGGCGCCGGGGGCTTGGTCTAACCTGTCATGTTGTCATTCCTAGTGCTTTGTGGGATGGAATGAGTATTATAATTTAATTAAGATATTAATTTTAGTAGTTATTATATGATATGAAAAAGAAATATTTATAAAAGAAAATAATATAAGATATATAATAATTAATTATTGTTTTAATCAAATAAATATAAAATTTATAAAAATTACTTTTATAGTTATGCAGTCAAACACTCAATTTAATATTCACAAGCAAACAATCAACAGTTTTTTAACAAACACTCTACTTTGTGTCAAACGAATTCTAAAGGTCTGTTTGAGAGTTTTGGAGCTAGCGGTTATCATCGTTTTTTAAAGTACTCGTTTTTTGCATTTATGAGCGGTCCGATTTTGAGTAGGTTTTATTAGCGGTTTTAGAAACAATCCAACCCATGCTTGAAAATTTATTATTCAGCAATTCTGAAAGTTTTTAAAACAATAAAATTACATACAAACCTATATATATATAAACAAAGAAGATCTATGTAATTTTTTTCTCCAATCTTTTTTCCTATCTTTTTTTATCTCATAATTAAAAATATATTATTAAATCAAGTTAATAAAATTCCTTGTGATCATGAACCAACTTTCCAAATTTTTTCATTTTTAATTCATGACCAGATTATTATATGGAGCACATATATTATAATTTATACACACCATAGATACACACAGATATTATATACACAAATATTGGATTTGCAGCATAATATTGAGAAATAGATATTCATTTGTTATTTCTTCAGCAAAAACAGCAACATTCATTGAACAAGGGAATTGCCATGCTTGTAAGTTATGGCAATGGTGCCAGAAGAATTATCTTCAACAAGTTCTACAGCATCTATAGTTAACTGAAATCCATCATCACATTCCGTCTGGGTCAATGAAAATGCATCAATCTCAAAGACATGCTGGCACAAATGTGCACATAATTTTTCAAAGAATGCACAATTGCACAAAGAATATAGGAATAAGGCAACAAGATTTCTGTTGCAAAAGCTTTACCAAACAAGCACTAAGATAATTTGCCAACTGCTATTTTAAAGTTCCTAAAGTTGTCTCCTCAAATTGATTAGCGTATTGCAGAATTAAGTGACACATTTTTTCTCAAATTATATATCATATTCTCAGAGTTCCACACCTTATAAATCATTTACCAAAAGATTATGTAAATTGTCTCATGTGGAACTGTGTACAAACATGTAACGGTGTCTTTTAAAGCAACATACAGCCTTCAAATTGCAGACACTGATGAAGTTCAAGTACATCTTATTCTGTTACTCCCTATTTGTTGGTGGAGAGTAGTATTTTGAGGCTTTATCAACAGATAGATGCAAAGATTGGCGAAGAGAAATCAATGCACTTATTAGCCTTGATGAATGATATCAGAAGACAAAAAGCAATAGCCATTTTTGAACCACTCCCCAACATTTACCATGAACTAGGAGGGAATGTGCCAAAATTGATTCAATGCCAAGATACCACAGCCTCTACAAAATCACAACCAAACACTAACTTTGGAAAACAAAAAATGTGTGTGCCAGATACATTATATTCAATATTTATTCTAGAACATGAACAATTTTGATTAAACTATCATTGGCCTAGCACTTAAATCAACAATTTGTATTTCATCATAAAACTAATCACATATTCAACAGAGCATCCTGAATTGAGTAACTCATTTTTACATGCAACAATTTCAGTTCTCCTCAATCCCATTACTTCTACATTCACAACATAAGAGCATTGCTTCTTTAATCACCGTGAATTTATAACCTAAATCACATAAGCCACATACAACATAACTCACAAATGCAAATCGTTCTCACACAAATAATATACGCACATAAATTTCATAGAGATGCTGAAGTATGGTAAAATCATTGTAGCTAGAGATAATCAAGAAAAATTCCATTATAAGATAAAAGAGGGAGATTACCTGTTAAAAGATTTGGCCAAATTGATTTTCACAGCATCAGCCGTGGATCTTCCAAGAAGCAGAAGCGTCTGTTCGTCTGTTGGTGGGGGAGATGAGTTGAATTGTTTTTACTTTTTGCAGATTTTAATTGTTTAGGGAGGGTAAAATTGGAACAAATTTTGAAGAACAGCAAAAAATCGTCAATTTGAGGGGTTGAGAAGTACACTCAAAATTACACTACACTGTTTTTTGGTGGTTTTTAAACCACCTAAAATCGGTGCTCCAAAAAACTAACAAGCACGGATTATCCCAACCCCTCATAAACGATGCCATCCAAAAATGGTCAAAACCAGTGAAAAAAAACTCCAAAGCAGGCAGTGTGTTTGAAAATATTATTTTGAAGCTCAAAAGTACTTGTTAAGAAGCAAATGTATTTTATATTATATTTATGATGTTTGACTAAAGTCAATAAGATCTTTTGATGAAAAACATGTTTTAAAATCTTTGTTTTTTAGAAGTTTCAAATTTTGAACTTATCTAAAATATTCTAATTGAACTTTTACGATAAGTTGTAATTCACATTTAATGAAGCTTAGAAATTAACAAAATTACCATTAATAAATTAAAAAAAATTGTCACATTAATTATTTATATCAATTTATTACTTGATATATATATATCAAGTGAAAAGTATATGTTGGTGTGTTAAATAATATTCTCCGGTCTACAAAGATAAACTTATTTTTTTATTCATCTATCTCAAATTATAGTCCATTTTTCTTGTTGAGAATATAATTGATTTCATAGTTTCATATATGTACATATTTAATATAACTATCATTACATTGATATAAGGGTATATTAGAAAGAAGAAATTGGACAAAATACCAAGTTTGGATTGTCCGTTTTGAAAAATGCCAAACTTTAAAAAGTTTTGGCCAAATAGCCAAATTTGAAAGAAAAAAAAAGGATGAAAATACTCTTAACATATAATCAATTTTTTAATTTTTACCACCTACTCTTTCCAACTTTACCATTTCACACCATTTGCTCATACTATTTGTCTATTTTCTCTGTCTTGTCATATTCTACCATATTGTCACAAAAATCAAACACATTGCAAAATCTATCAGCCGCCACTTGCTTTAACTGTTGTCGCCCCGCCTATTGTATTGTCGTATTGTCTTCCTATTTAAGCACTCAATCGACTATTTTTCACCGCCATCCAGTCGACTTAAGAACCAAATAAAATTTTAATTTTACTCTAAATATATTTGAGTGTATTTATTGTCTATTCCATACGCTTAATCAATAGAATATTAGATTTCATTGATTTGTTACTATCTATTTGGTTTGATAATTGACATTGTTAAAAATACATGTCGATTTATTTTCTCATTTTTCAATAGTTGAATATCGATTTATCTTTTTTTTTTTAATTGTCGATTTTTTTAAAAAAAACCAATTTTTGACAATTTTTGGATTGAATTGTCGATTTTCAAAAATAAAAAAATTCAACTGTCAATTTTGAACTAATTTGTCAATTTAAAAAAAAAAACAATATGTTAGTAAATTGTAAATTTCATTAAAAAAAAAATTCTCAAAAGTAACTGTCGATTTTTTTTTTTTTTGCATTGTCTTGTGTGTAATGATATAATGTAGTGTGTAATTGCAAGATCAACTTGATAGCTTCTCTTAGAAGCTAATGTATTGGTCTCAACTACGGTGAAATCTTATACACACAAAAAATAGTCATTTTTACAAAAGAATGTATTTGATATTTTACATCTAAAAATGACACATTTACAAATATTATCAAAAGTTGGTCTATTTGCAATCCATCATTTTCTTTTGGGCACTTTTCAAAATCTCCCTTAGGAAAATTGTAAATAAAATTTACTTTTCCAACTATATTAATTAAACTTCACTAATTTGTGTGATATGGAAGTAGGCATATATTTGTACAAAGGAGAGAGCATAATACAAATAATACATAATATGTTTAATTTAAAAAAATTAATTTTATGTAATGTGATATATACTAAAATAATTGTGCTATCATAATTTAATTAAGATATTAATTTTCATAATCTCTCAATCCTATAAATATAGACTTACTTTCTTTATTTATTTGTTTCAAATTATATTTCACTTTCCTTGTTGATAGTATAGCATTTTGTTCTTCTTGTGTTTTTTTATTTTCATAATTCATTCGTGCTATAAAGATACTTAATTTCTTTATTCATCTGTCCCAAATTATATTTCACTTTCTTTGTTGGTAGTATATTTAATTTCTTAATTTTCTAACATGCTTTTATTTAACGCGTCTTGTTATCAACAAAAATGAACTACCATTATATTAATATATAGATATATATATATCAGTTTTCTTATTCTATGTAAAAAAATGCAAAAAATATTTTAGAAAATATAACCTTCTCATCCTAACACAAAAACATAATTACATAAATAAAATTTATTGTTCCAACTATAATATTTAAGTTTTCTTATTCTATGTAAAAATAAAAATAGAAATAATCATATATTTATACGATGGATCTGCCTTCCGGGCTAGTTCAATAAAAGTTGATCCATAAAATTAGGTCAATTTAGTTCAGCACCAGCCTCAGTCGGCCTGACACTTTTTTTTGCCCAAGTCCCCACCCCACACTTCAAACACCTCACCCCCGGCTCACATTTCACGGGAGGGAGGGATGAGAGGGATGGGTAAGTGTGAAGTAGGACTGGGCAAAAACAATTATCTGGGCCACCGGGTTGACTAGTTGTATCTGGACTAAATTGACCTAAATTTTATTTAATCAATTTTTATCGGACCTCACCAATTCACCAAATTTCAAAATTTCTGTAGACCGGGTTATCTCGACCGCCCAATCGGGTCGGGCCTATTTTGCCACCTCTAGTAATTGATATGAAAAATAAATTAAAATTTTAAATTGGTCAAATTTTGATCATGGGTATAATTTTTTTTGTTAATTAATGCACCACCGGACAAAATCAGAGACTCTAAGAGTTCTCGCTTGTTTTTAATTTTGATTTTGTTAAAAGTTAAAGTCAAAGTCAACAATTAATTTTAACCACACATTTTATGGTCCCACAATTTTTCAATCACTTTTACTAAAAAATTTGATTTTAATCAAACACATTTTAAATATTATTTTGGTGAATAAAATTAAAAGTTTTAGGACTTGATGACACACTTTTTATTATTTTAAGTGTAAATCAGAAAAAATAAAAAATTTAGGACTTATTTGTGTTTTTGAAAAGGTTTGTGAGTTATTTTTAATTTATTTAAGTTAGGGATAAAATTGTTAAAAAGTTTAGGGTCATATGTGTTAGGATTAGAAGGTTATAGGACTTTTCAACACTTTCTAAAATATTAGTGGACTTTTGTCGTAAATTTTTCTTTACAAAAGTCGTGGACCATTTGTGCAAATAAGCATTTTTAAATAAAAACTTCCACCGTCAAATTTCACGGCCATTTGGATGGAAAATGTTGAAAAGGACCATTGTCGCAAAAAATATTTGAAATAGGGGCTAAACCGCCAAAATGAAAAGAAGCCATTAGTTATTATATGATATGAAAAAATATTATTTATTTTTAAAATAATAATATGAGATATATAAAAGTAATTACTGTTTAGTCAAATACGTATAATGTTTATACAAAAGTACTTTATAGTTATGCAACCAAACATTCAATTTAATATTCACATCACTTTTTAGATTCACAGCCAAATAATTAACAATTTTTTAACAAAAACTCTATTGCAAAAAAAGACTACCGGAAAGCTCTACTATAATAATTGTCAAAATGGACTTTAACAGCATGTTTGGCGGGTTTTAATAACAACTTTAGAAATGATCATTATAGACAAAAATACATTTAAAACATTATATAAAATCTGTACATATTCCATTCAAATATCGTCAAAGTTAATTTAAAATCAAATCTACAACTCCACATAAAAATTCAAAGTAAAACATTATGTATCGCCTCGCGCCATCACTAGTTACCACTCAACCCAATATTTTTTATAGATTATTTTGGGTTATAAAAGAACAAAAATTAATATGTTTTGTGATAGATTAATTTGCTTTGTTTTTAGATATGAAAATATGTTGAATATAACTATTAAAAAATTATTAGTAGAGATTGAGTTCATGGATTAATGTCTGGTTGAAGAATAATAATGTGGAAATGAAAAAATCAAATAAAATTGTGGGTTGAGCTGTCAATAGCTTGAACGTCAAGAAAAAAACTTGTTATTTTCGTAAAAAAGTATATATGACTTTTTGCAATTAAAAGTTATCATTTTTGCAAATGATAATTATATTCACACTATCGTCTTTATTATCTATACTACGTTTTAATTGTAATTAATTTCTCCCAACTTTTGATATTTTGGCAATATGCCTCTAATTTTTTTCGTCGCATTTTTATCATTATCTTTCAATTAATTTGCACATCTCATCTATGACGGCGATTTTTATCCAAATATTCAGCTAATTTGTATTGAAATGAAGAAAAAATATTTTGTCAATTTTTTTTTTTTTTTTGTATTTGTTATCTTTTTTGCTTATTTTAAAATAAGAGAGGTAGGCAAATATTTTTACACCATTCTAATTTTTTTTTTTTAGAAATCATCATCAAAAAAAAAAATAAAACGTGCAATTTAATAGGCTGATGATATGAGTGTGATAAAAAAAAAAAAAAAGTCAATGATATAAATGCACAAATGAACAATAGTTAGAGATTTTATTACAATTAAAATATAGTGTTGTTAACAAATAATGTTATATGAATATAATTACCTTTTTGCAAATATTATTAAAAATTGTTATTTTAAAAAATTACCTTTTCTATTTGTCTAATTTTATAAATTTTCTATTACAATTTAAGCTTGTCAAACTATTTCACAGGATCTATGTATTACTAAAATGCAAAACGAAATATTTTGCCAGAAGTACTTGTAGAGAAAGTGGACACTAACTTATATTTTGATCTAAAAATGGAATTAAATTTAAAATGGTACGTACCCAATTTCCCCCAAAGAAAATTCTTGGGCTTCAAGAATGTGGGTTGAATACTTGATCATGTGAAGAATTTGAATGCACGACCGATTGAATTAATTATAATTTCTTGCGAATTACTCCAATAAGGTTAGTTGGTCAAACACTATTCTTTCTTAATTGCAAGGGAAAATTGCACCATGATCTTTAATCTATTGCTTGAGTAACAATTTAATTCTTAGTTTTTTAAAAAGGGCACATTGGTGATTAATTTTTTATTATAATTATACAATCAATCCTCGAAGATAAAAATCATTTAAATCTTTATTAACTTTTACATGTTTAATTTTATGAATTCTTAATTTTTAAACTTGGGTTGGTGCTAAAAGAATTAAAACGAACATATATTTATAAATATTACTACAAGTTAACAAATATTTGAACAACTTTTGTGATTGGATATTGAAGATGCAATTAAAAATAAAAGATTATCAACTTTTTATTTTAGCGATAGGTAGGGATCAATGATGCAATTTACCCAAACAAATAAGGGATAAATAACGCTCATTGTCCCATTCTTTCAAATTTATAATAATTTAGTCCCTATTTAATTTTATTCACAAATATCATCCCTAACATTTCAATACATTCACAAATATGGTTCTTTTATCCCAACATCAATAAATTAAAGCAAAAATAAAATGAAAAAAATTGCAGTTGAAATTCCTAACTTTTTTAAAAGTAAAAATAAATCCAAAACTTTTTATTTTTAAAAAATTAAAAGAAAAAAAAAACTTTGAAAAAAGATCATCTTCCCAAACCGCTCCATTACCCCCTTGTTTTGCAACTTTGATTTCTATGTTGTTTCTCATTTCTTGGGGTAACATTTTGGATGCACCAGTTCTTTACTGAGATAAAGGAGGGCAATTAAAGACTCGAGCTATCCTGACTAATTAAGGCCTTCTCTATCTCTTTCTTGCCTTTTAGACACCATTAACAAATTAAACAGCATTAGGACCATGCTTAGAAGAATATGTACTTGAAAGTAGAATTACTCATTTGGTTTATTGCGAAATGAGCGAGGCATTTTAGGATAACATGCCTAAGAATATTGTCATTTGTGAGTGTTATTATCTGATAAAATACCTCCCTTCTGCCATTGACTCCACTAGCATTCTCACAACTCATGCAGACCCAATTGGCCATTTCTAATACTCCATCTCCACCTTCATTTTTGCAAACACGTGGTGAGCAGATCAGTTGGGATATTCATTTACATAAGGCTGTAAGTTTGTTGGACTAGATGTTCTATGCTTTATCCAGCTTAGCTTATTTGGCTTCAACCTCTAAATGATGAAATATTGTTAGTTGTTTGTGATTTCAACTGGCAGTGGCAATGTTGATTTATTTTTTTCGTTTAGGTCTTTTTTTTTTTTTTTTTTTTTGTGGGGTGGTGGTGGGTTGGTTGGCGGAGGCTGCGGCCGCGATTGTTTGTAGTGGGAAAAGTTCAATGATTTTGGGGCTTTGGGGTTGGTGGATCATTGAAGAAGAAGAACTCTTTTTTTTTTTTTTTTTGTCATTTTATTTTTTACTATTTGTATTTGTTTTTGAATAAATGTGCTCAATTTTTTATTTTTACAAATGTTAGGTACTTCAATTGTTATTTTTTTGTTAGTTTATTTAAATTAAGGCAAAATAGTCAACATGAATTTGCTAATTAATGAAATGTTGGAGATGATATGTGCAAACAAAATTGATGAAGATGAAATTATTACACATTTGAAAAAAAAGGGACTATGAGTGTAATTTACCCAACAAATAACTGAAGACGTTGTTTTCTATGTAAGTTTTAATACCCACCATCAATTACCACAAAGAAACGGAGAGGGAGGGGGAGAGAGAGAGAGAGAGGGAGAGAGCAGAAATGAGTTTTCTTGCGGGGAGATTAGCAAGCACAGAGGGCGCATATTTCTTACAAGAATCGAAACAAGCCGTGACCCGCTACCTCCAACACCAAAAGAACACCCCCACCACCATTAAACCACCAAATACAACTACAGATACAAGTACACATACAATCCTCGAACCATCAATAACAGCTGATGTTCTTCCCGAAGTTTTGAGGCACTCACTGCCTTCCAAGATTTTCCTTTCTCCAGTATCATCCTCGTCGGAAAATTCTTCACTTTCTAAAGCTTCCAAATGGGCTCTTAGTTCTGAAAACAAAAATATGTCATTTGTTTCCCCTGATGCCCTTAATCCCCTTAGGGCTTATGTTTCTCTGCCCCAGGTCACTTTTGGCCCCAAAAGGTTCTTGCTTTCTACCCTTTTGTATTCTTTTTTAATCTCTTAATTTTTGCCACTGTTATTTGTGGTTGCGGAGAGGGGGGTTGGGAAATATGGGAATTTGGGTTTACGTGTTTTGATTCTCATAGTAAGACATTGTATGCTTGTATTAAATACTTGGTAACAGGACAATTCCAAGCTTATTATTGTTTGCATCTTTATTCTATGTGGAATTTATCTCTTAAACTACCCTGCTCCTGCCAGGGCAAGACGGTGGCTCGTGGCTCTTTGAGAAATCAATTTTGAAATATGTTTGCTCGTTTGATTTGTAGTCATAATGAATTGCTCGTTTGGGCAGAATGGTTCTATTACCGTAGACTCCAGTTCCATCCAGTTCTATCTTAAAAGTTCAACCTTTATAGAGGGATTATTAATATTTTTGCCTTTATTCAAATCACTTCGAGTAAATATTGAGAATAAAGTAGAGTATTCGACTTTGTCATTGTGAAAAATCATTATTGCTTAGTTTCTAGATTTAGCTATTTTTCACGATGATTTCTTTTGTAGCTATGGTAATTTCCTGTCACAGAGAAGTGTCTCATCTAGCCATATGGTAGAAGTAATGACTGTGCACATTGAGTTATTGAGGATTGCTAATTTGTTTAGTTTTAAGTCGTTTTCAAATGTCATGACTTGAAGAGTTTGAATGGGATAATGTCGAACCAAGCCCTTTCTTTATCTGCATTAGGCAGTTATCCTTCATAAGGATGGTTTAGAAACATGTTTGTGCATCTAGATGTAAGAGAATGTGGTTTTATTGTTGGTATATCAGAGAATGTCTATAACTGAATATAATTATTATAGCTTTTGATTTGTTATTGAGTCAATGTAATTTGGATGAAGAAAGTATAGTTGAAATGAAAGTCCATACCCCCTTCACCTCTTCTGCTTCCCTTCAACTAAGAACAGAATGAGTTTGTTAAACGATTTCTGATTTTTCGGCGATTGATCTGAGTTCTTTTTGACTGCAATTAAAAGGAGCATAATGTTTAATCTGACTGGAGAGTACAACTATCTTGTCCTAAAATTTTCGGTTGATTCTGGTGATATTCAGGTGGCAGATACCTAATTCAGAGAACTCGGTTTTAGCCTCAACTGCTAATGATTTGCGGCGTGACAAATACACCCCTGTCAACCCTGAAAAGCTGAAGGCTGCTGCCGCTGGGCTATCTCAAAGTAGGACATGGTTTTTAACACAGATAAGATTTGTTGGTTTTTCTGGATGCACAATGGCTATATCATGTCAATTATTTCTAATTAATCAAGTAATGTCATGACCAATTGGGACAGAAAGTTATGTCAACTTTATATTTATCATATAATCTCAACTTATGGCTCCATCATTTAGCTAAACGTCTTGTGTAAAGTTATGATCTTTCAGGTAATGTCAATATGTCTTCTGTCAATTCTAAAATACAGAACTAAACTTCGAAATGACTGTAAGTTCCAGAATTTTCTCATTGCATTTTCAAGCTAAATCATTGTGCATTTGGTTCATTTCTCTGAACTAATAGTTCAGAAAAATTTAATGCACACAGAGCAGTGACAAGGGGAATTGGGAATTCAATGTTCATCTCTGGTCTGTGTGCAGCACTTCCGGAGGGTTTTAGTTAGCAGTGATTCTTGAAAGGATTTAGCTAAACAAAGTGATATTTTATCTACAATTCTATGGTGCATAAGTTCCTGGAGAGCAATCTGGGAAAATTGAAGGCCCGTTGAATAAATATTTAGTTAGAAAATCAAATTTATATTTGATTTCGGCACACACTTAGATGTGCTCCTCTTATATCCTTTTTTTTTACTATTGATGGTATATGATAGTATTCCCTTGTGCACCACTCATGATTCAAGCCTTCGCAGAATCATCATCTTCGGCTGGTGTAGATGTGCTCCTCTTATATCCTTTTTTTTTTTCCTACTATTGATGGTATATGATAGTATTCCCTTGTGCACCACTCATGATTCAAGCCTTCGCAGAATCATCATCTTCGGCTGGTGAAACTCTTCATGCTTACTGAATTGCCATCTTCGCTTTTCGCTGCAGTTGGATCGGCATTTGCTGTTGCTACTGCTATTGTCTTTGGCGGTGCCACCTTGACATTTGGGCTAGCTGCGTCCAAATTGGAGTTGCGTAACGTAAGTATGGACCGGTAACTATAAGAATGATGTGATTAAGCAAGTAGTGATTTGATGGTGATGGCATGGATGTAAAATTGGTTGTTAGATCAGTGATCTATGTTAACAAATGTATAAGTTCCTCATAATAAGTCGTAGTTTCTGCTAGCTTATCCTTTGCTTGGTTTATTTACTATTGTGGCACGTGTTTGGTTTTTTATTTTTCTTTTCTTTCTGGAAGACTGATGACATTCGGACTAGAGGGAAGGACCTTGTTCAACCAAGAATGGAAATGATTAGAGAGCAACTAATTCCCTTGAGAACTTGGGTATGTTACCCCAATATTTAAGGCAGGAAATTTAACTTGAAAATTAGCTGGAATTTTGTCTTTACACTAAATATGACCTAATTACAGGCCGAAGACATGTCAAATAAATGGCACTTCGAAAGGGAAGAATCTTTTAAAGAAAAGCCTCTTCTAAAGGAGCTCTTAAGGACACTGGGTGCCAAGACGTCGAACTGAACATACATCTTGTAATACATTGCAACCCTGCATATGGTATAGAGTTTGGTGCACATTTTTCATGCTGCACCCGAAAAAGTGTGTTGGGGAAGAAAATAAATAATTGGTGATAGAATTGTGTTTGCTGTTAAATTAATTGTCGTGTAATGGTAGTTGGGAGCCTGTAAGTATTCTGGAAGGTGTTTGATTAGCAATTTGTCCAGCATTTTGTACACTAGATTGTAGTATATGCCTCTTCAAACTTTAGAACTCTGGGGACTCCTCTTTGAATCCTGTGTGGAGAGGATATTTTTCTTACGTGGGGAAGCTTGAGAAAATTTGGAAAGTATTAGTCTGCATCTGTCTCATTCTTCTCGATATGTAGTCCGATTTCTCTTTTGTGTATGCATTGTGTTGTTTTCCTTATATATATATATATATATATATACACACTAGTTTTGGCTACGTGCAATGCACGTATGTACAAAAATGCAGGGAAAAGTTTTAGAATTATTTATACAATCATTTTTAAAATAAAAAAAATGAAAATTGTTAATATAATGTGTATAAAAAAATATTTGAAATTAAAATGTTTATTTGACCAAAAAAAAAAAAAATTTGGGTTGACGAGATGCCCGGTAACCAATTACATAAGTGAAAGGATTAGGCGTGGTTTTGTTGTATAACGAAATTCTGAACATAAATATACACTTAAATATGTTAGAGAATTTGTAAAATTGATGTGTTAAATAAATGAATAAGATGATGATTGTGGAGAATTAATATGATCCGGTTGGAAAATTTTTTGGTTCTCGTGTTTACTTAATATTTATGGCTACCGGAATGTAAGTATGAAAAAAATGTAGTGATTTTTAAAATAAAATAAAAATTAAAATGGGTAATGTAATATGTATAAAAAAAATTTCAAATTAAAATGTTTATTTGACAAAAAAAAAAAAAAAAAAAAATTTGGTTGCCGAGCACTGTTCACTTTTTTTTTTAAATTTTTTTTTATTGTGTCAAAGAAAATGAGTTCAAAAAAAAAAATGGTGAACAATAAAATAAAGTTCATGTTCGGTGCCGAGAATTTTACTGTTCACGTTTTTTTTTTTTTTTTTTTTAATGCGACAACATTATAAAAAATAAAAACATTTAATTTGCTTAAGATAAAATAAAAAAGAATAATAAAAAAATTGAATGAAAATGTGTAAAAAAAATAAAAACATTCAATTTGCGACCAAGATTTCACTTGGATTTATACATTACCTGAAATTCTTGAATGGTATTTTTTAGCATTTATTTAGAATAATTTGTAAAAGGTAAAATAAAAAAACAAAATTAGTAAAAAATTGAATGAAAATTAAGTGTAAAAGGAAAAATAAATTAAAAAAATAAATTAAAGATTTTTTTTTTTAGGTTGTGGGCATATCCCAACGATTTTAAAACAATAGGGACCTTTTGTGCAATTATTCCTTAAAAAAAAAAAAGAAAAGCAGTGAAAATCGTTCATGAACGAAGAAAGTACTTGTTTCATCAAATTGATTGCCGAACACTGTTCATTTTTTTTAAAATTTTATTGTGTCAAAGAAAATGGGCGTAAAAAAAATTGGTGAACAGTAAAATAAAGTTCATTGTCGAGTTGCTCGGCAATGAACAATTCATTGCCGTGAATTTTACTATTCACATTTTTTTTTAATGTGGCAACATTATAAAAATAAAAACATTCAATTTGTCAAGATAAAATAAAAAGATTAATAAAAAATTGAATGAAAATGTGTAAAAAAATAAAACATTCAATTTGCCACCAAGATTTCACAAGGCGTGGATTTTGAAATTTTGAATGACATTTTTAGCATTTATTTAGAATAATTTGTAAAAGGTAAAATAAAAAAAAACAAGATTAGTAAAAAATTGAATGAAAATTAAGTGTAAAAGAAAAAAAAAAAATAAGAAAAATAAATTAAAGAATTTTTTTAGGTTGTGGGCATATCCCAACGATTTTAAAACAATAGGGACCTTTTGTGCAATTATTCCTTATTAAAAAAAAACACAATTGAATTTACTATTCATGGCAATCAATTGATTGCCGAGCAATCATAAATTTTTTTTTTTTTAATTGTGTCAAAGAAAATGGCTTAAAAAAAATTGGTGAACAAGAAAATAAAGATGAGTTTGCAAGAATGAACAATTCATTGCCGAGAATTTTATCATTCACGCTTTTTTTTTTTTAATGTGGCAACATTATAAAAATAAAAACATTCAATTTTCTTAAGATAAAATAAAAAGATTAATAAAAAATTGAATGAAAATGTGTAAAAAAAATAAAACATTCAATTTGCCACCAAGATTTCACGTGCGTGGATTTTGAAATTCTTGAATGGCATTTTTTAGCATTTATTTAGAATAATTTGTAAAAGGTAAAATAAAAAACAAGATTAGTAAAAAATTGAATGAAAATTAGTGTAAAAGAAAAAAAAATTAAAGATTTTTTTTTAAAGTTGTTGGCATATCCCAACGATTTTAAAACAATAGGGACCTTTTGTGCAATTATTTCTTAAAAAAAAGAAGAGAAAACAGTGAAATACTGTTCATCAAATTGATTCTTTGAAACAATTTTTTTTTTTTTAAATTTTATTGTGTCAAAGAAAATGGGCTTAAAAAAAAATTGGTGAACGAAAGAAATAAAGATGAGAACAATTCATTGCCGAGAAATTTTCGTTTCACGTTTTTTTTTTTTTTTTTTTAATGTGGCAACATTATAAAAATAAAACATTTAATTTGCTTAAGATAAAATCAAAAGATTAATAAAAAATTGAATGAAAAGGTGTAAAAAAAAAAAAAAACACTCAATTTGCCACCAAGATTTTACAAGATACATGGATTTATACATTATCCGAAATTCTTGAATGGCATTTTTAACAATAAACATCCCAACTTTCTTTCAATTTTTGGGCTATTTTTTATATACTATTTGCATTACCAAATCCCAACAATTTACAACCACGTTAACAACCAATGATGGTTGCCAAATTGATCGACAACCAAGACCAAACGGTTGAAATTGTATATTTTGTCACCGCAATAAGAACTCGATTGAATGTTGCGGGGACAATCTAAGAGAACAAGCCTAAAGTGAATTTATGGTATATTTGGCACATCATTCATGAAACCATTAGTATCTTATGATAAATTTTGAAAGTCGTGTACATTTACAAAGATTAAGTCATTTGAAAGAAAAGAGGTTCGAAAAAAGACAATTTTCACAACATCTTTTGTTTTGGACAAACAAATGCTACTCAACCAAGTAGATAAGAGAAGGTATAGGCTCAAAATTCATTCTTTGTCATATTTCCCTAGTAAAAAAATCAGATGAGAAAAGACCATACCTTCAAACCTCCTCAAGACAAACGATAAATTCAAAGAATAATTAATGTAATGAAGGAATGAAAGAATCCAGTTAGTACCATTCAAAATAGTAAGTATGATTGCAAATATTTAAAATTAAAAATGTTATAGAAACAAATTTTTTTCTTCACCCTTTGAAAAATTGCATGAGAATAGATGAGGATCACTTTCAAAGATCTCTTGCAATTTTAAACTTGGGTATTGATTTTCCTCCTAACAATATATATATATATATATATATATATATATATTACTCGACAACCAAGTTGGTTGCCGAGAATTGGTTTAATTTTTTTTTTCGTTTTTTCTCTTATTAAAAGCAACAATAATATAAACTATAATTGATGTAGATAAATTGTAGTCAAATGAAGTATTCCCTACGTGAATGCGCACTCATTTTGTATCTTGGTGTTGGCAAATGAATCTCAACTATTGTAATAATACTTACAAAGTGTCTAAAATCTTAATCTGTAGGATTCAATCTTTCAAAACTCGACCCTCTGAATTCTAAAATTCTAATTCTAATGGTGAATAAAATCGCTCCAAAGCTTGAAAAGTAATAGAGAATAAAACAAATTAAAATTCAAGTTGTAAAAGGACGGAACTCCAAAGATCTCAAATGAATTTGAATTCTAATTCCAATAGTCAATAAAAGTCTGCTAAGCCTCAAAAGTAGCCTAAAATATTAGAAAATAAAACAAATTAAAGTCGTAAAAAGAAGTTGTAAAACGACGGCGTGTAGGACAAAAAAATGAACAGTAAAAATTTTAAGGCTCTTATATTATTGTAAGGATATGCATTTCTACCCAGATGCATTCTTCTGAACATTAGCACCGTTTTCGAGTTCATGGCTTGTTCTTGTGCAGGAGAAAATTAAGCTCCGATGATGTTAAGATCAATATGTGATTGTGTAGGTGTTTTTTATGTATAAAAACCACCTGAAAGTGCCATCATATTCGAACTCCTTGAAACAATGCATCGGTGGATTCTGTGCAAAAGATCTGTTTGCATAGCTTTCTCTTTTAAAGGTATGCTTGGGATCTCGATCTCTTTTGGGTGGTACTGTTTATGAGAAGTTAGAAAAATCGGAGTTTTTTTAGTATTTTGGAGCAATGATTTTGGGTGGTTTAAAAAGTTAAAATTATCTAAAAATGGTGTAGTGTAATTTGGAGCGTACTTCTTTTTCAAATTATCTTCTAATTTTACCTTCACTAAAATAATTATTTCTAAATTTATTATAAACTTAAAATATATACCTCATCTTCCTCTTCTTTCTAAGCTTGCATTTGGCTTCTTTTTTTTCAAACAATAAAATTTTTATGTGCTATTGAATTATTTTTGACATTTTTTACGGTTGAATATATATTTACATTTAAATTTTTATATACTTCATATTATTTACAGAATTCTATATTTTTAAATATTTTTAATATTGATTTTATATGTAATGTTATTTTTTTAAAAAATTATGGATAATAAACTTCGAAGTGTGGATTTAACTGTTTTAAAAACTGCTACTAGAACTACCTAAAATCAAACTTTTTATAAAGGATAATTAGCACGTTTCGTTCCTATCCTTTGAATCTATTGTGCAAATCGTCCTTATCGTTTGAATTTTGATATTTTTGTCCTTAAATTACCCATACTTTGCGCAAATGGTCATTTTCGTCTAATTATGTTAACTGTTGTCGTTAAATCAGCGCGTCATCTGCAATATCTCATTATATGGAGGACATTTTCGTCAACTCACCAAATATAATGTTCCTGCCTAATCTAACCCAGTATATATGCATATTCCAAACAAAATAAGATTTCACTTCAGAACAACAATGCATCATTCTTTGTGTAGGTATGGAACGCGAATAGAGATGAAGACACCTTGGACAAAAGCAATCTTGGTCGACGCTTCCTTACGTGCCAACACCGTTTAATGATTGCTCTTGCACAAATTTGATTTTCCATTTTTGGGTTTTTTGTATGGCCACTGAAACTATAATTTTTTGCAGCAAAATGGAGGATGTGGCTTCTTTTCTTGATGTGACCCACCTATGTGTCCCTAGATCTGTGGAGATAATACCTGGTTTTCTTATATCCAAGAATGCATATGAAAAACAAGTGTGCAGAGAAAGAAGAAGATGCTCCATTTTCGAATTTAGTGTACTGCAAGGACGGAGGTTAGTGAAGCCCAGGCATTTGCCTGACTGGACTTTTGGAGCCCAATAAAAATAATGGGTTGTCTCCACTGTAGTCTGCATTTAAAAAAAAAAATTTATCACTTCAAATGGGCTATTAAAATGGCCCAAAAAATAAAAGAAATGGGCAATCACTTAATCCATTCACGTTTGTTGTCTTGTACCGCTGTCTTATTCCTGTGTTGCTGTGAAATTGGAGTAAAAAAGAGAGCAAAACCTTCAATCGCAAAACGCTAATCACTGGAGTGTGAAATTAATTATTTATTGAAAATAAAAAACAAGAAGGTCCGATTCATGATTGTATGAAGAATAGATTTAGTGTAATTTTTTTATTTAAAGATTCGGCAAGTGTGAATCGAAGAATCGGTGGATTTTTTTGCTTATGGTATTATGCTATAATATTTTAGTTTTGGTATTATGCTATGACATTTTAAGTGTTCTGTACCTTGACGATCTAATTAATGCACCAGTTTTGTGCATCATGGTAGATTGGTAGTACCCTGCCCTTTGTATGGAAGTTGTTCTTGAAATTTGTGCAAATATGTTTTCAGAGTGAATTAAAATTATGGTTGTGGTGTAGGGTGCAAATGTACAATAGCAGTATTTTTTGCTTTCTCGTATTCTCTAAATTTGCATTTTTTACTTTTTACTTGTGAATTGTGATATGCTAATTGGGCTTAGCACGTGCAGCCTGTTGAGAAAAACTTCAAGTTCCATGTGTATACTACATTCGTTCTACAATTATGCCTCTTATTTTCATCATTTCATGTATCTATTGAATTTGTGCTTTAATTTATTTAGTTGAGAAATTTTGATTTGGTTTAGGTCCCGTGAGTCCTAGCGAGATAAAAACCGCAAAGAACCATTTAAACTATAGAAATAGTATGAAAACCGCAAAGAATAATTGTAATGTATGTCATTTTTTGTATTGTTGTGTTCTTACATTGTTTTATATTATTACATTTATTAATTTTCACCTACACTGAGATAAATTCCTGGCTCCGTCCCTAATGTACTAGGTTTGTTTGTGGATTGATTGTAATGTGGATTATGAAAGTCACATTTTGAGTGTAGAACATGATTTTTTGGGTTTTGTTGGTGGGTGGGTTGTGTTAAGTGATTGTAATTTGTATGTTCAAAGCGTTAATGTATTTAGTGTTATTTGGGAAAGTAAGTAGCGGATGGAAGAAGAAGATCCAACAACTGGGATGTAATACTTTGCATTAATACTTTGTTAATGCAAAACGTCCATGTGATATAAACCTTTAGCATAAATCATCCATATCCTATGGAGTTCAATGTGTGTATTACCATTATCCTTTTTGATGGATTGTGGAAAACGTCTCTATTCTATAATATTTTTTGCGCAAATAGTCCATGTATATTTACCATGAACACAACCGATCAACAAAACAACATAGCAATTACACCTTCAGTGTACAATTTCATCAGTAACTTATCAACAAATAAACACATTCAATCAACACAAAATAAGTAACATAGAAACACATTCTTCATACGCAACAACACAGTTTACAAAACATTGTAAATTAGTTACATTATATCACTTGAATTTTTACAAAAAATTTGTTCAAGAAGCAAAAAACACAGAAATGGGCAGTGATCACAGATTAGTAATAGGTGGTAGAGCTCCTTTGCAAGACCTATCCACAAGCATGGCCCGTTGACCGCACTTCTTGCACCTCATTATTAGTTCTTTTCTGCTCAAGTTTCCACTTGTTGAAGATATAGCATTTGCAACTGCTTCTGGTGTAGCATTAGTTGACTTTTGTTGTTCACCTGCCTTTTTCTTCTATTCTTTTTCAGTCTTCCAGCTTTTTTGGTGTAATATGATGGCGTAAGTGGGTTGAGTCCTAGATTTGGCCATGCTTGTGAACCTGTGATAGGATAAATACTTGGGGTGTATGTCCAGGAGATATGCATCTCATTTGTAGATATCATCAACGTAATCCATCACCATCATGTCACAAGAATGCAGCGCAGCAATCACATGACAACATGGGATTCCAGTTAACTACCAAGCCCTAGATGTGCATGTCTTCAAACTAATGTCAATAGCATGGAGGATGTTGCCTGCATTATGACGTACTTGGAACTTCAAATGACCACAGTAATCAGCGTACTCTAATCTGGCTAGTTTTCCATTCTTCTCCAAAAAATTTTGTATTCTTGGGCCTACATCTCCATTCCACTTTTCACATGCTTGCCTTCGAGCCACAATCATCTTCATTAAGTACATTCGAATCTCTTCAAGCATTGTTAGAATGTGCTTCTCTCTTGCACTAAAGATTGTACTGTTGAATGATTCACAAGTTGTATAACAACATATCGCACTTGTTACCTTCTTGAAAATGTGATTTGCTCCACTGTGAAGTTGGCTTCAACTCCAACCAACCGTAAGTTGTTGGACATAGATCACACATCCGCTGCATTTGTTCTAGCCAATGTGGTATAGTTGTTGCTCTTGCGACAACCCACAAGAGATTCTTCAACGACAATCCTTTATAAAGTGAACTAAAGTTGTTGTACAAGTGTCTAACACAAGTCCTATGCTCCGCGTGTTCAAACAATGATCCAATCGTATTCATCAGCCCATTTTGTTTGTCTGACATGAATATCAGTCCATTGCTATTGTGAAGGCCAGAGTCCCCGTAGTCTGTGTTATCTACTCTAAGCTCTTGACCTTCAATTGTGCCAAAACCAAAATCATAATTCACCTTTTCAGCAGGAGTAGTTGCAGGCAGCTCCTCATCCACTTCATAATCTGACTCCACTAAGACTTCATTAGATTCTCCTCTAACTTGCTCTCTAGCTCCTCCATCATCACTTACATTGCCTGCATCTGTTGGGAGATTATTATACACAAGAGACTCTTCCAACTGGCTCCATATATCTTCTTGTTGGGAAATATATTCATCAACATTATCCTTATCCACCTCTATCTCACTACTACACTGCATTGTTGGAACATAACATCCACCATTGTTGTCACTTCCTAAACCATCATGAACTTCGAATGCCTCCATCGCCAATGATAGGGGTGCGTGTGGACCAACAACGTATATTTGTACAACCCTATGTATATTTCTATCCCTCAACATCTCCCTCCCATCAGCTTCAGACTTCAATCTGACAAACCTCATCCCCAAACTCATTCCTCGCTTTTTGTAATAGAATTTCATATTGCCTCCACACCCACATGCCTCACAAAATTTGTCCAACATTACTCTGGTAAAGTGCTTAGGCAGCACAAAGTCGACGAACATTACATACCCGTGTTCATACACTACATTGTTTGGCTTATCGAATAAAATACCTCCATGGTGCACTTCAAGAGTAAAGAAGTCATTTTTTCCACCTGCATGAACATGAAAACACAAGTTAAACATTCAGATAGAACAAGTTTCATGAAATATAAGTATTTTATTTTACAAAATAGGAAACATCAGGCATTAAAAGTTTCTGAAAGTGCTTTATTGAAGAGATTGCAGTTGCCATATTATACGTATTTACCATATTGTGGTGCATCATCACCAAAATGTCTCAATCTTGGTATTGACAACATCTTCACCAGATGATTTCTTGGTTGTATGAAAAAAAATCAAAACAAAACTTCCATCAACCAAACTACACGATTCGTCTTCTTCCCCATGTACCAACCACAAAAACCGACAAATAATGAACAATATTCTCTAACATTGACTTACCTAATTGCTTAAACACAGAATTTTGAGAGGGTAATAGTACAACATCACTTATTTGTCGGCGACGAGAGGTAAGAAATTTGGAAATTTGATTTTGTGACTCTTCGGCTTCTTTCTCCACAGAAACGGTTTTTATCAACTTTTGATCTTAACAAACGCGCCCTCCACATTATATTTGATGAGTTGACGAAAATTTTCTCCATATAATGAGACATTGCAGATGACGCACTGATTTAACGGCTACATTGATAGTAATTAGACGGAATGGATTTTTTGCCCAAAGTATGAGTGATTTAAAGACAAAAATGTCAAAATTAAACGATATGGACGATTTTCACAATATACTCAAATGATAGGCAAAACGTGCTAATTATCCTTTCATAAAAGTCTAAAACTAGTACTTTAAAAAATCTTAATAACAGTTATTCAAAACTCCCAAGCGGTGCCTTAATTTTTTGACGTGTTTCCATTTTCTGTAGTTAGCCCTCAAAATATCTTTTTGAATACGAGGTTCCAATTTGTTGAAATTTCCATTGACTGTTGTGTTAGACTGATTATATACATAGGCAATGGCCTTTCAAGAAGTGATAACCACTTTCACTGTCGTTGTAATTGGAATCAAATATCTAAAGAATAGTGCTGGTAATTAAAAAAATCACAAGTGCATAATCATATTATTCAGAAATCTGAAATGATTAAATTCTACAGATACAGGCTCTCCATTGGAATATTGAAATAATAATGAATTGATTATCTAAAAGAATAGCAGAAACCCAACTCAAATCTAAGTTGTTGTCACATATCAATTATAAGTAACAGTGGTAGGAATGAAGATGGCTAAATCTCTGAAAGTTATAGCAGAGACAATCTTGTTCCAACAGGGAAGTAAGACACTGGAATTGCTGCACTTTTCGCCGCCGCCTTCTCTTTTTTCTGCTCTTTCTGCTCTTGCACTTTGATTTGGGCACTGCTAACTTCATTTTGTTCGCATGCTGCAACCCGCTTTGAGTCCGAAAAGCAAACAAGAATATTCGAAAAGAAGACCATGATTATCTGTTCTCGATCGGGAGAGGGTGCACGTATTCCAGGTGAGTGTTCAGATGTAAGAAATATAAAAATTGCTTGTTTCAAGTTAGTGAAGATTTCTTTGATTCTTTCCCTATTTATAGTAAGAAAACAAGCATGATTTCTTGATTCCCACGTCCTGCAAAATAATGGGAAATTGATCCAGAAGTTCTTCTTACAATTCCTGGAAGCTTCGAAATGGGATGATTCTGGACCAAATGTGTCAGTTCCAGGAACTTATCATCAACCACCCACCTGCTGACACCTCAGCAGGTGGGTGACTTATCCTGCCCCCAAGGGGGCTGGAGATCATTTGCGAGTAGTCTAAATAGTGACAAGTGAAGAGGTTTCGAAACTACAATATTTGTTGTTGTGCTAAAATAATATTCAAGAATGGCTTCAAGAAAGTCACAGAGCCTTTCTTTGACTGGTACTTTATTATTTAGCAATAAATTACGACATATTATCTATGTCAATATCAAAATAAATATAGAATTTGATTAGGTGTATGTTTGGTAGAGTTTAATTAAAAATAGTTTTTAGGAGTTTTTGAAAAAAATTGGTGAAATGTGTGCTTGAAAAATTGATAAAAGTTGTGGATATCATAAAATATGTGGTTAAAAATAAGTTTGGAGGAAAAAAAATTATTTTAAACTCTACCAAACATGCACTAAGATATCCTACTTTGTTTTGGATTAAGTCTTTGTTCGGTTGTCATTTTAAAATCCGTTTTGGATTAAGTCTTGTTAGGTTGTCATTTTAACCAAATCTATTTTTTCGCTCTACATTTTTGACTTTTCAACCCTTTTCACACTACAAAAAATTGAAAAGTCAAAAGAATCAAAAAATCTCTACCTAAAAAAATTCCTAAAATTCAAAAATTATACTTTTTAAAAAACACTAGAGGTCATCCAAATGTAAGTGGAATTTTATTTTGATCATCCAACTTTTTTATTTTGTTCCAAACTCGTTTCAATTTTATTTTAATTTGATCACTAATAATCGATCATTTAAAGAAAACTTAACACCCTTCCTTACGTGACAAACGAATTTCTAATGTGGTGGATAATATGGAAGTTACATGTGTTAAAAATTACATTTTAATAGCATAACTTTTGCTTTAAAAATGTGAGTTTTCGTTTCTATCCAGTCAACATAGCAAACTAACGACAAGAGGAGTCCTAATGAAGATGAGATATGATATGACGAACACGAGAGACTTTAGCTTTATTTCTATTAATATTAGGTCAGTCTTCATTTAGTATTTACTAATGGGTCTATTTTAGTAATTCTTAGGAGTAGAGGGTCTTAGGTGCAATTTTCATTTATTTAGCAATTAGGTTTATGCTTATAAGTCCAGCAGCCGCGTAAGATTGGAATTGGCTTTGAATATCTTTGACAAAATGACAAAGTTGTGAGATCCGTGTTGTTTGGTTTGCAATTTCCGTGGCATCAAGTATATAGAAGAAAATGCGTTTACCGTGTCAGGGGCGGATCAGGATATAATAAAGGGTAAATTTGGTTTACGGGGTTCTGGGTAGCCTTTCAATTTTTTTTTTCCTAAAATTACAATTCTTGATATTTTTATAATCTAATCTTTTTTTTATAAGTCATAATCTTTAAAAAATTTACAAAAAGTCATTACACAAAAATATTCAAGATCTAAAACAAATTTAAATAAAGTTGTGTCGACAATCTTTAATAGTCGCAAATTTTTCTATAATAGAATCTATATCTATTTTATTAACAAGATATCTCTCAACAAAAATTGTTATGTAAAAACATATAAAATCCTAAGCACTTTTTTTTTGCTACTTATTAAAATTTGAAATAATTTTTCAAAATCAAGTAAACATCATTATTCATCACTCAATGACAAATCAAAATTCATATAAAATTCACTCAAGTAAACATAATTGCCGACAATATGTTTAATGGAATTAAATTTTAAATGAGTTTGGACTTTGGGCTTTGGGGCTATGTCTTAATTCTTTCAATTTTTGGGGTTTGGGCCTATAATTCAAGTAGTTGCTTGACTTTTTATTTTGGGCGGGACATAATTGCGACAATATGTTTAGTGGGATTAAATTTTAAATGGATTTGAACTTTGGGGCTATGTCTTAATTCTTTCAATTTTGGGGCCGGGCTCTGTAATTCAATTAGTTGCTCCAGCTTTTTATTTTGGGCGGGTGGGCTCAAGCCCACCCATGCTACAAGGTCGGATCGGCCCCTGCTGTGTGAAAAGAAGTTAAATTGTGTGACAAAACATCATTGACGACTAACACGAAATAAAAGTGAAACTTCAATATTGTGTTTGGAAAAAAAAAAAAATTATCGACTTAAATGAAACTTTGGAGTTAAATGGTTTAACGAGCATGTATCAACATTTGAAAGTTTATTGATTGATTGAAGATGTGATTAAAAGTTGAGTGATTATTAAAATATTTAACTCGTACATGGGTATTCAAGTCAACCTCGTGGGACGAGTTCGATCGATCGATAGTTACGGAATCGTGATGAGTGATTAACAGAACGTAACTTTGCAAAGTTCAGTAAGTACGAAGCAACATTTGAAAAATGGACGGAAGCGCACACATGGCTGACGGAAAGCTCACATGGCACGCATTTGAGGTTAAATTCTGCCAACCAATTCAAGCTGTCCATCCATGCTATCAAAACGTTTTTTCGAAATACGATTTATTCATGAGAAACGTATATTTTTTTCCCCAAATTAATTCTTCAAAGTCTATTCCCTAAATTCAATTCTTAATCCTAACCCCTTATCATCTGCAACAAAATAACAACGCTACCCCCACAAACCAGCCTAATTGAGAATTATCATTTTGTTTAGAAATCAATAATGTCGCATATGGAGGTAATGTCAAAATCTTTTTTTTTTTTTTTTCGTATGATGTACCCAAAAATCTACCTGTATGGAGTTCTTCTTAGGAAAACTTAACTCTAAACGTGAAAAGTATATATTTTTTATTTTTTTATGATGAATTTCATATTGTATGCCGTCTGTTAGAACATGTAAAAATATGTATTTGGGCTATATTGGATCACTTTCAGCAACTAATTGTATTTTCTTTTGTTTGTACTGGCAGATTTAGAGGATGATTCATACTTCATTAATTATGAGAATGAATCTGAGAATGATGATGATCTACTGTATGAGCAAAATGTCACAAAAATCATTGAAACGGGAGTAAAGATATAGTACTTGAAGGGATCGGAGAGGTTGACAATGAAGTAAATGACTTAAAGTATCAATGTTATGAAGAATTACTATGTAATTATGCATATGATGATGAAGTTAATTTCTAAACGGAGTAGTGATCCTCAATTAAGCTGGTTTGTGAGATAGTAATGTTGTTTTGTCACACGAAAAAATGGGTTAAAGTTAGGGAATTGAATTTGAGGAATAGATTTTGAGGGGTTTCAATATGGAGAAAAAAATATACGTTTCTCATGAATAAATCGCATTTTGAAAAAATAATTTGAAGATATAGATGGACAACTTTAATTTGTTGGCAAAATTAATCTCATATGTATGCCACGTGGGCGTTTTGTCAGCCACGTATGCACTTATGTCCATTGATATTTATTGAATCGTGATGAGTGATTAATAAATCATAACTTTCTAAAGTTTAGTGAGCATACATCAACATTTGAAAATTCAATGAGTTATCGAATACGCAACTAAAAATTAAGTAATTATTGAAACATTTAATTCGAAACTTTGTTCAAAATTAAGTGACTTCCTTTTAAGACCTCATTTATTCTGAAAGTCTAAATTAGAAAAAGGTCTCCATTGAAATTTTTGGTTTAAATGGTTGTCTCGACGATACATTTGTAACGACCACGGACTTTCTCTTATAAGAGTTATTTTGTGCACCATTAACTTACGTACTGTCAACTGCAAGTTTCGCTTCAATCTAAATTTTTTTCGCGTCCCTAGCGATTCGAATTCTTGACCTCTCATCTTAAGAAAATTTAGGACCCATTTGGTAAACGGTCAATGGACAAAGTTAATAAATAAACTTTATTTTATCTTGTTTGGTAAAACTAATATTCGGATAAACTTTTATCCTAGTTTATCCTAATAACATAAAAACGAGGACAATTTTTATCCTTATAAAGAGGAGGTCAAAAATATTTATCCGGATAAAAAATTATTCAATTTTTTAATAGAAAAAATACCCATTTATTCTTGGATCCATGTCCTAGGAAATCACGTATTATTTTCATCACTCCTCCACCAAATTAATTTCTACGTCTCTCCTTCTTCAAATCAATTTAGCTTCTCTCTTTCTCCAAATCAAATTTTGCTTATTTGTTTAATTAGTACTTTCATATTAATTTTAGAAAAATTGTTTGAATTTGAAATCTTTTAAATTTATTGTTTCACAAACATTATTAGCTATTTATTGTGTTTCTTTTATAGCATAATTATATATTTTCATTAACCTATTAATTACGTACGAATATCCACTAGGACTAAAAAATAATGTAACTCGTGTTATTATTTTGAATCTTTTATAGCAAGAAGGGTATTTTAGATATTTTCAACAATTTTATTTTTTATCTAGTGTTATTGAGCCAAACATGATAAAGATAAAAGTAGTATTTTTCTATTCTTATACATAGTTAAACTAAATATGATAATAATAAACTTGTTATCCAAATTATTATTTAGATAACTTTTATCCAGTCATAATTTTATCCACAAACCAAACGGTGATTTTAATTTAAACAAATGTGAATAAATTACGAATTAACTACTAGTCAAATAATTCATTGGTGAACAATAAAATGTAAAAATATTATACATATTTCCAATAAACAAATTTATTGACCTAATAAAAATGTCCATCCATATGTAACTAGTGGCAAAAAAGAATCGTAATAACCTATCTATACAAATTATTATATTTTAATGATAAATTGAAAATTCCCTTTAATCGAGGTCTAATTAATTTGCATAGTTTACTTGATAAAAGTATGGTATTGGCCATGAATAAAAATCGACCATAGTAGTGACTTTTTCAATGCTAATTGCAATGGAAACTAGCAAACCAATAAAGTATAAACATGCTATCTTTTTTTTTTTTTTTCCCTTCCAGCTGAATGGTTCACATTAGGCTCATAGTTATAATATAGCATGTTCGTAGTCACCTTGACACTATGACTACTTTACAAAAAAAAAAAAATAGAAGTAAGGACCGATTTGCACCAAACATGAAAGATGGGGACCCAGATGTCAAGAAAAATCAAATGTTGACCCCAAGTGATCCAAGTGATATAGTTTGGGGACCCCAGATGCAAATTATCCTTTAAAATAACACTATATAATATACAAATCTAAACAATATAGATTAATTTTCTGATATTAGTCATTTCAGCAGTTTGGTACACCAGTTATAGCCGTCATGTTCCACTGATGGGGGATTATTTAGCAGCATTGTTCAAATTGTCGTGATTGTGGGAAATATGTTGTTTTCAGTAATTAATTTAAAATTTAGATTATACTAATTAATTATTATTTTAAATTTATTTCATTAGTGATCAATGTGACTTAAACTCAGTAGCATCTATCTCTTTATTTTTATTCATGTGTCGCACATGTTAAGATTTTTTTAAAACATAAATAGTTGTCTTTTTCGTAAATAACTACAAATAGGAGATTCGAGATGATAATAGTCAAAAAATAAAAATTAAAAAAAAATGTGTAAAGTAAAGTATATAGGTTCATAAACAAACTATTTAACTCGTAAACTATAATCAACTCAAATAAATTTATTTACAGGCCAATGAATAAAACAATAGGGCATATTAAAAATAAAAGTCCGTTCTATTTATTCTTCAAGTTTTCCCCCCTACATCTCATTGTATATTATGCTATTAAATATATTCTATAAAATACATGAAAGAAAACTATTGAATATGGGATTAGTTTGATAATTGGTTGCAAAATGTATTTTCTAAATACTAGATGTTGAATCCTAGGTTGATTAACATTTGAATATATATGTTAGATAACCTTCTGTTCACTATAGTTTCTTTAAATTTAACACTTCTACCTAATGTTGTACTTTGAATTACTTAATTAAAGAATTAAAAAGGATTTTCCATTTAATTATAGTTGAACATAATGCATGGAAATAAAATATCAGAATAAATTAATCAAGTTGTGAGAAACTTTAATTTTTCTCAAGTCGTATAAGCAAAATGAATCATTATTTTTGAGTCGTTATCGACTGAATTACACATTTTATAAAATTTATAATTTACTACTCACTTATTATCTATATATTATATATGACTCATAATTTATAATTATTTAAAAAATAATTTAATAAACAGTGCTGAGTTGACATTGATCATATCACTAACATGAATAGAGAAGTGACAGCACAATCATTTTCCACAAATAATGGCCTTGATTTGTCACTTTGGTCTGATTAAAGGGAAAGATTAATTAGGAGTTCAAATTAATCGAAAAGCTTCAATTATTACAACCCAAATCAAAATCACATATAAAATATATTCGTAACTTTCTTGTATAGAATTCACGTATTCAATAAATTGCATATAAATATGAATTAGGCGAGTTGATTAACAATTCACAGAAGAAGGCTTATCTTCCTTAAACAATAAATGAATCATTTAAAATTTGGTTAGAATGCACCTACTCTATATTAGATGCTTTCAATAGGTAATCATTACAAGTAACCCTTCAAGAGAATAAATGTATTTAGTTGCCAATTTGACTTAAAATAATAAACCTTAATAAAATTAGTGAAATGTAGAATATATCTTATTCTATTCAGTATTCAATTATATTTAGGAAAATAGAGAGTGAAGGTGGCCTACCTATCTACTATAACAATAAAGTTGCTTTCTAGCTTTAATTAATGGAGGTAGTGAGTGGATCTTCAACATATAATTATGGAAAATTGGTGCAAATAGTTCTCAATCTTAGTTTTTAGTGCATAAATAGTTTTTAATATTTAATTTTTAACACTGAAGTTCTTAACCTATGTGTTTTTTTACAATTAATCTTTATTTGATGACAAAAACAAATATACTTTTAATGTTTTAATTAGAGAAAATTGTAACTAGATTCATAACTTTTACAAAATGTACAAATGGATCTGGTACATATAACCCATAATATTGATAAACTTTTCAACTAATTATTTTACCAACTTTTTTCAAAATCTCCTAAAATATTACTTTTAAACTTCATCAAACAAGCACTAAACATTATTTAGCTATTGATTGTTATTAAATAATCATGAATTGATAAAACTCCTTTCCTTTCATGTACCCAGACCCGGATCCAAACAGTCTATCTGGCATGGGAATAGTAATAAATGGCCGGGTGACCACCAATTTATGTGAATAGCCGTTGACCTATTTTTTAAACAAATTATCAAATATATTTTTGTTTTTTCTTTCCCCGCTTATTTCATTTCAAATCATTTAAAATTCATCTTTGTTATTTAGACATTGCTGAAAAAGAGAAGATCTCAAAAATTATAATCTAATTCATTTTATTTTTGTAGAAAATTTCATTTCAAAGTTCGAATCCAACCCATCTAAATTCTTATAAAATATGTGGTTATTTCTTCTTTTAATTTATAATTGAAATTATAGATTTTATAGTATAAATTATGAAAATATATATATATTTAAGTATAAATTTGAGTTCAGAATGTGTTAATTGAAAAACTAGTTTTAATGTATAATTTGACCTTTAAGTATGTCAAAACCAATTCTGGCCTCAATAGATATGTGGTATCTTAACAGACTATTTGTAAACGAATAATTTGTTAACAAGTCTTACTAATAAGAGTATATATTTCTTTGTAAACGAGGCATTTTCAGCTTAACATATATAGTATAGGTTTAGCTCTTTTTTCCAATTCAGCTGGTTTGACATAGCCTTTTTATCCAAAGCGGCCAATCTTCCACACAAAAATCTCAGAGCCTGCTACTGATCATTTCCTTAACACTAATAATAAAAGCTCCCAAAAATGCCAGCTCTGACAACTAATATCATGCATAAATGTAAAAATAAATATTGAGCAACCCTAGTACCCAGAAAAAAGGATGAAATAACCAGGACGGTGATAGTGACACACTGACACATGAAGATCATAGTGCTATGGCGGTGGCGGTGTTCATTCAAGAAAACCAGTTTTGGTTAAAATGGCATTCCTTAATTTGCTGAGATCTCTTCCTTTGAGGGTCCTTCCAACACCTTCTAACATTGAGAATGAAGCAATCTGAGTACCGGCAAGCCTTCTGGCTAAATATTCATGCGGTGGAACCATTTCTTCGCCGTCTTCAGTCTCGAAATCATCGACTTTGTCGAAGAATCTTTTACTGGTATCATCATCAGAACCACATTCATCATCCCATAAATCCTTGTTTGATGGTTCCCTCTTTAAAATCTTGGAATAATCGGGAATGTGCACCGGAGCTGATGACTTCCGGCCGGTGCCCCCTTGTTCATGGCTGCCACTGTTTGCTTTTGGGATCACTCTTGGCCCAGAAGATAAACCCCATGCAGACGTAGATGATGAACCGGGAGAATATTCCTTGGCTTTTTTCCCCTTGGAGAACTCCTTCAGCGAACCCCACACCTCTGTTTCTTGATAATCATCATCTTCCAATGCCTTGCCTCTCCTGCGCAAATCTGCCATGGCTTGCAATAACCCAGAAATGCCACTAAACCACTCTCCCAGTACTCTAGTGTTTGTTTGTGTGGTTAAAATGTTAAATTTTTCAATGGAATTAATAAGAGAAACAAAAGGGTGTAAGAGAATAATATCAGGAATCTACCTTGTCTTTGTTTCAATAACCTCCAAAAAGAAGCAAACTTTTCACAGTTTTCTCAAATTAGCTCTCTGAATAGTAACCAAACCAACAAAAAAGGTAGCAGAATTTATGTGAAATCGCAGAAACTACCTTTCTGTGGCTTGCAAACTTCAATCACAGATATCAAGGGCCTAAAAACGAGTCTCCTGCAGCATCAAATAGAAAAAGACAAAAACGCCAGAGAGATATGCATCTATTGGCCATCTAAACAGGAAACTGATACAAAAAGTTGAACCCAAAATAATGGCCTTCACATGAGAATCTCAGTTTATATATATACTCTTATCTGAAAATGTGGTTAGAACTTTAGAAATTGAAAGGTGAGTTTTTGAGGGTGTGTAAAAGGTCCAAAACACCCACAGAAAGTTGAAGAAAAAGGAGGAGAGAAGTTTGAAGGGTGCACTTTACTTGGGAGTAGTCTGTCCATATGAAAGAACCCAAAAAACCAAGCGTCAAGATTACAATATTTGCCAACTCCAGTAAAAAGTTAGGTACGTATATAAAGATTTCTTGAAGTGGGGTTTTACATTGAATAAGTTGCAGTACTCGCTGTATATATAAAGAAATAGTAGGAATTAAATTCCTGAGAAGTCTCAAAAGTCTGGATTTTGATAGGGAAAAGTGGAAGAATACGATTGGTCCGTGAAATCTGTAGCCTTATCCGAGTTATGAAGACAACTAAGCTTTGCATTATAGCAGAGAAAAGAAAAGGGCAGACTTTATTAAGATGCCTAGGAGAGGGTGCTAATGGAGTAAAGGTAATTGGTTGATCTGATGCACATTGAGATTTGTGGTGTGTATTATTTTCATTTTGATTTTAACTGTGACTCAACTTCTATCTTTTATAACTTTTCATTCTTCAATGCCCCCTCTCTCCTGGGATTTGGGATTATTGCCCAGATAACTGTGCAAACAACAGCATTCAAAACGAGAGAGAGAGAGAGAGAGAGAGAATTCGATGATTTGTGGGTCTCATGAAATATGTAATTGAAATGAGTTTGAAATAAAAAAATTTAAAAATTATGTCAAATCATGCTCTCAGTTCTAATCTCAATTTCTAGAGTAATAACTTAACAAAATAAATACATTTTCTAGAGTAATACCTTTAATTTGAGAAGTACATATATCTACTTTCCATTGTAGAGCATTTTCTCCTAATGATATTATTAAGTATTTTTTCACACTTCTTTATGTTATCATACGCACAAGTATATGCTTTAATATAAATTATGCAATAGTAGATCGACTAGAAACTTCAAGTAAAATGTAACCTGTAATTCAACGTATTACATAGTCCATTAGTGTTTCTTTATCATAAATATTTGAATTAGTTGTTGATTGTTCAAGAATTTTATAGTCCATAATTTTGGCCTTGGGGATCATTCCTTTAGTTATGTGGGGATATACAGGGGTGGAGTGGAGTAGGGTGGGTATATGAAATGTGAGGTCTTCTCAACTCAAATCAGAAGTGGCTTTAGATGGATAGGGACTCAAGAGTGGATGTTAATGTCAACCTTTCATTTTCATGCATGTACTGTCCTAACACTACGTTCTCCTCACAGTCACAGGTATATGTATGTTAATTATCAATCTCCCTCCCTAAACATGCATGGTGCATGCTATTGTTTATTTGTTTTCGTGTATAATTTAATTTCACTCTTTTTTGAAATAATTATTAACGATCAATTTTTATGAAACAATACACTTTTTTAAGAATTTATTGTATTACTTTTGCATTAGTAATTTAGTACGATTGATGAAAAAGAGACGTGTTAGATAATTGTTTATTATTTTATCTGATTTTATAGTCTAATTAGCAAATTAAAATGTGCAAGGTCAAGCCTTATACTGGTTATCAAATTTCAATACTACATAGTAAAGAAAAGCTTTATTAATGTTGGGTAATGCTAATCATGTCCACATTAATTAAGATAGCATTAAATATTAAAGAAAAACATTTAATACATTATCTTTGGGCACAGATAGTGAAATAAATCATTTAAAACTTACGGAAAAATGACTAGTGTGGCACCTTCAAACAGTTAAACATCAACAATTTTGACTCTTTTATGAACAAAATTATGTTATTCACTCCAATATAATTGGCCAAAAATCTAAATATCTAATCACCCCAACATAAGTTCAATTTGACTTGATGACTTGATTAGATATCTAATCAGCCCAACATAATTTACGTGTATGATCTAGTGACGTTCAATCTTAGTTCAGCCTTTTGTCGTTGATCCTGTGAACAAACGTCGCTAAACACCACAAATCGAAGAGTTACTGGCTGAACTTTTGAATGAAATTTCCCGTCAACAAAAACTTCGTCGATGGAAGATAGAAAATAGCATATTTTTTCAGTGACACAAGCTGGTTGTGGGGTGGGGTATAACCGAGTTCACCCCACAGAAGATTTGCCTAGACTCCCATCAAGTCATAGGCAACCACCAACCCCACAGCTTTAGGTAATGGTCACTAAAAGTACTACCCAGACACTGAAGCTGAAGTGATTTTAATGGTTATTAAGATTATTAGTAAACGACAAGTTTAAGAAATTATTATTGAACCTTAATAAGATACTATATTAATAGCTAACCTCCGTTTCGTGTCATGTTAAACATCACTTCTAAGAAAATGACAGGTAGAAATAATTTTTTAAAATAGGCAACAATTACTTCATATATCAACCCTTGGTAGTAGCCTAGTAGGGGTCGATAAATTTTGTTTGGAAAAATATAAGATATAAAACAAATATTCACAATTCACAATCAATATAAGGATTTACAAGTCAAGAAATTTCGACTTGGATCCATCAGTTTCTCATGCCAAGATCATCGACCACATAGTCATTAGTTTCTCATTCTCTCGAAATTGGAATAATAACAAAAAATAATCAACATTATTTAATCCAGAAAATAATCATAAACTAGAAAAAAAATGGTTGAACCACAACTAAATTTACAGCCAGCCATACCGTGCTGTGATTTATTGATTTCAAGATTGAACCGTATGCAGCTATATATTGAATCTGTATTAAAATGATACCAGTTAAGAAACTATTACTTAACATGTACAAACCGTTTCTTGATTTCTTCTTTTCACTTTCGTGCAGCATGGTAGAGCTCCAAGTAATCAAGTGCAGGTCGGTTCCACGACCAATCTTGCTCCATAACACGCTTACATAATGAATTGAACCATTCCCGTCCATCATACCAAGCAGTGATTGCTCTAAAAATATTAAGTAGAAGTGAGTCGTAACCAGTAATATACAAAATGATAAAAAGATAATAATAAAAAAAAAGACTGACCTTAAAATCTCTATTAACCTCTCCATGCCTATGAGGTTTGCAGAGTTCTTCTTTTTACTGCATTTTGCATTTGCAAGTGCACGGATTTTTCTTCTACGTTTTGTTTTATTTTATTTTACTTCTGGTTGGATAGAGAGGTTTAGCAAGATAATTACCAAATTTCTTAATTCTAAGTACGAATGGCGTGTGAAGATTTATTGAACAAGAAGGGAATGAAGCTGGGATAGTAACAGAGTCAAAGAAATAATTGTCTGAAATACTCTTCAAAAAGTATAAACGAAATCTGAAATCAAAGCCAGGTGTGCATGTTTATAGCAAGTATATGAGATATAGACATAAAGTCGACTCACCTATTGAGAGCATAATCGACGCCAGCGGCATCTGCACCATCAAAATTAAACCCATTTGGTTCAAGACCGCATGCTTGTGCTCGTTCTTTATCATGGTCAACATCAAAAACAGTATCATGAAGTCCTGCAAGGCAAAGTTGACAGACAAGGTTTAAATTACCTAAAACTGTAAATCTTTTACTCTGTTCTTTCTTTCGTCAATTAGGTTTACACTTGGTAATTGAGTGAAAAAATCTAGGGCGGGCACAAAAAGAAGCAACAGGATTACTACAGTTTTGCTAATATATACATGAGGCACAAGATATTATCTGATTGATTAACAGTTTTCACAATGAGAATATGTTCCTGATGTTTCTTAGGAAACATTATCGGTTTACTGTGCGTTAGTAACTATACAAAACTACCCACCTCCAGTTTTACGAACGACGGGTATTGAACCATATCTCATTGCTATGAGTTGAGTTAGTCCACATGGTTCAAATATGGAAGGGACTAAAATGAAATCGGCGCCAGCATATATCTGCGTAATATTAAGAAGATGAATAAGTGAAAATGCACTACCGCAAATGTAATTAGGTAAACATGGAAAAGCGCAAGTTCTGCCAGACAAATACCAAGTGAGATAGAGGCTCGTCATAGGTCAGACAAAGGCGTGCACGATCATTATGTGAAGAATGCAATTGATTTGCCAAATTAACAAAATCATTTTGAATCCGAGGGTCGGGAGCTGAACCTAACAATACAACCTATCAAAGAACCCTCCATCAGAAATTAATTTGAATGAGACTATCATTCATTAACAGGAGGAAGAGGAGAAAATGAAGAAAAAGAGAAACTACAGAAACACCTGCCCATTACGATCCAGAGTGCGCCAGATAGCATGTTTAATAAGGTGGATTCCTTTCTGGTGAGTTAAGCGAGTGATAATTCCTACCAAAGGCTGATCAACCTTTTTTAACCCAAGTCTTTGCTGCAAAGCTTCCTTGGCAGCTCTTTTGCCTTCAATAACATTTTCTGAAGTGTAAGACAACTGTAATGACGAAACAGATTGAGTTAGAGAAGGAAAACTAATTTTAGCAATTTGATACTCAAACCCTAAGCATTTGAAAAAAGAAAGTAAGAAAATAGGGAGATAAAATTGATCCTCAAGACCGATCAACTGTTCCACTAGAATTCATACACAGATATGCTAAAGCATTACTAGAATACACTCAATTTACAATTCAGTGTCTTATTATCAATTATAATTTAGTGTGATGACTGATAATCTACAATGTTGAACGGGCTATTTTCTCATTTCTTAGTTGAAAAAGGTATAACAGAACAAGGAAAGAACTCAAGCATGAGGTGATCCATGAACACATATATGACCATAAAAAGACCAAAAATAATATTGGAAACTTTTCCCCTTTGTGCCAATTATTAAGTGTGGAGCCAACATATTTTACACTCAAGACAAACAAAACATCAGATCTCAAATTTTGTTTATTTATTTTTACCTCAAATGTGTTTTTTTGCTTGGGGTATCTTAATCTCATTCACTCCCCTAGCTTTCGTCTCTTTTTTTTTTAATTGTTTTTTGCTTGAATTTTTCGATTTTTTTCCTTTTGGGTGGGTGAGGGGAGGAACGTACTAAGAGATGTTCACTACTCTACCATTTTCAAGTAAATACAACAATATATAGTGGGTAACAGAATTCTGTTATGTATTTCAAAATAAATACGAAAGCACGAGAGTTGTCAATGGTGACGATAATTTCAGATATATTGGATCCCACAGCTCTATATCCATAGAGGAACCAGAAAGAAGACTCCCAAGATTACCTTGAGATATCAGAGAACAGAGGGAAATTCTGAAATGGTACAAAAAATGAGGAGCCCGATCTGATCCATGCATTCTACCACCAAGCCGAACAAAGGAGGACTATCTTACCCCCTGAATTTTGGAGCCTTGTTTTGTCCACAATGATATCCTAAGTTTTGATGATACTTGTTTGTTGAGCCCTCTGTCTAATCAATGTCCTTTTCCATTTTATAGAGAGGATAAATATTTTATCTTTCAGTTGTCTTCAATACCCAGGAAATTTGTGGTTGTTTCACATTCCTCATCATGCTCTACATGTGCATCTTTAATATTTTTTTGAGATAAATCATCATCGAAATTATGTTCAATTTTTCTTTGATGACTGCTCGACTGCTACTCTAGCTTGCCCTGTATTTTACACAACCAGCTAAATACATTCTCCTCCCACTGTAGCCCCAATAAGAGTCGACAACCCACTGAAGGTTTCTTATGAGTCCATCCTTGACTGAAATACTGAAAACAGAACATCAGAAAACTGACCTCTGTAGACATTTTTCCCAGTCAGAACAATTCTACAAAAATAGAATTCAGACCACTCCACTGGATTCCCCTCCTCTCACCCTCTCCTGCTCATAAGTTCAGGAAACTATTCTGTTAGAACTGAATTTCTTTTTGACTCTTCCTGCCAAGAGAATTCTTAATTTTTCCGCGACTCATCCACTTGCACTACTCTCTCCACGTTTCTAATTCTAGTCTACTTCGGATCTATCACAACTGCATCCAACAACAGTTTCATACTGGAATACACACCCTGAAATGCTAGAAAGTTGAAGGAATTCAAGTTCAAAAACCAATGAAGAGGCAAAAAAAGGCATTTTAATTGGTCAAAGATGCTTTCTTCCACATGCAAGCTACTCAATCTAAGAGAACAAAACTTAACCACCTTTTCCCCAATTGGACATCCAAAAATTCATATATAATCAGACATAAATGTGATAGAAATAGCAAGAAACTAAAATTCTTGGAAGTGATGTCTCTCCCCCATGGCCAAAAATGGAAACAGGAATAGGCATATAGTAGTTGAAGAAACCGCAATTTGCTTACAGGAATGAACTTATCATTGTAAGGATCCCATATGTCTTGGTCAATTCCATTTAGAATGCCATGAAACTTGAAAAGGTGAGGAGCAATCACAGGATTTCCAGAAACCTCCTGCGAATAAGTGGGGGATACCTGCAGGCAAAAATATGCAGTTTTAGATACAAGAACTCAACTCTTGTTCTGCATCACCAACTGAGAAATCTAGCTCAACTATGCAACCAGCAAACAAGGTCAAAGTGATAGAGTTTACTGGGGAGTCCTGTAAACACTTACAGTTGTAGCCTTGTCAGAGTTCAACATAGCTTTCCCAATCAAGTTTGCCCCAAATTCAAGGTTGTGAATAGTGAAGACAACTCGTGCTTTATTGAGGCCATAATGTCTATATTGTTCCTTATACAACCATGCAACTGGAGCACTAGACCAATCATGGCAGTGAATTACATCCTGGTATACGGAAAGCAACAATAGACACCAGTTGAATAATATGCAGTAATATATATACACTTAGTAAACAGACATCTCCAAAGTTACAATTGCAAATTTTTGCATATATTGTAGGCTGGAGTAGGAAAAAGGGTCTGATAACATTAGCTTGAAGAGTATGTCCCACAAAATTAGATAGACAGCATAGTCATAACAATACTAAGCATAAAAATACAGCCTAATAGTAACAGAGAAGAAAAATTGAAAACTATTAGAAATAGAAGTAATCGATTCTCTAGTTAGGATCATTGTTTGCTGGCTCTGATTAGAATGCTACTAGCAAAACATATTTGTCATCACTTCAGATCCCCTAAGTTGCATCAATAACATTAGAAATGAATCACATAGATGGAGAATATCAAACTTGATACTTGATGTGAATTGGAGCTTACTGGATGGAATCCGCTTTGCAGAAGAAACTCGAGAGCTGCGTGGCAAAAGAAACCAAATCTTTCCCCGTCATTATTGCGACCATATATGCAACCTACCGAAAAGAATCTGGGATAGACAAATACATAGCATAACTCAAGAGCACCAGAACAATAAACAAGTTTGTTCAGTATTGCGCACTACATATTTTGCAGATTAAAAGTCTTATTCAGCTTAAGAACAAGTTGTAAGCCAGTGTTTAATGAATTAAATATTATACACCTAGATCTATTATAGTAAGTAGATCTTCAAATGAGATGGATACAACTATATGAGCAGTTGTAGAAAGAATCGCCTGGTTAACTCAATAACCAGCAGCACAACTACAGTAAACAAATGACAATCTCCTATACACTAAAGAAAAATTAGACATTATGCCATCGAAGAGGTTATTAATATGATAAATAAGTAGAAGCAAATCAGGTGTCTCTAACTATGGACATAAGAAACAAGCCCTAACAAAAAGAGACAAACTACAAGCCACAGACAAGCCAGTAGCACTAGTGATTACCCATTTTGAGGCTCCAGAAAATAGACAGAAAGGCCTTCGACCTTCCCAAACCAAACTTTTACTTCAGTCCCACCCCAATAATAGCTTTTGTGAAACTGAAAGTCCTTCACCTGTTCCATAAACATTTATAATTACTAAGGATAAAAGTCAAAATAAACGTGATTAATATTTATCAGGGAATATTTGATGCAGTAATAGAACAGGAAGAATGTTTCTGTATGTCTTAGTAAAATTTCTGGTGCATAATATGACAATTACAAAGCTCTAGAAACCGAACTGCATCATCATTATAAGTAACTAAGAGAGGGGAAAAACTGAAGTTTACTTGCATATGTATGTATTTGGGGCTGAGAGAAATTTGCAATCCCTTGTTAGTTTCTGTAATGAAGCTTAAAATAAATCATGTAACGGGGTAATTTCTAGTCACTGAATCACCACCTAGGTAAAAGGTCAAAGCAAGAGGGTTCTGAATAAACTAATAGGTCCATCCACTATTCAAAATCTTTAAAAGACATGCCAAAATTATTGCCAAACGTTTGCTTATATAATGAATGGGAAGGAGCAGGGAGGTACAAGGGACATATCATTCTGTACCGTTATCATATCCAAAGGTTCATAATGAAAAAATAAAAAATTGATATAAGGTAGTAATGTTGCTCTGGAGCTGCAATCAACTCAAGCCCTAATCAAACAGTTCCATGTGATGTTTCTGAAGGATAACAGAGAGAGAGAGAGAAATTCTAAAGAAGAAGAAACTGGAGAAATTTCATTTAACTACATTTATAAAAGAGTAAGGAACTTAAATAGATGTTTTATTGAGCTCCTAACTAATCAACTGAGTTTAGAACTAACTACTGTTTTAAGCAACTAATATTTTGACAGTTAACTGCCTATCAACATAACAGAAAGACTTATCCATGTTTTCCCAACTAATACAACTCTAGCCTTTGACCTCAACAAAGCTCAAAGAAAACAAGTTCGGTTCGAGTTCAATTGTTAACAGACTTGAGTGAAGTTCAAGTCCAGGGATCGATTTCAATAACACTTTCCAGCTTATATGAGAAATCAAAAATATTGAGCTTAAAAGCTGAAGATCTACCTTAATAATGTTTAGTAGGAAGAACAACAGTAGTAGTAATGATTATGATGACAATAGAATGTGTAAAACATAAGGGCGGGAACCTCCAAAATCTTCTATAGAATAGTGGGGATTAAATAAAAATAAACAAAAGGAAAGAACTTGAGAATAGACTTCCATGTTATTCCACCATCTATCAAGAGAGAGTAAGATCAAGGCACAAAAACTACAAGGTTAGAACCCAAGACTTTGTAAAGTAACTGAATTAGATTATCAACTACTTTTGGTTACGGTTTTGGCACTGGGACAACCTAGGCACTTTGTTCGTGTTTCATATTTCATCAAATGACTGGCACCCAAACCCTTGTTTCCATAATAGGTGGTTCAACTGTTCTATTTTTCTCATTTTACATGAATATGGATTTTGCCTTTCTGAGCAAACTCAAATCTGTCAAACATGTATCTGGGCCGAACTCAAACAAGATATATAACTCAATATGAATTCAAACATTTTGAAAGACATGTCAGAAGACTTAGCCAAAGGAAACACACAGAGTCTTACATTGTTAAACTTCAAACAGTCATATTTTGGAAGAATAATGTCCACATTATGGTTCAAATCCTGAACAGCACGTGAAAGACTAGTGACAACATCACCAAGACCCCCCACCTGCGAAAGATCATAGCTATAATATCTGTTATAATCATTAAATCATGACATCAGAAGAAATAATACGTGAATAACAGTTTGAAAAAATTATATTAGTAGACGAAAAACACAAAGATTACGTAGAACCAAATACACTGTCAGCCTCTTACCATGATTGCTTATGAAGTTGGGGGTGGGGGGCTTCCCATTTTTGCCAAGAGAAGAAATCATAGAACAGGCACATGGCATTCAGTAACTCTAACACAGAATACTTAACTATTTCAATCACAGATAACACGTGGATTCCTTCCTACATAATATCACAGACAAGTGAGATGGAAAACTAACCCCCATCCATAATTTTAGCTTGATTTCAGAAAATCTAATTACTGGGTTGAACTGAAATTCTCTATTATGAGACAAAATAATGATTGCTTTCATTTTAAATTGTCTTTTTGGGTCAGTATAATGAGAAAATGATATGATTAGTTTGACATTTAGGAATCATGTAATTTTTGGGGAAATCCCAGAATGGAAAGTGTGGAAATAACAATGGAATGGAGGGAATACTACAGATGAGGGTTGATCCATACATTAGATATCATATTTCCATTGTTCTTAGGTTATTTGCACCAAACAAGAATCAAAAGGTTAGAGTATCAATAAAATCATTGTCCAGTATATTTCCAGGATGTCAAGTCTTCAGTCACACTCTGTTCCTAGATGCCACCCAGTAATAATATTAGCAACTTGACAAGAGGATCATGCAATTTGCTGTCAGTCTTAATTTCCAACTTTGATTAGCATATTTTATTCATTTTGGGATGGGTTAAGTTAGTTTTGCCAAGAACATCATGCTAATTAATCATTTGTTTGAATATCTTTATCTAGAATTTGAGATTAAAAAAAAAAAAAAAAAAGTAATAGAAGGTAAAAGTAATGAACCTGTATATCAGCTGAAATTGAGATAAATCCATGTATATCAGCTGCTAAATCAATTTTTGATTATGTATGACAGAAATGACTAAAATGCTTTGACTAAGAAATCTTAATCAGTGTCCAGAAAGTAGAGCCTTAATTACATGGGATTAGTTTAATCAACCCAATATAAATTGAAACTATTTGCTTCTTAATGCAACACTGTGTGACTAGTTACACAGTTTATAAGCAGATCATTGAACCTGACTTGAGTTGGTAAAGGAAACAGCAGCTATGAGCAGAAAAAGAAAATGTAATATCTTAAAAACTTTAGCTTGGGTAAAAGCAATTCAAGTAACCCTAAGGACAATAACGCAAAGATAGTGGCACATATATTACCTTTGCAATAGGGGCCATTTCAACTGCAATATGTACAATGTGCATCGGGGGCTCTTTCAAGACGCCCCCAAATACAGGTACGTGGTAATCCATCCCATTTTTGTTGTCAAAAATTCCACCATCTTCTTTCTCAGAGAATACGAAGTCCATCATATATGCATCCAATGGAACCTTGACTGAAATTGTAGGCAAGTGAGACAGACATGCAGACACAGAGAGATAGCTTAGTTAAAGAATAAATGATAATACAACTTTTAGTATTTGGAATGATATAATCCACAAAGACTCTTAATGAAAGACCTCATAGAGGAGTTATTAAGATGTCCTATGATGTACACCCAGAAACAACTGAGCACACGACCGCACTACTCTGTCAGCATTGAAGAGCACAATGTGTTTTCAAGCTTGTTACCCACCATTATGTTCCATTTTTAACATCATTACACACGTACCCTTACGAGCATGCTAGTCAGCACAACTTTATTCAGATAGATATTAGATGTACACTAGGTAAGCATATTCAGAAAAGGAAATGATGTTGAAGGAATATATCTAAAAAAGAAAAACAGGTAAATCAAGTGAAAACATTGATCTCTTTTAGGTGTGTTTGATTGGAAGATTTTCCATGGAAAATGTCTAATCCATGGAAAATCTTGTCACATCAGTGGAAAATATTTTCCATCTTTGGCTGTTTGATTGCACATGGAAAATGAAAATGATTTCCAAGGTACAATCAGTTAAAGCATGGTTAAGAAGGAAAAGTTGGAAAATATTTTCTTGCCAAAATAGGTGTTTTTTTTTCCTACTTACATGGAAAATCTTTTCTTTTCCATGGAATCAATCAAACACACAATTAGTTTTTCTTGTTTCTTGGAATACTTACTACAGTACTTGTAAAGCATAGAAAAAGTTCCCCATATACAACCATGGAAACTCAAAATTTTTTGGCGCAGTATTAAAAATTCAATCTTACTGGTTGCTTTAAGATGAGATCCATTTTCAGAAGGCAACATCTTCTGAGGCGGCAAAGGACCCATACGGTGAGTCCAGCGATTGAACGAACATCTCAACCAGATTTCAGGTTTTCCATTTAGGACAGTGTTTGCAGGATTATAGAGAACTGTGACAGTCTTTCCAGCTTGGACATCTAGGGGATCAGTATAGACAATATGCTTTTGAGACAACAGAAATGTCCTCAAAGTCCTTTCCTTTGTTTCTGCTTTCATACGTGCCGTTTTCTCAGCCTGTAAAAGGAATATCAAAAGAGAAAGAAGATAAAGAAACATAAACCAGGGACAGTGAAGAGCATCAAATGCAGGAGTCTGAGACAACAATAACACCACAAATTTAGGAGCCCTGAAGTGATTTCATTTAGATTTGGATTTGATATTAGCAACTAACCTTTGCTCGTGCTGCTTCCTCTCTCAAACGCCTCTCCTCCTGTAGTTTTCTGTATATCTTTTGTTCTTCCTCAACCCAATATAATTCTGTTGGAATAGATTTTGGGACAATGGCATGGAAATCTTGGAGATGATTGTTGTCATAAACAATAGCCTGTTGAGGTGGACCATCAGCAAAAACCCAGTCCAAAACAAGAGCTCCCTCGGGTACAACAACTGGGGAAACCAAATAAGTTGCTCAGATGGATGTTTATAGGCACTTTACAAGAGATGGGGTAAAAAAAGAAGGAAATAAATGAAGCTCATTGTAATTCCATGGATATGAAGAGAGAATATGTAGCAAGACCATTATTTTACCATGCTAGCTCAATTTAACCAGACAGTTACAAGCTGATGCAATAATATTTACCTATAATTTTTTCCTTTCAATTTTGTAAATGAAATTCATTTGTACAAGGCATTGGCTATACACCCACATAGTGGCACTTTTAAACTCAAAGGGACTTCCATTGCTAGGGAGCTTATCAGCTGAAGCAGTTTTAGCATTGAAAAAAGCAATGCGTCTTGTATAGCTAGCTAATAGATACGCATTAAAAATTCTATAAGTGGAAAAACATCAATTAACACCTATGACTATTAGTCATAAACTCAACAATCACGAAGCTAACCATGATAATAATTCAGCATCAGGTACAGCTCCAACTGAATGAATTTTCTTCCCAGTAGTTAAGATTTGATCAATACACATGAATGGAAGATTTGTCTATGGACAAAATTTTCAGGCATCAATATATACCTCAAATCCTACTCAATCACAACAATTATACGGCACAATGCACGGGAGAGAAAATTCTTAATCACACTCACCATTGGCATACCACCAGTCGCCATCTTTTCTCTCTGATCTGATGAGTTTCGAAACGATGGACAATCCATCCTTCCAATTATTAAGCCCTCCATGAATCCAAATATCCTTAGCATGCGCAAGCGGTCCTGAGATCCTATTGTAATATAACTTGACCTTGTCCTCGCCTTTAAATTCACTAGGCTCTATGTACCAGACATTATCCACAGATTTCTTGGCCTGTTTCACCAACTCTTTCAGCATTCTCCTTCTCTTTGCAACTTCCTCTTTTGCCTGAGCTCTATCAGCTTCTTGGTTAGCCTTTTCTGCTTCTATACGCCTTTGTTCTTCACGTTGTCTTTCCATTTCAGCTTGTTGTCTAGCAAGTTCCTCCTGTTCTCTGCGTTTTTCTTCAAGCAAGAAATTTTCAAATTCAAACACATCCATACCACCTTCCACATTTATGCAGAAATCTTTTCTCTCATTGTTCTCATAGACATCTTGTCCATTAAAGAACACGAAATCCATCTTGTATGCTTCCTTAGGAACATGGACATGGCAAGTCCACCAATCCCCATTGAGATGGCTCTTGCTCAACTTTATGGTAAATGATTTCCATTTCCAGTCGTTGAAGGCACCCATTATCATGACATCAGGTTCATTTTTCAAAGTGGAGAAACTTCTGTTAAGAAATACTTCTACATCTTGATCAGGTTTTACCACCTCAGGATAGTAGAACAATTTATTTCCTTTCCTGAAATTTTCCTCGGCAAGCCTGTCTAACACCTCTTTACGTAAATTTGCATCCTCCTCCAACTTTAGTTTTGAAGAATAATCTTCATCCCTTTTCTCCACCCCGACCAAAATCTGGCCTTCCTCTATCGACTCAGGTTCTGGAACCTGATTTTCACTGATATCCTCGAGGATTTTGATGCTTTCTACTCTCTTCACATCGTTTTTCTTATCCGTTCCTATTTCCTTTGTTCCCGAATCTATTCTATCTGCTGCTTTTCTTCCAGAGTCAGTTATAGTTTCTGCTTCTTTAGACTCCTCTTTCTCAACGCTTTGGATTTTGTCGCCTTTAATAACATGAACCTGCTTTGCTTCAATAACTGTACCATCTTCTACAACACCATTATAACCATTTGCTGTTGCTTTTTCCCCAACCACCCTCTCTGAAATTCTTTCTGATTCTGTTGATTCCATCACATCCTCAGAAATGGTGTCAATTTCTCCATTTTCAGCAAATTGACTTATTTTAGCATCAAGTGATGGTTCAGTAGATAACGGAACCTCCTTCAAACCACCATTACTATCATCTTCACTTTCTTCATCTGCGTCCTTTGCTTGATTAATGTTGACAAACTCTTCATCATTGGTTGTAATTTTCAATTCAGCTGCTATTTTCCTATTAGACCCCCCAAACTCTTTGGATGGTGATGCATCTGGACGTTCCTTTTCTTCATTGTTCTTTTTATCTTTTTTCTGCGTGCCTGTAGGAACCTGCATTCTTGGCATAAACCCCCTCGGTCTAGAGTCTTTGGGCCTTGGTGTGGAAAATTTCCTTTGCCTTCTTCTCGAGAAGTCTACCTCACGTAAAATTCAATAGTTAGAAATTAGGTATTGTAGAATTCAGAACACTATTCATAACTGATTAATCAGAACGAACCCGAACTTGCAGTAATTCGATAAGAAACCGGAGGCACCGTGCTATCTTTTTGCAATTGGGAAGACTGCAAGCAAAAGGTTCAAAGAAGATGAGAAAATTTCTGCAACCCAGTTCACATAAACTCATTTACATCATTCATAAAACGTGAATAAAAGAATTCACATCACTGACTCTTTTATCAATGAAATTATCAAACTCTAACTGAAAATATGATGAACTCAAGACCACACGTATAAACACGCACGCATAATCTGTGTCACAGACTTTCTTGAGACAACACAATTCAGAATTCAAGCAAAAGGGAAAAAAATTAAAGAAGAATTACTAGAACCATGTTTTATAGATCATTAAATTAACACCATCAACACAATTAGGTATGCATCCAAATGACGATTGAAATTGTTATCATCCACACATAGGTCTTGCTCCAAATCAATACACACAAAACACACACGTATATCGATGAACTAAATTTACTTGGGAGAATATGCTAGTAGTTCCATGAGGGACTAATCCAAGAAACGGCTTGATCTTGAAGTGGGTTCTGCAATTCAGAGGCCTCTGCACTGGCAAAGGAACCTCCATCTTTATTTATGGCTACCCTTTTTTACGAAATATTCACTTGAAACATCCCCTCGGATCTCGCTACCTTTATCTCTCTTTACTGAACTAATTGAATATATGCATTACGATGACTGTATCGATATGTGTGTATAGATTGTTATTATTAAATAAATCGAAAAGCCCAGAAGAAAAAAGAGGTGGTCAGTGTACTAAAATACTACTCTGGTTTTGCTGATAACTACATCAAAAGTCCTATGAATTTGAACCGTAAATGTGTTGTTTCCTGTGTTGTACAGTGTATTGACAATAGCTTTTGTAATGGAAATCAAACGGTTGCGGAGTCTTGAATTTGGAACGTTAATTGATAGCAAGAAAATTGAGGGAGGTGATTGAATTCTAGTTGAACTTCAGTGAAACTTGTACTTCCTGATTTTTCTTTCTTTTTTTGTTATCTGAATTTATTTTTCCTTTTATTTTTGAAGGTCAGGATTTTTATTGAAAAACTAAGAAGAATTAAGTCCACGTGCAGCAAAAGAGTGGGAGCTTGGAGGGGCATAGCTGTGGCTTAGGTTGATTTGCTGATGATATTCCATTGTATAAAATTAGGGACGTCTTCAATTTAGATCTAGATAAATTTTAAAAATCGGTGTAAATTTTGATCACTTCAATTCATATTTTAATAGATTCAATTAAAATTTAAATATATTCAACTCAAATTTAAATATAGTCTTTAGAAATTTAGATGTCTCTAATTACTAATAGATTTCTAAATATTTCATTTATTAGAATATTTAAACAGATTTGCATGGATATCGAGTACATAAATATAAATATCAAATTCTATCCCCACTTGTTAAAATTTCAATCCAACTCTTCTCTTACGCATCTCTTCCTCATGCCTCTCTACTCAATTTGTGTCACAAGTTTTTGTAATAAACTCTTATTCTTGATTTTCAATTTATATTAGCATGAAAATTTATTGAATTTTTTTGTTTTTTATTTTAATATTTTTTTTATACAATTGTCAAACATCCTCATTGAAATTTCACTCTTGATGTTCCATGACCATTCATTGAACCAAAACAATTGGATAGAAAAATATAAACAATCTATTAGTAAATATTAGTCTAATGTCATATAGGGCAATTAAATATTAGACTGTAAAATTAGCATAGCACTAAAAATCCTATTTTGAACTTGGAAAATTGTACTCGTCAACTGCGACACGTGTAAATTATCTTTTTAAGCCATAAAATAAATTTATATACAAGATAATTAATCAACTAAAATTATAATTTAAACAATGATACACAATCGCGTTTGATGGAATGGAACATTCATAAAATAGCAAATCACCCTTTCACCCTGTTTTATGGGAAAGAGGAAATAGTAAGTTCATAATTTTTTTTTGTTAAAAGTAAGAGGATCTAAGTGAGTTAAATTGCTTATTAGACTTTATAAAGCTTGCGATCCATATAAAGTAACGTGTTCTAGTAGTTGTTTTATATAAATCTAATCTAATGTTAAAAAGTTCATTATTTACTAAAATTAAAAGCATAAAGTAAATTGAATTTTATTAAGCCCAAACTACACAAATTGTAATGGACTTGGTAAAGCTCGTCTTGCACGTGAGTTGCTTTTAGTCTTTTTATTAACAAGAAGTAATGTTTTACTAAGAAATTTAAAACATATCCGTGAATGTTGTAACTATGTGACGTTCTACAACAAGAATTGTATAGTAATTTGAAGATCACAAGTTATGTATACAAAAAGTTATATATGCATGCAATATTTTTATTTATTTATTTTCTTTTTTGGAAAATCCATTCGTGATAAGGTAAAGAGTTTTTAGCTATATTGATATTGAAATATGTATAATGAGAAGGACGTAAATGTCTTAACTCAATAGAATTAAAATTTAATGAAACTTAAAAATTAACAAAATTAATATTAATACATCAAACAAGAAAAACTTTCCATGTTACCCAATTCATATATTTATATAAAGTGTTTCATCATTTTTTATCAAAATTTTTGAATTGAGTTTGTTGTTTCTAAAATTGTTTTTTCTTGTTATAGCATAATTGTATTTTTTTTTTCATTAACATATTAATTATTTACAAATCATTTATTTAGGCTTGATTTGGTATTACTGTAATTTCAAGAGAATCGTATGTGGAAAGAATCAAATAAATATTTTGTAAATTCTTAATTTTAAATTGTTGTATGTTTCAAAATTAGAATTTGAGTGTTTGATAAACCAAAGTGATTTGTTGTCCTAACTGTATAAAATTACTAAAATAGACATTGATTATAATAAAATTCATTTGTATTATTATTATTATCATATGTAATGTTGTAAAATTCATTTTTATTATAACAATATATAATATTATCAAATATATTTTCAAAACAATGTATTCACCATAATTATTTTAAATAAAAATAGTAAACATCTATTAAATCTCAAAATTTATAAAAATTACAAAATAAAAGCGTAGTCATATATATAGTACAAAAATTAATTAAATTTAAATTTAAATTATTTGTGCAAATACAGTATAATTAAAATACTAATAAATATATGACATAAAATGAATTATTTTAATTAATTAATGTTAAAATTGATATTTTAATAATAAATAAGTAGAAAAACTAAAAAGTAGAATTTGAGAAGCTATCATTTTGTCATTTCTTAAAATCTAATGTCGATAATACAAATTCTTTTATAATCACTTTTTTCAAAATTTGTCAAACGTCTAAACAACTTCTAATTGTCAAAGTTCTAAATTCAATCCCGAACAGACCCTCAACGATGTTGAGCCAAACTAACTTAACCAAATGGAATAATAATATACATATAACCTATATCTAGTTTAACAAATGGGCCCTAATTCATATCCCCTTATCATTTTCTAGGGTTTAGATTTCCCACCCCAAACTACCATCGGTTTAGCTACCATTTCTATTTGCAGGTTCGGTGCCAGGCGAGATGGAGGTGTCAAAATAGGTAGATTGATTTGACTGTCGTGTCTGTATCCAAACCCAATTTAGGGGCGCATCTAAAAATATGGTTCGAGCCTATCCTTCGACTATTTTTCAAATTTAAGGACACTGACTCACGAACCACTAGTATTGCGGACTTGGCTAGTCCAATCTACCATTTTTCTTTTTCAAAAATAAAATAATATGATTTAAAATCAAATCATAATAAACAAAAAAATTCTTATTGATGTATTTGTGGATTACATCCTTAAATATGTTTTGAATATAAAAAAATAATTATAAGTAGAGTTCTCTAGTAACAATACATGCATCACTAGTATATTCTAAGTTGTAAAAAAAATGTTGAAGAGAAATGATTATCTATAGTCTCGTTGACTTTTATAATTTTATATTATGTTTTAATTTTCTTAATAAATTAGGTTATTTGAGTTGTCGAGTTAGAAAATCAAACTTAGCCCGACTCATTTATTTTATTGGGCCAACATGTGAACCGACTCGAAATAGGTCAAGTTGATTTTCATCCGACTTTTTAATAGGGTGGATCGTCTCAAACTTGCACCGCCAAGCCATTTGATGATGTGTAAGGTTTTTGTTGAAAGAACATGTATTTAGGATAGCAAAGTTAGAGTACAGTTGAAAAGACTAATTTGTGCTTAATTCTAATTGAAAGTGTGATAGTGAACGAAACTCAAACACATACTCTTGCTACCCATGAAATCTAGAGTGAGAAGCAACTCTGAGATCATCAACCTCAGCACCATCTTCGTACCCATATCTTAAGCCAGGAGAACTCGCTCAAATCACTGCAAAATCCAAAGCAATCGATGCTAAAACATTGACTGCGCTAAGCCGAGCTCAATCCCAGTTCGGATTCAACACGAAGAACACAAATCACCATCCAGCTCAAGATACTTATTGCGGTCTCACCAACTTTTTTGGTAAGTTCCAGTCTTCATTGATCTTTAATCGACCTTAGATTATCCATAGCACAGACCAAAACATACACAATGGAACAAATGGGGTTGTTTTCTTTTTAGGTTGTGTTCATTACTTCATTTTGATGTAATTGATACAGGAAGTGAAGTGATAGAGAAAAGTTTGAGATGAATAAAATGATGTCAGTTAAAGTTAATTATAATCGATACCAATGTTCATGCGTTTACCAGTGATGCTACTGAATGATTGGATCAATATTTGATGGATTTGTGTTCGTTGAAACTCTATTCCTTCGTTTGGAAAAAATAGGATTGGATTTTATGTCACCCGATCGTTTTCAAGACTCTGTTTTGGCAATCTTTGTGGTTGATACGATGTTTATTACACAAGAAATTGGCTTCTCAACTTCCTTTGGAGCCAAAGACTTGAAATTAGGAAAAAATCGGAGCAGCCAACAACATATAATTAACAAGTAGAGCAATGCGTGAAAGATAAATCAGATTTCAGATGACAATCAACCTGAATTCATGAAAATCCATCTGACTACAAAATCTAACGTAGTGTATATGTGCAAGTATTCTTAATTGGTAAATTCATCCTATGTGTTTCACAATGCCGTTGCAAACAAAGCACGGTGGTTGAACTATGGAGCTTCTAATACAATTTGGGGAAAAAAACATATAAAGTGAGTGGAATACTCTTTATGTTTCAAAATACATGGCGATTCTCATCTTGTACGAAGTTTATACGCAGTTGAGAAGAGAATTACAATAAAATGTATCTAGTCTGATATTTTTTAATTTTTTCTTCCTTAAACAAGCATGACAGGAATAAAAATGAAATCTCCCACAAAAATACCTGACAGAGAAGCATAAATATGGGGGACCAAGAAGTTAAGAACTGTACTTAGGTCAAAGCATCGGCTCCAGCAACAATCTCCAATATCTCTCCAGTAATCTTTGCTTGACGCTGTCTGTTGTAAATTTGAGACAAATTTTTCTTCAATTCGACGGCATTATCAGTAGCATTGCTCATGGCACTCATCCTAGCCGCAAGTTCGCTGGCTAGTGATTCCTGCAATGACCTCAAGATTTGACTGTTCAAGTAAAGTGGCAAGAGAGCATCAAGAATTTGCACGGGATCCTGCTCGAATTGCAAAATTGGCGAAAAATCTGATGTCTGAGTCCTTACAACATCTCTTTCCACAGTCAATTTCCCTTCCCTTGTTGTCAACCTAAAGAACTCGTCATTGGCTGCATCCACACAAATCCCATTCACATCACAAATTTCTCCTTTTGGTGATAATGGAAGCAAGGTGTGGATCACTGGATCAGATTTGACCAATGACACAAACTTTGTATAAAGAAGCTCAACCTTATCAACCTCTTCACTTACAAATAACGAAAAAACATCATCCGCTATTGCCTGAGCTTCTTTAGCAGTAGGAAGATTAGTACCTTCAAAATACTTGTCGACTGGAATATATGGCCTACGGAGAAAATACAAATTACCCTTTTTACCAACACTGATCACAGTGTAATCAAGACCGAGGGCCTTCAATTCTCTTATACGGGCCTCAGCCTTTTTGATGATCGAATTGTTGAAACCACCACAGAGACCTCGATCACCAGTGACAACAACAAGCCCCACCTTCTTGACAGGCCTAACCTTGGTGAGAGGAATATCGACATCGTCATTTTGGAGTTGCTCATTGATATTGTAAAGAACTTCAACAAGAGTTTCAGAAAAAGGCCTAGCATTGACCACAGCTTCTTGAGCTCTCCTCACTTTAGCAGCAGCCACAAGCTTCATAGCCTCAGTGATTTTCTGGGTGTTCTTGACAGAATCAATACGGCCCCGAAGTTCACGAAGATTGCATTGAATTGGGGCGGCTGCTGATGATCTAGAAGGGCTGGAAGTGTTTGAATTGTGGCTAGGAAGCGGAAAAGGGCTGAGGAAAGAGCGAGAAGAGAGAGAAGAGGCATCGGAGAGAGAAGGTTTCGAGGACACCAACATTGTCAGATTTGAACAAGACATGTTTCTGCACCCTTTTGGAGCTCCGCAAAAAGGTGGCTATGGAGGAATTGAGAAGAAGAAGAAGTATGTTTGTTTTAGGAGGTTTTGGTTTGAATCTTATCTCTATAATGTATGGATATTGGTTTTTGTGGGTGAATTGTATTGGCGATGAAGAGAGGGAAAGAATGAGAGGTGGAGGGCTATACGATGTTTGGATGAGGTTTTAGGATAAGAAATTGAATGTTGGAGATTGCATTGTGAAACAAAATTTAAATTGCAAAGATATTTTGATCCCTCTTAATTACATTTTTTTTTCGGACATATAATCTTCCGACGAAGATATCGTGTGGCCATGAGTGGATGAGGGCCTACATGGACTCTCTCTCTCTCTCTCTCTCTCTCTCTCTCTCTCTCTCTCTCTCTCTCTCTTCTTTTCTTTTTTAAGCAAATTTTTTATTTGCTTATTTACTCTTAAAATATGCGGCGTTGCGTTTGTGATTCTCAACATTCTCTGTTTTCAGCTGCTTCACTGTGATTAAAAATAGCTTAAAAGCTACTTTTTCTTTAAAGTATTGTGTCTTCACATTTCCCTTTCTCGGTTAAGCAATTAAAAGCTTCCTTCATATGAATCACCGATGAATGTCAAGATCCCATATTTTCCGCAAATCCAACAATCGATTAGGCAACTGAAAACAGAATTTCAACTTCTGATAGAGCCAAAGCAGGACATCAGAAACAGTTCAGTGTATTCAATATATAAGTTGGAAACAGACAAGGGCTATTGCATGTAAGTTAAGTAGTAGTGGATAAACAAAGTAATTAAAAATAAAAAAAGCAGTTACGTACTTTGATAAGAACTGCATACATTTCACCTCTTAATTAACTAAAAACTAAGCATACATTCCAGATGTTTGATTAGAAGCAAAGGAAATTATACAATTTCAGTGAATTTGTGTTTTCTATCAGATGCATATACAAAACTAAAATATATCCATCACTTAATCAAACTCGGTAGAGGTTTCTTTAATAAGTGGACTCACAATGGCTTCATATGTTTGGATGTCGGGGATTACTCCCGCGAGCACCATAAAATCGTGCAATTTAATGACTTCCTCGGCACAGCTCTTCTTACTAAAGTTTGTCATAAGTGTGGTGTATGTTACAAAATCCGGATTCAAGCCATGAGCAACCATTGTTCTCAGAACTTCCTTCGCCCGCTGAAATAACCCACATTTGCACAGAAAGCTTATCAAAATATTACAAGTGACCCTGTTCGCCAAGATTCCTTCCTTTCTCATATTCATAAATAAATGAGAAGCCTCTTCAAACTTCCAGCGACTGCAATAACCACTCAACAGTGTGTTAAAAGTTACGACATCATATATATTTGTCCTCTTCATTGCGTCTACCAAACATTTTGCTACATCCATGGATTCTTCTTTGCATAAACCATCTACAACGGAATTGTAAATTATCAGGTTTGGATTCTTTTCCATCTTAACCATGTCCATGTAAACCTCAACTGCAGTTTTCATATTGCCTACCTTGCAATACCCATCAATTATGGTGCCGTATGTAACCAGGTCAGGAATTAACCCTCTAATAAACATACCGCAGAGAAGTTGTGTAGCTCCTGTCATGTTGTTGCTCCTGCAAAGATAATTGATGAGAATATTGTCAGAAAAGGGATCTTCCACAAGGTTATTTTCTATATTCCTGATATGAAATTTCAAAGCTTCATTGATGTGGCCGCTCCTGCATAATCCTTTTGCAAGAATAGAGAGTGTAAATTGACCGGGGGATATGCCTCTTTTAATCATGTCTGAAAATATTAAGGAAGCTCCATTTTTATCTCCTTCCATATATAACCAGTGGATGATTGTATTATAAATCACTGAATTGACCATCAAGCCATTTTCAACCATATTATCACACAGCCTAAATGCCTGCTCCAAACACTCGCTTCTGCAATACCCATCAACCAGTGTCGCGAAAGTACTTACGTTAGACTCGACTCCCATTTTCATCATTTCATTCAAAATTTCTTCAGCAGTTTCGGGCTTACCCAACTTGCAAAACCCATTAATAAGGCAATTATAAGTAACTACATTAGGCTTCACGATGCCACCTGACATAATTTCCATCTTCTTAACCAGTTCCAATGCTAAATCGAGATCACCCATCCTGCAAACTCCGTCAATAAGCATGTTGAAAGTAACAACATTGGGCACAATCCCGCTTTTCAACATCCTATAGAAAACAGAGAATCCTTCAGACAATCTACAGCCCTTACAAAGAGCATTAATAAGCAAATTAAAAGTATTCACATTCTCATAATATCCATATGAAATCATTTCCTTATACACCATCCAAAACCTGCCAGTCTCATCTATCTTCAAAAGATGGTTCAAAAAATTGTTCCATGCATAAATAGAAACCCGAAAACCTTGGATTCTCAACTTTTTCATCACCTCAAAAGCACCCTCAGTTGCCCCAATTTGGGTACAGGCCCTCACCAACGCATCAAATACCGCACAACTCAAAAACATAGCATCAGAACTATTAACCAATGCTTCCAAAACTTCCAAAGGTGAATACCCTTTTGCCATCATCAATTCATTCATCAAACCCAATGCATCATCATATCTTTTATACTTCACCATCACATGAATCACTGTACAAGAAGACTCCAATGAATCCAAGACGCTTTTGCACCCTCCAACTCTGTTGTAAAGTTCTAAAACTAGCAGTGGAGAGCTTCGGAACTCGTGAAAAATGCAAGAAACCAAACAATTTGAGAGAGCTGGAGACACTTGGTCCAACAACTTCCATTTCTTCTGCCTTATATTAACACAAACAGCCTTAAAGATGATATCTTCAGCACTTGGGCTAGTGAATTGCTTACACACGTGAAAACCTCTGATAAAAAAATGTCTACCTCTTGATAAAAACAAGGCCAAAAACATAGAATGGAGAAACCCCGTTCATAACATGACCATTCCTATCTGGGAGAAAAAAACGAGAACAAAATTAATTAAAAAAGGAAAAAGCAGGTGTCAAGAAGAAATATTTTAGTAGACAATAATAACCAAATTGACTATAAAATAAACATAAACGAAGAACCAATTCAGGAATTTCAATTTATCACAGAAAACACTCACTTTAATCAAATTAATGCCTCAAAAAGAAACAAACTAAACGAAACAACAGCATAAAAACGACTATTCCAATGAACAAAATATAATAAGACATTTATTACCCAAAAGATAAAATAGATATGTTCAATGGATTAGATTACCCACCTTTTAGGGTTTTGTCGAGGGAAAAGGAGGGAAATGAACACAAAAATTTACTTGAAAGACTCTGCTGTGTGGGGTTTAGGACTTTAAGCCAGATTAAGTATGGGCTAATCTTGGGCTTCCACCTGCCGGACCCGATTACCCCAGCCCTTATAGAATAGGGTAATTTGCGGCCTTCATCCCCAACCTTTGAACTTTTGACACTTTTATCCCTATTCTTTATTTTTTGTCACCCATATCCTCAACTTTTCTTATTTTGGTTGCTGAAGTCCCCAACCTTTGAACATTTGGCACTTTTATCCTCATTCCTTATTTTTTGGCACATATATCCTCAACCTTTCTTAATTTGGTGGCTGAAGTCCCCAACCTTTGAACGTTTGGCATTTTTATCCTTATTCTTCATTTTTTTGCACTCATATCCTTAACATTTCTTAATTTGGTGGCTGAAGTCTCCAACCTTTGGACTTTTGTATCATATTTTTAAATTTTTTAATTGAAACTTATAAAAAATTTATTTAAAGTCAAGTTTTATGAGTAATTTTATCTATAAATGTTGATTTATTTAAAAAAAACTTATTTTTACAAATTTTATGAGATTTTCTTCATTTTTTTGCACCCAAATCTTCATTCTTCATTTTTTTGCACTCATATCCTCAAATTGAGCATTAATCAAAATATAGTTTTCTAAATAAAACAATTTAATCTGAATAATACAATATTCAAAAAATAGGGCTGGTCATCGACCCAAAAAAGATAACGGGTCAAATATCAAAAGGTCGAATCAAGTCGAACCAAAGTCGACCTGGTTTCAATTAAAATTCAATTTTTTGCACCCATATCTTTATTCTTCATTTTTTTGCACCAATATCCCCAAATGGAGTATTAATCAAAATATAGTTATCTAAATAAAACTTTTTATTTAAATAATACAATATTCAAAGAAAATAGGATTGACCATCGATCCGAAAAAAATAACGGGTCAATGGTCAAAAAGTCGAACTGGTTTCAATTAAAAAATTAAAAATTAATCTAAAAATATCATAAAATTTTTAAAAATAAGTTTTTTTAAATAAACCAATATTTATAGACAACATTACTCACAAAACTTGGCTTTAAATAGACTTTTCATAAGTTTTAATTAAAAAATTAAAAAATATGATACAAAAGTCCAAAAGTTGGAGACTTCAGCCACCAAATTAAGAAATGTTAAGGATATGGGTGCAAAAAAATGAAAAATGAAGATAAAAGTGCCAAACGTTCAAAGGTTGGAGATTTCAGCCACCAAATTAAGAAATGTTGAGGATATAGGTGCCAAAAAATAAAGAATGAGGACAAAAGTGCCAAACGTTCAAAGGTTGGGAACTTCAGCCACCAAAATAAGAAAGGTTGAGGATATGTGTGCCAAAAAATAAAGAATAGAGATAAAAGTGTCAAAAGTTCAAAGGTTAGGAAATGAATGCCGCAAATTACCCTATAGAATAATACCAATATATTAGAATGAGAAAAGATCCGGCCCCGAACCGGGGTCCAAAACATTTCCCCGAATAGTGATGTGTCACCCTCCCCTTCAAACCAAAAAAGCCAACCACCCTCCTCTCTCTGCAAATTAACATAACCTCCTTCTCCCAATCTCGCCGCAATAAAGCACCCCTTGTAAAAAGGCCCCACACCCCCCCTCCCCAATTTAGTTTAGTTTAACCCCCCCCCCACCCACCCAAACATCTCTTCTTTTCTTCAATTACACATATTTTTAATTCTTCACATATTTATTTACCATCAAATTTATATCCACATTATTAATATAATTAAATGTATTAAATTAAAAATATTTTTTATTATTATATTTATTGTATTTTTTAAAAAAATATAATATATAATAATATTTATTAAATTAAATATTATTTATATCATATAATAAATAATATAATTAACGTTAATTTTATTATTAAGATTATAGTGACACTAATTAATTTATTTATGTTTGAGTAACAAATTAAATTTTACTTAAAAATTAAAAATAAATAAAGCGTGCACAATAAATTTACTTCAATTAATAATTTACATACACAAAAAAGAAAATAATATTACATTAGAAGTAATAAATTAGTGACAAATGTTAAAAGCGTGCATCACAAATATAATTGCACCCACACCATCGATAATTTAGTATTGCACCCACGTACATGTCTCTGGTTTTTTTTCCCACCAGTGGCACAAAGATCTTTTACGATCGGTGTTATTCCTCATGTTGGTCGTGAATTGAATCATCGGATGAAGAGTATAATTTTACAATCAATATGCTTGCGTGAAGTGGGGTTTAAATGCGAATAGAAAAGCGTAAGGAAAAAAAAAAAAAGGCCAATGTAAAATTTATTTTTAAGTATAATTTAATTTGTTACTCAAATATAAACTAATTAATTAATCTTATTGTAATGTTAAATAATAAAATTAACGTTAACTATGTTATTTATTATATGATATAAATAATATTTAACTCAATAAATATTATTATTATATTATATTTTTTAAAAATAAATGAATATAATAATAATAAAATTATTTTTAATTTAACAAATTTAATTATATTAATAATGTGGATGTAAATTTAGTGATAAATAAATAAGTAGTGGATTGAATAAAGTGGAGGGGGTGGGATTAAATAAATGGAAGGGAGTGTTTTAAAACAAATGAGGGGTGTCTATATTTTTTCAATTAGGGGGGGGGGATTTCGGAAACGATCTGGACCCCGAATCGGGGTCCAGATCTTTTCTCTAGTGATAATTTCATCATACACTACAAAATATAAAATAATTTAAAAAATATTATTTAATATTTTTTATTATAAAAATATTATTTTTTATTTTTATAACACTTGTTGTTACATTTGTTAATAACATATATAACACATTTGTTATCACATTTATTGTAACTAAAATAACAAATATAATAAAAAGTGTTATAAAAATTAAAAATAGTATTTTTATAATATAAAAAAAAGTTTTGTGGTTGTTGTTTTAGTGGCGTGAATAATTGATTTTTGCTAATCACGTTTTATAGGGGTAGGGGTAGGGGTAGGGGTAGGGGTAGGGAACCGGGGGGTGAACAATCATATTTTATTAATTATTCACGCAATGAGGCATTGAGCACCACCAGTATTGTTGTTTTTCTTATAATTCATGCAATTCAGTGTCAAAATTAGAGGTGTCAATCGGACTGTATTGAAAGTTTCAATTTTTAAGCAGGACAACAAGCCTTAATTATCTGGGCAACAAAATTTCAACAAGTTGTAATCACTAAGCCAGCCACAAGTACAAGCATAGGAAAAGCAACAGGGTTTATGAATTTGTCAAGAGAAGGTGTTTTTTTCATTTTTTAACATATATAATGTTTCTTGTGTGGTTCATAAGACAAGATCCTTCTTCAGGACCATAATTATCCTCCTTACAGCCCCTCCTGTTGTAATTCTGTGCTACTTGAACTGCTACCAGAATCATATTCTTCAGCATCCTCTGAGGCTACATCATTCTGCTGAGTGTTCTCCGACATTTCTGGTACGAGAGCATTGTACAGAAATTGGCTATAATATGCTTGTAGATGGAAGGGCTGACGAGGATAGAAAACATTAGGAGGCAGCCAATACATCAACGGCCTAAAAGAATTTGCCGATGTGGTGGAAAAACAGGATATGAAGGCGACATATGGTAGGAGACACTAGGACTGGTATAAGTGATCGGATTACACCCTGTTAGCCCGAATGCTGTAGGATGTCTCGTGTGTGAAGCTACAGAGTGATTAATGGAGTACTCCTTCTCACGAGACTTTATGGCTACATTTCTCTCTATCTTGCTTTTGGATTTTGTTGAAAATATCCTCCTGGTAGTCAAGGGCGGAGCCACCAAGGAACAAAGGGGGTCATTTGACCCCGCAAAGATTTAAAAAATTGTTCAAGTCTGATTCGAAAATGACACAATCCCTAATCCAATAATATAAATTTGTCCAAAATAACATAAGGCAATTCTCAATCCAAATTATTTTAATTCAAGTTTCAGCTCAAATTGGCCTAAGTTCCAAGTTTTAATTTATATCAGCTGTTGAACACCAAATCCTCATGCCCAATTGATATCATCTATTCAATTATTGTCTTTACAGATAACCGCGCTCTAATCTGATTGTAATTTTTATTCCATTTCTTCTAATTAAAGCTATAATAAGCCAAAATCATCCATAAATCTATTAACTTAGCTAGTTAGCTAGCTCGCAGATAGTCTAGGAGATGAAAGTTTAGTTTGCTCTCTTCGCGTTTATTCTTTTTAAAGGGAACAATGTAAAGCTAAAAAGAGAGATCGACCTAAACATAGGTAATTTCTTCCTAATTGTTTTTGTATATTTGATATTGAAGAGAAAAATATTGAAGGAAAGAAATCAATGGTTGAATGACAGTTTGATTGTATATATTGAGAATGAGATATTTCACGAAATTGATAATGTTGTAATTATACAACATTTTTAAAATATAAAAACACGTATATGAAACAATTGTAGTAATATATCTAACTATTTTTATTAGTATTATATTATTTCAAAAAAAATTGTTGCTTAATTTTTGTCCACCCAAAGAAAAGTTTCTGACTCCGCCGCCCCTGCTCGTAGTTACTTGTTGGGAGTTCGGACTAGCATAGCAGCTCGTATGGACAGCATATAAGGTTCTGGCCTACTCATAATGTTACAGATCAATCAAGTGGTGTTTGGGATCTTAAAGTATCAGCAGTGATGGTATGCGTCAAAAATAATTGTTTCCCTTCAGCATCTTCATCTCTCCTGACATGATAAAAGATTTCGCGTTAAGCAAAACACTGCATTTGTCTAAATATTATAAGGCAGCAGAGAAAGAGATGATCAGTAGGATTCAAGAAACATTGATGAATTAAGTCACATCTATATCTATCTATATATCTATATTCTATATATTTATATCTATATTCTATATATATATATTTATATATATTATAATAGGATAATCGTCGAAAATTTCACACACACATTTTTCCTCTATTTTTTCTTTTCAAATTTGGTAAGTTCCGCCAGAAATGTTGTATAAGAGTTTGTTTTCATTAATTAGTTTCACACATTGATTTGGTAAATTCCGCCATAAATGCTGTATAAGAGTTTGTTTTCTTTAATTAGTTTAACACATTTATCGTTTTTTTTTCCTTGCAAAAAACGAGGTGTAACATTTAATATTATATACAATAAATGAAAAAAAAATCAGATTTTTTAATTGGTTTAACACAAATTTGCAGATTCTTATTTAAATATCTGTAGACAATTATTAGTAATAACAAATTTGAATGCTACATTAATTAATCAATATAAAATTTAGAGTATATAAATATTACTAATTGTCTATAAATAGAAAAATAATAATTTTGCAGAATATCATTAACGCAATTTCCATCTTTATAATTTAGGAAATCAATTTTCAAATTGTAATATAAAAATTAGTGGGTAATTTAATGAGTCGTGCCAAAAATTAAGTCGGAAGCACTTCTTAAAAATCAGAAAATAAAAATCAAACATGAATATGTTTTGACATCACATTTCACCACACACTTCACATTTCACACATGTCAAATGTTCATTCTTTGAAATCATTATTTAATTGGCCAAATAAATAAAGTGAGCAAATCATCATTTGACATGTGTGAAAAGTAATATGGAATGAGAATAGTGTGAGTACACAACAATCATTGTCTTCCTTAAATTTTTTTTTTTTTTCCACATTAACTAAGAAAGCGGTTAAAATTAGTTGCAATTTACAAAATATATATAAATACAAAATCCGACTATTAGATAGAGACGGAAAACACATTTATTTGATTTAAACAAATGATAAGATTTAAACTGTTATTGTAACTGAAAAATTAATCTATGTAATAATATTTGTGCCGATTATTAAAAACACTTATCTATGCATATCCAAAAATTATTTTTCAAATTATAATAGAAAATTACTCAATAATTTTAATATTATATTATTTATTTTATATATTACATAATATTAAAGTATTTATATTATATTTCATAATAATATTATTATTATTTATATTTACAGAGTGAGCAAAAAAATATAATTAAATCAAATGACAAAATTTAAATATTTTATACTATTAAAATTTAATTAATTAATTGCCCAACTTCAGCTAATTAATAAAAAGTATTTCAATATAAATAATCAGTATTCCAATATAATTTAATTAAGATGAGCTTTCTAATGTTTTAATTTTGTATGATACTTGGTTAAAATAAATAATATTAAGAATTAACATTTAAAAAAAATGCACATCTTCAGTAACAAGATAAATTCACTTGAAAACACAAAACAGATGAGACTATGTGTTCCAAGGTCTTAATTTTTATCGGTTGAGGAATTTAAATAAGTTATGTTTTCAAAAATATTTAACATCAATGTATGAGAACTATTGGCAATAAATGTAATAATTTTCCAAAAATTGATTTATTTTTCTCACAAATTTTTTATGCTTCACATAATAGGTTTAAATAGGTTGCAGTTTAAAAAAAAAACATCAATACACGAAAAACATATTGTATTATATTATCAAATGATCTGATTTATTGATTAAAAATAATAAGTCGATTAAACTAATAAACTAAATATGATAATTTCAAAATTAAATTCATACAATTCAAAGCACTTTTCAGTTCGACCACAAATGTGGTTTTTAAATAGGTGTTTCAAAATTGGGATTAGTTATATTGTTTTTTTTCAATATCTATAAATAATCAAATGTTATTTATATGATGTACTTTTTTATTTGAATGTAATAAATAAACAATATACTCTTAAAATATTTTAAAATTATTATCATGAAAATTAAGTACCGTGCATCGCACAGTGATATACTAGTAAAGATTAAGGACAAATGAGTGGATTTAAGGAAGCAAAACCAGGCAAAAAAATGCATGAAACTTTGCATATTTTAAGAGACTAGATTTGGACCTTATTGCTCTTTGAATCTATATTTCAATAAATTAGTGCGCTTGAGTATCATTAAAATTTGACAATAAATTTTAGTCTCATTAGTGGCATTCTTTTCATCTTTTTTTTCTTTATTAGTATAGTCATTGTGATTAAATACTCGAGACTTGAAATATTTAGATTATCTCGCGATTCATGAATGCGATTGATTAATAATGGAATCATTGTTTATAATAATATGATTAGCGTGGGAGGCATGCCTCTAATTATTGTATTAGGAGCATCCGAGGCTATTAACATATTCATACTATACATGTAACATGCCACTTAAATAGAGCTTTTACAGTGCTAATAAAAACACAAAGAAAGTGGTTACCAACCCAGACCAAGTTGCTAATACAAGGTAATATTAGTACTTTTCTTACCTAAAGTTGATCTTAGGTAAAAACGAGTGAGACTTAATTATGTAACAGATTTTGTCCATAAGATAATACATGTTAGAAAAGATTGAGATTAACCAAAATAGTATATCATGTTCTAGTAGTTAATAGTCTAATTGCATTGAATATTCTAATGAAAAGATTTCATCTAGTTAATCTCAGATTTATTAAGACTAATTAAAGTTTAATTTGTTACTTTGGTTCACTAAATGATCATACTAATGTCATTTCTGAATTTATTGGAATACAACTTAATTAATTATACTAATAATCACGACCGTGTGAAGTTTCTTCTCTATTTGTCCAAAAAAACACATATACGTATGTCTTCATCTTCATTCTCAAAATTGATTTTTCTCTATTATATTTCTTCAAATTCAATCTCCCCAAATCAAATTCTCAAATCCACTTTGTTCTTCATGTGCTATATCATTCTCAAAATTGATTTTTTTCTTCATCATAACTCTTTTGTTCTTCAAATTTCTTCTCCTCAAATCAAATTCTCAAATCCACATTCTTCTTTATCTACTACATATTTGAATTACCATTGAATTTGAATCGTAACCTACGATCAAATCTACAGCAAAAAAGTAGTATATACTAGTTGAGGAAAAAAAAAATTTATTTACGTTATTCCTCCGTATTGAAAGATATTTACTTAGTAGTTAAAATTTTAGGAGTATCATCAAAAAAGATTGAAAGTTGCTGTCTGTTTCGGTTGACGAGTCATTGTCCCCATTTCGAAAGTGTAAAGAAAATTACACACGAGCATAAGATTTTTACCTTAATGGGTACGGTATAGACCATAGAATATAACCTCACGTGCAATGGCTGTCGGGGGAGTACAGGCTTCACCTTGGATTCTCTCTAATATCAATGGCATAAATAAAGTTTAATAAAAATAAAAAACCTTTTATATAAGAACTCAAATATGTAATAATATTATAGAGCCAAAATTTTTGCTGGCTTAGATTATATTTCATTAAAAGAATCCTATAAGCCCTTCATTAACGAGTTGTTTTAAATTAACTAGTTGTTGTTAAATATGCAATGTAAGTTATTAATTAGTTTTTTTTTAGGTCATGTAAAATTATTATTATTTTCTTATTATTGAAAGATTGTTGAATCTTTGACGTTTCTTCTAAGAATTTAAAATTTTCGTTACTCAGTTATAGCAACTTTTTTCAATTTAAATAAAAATAATAATAAACGTTTACATAGGTTGGTTATTAAAATTAGGTGAGAAAATAAAATAATTTTTTTGAGACATTTGCATTCCCAATCTCTATAGTGATTGTTAAAATTCTAATTATCCTATCGAATACATGAAAAACTTTACTAATTCTTCAATATCAGTACTTGACAATTTCCTTTTCTTTAGTCTTCTTTCTTCACAATTTTGACTTTTCGACTAAGAATGCATGAATTATCCTATAAAATATAAACTTAAAAAAAATAAAATAAATTATATAAGTCATTAGGACAATTAGTGAATACACAAAAAATATAAAAGAATTGTGAAAGGGTTTTCATTTTCAAAACTTATCTTGTACACGACTTTTTACACCTATTTATATACTCGTACCATCTTTCAACATTAATGAAAGACTTTATACATTGTATACAATAAACACTTAGTACATTGCATACAATGTGTTAATGAAATATTTTATAGGCTCATATCATCTTCAACTAACAACGTGAGCAAATATAAACTTGAAAAAATTAAAATGAACCATATAAGACATTGAGACAATTAGTGAATACACAAAAAAATGAAAGGATTTTCAATTTCTAAAACTTATCTTGTATGTGACTTCTTGCTTATTTATAAGTTCGTACTATATCCAACATTAATGAAATACTTTATACATTGTATACAATAAATATTAAATACATTGTATACAATATATTAATCAAATACTTTAATTTATAGGCTCGTATGTACCAACTACCTTCGTGAGAAAAAGCAGAGTTATGTATGTGTGTGCGGGTGCATTCGAGCAAATTAACTTCGAGGTATATATTTTAATTTCTTTCCACATATTGATGTTTAAACTAATGGGTCAAACGCCCAGATGAAAATATGTACCAACAAAAGGCAATAGGCTTTCCCAACCAGAAATTTTTTAGTTCTCAATCAGGCTCCAAAATAAGAAATCTCTAGAAAGAGCAAATCGAATGAAGTAAACAGACTTGAAAAATATTATTATAAGAAAACAAGTTTGCCTACAGAAAAATTTATTATGGATGAATTTTCAAAAAATAAAAATAAAAATAGAAAAATAGTCGAGTTGATTCGGTTCTTCGCATCTAGAATTGAGAATCGAACTTGTCACTACTCGATTCTAATACCAATTATTCGATTTAAATTTAAGAATACTTAGACCGAATCTAAAATTATTGACAACTGACTCATTTTGGGGGAAGGGTGTGGGGGATTCTACAAACACATAATTATATCTTAATAATTTAGTGCTGAAATAAATTTTAAGTACTTATAAATTATGGATCTTATTGAAAGTGTAGATAGTAAATTGTGAGTCTACAACAAGTGTGAATACAAAATATGTTTGATCAATTTAAATTATAATTTAAATTTTGACAAACATAGATTCAATAAAATTATACTTTTATTGAATGTCAAAAGTGTGTTTATCTCTCACTTTGTTACATTAGATTAGGCCCATCTTTTCTAGTAGTAAGTTGTAGTGCATGAAATCATTTTTATTTTTGATATCATCTCGATATAAAATCTTTTAAATATTACTTCGACTGTGAACACTTATTTTGAGACGTGAATTTATTTTCAGTAGAAAATTATTGACTTTGTGATTTTCCACCCGTTTGACCCTTTGACTTAGTTCCTATAGAAAAGGTTGACTTTTCCTGTGTCTTGGGCTTGGGAGTATGGAGTCTAAACCCGCTCTTTGTGCCTTTTATATTCTAATTAATATTGGGATTGGCGGTTATTTGTGACATGAGCATCACTTTCATTTTTCCTCAGCCATTAGTTTTCTATATTTACTTTGAAATATTCATAAAAATGTATTTTTTCCCCCTAAAACAAACTTGTGCGTTCCTGAATTATGACGCAAGTCAGTAACATTCGATTATTTTCGTATCTAATGAACTGTCCAACGTTATAGTAAAATCGATAGTGTAGCTTGCACACGTGGAATTAAAGTGAAAATACGTAAAATATGTAACAATTCAAAACAGGAAAGAAATAAAAAAACAAAATATTCCAACAACAACTGATACAAACTTATAATATGTTTGTGTGTACTTATAAGTACTTATAAATTAGTTAAACATTATTTTTATTCGTATATTTCGTACGATTCACAATTTTTATCCAAATATTTCATAAGACATGTTGTTTATAATCGACAAAAATATTTACCAAATATACACTTAAATATATAGTCCTTGATTGGAAAGGGCTGCATTAAAAAGCCGTTGCTGATGAGTTAAGATTTGCTGTCTCAATTCTATGTCTCATTAACTTTTCCTCTAATGAAAACTTTACACATCATTAATGTGAATGTATTAAATGTTATTTATAATGATCGTCTTACTTATTTAATTGATAATGTGCAAAATTTTTATTGAAAGAATAGTAAAAAAAAAACATGAAATTGAGAAAATAGATCTCAACTCATTGCTGATACGGAGAGGCCGAGAGGGTGACACAATATCAGCATCTATGCAACTGACAATCACTTTCTATGTCCTTCGTACAGCAACAGCACAGGGTTCAAAGTTTATGACCCAACTACATGTAGTAAATGAAGTCCTCAACTATGCTGGCATTTGAGAAGTATTTTGTTTTACACACAGGTTGTTTCGTGCACGAGATTTAATAGTATATTAGACAAAATCATTATTGTTTGTTAGTGTTTACACAGGGTATTTCGATAATGAAATATCATTTTTATTAATGTATTTTGTAAGTATCACAATTTATATATATATATTGTAAGATTCATTATTCATAATCTAAAAAAAAAAATCACACATACACTAAAACAAAGATGGTATAAACACGGACATGATGTGATAAAGTAGGAGAGTTCTCTACAAAGTATCGAATGTTCGAATCCCTGCGGCAGCTGTAATGCAACATTTAATGTTAGAAGGTTTAAAAACAAAAAAAAAATTGGAAAGCAACATCTATGTTGGAAGGTCCATAGGAAAGAGAGAATGTCCTACCCAAATGCCAGATAACATGTACGCGATCACATCCTAATTTACCCTGCCAAGAAACTGTAGGGAAACGCCATCACTTTAGGATTAGTCAGGTACCTAAGTCATAAAATTAAAAAAAAAAAAAAAAAAGATAATATGGTATAAACATGCGTCGTACCCAATATTATTCTAACACAATATACTTTTAATTTTGTCTGAACAATCTTCAAAGTTCTTTGCACTTAAATTTAACCGTGTCAATACTGATAGAAAAGGATAAATCTTGGCCAAATAAACAAAATACAATAGAGAGAAAACTCAAGAAACTCAAAAGCCTTGACCCTTGAACAAGAGGGCCTCTCTCTAAATTAATGTTTTAGGCTCAATTGCTGCCAACAAAAACCATTTTTGACTCAGGTGCCCAAGAAATAGCAGTGGAAATAACAAATACTTGTCATTTTAATTTAGGCTTCTAATAATGATTAATGATGAACCCAATTTTATCTAATCATAATTTTTAGCCATCGAACCCAGTCTGGCTCCAAACTGCGTCTCGAACTCGACTCATGTCCCGCCCCTTTAGTGTTCGACCTACACCCTCGAAAACCGAATTGTTCCGGCTCCCTGCATATACACGAGCCAGGTACTCGTGAGGCGGAAACATCTCGGATTCACCAACATCCATGCCATCGTCCGACTCATGCATTGACTCGACCGAGTCAACTCGATAAATTTTGGACCAATCCGGCACATTCACTGGGGCCGAGGTTGCCATATACGGCCCACGTGGTGATTCCGCCACGCTGTCCTGTCCACGGATTTGGTGCACGACGCTGGTTGATGACGTTTTACTCGAATCATCAAAAGCCAACGACAGCCCTCCGACTTGGCGGCGGTGCTGGTGGTGGTTTGCAGTGGGCGGGTGCCGGAAGCTCCTATAGCTACTGAAACTTCCATTACTATCGGCTTTGGCGCGTGAATTCCAATCCCCGTTTGCCATGTGATCATCAACCATTGACCAAACTTCATCTTCCCGTAGCTCCGACGCATCGGCAACTGTTTCTTGACCATTATTGTAACTAAAACTACCTAAAAATCGTTCACTCTGACTACTCGTTAATTTGCGACCCTTTGCCATCAATCACCAAACCAATTAAATCACAAACTCTGAATCTCCGGAATCCTGCCGAATAAAAATCTGTATGTACACAAAATTTATATTAAGTGTATCTCAGGTTGCCGGAATCTTGCTTTACTGGCGACCCAAGTGAGAAAAGAAGCACGCAATATATGTATTTGAGTGAGTAATGTAATGCTATAAAAATAGACTGGGGTTCGAAAGGCGCGGTTGTATATATAAAATTTGTTTGTAGAAGGCGACCCACATGCATTTCATTTAAATTTGGGTTTCATTTTGTCGGCATTTCATTCATCTTACAATAAGGACAAGGCACATATTGAGGGAATGGGGAAGACGAGCACGAAACTGTAAAATCAAAATCAATTAGTGACCGGTCCGGGGATGGTGATTGTCGAGCTGCACGCGCATGCGCTTGAGCGTTCATATTAATTCACTTTGTCACCTTGTGAGTGTCAGTATAATTTGCAATATTAATTTCTTTTCTTAAAAAGAATAAAATTCAGGGTGAATAGACCCATTCTATTTCTTGGTGTAAACTCATCAATTCTAGAATTTTTTTAACAGTATTTTATTTTCTAGTGTTTATACATACCTGAACCAATTTTCTGATTAGTTTTCAATTTTTCTAATAAAACATGTTCAATCATTTGACGACATTGGGTGATTTTTCGATTACATCGACATGTCTAAATATGTTCTCATTTAAGATATTAAGTTTTAAAATAAATGAATGATTGGACCCGATCACACATTTAAAAAAAATTGCCAAAGAAAGGAATATTCTTTTAGGTAAGCAAAATCTTAGCAATGATTATAAAGTTGAAATTAATGTAATGTACCTTATTTGTGCAGTTAATAGGGTTTATGATAGTTAAGTGTTGATGTATCCATTGAAAGACTGAAACCAAACCGATATATCTTTTAACCCCATATCCTACGTGGACAGGGGCCCTCTTTTGCTACTTCCTGCTAGTCCCTTCACATTTGAAAAGAGGTGTGATAATAAGACTAAGGGGTCCCATTAATCCAGGTCACCATCTGTGCCACGTAACCTAACAGAACTTTGAGAATTGAGATGTGGGCATCACGGTCAATTACATAAAATGGTTTACAAAATAATTCGACTTACTAATTGATTTGTTAGCATGTTTACATTACATATGTTTACTATTTGAGTATTGTTATTTATTATTATTGATAATAATTATTAGTGTATGTGTCACTGAAATTTACGATAATTGATTGATTTAAAAAGACAACACATTTATTTAGTACTAATCAATTGTAATTAACCATATAACACATAGATTGATGATCATCGATCATCAATAGTTATGAATTTCATTATTTTTACTTATTTAGTACTACTATACAAGACAACTCCATGGATGTAAATTTTATGCAATTCAATGTAACAAATGTCATAGATAATATAAGGTAATATTTTACTGGTGGTAGCTCATCTTATATATTTATTTTATGGCCATCAACTTTAATAATTATATTTTTCTTCTTGTTTTAATTCTTCATTAGCGATCGTGACTCAAATTAACTCTGTTAGTGATTGTGATCCAAACTATTGTACTCTCCAACGTGGCATATGGTTTTAGTGACTTGGGCCATTTATATCATTTAAATGCAAGCTTGAAAACCGAATTAAAATGTCGATACAATTTATATTATTTTGGTCTGTTTAATTTGAGATTAAGTTTTAAAACATCTCATCATTCAACAGTAAAACAATCGTATCAATCAAAAAAGGGAAATGGGAGTTATGACTTGTAGCGAAAAGGAAAAAGTTGCCCTCCTTTTCAAGTCACGATGGTTACTGATGGAATGATAAGATTGAAAAGTATAGTGGTCATATTGTAATAAATTAAATTTGGTGACTAATTAACATGAAATAAATTATAAGTAGAGTGACCACAAGTGATTTTTTTCCTGACAATCATTTAGTAAGTTTTTTAGAAGAAAAACAAAACTCCCAATTTACTACAAAGCATGGTGTTTTTCTTTTCATTTGACACCAAATTATCAAAGAGTTTAACTATAAGTATTTGTTTGGTCTAGATTAAATATTATGGTTAAAAGTCAACAATTAATTTTAATCATACATTTATGAATCTACAATTTTTATTAATTTTTCAACTACATATTTTATCAAAATTTTATTAAAAAATTCTATCACTCTAATTATGTCAATGCAAAGGATCAACTGTTATAACTTAAAGTACAAAGAGATCTGATTTTCCCTTGATTCAGCAGTGTAAAATAATCCCCTATATTCAAAGTACAGCAGAAAAAAGGAAGCTGTCTTCCGATGAGCACATTGGACGGCTGAGATGTGTTGGTGGGACATTATAGGGCAGTTTGTAAATACATGCTGTGAGGGTCATATGTTTTCGACAGCATTATTATGCTTCCAACTTGTATGCTTAGCGCATATTTGATAGTAATAAAATTATTTTTTAAATGTTTATAATTTATAAATTTTATTGAATGTGTAAATAATAAATAAATAGTAATTTGTGAATCCTATGAAATGTTTGAATAAAAAATATGTTTAATCATTTTGTCTAACAAACATGAAATATAACAGTTTGGTAGAGATTATAAACTAGTTTAGTCAAATATAACAAACGGCTACCGGACAAATTTTTTTTCTTGGTACTACCAAATTTTGGTTTTCTTTACTATATTAAATAATTAGTATAATTAGTATGCGTGTTTTTAAATTATTATTTTTATATTGTCTAATGTTTTACAATTTATCCAACTACTGAGTAAACTATCAAAAGTAAAAATTTAATTAATTGAATTGTCGAACAAATAGTAAAAAAATTAACTTTGTTTTGAAGATTTAATTACCTTTCACACATAATCAATTTTAAATACAATGAATAAGAGGAATTTAAAAAATGCACATATATATAAGGAAGAATAATTACACTTTAAATACTGTATATTTAAATCTTATTGTTTAATGAATGTTGGTACATAATTATTGTCTGCACTGAATCGATGAATGATTATGAATCTATTAATGGGATGTACATACTAAAAATTCAAATATTTACTCGTCCTAATACATTGTTTAATAGAATAAAATTTGATTGTGATTGTCAAATGTTTGATTTATTTGTAAGTCCACTATCATTTGTAGCACACATACACATCTTCAAAATTTGCAGTTTACGCACTATCATTTCAAATGCGTTAGCTAATGACATATTATGTTAGGTTTCTATTTTTAAAAATAGAAAAAAGAAAGAAAGAAAGAAAGAAAGAAAGGAAAACTACTATGAAAATCTTTTAACTCATGAATATCCAAAAAAGTAACTTCAAATATAAATCGAGTATGTTAAGAGAAATTTTTGCTTACATATAAAATATGGTAAATAATATTAGAGGTCCCGAACATTTGAACCTTGTGATGATGAGGTTTTCAAACATTTGATTTATAGCATCCGGATCTCAAATCTTTTAAATGTCTGCGCTTAAGTTCATTTTGTGACGGAAAATATTAATTTGACAATTAAATTATCAATTTTTATTTATTGAAATGATAGTTATACAATTTATTTAATTTATGATAAATAATATTGTGGATCCTTAACTTTAAATTTTGTGATAATGAGGTTTCGAAATATTTGATTTTTAGCACTAAAAACCTCAAATCATTCAAATATATGCGCCAAAAGTCTTTTTATGACGGAAAATATCAATTTGACCGCTATAAACACAAAAAATGAAATCATCACCCCTACCCCTTCAAACCAGTAATTTCATCAGCAATTATAAGATATAAACCAATTATCATAACATACGTTGTAGCTGGGGTTGGAGTTGGTAGTTTAGAATTGAGGAAGATAGTTATTTCTTTTTTAATTTTTCCTTTTATTTTTGTTTCATTATTTTTTTAGAATCTCGGGTGCTAGAAATTAAAGTTTTGCAACTTCATTGTCACAAAGTTTAAAAATTAGAATAAAAGTACAACTGTCATTTTAATAAAAAATGATCATTTAACATTCAAATTAACATTTTCTTTCATGCACAAAAGTTTAAAAATTTTAGATCCTAGTTGTTAGTTATAAAGTTTAAAAATTCGAGAACTTTTATACTAATTACCCTATAAAATATGTCAAACTTCTAAAATCTAATTATGTGTAAGTGATTTGAAAATCTTTTAATAAAAAAATAGACAAAGAAAAGTAGTAAAGTGGAATCAACATCAAGGGAGGTAAGTGACCGATGGTACAACTCTATGGGTCCCCCAATAAAAGAGAATCGGACCCACCACTCGTGTCCATACATAAGACATGACACCGAAATAGCAATAGAGTGCATGGGAGGGGTGCCGTTGGATATCCAATGCCAAATCCAATTTTATATGATTTTGGGTGCATGAGTACATCGTATTAATTTAGAAACTAGAATCAGAATCATACCTGCTAATCCTCCAGTGATTTCCATGTGATCTCATGGTTTACAGATAGATTCATTTTCTATTATTTGGTTGGTTGGAACTCAAATTCTTTTTTAAGAGTGTTTAATATTTAGCACGGCCATTGATAGCTTTGCAATTGGTGCTAATTTTAGAATTAGAATCCAACCTAGTCTCGATGAGGAAAGACACGAAATTATAAAGTTAAACCATATAAAAAATTTAATATAAAATTATAATATATATTAGTATACTTTTTTTTTTTTTTTTTTTTTTTGTGGGATCCGATCGTAGTAGAGGATTTTAATAGATAGAAGAGTTGAGAAGAATCTGTTGAAGATTGAGAGAAATTTGTGTGTTTTGTTTGAGGGGGTTTGATTTTGATAAATATGGAGAAATTGAGAAATTGAGAGAGAGATATGTGTTTTGATTTGAGAGATATAAAACGCGTAGTGACACACATATCTTTTTTTTTTACTATAGCGAGAGAAAACTTTCTTACTGTAAGTGATTACTAAGTAGTAGAGAGTATTATGATAGTTTAAAGTATATAATATTTTTTAATTTTTTATTCATATGAATATCATTTATTGTGTCTTTTCTTATCCAACTTAAACTCACATCCAAAACCTTCCTATTATGTATATGGTTGATAGTGCAAATGATTATCTTTTGAATAAAAAAAAAATTAAAGAATAGTATTTACCTTAATTCATCATAATATCATTATTATTTTGCACTAAATTCCTTATATGACATAATCTGGTACACCAAACATAACATAAAACGCGAGAGTTGTAGAAGCAAAATAGGGGCACATAGTCACAAGTCAAAACTTGACAATATCAAGCATGTTAGACACATGTTTACTCTGTGTCTAGCTAGTCATAGTCTGTCAATATTGGGGTGGAGCCAGAATTTTTAGAAAGAAAAATAAAAAATATTGTTTTTTTAAAAAAATATATATTTATATTATAAAAATTGATTTTTTTTGAGCGAAACTGACGTATAATCCAATCTTGTACCCAAGACCTCCGCCCCTTGCCAACACGAATGTTGAACCCTAGAGGAGGATAAATTTTAGAATCTCACAATCGGCTCAAGAGAAAGATCATGTCTACTTTTGAGACATTTTCCACTAGCAAGCAAAACACGGCAAGTTATAGAAGTTGATACTTCAAATATCGAGTAAATATGACCATACGTCATATTAATTGATTCTTGATAAATTATTTATAGTAACGTCAAAAATAATTTATTGTTTTTGTAAAATGGTAATATTTGTTTCTATTTTATATTTCTGTGAAATAAATATATATATCCTTAATAAATACAATGATTGTATATTTTCTTTTATCAAATTCACCAAATTTCCAAATTTCTCAGGCAATATATGTAGATGATTAGTAGCCTACTCGAGTCACTTTCTTTTAGTTTTCCCTGGATGATAGATACAACATTTTTGTTCATTTTAAATACAGAAGAAAAAGAGAAGATTATTTGTATGGCTCCCACGTGCTAAGTTTTATATTTTTTACAAAAAAAAAATTTTGATTATGTTTTTCTTTTATGAAAATTAAACTAAAATAAATTAAATATAAATGTTGTGATGTTGTGAAGAAGAAATGATCTACTCTCCATAGTAGTGGAGAGTAGTTATCGCCGTCACCTGACAGCGTGTCCAGTAATTATTTAGACAACGAAAAAGTGATTGACATTAAATTATTATTTTTTGCTTTTGTTTGAAGAATCGTGTTAAAATCTTATTTTTGTGAAATGGATTCTTTAGAGAAAAAATTTTATCGAACATGCTCTTAGTAACTTTGAAATAGAAATAAACTCATCCGTTCAATTGGATTTTGACTGGTCAATTACGATCCTATCCCTTACACCATCTCAGATTGATTAATCAGATTTTTCAGTGATAGATTCTTTCCAAATTTTAAAACTATGCTTACATTAGTTGATCACTTGATCTGCCATTTGCCTAGCTTTAATTTATTATGAGCTGAAAATAATGACATACAGAACATATATAGTACGTCCATTAACAGTACCAACACCTTTTTTCACCTATCTGAACACACAATATATGCAATCAACATGCACTTTCCTAACCCTAAGGGCTAAGAAAATGTAAGTTGGGATGAGTCACCATCAGAGTGAGCTCGCAGGTGTACAAGATCACCAACAGCTGGTGCACAATGCTGACCCAACACCAGCAAATTTGGTGGGCTCAGTTTTTTTTTCTGAATAAGCGTGATCAATCAACAGGAGAGAGTGTTCAAAAAAACCCCATCTTCTTCTGGTAGGGTTTTTGATGACTGATTTATTCCAGATTAGATGGGCCATAGAAATTGCTATGTACATGTGCCTTTGTGCAAATCATATCATTTGATTGTTCCATGACAAGAAATATTTATATGATCCCATCAATCAATCGTTTAATCATTTTCTTCAGGATTTATTGTAAATACGTAGTGTATTAATAGTAATTATTCATTTTGACTTTAATCTTTTAGTAAAATCGAACAAAACCTTAATAAACAATTATTGATTCTTGAAAAAAGTTCTGAATTTGAGTAAGTTACATATTACTAGTACGTGAATTAATACGGACTTTATCTTAAAGAATTTGTTACGTACCTAACTTGTTTCTTTCATTTCATAATTAGTTATTATCTCCTTGACTTAATGAACTATTGATTGATTATTTTGAATATCAATACATTCCCAATAATTAGCTGTCTTTTTTTTTGGATATTTTGTTACTATTTTTATTTTATTTGTTTATTGAACAAGATATATATAATTCGTTGATTTGAATTATCTCATATAATCATTCATAGAGCAAGAAATCTTAATAAAATTTACTTTGACAATTAATTATATGGAAGAGCTTAAAAACAAGAGAATACTCTTAATAAGTATTTGATTTCTATTGACTTCAATATTCAACTATTAGGGTTCAAGAATATAAAAATAAATATATTATATCTCTTTTTAGTAACTTAAGTTTTTAAATGAGATAATTGAATATGATCTTAAAAATATTAAAGGTTCGTATTCAAATCTCACCATCACGCATTTTAGTAAACTCTAGACGAGAAAGAAGATACAAAATATTTACATAATTTTCTCTTCTCTAATAATTTAAGTTTTCAAATAATTATGTGGCAAAAAATATGTATTATTGAGATTATATTCTAAAAGGCTATACGCATAGGCAGATTGAGGGGAGGGGGGGCTCTTGTCCGATCTCACCCTAGAAAAAAATGTTTTTTATTAGTGTTTTTTTTTAGCAAGAGTCCAGTTTTTAAGTGCAAAAAGTTTTTTCAGTAGATGTCCAGTGTCTCCAAAAATTTCTAATTCCGCTTCTGATTATACGCTTGTTTTCCTAGTATTATTTTAATTACAAAAGAATCATATTAAAATAATTATAAGATTCCTATTTGAATTATTAATCATATGACAAACCCAACTTTAACTAATTAATATATCAACAATGATTAAACATTTTAGAGAATCTTGCCCTTTCGAAGCCAAAAAGGAAATCCCACTTGTTGATCAAATAGCCTTAGATCCAGCTTGCCTCACTCAACAATATTTAAGTGTTCACACTCAACTTTTAATCTCCACCATTGAAATTGCTTGCCAAAAATGTTACCTAATCATTCTTAATATTAATCGAGTTAACTTAATGTAATAATAATAATAACATAAAAGTTTAAGACAACGTTAATCAAACTTACTTAAACACTTGGAAATTTATATATTCTTCTCGGGCTAACATTAATTATATAAAGAGATATTAATGCGACTAGGGTGTAAATAAGCTCAAGAAAAAAAAATTAAGACCTCTTATTTGCATAAAATTTTGATGTGTTGGATTTTTTTTTTTTTTTTTTTTAAACATGAGAAAGAATTATACAATTATGTGCTTTTCAAGAAGCATTTCACAATCTAAGATGAATGCTTTATGTTTGCAATTGTTTTACGTATCAATAATCTTGTCAAAATGGACGTCCACATGTCCTATTTAACATCGAAGATCGGTTGAAAACTAAAAGGAATGAACCAAAGCAACCTTTCAAAAGGACACAATCTAAAAACAATGGAATTCCAATTTGTCCATTATGAGCCGCGACCAACAACTTATCCATATTGCGCCAATTCAAACATTGTGGTGATTTTGTCAAATTTCTCATTCATTCTTCGATATCCTTTAAACATTTATATAATAGTCTATATTAGCCAACCAACCAACGATTTGCATTGACACGGAATCACTTAGTTAATTTCCATTTTAATTTCCAACATCTAAAAACAACGGAACCATTTGTACATTATGAGCAGACCAACAACTTATCCCGCCAATTCTTGTGGTAACAATGTCTTCGATAATAATAGTCTATATTGATAATATGTGAACCATTTGCTTAAGCCAATGATGTATTTCTGATATGAAGTATTGCATATACCATGGTCTGGTACAAGAGTGGAGTTAGGATTTTTTTAAGGGAGGATATATTACTAATTAATAAAAAATTATATTTCAAAACCAGACTGTTACTTAAAAAATATATATATATATATACTATAAAAATTAAAATTTTCGCCCATCTCGTATCTCCATCCCTGGTCCGGTAGTATTTTTTTAGATTTATTGGACAACCACCATTGACGTATTCAATCTGAAACAAACTAAAATACATATTTGACTAAGCTTAAAAATAAGTAAAAAATAATAAATAACTTTGACTACAGTGTCAGTATTAGTGGTGATTTTGATCTAATCCATGTAATTTTATCCCAAAATATTTGAAAATAAATTATTTACTTATTTTCAACTTCAATCAAAAATATAAGTAAAGAAAGAAAAAACAGCGCCATAATTTCCTCTATTATTTATCAGTATTTTCCAAGAAGTTCAGAGAAACTAGAAACCCGAAAGTGTTAATTAGACCCACCTTATTGTGGGCCAAGAATAGGCATTGTGGGCTGTATGGCAGTGTACTTTTGGATTTGGGTTTTGGACTAATAATCGGGATTTTTGCATAAATAAGTTAATTTTGAAAATAATTATAAAAACTCATTTATGTTACATCTATTTTAAAAATACCGTTTCTTAATAATTATTTTATTTATTAATATTATTATTTAATTACTTGAAATTAAATAAATGCTTCTTAAATTCCGCAGCGGATTGTAATCAATATAGTACGGAATCTTTAATTGTGATCCGTTGATAAAACAAATGCAACTGATTGATTCATAATTAATTTGTTGGGCAAAAAAAAGAAACATCTCTCCTCAATACAAGATATGATAGATGTAACAGAGAGCAGCAACTTTCACACATAAAACTTTTAATATAATGAAATGTAATATTAGTAATAATATGTAATACAAATGACATGAAGGCAAAATCAAAACATTATTCAAAGTATACATTCTCATACGCTTCATTACATGTTTCATGATGTTAACAAGTCAATTAATAATATGTAACTTTATAATAACAGCTGTAGCACGTTGTAATACATAACATTTGTGGCAAGATGTCAATAATCCTACACAATCAGTTGACATAATATGATAAGAATCTGAAATCACACCTGAGCACATTTGTTACAGTTTATGATTCATATGGTACAATCAATTGAAACACATAAATCTACAATTGTGACTAATCATAATACACATGGTACTAATAAGTGTCAATTTAAACTTATTGAAACTATCAAAAGCGGACAATTGTATGTATTCTTAATGTGAATCTTTACTTAATTATGTGTGATTTGAAACCCGAGTTTGAATGGAATTGGAGAAAAACAAAGCAAAATGAACAAAGAATAACTGATAATGCACGAAGACTTGGAAATAAGAACCAAATTGCAAATATTCAAAAGTTGAAGAACTTTGGCTGCAAATAAAAAGGATTAAACCTGCAAGTAAAACTTGAAGTGGGACCAAACTGTATATATGTCAAAACTTGGAGGATCAAGTGTGAAAATATAGGATTGGAATTGAATTTGGCAAAATTCTTTACTATTTGCCGCGGCAATGCGTGGTTGGCTCGTTGGGACTTTTTTTGCTTATTTTTAACTCTAGTCAGGACATTTTTCATCTTTTCATATACATGGATTTCAAAATTAATAAAACAATATATAAAGACTTAAGCTATGTCAAAAGAAGGTTGTTGATTTTTTGGAAAAAAGAACGGCGAAGAACAACGAATATCTTGAAGATTAGAACGTGAAGACGAATAATTATTGGTGCAAGAGCTAAACTTAAAGTTTGGATGAATGATATAACATAGTTTAACTATTTGTTTTCGACTCTCATATTTTAAATTATAAATTAATTAAGTATTTAATTTTACTTCTTATTTAAATGCTTGAAATAATTGGCTATTATTTATCATTGAATTGTGGATTATAATGAATCGAGAGGTAAATTATAAATATAGACCACGTAATAAAATATAGTAATTGGATAAAATATAGATATACGCTTTTGTTATTGTTGCGGTCTTTAATTCAATTTTTAGGAGATTTAATGCATCTAATTAATGACCATTCTGACTTCATAAATTGACTTAATTAGATATGACTAATTTGAACTCGAGAGAGGTAAATTATGTTAAATTCGTGAATTCGACCGAATACAACTTTAGGAATAAATCTTGAGATGAGAAATTATAGATGACAACTATGGTGAACTCGTGAATCCAAACACTTTAATAACCATATTTTCTAAATTATTAATTTTTGCTTTCACATAAGTAATTACATTGTTTTCTAAAATTCACAGTTATAATTTAAACTCTCAAATCAGATTAATTCAAATTGTTTTCAATATATTAGCATTGAGATAAATTGAATTAGTATGTAAATAAGATAGTTTTTGTGTGAACGATAATTCAGACTCAGTAGATATACTTTATTACTTGTTTGCGATATTGTTCACTTGTAATCATTATATTTTCACAACAGGTACTATCAATTGTAACACATAAATTCACAATTGTCTGATTTCGCTCTATTAGACCTTTGATTTTTTAGGATTCTTTTGAGGTTGAATATTTGATGCGTCGGTGAATGTGGCAATGGAGAAAATTCTGAATATTTGTTATTCGACCTCGTGATGGAAACGAAAACGACAATAGAGAAATTTCTAAGCTTCAAAGTTCGTGATGAAGATGACAATAGAAGAAATTTGGTTATATTGAAGATACATGCGGTTGAGACTCTATTAAAAAAAAAGAGACCAGGATTCATTTTGAATTTTTAGAGCTAGATTGTAGGAATGTTGATAAAATTGATTCCGTTTATCAAATTATTTTAATTTAATATATTATAAAATATAAAATAATATGCATTATTTTTAAGATTAAATGACAATATTTGAAATATTATAATTATTTATAAAAGATCAAGTATAAGGGTGTAATTTCTTCATAATAATCCTAGATAATAATCCTAGACTGGAACGGGCACATGACTTCGAGTTCGCTTTCCCGTAATGCCTGGGCCCATTTGAAAATAAGTGAGTCCGTTTATTCTTACTTTCCACAAGCAAAAATCTTGAGTGGGAATAGGGTAAATGACCGAGTGACCCGACTAGTTTATCTTTATAGTCGTTGACATATTTTACGAGCAAATTATTGAATATATTCTTATTTTTTCCTCTTACTTATTCCATTCATACATTTCAAATTCATTTTGTAACTTATAAGTAACTGGTGAAAATAAAGCTTTCAAATTTCGTTATTTTGTCAAGAAATTGACATTTAATTAAACATAAAACAAGTTCAAACAATTGTAGGAAATCTTATTTTAAAGTTAGAATCTAACCTTTTTAAATTCTTGTACATTGTGTAGTTATTTCTTCTTCCTTTAATTTATAGTAAAAATTGTAAATTTTATGCTATAAATCATGACAATATGGCCCTGTTTGGTATATGGTCAATGGTTAAAGATAATTAATAAAATTTATCTTATCATGTTTGGTCAGAATTGATGTTGGATAACAATTTATGTAAAAAAATGAGAATAAGTTTTGTCATTGAAAATATGACAACAAATTTTTTTATGGTGGTTATATTATCACCACAAAAATTATTTGTCCCACCACATTTTTAAAATATTTTTTGTATTTATTAAAATAGTTATAAATAAAATAACGTAAACAACCTTTTATTCTAGTTCTTTAATTCTTTTGTACACAAGACTCCTATTACTAATACTTTTCTTTTTTTTATTTTTTCTTCAACAATATAATTTCCATTTCATATCGATGAATTGTCAAAAATATACGGTATTTAATTCAATCAAATTTTGGTATTTTAATTTATAATAAATATTTTCATATTCTTACTTTGACAAGTTGGAATTCCATGGATCGGAAGAGTGCTCGTCCATACTATTGTAATGTATCTACTTTGACGTTTTAAATTATTTGGTTTATTATTCTTTCCTTGTCCATGTGTATTTCAAAGAGTCACTCAATATTGTCTCTAATTTATTGATAGCCTACAATTTCGAAAGCAGTAATTTTTTTTTTTTTTTTTTGTAAAAATAGGAAACGAAAACTAATACAGAGAAACATGCAAATAAGTGGATTGAATGGAAAGAGAGAAGAGACATACTATGTAAAAGCAATCCATTATGTTTCTGTGATCAGTTGAATTGCAGAAGAGAGATGCATCCATTATCTTTTGGGTGTGATTAATTGAGTTGAGAAGAGAGACAGCATAGGGTGTGTGGTGTACTAATTATTTTTTGTTTTTATTAGATAAGGTTATATTTGTAAAATAGTTGTAGCTTGTTTATTAAAAGTATTTTTAATGAGTGTGTATTTATAATGTGGTGGGTTAAATAAAATTCATGGTTGTAATATTATTACCAAATTTTTTGTCCAGATAACGATTCACTCATTTTTTTAAAAGACGAACGTACCGTTACATCATAGAATAAATCTATTTTTGAACATCCATATCTTAAAATAATCGCTACCACTCGCCCGCGCCCCGTCGCTACTCGCTTGTCACCATTTGCAACCACTGTCACTTTCACCGCCTGTCGTCGCCTCGAACACCCGCTCGCCACTGCGACCGCACCATTGCCAACACCGCCATTGCCACTGCTATCACCACACTCTGTCGCTCCATTTTTTTTTCTCATTTAGTTTTTTTCGTTTAATTAATAATAAGGATATAATTATCTTTTTTTGAAAAGTTGACTTTTTAACAGTTATTTTTTGGGTGATTATATTGCCACCACAAATTTTTTTTTTTTGCACCACATTTTAATTAAATTTAAGGTCCTCAATCTTTTTCTATTGTAATGCTTATGTCCTAGCATTTTTTCCATCAAATTCTCATCTTTAACCTTCTAATTAATTAGCACATCTCGTCATTAATAATGATTTTTGTTAAAATATTATATTTTGCATGCTTTGAAATGAGATAAAAATATTTTGTCACACTTTTGTATTTATTCTTTTTTTTTAAAAAAAATATATATGATGGGCAAATAAGTAGTTTTACTCCTTACAAATGGATTTTTTGGACGTGAACTTTTATTAAAGACGAGATGTGCTAATTAATGAAAGATTGGAGATAAAAAAACGACGAAAAAAAGTTGATGACATAAGTGCGACAATGAATAAAGATTGAGGACCTTAAATGTAATTAAAATATGGTGCAACAAATAAATTTTGTAGTGTGAATATAATTACCCTTTTTTTTTTATTATTCATACCTAACTGAACCAAACATGATAATAATAAACTTCTTATCTGAATAACTATTATCTATATAACTTTTATCCGGATAAATAGTTTTATCCATAAATCAAACGGACGTTATGTATATATTTGAGTATGAATTGTGATATTTGCTTTAATTTTTTGTAAATTTGAGTCCGTTTGTAAAACATTGTGTTATGTTAATTGAAAAATAAGTTTAATAGATGTAAACTGATTTGGTCTGATAACAAACATTATCGATTAAGATATTTAAGTCTTTTATTTTAACACCTCCAAACGAGAATGGAAGAGAAGTGCTCATGCTACATTTAGAAAGAAGCATATCCCTTTCGTGAGTTACTCTTTTTCGATTAAGCATGTTTGACTCGGTCTTTTAGCCAAAGTGGCCAAATCTTGAATACCCTCAGTACGCAATGGTGTTGCGACGGAGACAGCAGCAACGGTGGATGGGTGGTGGGTAGTTGTTGACTGATGACATGTAGCCAATTTGAGTTTATAAATTGATTATCAAATAATTTATTTCGAATTAGGAATTAAATTTATATGGAATTATGGTTTAATCTGCTTTCCATTTTGAAACATTGGAACGTCAAGTTATATATTTTCCAATTTTCAACGTCAGTCTCGTTTTCTTTAGACGAAGCTTAATTGAAGAAAATTATATCTTAGAACTCTTGGTGAATATATATATAGGGGAAAATGGTTCATGCCTACTATTAATATGACATTTGAGTAAATGAGACTTGTTAATATTTTTTTTGAGAAATCATGCTATTTTATATGCATGCAAAGTATTCATTGGAAATACTAAATTCTGGAGAGTTTTAGTGTTATAATTTATTCAACATATTACTCCATAAATTGGTTTTGAAATTGATATCATATTATGATTTTGATTTTAGTTGGGTTGGATATAAATTTTGATAAAAGTTGACGAAAATGTGTAGTAAAAAGTTGATAAAAGTTGTAGATCTCATAAAATGTGTGTTTAAAATTAATTGTTGAATTTGATTTCAAATTTTTTAACAAAATTTTAAGCAAAAATCAAACAAAACCATAAATACTTTGTATGGTACTTCAAAATTGTGCAACATTAAAACATCATCCCTTAAACATTACAACAATATTCCCACTCTATATTTGTTCATCATTTGAACATTCTTATTTAAACACCAACAATATGCAAATACATGATCGATCACCTTTTGACTTTTACTATTGATTTTTTGACAAATGAACAATTCTTGACAAATGTTGTGTATTTAATAATAAGTCATCGTGGTCACTTCAATTAGAATTGAATTTCCCATTTTTGTAATATTTCCATGTGAATTTGCTCAATAGTCGAGGAAAATTTGGGAATAATAATTTTGGAAATCTATTGTTGTTGTGTGTATTTAAATTTTTGAAATTTTGAAAAAATAGTTTGGTCCCTAAAGTATTTCTGTGTTTTCCCCATTAACTTATTAGTTGATAATTAATTTGATTAGAAAAAAAAAATGAAAAGTGAAAAGTGAAAAGTGAAAAATGAAAAATGAAAAATGAAAAATGAATTTGGCATAACTATGGTCTCGATTGTTTAGTCCTCAACTGAATGGGCCATCTAATACTAGGCCCCACATTTGTCCAACTTATCCTCAACACATAAAACAGTGTACAGCTAAATTGATGGCTCATCTTTAAATACAGAAACCAGAGTCAGATGAGTGGAGACTGGAGAGTAAATTGGAGCACAACCACCTACATTAATTAACGATTGCAATTTGCTCTTAATCAAATTTTTTTTTTAAGCTTAATCAAACCTGCTCTACATTGGTGTTGTTAATTTTAACGATTTCATACTTACTTTTTTTTTTTTTCCCCACCGCAATGAATGAATTATGAATGAGTGAGTGGTGAACAAAAAGAAGTTGATGCTTCATGGGTAAGTCATGAAAGTGTTAAGAGAGTGTGGAAAAAGGCAATTGATGGAATTTAATGCACGCCAAGATACTGTTGAACATTTAACTGTGAGTTCCACACCAAATAATCAATTATTTCTACTTATTTTCATACATTCAGTAGGGTCTCTTCATAAAACATGCACAACTACTATTAATTCCTGCTTCCCGTTGTCCCCACACACTTAAAAGCAATTCATTCATGGCTGCCCCAACCCTCTCTCTCTTTACCCACAAAACCTCTTTTTACTCTCTTCAGTTTCGCATCTTCGTTTCTTATTTCTTCTTCAGCTCAAAGTATAATTCTTGCTCGAATAAATTCTACCCTTTTGTGCTTTTTCCACGTACTGGTTGCCATTTTCTTTACTGGGCGTGTAAGCAATTGAGCGGACATCAATGGGAAGAGGGGTGGCTCAAAGTTTTCATCTTTATCTTCTTATTGTGTTTCTGCTTCTCCTTTGTGAGTATTGTTAGCTCTCTGTTCAGTTTCTTCAAGGGTTTTACCTTTTTCGAATGATCTGTTTGTTATAGTACATGAGAAATGCTTGTTGTTTCAAGAAACCAGCTGGGTTTTAATTTTTTTTGTTCAATGTCGAATTTGTAAAAAATAGGGTTCTAAAATATTTGTAATATTGATTAAAATTAAATTCAAACATTATTAGCTTTGATTTTATGTATTCATTTTGCTGCACTGGCTATTGCAATTTTGATGTTGTTCTGAGATGATATGGGTTGAAAAAAAATTCTGCAAGGTAAAAATTAGGGTTTTGTGTTGGGAACATGGAGGGTTTATCTATTTTTATCGACTGGTTATTTGAGGCCACTGTATATGATGCACAAGAATTAATAAATTATTTTCTTGTCTCCTCCAGGTAGCATTTTTGACATTTAAATATAGCTCTGTAAATCCGAAGCACGTTTGGCTAAGCCTAAAAAATGAGCAAACTTACTTTATTCAAGAAGCAAGGGAGTCTATAATTATAAAATAGCAAACTTTGGAACTAAAATGTCAAAAATAGAATATACTTGTAAAGAAAAGCCCAACATGTTTGTGAAAGAAAGTTACTAAAAAGTAATTTTTAAAGCTATAAACATGTTTTGCTAAGATTATAAGTTACTTTTAAGTAAACTTTTATTTTAGACTTAGCCAGACATGCTCTAAGACTAATTGAAATTATCTGCCGATTAATTGGTGGTATTGAAAAAACAGAAATTTTGCTTAGACTGAGAAAATATCGAAGCTAAAAAGGACATATTGATGTTAAACTAAAATGAAATTTTGTTTGAGACTTCTTTGCTGTAATTAGAACTTTCAGACACAACAATTGATTATGACCAACACCAAACAGGCAGACAACAAATGATGACAACAAAACGATAATTTTCTTTGTTGGAAAGTATGAATGTCTCTGATAGTTGTGTTGTTCAACATTGGACAATAAGCATAAGAAAATGGAAAACCAAAGGTAAGTTTCGGTGCTCAATATTGCTGTGTGCATATGAGATGTATATAATTTACATTCCTGCAAGAGACCATCTGTAGAATGTAAGAATCCCTCTCTTGGTGTCTATGAATATGGTCTATTTTGCTATCGACTCTCCTGATTACATGTTCTTTTACAGGCTTGCATGAATCCTGTTGCACACCATCAAATTATCTCAAAGGTTCTGTCGTAATGGATAAAAGGGTGGATGCACTTTTGCCCGAGACTTCCCCAACTGCAGCTCCTCAGCCCCTGCTTCCACTTCTTGCACCTTCTCCATTGACACCATTTACAAATAGCACTGTCCCAAAATTATCTGGTTTGTCTTTCATGCTGTCCATATTTGATGGTTTTAAACCGTTTAATTTGTATAAGTGATTCACCTATTGTTTTCATTTTACTCATTTTCCTTGCAGGGCTCTGTATGCTGAATTTTACAGCTGTCGGAAGCATGATGAGTGTGACATCAACTGATTGTATGGCTGGATTTGCACCATATCTAGCTAATGTAGTGTGCTGTCCGCAACTGGAAGCCATGTTAGTCGTTCTCATTGGTCAATCTAGTAAAGATACCGATACACTTGCTCTTAATGGGACACTTGCGACCCATTGCCTGTCGGATCTTGAGAAAATTCTGGTGAGTCGGGGGGCCAATGACAGTCTACCAAATATATGCTCTATTCATCCGTCAAATCTTACTGAAGGTTCTTGCGCGGTTAATGATGTTAGTGAGTTTGAGAGCACAGTAGACCCATCTAACCTTCTTGCTGCCTGTGGGAAAATAGATACCGTGAATGAATGTTGTGAGCAGGTTTGTCAGAATGCTATATCAGACGCTGCTAAAAAGCTTGCTCTAAAAGCGTATGATCTTCTGAGCCTGGATGGTACCCATGCGTTGTCTGACCATTCAACTAGGTTCAATGATTGCAGAAGTATTGTTCTCCGGTGGCTTGCAAGTAAACTTGATCCTAATCATGCAAAAGAAATTCTTCGAGGACTATCTAATTGCAAAATTAATAAAGGTGAGATGTAACTGCAAAAGGTCTAAGCTGTTTTAACTTGTTTAATTGAACGCCTTTCTTCTCATTTCTCCACCATTAATTTGTTGCCTTTAGTGGGACGCACACCCGTTTTTGGTGCTGATATTGCATGTTTAGAAGATTCTTTACACGTAAATATGAAGGACATGCGACAAAAGTGTACACTTGTAAATCTGTGACACCTAAGTTTGTTGATTACATGATTTTGATGTTCTTATAGTGCTAATTGTTACTTCTTTACTAATAGGAGTTGCCTAAGACCTTTTATATTGGTTTGATAGCTTACATTTGGTCAAGGTGGAAAAATAGCTCTTAGCATTGATTATGGTCTTTAGCTTGCAAGATCGTGGTCTTTAACTTTGTTTCTGAATACAATACGAACATTGTGATTTGGAAAAAAAAAATGCTCTTTTTGTGTTCTCGTTTTCCTTTCGTACGAAAGTATATTGTCATTTTTAAGTTAGGAAATTTCATTGTTTAAACTTGTTAGTGTCAACAAGTTTGTTCAGTTATTAGCTTTTTAGTCTTTTAGTCTTGTCTCACACTCTAAAGTTTAGTAAAGAGACGTCTCTTGACAACTATAAAAGGGCCACCACCCCTTATATTAGACACGATTAAGAAAAGGAATAGTGGAGTTCATTACGAAACAAAGAGCACTCTTTGACATTGTTTCCTTTTCTAGTTGAAATTTTTTTAGGAAGGTTTTGCTTCCAAGATCACCTAATTGTGGGTAATTTTACTATTGCCTTGAAGTTTGCAATACTCTTCATTTGAAGTTAGTGAAATAGTTTTGTGGTGCTCGAGGACTAGGTAAATTTTACCGAACATGGAAATTCTTGTGGTTTTTTTTTTCTTTTCTTTCTTAATTATTATTAGTCCAATAGCAATATTTGGCGCGGGGTTTTTTTTTTCCAAGAAAGTGGTATCAGCACAGACGGTTTGGCTTTGAGAGCTATTTGTTATTGGTTATATTAGTGTTGGAAGATGGTAGAAGGTTTTTCGTCTATGCTACTAAAGATGATTGTTGCCAATCTAATATTTAATGTGGAGAAATATGATGGTACCAATAATTTTGGTATGTGGTAATGCATTGCGTTAGACGTTTTATATAAACATGAGTTAGAAATTTCTTAAGAGGAAAAATCGGAGAAGATGGTGGATGCAGATTGGGCAAAATTAATTGTTAGGCATGTGGTACAATTCGTTTATTTCTTTTAAAAGATCATAAATATCCATTTACGAAGAAAAAATTTGCGAGCAAGGTATAGAAAGTGTTGGTGGAGAAATATATGAAAAAGAGCAATGAAAATAGACTATATTTGAAGAAAAAACTCATTCGGTTCTAATATCAACGATCATCACTTCTTTTAATAAGTTGTTAGCTAATTTATTGAATTTGGATGAAATCTACAAAGACGGGGATATAGCTTTGTTATTGCTGAGTTGTCATCCGATGAATATGAACATCTCACCATTACTATGATTTATAGGAAAGACAATAAAATTTGATGATGTATGTATGCATTGCACTCTAGAACACTAAAATCAGAAAGTTCATATGGATGTAAAATCCTACTATGAAGAAAGGATAATGGATTCAGGATATACTTATCACGTGTCCCAACAGGAATGGTTCTTAAACCTTGAAGAACTAAATGGCGGATTTGTTTACATGGGGAGCAACATCACATGTAAAATAACTAGGATATGTTTATTCCAGTGGAAGAATGAAGCAACCAAACTTTTGACACGTGGTTCCGTGTTTGCCGAATTTGAAGAAGAACATTATATCATTAGGAACCTTAGAATTTAAAAGCTTCCATGTGAGTGCACGTGATAGAATTTTAACTAGGCACATTTGTAGTGATGAAAGATACAAAAAAGAACTTATAGTATTTTCAAGACAATACAACTATTGTATCAACGGCTATAGTCTTTGAAGGGTGTACGGATCATGATATCACCAAGCTATAACATATAAGATTGGGACTTGCAGGTGAGAAAGCTTTGTAGGGATTGGTAAAACAAGTTTGTTGAAATGTGCAAAAGCCTGCAAGTTATAATTTTGTGAATCATGTGTTCTTGGAAGGCAAACAAGAGTGACGTTTAGCACCGCAATCCATCACACCGAAGGCATTTTGGATTATGTTCACTCTAATGTTTGAGGACTGTCTAGGACAGCTTCATTAAGAGGTATGCACTACTTAATGACCTTTATTGATGACTTCTTTAGAAAAGCTTGAGTGCACGATATGAAAACTAAAGATGTAAGTGTTAGATATCTCTCTATTGGAAAACTATGATTGAGACTCATACATACATAAAAATAAAACGGCTTAGAATAGACAACGGTGGTGATGAATATAGATGTGACCCGTTTTTTAAAGTATGTCAATTTGAAGGAATTGTGCGAAAATTTACCATTAGAAGTGCACCAGAGCAGAATGGGGTGGCTGTCGCATGAATTGGACTTTGCTTGAAAAGTTTGACGTATGTTGTCCAATTATGGGTTAGCAAAGCAGTTTGAGCTAAGGTAGTTTTATATGCGTGACTTGTTATCGCTTTTGCAATTAATGGTAAAACACCTATGGAGATATGGTAATGGAATTCTGCAAATGATTATAATTTTTTTACATATTTTTGGTTCCACTACTTACTATCATGTGAAAGAATTGAATTGGATCTTAGGGCGAAGAAAGCGTTGTTCATGGGAGTTAACTTAGGAGTATTCGAAAAATATTATTCTGAGTAAGGGATGTTACTTTTGATGAATGTACAATGCTGAAACAAGTAACGCATGAAGATTCTCAAGAAAAAATCAGTAGTACTTCGCAACAGGTGGAATTTGAGAAAACTCTTATCAGCCTAGATACTATTCAAGAGTCAGATAATGATTCTTCAATAGTAGAATAAGACATTAACTAGGAGGTTTTGACCCAAGAATCTCCACAACAACAAGAATCAATTGGAGTTAATAAGCAAAGAAGAGTGATACAGAACTTACTCAATTTATTGACATGGTGACCAACTGTAGATGATGTTCTTTCTACTTACAAAGAAGTAGTTAGAAGTTTAGAAAATGAGCTGTTGAAGGGAGCAATGGGTAAAGAAATGCAGTGTTTTTACAAAAATGGAACTTGGGAGTTAGCCCAATTACCTAAGGGAGAGAAGGCAATTGAAAGTAAATAGGTATATGGGAAGAAAGACGGATTTCTTAATAAGAGTATGGTATGATTCAAGGCAAGGTTGGTAACCAAATACTATGTTCAGAAGGAAGGTATTGACTATAATGAAGTATTCTTTCCAATTGTGAAGCATTCTTCCATTCGAAGTTTGTTGGTTTTGGTAATACAATTTGATTTTGAACTAGTTCAACTTAATGTGAAGACCACTGGAAGAGGAAATCTATATAACTTAGCCAGAGGGATATAAAGTTGCTAGAAAAGAAAATTGGGTTTGTAAATTCGCTATATGGTTAAGCAATTTGACTTGTTTATGATAGGGCAAAAGTGCGCAATAAGTAAATTTGATCATTGTGTGTATTTTCGCAAGCTATAAAATGGATCATTTATTTATTTACTCATGTATATGGATGATATGCTGATAGCTTCAAAGAGTACAACAAAATTTGAAATATTGAAACCTTAGTTGAATTAAGAGTTTGAAATGAAATATCTAGGTGAGGCTAAAAAGATTCTTGGCATGGAGATTCACAGAGACAAAAAAGAGGCAATGTTTGTTTAAGTCAGAAGCAATTTTTGAAGAAGATACTACAACATTTTGGCATGAGCAAACAATCAAAACTTGTTAGTGCACCGCTTGTTCCTCATTTCAAGCTCAGTGAATTAGTCTTTTGAGCCCGAATGCAGAGCGCGAGTACATGATGCAAGTTCCGTATTCAAATGCAATAGATAGCGTGATGAATATCATAGGTGTTGATTTATTGTATGTTTGTCAGTGCTTCTAAGTATTTATAAATTAGTCAAACATCATTTTTATCCATATATTCTATATACTCACAATTTTTATCCACACATTTCGTTTCGTAAGACCTACTGTTTATAATCTACAAAATATTTTACCAAACAAGCACTTAGTTGTTGAGCGGAATAATACACTTGGTCAACGAGCAATTGGTTATGTCTTATTACGTTGGTGATTTGGATAAACGTTGAATAACTACTGAACATGTCCCCTTGCTGGTGTTCCAGTCAATCGGATGTCTAACTTAACATCTACAGTGGCTTTGCCTACTATAGTGGCAAAATACTTGGCAGTTAAAAAAGTTGTTAACGAAGCTATTTAGCTTAATGGGTTGATGGAAAACCTGGGAGTTGCACAAGATCACATTAGTTTGCACTTTGATAGTTAGAATGCAATTTATTTGGCAATGAACCGAGTCTACCATGCACGAACAAAGCATATTGACGTCTGTTATCACTTTGTGCAGTTTTATTGAAAAAGGAAAGATATTCCTTCAAAAGATTAGGACCGGTGGAAATCCTGCAAGTATGACGACTAAGGTGTTAACAATGGTCAAGTATAAACATTGTTTGGACTTGATCAACATCTTGCAAATTTGAATGCTTCCAAAGGGTCACTACAAAATTAACTTTGTTTGTCAGATGTGATCGGCTAACTTGCCAATGTTGAGATTTGTTGAATTATTGGCTTGTTATCCTTTTAGTATTGTTTCACATCGAAAGTTTAGTAAAGAAGGGTCTCTTATGACAGCTATAAAAGGAGTTCTTCACTCTTTGTATTAGACACAATCAAGAAATGAGTAGTGGATCACTTCAGGAAACAAAGAGCACCTCTAGATATTGTTTCATGTTCTAGTTGAAATTGGTTTAGGAAAGTCTTGCTTACAACGATGATTGTAGGTAATTTTACTATTATCCTAAAGTTTGTAATATTCTTCTTCTAAAGTTAATGAAGTGGTTTTGTGGTGCCCAAGGACTACGTAAATTTTACTAAACCTTGTAAATTCTTGTATTCCTTTTTATTCTTTTTTTTTTTTGCATTTGGTATTTTTTCTGCTTTATTATTTTTCTAATAATAGTAATATTCGGTGTGGGTTTTTTCCCCAACAAAGTCTCCCAAATGAACATGGTAAATGGGCCATTGCACGCATTAAATTGTTAGTAACCCATGACTTCTTAAGCAGTCCAGCTCCTTTGGCTCCAGATACTTCACAACGTCTGTCCCTACGGCATTCATGAAACCAGTGATTTTGTTGAAGTTTTGGGATAAACATATTTCGTTTTATGCTATAATTTATTTTACTGTGCTGCTTTTTTCATTTTTTTACTATTTTGTTAACCAGATTATAACTCCTGTACTCCTCTTTTCTTACTGATTCAGTGTGCCCTCTGGATTTCCCAAACCTGAGCCATGTCATTAACAGGTGCAGTAACGGAATAAGTAATCAGACAGCATGTTGCGTTGCTGTCAACAGCTATGTGTCTCGCCTGCAAAGGCAGAGCTTCGTCACCAACTTGCAAGCTTTAAATTGTGCAGCATCACTTGGACTAAAATTGCAGAAAGCAAACATTTCAGAAAATATCTATAGCATATGTCATATTGGCCTCAAGGATTTCTCCCTCCAAGGTCAGTTTTGTTTTCACATTACCCCATTCTGAATGTCTTGCGAAAGGTGCTAATATATGAAAAAATTTCATGTTTTCATACTGGTTTGACCTGGGAAACCTCATTTGACTACACCAGCTGGCACACAAGGTAATTTTCGAACTTTCCGCTTTACAATAAATTTCTTATCCGTCTCTTTTGAGTTATATTGTTTTATTGCATATATTTTCATACAGGAGTTTCATGAAGCAAAATCTGTGTCACTTTTCATCGGGTCATAATTTCTAGGTTATTATTTGATGGTGAATTTCTTTCTGTTATTTTTATGTTATAGAGTAATTTTTTACACCTCGCCACTGGTGTTTATGTGCTGGTGCTAATGCTGAAAATGCACTCATGGCTTGAACTCACAATATCGAATATAATTGTTCCCAGACGACTAACGTGTCAACAGAGTAGAAATTGAGTTTTGTACTATAATTCATAATTCTCTTAACATGATTAAAGTTGGGAAATATTTAAACTTGGAATTTGCAAGTTATTCTTGTGTCCTTTTATTGCACAACAACTAACAAGAATGAGAACAAAGGCTGTGATGTGGTGGTGGTGCATCTGTGTGTGTGATTGAGAAGAGAGAGAGAGAGAGAGAGTCATAGCTGTGGATTCTTCAATATTTCCTATCCTAGTAACATTTCTTTGAAACGATGAAGGAAACATTTCAGGAGGGAATATTTTCTAAGAGATCAGATGAATCCTACTTGTTTGAGTTGTTTCCCATTTTATACTCGCCTAACTTTCTATATGAAAATTGTGAAGGCCTGATCATGATTTCTCTGAGTCTATCTTCAGGTCTATACTCAAACCAGCATTTCGTTTTTCTTTTTCATGTTATATCTCGAAGTCAAATAATTGTCCAGTATCCACTCTGTATCCTTATTCAATTGTCTGTGAGTTTTCCATCAGAACAAATGACTTGTATTTTTGCTCTAGTCATTTCTTGAAAAGAGAAATATGTTAATTAACTATTGTTTGTAACCACATTGGATGAATTGGATAATGGAAATTTCTTCTGAAGTATGTACTATATCAATATGGCAACCACTTGAGCACTCCTCACGAAAAAAACCAATAAGAGGTTGATGTCATGAGTGCATTTCGTGTAATGTCTGAATGATGAGGCTGAAAACTAAAATCTAGTTTAAAGCTTCTTCGAAACATTTATCTTTAATAACTAATTAATGACTTTGTTGGATTGACTGTAATATAACTTCTGTCTGTTTTGAAAATAGAATCTGGATGCCTTTTGCCTAGCTTGCCATCAGATGTAGTATTCGACCAGTCTGCAGGGGTCACCTTCCTCTGTGATTTAAACGATAATATTCCAGCTCCTTGGCCTTCTACGTCTCAGTTTCCTGCTTCGTCGTGCAACAAAAGTACGTGTACTTGATGTTTTGAAATTTGGTTTTTTTAATTCAGTTGGATGAACAGTTTCTAATTTATGCAAACCTTTTCTAACTGCAGCCATCAAAATTCCCGCACTTCCTGCAGCAGCATCAGGGCAAAGCAGTAAGTTCATTCGTTTCAATTGGTGTTAGACTATGAATATCATATAACCAAAATGAAATATAATTCCCGTGGACATATTTATAAGTGTTGAACCACCTTTTCTAAAAGTGCAAGCTTTTAGAAAGTGGACATATTTATCACGACCGTATGGAGTTTTTTCCGCTACGGAAAGAAAAAAGTATGTTCGTGTGTCACTACGTTTTCAATTTCATCTCCTTCAAAATTTGTTATTCAATCATCTTCTTCAATTGACCATCTCAAAAATCTGCTCATCTTCTCAATCTATCTCCTCAATTGATCATCTTCCTCCGCCGATCATCTCTAAAATCTGTTCACCAAATCAATCTATTATCATAATAGAGTTTACAGTCGGATTCCATATATATATAATATTTATTTAAATTTCGTCTTCAATATAAGCTCTTAGAACCTATTTGAGACAAGTTGTTAACTCCAAAAAATAAAGTCGTTTATGTATTTGGTGAAAAAAGTGCTGATAAGAATGACCAATACCATGTTGTTGGGTGAAGAGCAATTCAATATCAAATACATTTTAAACATATTACAGCATGATTTACCTCCAAGTTAGCGAGGGTTCATTTAAGATTAATGATCATTGACTGGTTAATTCAAAATTGGTTTAACTTACATTCAAAATGCATTACTAGCTCCTAGTATGGCTGAGAAACGAGATTTGAGAAGTAATCCACCGTTCATTTCATATTTAACTATCTTTTCTTATGGCATAAGATTTTCCATATTTCAGATCTCAACATGGCATACCGGTATTCCCTTATGCTTTTAGTGGCCTCAGCTGCTTTCATTATTCTCACGTAAATTCTGGAAAAGTCATTCTTGCTCTCCCGAAATCGTGGCAAGAAGCTGTACATTGTGTTTGGAGCGCTGATTCAGGCAAGAGAGAATCGAAATCTATGAAACTAAGCCAGAAAAGTTTCTCCAGTGTTCAGGTCGGACTAATTTGAACACAGAGGTCACCTTGGTTAAAACTTAAAATCTCACTCAAGTGTGATTACTCGTTTAAGTTTCTTGTAATTTTTATTCATTATTCTTGCATTATCGTGTAATAAAATTTTGTAAAGAAAGTTCAGAAGAAGAGTGAATTCGTAAGTATAACAACTTAATTGCCTTGTATATTTGTAGTGCTAGACGGCAATGCCATTGTATTATTTATTTTGGGTCCTGATGTTCGGTTCTGCTGGTGTTATGGATATTACGCTTGTAGTTGTAAATGTGAAAACTTTTTTTTGGGCCTGATGTTCGGTTCAAAGTGAATTTTTCTGTTGAACAAATTTTCTAGTTGGATTTGAACAGAAGATAAAACAACGTATGTTTATCTAGTATTCACCTCGTCTTAAAATTTAAGCTTTTAGAGATACAAAACTTCAAAAAAAAAAAAAAGTTTGATACACTACGAAAAACTTTGAACGTCCTCTCTCACGTCTAGGTTGCGTCAAAGTTTGATACATCATGATATAGATGATTGAAAGAGTTGAACCCGGGATTACACAATTCCAAATACATCATGATTGCGTAGTGGCACTGGTAAAGCTTCTTAAGAAGTGTCGTGTCTATTTTTATTGCGTGAATCTTTGGAAATAATGGAAGAACTTGTCATTTTCGTTGCATTCGAATTTGTTGTCCCGTCATTAGCAGGCAAGCACATAGAAGTTAACTTTAATCAAAATATTCTAACTCGATCATATATCTTATTCTTTAACAATGAAGTGAAATAATATCATTGATTTTTAACTTGCACGTAAATATCGAGTTAGTATTAAACTTCTATTTCACAAAAGTTTAGTGCATGTTTGACAATGTTGAAATTATTTTTAAAGTGCTTATAAGTTGTGAATTTTAAGGAATATGTAGATAATAAATACATAGTAAATTGTGGGTTTTACAAAATTTGTAAATAAAAAATATGTTTGACTAGATTAAATTATACGCCGAAGAACGATCCATGAGTCGACAAGAGCTCGACACATAGTATCGTCGACTTAGAAATAGCAAGGAAGTTCTCACCATCAAGAACGACAAGCTCAAGGAAAGAATTCGTCTTCATCAATATGAGGAAGATCGACGCCGATGAAGATTTGAGTTTCGGTAGTTTGTTCTTGGATAGTACCTCTATTAATCAAAGTTCCTTGGCTACATTAGATTAGTCGTGTACAACAACTTTAACCGCACAAGCCTGGGTTGGGCCTACCTCCATCCCTAGAGAAGCCGTATGAGGCAGAAGCTCCACGTACAGTTTTTGTGCTCTATTCGTTCCATCTCTTTATTTACGAATAAAACCTGCTAACTAATCTCATTTACTAGCTACTCTATGAATAGCAACAAGACAATGTAACAAGTAGATAAATTGATACAAGAAGATAGTCCGAACCCTCTAATGCAACCTAGTTACCAAAAGCGTGAGAATCTTCGTTACATGCCTAGCGTAGGATAATGATGCGTAGGATATTTGATCGACTATCCTAGGGGTCTAAGAACCCAAAGGGAAAAAGTGACCTAAGATGGCTTGCCAATATTGTTCATATTGTAGTCAAGATTGAACAAAGCTTTGACTTCTTGTTTGATTTTTTAATTTTTTAATATGTTCCTATTTAATGTACATTGTTATTAACAAAGTATGAACTACCATTATATTAATTGTAAGACATATTATAAAATATATAAGTAAAATTTATTATTTTAATTATAATAACTATATTTTTTTAATATGTGTAAAAATATAAACAAATTTATCTTTTTGAGACTGAGAAAATATAATACAACAATGGGACATGATCTCTTGTTCTTTAGAGGCAAGAAAATCTTGCCCACCTGTTGAGGTGTTAGCAGGTGGGCAATCCAAGATCAATAATTGTTTGATCTTGAATTGCCAACCGACACTCTCACATGGGCAAAGATTTCTTGCCCATTGGGAGCAAAAAATCATTTGCCATACAACAATAGTGGCCTGTATTACAATGCATTGAATCTTGATTCCAAACCTGATGTAGGCCTTATTCCACCCACTTGACAGGAGATGAGAGTTAATTTTGTCTAACTTTTGACATTCCACAGGAATTCATAAAGGGTAAATATATTACCATCATTTTTTTTATAAATATATTATATTTTAATTATATGGAAGGTCCATAATTTTTACTTATTATTATATTTTTTCATTATTTTTTCATTGTATTCTTATTGTTAATCTTCTATTAATTAGAACATTTTATTCCTTGCGACAGTTTTCGTTCAAAAATTTCGTTAAAAGAGAAGAAAAAAACTTATTTGCGCCTCATATTTTAAATAAGTAAAAAAAAATACAAAAATTACAACAAAATATTTGTTCATCATTTTAGAGCGCGCTAATAGAATTAATGGATGAAATCATCATTTGGAACAAAATGTACTAATTAAGAGAATGTTATGGATAAGAATCCGATAAAAAAAATTAGAATATAAATGTGACAATAAATAAAAATTATAGACCTTTAATACAATTAAAAATATATATATATATATATATATATATATATATATATATATATATATAACCACCCATTCATAATTCCCATCATTCCAACCATTTTTTCTCTAATGTCACAAAAATGGAGTCTTTGACGGGTTAAGAACATCTCTAATGCTACACTTTTTAAAAAAATCTATGTGGCAAGAGAGAAAAGAAAAATGAGAGAGAGAGAGAGAGAGAGAGTGGAAAGATGAAAAAGAAAGAAAAATAGACGAGAGAAATAGTTACAATTTAATGAAAAAATAGGTAAAATGTATTTGACAAGATGCCTAAAACTAGACGGCATATTAGATGGTCTTCTACAATAAATGCTGCAACATCATTTTTGTTCCCTCCACTTCATCGCCACATCAGCTGAACATTGTTGCATTGGAGATGCTCTAAGCAATATTTATTGTAGAAGGCCGTCAGTCTAACAGCCTACAGTTTTAGACTTTCTCTTAGAAACATTCCACCAATTTTTTTTCATTAAATTGTATATATCTCTCTCATCTATTTTTCTTTTTCTTTCCTCTTTCTACACTCTCTCTCTTTTTTTTCTCTCTATTGCCACGTAGATTTTTTTAGAAAGTGTAGTATTGGAGATGCACCTTCTAAAAAATCTATATGGCAAAAGAGAGAAAATAAATGAAGGAAGAGATACTAGAAGGAGAAAAGAGAAAGAGAAAATAGATAAGAAATATATATACAATTTAATGAAAAAATGGTTGAAAAACCGTCTAACATCAGGATGTCTAAAGTTGGACGACTTTCTACAATAAATAGTGTCACATGAGTTTTGTCTCTATTTCACCTTCATCGTTAAATTAGTTAGACATTCAAAATAGAAAGGATCCAATCCTAAACTCCAATTAAGCTTTTTATCGAATGAGATTTCGAATTTTGATGATGTTTTAATGCACTGGTTTATGAAATGCTTGATTGTCATGTTAAAAAGAAAAATGAAATTACCGCATGAGTTTATTGAGATTAGCGACAGTTATACTATTATTTTAATGCTGTCAGAATTTGTCGTTAAAAAGATAAATTAAATCTATCTTCCATAATTAAAGTACATAAACATAAATATATTGAATATTATGAACCAAAAATTATATCTACAATAAAATAATAATTTTAAAAGTTTAAGCTTAGTGACAAATCTTTAGTCAGTAAATGTTTTAAACATAAATATATTAAGAAATTTAAATTTTCGATAGAAATTATATTAGTAATAAAATAAAAACTAAAAAAACTTATTCGTCATTAATATTAAAATAAAGGGAAAATAGCATATTTGATTTTCAATCTTGCCAAAAACGTAAATGATATACACATAACCTTTAAAAATAGTATCGGACATCTTTCAACATTTGAAAAAATAGGTATAATAGGTCCTGATGGTAGAATCCTTTCATTTTACCTATTAGTGTCAAATAAAAGACAAAACTGTTCTTTCCTTTAAATAAGCAAAAAGCAAAAAAAATCAAAAGAGAAATAAAAATATAACCAAATATCCCACAAAAAATGAAGAATAACAAAAAGACCATATTCTTCCTTCATATCCAACCACCAAAAGAAACCACCACATACCCCATCAATCTTCTTGTTCTACCCTCACCTCATACATTTCTCAAATTCTAGAGTAGCATTGCAGAAATTGACATCAAACTTTTCCAGGCATTGAAATCTTGTTGCACAGATTTGGGAATCAGTTATCTTTCAATACCATGGATGATGCCATCGGGATGAATAATATCATCTGTTTTAATAATTCTCGCCTCGCCCACAAGTTTATTCCAAATTTTCTCAATTACCTGAATTTTTTTCATTTTAGGCATCACGGCAAAGGCTGGTGTGATGGATAAGCTTGTTTACCTTCACAGGCCAAATGCTTGGACTCAATGCTAGCTAGAATCATAAGGAAAAGCAACAAATTGTGAAGGAATTTCAGATTATGCGGCTTGAGCAAAAAGTGTTTAAACTCCGGGACAAAATCTCGTTCCAAAGCCTCATTTCTCGATGCAAATATAGTAATTTTGAGCTTGGACACAGCTCCTTCGAGAATCTGTAACAAATGACCCCTTTTCAACCACTTCAGAGAGCTTAGTGTAATGAGAATCCAAAAGGGCAACAAGAATTGAGTTGGAGTTTATCTAGGCCGGCGAGTTAAAAGCCGGTCGATTTTCTTGCAATGCACGACTTGTGAGGATAAGACAACTTAAGATTGTAAAGAATAAGCTATAGATTTGAAAATCCATGGCGCTTGATGAAACTCTCCCTCTCTATAATAATATTATGAGGAAATGTAGAGTTGAGGGTAGTGGAGATGGCGGCGTGGTTGTAAGTGTAGTGGTGACGACAGATAATTTAAGAAATGTTGCTGGTGGGGGTGGAAGAAGAAGATTGGTGGAGTAGGTGGTTGGGGAAGAATGAAGAATGAGATCTTTTTGTTATTCTTCATTCTTTGGGATATATTTTGTTATATTTTTATTCTTTTATTTTTTTGCCTTTTTTCTTTGCTTATTTAAAGGGTATGACAATTTTGTCTTTTTATTTAACCTTAACAGTTAAAATGAAAGAATTTTGTCATCAATAACCCTTACGTTTTTTAAAGGTTGGAAGGGACCAAATATACTATTTTTTCTAAAATAAATAAGTATATAAATAAAAAAATTCTTAGGTTATTAACTTAATATTTCAACGATAACTTAGTAAAAAAATAAAAATATGAAACAAATTTTCTGTCATTAACACCTATGGTAATCACTGACAACTTGTTCGGCAAACTGAATTGACGTCATTATTACCAACAGGCATTGCCCTCAGTAATCACCGATAGAGACGTGTTCGAAGATGACCCAATTTATATTATTCTTAAAAAGATCTCTTAAAATTTTTGTTTAACGTCTTTAAATTAAAGGTTAATTATACTAATGATCCCCATTCTCTCAGGTTTGTAAGAATTGAATGTCAATTTTTTTAGCAGATATCATCTACATTCTTCTATTTATTCTCACATACAACTCACGGAATCTGTCAAAATTTGCCGTTAAATGGGTTCGCATCACACTTTTTATCTTTTTAAAACGAGGGCATTTTAGGCAAACCACCTAAAAATATTTCTTTTCTTCTCTTAAAACTGACAGACGTTGTGTGCCAAAATCACTCAAATGACTGTTCACATTTTTGAAACTTCTATTCATAATCTCTATTGTGGAAACCCCAAATCGTTCGTTCGTGGTATTTGGTAAAAAAAATTCTTGAAACTTATTTGTTGATTGTCTACATTTTGCAAACCCAAAAATGCGAATTTGAAGTGTGTACTGTGCAAAAGCACTGATGGGTTGGACATGGTTGTGTTTTGCCTTGACGACCACATGATCAAAAACGCTATAACTTGTTTTTTGACGGTGATCAATGCAAACGTTTTGTTTTTTTGCTTATGTGGTGTGGTTATATTTTTATATAAAATGAGTGTATGTATTACGTTATTATTGGGATGTTGTTGATTGTGAATTGTGGAATGTCATTAATGTGCACATGTTCAATTTTTCTTTCAAAAGCTGTAGCAGTGCATGTATTCTTCAATTGTAGTCACATCGTAGGTCCCCATTTTTTAACTACACTTGCAGATATCTTCTCATCCTTTACATAAGTCACAATGTAGGTCCCCAAAATGTGATAACGTTATTGCTGTGTACATTCATTCCATTGGAGATTGGAAAAATAACATCACTGTAACTTCATTCGATTCATTTCATTGAAAATTGGAACATAACAGTATTAATACCAACAACATTCCTATTTACTACATATATGTAACCTAGTACATCAACACCCAAGCTACAAATAACAAAATTATAGCAAAAAAATCCAAGTTCGACTACTCCCAACTGGCGATGTTTGTTTCTGTGCTTGTCTTTTGTTCTCAGCACGTAATTTGTCATTCTATGCTTCTAGTCTTCTATATTTGTGCTAAAGGATACCTTTTGGTTACAGACAAAAAATCTTCTTCATGGGTTCGCATAAGTCAAAGAAGTCTTTAGATCCATGAGATGACCACATCTGCATGTTCTACCTTCCATATCTTTGTTGCAATTGCACAACACAAAACATATAATAAAGTTGAGGAAAAAAGAAAGATAAAAACAGTAGAAGAGAGATGACATATGAGAACAAAATGAACAAATCTGAACTTGACCATTAATATAAGATCACCACATCCATTACTAGACAAATGGAAGAAAGAAAAAATATTTTTTTATGTAGTTTGCCTAAAATGCCCTCATTTTTAAAAAAGATAAAAAGTGTGATGCGAATCCATTTAACGACACTTTTTGACAGATTCTGTGAGTGAGGACTGTATGTGAAAATAAATAGAAGAATGAAGATGATATCTGCTAAAAAAATTAAATAGGAATAATATTGTTATAAACCTAAAAGAATGATTACCATTAGTATAATTAACCCTTAAATTAATTGAATCGTCTCCACACAAAATATTTAAAATTAATCACGAATTTGAAAAAATAACTTTTGTGTGTGCAATTGCATATAAAGGGTTGATGGGTGGGAATAGCGGCGTACCATTCTCTTCTGTGTCCCAAAAAGTTAAGACACAATTATTTAATCAAATCACAACACATGTATTTATTAGTTTATTTATTTTTTCATAAAAGAACTGAAATTCCAATAATTATAAAATAAATGTATATTTTATAACCTCGTCTGCCTTTTATTTTTATTTCACCAAACCTTCAACTTCTGACTGTTTGGTAGGTTATGGTTTCATTCAATTGATTAACAGATTGAGAACAAAAATGAATCTGTCATATTTCACTACGTATCCGCATTAAATGCGGCCTTTAATTTCTCAGAACAAAATGATATCATGTGATGTCTACTCCACTAACTTTATTAATTGCAAAAAATCTTTTCCAGCATGAATCACGAGGTTTGGTAGCCAACACGAATTAAAAAGGAAATTGGCACAAATGTTTTCTAATGTATGATATTAGTGCATAAATGGTCTCTAACTTTTTATTTTTGATAGAATGGTCTTTAACCTTCTACTGTTGGTGCACACTTGATCCTCCTTTTGACGGATTCCGTTAAAAACTTTTTATTTAGGTGCGCAAATGATCCTTAAAATTCTTTTTGTCTTTATTAGTAGAGGTAAAATTGTTAAGTTATATATTTTTTTTCAACCTTTCAATTAGCGCAAATGGTGCCTAACCTTAGTTTTAATTTAGAAATTTACAATTGGATTTTTAATCTTTACAAAAAGTAAAAATAAGTCCGATATTTTAATCATATTTCGTGTCCATACATAAGACATGACACCGAAATAGCAATGGAGTGCATGGGAGGTGAGCCGTTGGATATCCAAAGCCAAATCTAATTTTATATGATTTTGGGTGCATGAGTACATCGTATTAATTTAGAAACTAGAATCAGAATCATACCTGCTAATCCTTCAGTGATTTCCATGTGATCTCATGGTTTACAGATAGATTCATTTTCTATTATTTGGTTGATTGGAACTCAATTTCCTTTTTAAGAGTGTTTAATTCTTTTCAATTAAAATTCTATGGCCATTTGCTCCAATTGAAAAATTGAAAAAAATATATAATTTGACAATTTTACCTCTACTAATAAAGACAAAAATTTTAGGGACTATTTGCGTGCACCTAAATGAAAGGTTTTTAACGGAATCCGTAAAAAAGAAAAAGATTAATTGAAGATTATCCAACAAAAGAGAAGATTAGGGACCATTTGCACCAATTTCACAATTAAAAATCGTAAACGTGAGAATATATTTTAGTTTAAGGCTCCGTTTGAGATTGATTTTAGAGCACAACTTTTGATTTTCAAACAATTAGAAGTTGATTTAGGCGTTTAACAATTTTTTTAAAAGTAATTATAAAATAATCTGATTAACCTGGCAGCAGTTTTTGAGAAGCAGAAAAATGGCAGTTTTTCATATTGTACTTTTAGCTTTTTCATTTATATATTATTAAAATATCCATTTTATTCCTAATTAATTAAATTAATTCCTTTAATACCTATTTGAGAAACCGAATTGATGCAAGTTGGATAATAAAAAATAATATAAATTTAATTAATTTTTGCACTATATGACTATACTTTTATTTTGTAATTTTTATAAAATTTGAAATATATTAGATTTTTATTATTTTTATTTTAAAATAATAATAATGAATGCATTGTCTTGTTAAAAAATATTTGACTAGGAAAAAAAAATGAATTTTACCATTCGGGATAATAATAATAATACAAAATAACATTATTATAATCAATATCATAGTAATTTAATACCGTTTCAACAATAAATCACTTTTGTTTACTAAACGCTCAAATGCTGCTTTTGAAACATACATCAATTCTGAAATAAGAATTTATCAAACACTTATCTGATTCTTCCCACGGTTGATTCTTTCTGCAAAGACAAAATGTGTTCGATTCTCTTAAAAGTACAACAATACCAAACAAAACTTAAATTGACCAAAAAATTGGAAGAAATTTGGTCCACAAGACTTGACATATTGGGACCGCCAAATCGTACCCAGAAAGAGGGGGGGATTTTTGCGACATCAACTTTTCATAAAGTAGGCAAAAAAATGTCAGCAAATATACCTCACAAATGTATAGTACTATATCATATATTCATGTTAGTCCTTTTGAATACACGTGCTTTGGTTTATACGAAAAAATGGAAAAGAAATAAAAAAGATGGAAAGAATCGAGTCAATATTCTTTCCATTTACTTTTAATAATAAAACAAATTAAAAGACATTAAAGTTTACTTTTTATAGATTTAAAGACGTCGTGTGCTATGAGGTTTGACTTGTGAAGTTAAAAAATGACAGAAGGAAATGTGGCATTTCACTTAAGGCCAATGCCACCGAAAAGAATCCCGTATAATATAGCTATTAATTTCTTTTTTGTGAACGTCTTCCATTTTTTATTGCTAGGGAGTTAATTTAAAATTACTCCATAAATTTCGCTTTTCCACGTATATTCTTTCAACAAACTGTATTGAAATCATACTCTCGTTATAAACACGAATTCTTTAGTCTACACAAAACACGTTCTGACCAATCGAATTGTATTTTTATTATGTTATATCTTATTAATTGAACAATGTATTTTCATGTAGTCGCATGTCAATCTTAACATTCTAATAATACATATATTTATATTAAAAGTCGTAGAACTATATAATAATTAATATTTAAAACTTCTTAACTTTAAAATTTAATTTCTCAACCTCTATAGTAAAACTAAAGTCTAAGTGATGACGTTGTTGAGAGGTTCATAACAAAAATAATTTTAATGAATAGATAGTCAATTTGAATCAGTATTAAATATAATAATGGGATAATTTCACTCTAGACTATAAAATATAAAAGAATTTAAAAAATACTATTTTACTTATTTTCTAAAAATATTATTTTTACCTTATTCTAAATATTGTTTTCTTACAAAAAAAATGTTTGTTATATTTCTTACATTTATTACATTTGGAATTTAAAATGTTATTGTGGAATTATAAATATAAAATCAACTATGTTGCAAAATCACTATATAATAATGGGGAATTTTGAAAAGTGCCAAAAAAATAAATGGTGAATTGAACATGAATGATCTCTTAAACACTGATGACATGGTATAAGTAGTTGTGAGATAATGATAGATCTCACATATTCAATGTATAAATGAAATATACATTAAATAGATATATCATGTCATTGATGCTTAGACCGGTGACTTAGGATATCATTTCTAGTGAATTGAAAATAGGCCAACTTTTGATAACATTTGTAAATATATTATTTTTAGATGCAAAATGTCAAATATATATTTTTGCAAAAATGACAAATTTTTTGTGTAATTAAGGTTTCATGATAGTTGATAGTCGTACATAGCTTCTAAGAAAAGCTATCAATGTGTAGTATGTCATTTACATACAAGATAATGCAAAATAAATTGACAGCTATTTAAAAAAAAAAAAAATTTGGAAATTAATAGTTAACCAACGTAACTATTGAAAAACAGAAAAATCAACAATTCAATACAAAAATCGATAGTTGAATTTTTTTTTTAAAAAAATTAATAGTTCACAAAGTAACTGTAAAAAAAATCGAGATTTTCAGTCCAATTTTTTTTTTTTAAATCGATAGATTAGTCCAAAAATTGACAATCGAATGTAAAAAAATAAGAAAATAAATCGACATGTATCATCAATAATGTCAAATATTAAACTAAATGAGTCATAAAAAATCAATCAAATCTAATATTCAACTGAGTGAACATATTGAAGAAACAATAAATGTACCCAAATATATTTAGCATAAAATAAAAAATTATTTGGTCCAAAATTCAACAAAATGACAATGAAAAATTGTCGGTTGAGTGCTTGAGTGAGGATGCAATATAGTGGCAACTTCGCGGTGACAGTTAAAATGGGTGGCGGATGATATATCTTACAATTTGTTTGATTTATGCAACAACAATGGTAGAATTCGATACAAACAAAAGAGAAAATAGGCTAATAGTGTAAAATGGTATGATTGGAGAGAGAATATATTAAAAATTAAAATTATGATTGTTTGTTAAGGGTATTTTCATCTATTTTTTTTCAAATTTGACTATTTGGCCAAAACTTTTTGAAAGTTTGGTATTTTTCAAAATAAACCATTCAAACTTAATATTTTGTACAATTTTCTCTATATAGTATATTTGTATGTGTTTATAATTATTTATAAGTCGATCAAATATTATTTTTATCTACATATTTTATAATACTTATTTTTTATAATTTATAAAAACTTTACCAAACATATTGATAATAATTGTGATGGCTCCGGTTGAAAAGGAAAACATGATGAGTGAAATAATTGAGTCCACTAACACAGCACAAATATTGCGTTGGGTGACAGCGGGATTTCCATATCAAACACAGAATCGGTGCACATGGCCCTCTATTGTACCTTACTCAATTAGGTCCAGTATATTTGGTCCCTAATCTTCGTATGTAATATTTTTGTTATAAATGTACAATTAATCCTCTGACGACAATTATTTAAATTTTTATTAAATTGCCTCGCATCTCTATGTTGGATGAACAGTTTATGTAATATTAATTTTGCAAATGTAATAAGAGGATGGAGATCAACTTATTCATTTTTAAATATCATAGACCAACTTTTTATTAGAACAATTAACTAAGAGGGCAACATCTAAATTACATCCACATCAAAGACGGATTTAGATGGGTTTAGTAATAACTCGGTCTTCAAAACAAATTTTAATATAGTATAATTTCACACGCATCAATCACATTAGAAAATATTTTTCTCGAGATAATTCCCAATTTAGAAATTTTTAGAAAATTAATTAAAATGTTATTTTAAGATGAGATTTATTACTTGCATACATAACCATCATTATATATTCATTTGGTATGGCAAAAAAATTTATATATATATTTTTTTCAAAGTGATCTACGTTGTGAAGTGTTTGTTTGATTGTTTAAATAATAAGTAAATAATAGATTATAAATTTTACGAAATGTGTAAATAAAAAATATATTTAAATATTTTAAAAAAAAAAAACCTTCCGAACATGCTGGAAGATTAGGACCAGATCAACTGAAGATATCTGATTACAAGTAAATTGTGGTTTTAGTCCACTTAAAAAAATATACTATCAAGCAAAACCATTTGCCATAAATTGCATTTTTGCATTAAATAATTATGTTATGTTGTACTAATAATGTATAATTCTACCCCCAACATCATGATGAACGTGGGACTTTTAAAAATATTAATTAATCAGAAGTTATAAACTCAGAGTCACAGCTGGTTCTGGAAATACATTTTTAAACTCAAAGTACAATCAAGAATAGACAAATCGCATTGTTGCAGGGAGATCCGTTGAAAAGTATTTGCTTCAAACCTTGTCCACAATTATTGAATCAAAAAGAGGATTAAAAAAAAGAAAAATTCCCAACTCTGTTTTTCCAGTTGTTGTGGCATAACTAGACTACAGTACAATGTCCATAAAGCATGATCCATGATCAGGGGTTGATCTCCTGCCCCAAGGGCAGGATATTTTGCCCAAAATAATTGATTGCTTTATTTTAGATTGTCCACCTGCCGACGGCTGACACGTCAACAGGTGGATAAGATATCCAGTCCCTTATCAATGGCCTCCTTGATTAAACGTGAATCACATGATCAACAGAATCAGAATATATTACCTATTTGACATCCCAATAATGAAATACTTCTATAATTACTGGAAACAAAGAGTGTGTCAAGAAAAAAAAAAAAAAATGGAGTCTTTTCAAGACAATAACCTGAATCAGCCTCTGGTTGAGTCCAAACAACCGGTCGGAGAAGTGATTAGTTCTGAGCTAGAAGAAACACTTTCCGACACCAGCTTATCGGCCATCAGCCGCCTCCGGTTGGCCACATGGATCGAGTTGAAGATTTTGTTCAAACTTGCAGCGCCGGCAATCGTAGTTTACTTGCTTAACAATGTCATTTCCATGTCTACTCAGATTTTTTGTGGGCATGTGGGAAATCTTGAACTTGCTGCTTCTTCTCTTGCCAACAATGGAGTCCAACTTTTGGCCTATGGAGTCATGGTAAACCGTAATCCTCACATCCCCCACCCCAAAGAAAAAATGATATACGTTGAAGTCTAAAATCTAGATGAATAATATTTCCCCCTCACAATTTGAGCTTTAGCTCGTCACTAGACATCTTGTGTCCAAGTTTCGCAAACATTTTAAAAGCTTTTAGAGGACATAGTTTAACAATAGTGAAGAGAAAAAACCTCAAACATATGTATACTAGCAGGTAAAGTCCCATCAGTTGGGATTATGTAACTGATTATGAGTATTTGAATGATTCACTATGAAATAGATTGAAGAATAATGGATCATGGTTGAATTTTACGGGTAGTAAAATGATAAATAACCAAATATTTCTTTGTAATGTTTCCTGTGATTAAATCAGAAGATTATCCAAATTCAACACGGCCTTCACATATAGAACAACCACAAACTAAGTCTTGTTGTTAATAAATTTGGGTCAGCTGCATGAATCGTTTTTCTCCATTTTGTTTGCTTCATTGCTAGATAGATGGCGTTAACATGTGCAAAAGGGGGAAGAAGGAAGCACATTCATATATGCATAAAAACATGATATGAACATGGGATTTACTTGCTTCTTACATTAGTACTAATTTGTTTATCTGATCTTGCCATGAGCAGCTCGGAATGGGAAGTGCAGTGGAAACCTTATGTGGCCAGGCATATGGAGCGCACAAGTATGATATGCTTGGAATATATATGCAACGATCAACTATTCTCCTCATGGCCACAGGAATCCCACTTATGTTTATATATATATTCTCCAAGCCTATACTGTTATTGCTTGGTGAATCAAAAAGTGTGGCATCTGCGTCTGCATTGTTTGTCTATGGTCTAATACCACAGATTTTTGCGTATGCTGCCAATTTCCCCATACAAAAGTTCTTGCAAGCACAGAGCATAGTGAATCCCAGTGCGTATATATCAGGAGCCGCTCTAGTCGTCCACATATTTTTAACATGGCTGGCGTTGTATAAGTTGGGATGGGGATTGCTGGGTGCAGCATTGGTTTTGAGTTTTTCATGGTGGATTATAGTGATTGCACAGTTTGTGTATATTGTGACGTCTGCGAAATGCAAGAAAACTTGGAATGGATTCAGTATTAGGGCATTTCATGGGCTATGGGACTTTCTGAAGTTGTCTACTGCATCTGCTGTGATGCTGTGTCTTGAGACTTGGTACTTCCAGATATTGGTTTTGCTTGCTGGGAATCTTCCAAATCCCGAAATTGCATTGGATTCCCTGGCTATTTGGTAAGAGAATTTTATGTTTTTCAATTTCATTACAATCCGAATTTCTTATTTTTATCCCCCCACCCCCATCAAGGCTCTCTCTGTTTATTTGGACCTGGTTTATATGAAACCAACCATTGGGCAAGGTGACTTGTTAAGCATTAAGCCCTAATCCTTACTAGACTACTAAAGAGAGTAATAATAAACACATAGGAAATCAGGAAATGAGCAAAGCATGCACAAATTCATAGTGATTTACCCTCAATGTGAGCTACATCCACTTGTCGATGCATGTTTTCACTATAATAGATAAAAAGAATGGTATTTTGAAATGTACCCAAAATTAAAGAGTGGATTGGAAATATAACAATTTATTATAACATATGTAAATATGTCATTTTTATATGCCCTTTTGTAAAAATTACCATTTTTTTTGTGTTGTTAAGATTTAATGGTAATTGACAGTCATACAATAGCTTTATCAGTCCAAATATTTCGATATCTGAAAAATACATCGACAATATTTGATCGATGTCAATGTCGACAATTTTTTTGTCGATGATATCGACAAAATTGGTAAAGACAAAATAGACACTAAATTAATACCTTTTTTATAATGTCTATTTTGTTGGTGTTAAAATGGGAACCAATTTGTCGATGTTGACAAAATAGGTCATTTTGTCCCATTTTGTTGACATTTCAAAAAGGAAATCAAATTGGTTCCCATTCTCAAAGTGGGTGTAAATACCATATATTTTGGTATATTGAATATGTAATGATACTAAACTTATATACAAAGCTTAGAATGATTAATCTAGGAAATACAATATTGCAGGGAATGATTAAGGAATATTTAAGAAATAATTAAGATCCTATAATCTTGCATAATAAAGAATTGATTTGTTTTCTTAATTATGAAATACAGCTATTTGACACCCATTTGTCGATGTTGACAAAATGGGAGTCTATATTGTAAACATCGACAACATCGACAGAATGAGCGCATATTTTGTTGATATTTTTTGTCCATGATATCGATAAAATGATCGTCTATTTTATCAACAAAGAGACGAGTTTTGTGCTCTCTTTTTTGTGTGCATGTTTTTGACCAAATGTAATTAATTTTTTCAAGGCTTATAACTGATTTCAAAATTTTCAAATCGGTCTATTTCTTCAAATGACTTAAAAACCAGTAATATATCTGACAATATATTTGAATTTGGGATAAGAATGAGAGTATTTGGCCAAAAAAAAAAGAGGGAGAGTGAGACATGGAGCTTATGGCAGCAGCAATGACAGAAAAAGTGAAAAGAGTGTGTTTAAGTTGGGAAGATAAGAAAATGGATATAATGGATTTTCAGTTGGTAATCTAGAAGTAATTTTGTCTAAAATTTTTAAATTTGGTCAAATAATCAAATGTAATAAAATATAGGCATATTTCAAAATATACTTCTGGATTTAGGTACTTAGTCCAATTCTCTCTAAAAAGAATGTAGTTTATTTTTTTTCCTAGTACATCTCTTGCACACGCAAAAACGGCCTTGAAAAATTCTTTATAGACGTAAGAATATTAGAGTGACCAAATACACGTTTACAATATTTAACACATCCTTCAACCCGAAATACACCTAATAGTCCAACAACATCTTCCTTTTGGTGCATTAGCATTGAAAACAAGATATGATACCGGATCCAACAAATATATGCATTCATCTCATGATTCTCAAATGTAATATACATAATAATGCAGCAAAATGATGTTCAAGAAATTCCAGATATGCCTAGTGCTATCGTCAATTCTGTAGATGTAACATCTAATGAGTGTATAATTGATGATTCAATATGCAGCTCTACAATCCTTTCATGGGTATTCATGATAGCAGTGGGATTCAATGCAGCAGCAAGGTTAGCAACTCTATGTTTCTTGTCCATTCCACCTTCATTATCAATTGAATACTCATTATCAATTGAATACACAAACTCTCTAGGATTTTAATCTTTATACCATGTTAGTAATTTTTGCCAAGTCTTCTAGGAAATGTGTTATTTGTATGTTCTAATTTCTTGATTAACTCAAATTAGTATACGAGTAAGCAATGAGCTTGGGGCCGGTCATCCCAAATCGGCTGCATTTGCTGTCGTGGTGGTGACAGTAAGCTCTACCATCATAGCCATTATCTTTGCCATTCTTACTATGGTGTTGCGGCATCAAATAAGTTATGCCTTCACTGGTGGATCTGCTGTTGCCGATGCAGTCTCAGACCTCGCACCAGTCTTGGCAATCTCGCTCGTGCTTAATGGCATTCAACCCGTTCTGTCTGGTAAGAAATTCACCTAAGTTTACGAGGCCTTGAAGCGATAAACTTTAAAATCCAAATGAATCGAGGCCCAAGTTATATGTGTTGACGTATCATGCGAATATGTCTATTTCAATTGTTTCCACCTAAATTTACCTCCCTTTGCTTTGTCATAAGACTAACGCAAATCAATAATTCAAGTACTAATACAAAATTCTTGTTGATTAGATTGGTTATTGATTTGACATGATTTTTTGCCTATCAAATGATAATAGGTGTGGCTGTTGGGTGTGGATGGCAAGCGTTTGTTGCTTATGTGAACGTTGGATGTTATTATGTTGTGGGTATTCCATTGGGCGCAGTTCTTGGCTTTACATTCAATCTTGGCGCTAAGGTATGCCAACATTTTCTTTCATTTTTTTCCCTTTTCTCGAGGTCAAACCAACAAATGTAGAATAAATAGTCACAAACTGCAACTTTTTCTCCTCTCTTGGTTGGAATGGAGGAAGTTTGATCTTTATCTGGTTGTGCATCGTAGGGAATATGGTCAGGGATGCTGGGAGGCACTCTCATTCAGACCCTAATCTTATTGTGGGTCACTATTCGAACTAATTGGAATAAGGAGGTAATACAAATTTTCAGTCATAGATCCAATGAAGATAAATTGGCATGTTCACTTGACCGCATGACTTTATAGAATGCTTGTATCTATATCTATCTATTTTACTTTATAAGGTCGAACAGAAGAAAAAAAAAAAAGAGTTTATTTCTTGAATGATTGAGATATAACAGGAATTGGTATGTTTGGTTTGTGCAACTTTCAGGTCGAGATGGCCCAGAGCCGGGTGAGGCAATGGGAAGATAAGAAAGAGGAACTACTGTTGAATGAATGAGAGCAAATATTTGCATAATTAAGATGAATTTTGATAGCATGGATTTTGGACTCTATCCAAGGGTGCCATTCTGGGATACCTGTTTACTACGTTGCACTTTTGAGAACCTTTTTTCCCCTTGGATTGGAAGTTGGATTCCATTAATATTTGGTGAATCACCCTTCATTATCTATGTTTATGTAAAAGAGTCTTTTTAAGAATTTGACATCTTGATCACCTAATGGCATGTTTGATATTAGAACTCTACTAAATCAAATATGATTAAGCAGTATGTGAACAAAATTTGTCTATCAATATACAATTCATTACACCAAATATGTCATATAAACTATTGTAAAGCATACGAGTAGGGTGGCATGCTAGCCCGGACAATCCCAACCCAACTCAACCTCCAAAAAATGAGTTTTCAATAAGTAGGAGTGGGATCGTGATATGTATTCATCTTCCATTAATACAGAAATTGGCTATCGATTGAGATCTACAGGTTGTAGCTGAATTTGATTTTGTATTTTCAGAACTATAACTTGCACGCATGTTATGCCTAATTATAACATCTTTGTATGTAATAATATCTAAGAATATTGATCAGTGTCGGATTGCCAAGTATAATTTGTTCGTAATAATTGCAAATAGCTTGTAAAATACCCCTGACCTGTGAAGAAATTATTTTTGGTAGCGACTATAATTATAGCTTTTATAAAGTATAATGAACAGTTTTTGAAACAGAATTGTGACATTTAAATATACATTGGATTCTTAATTTTTCAGACAGTGCTTAGTATCATTTGGATTTAAATCTATCCCGTTTAACAAAGAGATGTAGAATGTAATTGGAAGGATCGAACATTTAGGATATTCGAAGTCTAAATATGTGTCTTCACTTATGTTTCGGCTCTTAATTCACACGTAAATTCTAGGAATTATAATGGAGAACGAACTATTTGCACAGGCTTCTCAATTATAACTCTGAAGCCAAAGTGCCGAGAAAAGATTTTACATTTATTGGAAAAAAAGCTTAGTTAGTTATTGTTATTAAAAAATGGGTCAGTGTGTTGAAAATCAATTCATATAGCCAGTCACCCAGTCCTGGATTTTGACAACTTATTTTTCTTCTTTTCCATTCTTTAAAATTAAAAAAGAGGTATTGTTCAGTACACATTCTTCTTTAACTGCTCATTTCTGATTGTCACTTCTCAATTATAAGTATTTTTTGTTATCAATTCAAATATCAATCAATTTTGCCAACTGTTATTCTCTCAGAGGATTTGAGTATTTTTTGTCAATTCTATTGAGCAAGTTGCTAGACCTTTTGTCCGTATTTTCCTCTTACAAAATGGAATGGCAAGTCCACCCACGCCAACAAACGTGAATTCTTGAACTAATAGAGGTATAAAATGAGTCGGGCTAACGCCAAGAATGTAAAATGGCATGCCCCAAGCACAGCCTGGTTTCTGTTCAACATTCCTATACTTTCATCTTTGAAGTGCATCGAAAATTTACAAGAAAAGTTTCTCTGAATGATTTTGTTCGTATTATCATTCATAAATATAAAGGATCAAAAAGTCTATTACATTTATGCGAGAATATTGTTCTCCTATACGTGGAGACTATGAATATTAAGACTATTTGCCAGCATATCTTGCATCACTCTATCTACATTATGTAGACCTGTAAATAAGTTGGATACACCAAATATGTAGAGAAATCTGATCAAAACATTAATTATCTGTGACTGCCATAATCATGGCATTTTTCTTCTTTAATCACTTAAGAGTCAAGCTACATCTTGTCCAGGCAAGGAAGCGTATAATTGCGGTTATATTGTGGATGAAGAATACGGTTGAATATGGCCATAAATTCAAATGCCATTACGTGGAGAGAGAAATTGGCAGACATACTCATCAAGATCTACAGCTCTCCTCTTGATTTCACTTGACCAGAGTACTGGATCTGCATTCTTGGGTAATGAATCCTGCTGTTGGGATTTTTCTCGAAGCCACTGCTCTGCTTTGTTGCATTCACCAATGACCTACAATAAAAGTCAAGATAATCTATCACATCCCTTTAATAATCATCAAAACAAGATTTATTTAGAAAAATATCATACTTCATCTCTTTCAGTGGGTGGAAGTGATCCTGCAGCCATCCGATATTCTACTATAAAATTTAATAAACTTCTGGTCGCTTTAGTCCTGGTCTCTTCTACTATATACCGATGTTCAATGGGGTCCACCATCTAATAAACATCGGACGAAAATTAATTTCATAGATCCCAAGAAGTATATATCTAAGAAGTTAACAAGCTAAAATAACCTTTTTCAGATCCTCTAATTTCTGAGTGTAGGCAAATTCAGATTCATCATCTCCATCCTCATAGAGCCACTCCTCAGTTTGTTGTAAATCACTAGCAATCCTTTTCCTTTCTGAATCAGTAGCAAAGCTTCGATATGTATTCAAAATCTGTTCAAGTACATCTGTCATTCTCACATCAAATGGTTTAAATTGGAATTACTGATGGCAAGCAATTGCAATGTTGTTCAATGCACTCATACAAGATCGATTATTGGATTATGGAGTGATGAGAAAAATAGAGGTCCCTCATAGAATGACAGGGACATAGCCTGCGGGTCTTGAAATATTCTGTATGCTTTCGTAAAAGTTGGACAAAGAAACTACTAGACATCTGAATGACAGTCCTAAAATTTTTTGATTACTGGAAACGTCAGAAGATGTAATAATCTAACCAAAAAAATGGCATCAATTACTTAATTGTCTTTGCTTTTTCCTTTACAGTTTAGAACCAACTATTTGCCAGTGACACCAAACAGTTTTTTTCCTTTCGAAACTTGCTTCAACCACACAAAAGTTCATTGTTTATTGTATTCCTGATATTAGTTTTCACATGACAATAAACCATTCAATGTTCCCAATTCTATGATGAACCAATTTGATATTCACATTTTTCTGCAGCTTAATCTATTACACCAGACCTGGTATAAAACTAAACAGTAATGCTACTACCACAGGTTAAGCATTTATTTATACCTTATTTCTTGATTCATATACATAAGACTCCAGGGTATTTTTCTTATCCTTAGTTCGCTCTATCATTATATCTTGCTGAGCCAACTGAAGCTCTTTTTGTTGAGCTTGGGATAGCTCACTTGGTGTCATTCCACTGTATACATTCTCCTCAATGGGTATATCCTGTCTCCTGCTGGCCGTTATCTCTTCCATTTCATCACCCTGCACAAATAGATTTTAGAATTTCAAACTCCCTGACATACATTTAGCTTGAAACATATTGAAGTCAACCTAAAAAGGAAAAATCTACATGCTGAGACGATAACCATAGAAGCGGTAGCGATCTAAGCCAAACAAAAGTTTTCCACTCCTTTATTACCCTTATATCTTGATAGCTCAAGTAAAAAAAGAAATGCATAAACATTCATATGTATTTATCCAAGGTTAAAAGAATAAATTCACCGTTAGAATTTTTTGGAACTTTTCAGTCATAAAAACTACAAACTACGTAGTTTCCTGCAACTAATACATTGATTCTTTATTTTCAGTTTATTGAATATAAGAGGGTGAAATTATCTAGAGACGGTTCAGCGATTCCTCTAAGTTATCAATGGACAGTAGGGTGTCATGGATTCGAACTGAAAACTCCAGTATAGGCTTGTTCTTAAAAAAGAGTATAGCAATGATATTACCTTGTGTCTTAGGTCTCGTGGAAACACTCCTATATTGGTGATACACGTTGATCGTAAGATTAAGTGGGGGATAAGGATGGAACAGACTTCTGCTAGATAATGAGACATGTACTCCCCAATATAGCTCATGCCCAGAGCTAATGATAGTTTGAGATATGATTATTAAGTATTTGAGATCAGCATAACATATCAGTTAATATTTTGTAGATTACCAAGAAAAATGGTTTGACCGTTTAAATTAAAGAAATTTCTTCAAGAGTGATTTAAGTGATGGTGCTGGAAAGAGAATCAAGAGTAGTAACACTGTCCCACAATCAAGCATTTTCAGTAGGCAATTCCAAAAGGATCAAATATATCCATCAATTCTACATAAACAATCAACTACGCCAACATTTGGTCTACCAGACATGATAAAAAGTCAGAGGTACAGCAAGAAGAAACAATCATAAAGGTGAGGTTTTCAAATATTTTTCACTAACTGGACTTACAGCAGGATCATTAGCTTTGCCAGACGAGTGATGATTGCTTGGCTGCACATTTTCAGAGTGTATATCAGTGCAGCTCTTTACAGTAGCATCTTCCAAATGATCCTCTAGCAGCTGAAGAGACAATATAGCTTTTATTAAAAATTAGCATCACATTTTCAAAAGTAACTAACTTCAGAAATTTCATGGAACGATACATCAGAATCCATACTCACTGAGGCAGACTCTACGGTAACCATTCCATGGAGGTTCAGCTGAACTCTAACTTTAATCTTTGCTTTCTCAGAAGGAGAAACTTTGAATGGGCCAATCTAAAAGAGAGTCAAATTCGAAGAAAGAAAATTTAAGTAAAAAGGCCTCGAGATGTCTCATTCAAAAAAATTCATGTTGAAAGAGTAGAATGGAAAGCTCAAGTTTCTACGGAGATAGGAAAAGATGGAAACACCTCCAAATCTTTGCAACATAGCATCTTCAAGTCTTTTAGGAGACTAATATGCACAAGAAAAAGTATCAATTCTACTTTACAAAAGCTTCCTACCATCTAATATTGAAAACTAACAAATTACCAAATGAATGGACTCTCTTGTATGGGTGTTTTAGGTTACATTGACAAACAACAAACAGAAGTTCCATTGGCACCAGCACATACTGCATAGTATACAGAATTATGCTAAGAAATGCTTCTCTATTGTGTATGAAACCCATTTCTTACTCGTATTGGTGCAAGCAAAAGCCAAACAGCTCTAGAGTCATGTCACGCTTTGCATCCATGTACAAGTTATCTGTCAAAAGAAAATGGAAGTGTAGCATTTATGCTCTCACTGAATGCATTTATATTCTCATTTGTCCAAAGTCATCTGTCAAAAGAACATGTTTTGCTATTATCACATAACAAAAATTTGTTATTTGTCAGTTTAACAGTACAAACTAAAAGATATACTCATATACCTAATTATTAGATTTGCTAACCTACGTAATGTTTCTAAGCACTCTTTTTCTACAAAACCAAGTCATAACCATATCAAATTATCTAAGGTTTTAGGAGTGAGGGGAACAAATTATGCATTCCCCTTTCAAGAGATAACTGAATTTTACATCTCAAAAGAGACACCTTATGCTTGACCGCAGAAATGAAACTTAATGTCAACTGTACCTTAAAAGAGCTAATTTTCCTGGATATACCAGCAGGCAACTCATTCTGGTTTGTGTAAAAGGCCTCCAGGTTAAATGTATGCGTTCGATGCAATGTAAGTATCTTGAGACTTGGAAAAGGATGACCTCTAGGAAACAACACATCGTTGGCGAGTGCGCAGATGGGGCCTTCATTTGATGCAAATCCAATAGAGAATGGAAATGAATCCTGCAGCTGTCGATGAACGATACAAAAAATAATTATATCATGTAATAGAGGAAAAGTAATTTACCGAAATCCCTACATATGCACCAAAAAAGTGCAATAAATTTTTGTACTCGTCAACTTACTCCTAATAGTTTCCCCTTTCTTCTGAATCGCGGGAATCAAAGTCCTACAGAAATATATGATAAAGATGTCTCTCTCGAGTGACAGATTTCCTTATATTTACATGTTAAAAACTTCACAACAAAGCATATGAACAGGTGATATTTCAGAAAATGGCTACATGTGGTTCCAATCTGTGTTCTTACTACATATTCAAATTCAAAACTGACCACCTGTTTATGGATGAGGAAGACACTAGCTCATTAAACATTTAACCAACTAATACCAAAAAAGGATCATGTTTTCCTTTTCTGCATATGGGTTTTAGTTGTCTTATAGTTAGACGAAGGACCTTTCTGAATTTCTTTTAAAACAGAAACAATAGGTTAACTACCTGGGTCAAACATTATCCAACCGGCCAATAATACTTGAGCAATATTCATTCAGAAATTATCTTGAGGTTTAAGGATCTTTCTGGTTTTCTTAAGACGGAGACAAACCCATATTCGCACATAGTAGCTCTCAAATCATTTATATAATTTTGCCATGCAATAATTGACATTCATCATCTTACCAGTGCAACTGGTCAACCAAAATTTAGAATAGAAACGAATATATACCATACCGGACTATCAGCTTTGAACTAAAAATCAACAAGGGCCGTTTATCTGATCGGAATGATCTAGTGAATGACACTACTAAAATATCAAGGAAGTTGACATTCAACAAGATATGCATCAGCATTGTATTTGGTTTCTTTCTCAAAGAAATTTTTGCATCTAGAGCTCTTCAGCATTCCAATACAGCAAAGCCAATGGCATAGTCTTAGAAAAGTTTAGGCCAAAACTGAAAATGTAGTAGAAAGTGATATCCTAGGCAAAACAATTGTCGCAATAAATAATAGAAACTCTTTGGTCTCATAGTTTCATAATATGATTACAAAAACATATTTTGAAACTATATGATGTTTATGAGCACTTCATTTAGACCGACATTTAGCTTTGGCAAATAAAACATGAAAAACTATCAGATTGATTAGCAGTTATTCACCATAATTGATGGTCTCATCCATGCATCAATTATTCACACATATAACATCATTATGAAAGTCATTTCTAATTCACCTCCAATAAAAGAATGTGCGGTGCAAACACTATCCAAATCATCAAGTTCACTAAATGTTGATTCTTCGAAATTTGCTGGCCAAATACATGATCTAATAAAAACATTTACTTTTATGACACTTCATCACATGAAGTTCCTCCACTTTCCTGTGTGAGAATCATATTTAATAGTAACTTAGACCAACTATATATAAGAATACTCGCAGGCATTCAATAGAACAGAAAAGGTCAACTGTTATTCTCTCAAGGAAGCATACTAACAACATCAGATAGTTTAAACTCCCCTTGTCCGATGATCTCTATCCATATTCAAGCATAATTAGGACTATGAAGTCCCAAAATGGAATATACACGTGCACATTGCACTGCTGATATCGCAGCAGCATGACTATAATTGTGTGTGACATTTGATTACATTAAGATTTTTGAAAACTTCAACAAATTCAAAATTACTTCGAATTACGAACATCTAAACTATTGCTAAGCTTCAGAAAAATTAATGAAAATGGCAGGTCAAAGCAAGCAACGTAAATTTGGAAGCAAATCGATTGACACGAGTTTATCAGGACCAAGTAAGCAATATGTGAGAAAGTTAAAATGAACTGTATCCTGAATGAGACCCATTGTAGAATTAGATTGATGCACCTCACTTAACTTTTCTAACAGTGTTTTTACCTTAATAAGTCTTTTTGAGAGATTCATGGAAAAACCAGGTTTAAATGTTTCACTCTTGATTTACGCAAACCATCGAGATTTTAAGCAAATAACTATAATGGATTGGTTACATAAATTGTGCACGCACCATTCCTAGCATGAAATGTTTTAATAAGGTATTCTTCTTGTACAGCCTATTGCAATGGCAAAGGTCAACATTGCAATCGTTTATTTTTTTGCTGTAAATCAGCAAACTTCATTAATCAATATCGCCCTGAACAAGAGGCAAAATAAACCAAGAAATACAATCTGTCCATGATAAAGAAACTTGAAATAAAAAAACACAAGAAGCTAACTCGTGGGACACTTTGTTTCCCTGTCCAATTTTTTTAAATTGTGATTATAAGGATATATTAGAAAAGAGCCAACTTATAAGGGATATATTAATAAGTTTTAGAGCTAAAGGATTACAATTGTCTGTTTCTTAGGCAATGAAAAATGAGCACGAGAATTTTGAGGAAACACAACATATAAAAAAAATGTTTTTGAAAAGGAATAAGATGATTAAAAACAGAATAATATTAAATGAATGAAAAATGACTTGGAGATTAGTAATTATTTAACACAAACCTCATACTCTCTCACGCGGAATATGGGGCTAAGCATTGCACATTGAAGGGCACAACCACGTGCCACACACTCACTTGCATTTAAGGTCCTGCTGGGTTCTTTCCTGAAAAGGGAATTAAATATTTTTGTAATGGCTGGTATTCGAGAACCTGAACCAACAAGCTCAACAGTATGAATGTCCTCCTCATTTAGACCAGAGTCAAGCAAAGCCTTACGACAGGGAATGCTAATCCTTTCCAGTATTTCCGATGACAGCATCTCGAAATGCTCTCTCTTAATGAATCCCTTGACATCTTTTTCTTCCATTAAGCACTCAATATTAAGTGGTGCCTCTGGATTAGAACTCAAGACTTTCTTCAATTTCTCACACGATGCTCTCAGCCTTGCAGAAGCCCGAGCACTAGAATAAACATCAATTTTGTACTGTTCTTTGAACTGTGAAGCAAAATACCTGAAAAGAACCTGATCAAAGTCTCTTCCTCCTAAGTCGCTATCAAAAGCATGGGAAAATATCTTCATATGCCCAGATTCAAACGATGCAACAGCAACCTGCGTATCAGAATGACCAATATCCACAAACACGACATTTGTAGGACCAGCATTTGGTAAGTCCGTCTTGTATATGCCATAACCTAGAGCCATCGCTGTACAATCGTGCATCAACCTCAAAGGCTTCAAGCCAGCAATCTCCGCTGCATGCAAATATGCACGTCTCTGCAAGTCTGTGAAGTACGACGGTACACCAATCACGCAATCAGAAACGGGCATCTCAAGAGTCTTCTCTGTAATCTGCTTTAAATGTGCAAGCAGCATAGCCAAAATCTGCACTGGAGTCAGAGTCTGTTTCTCATCCAAATAATGTAAATGAATCAGAATGCCGCCATCAGGTCCCTCAGAAGTCTGAAACGGAAAAAGTTTCAGGTCATCCTGCACAACAGTTTCACTAAATTTCCGGCCAAGTAGCAAATTAGTCTATAGAGTTTAAACAATATAGAAATGGCCAAATTATACCTTATATTTTCCTTTCAGGTAATGTAGCCTTCACGGTACACGAGCCCAAGTTAAAAAAGAAAATCTAGATTCATAGAATTGGATATGTGAGATATATAAGAATCAAGTTATGATCTAATAGAGATTCAATGCACAATCTATATTCATCTAATAAAAAGTTTAAAGGAAAAAATATTTTTGGACTATTTTACTTTTACAAATTTTTAAAAAAAGATAATTACATGAAAGGTACACAATTTTTCAAAATGGTTTGGAATATACCCATAATTTAAAAAAATAGCATGAAAAACTTGACATAATAGGTCTTTTATGACAAAATTGTCATTTCCTTTAAATAATAAAAAAAACAAGAAAAAACAAGAAAAAAGAAAAATATGATTAAAAATTAATCAAATGTATCCAAAAAATAAAAAGTAAAAAATATATCAAAAAAAAAGTAAGAAATATGCTATCTTCTCCAAAACTCAAAATCCAAATGCAAGAAAAATAAAATTCAAAATCTACAGAGACAAATCAAGTTACAGCAAATTTCATGGGCGGAGTTGTCTTGGCTACGAATAAATCACAAGATGTGAAAAAGCAACCAATATGGCCCTCAAAAACCCAGGCAATTTGCAGAAAAAGAAATAGACAGGTAATTTAAAAAGGAAAATAAGACATTACTGAAAAGGGGAAATTCACTTTTTCCTGCTGGAGGTTGCAGCTACATATTTTCTTGGGTTTTTTTGCACAAATGGCACTTATTGGGCACCTATCGTTTTATTTTTGGCACTTTAGCTTTATTTCAAATGTTCTTTGCAGTAATGGTCATTTTCATCAATTTTCGTCCAATTTAAAATTTGACGTTGGAAAATTTGCAGCAAAAGTTTCTAATCTTTCAAAAAGTATCAAAAAATCTCATAACCTTCTAATGCTAATACATATGACTCAAACTTTTTTGACAATTTTACTCCCAACTTAAATAAATTAAAAATAACTCCTAAACATTTTCAAAAATACAAAGAAGTCCAAAATCTTTTTATTTTTTTTACAGATTTACACTTAAAATAAAATAAAAAATGTGTCACTAAGTCCCGAAACTTTTAATTTTATTCACCAAAATGACATTTAAAATGTGTTTGATTAATCAGATTTTTTAGTAAATGTTGTTGAAATGTGTGGTTGAAAAATTGTGGGACCATAAAATGTGTAGATAAAATTAATTGTTAACTTTGATTTTAGCTTTTTAGCAAAATTAAAATTGAAAACAAACGGGCTCTTAAAGTCTTTACAGATTTTGTCAATTGGTCCGTTAATTAACAAAAAAATTATACTCATTATCAAAATTTAACCAATTTAAAATTTTAATTTATTTTTCATACCAATTAAAAAAAAGAGTGGGGTGGGCTGAAGATTGTGAAGAACTTTTTTTTAATTATTATTTAGTAATTGGTATTAAAAATAAATTAAAATTTTAAATTTGTCAAATTTTAATCATGAGTATAATTATTTTGTTAATTAACGGACTGCGGGACAAAATCTGTAGAGACTCTAAGAGCCTGTTTGTTTTCAATTTTGATTTTACTAAAAAGCTAAAGTCAAAGTCGACAATTAATTTTAACCACACATTTTATGGTCCCACAACTTTCAATCACACATTTCAACAACTTTTACTAAAAAATCTGATTTTAATCAAACACATTTTAAATGTCATTTTGGTGAACAAAATTAAAAATTTTGGGACTTGGTGACACATTTTTTATTATTTTAAGTGTAAATCTGTAAAAAAAAATAAAAAGATTTTGGACTTCTTTGTATTTTTGAAAAGGTTTAGGAGTTATTTAATTTATTAAGTTAGGGTAAAATTGTCAAAAAAGTTTGGAATCATAGTGTTAGGATTAGAAGGTTAGGGGACTTTTCGACACTTTTTGAAAGATTATGGACTTTTGCTGCAAATTTTTCTTTACTTTTTAAATCCAAAAAATTTAACAACGTCAACTTTCATGGAGAATTGGACGGAAATTGATGAAAAGGACCATTGTCGCCAAAAACATTTGAAATAGAGGTTAAACTTCTAAAAATAAAACGATAGGTCCTCAATCCGCAATAAGTGCAAAAGTCAGGGACCATTTGTGCAAAAAAGCCTATTTTCTTGAAATGAGTATTTTCGCTAAATAAAAAGAAATACATTCTTTCAAAAATAAATAAATAACTGCATTACCCTGGAGATAATATAGAATCACAACTAACAAATGAGAGTCAAAAATTAATCAGGAAAAGCAAGTAATATTGCCATCAATCACAAGCCACGAAAAGACACTGCCTACAATTTTCAGGGTGAAATAATTATTTCACATTGCAGGACTCGAATATATATAGAAAAGAATTCGCGTTTGATGATTCTCCAAGAAAGTAGAAACATTTATAGCAGAGATCCCAAAATTTTATGGATGAATGATAGCACCAAAAGGGTAAGCTGTCAAGCTCCAAGGAACTAGAGTACACCAGATAACTGAAAAGATAGAAACTAGAGGGAAAATATGAACGAGAAAAATAACAGGAACCAATATAAACTGATCAACTACTTTAAGGATGTGTTTGATTCCTTTCATTTTCCATGGAAAATGAAAATTTTCCACCCATTTTTCAAATTTTCTAGTGCATTTGTTTTGGCAAAATTTTCCATGGAAAACGATTTTCACACTTATTTTCCATCTTCGTTTGATTGAAACTTTTGTTTTCCGTGGAAAATGTTTTCCATGTTTTCCACTTTTGGCCATATTTTCCTTGTTTTCAAGGAAAATATTTTCTTTCATAAGGATAGAAGAATTTATTTTCCATGGAAAATTTGTTAACTTTTCCAACCCATTTATTTTCCATGAAAAATTTGTTAACATTTTCCAATCCAAATTTTCTTGGTAATTCATTTCCATGGAAAATATTTTCTTTCCACCCAAATTTTCCACTTGCAATCAAACACAACCTAATTATACATGGTTCCGCTACTTAGATCTCTCTAAACTTCAAATTTGAAGATGCAGCCAACAACGCTGGAATGAAGCCAAAATTTTGCTTAGGCATAACTTTAAACTTTTGGCGGAATTTCTGTGGAAATGACCCAAAGCAGTAAAACAAGAACCGAAATAAGGAAATGATGAATAAACCGAGGCAAGAGTTGAACTCTTTGTCCTTAAGTCAATATTGTCCCGTAAATGTGCTTTCGGTCTTTGGCAATTGACTCCCAAGATACAACGGCTTCCACTTGTGTTGGTAGCACTTCCAAACACAAGCACAACGAACCGAAATCGGTTTAGTACTCCAAAGATGAAATGAAAATGAAACTAGAATTTGGTTATGCACTAAATGCAATTACTTTGGTTCAAAAGATGAAGTATATGAATGCTTATTGTTTGCATATATTTTCTGTATCAAATCTCTGCAAAAAGGACGTCCACAGACCCTTTTTAACGTTGGAGAGTCGGTTGGAAACGAAAAGGAATGAACCAAATCGTGCAACCCTTCAAAAGGACATGTCTGTTCACGCAAACTTATGCGATCGCATGGTTTAACCAAGCTGCGATCGCAAGGTACAAAAATTGGAACAGATCTTCATCCAGATTAACCATGCGATCGCAAGGCTTTTCCTCCTGCGGTCGCATGGAAGGACCAATATACATTCTGCTAAAAAATTAAGCAACTTGCGATTCCAGGGAAAATCAACCATGCGATCGCATGGGTCAAACTTTGACCCGATTTTGTCCTTTTTTCGTAATTTCTCATTCATTCGATATTGGTTTCGAGATGCCAAATATACCCTTTAAACATGCAGATAAATCTGAATTTTCTTCCGGGGTGTTGCCCCGAACCTTGACGAGGGCGCCGCCTCGACCCCTCGACCCCGCGACCGACCGGGCGGTCGATCCTCGTTCGGGCGTTGCCCCCGAGGCGTCGAAGTGGCAAACAAATTTTCTTAAACGGATTGAGTCGGGTCTTGTATATTTGGCCAAGTTGACACGGAGTCATTTACGTTATTTTTTAACACTTAGTTAATTTCTCAACATATTTAAACCAATTTCCAACAATCTCCCACGTGAATAGAAATGGAAAAGAAACAAACTAGAAAATCAAATTTAACCATCTACCATCTTATATATTTCTTTCAGCTCAGAATCCAAGAAAAAATTCGGGAAAAAAAAATTGACTAGGTCGAAGGAAGTAGCTGCAGGCACCAGTTCACAAGGCACATAATACATGGGCAATGATCTTGACAAATAAGTTCAGAATAGTGAACATACAAAAAATTTGATGGTTCCTCTGTGCCACACATGACTGCATTTGAATTTTGAATTTTTTGAGAAGATGACATTTTTCTTACTTTTTATTTTTTTGGGGTATATTTTTTTTACTTTTTTTTTTGTATATTTGGTTAGTTTTCAATAATGTTTTTCTTTTTCTTTGTTTTTTGTTTTTTTATTTATTTAAAGGGAATGGTAATTTTGCCATAAAGGATCTACCATACCAAATTTTTCATACGTTGGAGATGTGTGATGCTATTTTTTTAGATTATTGGCATATCTCCAACAATTTTGAAAGGTTTGGGACCTTTCATGCAATTATCAATTTTTAAAATTCCATATTCACCCTTAGTATTCATTATTGTATAATTATTTTTTAATATTTTATTTATTACTCTTTTATTATTCATTATTATTATACATTAAATTTTCAACACTATATTAAATGTACAATTACATTTTTTATTTTTTAAACATTTAATCTATTAAATTAAATATGAAGATAAAAATATGATCCCATTTTTATTTTTATTTTTTTTTATGAAAGGAATGAGAAATAGGTTTCAAGCAAAAAAATGTATGAGAAAAGTTGTAACTTTGTTTATTACCGCATTAAAATTCAAACCATAGTTATCAAAACTGAAAAAGTAATGATATTCATAGTCGCTCATTACCGGTAGTCATCTTACGTGACATTACTCAATTAGATGAATTATTCATAATTAATTATTATAAATACATTACTTAATTGGAGTAAATAATTTATCTAATTGAGTAATGTCACGCAGGATGACTACCTAAGAGAGTAATGACGTGAATAAAGATTATTCTCACTGAAATGAAGATAAAAAATTATTTTTAATACATTAAATTACCGTTATTATGAATATGTTTGGTTCAGGTTTTTTTTTTAATTTTTTTTTCTCGAACTCATTTTCAACTACATATTTTGTGGGACCTACAACTTTTATCAACTTTTCTACCACACATTATATTAATTTTTTTTCAAAATATTTAAACCTCACCAAACATATACTATAGTTTATAACTAACGTGTGAAATTTTTTCATTTTTAATTTAATTTAATTTAATTAATTTATATAAAACATTCTTCTCATCTTACTTCTGTCCCTCAACAATATTCTTATAACATAGGTAATAATTGACAATTCTTTAATTTTTGTTTCTTACTTACATTTATAACGTTTTTATCTACGTTGTCAAATCAGACACGTCTAATAAAAAGAAAATATACATAGAGAATATTGTTCAAAACCACTACTTCAACAAATGTACATTATTATGTGATCAATCATTACATTTTCTCACAATAAAATTAGTAATTATTAATTTTATTTTTCGTAAAATGCAACATGACATCATTAATTATATAAGATATGATATCATTAAATTACCAAAAGGATTTCGCCGGGTTCAAGTTATTACTAGTATTACCAACATATAAAACTCATATCTTCTCTAATTGTAATCGTATTTTCAAGAATGTAATTATCTTTTAATATTTATTTATTACTCTTTTATTGTTTATTATTATCGTACATTAAATTTTTAACAATTTATTACATGTACAATTAAAATTTGTAAATATTTAATATATTAAATTAAATATGAAGGTGAAAAAATTATCTTTCTTTTTTTTTGGGCATTACGCACATGAAAAAAAATGAGAAACGGATTTTTAAAAAATTAATGAGAATATTGTAACTTTTTATATTGTTGCATTAAAATTCAAATCATGGTTGTCAAAATTGAAATGGAGATTAAAAGATTGTTTTTTAATACATTAGATTACATTAATTATAGTTCACAACTAATATTTGAAAGTTTTTAATTTTTAATTTAATTTAATTTAAATAATAATTCTATATTTTAATTTAATAATATATATATATATATATATATATATATATATATATATATAGAGAGAGAGAGAGAGAGAGAGAGAGAGAGAGAGAGAGAGAGCTTTGATAGTTGTTTAGTTTTTTATATGTTGTTTTTGTATTTATATCAAATCAAATCGGGACGTGTTTAAAAAAAAAGAGAACACACAGTTAAGAATATTGCTTACAAGGAGTTACTATTCCAACAAATATACAATATTATATAGTCAATCATTACATTCTCTCACAAAAAAAGAAGAAGTAAATATTAATATTTTTTTCTGTAAAATACAACTCTAAAGATTCATATTAATATATCATTAATTCCTTAAGATTTGATATCAATTGTTTATCAATTATCAAAGTTCAAATCACCAAAAGCTCTTTAATGGGTTCAAGTTGATATTTATATTACCATCACATAAAATTCATATTTGATTGCAATTGTACTTCTATAAATGTAAATAAAATATCAACATAGAACAATACGATACAACGTGTTATCAAGAACCGTATTTTTTTTATCTTTATTGCAATTGCTACTTTGACATTTTAATTATTAGTAATTAAAAAATAAATTTTTTGAAAATATTAAAAATTGAAAATATGATTGCAAAAGCACGTACAACGCACGCGTGTCTAACTAGTTGTAATAAAAAGTTGATGACCCTAAGTGCAATTTCTAAAAATTGGGAGTAAATAAGTTGCTACTCAAACATCATGTTGAGACTAAGTGCAATTTTCTCATATATTTAGGGTTGATTACATTCCCAGTTCTTGTTCTTTTAGTTTTCTAACAATATAATTCATATTCAATTTTATTCACATGTATCATTCATATTTTTTCACTAATTCACACAAACGGTCTCCAAAAAACTTTTTAACAAATTTCCCCATGAATTAAATAAGCTAAAGAGAAAATAAAACAAAAAAAATTATATTTGAAGTCCCTAACTTTTTTAAAAGTGTAAATAAATCAAAAACTTTGTATTTTAAAAACTTAGAAGAAAAATAAAAAATAAACCAAAATAGGTCTTCTTCTCCAACTCCACCCTAAGAAAGGCCCAAACGATCGAGGTTTAAGCCGACAGGAGAGGAGAAATTCCAACCAGTTGTTCTTGTGGGGTGGGGTGACTATTTTGGTTTTTAGTTTTTAGTTTTTTTAAAAATTATTTAAATAATAGAATGTGAATAGACTCATTTTGTCTTTGTTTGGTCAAATTTAGGTTACGAGCTTGATTTTTGATCAATTAACAGATCTGTGGAGGAAATCTGATCAGAGCTCCAAATGTCTTTTCGGTGAACATAATTAAAAGATTTGAGATTTGATGACACAATTTTTATTATTTTAAGTAAAAATCTATGAAAAAGAAAAAGAAAAAAGAAAAAGTTCAAGATTTATTTGTACTTTTAAAAAAGTTAGGATCCCAAATTGTAATTTTTCCATCATATTTTCTTTTTTCTGTTATTTTAATTTATATAAGTCAAGGGCAAAATTGTTAAAAAAATTATTTGGAGATTATCTGTGCGAATTAATGAAAGGATCGGAATAATATCTGCAAAGAAAATTGAATATAGATGGTATTGTTAATTATATTCAAAGTCCTCATTCTTTTAACTTTGTAACAATACAATCATTCAATTTTATTCGCAGATATCGTCTCCATCCTTTTATTTATTAGTTGAGATGGTCTCCAAATAATTTTTTGACAATTTTACTCTTGACTTAAATAAATTAAAGAGAAAATAAAATGAAAAAAAATTTATTTGAAGTTCCCATTTTTTTTAAAAGTATAAATAAATCATAAACATTCTTAGAGCAATTGGGGAGAGAGGAGAATTCCTGTGACGCAAAAGGATTTCTAAGGCTAGAGATTTCTAAGGCAAAATCAAATAAGACGTAGGTTAGGGGCTGGAAATTGCAGCACTTCATAAAAGTTCTGATTAGAACTGTAGAAAATTTGTTAATGTATAAAGTTGGCTGAGTACTATGTTTACGCACACATGCAGACATGCAGTGAGCTTCTGAAATAAGCACCTGCTTAAAAGGAATAATTATTTGGATTTAAATCAGCTAGGAAACAGGATAACATAAAATCCTGAAATAATTGAGAGTGAATAGCTAAAACTACACAGATCAGAAAAACACCTATCACTGTAGTGATTGACCAGTCCCATACTCACATTTTTTGTTGTTGTTGGAAGTACATCTATTTTTACTGGTGATGGAGAAGTGGGAAGTAGTTTTGCAACTGCTGCAGCAGCAGCAGCTGGTGGAATATCTGGTTTTGAATTTGGTGTGGATCCAAACTTGGATCGTGAACTTGCTCTCGCGCTTTCAATGGAAGAGGAGAGGGCAAGGCAAGAAGCAGCTGCAAAGAAGGCTGCAGAAGAAACTGCAAAGCAGGAAAGTGGAGAGTAGTCTTCGCGCAACTGTGGAGGATTTCTCCTCCTCGGTTGCCAGGGTTTGGGCCGGCAAATGGGGGAGAAGTACCCCCAGCTTGTGAGGGTGAGGGTGAGGGTGAGGGTGAGGGTGAGGGTGAGAACAATATTTGGAAATAAAATTAGATGAAGATGATATTATTACAAAATTCAAAGAATGAGGACTTTGGGTATAATTAACCCTATTTAAAGCCCGTTTGGTAGAGTTTATAAACTAGTTTATTTGACAAAAATAGTTTATTTGACTAAAAATTGTTTATTTGACCAAAATTTTTGCTTTGATAGCTTGACATTTTTGACTAAAAGAGATCAAATAAACTAGTTTATAAACCCTACCAAACAGGCACTTAAAAATATTTGGTCGTATAATTTTTTTTTTTTTTGAGAAGCATTTGTCGTGCTCCTCATACTAATATCCTTATATAATTTTCATTCAAATACTCACTCTTACTTCTAATTATACAATTTAGTTGATATTATTAAAATTTGAGGTTGTGTTTAAAAGGTTAACTTTATTAAGAGGATGAGTTGAAGTCCTTATATATTGTATATGTATAACATGTCTCACAATATGGTGGCTTGTTCGGGAGCATCAATCTTAAAATTTGTGTGCTCATCTGCTGCTCGTTTGAATTTAATGAGTCATAAATTTTGAATTCTATGTTAAAATGTCAACATTATTAAGAAAAGTAGTTGAAATATTTATATGTTATATATTTATTTCATTGTTATTTAATGTAGAATTTAACATTAACAAATATCACCATTACCAAACACTTAGGCTCTGCTTGTAAGTTTTGGAGTGCCGGTTATAAGGGTTTTTAAAAGTAACGATTTTGAATGTTTATGAGGGGAGTAGTTTTTAGTAGCAATTTTTAAAACAGTCCAATCCATACTCAGGAGTTTATTATCCAGCAATTCTAATTTTTTTTTTAAATAATCAAATTACATATATGAGTATATTTAAAAAAATTAATTTTAAAAATTTATATATCCACTTATCATTGAAAATATAAAATTAATTTAGTTTTTAGTAGCAGTCCAATTTTCAAAAATTTATAGTTCCGCTCCAGTTAACAAGCGTCCACTTTTTCAATCTTTCATAAACGATACCACTTAAAATCGGTGAAAAAAAAAAATCCTAAGCAGGCACTTAATAGTTTTTTTTCTTTCTCAGAAAATAAACAAACTATCCCATATATAAGGGTGTGTTTGGTTGGCCAATTTTCCATGGAAAATAATGTCACAACAGAAGAAAATGTTTTTCAGCTTTGGCTGTTTGATTGAAGGCGGAAAGTGAAAATAAATTTTAAGGTACAATGACTTATTAAAGTATGAATTTGACCAAAATGTTGGAAAATGTTTTCTTACCAATTTGGTGGGTTTTTTTTTTTTCCTTCTTATATGGATTTTTTTTTTTAATGGAATCCAATCAAACACACCCTAACAAGAAAGAAGATTAAAGGACGAGAGCAAATCCAAGGCAGTAGAAACTATAAAACAGTCCCTTTATTGCATGAAAATTGTAGATGTGTATTACCATTCCAAAATTTTCTTCTCATAAACAGAAAAGAAACAAGAAAAAATAGAGAGGGAAAACCTTTATTCAAACTACTGCCTCTCTGCCATTGATGAGGCGCTTCCAAGCTTTTAACTGACAGTTAATTTGCTTGCAAACGCCAGATTTAGCAGAAGATACAGTTGATGAAATGTTCTTTCTCAAACTCTTGAATCTCTTTCCAACTTTAGTCTTCAACTTGAATATTTTCACTTTTAACCATGAGGGTTTTCTCCCAGAATCTGCTTTCTGCAGAACCTTGTAAATCAAGAACTGGGCTCGCCGGTGGTTTATTTCTTCAGAGTCTTCATTTTCCATTCTTGAGTAACCATATGGTCCACTCAAAAGATCCATTTCTTTCACAGTTATAAACTCTGTGTGGGGGTGGGGGGGGAGAGAGAGAGAGAGAGAGGGGTGGATTGAGATCATTTTGGAGAAATATTTATAGTAAAATGAAGAGCTGAAAATGGTGAACAATGGGGTCATCCAAGAATCATGGCGTGATGAAACAGTACAAATGCACTCTGGTTGAAAATAGGAACTGAGCTGGCCCACAAAACCTGTTTTGTCAAACAAATAAATATTTATATCTTTTTTTTTTTTTTTTGGTCGTAAATATTTATATCTTTTTGTGGGGAAGGATCCATGCTGGTTTGATTTAGTTTTTAGTAGATTTTGATAAAAATTGATAAAATATATAATTAATAAATTAATAAAAATTGTAGATTTTATGAATGTGTTGTTAAAATTAATTGTTGATTTTGACGATAATTTTTAAAATTTTTTTTAATTTGAACCAAACGAATACTTAATAAATAAACGATAAAATATATTAAACCTCATATCAAAATGCAAAGGTCCTGAATTTAAGATTGTGTATACGTAAGTGTTTTAGTTGAGAAACGTAATTCAATATGCATGTGATTAGACGTGTAAAAGATTAAATTTAATGGCTTGTTTGGTAGAGTTTTCTTTGGGAAAAAATGGATTTTTTTGATTACTTTTTGACTTTTTAACTTTTTTTATAGTGTAAAAAGAGTTGAAAAATTAAAAAAATCAGAAAGAAAAAATAGATTTTTTGAGGAAAAAATTCTAGCGAACATGCTCTAAATAAATAAAACTTATCCTCACCCAGCTCCATCATGATTCATGACTTCATGTCATAACCAAAATTATGTAGTTTTATTTTTATATCTGGGCAGTTCAATATATTTTGTATTTTATTATACATTTTAGGAAAATTGGCGTAAATGGTGATTAACTTTTGTTCTTAGTGTGAAAATAGACTTTAACTTTTTTTTTTTTTTTGCAATGGTACCGCAGTCCTTAACCCTTGTATTTTAGTATGAAATTGGTCCTTATTTGATAAAAAGACAAAAATACCCTTATATTTAATTAAAAAAATTGTAATTAGATTTGTAACATTTGTCAAATGTACAAATAGGTCCCATATATTTATTAAATAATATTTAATTTAGCATATTAAATATATCACTATAGTTGTGTCAATTAAAATTTTCATTCATAAAAGAAAATTATAAAATTATTGCGATTGATCTGATTTGAAATAAAAATTAAGTTAAATAGATAACAAAATGACGTATATAATTTTATGACATTGAACTAATCTTATTATGTTTTATTAACATAAAAATAATAACAAAAGTTAATTTACACATTATTTGTTCTTTATTTTTGAACGATAAATTAAAATATGAAGAACACAATTTGAGCTCTCTTATTTGTAGTTAATAAACGAATATCTCAATTAAATAAAAATATTTGAACATCAAATTTGTGACAAAATTAGTTTTCTTTTTATGTTGTAACGATAAAATTAAAGTTTGAATATTAAATAATATGATTTTTAATAATAATAAAATAATTTTAATTAACACGTTTGTTAATAATTATGAGCTTAAATTTTAGTTATTTTATAATAGTTCATAAAATATACAAAATAATTTAGTATATTATCAATTTGTTAGTTTTTTTTTTTTAATTTTTTATAAAAAAATAAAAGTATCGGACTTATTTGCACTTTTTGTAAAAGTTAAAAATCCTATTGAATTTTTTTAAAATTAAAAAGACATATTTGTCTTTTTAATTAAATAATGACTAATTGCGCACCAAAACACATAGATTAGGAACTGTTGCGCTAAAAAACAAAGATTAAGAACCATTTCTACACTAAAGACAAAAGTTAAGGACTATTTACACCAATTTCTCTACATTTTACGTGTAACTTGACGTATAGCAGAGGCCCAAAGTCAAAAGAGGCAAAATGAAGCTTGCCTCGGGCCCTCGGATACATATTATATGGTCAGGAGTCGGACCAAAAATTCCTCTAACTATGATGGAACCTATTAAAGAAAGTGGAAAATTAGGCTGGATTGATTTTTGTATTGGAGTATGGGGACAAGGGTAAACCCACACAGGTCTACTCTCAGAAGGTTGGGGCCACGACTTCTTTTATAAGTCAACAATAAATGACTACATAGTATACTGCCGGAGTTTTCCACCAGTTCTGTGTGTGGACACTTGGAACAGGGACGTCAAAAATAACGTCGTGGAATTGGCCCTAGTAATGGAGTCCAACGGGGATTCTTAAATTTGGCACGCCAGATAGGGTAATGAATCCCGTGACGCAAATGGGGGAGCTCAACCAAAAACTAATTTAATTGTAGAGTTTAATCTTATACTCAAAATTTCTACGTGACTCTTCACATAACTTGGTCAAAGTCAATGTTGTCTAATAGGCCGTCTCCAATGAGGTTGGGATGGAGAAGAAGAGGCGGATCCTCTATTTCAAGGAGGGTTGAGAAGAGGCAGTCAAGGAAGCCTCCCTAACACTGCAATTCAGATTCGAGGCAAGATGACGCGATGTTTTATCAATACGGTTTGTCGCATCATAACTTTAAAGACGCGAACCGAAATGGACCTCTTCATCTGATGAACACCTAAAATGTGACATGAAGACCTTTAAAATTGAGCTACTTGTCGCACATCGAAAGGGGGGTCGCCCTATTGGAATTTGCCAATAATTAGCAAAGTCATTCACACAAGAAATTGATGATGAAAAAGATATGGGAAGAGAGAATATTAAACAAAAGACCTATATGCTGATTAACTTAGGTGTTCTTCATACCACTTAGAGAATCGGTGATTAGGGCCCTCAAGCTACCACATCCACCATAACGTGTCTCTCTCACACCTAAACATCTTATCAACTCGTTTTTAAGCACATCATAGTGACTCACATGCCCACGTAGGCAGATGAGACGTAGGGTTCCTGTTGGCAGCCATTTTTGGAGGTCAATAGATTGACGCCGACTATGGAAAATCACACATTTAACCACATGTAAAACGTAGAGCAAAAGCCTAAGCCTTATTGACAGAATTTTCCTCGAACGAAAAACCCGCTGACCCATTAGAAAAGAGAATGAGTGGAAGCGACGAAAACGAGAACCCTAGGAGAACCCGGCGCGACACCGAGGAAAATGCCGGGACTACAAGAGCTAAGAAATGCCCACGGAGGAGACACCTAAGATGGGCTCCCACCAACCTCTAGAGGAAAATGAAGACCATGGCTGCCAGCGTAAGGCAACTAGCCCAACATCACACCCAAATGTAAGGCTTCATCCAGGTGATGAATATGCAAGGAGAAAATCAACCTCAGGGCTCCGATATGAATGTCAACAGCGAAGAGCCATAGGTGGACAGCAGCCACCCTCTTAGTTCCCAAGTAAGGACAGAGGCCTCACGGGCTAGAACATACAAATAAGATACCAACTTCTCTCTGGGGACGAGAGGAGATCGCGACCCTCAATGTCAACCAGCATCTTCGACAGGCTTGCATGCGGCCTGTGGAGAGTCCCACGAAGAGGGAACAACCTCAAAGTCTCCCTAGAAATAGGCAAGAAACAAGTGCAAAAGAGACAATAACTAGGAATGAGTCTGAATTCCAGCCACCTCCGCCTCGGCATACTCAGTATCAGCAACCCCAATACAATTGGTGCAACCAAAAGCAAGCTCAGCACATACCCCAGTATCCTCCAGAGGTAAACGCGGGGGTCGATGACCTAAAATCGATGAGGTCATTTGAGATAAACGATGATGACGAAAACCTTCCATTCATGGCCGGGATCAGAAACCCGTCCATTCCTCACGAGTTTCGCATACCAAAAATCTCTCCCTACACTAGCAAAGGTGACCCTTTGGACCATGTGAACACTTAAAAGACAGAGATTAGCCTTTCCAACCTTGAAATGCAAAGCTTTCCACCTTATCCTATTTAGAGACGCAAAGATGTGGTACAACAAGCTCATAACCAGTGGCATTTCCAGCTGGCCAGAATTGAAGAAGATCTTCATTAACTACTTCTCATCGGGGAAACCTGGTTCCGCCTCCGTGCAACGCCTCCATGACATGAGGTAAGAAGCAGGCGAACCACTGCAAAGCTGCCTTAGCCGTTTCAATGAATAAATGCTCTTCTGTGAGAGGGTGTCGGACGCCGAGGCCCTCTCCGCCTTAAAAGTGGGGTTAAACATGAATATCCCACTCTCGAGAGATGTTTGCAACAAAAACTCATCCACTTTCGACCAATTGGTAGAAATGATCACAGAGGAAATTACCAACGAAAATATGATTCTCCATAGAAATCGAGGCAGAGTGGCCCCAGTCAGGTTCAAGTAATGATGGCAAAAAAATCCGTCGACCTGGACCCGCCCTGCCCCGGGCTGCCTTGCCCCGACTATTAGGGTAATATGGGCATGTTCGAGGCAACAATACCCGCCACGCGAAGGATCCAGGGCGAGTTCGAGGCAACTCCCACCCCGCGACCCACCACTTAAAAATTTTTTTTTTTTTGATAAATCATAAAATAGAATTATAATTTACAAATTACTTTTTTTTTAAAAATGGGTTGAACAAAAATCGAACCCGGGTTGAAGTTATGAAATTATAACTCTTGACCACTACACCACAACCCAAATATTATATTTATTTTGTTTTATTTCCAAAATATGTATAAAAAATTCCTATTTTATTTTATTTTTTAATTATTTTTTCTATTTTTATAAAAAAAATCCCTTAACCAGGGCGGTTGGCGAGTCAAAACCTCAACCCGCTTCGCTCCACCCCCATTGAAATCCCTAAGTTCAAGGACCTGGGTATGGCCGAGGCCAAGGAAGGCCCCTCCACCACCAACCACAACGTCGTAAGGATTACCCATCCGACCCAAACTAGGAAGTGAGCTATGTAGCATCTACTTAAGAAAGACTGATACCTCCACCTCCAGCACCTAGAGCTTCAGGTCATGTCCCAGGATATTATATAGAGTTACCCTCTTCAACATAGTACGAAGCTCGAACTAGCGCATCCCCATTTCTTCTTCCTCATCAGGAGGTCCCCGAGAGCTTTTGCCGAGTCCACCGGAGCACGGAGGAATGTAGGAAGGTAGAAAACCTAGCGAACTAAAGAAACTTTAATACGGGACCTAGGCAAGGAATGGAACTTAGGCACGGGGATCGACCTCCCATGAGAGGTCGTCAACCTCTCCCTAAGAACCGACGTCCTTCCCAACTGAGAGATGAGGGACCCATAGGCAACGAATGATAGTGGGCGCAAACTTTTGAGCCCACACACATGACCCGGTTAGAAAGAGGCCGCGTAACAACGCTTGATCAAAGGACCAGACGATGCACTCATAAGAAAATTTGATACAATCTTTAGTAAACCCTACTTAAGAGTTTAGACCCGGAAAGCGCAAGGAGCTACGCGGAATAGGCCAAGGAAAAACTGGTGACCAATTGGCTCACCAATTGCCGCACCATCTAGTCGAAAAAGGTCGGTCACACCACCTTCGCGGTGGAGGACATGAAAGATGTCTACTACCCCCATTGTGATGCCCTGGTGATGAGGGCGGTTGTGGCACGCAATAGATTGGAAATGATGTTAGTAGATAACGAGAGTTTCGCCAACGTCATCTTCTAATCCGTTGGTTGAGCTATACGCTCCTTTCAGAGTCAATGAAACACAGCATGATCCAGATGAATCTTTGAAGAACTATCTTGGTACCGACATGGATTTGGGTAATCCAGAAGTGGGACAACCATTGTTAATTAAGGATTTAGAAGATTAGTTTCACATGCTCGAGCGAGGATACAAATGGAGTCAGCTCGTTGGAAGTCATCAAATGTAGCTTTTATCTTGCTCTCTTGTGGTTTGTTACAGAGGTCATCAAAAAATTTGCACAAACCAGTGAGATATCCTCCAAGGTTCGCACGATCAGGAGATATTTCTCCATCTTGGTTTCTGACCCAAACCTCGGTGGTTTGGGCCGGTAACTGGGGAGATAAATCCTCCAATTGCGACTCTTTAGGGTAGGGTAGGGTAGGGATGGGATGGGATGGGATGGGTGGGTTTTTTTTTTTTTTGAATGATAGAATGTAATAAACTATTTTGTCCTTGATAAATTAGTCAAATTTAGGTCACGTGTATAATTTTTTTATCAATTAACGGACAAATGGATGAAATCTGTAGAGACTCCAAATGTCATTTCGGTGAATATAATTAGAAGTTTTTGAATTTGATGACACATTTTCTATTAGTTTAAGTAAAGATTTTAAAAATAAATATAAAAAAGTTTAGAATTTATTTGTACTTTTGAAAAGGTTATGGTCCTAATTGTAATTTTTTCATTGTATTTTCTTTTTTCTATCATTTTAATTTAGTTAAGTCAGAGACAAAATTGATAAAAAAAAAAGTCATATGGAGACCATATGTGCACGAGTAAAATGAAAGAATGAGGACGACATCTGCTACCCTTATTGTGATGCCCTGGTGGTGAGGGCGGTTGTGGCACGCAATGGATTGGGAAGGATGTTAATAGATAACGAGAGTTCCGCCAACATCATCTTCTAATGCGTTGGTTGAGCTATACGCTCCTTTCAGAGTCAATGAAACACAGCATGATCCATATGGATCTTTGAAGAACTATCTTGTTACCGACATGGATTTGGGTGATACAGAAGTGGGACAACCATTGTTATTTAAAGATTCAGAAGATGAGTTTCACATGCTCAAGGATATGAATGGAGTCAACTCGTTGGAAGTCATTAAATGTAGCTTTTATCTTGCTCCCAAGTGATTTGTTACAGAGGTCATCAAAAATTTTGTGCAAACTAGTGAGATATCCTCTAGGGTTCGAGCGATTGGGAGAGATTTCTCCCTCTCAATTTTTGGCCCAAACCACTGGGGGGATAAATTTCCTCTTATCGCGTCTGTTTATGGGGTGGGGTGATTTTTTTTCTTTTTAAAATTATTTTGAATAATATAATGTAATAAATTATTTTGCCCTTATTAAATTAGTCAAATTTAAGTCACGTGTATAATTTTTTTATCAATTAACGGACAATTGGATAAAATTTGTAGAGACTTCAAATGTCATTTTGGTAAATATAATTAGAAGTTTTTGGATTTGATGATACATTTTCTATTATTTTAAGTAAAAATCTGAAAAAAAAAAAAAAAAAAGTTTAAAATTTATTTGTATTTTTGAAAATGTTAGGGTCTTAATTGTAATTTTTTATTGTATTTTTTTTCTATCATTTTAATTTAGTTAAGTCACACAAAATTATTAAAAAAGTCATATGAGGACCATATGTGCGTGATGAAAATGAAAAAATGAGGACGTTATCTACGAATAAAATTGAATATGGATGAAAATGTTACAAAACTGAAAGAATAATGACCGTAAGTGTTTACCCCCCTTCTCTCCCTCGATAATTTTATTCCTGACTTAAATAATTAAAGAGAAAATAAAATAAAAAATTACATTTGAATTCTCCATCCTTTTAAAAAGTGTGAATAAATCACAAATATTTTTATTTTTAAAAATTAAAAAAAATAAAAACTAAAAGAAACCGAAAAGGGTATTCTCTTCTCCCCTCCCTTCAATAAAACAAATCTTTTGGCCACATAATTCTATAAGTAATCTACATCATACACAAATTATATCCAACTTAGAAGTTAGCACTAAGAGCATCTCCAATGCACTCCGTCTATTGCGGTACCGTGGCAAGTAAAATAGATGGACTTTCAATCCATGTGGCACTATATCTATAGAATAGACGGTCAAATTAAAATTCATCTCCAATGCACTCGTCTAAAATTAAATTTACTGACTCACTCCGTCTAGAAGTCCGTCTAAATATTGACGGACTTCTAGACTTAGTCTATAATTTAATGTGCCACATCGAGATAGGCGGAGTCCTGTCAAGATGCATTGGAGATGATTTTTATAACTCCGCTCTATATATGCTTATGTGGCACGTCTAGCAGCTTATAGACGGAGAGTGCATCAAGATGCTCTAACCTTATCATCACCCCCCCATTGTACCTTCAACAATAACAAAATGGACACACACACACACACACCCCCCACCCACCAGAAGCATTCGCCAGGAAGAAGCAATCCAAGTGCCGCCGTGAAGAGAAATGGTGGCGGAGATAGTTCCCTGAAACCAATTCAATTTTGAGAAATTCTTAGTCTCCACTGCCATCTTAACCCGCATGCTCGAAGTCCTCGAAATGTTTAGTGAATCCTCCACTTTGTTTGCACTCACTACAAAATCCCGCATCCCCTGCCCGCAAAAGAAATTCCTTCCGCCGCCAATGCTTCTCTCTCCTTACTATTTTTCATCGATAAATTCCACCGCCCGGCGTTATCTGCGTGAATCTCTCTCCTAATCAAAGAGGGATTTTTCTTGGTCTACATGTAACCGGGGGATTTCTCTCCCTGGTTGTCACCGACCCAAACTCGACTAGGAGGGATTTTTCTTGGTCTTCATGCAACCGAGGGGATTTCTCCCTGGTTGCCGGGGCCCAAACCCTGGCAGTTTGGGCCGGCAAACGGGGAGACAAATCTCCCTCAGTTGCTCTTGTTAGAGTGGGTGGGGTGGATGATCCTTATGTTTTTTACTTTTATCTTTTTATTATTATTTTAAATAATAGAATGTGATTAGATTATTTTATCTTTGTTAAATTTATCAAATTTAGGTCACGGGATTTATTTTTTGTCAATTAACAAACATCTGTCAATTACGATAAAAAGGTCTTTTCAGTTAACATAATTAGAGGTTTGGGACTTAATGACACATTTTTATTATTTTAAGTGAGAATCTGTAAAAAAATTAAAGATTTAAGATTTATTTGTACTTTTAAAAAGGTATGGCAATTGTAATTTTTCATTGTATTTTTCTTTTTCTATCATTTTAATTTATTTAAATTGGGATAAAATTGTTAAAAAATTATTTGGGGATCATAAGTGCGAGTAAAATGAAAGGACGAGGACGATATCTACGAATAAAATTAAGGCCCCATTTGGGATTGATTTTGGAGCCCAACTTCTGATTCTCAAACAATCAGAAGTTGATTTAGGCGTTTGGCAAAATTTTTAAAAGTGATTATAAAATAATCTGATTCACCTGACAGCAGATTTTGAGAAGCAGCAAAATGGCAGCTTTTTAGATTCTGCTTTTAGCTTTTTCATTTATGTTTTATTAAAATACCCATTTTACCCCAAATTAATTAACTAATTTTTTTAATACCCACTTGAGAAACTGAATTGATGCAAGTTGGATCATAAAAAATAATATAAATTTAATTAATTTTTGCACTATATGACAATTCTTTTATTTTGTAATTTTTATAAAATTCAAAATTTATTATATTTTTATTATTTTTATTATTAAAATAATAATAATAAATGCATTGGCTTGTTAAAAAATATTTTGACTAGAAAAAAAATGAATTTTACCACTCGTAATAATAATAATAATAATACAAAATAATATTATTATAATCAATGTCCTTTTTAGTAATTTAATACCGTTACAGCAATAAATCACTTTTGTTTACCAAACGTTCAAATGATGCTTTTGAAACAAACAACAATTTTAAAACAAGAGTTTACCAAACACTTATCGATTATTCCACGGTGATTTTTTTCTAGTGACAACAGTTTCGATTCTCTTAAAAGACAAAGAATACCAAACCAAGCTTAAATGATGATGATATTGTGACAAGCTGAAAGAATGATGAATGTGAGTGTAATTAACCATATATTTGCGACCGTAAAGAGTTTTCACTTCCACTCACAATAAAAAGAACACTTATATCTGTCTTAAAAAACTTCGAAAAATTTAGACAAAAATTGTTTTCTCTTCATCAAATCTCAACTATTCAAATCCATCTCATTCTTTCCACAATTACACTGCTTCGTGATATTTATTTGCATTAAATTGAAAATCTGATTCTACGGTCGAATCCCAGTAAGTGGTATACTAGTTTATCTCGATCGTAGAGAGTTTTCACCCAACTAAAAAAAAAAAAAATCACTCTCTCTCCTCATATCTCTCATCCTCTTTTTTCTTCACCATTCTTTAAATTTTTTTATCTCAATTTTGTTCCTCCTCATTATTCTTCAACGCGAGCAAGTTTATACAGTCCAATCCCAACGATAAACAGTTAGTTGTAATTATCACCAACTTAAGAGACGTCTTCACCACACTCACATAAAAAAGATATAAGTTTGTCTTTAATTTTTTTCCTCAAATCTCTTATTCTCATTTTTCTTCACCATTTTTCAAATCTCTGCTCTTAATTTTATTATTCTTTATTATTTTTCAACGCAAGCAAACTTCCACGACTAGATCGAATAAGCAATATATTAGTTTTTAAATAGTAGCTTATTTTATATCCAAATATATCAAAAGTAATGATATAAGACCTATGGTGAGTATAAATTATAATACCCATTTGACACGCAGCATCATCACATGAAAATTTTTAAAAATTTAAAAATTATAAATAACTTTTAAAAAGTAACTAATATGGTGACTGCGTGTCATCATGGATGGGTACCATAATTAATGGTGGTGCTATATCCTCTTTCAATATATCAAATGCCTATTTCAGTGGTATTGATGGAGCAATATAAGGGGACAAGCAGCAAGGACTCTATTCCTGGTATTTACACTCAAAATTAGGAACAATTTACTGTGAAGGTGAAGGAGAGGGAAAAAGGGAGACGTTATCATATTCCTCGTGTTGCAGACTTGCAGTGTTTTCTATAGGAGAATCATCTTCTTCATCACCAAACTTTGGAAGGTCATATCAGATTTATTTGTGTAAAAACATGCTTTAAATTTATTGGACTTTATTTGTTGATTTCGCACTCGATTTGATTGTTGTGAATGATTTAATTTCAACACAACCTGCATCTAAGATTCTGTCCAATCTTATCGCTATTCTCTTCTTCACCTTAGAATTTATTTTTTCCAAAATTGTTGTTTCATGATGGTAATCTTCCTCGCGCAACAGCAATTTTCTCGACAATATCTCTATTGAACTTTTGATTTAGTTGTTTATGGTTTTCTCCTTGCCTTTGGAACTGCAGCCCCTCAAGTGTAATAGATGAAATCCCCAGGACCAAAACCCAGTGGGGCAACTCCCCCCACTAGACCCCAGGTGGCTCCGCCCCTGCTCATGGCTGCGAATCATCGGTATTTTTGCCCTGCCCATCCATTAGTGGTTTGATTTTCAAAAATCAAAGAGCTTAGATTTAAGGGGTTAAATATCATGTGTTTTTAATTGGTTGTTATTAAGCGATAGAGAGCTCATGGTTGAATTTTGAAAGGAAGAATTTGTATTTTCTTTCTGATCAAAAGAGACATCCGAAGTCCCTTGTTGAATTCTGCTTGAGAGAAGTGACAAATAGGCTGAACGGGAATCTTTTGATAGTTTTATCAAATATCCATAGATTTTCCATAGCCTATAACCCCTATTCCTTTTTCTAGTGATCTATGCACAGCAATAAGTTGGCCAACTCTATGAAGGTTTGCTACGATTTCCAGCAGCAATAAAGTTGCAATAGGATTATAGAATAGTATATTCCTTTGAGCACTTTGTCCTGAAACTAGAGAAAGATAAGGAAGCAGCAGAAGCATGAGAGAGCTATGTAATAGTTTCCATGCCCGTTTTGCTAAAGTGCTATGTTCTAAAAGGACCTAGCTAGAGATTAATTTTTGTAACGACCATGGAGTTTCTCCTACAAGCTTCTCGTTTAGGGGCTATTCCGTGCGACATTAACTTACGTACTTACCAATGGAGGTTGGGCTCCAAACTGAATTTCTATCGCATCTCCGGTGATTCGAACTCTTGACCTCCCTACTTAAGAGGAACTTAACTAGAATACTGTAATGACCATGGACTTCTCCATACGAGCCTCTCGCCCAGCTGTTATTTCGTGTACCGTTAGTTTATGTGCTGTCCACTGGAGGTTGGGCTCCAAACTAAATTTCTGCCGTGATCCCCAGCGATTCGAACCCTTGACTCTTCTTTTAAGAAGAACTTAAGTAGAATGCTGGTACCAATTGGATAAGTAGTTGTTTGTTGCTTTTCTATACATGGGTGGTGATACAAAAAAGTCCTGGAGCTAAAGTATCTAGGTACGTGATATGTTGTCCTCAAAATGATGGTAGTTTGTGTGTGTTCAGGTTGGGGACTCCGAATGAAGCTGCAATGATAAGATATATTTAGGAGATAAGAAGGATACTCTTAGACCTGGATCATTGGATACATACTATGCTAATTAAGAACAGGTGCTTTTGGGCTCTCAAGACTTCAAATTGTTGCTCTTGGAGTTAGAGGAAGCTCGTTTGCTTTGTAGTACAACATCTATATAATTTTATCTTGTGCAAGGGGTGTAGATAATTTCTCACTTCTACAAAAATTAAATTTGTAATGAGACACTTTAGCATGTTTCTACGATGGCCTCACCAAAATGTAAGCATATGAAGCACATGATATATTTTCATTTTTATACCTCTTCAATAAGAGTTGGCATAGTTTAGTTGGTAAGAATTCCATGTTGTGGCCGTGACTCCTGGGCTCGAATCCCAGCACACATTATTTTATGTCAATCTCGAATTATTGAGAATAAGGCTTAGTTTGTCGTATACATCTTCAATAAGCTTACATTTGCAATCAATTTGGGAAGCTTCCTACAACGTTTGTGGCTGTGGAGACTTGGGCTCAAATCCCAGCGGCCACATTATCTTGTGTTGATTCTGAATTTATTGAAAATAAGGCTTAGTTTGTTGTATACATCTTCAATAGAATTACATTCGCTATCAATCTGGGAAGCCGTTAGCATTAATTTGTTAACAGAAATCTACTATAAACTAATAACAAATTTCTCAATTTTCTAACTGGACTATTCAATTATAAATTACATTTGGGCCCCTACTGTTTTTGATTAATTATTATTTGGCTATGTACTTATAAATTTTACGTTTTAATAATTTTTTTTTTTTGAAAAGGTTACTAATTTCTATGAACTTTTTAGACAATTAACGAGGAAGCAAATATTTGGTGAAAGTTCTGAAGGCGATTTAATAATTTACTACAGGAAATGCTTCTGGTACTGTTTAAGATTCGATATGTTGATTTTTTTAAGATTGTGATGTATGTACACTTAACACTGTTGCACATGACTTCTAGTTGAGAGAAAGAAGTCATGGAAGAGATGTTGTGCCCATGTTTCCACGAGCCATTTCATTAAGTTCTTGCAAATAACAGAGAGAAAAGACAGGTTGCCTGAGAAGTAGAATAGATTCACCTCAGCCTTCAAGACAAGCTGTTGTTAAGTTTAAGTTTAGAACTAAGTTAGGTTTTGTTCTCTGATGTGAATTTCAGTAATTGCTACCTTTCTAGTTATAAATTTGCAGGACAAGCAGCAAGTTATAACATGTGACTTAGTTCAAGAAAAGTTCCATTACTGATTGATTGGACATTGTTCTGGCTTTCAAAGTAATTTATTGGTTTCTGTACAGTCCTAAATAATGCTGCCCTTTTCATTTTCTGCCATATTTTCCTTTTCTTGATGCAATTTCTGATTCTCCTTGTTTGTATTTTCAGTAGGTAAGTAGTTAACTTCATTAAATTTGACTGAAAGAATTGCATTAAGAATAAAGGAAGTAAAACAAAATATAAGTGGAGTTACACAGAATTTGGGAATAGAAAAACACAGCGAACGGAAGATCTAGTTTGTCTGCTTGGCGCAATGGTGGAGCAATTCTGTTCAATCTAGGTAAATAGTTTGTAAAACATTAGATCGACTCATTCACTAGCTTTTAAGTACACCTTTGGGATAACTACTTATGTTACGACAATTTAGTAGCTAAAGAACGAAAACATGCCAAAAGTAGTCATTGTATGTCACAATTTTTTTTTATTTGTAATAATTAATTTTTTGAGGAGGTAGGAAAATTTTATCAATGTATACTAGATGATAAGCAAAGCACGATAAAAGCTGTTATTCTCTGAGCTAAGGAATTGCTTAAATAAAATCCCATAACTGTTCAATATCATCCAGCAATGCAGGATGTCACAAATTGCTGCAATGCAAGTGCACATTAATCTCCATTTGCTGTGTTAATCTATCCCATAATTCTATGTAGTGTTGTTGGAGCATTTTTGTCCTTTATGCCTTGTGCAATTTTTTTTTTCCGGTGTCTATAAAGCTAAATTATTTACTTCATAGGAAACTAAAATGGAGACTTGGAAAGTAAATCAAGAAAAGAGAACAGAAAAATGGGGCCATTGGAAAAAGGAAAGAACTGTATTATTATTCTATTACAGTAAAAAATTGAAGCAAGAATTTCTTTGAAAGTCAGAACATCTCACAATTAGTGATTGTACTTTATATTGGACAAAATTCGCATGTTACAATTTATGGTTCACCCGTGAAATTTAAACTTGAAAGATAACCATTATTCAGAAATTCATGGCAAAGGGTGAAGTTATATGTCCGTCAATTGATTGATATCTGACTTCTTTACCATAATTTCGGTTGTTTATTATCTCATTTATATATTCAATTACCTTCCCAAAAAAATAAGCATTAATAGTTACTATAATAGGTCGTCAACTGCTCAAATGATTAATGAATGTTTATTAATATAGATATATTTCAGAATATTTGGGCAAAGAAAGTGCAAGATGGACATAATATCCCAATTACAAGAACAAGTAAACACAGTAGCAGCTCTTTCATTCAATATCTTTGGGACACTTCAAAGAGATGCCCCTCCAGTTCGGCTGTCGCCTAATTATCCTGAGCCTCCCATGAATGCCAATGGCACAGAGGAGACAACAAATCTTGCAGAGCAACCCAAGACCATGAGTTCCGAATTAGTGAAAGCTGCCAAGGAGGTTTTTCTTAGTTTGTTTCTTTTTATTTTTATTCTTTCCATAATTTTGCGTGAAATGGCAATTAATAGAAGAAAATGGCGGCAACCTATTAAAACCACAAACATTAAAGCTGATGCATTTTCATTTCTCCTCCTAGCAATGCAATGTGAGAGTCATATGCTAATTGTGTTATTTTCTGTTAAATAATTGTGAAGAATTTTTTGTTGAAAGATGGGAGATGTGCTGCCCATGAATTTGTTTGATTTTCTGACATGTGGTAATTCAATTTTATATTATTTTATTTGGGGGCCATATCTTGAAAATCTAGATTGTTTGTTTGAAGAAAGTGAGCATTTCTTTAGGATTTTCTTTTAACACTCAAACACTTTCACCTGTTATTGTAAGCTCTATGCTTGTTCCTATTATGGTCTTTGAAGAAAAGTCTCTTTCTTTTTGTTGATTCTTCCTTTAGTCCTCTCTGAATGATCCTGATTCTAGAAATCTTTAACTACCTCATATTTGTCCATAGTATTCATGGTAAATTGTAATGACACAAAAAAAAAAATAGTTAAATGGCCAAAAAATAATTCTAACTTTCTTGTCACTAGCAAACAATGATTAGTAAGAAACCTTTAGAAGATTTCCTGCTACCATTTTGACCATTATTGGTCAGATGATTTGGCGCTGTGGACTCCTCAGACGATCATTTATAGAGAGTTGAGAAAAATATCTACTTGGACATGTAGTTTTGGGCCATCCAGGCTCTAGAGGATCTGGGCGTAACTTGAGACACGCGCTACAAAAGTCTTAGGAATTGGACCTATTCTCCCTTTGACCCATTTTTCATCTTATTTTCATCCTTTTCTTTATCACTCCACATTTAGCAAAGTACAAACCAAACTATAACCCAAACAACAAGTGAAGGCAATATCCACCACTTCTGTGTCTCGGGGACAATCGCCTTGCTGGTGAACTCATGCGCTACTGTCCTCTGCATTATTATGACATCTGACATACTTCTTAAATTTGTCCTATATGTGATAACTAACAAGTCATACTATAAATTCTCACCGATCCTTGGGCAGTTTGATGTGCTGGTTGCTGCGATTCCAATATCTGATGGAGATGAGGAAGCTCAGTTGAAAAGAATTGCCGAACTCCAGGTATGATATAATCTTCTTCTTTGCTGATTAGATGATACATAGTGGCAGGACATGCTTGTACAGTAGAATCTCGATAATTTAATTACCTCGGTTAAATAATTTTTTGGCAACGAGCTAAATTAATAATTCACTAAACTTATAAATAGATTCATGACTTTTACTTGGTTAAACAAGTACATAGAATTGTTAGTTTGTAACACGACAAAGTAAATACAATGTACAATATTGAAGAAAATAAGGAATTAATAGATTTTGGTCCCGAGGCTATTAATTTATAGAGGTTTAACTGTATATAATCTTTATTTAGAAAGAAAAAGAGGATCAATCACTAAAAATAGTGGCTGCTATGGTTGTTGTGCTGCCTGAGCCTGAGGACTATTTAGTTGATTAGTTATTAATTTATCCTTTGTGCCTAAAGAGATGGTGCGAAAATTGGCAATTTATGTATTTCAGGTTTTCCTACCCTATTTCTACTGCTATAAAAGCTGAAAATGAACAATATCCCTTATTATGATTTCTGTTTTGTTGAAAATATATATTGTTTTTTAGGTAGATGAACTTCTATTTCCTACATTGACTGCACCTCGTTTTTCCCCATTAGAACTTTACTTTTTAAAAGAGAATTACTGGGCAGGCTGAAAATGACGCAATTGGCCAAGAACTTCAAAAGCAACTAGACGCTGCAGGTAAAATCTTCTTCTTCTAATTTGGAAACTTCTATGAACTTCATCTGCTTTTCAAATCTGTTGTTCCACTTTGGGCAGCAAAATAATGGCAGATCTTCTTTCTATTTACATTTTTCTGTTTCCAGAATATTGCCAAACAATTCATAACTCATTTGTTCATTAAAACACGATTTTTTCACATCTACTCTTCAGTAAGACTAAATACCATCAAACTCGGTATATATAATTATATTTCAAATAATACTTATAATTTACATGATTGGGTAAATACGATTCAGTTACTTCAACTACTTTCAATCTTCTGGGAAATTTATGATTGCACATGGCTACTGTAAAATGATTCATAATTCGCCTGTAGTGCACTAATAAGAGATCTGATCATGTATTCCATGGGTATTTATTTGTTACCTGTAACATATATAATCCCCATATCTATCATATCCTGAATTAATAATTTCAACATCTATACAACAGAGAAGGAACTAAAGCAGGTGCAGGAGTTGTTCAGCCAGGCAACAGACAACTGCTTGAACTTGAAAAGGCCAGATTGAAGGAAATGATGGCCAGACACAATCAATTGGACTCAAACCTCCAGCTGGTGAAGTTCAGGCAGTAGAACAGCTTTTACACACTAGCAATAAGAGTACACTGTAGCCAGATGTAGTTCCAGTTCTATTGTTAGGTTCCAATTTGAGTTGGCTTAGGGCTTAAACTTTAGCAGATAGGAAAATCTGTGCCAGTGCACAGACCTCAAATTTTCTTATTGGTTAAGTGTAAGACCACTTTTTATCCAAACCATGCTACATTAAAGTCCAATTACAACTGGTCAATGCAACCTTAGTATTTTCGCATTTTATGCCACATTTTTTTTTCACGTTGGCACTTGGCACTTGGCACTTGGCACTTGGCACTTGGCACTTGGCACCTATTCAGCCGCAATGTTGGTCCAAACATAACCGTGAGTTAATAGGGAAACCATGCGGAAAGCACAGCTTACGAGACAACAATACACGTGCATGTAGAAAAATTGTAACATTATGAAAAATAGGCAAAACACAATAGAACAAAATTCAACTTCCACCAGTTTTACAAAACAGTTCTACAGTTGACCAACCAAATAAACACGTGCCTGCCCCCCCTCAAATACCAATACAAGGAAACAGGGCACAAATGGCAAGAGGAAAGCAAAAGCATGAACTGAAAGGAAAAAAACAACACCACAGTCAAACTCACCTTCTTCTTTTTCCTTTTAAAGGTTGTTTGGGGGGGTGGGGGGGGAGTTCAGGTCAACTGAAAACTATATATCTGAAATCCTAAAGAGCTATCTAGCCAAACAGAAGTTTCTCAGACCCAGCAACAGCCAGTATTACACTAGAATAACCAAGAGCTCCGTCATGATATTCACGGTCACCTTCATTAGCTTGGTATTGCCATTTGATGCTGGCCAATCACTGCACGGCAAATAAGATGCACACATAATCAGGCATATGGGCACAGAAGAGGTGAATAATAAGAAAACAAAATTGAGTTTGCATCGAAAGGTGTTTGCATATGGGAAGGGCCAGGGAGAGTAATGAAAAATATGAACACTTTTGACCAAGATCTTCCAACATATTCGTTAGTATAATAATTACCTGAGGCTGCTGCTGCTGTTGTGGGTAATTTCCATATCCAGGGTAGCCTGCATAGTATAAATTTGGATCCTGTGCTGGTGGAGCATATCCATACGTTTCATATCCAGGAGCATATCCGTAATATCCACCATTCCACTGGTTTTGATCAGCCTGAGGCTGAATCAAACAAAATATTAACAGTCTGTGTCAAGGAAAAACGTATATCTAGAGCCTAAAAATCAGAAAAACTAGGTTAAAAGTTAGGTGATGTAAATATATGATCAACCTGTCTATTGGAAGGACTACGGCCCCATGAAAGTCGAATGCTTTGTCCTCCCAACTGGGTTCCATTTAACATCCTTAGAGCTTCATCAGCGCAACTTCTGTTGCAACAGATGCACAGAACACAATAAAGACTCTTTCTAATTTATCGGCATTCAAATTGAGGGAAGAAACGTCAGATGGAATGCTAACTTACCTGTCAGCAAATTGCACAAACCCACATCGTTTACCCATTGGTATTTTTACATGAAGCAACTGTCCATACTGTCCAAAAACCTGCCTTAGATGTTCATCTGTAACATTTGAGTCCAAATTCCCAACAAATATCTGTAAGACAAAATGAGCGAGTTGGTTAGCATGTACTTAAAAAAAAAAAAAATATTACATTATTGTGAACAAATAGACTAACAGTTGTGTTTGCCGGATCATCCTCACTCTCAGTTCCTTGAGAAGTCTGGTAGGAAGCTGCAAATATAAGAAGTATAAACAACTCGTCGAGGAAAATAGGGAGGGTGAGGGGGAAAATACTAAAACTTGCTTTGAGTTAATACAAAGATAAGGCATGGATCACATTACACACACTACAAACATGAAATAAACAGAATAGCAGAAAAAATTAAAACACAGCGATAATGGAAACTACCAATGCCCAGACATAAAAAGTCAACAGAGAAATTGCCAACAAAGTTAAGACCATTTTTGTAAAGATTGGAACACATGATAAAAACACCGTAAGAAAAATGTCAAGAACATTTGCAACTTGGTCGGATGAGTGGTAGAGGAAAAAAAATTAATTACTGAAATAAAGCACATCCCAAGGAAGCATAATATTCTCAATCATGTTAGTGAGAATAAAATTAGATAAGGGCAAGCCTGCATGGCAGCACGGCAACGTAACTGTGACCAATGCAGGAATTGATTTCTCACATCCTGTTAAAAAAATTTCACCTTGTCCTGTGAGACCACATCACATTATTGAGAAAACTGAATTCTCAATTGGATTCTGTCAGTGCTTCTCACTTCTCAGTAGTGTCACACACGTACAGCCAAGAAACAGCTGACCCATTTTAACAACGAGAAAGAGAGAGGAAGAATAGCAAGAAAGTATTCTGAAGCAGTAACAAAAGAGACTTGAAAAGATAAAGGTGCCTCCCTGAACCTTGAACACAGCACAAAAGCAATATCATATTTCGACTTCATATAGCAAAGACAACAATTCCAAGTTGTGTTATAACAAAACAAAACAAAAAATATAGCATATTTGGACTTCATAAAGCGAAGACAACAATTCCAAGATATGCTATATCTACCAATATGCACAATCACAACTTACCTGCCATTATCACCAAAGAAAGAAAATCCTCTCAAGGACAACAGATGAAGAAGGAGAACTTGGAGAAAAGTATTATATATTGGCTACATAAACAATCACAACCTGCACACTGTATGCAGCTTCAACCAACCTAAATCATTCCCCACTATTCATGGTCAGCTTTTTTCTAAGAGTAAATCCAAGTATAAGTGATGGAGAATAACAGGATGGGAATATAGCTAATTTAGTCAAAATGTTAATGACACAAAGGAAAGTAGTATAAAGAAGATATGAGTACTTCTTGGAGCTAAAAATAAAATTAAAAAATAAATATTGAAGACATCCACAGGTGTCTGAAGAGCTGAAAGTGGGAAATTGTCTTCTTATATGAGAGTATAATGCAGCATGAAAAGAGAAGGAATCATCAAATATAGAGGGAACTCTAGTATTTACATTTATGAAGATGCTTCAAATTTAGGGAGTTTCGTGTTGAAATTTAGCAAAATTCAAAGTCTGAAAATAAGAAACTATTGGAAAATTTTCAAATTTTCTCCCTATGTTGTTGTGATAAAATAAATCTAACAATTGAAATGGTTGGACTAATAAGTGTAATTTAACTTGACCGACAGCTCAAGGGATTGTCGGAGAAAGAAAAATGAAAATTGTAGCATAATTAAAGCCACAGGGAACTGAAATGAAGGGAAATTAAAAACATTAAAATAAAACTGACCTACACAAAACCACGCACTAAAAGGGTTATCATTTCAGCTGATATTAGCTCCAGGCCTCTATATGACAGAGCCTCCTCACACCCTGCTTTGAGACAACCGAATTTCTATGAGACAAGGCAAATTTTAGTATTCCAACACCGAATTTTTTAAGAATTTGAGCAAAACGACAAGCTGAGCTTATCTTCAAGAATTCAACAGCATAACTGAAAGAAAGCGAACTTAATAGCTTTGTTCAACAAAGAAACATCACTACTCCACAATATTGTCCAAAAAAAAAAAAGCCACCAATGCAATGAAACTGTCAAATTCAGCAATCAAAGCACATCATAACAAATGATACCCATAATTAATAACAAATTCAGCAGGTATAAGCGGGTTTGATGCTCTACTAGCAATCCAACAGCTTAGCCAAATCATTGGAAGGATAAAGCATACCTTTCGTCTGGCCACCAACTGTTTGTTTGTTAGCAGCTGGGCCAATTCGCATTGGCCTGGTTGAACAAAACCTTCCATTCATCTCAGTCATTGCACGCAATTGTTCACCTTCATCGGCAAACCTAACAAATCCATAGCCCTTTGTGCGTCCCGTTAGCCTGTCAGTTACAACCTTCGCGCCCTTCACTGAAGAGTAATTGGCCCTAAATGTTTCTTGAAGCATGTAATCAGTAACATCAGCAGCCAAATCACCAATAAATATAGTGTATTCGGGAGTATCATCACGCTTTTCACCGGCACCCATAGATGCCCAGTTCAGTCTGAATGGTTGCTCAGAATTTGGCATTAAGGTACCATTGAAGGTCTGAAGATTTCTTTCCGCAGCAGCATGACTAACAAATTCGATAAAGCCATATCCTTCTGACTGAGCAGTTTGCTTGTTTCGGATGACCTTAACAGAGACCACCTGATTTTAAAAACTTAAGGTTAAAATCAGATTGAGCTCAAAATAAATGACTAGCAAAATCTCAAGAAAACCTATGGAGAACAAATAATCTAGTAGGAAATATTACCCACTTTGGGGTACTACCAGTCTGCCATCATTCAAATTTCTTCTTTTCAGTAAGGACTTAGAGCTACACATGGATGAATCTCGCTTATGAATTAAAACAATGGAATTATTATCGTGAGTGCTTCCCAGAGGGGTAGAAAGGAAAGAGAAGAAGAGTCCCATCAGGAGCACAGGGAGGGGCGTGGGATAAACTCTGCTTGGATTGTTCACCTTACTGCATAGTTCAATACACAGACAACATAGAAAAACATGAACATGACCGATTCATGACCTGTGATGTTGCCTTGAGAAAATCATATATACAGTACAAACACAGCAGCCAGTCTAGCAACTGGGTGAAAACATGAACCCGAAAAGCAATATATATCAAAAGAGAATAAGAAAATACTTGGAGCTGAAACTAAAAGGGTTTCCTTCCTCCATTTAGCAAGTGCATCCCCCCGCAAGATCCAAATCATTTGTAAAATGTAACAATTCTTGTTCCCAGTTATATATACTAGTACTACCCTACATGCTTAAACATCTATTTTACTACATACCCAATTTTCTCAATTACTGGTTGCTTAATTATTAAAAATGTACACGCTGACATGTATGTCAGCTTTAACTGAACATGCTTTACAGAATCTAATTTGTGTATCTACCACACAAGTTTAAACAAGGCAAGAAATAACAGATGCATGTGTATATAAATCTGAAGTGAACATCTAAAGAGGAAAAAGTTAAAACATTTCAATTCAACACGTGATAACGATCAAAATCAATAAATTAAGCATTAACAAAGATAGTAATTAATAATGACATCTCCACCTATGCATGTAATCTTATATTACCTCGCCTGCGGTGGCAAAAATGTTGAGGATGTACTGCTCATCCATCCAGTATTGCAGATCTCCGATCCAGAGGCTGCGGATCCCGTCATCGGCAGTAGGTTGAGCAGCGTTGCCAGCAGCGTACTGTTGAGGCTGTGGATGTTGGGGTGGGGCGGTCGAAGCCGGGGCCTGTGAGGGTGGTTGCTGGTAGTAATACCCAGCCCCCGCCCCTGCCGGCGGCTGTTGCGGAGGGGGAACCTGGTACTGCGGTTGCTGTGTCATCCACTGTTGGGGGACTTGTGGTTGTTGGTATTGAGGTGGTGGGGCCATGGGCGGCGGGACCATGGTTGTGGTTGGTTGCATCATATTTGACAGGACGGGAACTTAGGGTTTGATATGCGTGGTAAAAAGAGGGGTTGAATTGAACCCTAAAATGTGGATGACGATAGAGAAGGGAGAGCCTTTTATCCTACATCTCGCGTGCCAATTGAAGGTTTAAAGAGGAATCTTATTAGAGTAAATTAGAACATCTCCAATACGAGTTGTGTCTGTGTCAATTTCATGTTGTATTGACTCTCCCTTTAATAAAAATCTTACACATCATCAATATAAATATATTAAATATTGTTCATAATAATCTTCTTACTTATGTAATTGATAATGTGTAAAGTTTTCATTGGAGAGACAGTCGAAAAGACATGGAATTAGGACAACAGATCTCAACTCCTCCAATGTATTGTTTGAATGTTGGATCAATAAACTGTTAAATCTAATCGTTATTGCGGGTCGGATCCAATCGTAAGTATTATGATTATGAATTCAGGCGATGAACAGATTTTAAATATAATTGGTTGAGTGAGATGATCAATTGAGAGAGATAGATTGAAGAAATGAGTAGATTTTGCCTTGGAGATGATCAGTTAAGAAAAATAATTGAATTAGGGAGATGAATTGAAGCTATCAACAAATTTTGGAAGAGATTATTTTGTGAAGTCAGAAATTGAAAACGTAATAATGATACACAAACGTTTAAGTACTTTTTTTATTTCGTAACGGAGAAAACTCCATACATTCGTGATAAATTTTATAAACAACTCGATACTATTTTTTAATAGTATACCGTTCTTTGCGACGGATCCAACCGTATGATCTGTTATAACGATGGATTGAAGCGGTGAACAGATTTTAGAGATAATCGATTGAGGAGAGATAGATTGAAGAGTTGGGCAGATTTTGGAGGGAGATGATCGAATTAGGGAGATATATTGAAGCGTTCAGCAAATTTTGGAGGAGATGATTTTGTGTGTAGATAAATTGAAAATGTAGTGACACATGGACGTTTAACCACTTTTTTCTTCCCATAATGGAGAAAATTCCCTACGATCGTGATAAAAAAAATAGAGAGAAATTTAAATTTTCTAAAAATAGAAACAAAAGTAAATAAATTGGTTAGCCCTAAAATACTTACATGATAAGAAAAAAGTGGAGAATGTCTATCACACCGTCTAGATTTTAACGGTGTGCTAAACATTCTCTATTTATTTTTTCATAATTTACATGTCAATTAAAATGTGTATTAAGCCTAGTATTTAACTTTTTATAATTAATCTCCATCAAATTGTGTAATAATTATTTATTTATTTATTTATAATTTATCCATATCATCTCTCTTGTAGGACAATAATTTTCTCAATTCATAATCCAATTGAAAAACTTTTCTCTCCATCTCTATTTTATATGCCACATGATGTACAACATTTGACATTATTGGAGTTGTAGATAACATGTGTTTTTTGCCAAATTAACTTAACAAAATCCTTATCAAATAGCATTTGAGAAAATTATTTTAAATACTATTTAATTTGTTTATTTTAATCCATTCCGAATTAACATCGGAGATGCTCTGATGTTGGCGTTCTCCAAATACTTGACTATTAAATTGTCATATTCAATTTATATAAATTTTGGCATTCAAATTTTTTTAGTAAAATTAATATGTTGGTGCATATTGGATGTCATAATTTTTGTTTTACACATACTTGCAGTGCTATAAACATTGTTAGTCTGGATTAAATCGGGTGGAATCTACTGTCATCATCTACGGATCCACAATTTAGAGTTGAAACAATTAATAGAGCAGTTTTACCATTCCTGTTCTTTTTATTTCTTTTCGTTGTTGTGGTGAATCAAGTGACATTTATCTGATACTGAAACAAAACAAAAATATATATATCCCTTCTTTTCTAATTTTGATCAGATCCAAATTTTTGGGGAACAGTGTTTGAGTTTGCTTAAATTATAATTTCAACTGGTCAAATTGAGGAAACATATTTTTTATCCACACATTTCATTGGACCCACAACTTACAATCCACTTTTCATCCAAACATTCACCAACAACTTATAATATAAGCATTTAAAAATAATTTCAGCACTACCAAACATGCGCGGTTTACTATATATAAAAAATCGAAAATGAGCATTTCAAAATAGTAGAAAAACAAAAATGGTTAAAAAGTCACATTCCAACTCAATCCCATACTGAAATACAACAACTCGGATCGACAAGGGGACAGTTGCGATGTAAATTGGGTTGTTTGTGTGGTTTTATGGATATCTCAGCGACGATGTTGAAGTGTTTGCTGTGATTCTGTTTGTATTTATGTAAATTTTGGAAGTTTTGTCGTGATGTTTAGTTTGATCTAATTGTATTAGATGATGTGGAAGAAGTAAATACTTGTTTCATCTTCGCAATAATTGTTCGTAAATGTATGTCGTGGTATATTTAATTTGGTAGATTATCAGAGAATTTACTGTTGGGAATTGAGACCAATTCCTTTATTGCCCACAAGATCCTTGTTCGCAGAGAAAATTAACTAAATGCAGAAAAATATAAAAAGATAGAGAAAGATTTACGGATTGTCAAAGCTTTCACTATATGAAAAATTGTTACAATCATATAGATTTCACCTACCCAAATCCCCAAGTATCTCGAGAAAAATAATATCCTAAGCTCTACTGCACCCACCAATTTCTACTCTTTGTACAACTCACAAAGACAACAAGAAAAATAACTAGGATGCTAGGCTTACAATTTTTCTCTCAGAAAACCCTCAGGTCACCACCACAAAAGAGAATAAACCACGTTAATTTATAGTTAACGAATGACCTAATTTTCTTACAAGTTTAAACTACCAAGGTGTCCAAAATTTGGAAACTTGTTCAATTTCAGTTGACCTGGATGTCTTCAAAGTTTCGACTACCAAAGTGTCCAAGATTAGGAAACTTGTAATTTTAGTCGACCTAGAAGTCTTCTCTTTCAACAGCTTGTCCGATTTTGGCAAGTTTTGAGAAAATATCCCAACAATCTCCACCTCGACGAAAAACGAGTCAAAACAATCATCTCTTTTGCGACTCTTCATCTCGATACTTAAAAAAAAGGGTACACTTTGACAATCCCAATTCTCAAAACAGAGAATTAACATACTCCACCATATAAGTATAATCACTTAGAATTAATGAATTCTAAGAATTTCATCTACTCATGTCGAAAAAAAAAATTGCTTTGAAATATTATGGTGCAACTCCTCGCTTGACTTACTTGGAAGTTCATCACCATCGACATAAATTCCACCACACACTTGCATTAATATCAAGCCAATGCCCATGTGCAAATGTGGACCCGCTAGTAGTAACACATCATCTATCATGGCAACTAGCGCATGCCATAAGGATGTAAATATTTACTCAAGCGACATCATCGCTCTCATAAAGAGAGACATATTGTCCGTGATCTCGATGTCGAAAGCGATTAGCCGAGTCTCGCTCCACCTTTTGAACAATTTTTCCTCACGTGACTGTGTTTTCTACAATTCCAACAAGATACTTTCCTTTTAGTATCTTTGTCGTAAACAGTGGGTTGGGTTCCTTTTCAAAGCCTGTGCAATCCAGATTGAATCCAAACATCATCGACTTGTACTTGCCACAAGCCAAAATTGATTCTTCCGTCAAATTTCTCCACATCATATTTGATAGACATATCTTCTCTCAGGCGCGCCAACACTGCGAAACGACCGATGCTCGATACCACCGCTGGGAATTGAGACCAATTCCTTTATTGCCCACAAGATCCTTGTTCGCAGAGAAAATTAACTAAACAGAAAAATATAAAAGATAGAGAAAGATTTACGGATTGTCAAAGCTTTCACTATATGAAAAATTGTTACAATCATATAGATTTCACCTACCCAAATCCCCAAGTATCTCGAGAAAAATAATATCCCAAGCTCACCAAGACCCACCAATTTCTACTCTTTGTACAACTCACAAAAGACAACAAGAAAAATAACTAGGATGCTTGAGGCTTACAATTTTTCTCTCAGAAAACCCTCGTGTCACCAAAAGAGAATAAACCACGTTAATTTATAGTTAACGAATGACCTAATTTTCTTACAAGTTTAAACTACCAAGGAGTCCAAAATTTGGAAACTTGTTCAATTTCGATTGACTGGATGTCTTCAAAGTTTCGACTACCAAAGTGTCCAAGATTAGGAAACTTGTAATTTTAGTCGACCTAGAAGTCTTCCTTTCAACAATTTGTTCGATTTTGGCAAGTTTTGAGAAAATATCCCAACATTTACTACTAGAGAATGAGTTATTCAAATGAAATGGCAAGATTGTTCAATGCAATGTTTATAATTTGATTATTGAACTATCTTATTATACATCGTCAAGGACTATAACATTAAAAAATATCAAGAAACCTGCTTATAGATTATAAAACACGTCATCAACAATCCTGATTATAGATTATTATAAGAGCTTGCTTCAAATGCATTAGCGAGCATATTTTTTTATCTACAATCCATAACCAACCCAAAATAGTTCCGATCATGGCAATTCTCAAAAGTATATGTCCTTAAAAACTTATGCAATGATGTTAGCCAGAAATTCATTTGTTGTTGTGAAGGACAAAACTATTTATGTAACGAAGTATGAGTGACCAGATTATGATCAAATTGTGGATCTGTAAACATAGATTGATGGTAATCCATCTTTGAAGCTTAAATTGTTGAATTTTAGATACAAATCTTCATCAGATCACGTGTCAACAGTTAAGCATGTGTTGATGAGAATAGATGCTTAATTTTGATGAAGTTGATATGAGTTTAATTTTTATATAATCTCGATGGCCCTGTCTCTCCCCATCTACTCTCAGCTCCATATTGCATTTTACCAATATTCTTATTGACAATGTTCTTCCTTTGTATAAATAAGGCATGCATGACCAATTACGGAAAGTATATCTGATGGAGCATGTGATGAAAATTAGGATGAGAAACATTCAGTAATTATGAAACAAAAGTTTACTAAACACTTATATGATTCTTTTCACAATTGATTCTTTGTACATCACAACAAAAGCTGATTTTGTTAAAAACACATTTACACCAAATCAAACTTAAGAACGTCTAAAAATTATTGCCTTTATTAACATTAAAAAGAGAAAATCATAAATTAGACAGACCTTACGACGTCGTTATGAAGATAGATTACTTTAGCCAATCATATTTCTGATCCAAACCAACTGCCACTGACCTCTAAACTTTTTGTCTTATATATACGCTGCAATTACCCGTTTGGGCTTATTTCCATCCCCACAAGCCAGTCTCATAGAGCCACCAATTTCTTTCTTTCTTTCCGTATAGCAATTAATGGAGCCCCCAACACTCCATTCCTCTTATTGGAACTCTTACTTTCCTTCTCCTCATATATTTCCCTATCATTTCGTCCCTCAAAACTACGTCCACTGGACCCAAACCCCCGAATCTCACATATACTCTGCCGATCTCCCAGGTAATTCAAAGTTCGTATTCTTTATCGAAAAGTATAATAAACAAGATTTTTTTTTTTTTAATACTGACTGTAACAGGTGTTAAGAAAGAGGAAATACGAGTGGAAGTCGAGGACTCAAAATACCTAATAATAAGAACAGAGGCTGCTGATGAATCATCAACAGAGCCTATTCGGAGCTTCACTAGGAAATTCAGGCTTCCGGGTCGGGTTGATATTGATGGGATTTCTGCGGGGTATGAGGATGGAGTGTTGACAGTAACAGTGCCCAGATCTTATGTGACGAGGGGATTCTTTATTGACCCGGAGGATATGCCTCAAGGGATCCATGTTCTTGCAAGGGCCGCTTGAGATTCTGAAATTTTTTATGATTTGTAATTGCAACACAAACTGATTTATTAAAGAATCTGCTGCTTACTGAATTTGTTATGTACAAAAGTGTTATTAGATTAAAATGAAGTTTTATTGAACATTCTTAACTCATGAAATATGATTATGAATTTGTGGTTTTTGCCTTGATTAAATGGAATTTTATGTTGCGTGATTTTTCTTATTCATAACCATTTTCTAAATCCAAACATGCCCGTTGAGCATAGCGAGTCTTGAAGGCTAGATTAAAATTTTAAAATGAATAACATGGTTCAACTATAGCCATTTAAGTTTTTAATTAAATGGTAAATTAGTATTAAAATCGGACAAGCAATGTCATTTATTGATCGAAAAGCGCACGTATCATTTTTTTTTTTTTTTTTATCAAAAGATGATAGGATATTAGACTTATAGGACCGCTTTGATGAGTAGATTTATTAGAAATTTAAAAATGTTTATAAGTTGATTAAATATTATTTATATTTATATATTTTATAATATTAGTAAGAATTACTTAATTCTCTTCTTTCTTTTCTCCTTATTTATCTATCTCAATTCCTTATTTACTACATATCTAAATTATAAAATTTCTTTTTCTAATATACTTGTTTAATTTAAATTTTTTCAAATAAATAACACATTCCAATTAATGGAAAATTATATAAATTTATTTACACGTTTATTTCAAGACGTAGTCAATAAATTCACGTTGCTTTAGAAACACTCATCTCCCAATAACAAAATTAACAATTGATTTCATTATTGTTTCAATGTAATGCAATTTAATTTCATTTGTATTTCAATTGTAATTTAATGAGCATTTAAATTTATTAGATTTATGAATAATTAATATTAAATAAGAGTATAATATGAAAAGTGTGTGAAAAGTTTATAATTTTATTTACATTAAATAAGATTTTTTAATTTGTGTAAAAAAAATTAGTCTATCTTTGTGAAATGAAAAGAATACTATTTATAATTTTTAAAAGAAAATTATCAAACAAATATTTAATTAAATGCACATTAATTACAACCATTGGTAAACGGGGACAGAAAAGAGGAATCTCACCAGACTCTTTGTGTAGCCAATTGTTATGAAGGCAATTGTTATATAAGTAATTGACAACATAACTCCTAGAAGAACAAGATACATTACCTATGTGCACTGTGGACATTCAAGTCCACCAAATTAAATAAGAATTGTTATATTCACACTTCAATTTATTATAAGTGCACTATATTTTAGTTATACTTAAGATTTTCAAATTTTATTTATTATTGCAATTATGTTCTTAATTTTTTATCATCGAATTCTTATCTTCTACTTTTGTTAATTAGTACATTTTATTATTGATGATGCTTTCTGTCGAGAAATTTTGTTGACATACATTGAAATGGAAAAAAAAAAATTTATCGTACTTTTGTATCTATTGTTTTTTAAAAAATATAACAGACAAATAAGTTTTTTTAAGAATTATCAACAAATGTTTTTGATCGAAACCGTTATCAAATACTAGATGTGCTAATTAATAAAAAGTTGAAATTAAAAATATGATAAAAAATATTAAGAATATGAGTGTTATAATATTAAAAGATTAAAGATGTTAAATATAATTAAAATACGAGATAAAAAAATAAAAAATATTGTGTAAATATAATTATCCATTAAATAATTATAGTAGCCACATGCGTTGCAACTTGCTATATGATATAGCCGCCTTTGCAGGGAAAAATATCTTTTCCACATTCAATGTTGCACGGAATTTTATTATTTTCATTAGTCCCCACGGGCCACGAGTTACCAACTTGCTTGAGAAAGCCGGTGGGCCTAATATTGGAGATTTCGGCAATTTTAATTTTTTACCCTTCATTCTTTGAAAACTTAAAATATACTTTCTTTTTTATCCTTTTCATTAAAAATAATTTCTTATTTTTTATTTAAAATTAACATTTTTACATAGTTAATATATTGTATTACAATATATTAATTATTATAAAAAAATCAATATTTTGTACTAGTAACATATTGTGTTATAATTTATTATTTTTTATTAAAAAATTAAAATTTTTAGAACTACTAGATAGTCGTCTGCAGTTCATACTTGGGTTGGACAAAGATGACTAACTTTGGAAGCAGAACACGAACCGATTTCCACTATTCTAGATTCTTATTGAGCGTAGCGAAATCAAGGTTTATGATAAAGTGAGCAAAGTTTATATGGTGTTCTACCTTTGCATAGTCTCGATCCACAGTATAAGGATTCGCACCTAAGTTGAGTCTATAGCATATTAAAAAATATGCATTTTATACGAATAACATGTTATGTTATCATGTATTCTTTTTTATTTAAAAAATCAACTAAAGTAACATGTCGTATTAATATATGCTTACGTTTTATTAAAAAAAAAAAATTAGTGTTTTGAGAGTAATATTTTATGTTACCATATTTTACTTTTTATTAAAAAATTAACATTTTTACAGAAGTAATATTTTGTGTTATAGAATGTTAATTATATTATAAAAGTCAACATTTTATGCTAATAATATATTATTTTAGGGTTAATTTAATAAATAAATAATGAACTTTGACATAGTAAATACTTACTCGCTGAATTTTGAAATGTGACTCGTTACTTACCCAACTTTGTAACTTGTTCACCATCCACCACACATCACATCTCCATTTGAAAAAGTTGACAAAAAATTCCACGTGGCTAACAGAATCAAACGTGGCACCAAAATAGTCATTAAAGCCATCGACATCAACGGGTTAATTTAATAGATAATTACACTAATAGTCCTTATTCTTTTAGATTAGTAACGATTTCATCTCCATTCTTTTTTTTAGCAGATATTATCCTCATCTTCCATTTATACTCATAGATGGTCTCCAAATCACTATTTTCATTATTCTGACAATTCTTGGACAATTTTGCTCCTAGACTTAAATAAATTAAAACGATAGGAAAAAATATAATGAAAGTACTGCAATTGAGCCTTTAACTTTTCAAAAGTACAAATAAATCCTAAACTATTTTATTTTATTTTATTTAGATAAGTGTTCTTCCCCACCCCCACCCCCACCCCCCCCCCCCACCCTGTGGAGAAAACTCGCATAGCTCATTCGAATGGGTGTGTCGAAATTCGTGTACCCCCAAGAAATCATGCATATGGCTCGGCACTTTGCCAACCCCGGAAATGACAGCCTGAGCTCATGACGTGGAGGCGTTAAGCATTAAAGGAAGCTCCGCCATACTGAACTTTCTTGAACTTTTAACTTCTGGGATTCAAACACCAGACGAGTGACTTTGAGTACGTATGAATTGTTTATGAATCTCCATTCGCGAGTAATATTCATCGCCGAGTTGCAAGGATTAAAGGCGTTAACCATAGTTCAAAATCATTTGCCCAACTCATTAAAAAAAGTATTAAAGTTTGGGGATCCAATTGTTTGCACAATTTACTATTCATTGTTGCATTGGGTTGTTGAAGTGTCCAAGAAATTTGGGTTTGTTTCAGTTGTTTTTTTTACTCAAAACAGATACAGATACAGATATAGATGTAGATACATATTCATATACACGCAGATAAAAAATTTGAGACCCAGGCTTCTTAGGTTTAGAATTTTTGTACAAGAAGGTTGGAAATAGGTTTTCTTTTTTTTTTTTTTGGAAAGATTTGAAGAATGAGACTAATAATGGGTTCTTTCAAAACCCTTTGAAGAACATTTTTCATATGCTAATAGGGGTTTTTCTGATGCCATTGATGGTTCTAACAAATGGGTTTGTGTATTAATGGTGAAGGATTGGTGGCTGATTGCCACAGGTTTCTGGCGACGTTTGTCGAGACTTCAACCACGTGTTGTTGTCGACATATGGTGTTGCATGGAGGTGGAGGTGGAGGTGGAGGTGGGTTGAGGAAGAATAACTATTTTTGATTTCTTTTTTTTTTTCTTTTAATTTGTAAAAAAAAATAGTTTAGGATTTATTTGTACTTTTGAAAAGGTTAATGGTTCAATTGCAATGCTTTCATTGTATTTTTTTTCCTATCATTTTAATTTATTTAAGTCAAGGGACAAAATTGTCCAAGAATTGTCAGAATAGTGAAAAACAATGATTTGGGGACTATATGTGAGTATAAAGTGGAAAAATAGGGATGAAATTGTTATAAACTTGAAAGAATATGGACCATTAGTGTAATTAACCCCTAATTGATCAAATAGTTAATTGAATACTTCGAAACGGTATTATTAACTTAGTCCCGACAAGTGAAGAACATAGTACGAAACTAAGCTGAAATAAGTGACATCAAAATAAAAATTAGAAAAAAAAAAAGATTATTAAATTTATCTCGAACAACCATATTTGACTCGTTTTTTTGAAATCGCCGTTTGACGTTTTTTCAATATGAAAGATGAGTTGCGCCGGTGAAAGTTTTTTGGCCCCCAAAGATAAAATTCTTGGCTCCACCACTGAGTTTGATGAAAAGTGTAAATTATGAAAATACAGAAATTAGCACCTCGTGTTCTAACTAAAGCATAATTACACGAAATTAAATTATTCTAAACGGATTAAAAACCATCCACCTAAAATAAATACCTGTATACACTTTATATGAAAAATATTAAAATATAAAGGGCAAAAAAAAAAAAAACCCTGCTGCCAGACGATTGCAATTCTAAGCCAATTTGTAATTCTAAACTCCGACAGAGAAAATAATGCACCATAATGCTCTAAAACGAAGCTGCAGGCGGCGTGATATTGCCATTGCAAGATCATCTCAGTGGTGGTGGTGGGATAAGAGCATATCCAAGAGATTATATGGATTACTATTAGGTAGTACAAAGATTGTAAGATTTTCAATTTACTTGGTATTGATGCTTAATAAATATACACTTGTCTCCGGTATATTGTATGGATTGTTATCTAATTGTCTTTTATTTTTATAAAATAAAAATAAAATCATATTTATATATGTATAGAAATTTACTTTTTGTTGAATCGGCATGTCTAATATAATTTGTAAATCTATATTTATAGACAATGTCTATTTTTTTTTAGTTACGTCAATTTGTATTGGAGATAAAAAAAAATTTAAACACCGTCTATTTTATTTATGTGACATAATTTTTAAGCAATCTACGATTACATTAAAAATGATATGGAATGAATGAGAATATTTTAATTTGATTCTTAATTATATTAATTAGGGTAAATATTATTAATTATAAAAGTGAAAATAGGACATCCACCCTTATTACATCAGAGTTTTGAAATATAATGGTCTTTTTATTTTATTCATTAATACCTATTTTCATTCACATTTACTATATTTTTCATAATTATATAATTTTAAAAACATATAATTTATATGTACTAAATTTCAGGGACCAAAAAGTATAATTTGTATACATCAAAGTAAGCACTCATGTACCAACAGAAACCCACAAATTTAGGACTCCAAATATATGAAAATATATTATGGAAAAAAATTTAATTAGAATCAAAATCAAATATTTGTATCATGAAAAAGCTATAGATTTAATCGTAGTCAATCATCTATCTCCTCCAACGAAAATGGAGAAATACATGGCTGCCAACTCGTGAAGCCACCATACCCACCTCCTCGTGCTTCGAGTACATCTATTTCTCCGGTTCTTGTTAAATCTTCAACTTATTTCATTCAACTTCATGAAGTTACGTTATACAAAAGAGAACCATATAATTTAGATTTTTAAGGTAATGGTACCTAGAAACTTTCATACACTGTAAAATGTTATTTGGTTGGTAAAATTTTCTTGCAAGCATTCAATTGCAATGGCGAGACACGACATTCGATTATCAATTTTTATTTTTTAATTGTTCTTCATTTTGGTGTTGTAATTGACATATATTATTAACAATTTGTTAATGTAGATTGTTAATCTATGTTATTATCAAACAGAATATACATGTTATACATCATTGATATTACTGTTATATGTTATTGCTTCATTTTGTTAATGTTGATTGTTACTAAACAATATGTCAACTAAAATTTTAAATATTAAACTTTTATGACATGTTAATCTATGTTATTATCAAACATAATATACATGTTACACATCATTGATGTTACTATTATATGTTATTGCTTCAATTTGTTAATGTTGATTTTTACTAAACAATATGTCAACTAAAATTATTAAACTTTTATGACATGTTTGTGTGTGAAAGTGTATGTTTGTACGGATGAAGTGTATGTGTCTTTTAACTTTAAAATGATTTCTACTTAACCACCGAACTTTAAAATATATCTCAACGCCCACCGAACTTTTAACTAAGTTTCTGATATATCACCAATTACTCATTCGTTTGCAATACCTAACGAAATATTCTACATGGTAAAATCTTTTTCAATATAGCATAGTAATAGTGTTAAACATTTTAATCAACAAAAATGCACTACCTAAACACGCTATTTTTCAAAGAAATTGAAAACGCTTTCAGTTTTTCTAACCAAATTCATGCCAATTAGGCGTGTTTTAATAGTGCATTTTTGTTGATTGTGAGATATTTAACATTATTACTATACTCGTCAGAAGATTGTTTGCCACGTAGAATATTCTGTCAATTATTGCAAGCGAATGGTTAACGAGTGATGGATGAGTAACTTTGTTGAAAGTTGAGTGGGCGTTGAAATACTTTTTAAAATTCTGTGGCTAAATAGAAATCAGGTTAAAGTTGGGTGGCCACCGATCGATTTTACCCGTCTTTTTACTAACTGTTTTTTTATGTTTTTAAATAAAAAATTGTACTTGATGTTTTTTAATATATCCAAAAAAATTCACGTTTATGTGTTACATGAGAATGTTGTATTCGCAACCTATTTTCTAGATTATTTTAAGATAATTATGTGTAGTTTGTAAATTTTATGTGAATTTATGCGGAATATATTTTTGGATCGTTGGAAATCAGATATTGTTTATTAGGATAAAGTCTTTTTGGTATTTTTGAAATTTGAATTTGAGTTGATTTTATAGATTTTATTTGAAAAAAATAACGGTTGAATTGATCTCTAATTGAACATTTTCATAAAAATCAAATTCATTTAGCTTTTAATAAGGCTTAGTAGTGTGTATATATAATTCCTATTATAAAGTGTGTAGTTTATTTTTTTTTAAAAAAATAATTCCTATTATCCCTTAAGTGATGGGTAAGTTATTTATCAGCCCACACTGTTCTATGTTTGTTACCTGTGTAAAGGCTTGGACATATTAAAGAGTATGGGCCTAGGCCCACCTTTGAAACAGTCCATGCCTGACGCGCCTGTCTTGTTAGTGAAGTCTGCAGCAGCCCATGTGGGTCGCTTCAGAGTTCAGATAAAGTCATTTATAGCCTTTTAAACAGTAGAAAAATAATGTGAATTTTTTTGGGATAAATTACAACTAATGTCCCCAACCTTTTACCTCATTTGTACTTGTATCTCCAACATCTAATTCTTGGCATCCATCACTTTAACATTTTATATAATTAGCAGTTGAGCCCTTGAGGACGGATTCCATCTAAAATCAACGTTAACGTGGCATGTGTGCGCGTGGACATCACTAAAAAGGTAATTTTCGTCATATATATGCTGCCTCTTCAATTTCCAATGCCAAAAGGTATTTTTAATCTTTTGAACTTTTTCATCGCACCTATTCTTGTCCCTCCAAAATCATGATCTGTACAGTTGAAGGGTTTTGGTGCCAAAAAGTTCTTCAACTTTTAGGTCTATTTGAGAGTCCCCAACCCCCCCCCAACCCAAAAGTTTTGGGTGATACTGTTTATGAGAGGTTGAAAATACACGTCCTCGTGCTTAAGCATTCTGTTGTAGATGATTTTTGTGAGCCATTTGTCATTATTAACAATGCTATTATCAGAGATTATTCACTTGAAGAGATTCCACAAAATCCCGTGGAGAAGAAGCTTCCATGCTGGTGACCAAAGTAACGTTATGTTAGATTTTTTTTCATAGTTACAATTTTAAGAGACTTATGTTCGTCGAATCTCATATTTTAGGTGGACTAGCCTACAAAATATGGTGTTGTTGTCGTGTAAGAATCCAACTGACAAGTGGTGGGATTTGAAGGGAAGTCAAAATCATAACATCGGGATTCTAGCTACTTGGACTTGTTGAAAAGAAATAAATTTTCACTTAATAAGTCTCCGCATCCATTCAAGTTATAAATATGTAAAAGTAGGATCTTATATTTTTATAGAAATAAATTATCAGATGTCCACCTTTTTGTATAATTTATTCTTTCTGACTCAATATATAAGTTGCTTTTTTTTTGAGATTGCAAAACATTTTGGAGGTTTCATCATTTCTTCTCCCCCCTCAAGTTTTTGTATTCGTTGTGCAAGTTACAAATGTTTTTTCAAGTATAGTCACATCAACTCTGTATTCTAATGGATAGTGCTGAAAATGACATGTTTGACTACATATATTGTTTTGTTTTACATATACGCACTTCAACTCATTTACCTTCAATTATTATCTATTTCCTAAATTAGCACATACTTTAAGTTTAACTCAGAATTCTCTATTAATGAACATTTTTTATACGTTATTTCAATTATATTTATCTAATTCTATTTCATAAATAAATTATCACGGGCACTTGACATGCATCGCACGTTTGCCAAACTAGTATATGTAAATTTTAGCTATTGTTTTATGTATTACAAAATTTCAAGATAATCTTATTAATAAAACTTTTTACTCAAAACTAGTCGCAAAGCAGCCAAGGATATTCTTCAAAAAGATGTTAAAAATCTCGTTTCAAAGTAGATTTTTACCGATGGCAAGCAATTTTTTCATATTTTAATTTTGATATTGAGCATATTCAAGGAAAATCGAATGTTTTACCCGATTTCCTAACAAGGAAATTCTTATAGAGAAACATCAAGAAAGATGATTTCTAGAGAGGAAGAGAAAGAAAAGAAGAAAACAATCCATAGACCAATACCTTCTTCAAACTATTAATTCAAAAGAAAGTGGCTCTTCATCATCTCAAAAAACTACTCAAGCACCAAACCAAAAACCGGCAAAATCCGCTTCCTTGTCCATCAAATCCAAACTCAAAATACCTTTCAGGTGCTCGGAAATATCCCCAAACCAAAAGGTCTTTCAATCTTTAATCCAGTCAAACCCTCCGAACTTGGTCTTCCTCCAACTCCTCAAAAAACTCAATCTCCCTCAAACTTCAAAAAGGCTGTCCAAACTGGCACCGAAAAATTCTCAATTACCAATGAATCTCAAGCTCAAGCAAAAACCTCGAAATTTCATAACTTTACCAAGAACTTTACTTCATGAGTTCTTGCTCACATGAGAAGATGTCTTTGATATTATTATATAGTTCAAGAAGTGTATATGATAATGTCTCAATAATTAACTTTCACATTTTCTGCATATACAAAGATATGTTTCATAGAAATAGCGTGATGTATGTTTGTTTAAAAGTTTTCAGAAAAATGAAAGAAGATCTTAAATTAGAATTAAGTAATAGGGTAATTTGCAGCCGCCGTCCCCAACCTTTGAACTTTTGACACTTTTATCCTCATTCTTTATTTTTTGGCACCCATATCCTCAACTTTTCTAAATTTGGTGGCTGAAGTCTCCAACCTTTGAAATTTTGGCATTTTATCATCATTCTTCATTTTTTTGCACCCATATTCCTAATAGCTAAATCCATCAACTTTTAGACTTTTGTATCATATTTTTAAATTTTTTAATTGAAACTTATGAAAAGTCTATTTAAAGCCAAGTTTTGTGAGTAATTTTGTCTATAAATATTGATTTATTTAAAAAAAAACTTATTTTTTAAAATTTTATGAGATTTTTTTCATTTTTTTGCACCCATATCTTCATTCTTCATTTTTTTGCACCTTATCATCAAATGAAGCATTAATCAAAATATAGTTTTCTAAATAAAACTATTTATCTAAATAATATAATATTCAGAAAACAGGACTAACCATCGACCCAAAAAAGATAACGGGTCAAGGGTCAAAATGTCAAACTGGGTCGAACCAAGGTCGACCCGGTTTCAATTAAAATTTAATTTTTTGCACCCATATCTTCATTCTTCATTTTTGGCACCCATAACTCCAAATAGAGCATTAATCAAAATATAGTTATCTAAATAAAACTATTTATCCGAATAATACAATATTTAGAAAGCAGGACCGAAAAAAGTGTGGTCAAGGGTCAAAAGGTTCGACCCGGTTTCAATTAAAAATTAAAATTAATCTAAAAATTTCATAAAATTTTTAAAATAAATTTTTTTAAATAAACCAATATTTATAGACAAAATTACTCATAAAACTTGACTTTAAATAGACTTTTCATAAGTTTCAATTAAAAAATATAATACAAAAGTCTAAAGGTTGGGGACTTTGGCCACCAAATTAAGAAAGGTTGAGGATATGGGTGCAAAAAAATGAAGAATGAAGATAAAAGTACCAAACGTTCAAAAGTTGGAGACTTCAACCACCAAATTAAGAAAGGTTGAGGATATGGGTGCCAAAAAAATAAAGAATGAAGATAAAAGTGTCAAAAATTCAAAAATTGGGGAATGGACTGCAAATTATCCTAAGTAATATTAATGATAATATCTATTTTAAAAAATTGGTGTTGGAGGTCATAACCCCCCCCACACACACACACACACACGAATGGAGTTTCATCAACTAAGTTTTTAATATTTTTAATATTTTTAATATTTAAAAATTTTTGTAGGTTTCATGAATTTCAATAGAATTTAACAGTTTTCATAAGATTTCAATAAATTTTTATATTATAGATTTTAATAGATTCTCATATATTTAATTAATTTTAATGGATTTGTGGTCTTTTAATTAAAATTTATATTTTTATCTACTCAATTGTTAAAATCATCTTGACAACTAGAATTTTAGAGAAAATTTTAAAATTCTACTATACCATTTCAAATCTATTTTTTCTTTTCAAACCAAATTATGTCAGGAGGCACAACTTGTTCTAAAATTAATGTTTACAATTCAATTCTCCACAGAATTGCATTATTTTCTTTGTTAAAAACTAGACTAATAGACAAAAAAAAAAAAAAAAAAGGAAAAGAAATAGAAATTTAATTCATGATATGTTGATATATATAATTCACCTTTTAAATATTACAAATGAATAACAGAACGTTTATTATTTTTAACAAAATTCTAAATTATAGACATTAATAAAGTTCGTACAATATATTTGTGATTTTTTTTTTTTTTAATAACTCGTTGTGCACAAGAATTTTCAACAAAATTATATTGGTGTACACACACACACACACACACACACACACAGAGAGAGAGAGAGAGAGAGAGAGAGAGTGTGTGAATTGATTCAAAAGAGTTAAAAGTAAAATCGTACAAGAATTGTGAGAGGTTTGAGAGAGAGAGAGAGAAGTCAATTGATATTTTGAGGTTTAGGACTATAATTGTTAAAATTTTGGTATTTTATAGTAAAAGTATCTTCAATGCACTCCGTCTATTGTAGTTTATGTGGTAGATAAAAATAGACGGATTTTCAGTTCATGTGACATTACGTTTATTGAATAGACGGTCAAATTATAAATTCGTCTCCAATATGTTCGTCTAAAATTAATATTACCGGCAATAATTTTTTTAAAAATTAGCAGGTCTTCAATTTATATTTTCTTTTTGACCTTTTTTTTAAATAAAATGCTGAGATTGATTTAAATTTGTTGAGTTACTCTGTTTAGAAGTCCGTCTAAATTTAGACGAACTTCTAAACGGAGTCTATTTTTGATGTGCCAAATTAGTTAGACGGAGTCCTCGTCAGCATGCATTGGAGAGAGTTTTTTATAACTCCGTCTATATATACTTATATGGCATGTCTAAAATGCAATAGACATAGTGCATTGGAGATGCTCTAATAGTTCAAAATCTATTTAAATCTATCAAATCAATGAAAATTTTCAAAATCCACTAATTGGGAAAATCTAAATTTTTAAAAAATCTATTAAAATTCAAGTTGAAGACACTTAAATTTTAATGAATTCTATATATCTGAGTGGATGACACCTCAACTATGGATTTTTAAAATTCATTAAAATATGAATTGAAGAGAATGCCTAATTTTTGTTTCCAACTTTTGATTGTGAGATAAAGAGTGGTTATATTGTCAATATTTTTTTCATCACTTTTTAATTTTATTAAAGGTTTTCAATATTTACTTATTATCTTTTTTTATACCCAATCTTTCATAATTAGTACATTTGGTCATTGAAAATGATTTTTATTCAAATATTACACTTTCGTGCTTTGAAATGAGTAACATATATTTGTCAAACTTTTATATTTATTTATCATACAAAATGTGTGAATAAAAAGTATGTTTGACACGTTTATAATTTAAGTTTAGCTAAACAAGCTATTAGAACATTTCTAAGAGTCTCTTTATTTTTAAAAAGTAAAAAAAAATTTAGTCTCATAAAATACCTTTTATTTTGACTCTTCATTTTACTTTTTTTTTTTTTTAAAATAAAAACTTATTGTTTTTCTCATCTTTTCTCTTTCCTTTTTTAAAGGTTGGTGGAGGTTGAAGTAGGTGAACTTTTTATTTTTTGTCTTTTTAGTTTTTTTGGTATTTGTATTTTGTTTAAAAATTGAGGGTAGGAATATGTTTGATAGTATTTTAATAGAAAATTTGGACGGATCCGTTAATGGGGATCATATATTATAATTATTTAAAGGCTGAGGACTATATACGCTATTAAAATTCAATGAAACTGACAGAATGAGACTTTTAGTTTAATTTAGTACCCTTTAATTAATGAAAATTGAAAAATGTGTCTTAATTATTTTATGGTATATACACCTGCTTTTTGTCAAACCTCTGACTTGGAGATTCCACTACCGGCTTGTACTTGTTCTTGAACCGATGCTTCTTGTCGCCATGCAAAAGCTCAAAGCCCCGTCCCAATCATTCACTAAATTAACTGTAAAAATACATTACAATGGCAGAGAGATGCTTCGATCCGCATTAAATATTCTTTTAATCACATCATCGATGACTTAAATTTTAGTAAATAAATCTGCTTTTTAACTTTTTAAATGAAGTTGTTTAATATTTTCTCCATATTATAAAAGTAAGCTTACTTTATTTTTCACACTGATTAAAATAATAATAATTATAATTAGAACAATTAATTTTAGGGTTAATTACACAATGTCTCTATTCTTTCATATTTATAACGATTTCATCTCTATTTTTTTTTTAGATATCATCCGTATATATCATCCAAATCCCATTCTTTTATTTTTTCCCTTGATTTAAATAAATTAAAATGATAGGAAAAAAAATATAATGAAAGCATTGATTAGCCCCAAATCACTATTTTATTTTTCAAATGAGTATTTCCACCCCCACCCCCACAACCTTCTTGAATAATCTTACAAGCAAAAGAATCTCCATTCGATTTTCGATAAGCGGTATATCTTTTATTTATACTCGACTTTAAATAAATTAAAATGATAGATTTAAAAAATACATGATGAAAAAGCAATTGCATTAATTAGGCATTTTACCTTTTCAAAAGACAAATAAATTCTAAACTATTTTATTTTATTCAAATAAGTGTTCCACCACTAAAAGACCTCCATCCCCAATCAAGAATCTCCATTCGATTCCACCGATAAGCGGTATACTAGTTTAATTAAACCATTTATTTGTAAGAAATCTTGAATACCTGATGAAAGACTTTCCATCATGGGGTTTAGCATTATCATAATTCGGGGTCGTTTTAGGAGTTTCAAGAATCTTAGAAGCATAGAGTCCTTCATTGCCACCATGGAAAAAGAATGATTTGAACCTAGGAATGAATGCCTCAATCTTGTAGTCGTGGATCGATGCCTCCACTCCATTTTTCTCACTACAGATAGTAATAATAATAACCCAACAAGTATTTTCATCACATTTGTATTTATACATAGCATATCACACTGCATTTGTTTCAATTTCTGTATAAATGTGAATAAATTAGGAAAAAAAAAATTGATGAGTGTGTAAACAGTAATTCTGTGTATATGTATATGACAAAAGGAAGAAGATGACGAATCTTTGTTAATTATTTCGCTACCGATTTCTAGTTTGCTGATTGCTTGAAAGATTATTAAAGAAAAAATAGTTGGGGGGTTGGGTTGGGTTGGGGAAGAACACTTATTTGAATAAAATAAAATAGTTTAAGATTTATTTGTATTTTTGAAAAGGTAAACGGCTAAATTGTAATGTTTTCATTGTATTTTTTTCCTATTATTTAAGTCAAGGGGCAAAATTGTCCAAAAATTGTTAGAATAATGAAAAATAGTGGGGACCATCTGTGAGTATAATAGAAGAATGATATGATATCTGCTAAAAAAAAGAATGGGGATGAAATCGTTACAAACCTGAAAGAATAGGGACCATTAGTGTAATTAACCCTTAATTTTATTTACATTTTTCTTAATATACTTCTACATTAATATGATGATTGTTCATTTTTTTGATGACTAGGCATATTAAAAAATTTAGAAATTAACTATATTCCTAACAAGGAAACTTGACTATAATTTGGGACAGATAAATAAAGAAAGTAAGTTTATCTTTGTGGAGGCGGACGAGTATATAATTAGAGTAGATGCATGCGGAGATTGTTTTGTTGTCAACTATTTATAAAAAATTAATATGTTTAATGACTTTTGATAAAAAAAAAATGAAATCAAATAATAATAAAAATACACTGATAAATTTTAGAGCAATGCTTGTTGTACAGATACAGGTTGACAGAATGGTTTACAGATGATTGCGTGGCATTGACAAAAGTCATAATTTGATTTTGGAAAGCATATGGGTCCATAAATTGTTTATTTGTACTCTTTCCCTCAAAATTAGTTAGACAATGTTTGTTTTTTTTTTTTTTTTTTTTTTTTTCAAATTTTTTTTAAACTCTTATTTTATAAGACCCATAAATTTTAACAATACATTTTATCAACTTTCATAAAAAAAATCCTAAAAACTACTTTTAATTAATCTTCTATTTATTTTATTTTATTTACGTTACTATGATTATAATAGTTTACAAAGAAAATTTAAATCAAAATAGTGTCTTTGTAATCTTTATATCCAAAAAATCGAAGTAGAGTATAGTTAAAATTTGTAAAAATAATATAATTATTTAAACGGGTGGAGAACCATTTGATGGTGCCAAAATTTGATTCTAATAAATTATTACCACTCATTAGTCATTACAAGGAAAAAAAATGAAAAGAAAGTTCTCATTTTATTAACAAAATACATTTGTTATACTAGAATACTTCACAGAAAATTATATATTTTTTCTACTCAATATTACATTACAATAATCACCTTAATTAGATCGATAAAATCACTTTAACAAACTTGATCATATACTACGACAACTTTAAAAAAAAAATATTTCATCCACTTGAAGAAAATAAATAAAAATTATAAAAATAATAACTTTATAAAATATATTTAACTTAGTTCAAATCATATCGGTGTAATATCAAAAACTTTAACCATATAGTCATCAAAATTTTCTTTGTAAACTATTATAATCATAGTAACGTAAACGAATCAAATAAATAGAAGATTAATTAAAAGTAGTTTTTTAGGAATTTTTTTATAAAAGTTGATAAAATATATTGTTAAAATTTATGGGTCTTATAAAATAAGAGTTTAAAATAAATTTGAAAAAAAAAAAAAAAAAAAACTTAACCAAACATTGTCTAAATAATTTTGAGGGAAAGAGTACAAATAAACAATTTATGGACCCACATGCTTTCCAAAATCAAATTATGACTTTTGTCAATGCCACGCAATCATCTGTAAACCATTCTGTCAACCTGTATCTGTACAACAAGCATTTAAATTCAAGACTCACTCCTTACATTTGGCTTCCATAAAGTGTTCCCTATAATAATACACCTCCACTGCTGTCAATTACCACACAAGAAGTGCTTGTTTCAATCATGGAACCTACAATTTTCATCACCTTCCTTCTGTTTCTTCCTATTTTGTTTCTACTAATCTCCAGGAGATCTTCCAAAAGACTACCCCCAGGGTCTTTAGGGTTCCCCATAATTGGACAGAGCTTCAGTATGTTAAGAGCCATGAAAGCCAACAACGCTGAAGAGTGGCTTCAAGAAAGGGTAAGAAAATATGGTCCCATTTCAAAACTTAACCTTTTTGGGACTCCAACAGTTTTCCTCCATGGCCCTGCTGCAAACAAATTCGTATACACTTGCAGCGAAAAACTAATGGCCAATAAGCAACCGGCATCTATTAGGAGGATTATTGGTGAGAGGAACATTTTGGAATTAAGTGGAGATGATCACAGGCGTGTTAGAGCAGCACTTGTTTCTTTCTTGAAGCCAGAAACTTTGAAGCAATATGTTGGGAGGATCGATGAGGAGATAAGATTTCACCTCAAGAACCATTGGTATGGCACCAACGAAATCAAGGTATGTCCCCAAAACTGTATTTGAATAGTACCATATAATATGAAGATTGCAAAAGAATTTGCCCAATTCAATCCTATAATACTACCCACAATGACTGATAATTAAACAGGTAATGCCCCTTATGAAGAGTTTGACCTTCAATGTAATTTGTTCACTCTTGTTTGGAATTGAGCGTGGACCAAGAAGAGACACACTGGTAAAACTATTTGAAGAAGCCATGGAAGGAGTGCTATCAGTGCCAATAAATTTTCCTTTTACAGTCTTCAACAGAAGCCTAAAGGCAAGCGAGAAAATTAAAAGCATTATCATGGAGCTTATACACGACAAGAGGGAAAAATTGGTGAAAAATGGCGTTTCTTCTAACGAAGATCTCATCATGTCCTTGCTTAGCATGAAAGATGAAACCAGCGATTCACATGTGCTGTCGGACGATGAAATTGTGGACAATATTTTTGTTGTAATGGTTGCAGGGCATGACACTACTTCCATTCTCCTTACTTTCTTGATCAAGCTTTTAGCTGACAATCCAAATGTTTATAACCTTGTCCTTAAAGGTATGGTCTAATTAACATCCAATTTATTAATTTTTCTTCAAATTTCCGAGTTTTTTATATCGAGTTGAAAGTGTTGAAGAAGAGATGATTCAAGAGAATCAAATAAAGTGTATATGACGTGTAAAGAAGCGTGGTTCCCAAACCATAAAACGTCTTGGGCTGAAACACCATTTAAGGAGTAAATGCTCTTTGCCACTTGGACCTCTATGATTGGCTAAGTTGGTGATGGAAGGATTGTGCTTTTCTGTTTCTGATTACGGGCCATTGGATTATGGCTGAGACAATTTCACCCATTCATTACCCTTACCTGTAGTGGTTCAAACAGAATACGGTTTTGGTTTCTGTTAGGCGAGTGGTTTTCTCCTTTATCAGCTAAGTCTCTCTATCTTCATCTCTAGAATCTTCTCCTCTGAACATAGCTCTCTTCACTTTCTGCCTCTCTTTCTCCCTTTCTTTTGGTGATTTTGGGTTAAAGGGTTGTTGGCTTTATAGCCCGAGGCTTGTGTGAACAGTAAAATGAGCGATGAGAGGTTTGGTGTTCACCCATGATGATGAACAGTAACTCTGACCTATAATCTGATCTGGGATAGTGATTTGGCCTTAGATTAGGAGGTATTGTGTATTGTTCTTGTGATCCGGTGAAACCTTGTGCCTACCCTTTGAAGGTAGTTGCAGTGATCCTTTGGTGGTTTGTATGCCTGAGCCCTATTTCATATGTTGTGGTTCTTAGATATTCATGATCTATTTTGTTGATTAAAGATTGTAAGTGATACATTCTTGATTCTTTATTTGTAGAACTTGTAATAGGTATGAATATGATTTAACATGAAGATTATGAGATGCATTTATATTTTGTGAGGCAGAGCAAGAGGAGATATCAAGGGGAAAGGCACTTGGGGAGCTTCTGGCATGGGAAGATTTAGCCAAGATGAAGTACACATGGAAAGTAGCAATGGAGTCTCTAAGGATAAATCCTCCGGTGTTCTGCAGCTTTAGGACAGTCCTCCAAGATATCGAATATGGAGAATATATAATTCCTAAAGGATGGCAGGTAAGATATCAGAGACCACATTTGAACATAATTAGACGGTAACATTATTAGATTTTAATATTTTTGAGTATTATGTAGTTCACTTAACGTGTGAACCATTTTTTCGAATGATAACAGGTAATTTGGGCTTCATGCATGACACACATGGATGAAAATATTTACTCGGAACCAACGAAATTCAACCCATTGCGCTTAGAAAGTCAAACAACGAGCCCTCCACCTTATAGCTTTATGGCATTTGGAGGGGGACCAAGAATGTGTCCTGGGTATGAATTTGCAAGAATTGAAACTCTGACAATGATTCATAACTTGGTTAATGCATTTGCATGGAAGCTTTCTTTGAAAGATAATTTCTTCGGCAGAAACCCCATGCCAGTGTTCCATCAAGGATTACCTGTACAGATTCAGCTTAAGAAGTCCAGTGATGCCATACAAATATATCAGTTCTAGCATTGAGATGTCCAAGATCAAAGGAACGATGGAAAAATATACGAGGAATCCATTTACACGTGATCTGCGAGCATAATCTACAAGAAGTTATATTTGCATTTGTACAAAATGTAATTCTAGAAAAATATCATGCAAGCCAGGTGGTCAAAAAAGCCTCGGACTGTAAAAAGTTAAAATAAGCAATTTCTACTAGGCAATTCACAGTTACCTTAGCACTCGAGGAAATTTACAAATAAATGATAAATCCTTCTACATTTGCCGATGTTTGTTTCAACGACAACGGCAGAATAGCTCAGCAGCATCTAATTGTTACATAAACAAAAAGATTCTAGTACAATTCAAAGAAACAAAAATCAACACAATGTTGAAAAGATTTAGTACAAATTCATTAAAGAAATCTAATGAAAATCTAATGAAATGTGATAATATGAAACTCTTTTTATTGGACCTATCATTTGATTACCTTATAGACCAATGATTATCACAAATTGTGATAAATAGCATTAACTCCAATGTTACACTACAAGAACAATTTTATAAATTAACAACTTCTTTAATTTGCAAATAAAATAATTGAATAAAGTTAGAGATCGAGTTCCATGTACGGAACAGACACAACTCCCACAAAAATTAATACACCTGGATGGTTTTTCAGGCTCTGCATTTTTTTTCCCAGCTCGAGTCTACTAAACTTCTAACACGGAACCGTGGGAACCCAAGAAAATAGTAACTGTAACAACAATGCTCGCCCTTCTAACGGATTGGGTGGTACTGGGCTGATACTTTTTTTGGAGGCAGCTTACGCAAGATGTACAACACAAGAGCTGAAGGAAGAATCTCCACCAACTGTTTCATATAAGATATGTTACGAAATAAACATGTCAAAACAATTGGCGAATAAAGAAAAAGAAATAACGAAGTCGTGTACCATGTAGTAGATTAAATTCAGAACTGGATGGTCCAATACATCAAGTGATGCGTCTGAATCAAAAGCAGATAGCGCAACCTACAGAGAACACAAATTATAGATAACATGTTCAGTCAAACTAAAATTTACAGCACCTAGAGGAATGCATTAAGATGAGTGAAATTTCCTCACTCGCAATTCCCTTGTAATTACAAATATACAAATTGTTTTCATTGTAGTCACACTAAATCTAATCAATCATATACATGATTTTGCACATATATTGAGTTTGGTATGTGGGTATGGGAATCCCAAATGTGCATCTCATTTTCTCGTTATCAAAATTCCAATAATGGAGACAATGGTAATTCCAACAAATATGTTTGGGATTGCCAGTATGGATATTGGACAAGACGTGTCCATTATAGTTTTTAATAATCTAAGTTCCTGCATGAAGGTACCGAAAATCCAGACAACCTTGGATTTGAGATTTTGTATTAGGAAAACAACTGATTCCTGAAAAACCGCATTACCACACAGATGGAATTAGAATTATGCTCAAAATAATGTATGAAAATGGAAGAACTAAAAGGATGTCATTCTAAAGGTGAGTTTTGTCTCAGAATTATGCTCAAAACATGGAAACTATAATAACAAAAGGCCAAAAAGGATGTCATTCTAAAGGTCGAGACAAGATGATCAATACATTTTATTTGGAGGAGGGAAGGGAGAGATTTAATTGGCTCCACCCACAGCTCCCTTCCCTCTCTTCTGGAAGCAGCAGCAACAACGAAAACACAATGCATTGGTTTATGTGAATGATGCATATTAAGAAAATGAGCTTTCTATAATTGCAGAAGCACGGAGATTCTATTAAGACTGTTGATACAACCAGGAGATGAGCAAAAAGATTGAATTTATTCAACTAATGAATGTCAAATTTTAAACAGCCACGACATTTACATAGATGTAATGAAGTGAAAGGCATGTTTAACCTTACCACAAAGCACCTTATTAGGAAACAAATGAAGCATATGGCTGTCACAGATCCGACCTGCAATAATAAGCTCCAATCAGTTCAGTTTACAAGAATGAGGATAGACAAAAAGTGATGGGTGGGTACATTTCATAAATTATTGTCACATTTTCAAAGCAGATGACTACAGTCAAACTGATGGAGTTCCTATATTTCTAAATGTTCTTCACATGGCTAATCATGACAATTGATAGGACGACAATCAATTTCCATTAAGTTTCCATTTTGAATGCATCATCTAGCCAATAGATAGTATCTAATTCAATCACCAGATTTGGAAAGCACCGCTCCAAATAAATCTGCTAATCACGTTTTTCATCCATTTTGTGTGAGATAGAGAAAGTTTGCTATCTCCAAACCCCCAAGTCCCGCCACTGCACCACTTTTCTATTGTGGAAATGATGAGATAGATCAAAATATGTTTAAGTTTTACCTGCCCATTCTAGGCAAGGAAAATCAAGATAAACTTCAAATGTTAACAGTAGATGTTAAGTTTTGCCCATTGGGTTTTGTTAACCTGTGCCCTTAGGGCAGAGGTTAACAAAATCCAATCTTTAATAGACCTAGCCATTAAGGACTCCACTATGGCATAGATTACACATGTCATTTATATTAAACACAGTTAAGTGGCGAAATATTCAAACAACACCAAGCCCAAGACACAAAGTACAATAGCATACTGAATATGCATCTAGCTCTAATTAAAATATAATTAGTAAGGCACCAACCTCATGAAGCTTATTTCTCCTTCCTTTGGACTCAATGGGAAAGCGTCTCAGCATGAAAAATAACCTAGCAAGGGAGGGGCACCAAATTGAATCTAGATAAGGGGAAAAAAGATGCAAATTCATATCCTTAAACCATGTTTGAAGAATCAACATAGCTTCAGATAATAAAAGCAAGCAATATGACAATTTTCATATATTCACCTTCCACCATACAGCAAGAAACCTAATGCAGCTATAAATGAGACCACTGTAAAGTCCAAAGAAGATGACCAAGCTTAGCCAAGTCCAAAAAACTAGTTTCCGGTATATTAAGAAAGTGAAAAGTTTCAACCTTGCATAAATGAAAATTGAAAATGAGTAACAAATAGAATGAGATTAACCTGCAATAAATATCTTGCCAAGAAATTCCACAAAACTGTTGTCATCTATCCAGAGGTATACCCAGATACAGACCTGATGTCAACACCTTTTTCTTGTAAGATTCTACATATATATTAAAAATGATAAGACAAGTCTATAAGACCATTTTCTTATATTTTTTTATCCAATGAGGCATTTTATCACCAATGAGTGTACAATAATGGAACAAATAGTGATTGTATGACCAATAATTGTAGAGCAACAAAACCCACTTAGTTTTTTAATTAGACAGCCTTCATTTTAGAGCACGAAATGGCTAGATGTGGAATGATGTGTGCAAGATATTTAATTTAGATATCTCCTGCTGCGAAGATCTTGTTATCTGATCAATTTAAACTCTGATCCAGAATTCTATCCACCACACTTGATGGCCTGATCACGAGGAAATAGATGCCAAGTTCTAGCTAATTAAAATTCATAGGACCAAGGTCTGATGGCTGAAAAGAGAAAAAGGAGGCTTCGATTCAGGTGCAGATGAAACAAGAATACCTACAATATTTCAAATTCTGTTTCAAAAAGGCATCCATCACCAAGGTTCTCAAGCCAGAATAGATGACAACTTTTACAGTATTAACAAGACCATATTAAAAAAAAAAAGTACAAAGACACACACAACCAGAAACCAAGAGATAGTATAAATATGTGGTGGTTGCAGTATAAGAGGAAGTGCAATAGACCTGTATGAAGTATATTCCACCATTGATTGAAAAGTAGAAAATTCTGAGTTTATCTGTTGGTAAACTTCTAGCCTGCCCAATACTAAGGATGAGTGCATGACTGGATTCACAAGAATGCATAATTGACTTGGCGAGATATTTCTTCTAGAACTTTGAAATACCTCTATCTGCATTCACAAGCATTCATACTTCATTTGGAAGATATTTATATAAGGGTTAGCTACTTACCTGGTGATATATCTCAGCCCAAAAAAGGACAAGAAGTGTATATGTAGAGAAAAACAGCAGTCCAGGAAGATCCAACAGTAACAAAGTTAGCACCTGATTTAAAATAAACCGGATTTGATTACGTTGACTAGCATTTAAGCATGGTATTCACCACATAATGATATAAAATAGTTCATTTTTTTAAATCAAAGAAACCACTTCGTGCCCAGAAATTATAATGCAGAACTACAACACTAATCGAAGCTTTAAAATTGTGCATATACCATTACAACTCATGTTCTGGTTCATTAAAAGTGCGATTGAAATTTGAATAGCTTACATATGACTTCAAATAGAACTGAAGAAATGATTATTAAGAAAGTGGAAATGTAACTCGTATACGATGAGTATTTTTGTGCGCATCATTTTAACAGCTAACACATATTTATCTCAACAGAAGTAATGATCAAAATTAAAGCAAATCAGGAAGACATTTCATCAGTAGATCACTTAACAGGCTGACATTTACAAGAGTGTTAAAAATGACCCGTGAAATTTGTATTAATATCCTAGAAGTAACAACCTCAGACACAATACAAACAGATGGGAACACAATGAAATCTCACAAGGCTCTAACAGTCAAAGGTCGATCAACCCCCTATTATGTAGCCTATTCCATTGGACTAAGAAGTAATAGCAAAGTGAAGAAGATCCAAAGCATCAAAATTAAGCAAGAAGGTGAAGGTAATACAAATATGACAGTAAATTCTGGATCAAAACTTCTATCATTTGTAATTCCTAACATCGCCTTGTGATGGGGCCCTATTCTTCATCATTTTGAAACTCAGATCTTTACACCAGGCTGAGACTAAGAAGCTTCAAGCAGAAAGCAGAGTTGGGAAGAAGTAAAAATGAAGTGGAAAGAACTGTTGTCATGTAATGTACCAACTGTTTTAAATTCATTGATAGCTTTTACTGGGAATAGTGAAGCTTACCCTGGGATGCAAAAGAAAAAGCAGCTTGTGAAATCCAAACATGATGGCACACACTGCAGTGAGTAGCTTTACAATCAAAATCAATGAATTGAAACATGAGCATAACATAAGATATATATTTAAGTGATTCTTTGTTTTACCTCCATTTACAATGAAGTTCATAAGGTGGAAAACCTTTTGTGTTGTCCAACCATATTCAGGCACTCTTAGTTCAATTCTTATTAATTGAATCTGCATGTAGTAATGCATACTCGATAAAGTTCTCACTACCAATTGCCATGGTACTCAATGGCATAATCAGGAAACATATTTATAAGCAAACGGAAAAAAATAAATAATAAATAAAGAAAATAACTAATACAAATTAAAGGCTTTTTTCTCCTTTTTCTTATTCGAAGATGCTTTTTCTAATTTTATTCATGAAACTTGAAAGTAAAGCATATGAGGGAGGGAGCTTATGACCTTACCTCACTAATGGTCTAAGTTCTCATAATCAAATTATAAATTAGCATTTGAAATTAAATGCCTTCATGATAATTGGCCTTGACAAAACATTTGTATAATCATGAGTTACAGGCAAGGACCAGGTGGATGGGCGTTTTTGTGTTCCTCTTTCTGCCAATTTGAAGTCATAGTGCGCTTCCACATTATTCACATTCATAGATTCACTTCTGTTTCTTTTAGTTTTTCAGAGTTGCAATATCTAAAAGATGACATTATCTTGGCTGGAGGAATTTCCAATATTGACTTAGTGTATGTTTGTCGGTACTTATAATTTGGTCAAACATTATTTTTATCCACACATATCGTAAGACCCACAACTTTTATCCACACATTCCGCAGGACCCACTGCTTATAATCTACAATTTTTTTACCGAACATTGACTTAAATGTGTACAAGTACATATTCCAATACAATAAACGTATCAAGGCAGATCACAATACCAACTACACAACAAAGCCCACCAATTTTAGTGCTCCGCTGTCGTTTTGTTTCTAAATTAAGTAATATTCCACTAAAAAATACATTCAATTTTCAGCTCAAGTCGCACTTATCACAGTTTTGCAACTCAAACTAAATCATCATGTAAATAGTGTAAGCAAGTCAGTTTCAGGAAGCAGAGATCAAAATTAGGAATGGCAATCATGTGTCCTACAACATTAGGGTTGCTAGAGTGGTTAAGGAAAAGTATAAATTCAGAAACTGATTGCAGAAGGATGGTAATTCCAGCAAAGGAAGAAGCCACTGAATTATTGAATTTAAACTGGACCGCAAGTTGCCATAGGATACCATGTATATATTTTCTTAATGACCAGTCCAAATGATATGCATATATTTATGTCTAGCGCCCAGGCAACATCTGACTTGTAGTAGACAAGTCCACTGCAATTAAACCTTTCTTTTCCATTTCATGATTCTACCCCCAAATTCAGATATTCAAATTAACAATCCAAGTCAGAATCATCAATTCTTACAGCTATCCCAAAAATTACTAACATAAACAGAATAACTATCACACATAACAAGTACAGCTCAGCAAATTTTTATGTTCAATTTCTCAGCTCCCAAAGTTCGGGAAAAAGTTCTAGATTCACGTGGAAAAGCACAAATTGAATTCAAACACATACAAAATCAATAACAATGCACACGTATTATTAATTTCTTCAACAAAAAGTAGCACAATAGTAATTTTCGTTACTTACAAGGGCAACGAGGGAAACGAGGGCATAAGCAGCACAGAGAGTGAAGAATATTCCGTCTTGCCATTCGACCGATTCATTGATTTCATCCCACCAGTTCGACGGCAGTCCTCCAACTCCAATATCAATCGGCAGAAAGCTCAGTGGGATTCTAGTCATTTCAGCTCAGCTTTCTTCTCCCAAATTAAACTTCTCCGATTAATTGCTTATTTATGAATAAGTAGAGAAAATCAAATCGAAGAAGAAAGAGACTAGAAACTTCAGAAACGTGAAGGATTTGCACTACTCAAGTCATGAATAGGGGTGGGTGGACGCCTGGAGGGGTTATTTTGGCGGGCGAGGACGGTTGAAAGGGGGTGTAAAGGGCATTTGTTCTGAACACGCAAAAGCATCCATGGGGGTATTTTTGGAAACTAAAAATTTGTTTGAAATATGGGTATGGATATTCTCCCATATATACCACGTTGCAATTATCGACCACAAGTGCAAAGGCACTTGTTTGTATCTATCTCTTGAAAGGACAAATTACTTATAAAGAAAACAAAAGAAATTTTAGTTTATAAAATTGTAAATAAAGTTTTTGCATAAATTTCATTTATAACAATTATTATAGTATACTTGTTAGATTAAACAAGCAGGTCGATAAGTTTTATTATCATTTTTTTAGTTATGTCTAACTTATTATAATTTCTTAGTTATGTATTTTGTAGTACGAATCGTACCTTCTCTTGTACCAATTCAAATATTTGTGAGACATAGAAACATACCTTCTCTTGTACCAATTCAAATATTTGTGAGACATAGAAATAATGAAAAATAACATTTCTTCTTAATTTGTCAAATTTGAACAATCAACCTATTAATATTTACCAATGAGTGTAATTCTTGTATTTACGATAAGCTTCAAATCTTTATCGTACTACTACTGATAAACCAAATATTGTATAAGTTAAGAAATATATAAATGTCCTCTACATGCCTTTGATAAACTATTATTATTTCAACGTTGTGTCTTCGTATTTATTTTCAAGAACATTTTTATATTTTATTTTTTAATGAATTTTAGTGGCATTACTATTTTACATTTTTATTAAAAGGCACGTGCCGCCAACCTGACTAGATTTAACGTCTGAAATGAATGAAACCGTGAAGAGAGATTGACTCTGTTATTTAAAAGGTTGAAGATTAAAATACAATGAAAAAATAGTTAAGGACAAGATCATAACTTTCGTTAAAGATTGGCAACTCAAATATGCAATTTACCCTATTTTGTACTAAGAGAGCGAGTGTCACCTGAAAACTGTAAGTGGCACACGTGACAAGATGCTAGACAATATTAAATAAGGGTTGTTGGGGGAGTTTTTGGGTATTCATCACTATTTTCCTTATCCTTACATATAAGAGTGAGTTTGATCCTTTATTTTTCTTTCATTTTCCTACTTTGTGGTATTCAATACGAGTGAACTCGGCAAGTCTATTCGGACTTTAATATGTTCTTTATAAGAGTGAGTTTGATGCTCCTGTTCATCAAACGCCCAAAACGGCGTCGTTTTTGTCATTTACAAAACGACGCCGTTTTGGTTGTAAAAAAAAAATCCCCTCAACTACCCTATTTTCCCCATTACTCATACGAACACCCGTGCAAAAACTTTCCAAACCCTAAATCGGCTCCTGCACGCACATCCGTCCAACCACAGATCTGGTAGAGGTCCGGAATCGTCGACCTCAGTCCGTCTGGCATCTGTAAGCCTACTTTCATCCCTTTATTTTTCTTTCATTTTCCTACTTTGTGGTATTCAATACGAGTGAACTTCGCAAGTATTCGGACTTTAATATGTTCTTTCCACTAGGATCATACGGAATCGAATGGTTATAGATCTATGTTTTTTTTTTTGGGTTGTTTGTAGTTATTTTTTCCTTCTCCGATTTTTTTTTTTGTTTCTTGTCTGATTTTTTTTTTTTTTTTTTTTTGCCATATGTGTTTTGCTCTGGAACTTTCTTTTGGTCATTCTTTTTTCTATGAACCGAGAGAGTTTTCTTGTAGGAGAATTAGACAAAAGTTTTACCAAAAATTGCCTTCTCGGTTGAATTTGTAGGAGATGAAAATGAAGACTTTGAAAGTGGGTTGAGTAATGTCTAAACCAATTCATTTGTATGCGATAATTCAAGCACATTTGGAGCGATCAACTTATCTTTGAGCTTTTTCAATGGAGTTTAGACCTTGCCATAACTTGTCACCTTCGAGACAAAACAAATGAATCTATTATTGCCATTGACATCAATCTTGTAAGGAACTTGTGAAACCATAACTACTATTATGGACATCCGTATGATGAACTTCTTCAAATACAAGCTATTTTTGTAATGTCATTAGCACTTCCCTCTCTATTTATATTGTTGCCTAATCTATTTAGGGATTTTCAATTTTAATAACTGCTTTAGCAATTTTCATTTTCATTCATTGATGGATAATGTACTTTTAAGCGTACTCTGATTCCTTTTCGCTCATCGTGTTTCTTGTGTTCCATCTTCGTCATCTTCGTAATTTCTATGCGATTTAGGATTTTACATTTTCCTGTTCGGTTTTTCATTTTATTTCTATTCATCCTATTTCACCGATGGTCCCATTCTCCAACTTGTATTCTTTTCGTTGTTATGTTGGTGCCTTATCTTCTTTGATGTTTGACTAATAATTGTTTTTTACCCAAAAATCGATACAACACTTTTAATATATTTTTATTTGCAAATGAATTAGTTATCCCTGAAATCTTTTGTGATATGTTCTCGATTTGGGTTTGAGATGTTTATCTTTGTGTGCGCATGAGAGGAAAAACAAAAAATTCACCTTACAAAAGGCCCATGGACCTCAATTTCATCCTCTTCATATATTAGGTGTATATATTTATGGTGCGATCTAAAGTTTATATGAACTAAACTTGTGCCCTTCTTAGTCTTACATTTCTTTTTGCTTCTCCTCTTCATTTTTTACATTTCATAGGAACTAAACTTGTGCCCTTCTTAGTCATTTGCTATTCTCCATCCGGTATTCATTTTATCGAACTTTTTAACTGTTTTATAAGTACGGTGTCAAATATTAATATTCAATAATGCTACTACTTAAAGCAAGTAATTTTTTTTAATGCAAAACCACATTCGTAAGTTGGAACATTGAGCTCATGTTATGTTTTGGCTAATGTCCATGATATAATTATGGCTTCTCGGATGCATGATAGTTAAATTGGTTGACACGAAGGTGTAAATGAAAATAGGGATCAGCCGAGCTGGAGCATGGTTGGTGAAGGTAACCATCTATAAGAAAATATTTATCTACATATCTACAAGAAAATATTTATCTTTAAGCCCTTTTGCAAGCCTAACATATCATAATTTTACAATGATTCTTAGGTTGAGTATTTATCTTCGATATTATGGTGGAAGATGATATGAGAAGGGTATTCACACGGACGGAAAAAATGTGTTAGAAGCGGTATGTGGTTCCACAAGCGAGTTCTTAGCATATATATAGTCGATATCACCACAAATCTTATGGAATTAGAACAATACAATTGTAGATTTTCTTAGATATGTTTAATCTTATGGTTCGAGTTGGGTGCAAGGAAATGTTGGTAGGACCAAAGAAAAGCATTATTCATGTCACTATGACCTCGATGACCTCTATCGATTGTACCTCTCCTTTCAATAGCATGATGGTCGCCGGTTGCAAAAGCATTCTACACACCGTCACGTTCCACTCGGTTCGTCGAAGATTTTATCTCTACTATATGAAAACTTGTCTCACCGAAACACTATTTGTACTCAAGGTATTTTCACAAAACTTAATGTTGGTTCTGTATTATCTTCGGACACCGCCTTCGCTCCGATTTCTGTCGGTATTGTTTATGAGATATAATCATTTACAATTTGTAATTCTTCTTCCTTTGGACATTTTATGTTCGTTAAAGAACTGTTCTTGATACAGTCTCAATTTTATATTCAGATCTATTTTAATACCTGGTTTTCTGGATAAAAAAATAGGTCATTATTTTTTTCTTCTCCAAAATAATTACTTGATTCATTAATTTATTCACTTTAACGGATTTTATAGATTTGAAACATTTTGATTTCATATTTGAAATTTTTGAAATTTATTTTATTTCCTTGTTTTAGAGATGTAATATTCTGAAGGGTTTCATTTCTTTTATTTTATTTTTTATTTGTATTTGTAATCATATTTTTTTATAGAGATTTAAATGGAAATTGTCTTTCACTTCTAAATTTTTTGATTCAAGTAGTGGTTGAAATGTGGCTTATATATTTACTTTCATTTTTCTATTATCATGCAGCTCGAAGGAGAAGCCCACTCTCGGTAATTCATTTCTTTTTTTAAGAATTAACAAATTTGTTTAAGGAATTTTGTGCAAGAGCTTGATGATTAATTTCTATTATTTTGTAAACAACGGATAAAAACACTACTAAGTTGAGTCTCATTCTAAATAAATCTAGAGGCAGATTGTGAATCTGTACCTACATTATTTCCTCTGTGGTGTTGTATACTAGGAACACCGATTCGAGTGGTAAACTTACGTGTCTCCAACAATGGATGTTGGTATTTTATTTTATTATATTAATCTTTTGGTTCTTTGCTAATGCAATCTCCATGTTGTGATAGAGCGCCAAGAGCAACTGATAGTATGAAACAATATTTGGTCCAATTTGTCTTGGACTATCAATTATTATTTGATTTTATCCTAATAGCATTCCAGTTAAGTAGACACAAAAAACTGTGTCATGTGCATTAGCATAATAAATGACAAAAGAAGCTGGAAAATATATATATTTCTTTTGTACCATATGCATTGAGTCATATATATATGTTGCATCGAACCGAGTTACTTGACCACTAGATAAACATTAAAGGGTAGATTTTGAACTCTAATTAATAATTTAGGTTTCATATTTTGTCATCTACCATTAATTTTTTTTTGCTCCATTGTCAAGCTATATATAATCGCGAAGACAAGATCTTCCTTCGCAACCAAAGACGTGCTTTGTCTTGGCAACCGCCTTTTTAATTGTGCATTTGATTGTTTATTTTGTTGTAATTGCATTCATGTGAGTTGAGCCTCCTTGAGTGCTTGATTTTCACTTACGCCAATTGGTCTTCATATAACATTAGTTGCATGATTGATTGAGCTATGAAGTGAATCATTATTGATATTTTTCCTTTTAGATCACGAGATATGAACACTTGAGTCGTGATGGTGGTGTTGTGCATATATGTACTTTAATTTTGCATACAATTGAACTTTTTCTTCATGTGCAAAATAAGAAACTAAATCCAAACAATGTTTGTTGCAATGATGCTATTTTTATTACTTTGCTCATTGGTCTGCATTTATAGTTTATATGTAGTCTTGACATTAGCTAAGTTTGTTTAAGTTCGTTTTCACCTATGAAATTTTGCAGAATATTTTTTTTAGTTTGCTCTGTACTAATTAGCTTGTACTAATCTCCTCCTATCTCACGGTTGAAAAGGTAATTCCACTTCTTTTTATTTATAATTGTTCTTTCTTCTATTTTCTGTAGTTGCGACCAATGGGTATTTTCTGTAGATTACATGTCAGAGGGAGAAATCTGTTGTCCGAACACAAAAAATAAGTTTTAATAGGGACAACATTATGAGGTTTGTTTTTTTCCGTTTTCTTTTTCTTCTAGAAAAATAAAATAAAATTACGGTCAAACATGCAATGCTTTATTTAAATTTGCGGAACACCACTAATGATACTTTGAAACTAATGTCAGGGAATTATTGAGAGCTGGAAGCATTGAACCTCACGAGTTAAAAAGCTTTCATTTTTCAAATTTGTTAGTTTGTTACATTACAATTAAGAGACAACGAACGAATAAATTTGGTTGTCTTTGAACTCTCGCTCAAATGATGAGGTCATTATGTGATATAATTATTGTCATCTTTTTATGTAGTTGTTTGAACATCATTCCATAAAATGTATATTTTTAAAGAACATCAATATTGATTCTATGTTATTTCGGTCCCCCTTGTGTGTGTTAGTAGCTTACGTGTTGATTAATTTTTTGATAGTTTTTGATATATCGATTTTAATTATCTATAATAGTTTAATTTATGTTTGAAAGTGCCAAAACTTATTAAGTATTGATTTTGGTTTTGAATAGTTTTACTATCGATTTTTTTTTTGAAAATTATTATTATAGTGGTCGATTTTTTTTTTAACAAAGAAGAAAGAAGTATTGTATTTTTGATTTAGAGAAGATTTTGTAAGTTTTAAACTACTTAAAATTAGATGATATAGATTATAAACTATTTTTTCAACAAAAAATAGTTTATGTAATCAATAAATCGTCAATGTAAATACGTGTGAAAGCAAAATTTTTAATCAAATAAATCATTTTTGTCAAATAAATCAGTTTATTAACTACATCAAAGCGAATACATAGTGCCAAAAAAATTTAGAAATTTTAATTTCTCATAAACGGAGTGATCCAAAAAGAATTAAAATCAATAAAAAAGAAAACTGCCAAACAAGCGAGCATCTAGTATTAAAGTCAATCATCTGCAGTGGGCAAAAATCCTTGCCCACAAACTGCCAAACAAGCGAGCATCTAGTATTAAAGGATTCTTTACTGGCAAAAGATCATTTCCCCTAGTATTAAATTCTTTATTGGCATAAACAATTACAAGAAAAAAACTAAGGTTACATGCCTAATGTTGGGATTAGATAACGTTGATTGGCAATTTAAATAAACCCATTTTTAAAGTTTTAGTTGATAAAGCTCAAATGATATTCGAGTAAACAAAAATTGAATCTCGTTGTATGTCAATATTTTTTGGTTAATTATATTAATGGTTTTTATTCTTTTAAGTTTGTAACGAGTTCATTCCTATTCAATTTTTTTTAACAATGATTGAACTCGGGAGATGCGATGAAAATGTCAGGAGAGAGAGAGTGAAATTGACAACTAATTAAAACAAGAAATCATGCAAAAGATTACATAGAAAGCATTATTCATTTCTCTTGCTAATGAATCCAAAAAATGAAGTGTTGCTCAACCCTCGACTCTCTCATCTAAATTTCCTCTCCTTTTGCCATCTAATCATCTATTCTGACTTCTTTTATCAAATTTTATCTGCATCAGCTGCCACCTCTCTCTCTCTCTCTCTCTCTCTCTCTCTCTCTCTCTCTCTCTCTCTATATATATATAGCAACAAGTGGATCTTGGTTCAATTTTCATATGTTCTTCTCTGATCACACAACAGGGTTTCTGGGATTTAATTTCTAGGCCCTTTGATAATGGGTTTTCTGATCAAATTCCAAAAGAAAAACTAGTGGTGTCAATCCGGGTCAGGCGGGCCGGGTCGGCCCGCCTCCGATGAGGCCCGGTAACGGCCCGCGTTCGAAAAAGCCCGCGCCACTGCGGGTTGCGGGCCGGGTCAGCCCAGCCCACGAATTTTTTTCAAAAGCCCGGCCCACCCATTGGCCCATACGGGTCGAGCCCATATGGGCCGCGGTTCGATCCGGTTCGGCCCGTATGAATAAAAAATTAATTTTTTTTGAAATTACTAAAAAAATTTAGTTACTTATTGTAATTAAAAAAAAATGTTTACATATATAACAAAAAAAGTGTTAAATTACTAAATAAAAAATAAATAACAATGATAAATTCACATTTGTTAATTTTTTAATTCAATTTCTATTTTTTATTTATATATTTAAAGACTAAAACGTGAATCGATCATACATCTTTCACTTTAAGCAAATTTTCGCCATTTGTTTTTTTTTATTTTTTTAAAATATCATTTCAAATATGAAACTTTGAATTTTTGCCCTTTTTTTTTAAAAAAAAAATCAAAGCGGTTCACGGGTCGGCCCATGGTTGGCCTCTTCGGACGTGTGAACGGCCCGCCAGCAGTTGGCCTTCTCGGCCAGTGAAGCGACCCGCCCGGTTCACGGGCCGGCCCATGGTTCCGGGTCGAGGCGGGTGGGCCGATCTTGGGATTCGGTCGGCCCGCCTGTCTTGACACCTCTAGAAAAACTAGTTTTTTTGTTTTGTTTTACCCTTGTATACCCTTTAAAAAAAATTAGCTGTTCTGAATTTTGATGTGATTAGAAATATAACTTGTGTTTCAGATTTGCATTTGAAACTCTTTTGGTGTTCGATTTTGAATTTTTCTATTTTAGGTATAAGTGATTTTTTTATTAAACATTTTTATGTAGTGTGGGTGTGGGTGTGGGTGTGGGTGTGGGTGTGGGTGTGGGGGTGGGGAAGATGAAGTGGGGTTTGGTTTTTTATTTATTTTTAATTATTTTGAATAATATAAAAGATTTAGGATTTATTTTGTACTTTTGAAAATGTCAGGGGTTCAATTACAATTTTTCTATTATTTTAATTTATTTAAGTCAGGGACAAAATTGTCAAAGAAATGTCAAAATAGTCATTTAGAGACCATCTGTGCGAATAAATGAAAGGACGAAAATGATATCTACTAGAAAAATTGAATGAGGATGAACTCGTTACAAATCTGAATTAAATATGGACCATTGGTGTAATTAACCATTTTTTAATACAAAAAATGAATTCACATTGTGTATAAGTGGTGTATAGTAGACAAATTTTATTTAAATAAAGGAAAATTGGAAGGGTTGGAAAATGAGGAGCAATTTCAGTAGATAAATTTTGGGGTTGTAGGGGTTGGTGGAAATTTTAATTTACCGCAGAAGTAGGAAGAGGTTGGGGGTTTTGTAGCCACTGGTGTGACGGCTAGTACGATGGTTTTTGGAGTTCCGATGGTGGTTGGTGGCGAGTGTGCCAATCGCAATCGGGTTTTCTCTGATGACAAGAGATTAGATCACAGTGGGAATAGGAAACCTGAACAGTCGCATCAACAACATGTATACGTACAATTCCAACAACAACAATTTCCTCAATTTCAACAGAAACAAGCTGGACTTCCAGACATGCGTTCCCTAGATTATGTAAATTTAAAATTGGGTTAAATAGATGCATGCTTGCGTTGAGATTTTTGGTTAGTTTTCTATTTATTAATACTTTTTTCGGTGAGCTTTTGCGCTAACTTTTCTATATCCTACCGTATGTCTTTGGTCAGTTTTCTATAGCATGAATGGTGATGATTGATTGTTCATCTCATGGTTGGCTTGTTGGATTTTTCATCTCATGTCGGGTGGTGTTGATTTGGCCATAGGGTGGGATAGGTTTTTGGAGAAGATGAAATTATTTTGTACTTTTAAAAGTTATAAGACTTCAATTGTAATTTTCATTTTTTTAATTGTTTTTAGCTTTTTCCTATTTTTGTTTATTTAAAGATGACAAATCTGTCAAAATATGTCAATGGGAGCGTGATTTGCAACAAATTGCAAAGGTTGTGGATGTTCGATGCTATAAAAATTGATTGGAGGTAGATTAGTAATAAATCGTAAAGATTGGAAATCAAAAGTGCAAATTTCTCATAAATAAAATTGGAAAAACTAAAAAGAAAAAAAATTACAAATGAAGTCCTATAATTTAAAAAAAAAATACAAAGTAACTTAATCTTCTCAATTTCAAACACAAATTCTATCCTACTGTACAAGGACTTGTAACAATGATTTTAATATACATTTTGATTTATTGTTTTCTTGAAATGTTATAAATAGAATCTTTAGCCCCAAAATCACAAAACAAATTTTTAGGTTAAAGTGAAAACTGCTTGTTTGTACTTTGTACAGTCTGGTAATGATTATCAAATTGCAAAACTTTTATAGCTCTGGTGGATGGTATATACCTTCTCTATAATGGTGACTTCTTTTTTAAGCATATATTTGGAGGTGTTGAAATTATAATTTAAGTGTTTATATTATAAGTAGTTGGTAAATGTATGGATAAAAAGTAGTTGTAAGTTGTGGGTCCCATGAAATGTGTGGATGAGAATTATGTTTGACTAGTTTGACTAGCTGAAATTATAATTTAAATGGTGCCAAACATATGCTAAGTGTTTTCTTCAGTGTAGCCTCTGAGAGTACAAAGCTTGTAAAAACTGTTCTTTTTTGGAGTCCATTCTCTGCTATGTTTGGTGTACAAATTGAGAGCTATTTATTCGGGTTTGGGAGTTATTCCATTGCGGGAAAACATGGTTTTCTGTGCTAGTTTCTCTAATGGATATCGTTTAGTGCTTGATTTTGAGACCTGAGCTACAAAGATCTTTTGGAATTATTGGAGTTGCTAGCTTTTTGTTTGGTTCTTGAATATTTTTGGTTGTTTTCTTGCTGCCTTATAGAGTGAATTCACCACTATTTTGTAGAATGGAATTTAGGTTTGAAAGGGAAAGAAAAAGTTACTTTGTATTTTTTAAAAGTTACGGAACTTCATTTGCATTTTTTATATTTTTGTTGTTTTTAGTTTTTTTTATATTTTTGTTTATTTAAAGAGGAGGGTAAATTTGTCAAAATCTTGTCAAAGAATGCGTGATTGCAACAAATTTTAAAGGTTGGAGATGTTTGAAACTATAAAAATTAGTTGAAAGTAGATTAATAACACACTACAAAAGTTAACCAAAAGTGCAAATTTCCTTTAAATAAATATATAGCATCTCTAGAAGCTTAACTGCTTAGATAACGTGATTTGATATAGTAATTGAAAAGATAACACACAACCTTCATGTGCGTATTTTCTTTAAATCATATGCAATTTAATTTAATTTAACCATCAACTATACCACTAGAGCACCATTGATGTACATACTACAAAATATTATACAATGTAATAAATAAGATTTGAACTTTTTTTTTCTTTATTAATTATGTTTAGTGTGTATAATCTAACCTACTTGAAATACCAAGTGTTTTATAATTTCCGACTATCGAAAGCTTTTATGTTAAAAGAACACTTCATCAAATGTACCTAATCTATTTGACAAATTTATAATGGAGCTAAAGAATTAATTTGTAATAGAAAAGACAACTAGTATTTCCACAATCAATTCGAGAAGTTTGATGGTGTAATTATTCTCAACAATTAGGAATACTTCCAAGTTCTCATGTCGAATCAATAATAAAGTTTGAGACTAAAAATTACGTACAAGACTATACACAAGGAAATAGAGTATTTAGGAAGTCAATACACAAAGGCGAAAAATAGCAAATTTAAATTCAAATACGGTGTGTGATTTCAAATTCTTAAATTAGAGCATTTTGCCCCTCAAATATATTCAAGCATCCACAATCAAAGGTCATGCCTATTTAGAAAAATTACTTAATTTGATTCACAAATCACAAACACGGGTATCACTTTGTTCACAAAGTGTAATTGGTATATATAACTAGATGCCTTTGTCATTCTATAAAGCTTGTTTCACGTTGAAAATTATTTTATCAAAAAATTGACTTATGAAAATTGATTCAATTTTAAGAGACAAACATGAGAAGGTTAGTTGACGATCAACTAATTTTAATAAAACTAATCAAGCACAAAGTTTAATAATCGATTGTTTGATTAGACATCTAGTATGGATCCACGTGTACTAAAAACGAAAGGTTCGAACCTAAATGTAAATAAATAAATAAAATTTGGAATCAAAGTGCTAATTCGTCAAATGTTGGGGCCATTATGATTTTTTCCAAAACTTTTTATAATTTCAAATATACACATAAAGTCAGTTTTATTTATCTCAAAATTACTTAAACATTAAAGTGATCTTAGACAGGATAGAAACTGTAGGCTTCCTGCTAGAGCAATATAACATTTAAAAATACCTTAATATAAATTAAGATCACTATCTATTCAAAAATGGATCCGTGGCGCAATGGTAGCACGTCTGACTCCAGATCAGAAGGTTGCGTGTTCGATTCACGTCGGGTTCAGTTTTCAAAAACATAACAATTTTTCTTTCCTGCTAAATGTTCAATTCTATTTTTTGTTTTATATTTTTTTCCTTGATCATAGATTCATGATTCATCAGAGCTGCAATGACTGGAATTCACTCCGCAAGAACTTGAATGTATAAAACTCATTAAACACGATAGAAGGAACATGAGGAAGTAATTCAGAATCTATCTCATAATGGCAAATTAAGCAAATATTTGAAGACACAAAGAATAAGATGGTAAAGATGCTGATAAAGCAAGAATCCCATATTGCCAAGAAACAAGATTTCCTATTATCCTATCCATTTCTGCTATTTACTGGAATAATATTAGCTGAATCCCCAAATCGATGGTCAGAAATCAAAAGAGTGAAAGATTTTTAAGAATTTACTCTAGACCTTCAAATCTCTTTGAATCAGCTTTGAGATTTCTGTAACTGAACCCCGGAATTTCACTAATTCCTCCGCCGTCCACCACCTCCACCATAGAGCACAAGTTCGGTCGGATTCCACTGTTTCTTCTCTTCTTCCTTCTCCAATTTAAAGTAAAGAACCTGAAGCCAGGCCACGAATTGCCTCTACCAGAACCCATTTCTCCAATGTGCCTCTCAGATTTTAGACAACTCATTTCATATCGATCTAATTCCAGTCTTTTGAAATATTCAATCTCCCTCTTCAGCAGCGATCCTACAGTGCCCCGTGTGCCAACCTCCACTGGAACCCTTCCAGCCATTTTTATATCAAAGGAATTTGTAGCAGGCTATGGTGTTTATATAGCATTTGTTTGTGTATATATTTCAATGAAGTGAAGGTGAAGAAGAGTAAGCGTTTTTGAGTAATGGGCTCAGACGCTCAGTAGATGTTTGGCTTATAAAGTGTCTATGGGCGTGATTTATTCGGAGTGGACAGCATGAGGTTTTGCATGATTGCAACTGTAGATACAGATGATCATCAAATGTGTTTCCAATTAAAGCCCCCACTAATGGCGCGTTTAGTATTTACTAGACCGGATTGATAGGAACATGTGCACATTTTAGTTTCTTTTTCCTTTTACTAAACTGGATTGATAGTAACTTGTGCACATTTTAGCTTATTTTTCCTTTTAAATCTTATGACTCAATTCTAGACAAACGGTGAAAACTATTCAACTGTAAGAGTAGTATGATGATAAAAGAACTTCATATCGAATAGTGACATATGCAGAGATTATAAAAAAATCCACTATAAAATTACTTTATTGGACTGACACTGATGCTTTCCTAGTAATTCTATTTCTAACTGTAAATGATGGACATTGGGCATTAAGCGCATCAACCGACTTTGTACTGTAACTAACGCATTTGGTCTACCATATTGAATTGCATATTTAGTAAGTAATACTAGATAATACTACATCGAAATCGGTTTGGCAAGAATCTCATTTTTGGTAGTATGAAGGGGGAATTGACCCAATAATTGGATGAGAGTTAAGACGTTGTTGACCGTTAGCTACTTCACTCAAAAGTTAACTATGTAAAACTCGTGTGTCTGTTCTAGCCCCACCAAGCCTTGTCAACTTCCTAAGATAGCTATTGACATCAAGTTTTTCGAATCTTAAATTTTTTAATTATATATTTTTTAATATTGTCCAGTATATTAAACCTATTATAAAAGTTTTACAATTTACCCTAGCCTTTTGACTTGTGATCATTGCTTATATGTGTTGGTCATTTTGCATTATGATTGCTGCCTCATGCCATTGAGAACAAATAATTATGTTTTCTTGCTTACTTTGCTTCAAATATTAATTTCAAATTGGAATCGTGGAACAGTTGAATATAATTTTATTTTATGGTCTCAAACCTGCAATTGATGGGTACGTACCACAGTGATGGAATTTTTTTAATCCAACCACTATTCATGCTTGTAGCCATCAAATCCTTTTTTAAGTATTTTTTTCTCACTTTTCAATTCCTTTTTGTTTGTTTTGGTAAACTTAGAACGTACGTTTAGTTTGGGCTATATTTCTTATTAACCTAATTATTAACCAAAGTAAAGGTTAGCCAAAATTTCATCATTTACTAGTTTGAAACCAGCTATATCTAGATTCTAGAAACTCATATGGTAATTCTTAAAAGAAGTCTATTGGATCGTATGTACGTACGTTTGTTTCTATTTTGACTCTTTATTAGGAAACACAATAAGTGTACTACTAATTGTTTATGTTAGAGTTCGGTGACTCAAATTCTGTTGGACCAAACTCGAAAAGTTCGCGGTGCGATATATGTAGTGAAATTAAAATTATGAGAAAAATGGAGATCGTAGTAGAGAGGGATCAAATTGAGATGACCTATTTTATCGATTTATGATTCTTCTCGCACAAGTATATATATATATATATATATATATATATATATATATATATATATATATAGTGAATCAACTCCTCTTTTATGTAACTATTTTTGATACGATGGATTATCTTCTTATTTGCCAGTGGATTTTTCTCCATATTCTTGTTTTCCCACGTTAAATCTGTATGTTCTTGTTATTTTGTTGCCTATTTTTCGTTCATATTATAAGAGTTATAAACTTTGACAAACACGCTCTTAAGTTAGTTATGTCGTAATTATATACTTGTCTCTTGATGGATTTAGAACAGTTAGCGTAGCCTGGCCAGCCTGAGCATAATGGCTCCAAATTCAAGTGTTAGGGCCTTATATGAATATGAGCATTGAATTTAGTTCAGAATTCAAAACCTGAATTGGAATTGGACTTAACCTAGCCTTATATGGATATGAGTGGTAGTTATGATTCCCATTTCCCTACGTCGCCTGTTCATTGTCCTAACTAAAATGAAAAATGTGTTTAAAGTTCAATTAATCTCCCAATGATCATTTTGATCGGCACAACATATGGAAGTTTCTCTATATATTGTGGCATACCATACTAGCTAGACGGGCAAATTTACCTATTCTCTCTTTGATCTTCTACAATGAAAATTAAATTGACGAATCCTTGTTCGTCACACAAACGTGATTTTGATATCGAGTGTCAAGATTCAAAGGAAAGGTACTCGGACTATGCTCAAAGAGCACAATGGCTGAGGGCCATCGTCTTAAGAAGCAACGAAGGTTTAGTATTTACTACACTATTAATACTGTCCGAAGCCGAAACATTTATGCACGAAACAAAAGATTTTATAGTGACAAGTTTCATAGGATTAGTTGCTGGAGCTCTAACAATGGCAACCTCAGAATTTGTTTCTGTCTGTACACAAGTTGACATAGTAAAGAAACAACAAGATAGAGACCTGAGTTCAAGAAGAGTTGGAGCACTTGTGAGGCTACCTCCGCCAAGTCCGACTCAAATAGCGGCCACAGCCTCCGCGGCGTACATCACTGGAGGGGCAGTGCCGCTGATTGTAGCTTGGGTGTAGATGGATCATTTGTGGGAGCAAAATGTTATATTTTCCATTGCAGCAGTTTCAGCTTGTGTATATATTTTTGTAGTGGGAAATATAGTAGCCTTCATGGGGAAGGCACCACTTGTGAGGTCATTCTTGAGAATCATAATTGGAGGATGGATTGAGATTGGAATAATGTTAGAGAAGAGGAAATTAATTAGTTCCTTAATCAAACGGCCATTAAGGACGTATTTAGCAAGCTTTTTGGATAACGTAGATTAGACAATACAATTTAGTTTTGTTGAGTTCTAGGTTTTAAAGGTGTTATCAAGATATTATAAGTTCGAGTTTGTTTTTTAAGTTAAATGAAAACGGTAATTAAAAGTAAAGCTTTTTGTAGAAACTTAATTATATGTTGTAAAATGCACAGTAATTTATTTTTCTTCATTTTCTGAAAATCTGTGTATTAAGACATTTATTCAACTTCTGATTCACGGGCAAGCACCAAGGTCGAATGAATTTGAAAAGTTATAGAGCGGAATGAAGAAAGATTTTGCATTATTGCACCCATCATTTACAAAGTACACGTTTGGTACAAAATACTTGATATGACTACACAATATATAAACAAGATTCTTAATATCTTCCTTGATACTATCTAGTAATCCACAAGATATACATACAACTAAAACCTTTCAGCAATAGTGGTTCGGTGACAACGATTATTAACATTATATATAGGAAAGTTTTATCACAATGTTTGTAAGCCTCTTACATTGGAAATGAAGTCTTTATACCATGTTGATGACAATCTTGGAATTCTTTGAAGACTAGCATAATCTACATGGTGAAGTCCAAATCTTATTGTATATCCAGATGTCCATTCAAAGTTATCGAGCAAGGACCAGGCAAAATAGCCCCTCACATCTGCTCCATTCCTGGAAAAAATTAGAACATTTATCTGTCAGCATTGGGTTCCGGATCATGATTTTCTTACAGGCCACGAAGGGATTCAGGTTGGTTCGTACCCACGCAGTCTAATTGCCTGAGCTACAGGCGATGAAGAACAAAAACATGCCAAAAGATGGATTAATATATGGAATGAAAGAGGATCAATACCTTATTGCCTTTGCCAGGGAATCCAAATGGCTTTTCATATATTCCACTCTTTCGACATCATTGAGAGATTCTGCTATACGTGAATCCGGATTGTTCACGTAACCGAACCCTATGAGATTTTTCCATTTTTATGAAACAATTTTCAACTTTTAAGGCTCTTCCAAACACAGATCAAAGCTTAGTTTTACTGACGTACCGTTTTCAGAGATGAACATTGGTGTATTATTGTATCTATCCTTTATGTACGTCACGATCTTCTCCATTCCTTGAGGGTATACATAAAGCCAGTCAACTGCAGTCTATTGATCATGGAATGATTTTAGTTTATGGACAAATTTATTAATTTAAATTGTCTTCAACCAAGAAAACTGAGTTACTTACAGATTTGCCAATCGGTTTACCATCTTTTAACGGTGTCCAGAGAGAATAACCCTCTGATTTGGGTCCTCCTGGTCCTCCTTTACATTGAGAGTACAAGCAGTCTTTGCTGTAGAAACTGGTATAATGATTAATGCCAATGAAGTCCAATCCATATTTCATTTTCTCCAGATCTTTTTCCACAAAGACAGGCAATACCGATCCTAGAATATTATGCATTTCTTCAGGATATTTCCCGTGTACAATAGGGTCTAAAAACCTGCATTTGTGCCTAGATTGAATCAGATCACACCTATGTATTGTGAAGTAAAGACATAAATGTTCCATAAATTTACACTGCAAAAGTATATCCTCCATGTTCCTATTCCCTCCCTCTCTGTATTAGTCGTCTCAATCCAGCTAGTTAGAGAGGAGCCTGGATTGGCTCGCTTATGGGCTTGGGCTGGCCCAACTGCAACATTTCTCATGGTGTGTCTCATAGTGCCAACCCAGAAACGTCAGCCTTCATAGGCGGGCTGGTCCATGGCACTGCCCACTGCACAGAGCTTTTTCCAATCCGGATTGCCCTGCCCCAGAGCGGCAGTCCACTTTGAAACCACTACTATATGGTCCTTCATTGCTCTATTTGTTGTGTACAGAATTATATGCGAGTCACATGTGATTAATCTTTATTTAATGGATGCCTGTGTAGGAAGAAAAATGCTTACCAATTCATATAGAAAGATAGAGCTCTCTCAGCAGCCGACTTGTCTTCTTCAGAATCACTAAAGGGCTCAAACCAGATGGCATTCATAACAATTCCAATGCTACCTCCTTGTACATTCTGAATTACATTAGCAACAAGTGTGTTATTCGACCAAATTTTCCTTCTATTGTTCATAAATTCATCTATATATATCAAATGAAAATTAGATGGTTAAATTAAATCACCTGGTATTTTGTTCGATAAATATTGACAGCAGCCGCATGTGATAGAATCATATTGTGTGCTGCAATTAGGGGCTCTTTCTCCGAATCACCTTCGCTACAATGCCTAAATGAAACAGAACACCGAGATGGAGGATAAATCCCGGTTCTATATCCTCGAATTGCCATGACATTAGGCTCGTTGATGGTTACCCAATACTTCACCCGGTCCCCAAAATATTTGAAACATACATCTGCATAATATTCGAACTCATTCCTGAAAATTGTAGGATATATGTTAGCAGCAGCTTTATTTCGTGTTCTGTATTTCATTATACATTTCAGTGGCTAACAAACATGCACTTAGATTGTTATGCAACAATCCAAGTTTCCCAACTTTAACATCTCACAATCAAACGAATGGTTCACGGAAAGAGGGAGGTTTAATCGCAAGATTCAAGCAGTGACATGATGCTCTTCAAGCATCAGACTTTTGCTGACTGACATGGGAAAGGGCTAGTTTTAGAAGAGACCAAATTAAGCCATCGTAAAAATAAAAAAGATGATACATCAGGGGCTTACTGTATTTCTGGACTTAACCATGATCCATATCTTTCTTCAAGTTCTTGAGGGATGTCATAATGGCACAATGTAACAAATGACTGGATCCCTGAAAGTACCATAATAGAATTTACAACAGATTTTGGCTCTTAAAACAGTTAAAACTAGAATTAAGTTACACACTAGCTCATTATTCCTCTTGATGTTCGTATTTCTATTTTATGCATACTAATCTTGCAGATTTATCAGTTCACTTACTGAATCTTGTGATCATATTTCAATAGTATATTAATGATATGCTAAACAGAGTTACAGAATGAACCTTTATACAGGAGTGTATCAATGAGGTCATTGTAGTGATTGATCCCTGCTATATTTACATTTCCATAACTTCCTTCTGCTTCAAAATAAAACAGGCAGTTAATTGCAAAACATACAAATTGAAATAACTGAAGAAATAATTATCAGTCAAAATTAAATCCGAACTTACTGGGTAGAATTCTTGACCATGATATAGAAAACCGGAAGCTGTTCACGCCCAGATTCTCCATGAGATCAATGTCCACCTGTTTATTGTTTTTATCACAGACCGAGATCATTAGACTTTGGTTCCCTCCTTAACTCCTTTTATTTAGGATAATCTTGTTATGGCTACATTACATTGTTGAGTTAACTACAAAACTTGCTTGTTTGGTGGGGATTTTAGAAGATTTTAATAAAAAAAAAAAGATTAAATACATAATTGAAAAGTTAAAAAAAATCGTGGATTTCATAAAATTTTAAACTCTACCAAACATGCCCTCTTGACTACCCCACTACCCCACTCCCTAGCTGTATCAACTAGAGTGTTGAAGACAATATTAATGAAAATTGTGCATATTTAAGGTGTTTGATGAATAAATAAATTCGGTTGCGCGAGACCTCTTCAATAATAATACAATAAACTTCTCTATAGTCATAATGTTATGACCAAACTAATTTTATTACTACGAGGAAGTTATAACTTAATAGAAATATGATTTCATATCTGCTGCTCCAAATACATGTCTCATTAGCTGTCCCCTCCAATGAAAATCTTACACATAATCAATAACAGCAAGTGTGAATGCATTAAATGTTGTCAATATTAATCACCTCATATATTTATTTGACAATGTGTAAGATTTTCATTGAGGGACAACTAAGAGAACATATATTTATGACAACAGATCTGAACTCTAGAGATATAGTTATAAAAATTATTATTTTGACTTAATTATCTTTAGTACAATATAGAAGTAAAATATGTACTACATTAATAATTAATTAATTAAGCATGTCAAATCAAATGTATAGACATTGATAAAACAGATAGATATAGTTTCAAAAAAACAACCACATGTATCTACGTAGTGTCGGAAACATGCATAGTTACCTTAAAAATGTAAGATGTGGTAAGTGGTATCAACTTTAAAGAATAAATCATTGTCCTATACAATTTTGGATAAATATTGTATTTCATCCTTTAAAGTTTAAAGTAACATAGTACATATTTTTTGTAATATACCGATAAATATTACTATGTGGAGGCAAGTTCTTTAAGATAGGTTCTAGAAAAAATTATACTCCCCTTTCTTACAAAGATATGTTTAGATCTATTTTTACACATATGTTTGGTAGTGTTGAAATTATTTTTTAGGTGCTTATAAAATGTGTGGATAAAAAATATATTTGACCAACTCAAATTATAATTTAAATTTGACCAAACATGCACTAAGAAAATTTAATTATTATAGTTTGAACAATAAATTTTACTTAGTATACCCCTAGATTAATGCAGTGAAACTTCATTTTTATTGATAACAAAGCACATTAAATAAAAATATATTAGAAACTAAGAAATTAACTATACTTTCAACAAGAAAAATGCACTATAATTTGAGAAGGGTGAATAAAGAAAATAAATATATTTTTATGGGATGGAGAAAGTAACTTATTACAATGTAAAATTTATTTTTATTTATAAGTGGGAACCATATTTTTTTAATGAGTACAAAGAGTATCACTGTAGAGAGGCGATTCAGTATAAAAATTCTATACCATGTGATTCAACACTGAGCCTGTTTCTTTTGAGGCATGTGCAAAATTTGTCACGAGCTCAAGTTGGGGTAGGTACAGGTACATGAGAATGAAAACAAGAATATAATCTCAGCCCTTGCGTGGTGGTGTCAGTCAGGCCATCAGTTGAATTGCGGCCCGAAACTTGCCCACTTATGGGCCTAGTATGTTTGGTTGCCAGACGTCAGAGATGGCAACGGGCTCTTGAGTGGTTCGAAAGCTCACAAAGCTTGAGCTCTTGAGCAACTCGGGCTCGTCAAAACTGACCTGAGCTTGAGTTTGGCCTTACGAGCCAAGCTCGAGTTCGGGTGAGCTGGCTTGTTAGCCAGCTCATGGGTGGGTTGCGGTACAAGTGTTTGATATCCTTAAAAATATATATTCTTAATATATATTTTTTTAACTATTAAAAATCAGCATTTGTCATTATTTTTTTCTAAAAAATCAGTTTTTGAAATTTAAGGAAAAAAAGGCTAGCGAGCTGCTCTGCTAGGCCCAGTACAATCCGAGCCCATACCCTATATTTAGTCAGCGAGTCGCTCGGAGCTGACTGACCCACCAACCGATCTCGAAGTTGGGCAAGTCGAGCTGGGTTGGCACATCTCGTGCCGTACATAGTACGTACTTAGGACTGGGCAAAAATCGATCCAAACCGATCAACCCAACCCAACCCAACCCGATCGGGTTGGGTCGGTTTTTACCCTAAATTGGATTGTGTTGGGTTTTGAAAATCTATTTTTGGTCGGGTTGGGTTACATTGAGGGTTACCTCATAAAAATCGATCTAACCCAACCCGACCCGATTATTAAAAAATATTAAAAATTAATTAGACCTGGTCAAAGTCTTTTAAATTTCTAACTTTAATATAATTGACATTTGCCCAATTTGAACTGGGTTCAAATTTTAAAAAAATTCTCAACAAAATTAACAATAAGGTTCCAAAGTATATGTGGGCAAAAAAAAAAAATTTGCTCAAGCGTGAATTTTGACCCCCCAAAAAAATTGTCCTAGTATAAATTAGGCTCAAGTCCAAACCGACCAACCCAAGTACCCAATCTAAGCTTGGTCGGTTTGGATTGAGTCGGATTTCAACTCTTGGTCGAATTGGTTTAGTTTGATTTTTTGTTAAACTGAATATGTTGAGTTGGATTCGGGTTGAGCCCAATTCAACTCATGCCTACCCCTACTTGAAAAGACTGAGTTGAAATCAACGTACAAACAGAATATGTTATTGTTTAAATTTTTTTTGTTCAATCAATGTGAGCTGGCCGAAGGCAGGCCAGCCCACGGCTAGCCACAATGGCAACCTGATTGACTGCCTTTTTGGCATGGTTTTCATCAATCTGCTGTCAGCAATCAATTTCAGTAGTTTCAATGTGTGGGCCCAAAGAAACAGAAAAATGTATGAAATTGCGTCACAACGCTTTCGTCCTGATTTTGCATATTATCATACCATCATCTACCTGATAAAGATGGTAATGATCAACGGCAATATCTCCATTACTTCCATCCAAGATTGTAGCTGCGTCGGAAACAGGCTAACAAATTAATATGTAACAGAAGCAGATCTGGTAAACATGAATCATTCAAGATTAATTTGTACCATTATTATGGGTGAAAATATCCCAGTTACTGACGCCTTTTCCATCACTCAATATAGCTCCTTCATACTGGATATACACAAACAAGATCAATGAAAATTAGATATTTAAATAATAATAATAATAATTAAACTTAAATAAAACATAAAATTTTGGATATGAACCTGATATGAAGAGGATGCAGTTCCAAACACGAAGTTGTTCGTAAATACAGATGAATATGAATTTTCTTTCAGAGAAACTGTGTTACTCAAATTAAACAAAAATAAAATAACAGATAATAACATTTTTAATAGGAAATTAGATTGAAAAAAGAATGGAAACTCCATGGTATTGTATGAAGCAGAAAAATAAACTATGTAAGAAGAGGAAAATAATGTTGTATAATATAGAAAAATAAAAGAAGTTCTGGGTCTATATATTCTACTACATTGCGGAATTGGTGGAGCACTTTTACACGTAAACTTTAAATATCAAGAGTTTGATTGGCCACTACATAAAATTTAAAGTTTTCTTTGATTTTACTTTAAAATTACTACAATTATTTTTAATCACATATTTTATAATACGACTCACAACTTTTTAACTACACATCTCATCAATTTTTATTAAAATTTGCTAAATTTTTTATCAAAACTTTGTCAAACATATTATAAATCTAATTTTTAATAAATTATAATTTAAATTGGTCAAATTGACTAAATATATTTTTTTATATTCAGAATACCAAAATTATTAAACACTTATTATTCATATATTTTATAAACCCAAAATTATTAAAATATGACGTAATACAAAATTATTAAACACTTATTATTCACATATTTTATAAACCCACAATTTATAAGCATCTAAAATATGATTTCGTAATACCAAAATTATTAAACACTTATTATTCACATATTTTATAAACCCACAATTTATAAGCATCTAAAATATGATTTTAACACCGCCGTACATATTAGAAATTGCTGCAAAAGTCATTAGAGCAATTTCAATTCGTTGCTCTATCTTTTCTCGTGATAATACACCTCTTTTCATGTATCACCATTATCAAAATATAGAAAAATTTGGTTTGCATTTTGTCTATACAAAATTTCTAAAATATTGGAAAATTTGTTGCAATTGAGGTATATCGAAATTATCTCAAATAATTAGCATTTTTATTGAGCTATATCCTTGTACATATCTTTGTACGAATTTGATAAAATTTGTTTCAACACCATGAGTTAAACAAATTTTAACTAGTTGTTGTTTGATTTTTGCTTAAATATTTGCTAAATAGCTAAAATCAAAATCAACAATTAATTTTAATTAGATATTGGAACTTACAACTTTTATCAACTTTTTAATTATATATTTTATTATTTATTATTTATTTATTAAAATATGCTAAAAAAACTGATTTTCAACAAAATCAAACGAACACAAAAAGAGCGTGATAATTTGTATGTTTTAATGATATATTTAGTACGAAAAATTGAATAGAATAAGACAATATTAAATAAAATACCACACATCAAATATTAAAGTTAAAAATAAATTTAGTACCTTATATTTTTTATTTTCGACACGTTTTTTTAATGATTGTCCTTTGCAGCAGTACTCTACTGTCTCAACATAGGATACACGAATCCTCGAACTTTAAGAATCGATGCATGCAAGTCCTGCTGGATGAAAACTCTGTATTTATTAGATATTTTTTGGTTAAAAAAATCTAGGGTGTTCTGTACTCCGGAAAATCAGTGGCACTGGCCCAAAAAGGTTGATGAATAGTAGACGAATCATTTGCCACTACTCACTACTGTGGTCTGAAAGATTTGATGTGACAGCATTGCTTTTACAGGACTAAGGAAAGTTGTGATTTGATGTTTGTGTGGGGGATAAAAGAACGACGTATGATTAAATATAAACCTAATAATAATCATAAGTAAGACGTAGGAGAATTTGATAATTATCTTTAAACAAGGCCCAATTTTTTGGTTTTTTGCACAAATGGTCCATATAATTTGTTCTTACAGCAAATTGAGGATACATCCTTCTATTTTTAGCAATAACATCCCTATTTTAACTTTTCTTGGCGCAAATAATCATTTCTGCTTGTTGTCGTTGAATTTCTCCGTTAAAATGCATGTGCAGTGCACAATTTCATTCTGGAATTATTTTGAGTATTAAAAACAATTTGCAACAAATGTCCAAAATCTTTTTAAAATGCATCGAAAAGTCCCAAACCTTCTAATCATAACACATATGTTCTAAATTTTTAAATAAATATATGGTCGAATGACCTTTTGACGAATTTCGTCCAAATTAATATTCGTTAATTGATCAAAAGTCAATGGTCTGACATTAATTTAACTGACTTTAGAGCATATTTGGATTATTTTTTTAAATTATTTTTTTCTCAAACTCATTTTAACCATATATTTTATAGGACCCACAACTTTTATCAACTTTTCAACAACATATTTATCAACATTTTAGGAGATTTTAAAAAATCTCCTAAAATACTACTTTTACTTTTAAACATCATCAAGTATATCCTTAATAAGGAAAAAAATTGCATTTTCATATTTCTTTATTTCAAACAATTAGAATATAAGAAATAAAAACAAAAAATAAATAAATGAAAAAAGTCAACATTGTTCATAAATTGGCAATTACTAAATAAATTTCAAGCCCTCCACCATTAATAATCAACTAAATAAATTTATTTTACCATTAACAGTCATTTAATGTATAGATTTCACTAACAAATTAGATGCATAATTTTGTTGAGCGACAATGTAGGCATTAACATTGTTCATAAGTTGGCAATGGCTTATACCTGTTTGGTGGCTAGTGGTAGTGTTTTCAAGCGTGGTAGGAGTGGGATGGGGTTGGAGTAGTGGAGAAAATGATGACAATTGTTTTTCTTCATTAAGTGACTACTTGATGGAGTTTAAAAGTATAATTAAATTTTTAGGAGATTTTGAAAAAAGTTGGTGAAATGTGTGGTTGAAAAGTTTATAAAAGTTGTAGGTTCCATAAAATATGTAGTTAAAAATAAATCTGAAAAAAAAAGTTTATAAAGTAATAATCCAAACATGCTCTAAAGTCAGTCAAATTAAGGTTGGACTATTGACTTTTGGTCAACTGACGAACATTTGGACAAAATTCGTCAAGAGGTCGTTCGAGCGTACATCAATTCATAAGGTTTGTGACATATATGTTAGGATTAGAAGGTTTGAGACCTTTTAACGTATTTTTAAAAGATTTTGGACTTTTGCTGCAAATTTTTTTTATTTTTTATGTTCAAAATAGTTTCCATGATGAAGTTGTATATTGTACGCGTTCTTTTAATGGAGAAATTCAACAACAACAAATGAAAATGATTATTTGCACTTAGAAAAATCGAAATAGAGACGTTATTGTCAAAGATGAAATGATAGATTCTCGATATGCAGTAAAAACAAACATTATTAGAGGCCATTTGTGAAAAAAAAAGATTCCAAATTTTCATTTGATAACGAATGAGAATAAAGATATTTGGCTGCAAAGCCAAACATAATGGAACGCTAAATAATTGCGATTTGCGAGGAACATTCTAGTGTTGCACAATGATTGCCTGTATTATAAGATTAACTTTTGTTTATGGGTGTCGTTAATTTTGATTAAAATTAATTTTTTTTTATAAAAATCAATAAAATATGTGGTTGAAAAATTGTGAGTTCATAAAATGTATGATTAAAATTAATTGTTAACTTTAATATTAATTTTTTAACAAAATTTGAAGTGATATCAAACAAGTCTTATATTTTATAACGTGTATGGTAACTTTTAGAGTAAATTTAATAAATAATCATCAAGCTTTACCCAACATTACTACTTGCTCACTCAACTTTGAAGTATTACTCATTGCTCACTTATTTATCTCAAAGCATTACTCATCCATCACCCGACTCATTTCCGTCAATTAACCTTAACGAAAAATGCCACTTGACGAACAAAATCTTATGTGACACAAAAATCTCTTAAAATATGCAATTAATATATATAAATTTAATTAATAAAAAAAACTTTATTTTGAAACTTCCGTTTTTAAATTTATTTATTTACTTGTAACGAACACAATGACTCAACATCGTTTCACAACTACAACTAGATATATCTTCTCTTGTTCTCTGTTGACGTCGGATTCCGCACCAACCACGTGTCAACAGATCTTCAGTCAATCATCTGCCAACATGTATGTTACCTGTACACCAGGATGACCGTTAGGCACCAAGATCACCGGAGAAAAAAGGATCGACGATCGTTAGTACTCCGATGATCAAGTCAACTGCCGGTATATAGAACAATATATGGGAGAGTAGTAATTGTGTGTGGAAGAGTCAAACAGACAGAGATTTGAGTAGAGTCTAGAGGTGAAAATAATGTGTCAAATGTGCGTACTTTGGAATAATCGGAGTCCTCGTATTTATAGCTGCAGAGTCTTAATTATTATGTGTAAGCAATCAATTAGAACTCTGATTAGATTCTCCTTCCTTATAGAATGAAGTGTAATTGGACATGGACACAATCTCTCAGATTTCGGTCCTTATCTGATTAGATTTCCAATATTGTGTTGCTTAATTATTGAGAGATTGGTATTCGTTTTCCTTGTGAGAATTCTTATGGCAATTAAACACAATATTTCTTTAATTATTTCTCTGGTTATCTTGTAATATCAGATTACGAGAATGCGAAGACCAGCGAAGCGCTCTAGATTGGCCAGGAATGTCGAGGCCCTTCATGGGTTTCGCTGTGATGGATTCAATAGTGCTACGATGTTCGATGGGCCTCCGAGGCCTTTTGAAAATTTACAAGACTCTTGCTGGGCCTCCGAGGCCTTCACCGGGTTTATGGGGCCTTTATTGGGCTTTTGATGACTTGGAGGCCTTACCAAAATCAGGTGGTAACAATAGTCCTCAAAGTCCAAGCCTATTATTTATATTAGGCGTGAGACTTTAAGAAAGAGTATTAAATGAGGATGAAGGCCTTTAGAAAGCGAACCTCCAATGGAATCCGTGGGATCACCTCTCCCGTTATATTTCTCCATATGAGGCATTTTAAACCCTGCAGGGAGTTTTCTAGCCTTCAACTCTTTGGAGAATGGGAAGTCGTCGTCATCGTCGTACAATCGTTATGGTCTTTCATCCGCAGCCCTGGAGTTCCTTCTTTTCTCTCGATGGTCATCGCTGGGCTTGCTACGCCTGCTATTCAATGATTGAGGTCGAGCTACAGACGACCAGGGCCCCCAACTTGTCGAATACGCTGGCAGAAGTGGCCGGCTTTTCCACTCACGAGGCACGAGGTCTCTTTTGGTTCCTGGGATTTCATCTATTATGGATTGGCGAATCATCCTGAGACTGACAGATTTCGATCGAGCTAGACCTCGAAGGACTTCGCCGGGCACGGCTACACTTGGCTCCATGTTGAAGAGATTGATTCTCCAACAGTTCAAGCGCTGCCTTCATCTGGGTATTGTCTAGCTTCAGGTCTGGATTTTTCTGCTCGATCGTCCATTTCTGTCGTTGTCTTCTCCTCCTACGACGAGTTACATTCTGAAGGTCTTAAACGCTTTTCTGTCGCAAGTCAATATGGTGGGACTCTACTTCTTCTTCCATGGAGTTTTCTGTTGCCATGCTTTTTTAGGTAGAAAACATATTTTTACCACAAGTTTTTGGTCGTGTAACATTTTTTGTTTTCCACAGACGGTGCCAATTTGTTGACGTTGAATTCTGCACCAACCACGTGTCAACAGATCTTCAGTCAATCATCTACCAACATGTATGTTACATGCACACTAGGACGACTGTTAGGCACCAAGATCACTGGAGAATAAGGGGCCGATAATCGTTGGTACTCTAACGATCAAGTCAACTACCGATATATAGAACAATATACGGAGAGAGTAGTAATTTGGTGTGTGAGAAACAAGTAGGCAGAGATTTGAGCAGAGTCTAGAGGTGAAAATAATGCGTAAAATGTGCGTACCTTGGAATAATCGGAGTCTTAGTATTTATAGCTATAGAGTCCTAATTATTCTGTGTAAGCAATCAATTAGAAGTCTGATTAGATTCTCCTTCCTTATAGAATGAAGGGTAATTGGACATGGACACAATCTCTCAGATTTCGGTCCTTATCTGATTGGATTTTCAATATTGTGTTGCTTAATTATTGGGAGATTGGTATTCGTTTTTCTTGTGATAATCCTTATGGTAATAAAAAATAATCTTTATTTAATTACTTTTCTGGTTATCCCGTAATATTATATTACGAGAATGCGAAGACCAGCGAAGCGCTCCAGATTGGCCAGGAATGTCGAGGCCCTTTATGGACTTCACTATGATGGATTCAAGAGTACTAAGATGTTCAATGGGCCTCCGAGACATTTTGAGAATTTACGAGGCCCTTGCTGGGCCCCTGAGACCTTCACCAGGTCTATGGGGCATTTGTTGGGCTTTTGATGATGTGGAGGCCTTACCAAAATCGGATGGTAACATTATCAATGCGAACTATAATTGTAATCTCCACATTCAATGTATAAATTATGAAAACTCCCTTGCAACAAAAATCACAAGGAGAAGATAGGAATTAATTTTCTTTTCCTCGAATATCTTACGTTCTTAGAACAGTAACATTTTTTTTTTGCCAATTAATTGACTTTTGTGTCTTAAGGGGCATGAACAAAATGATCCAGTGTAATGAAATTAAAATTTAAACGATAAGCTTCAAACAATATTTTCATGCAAATCGTTGATAAATATAACTTACGCACTTGTTCAATTTGATATTCAACAACTCTCAGTATTTTGAAACAAGGAATGTAAACACATTCAAGAAGAAAGGATTGTATTAGAGATGCTTTCGTGTAAATCGACCAACATTTTACCTTGTCATCAATTTTGTAAATGATGCTATCAGAAAAGCTCGATTGATCTCCGTATTTGGAAAATATTTATAGGACATGCCATAAAAATAGCTAAACCGGCTACTAGCTTTAAATTTTCCTTATAAGATGTGTTAACGAGATGGCTCAACCTGAAGGTTAAGATTCATGATAATTGTCTTTTCCCCATCCCTTCAATTAGAAGGTTGAGCTCTGCCCAATGGATGTCGGAATCGAGTTGATCGACTTGCATTTGAAATGTGGGATTCAACACATCTGCTGGAATCATTGCTTTAAGCTCAAATGACAATTCGAAAGTCGTCTTCTCAGTTGGTGTTCTCGGTGTAGTGGTGACGAAGGACCACAAAATGTTTGGAAGCTCATCTGTCCAAACACCTTTATCTTCATCGAGTCAGGTTTTGAGGACCCACAATATAACCATGTTGGTAACTTCAACATGTCCATTGCTCTACAGATGTGCGACTAATGCGCTCTATGTGATGACTTTCGCAGAAACTTTTTAAAGCTGGGTTTTTCAAACTATCTGCCTAATTACCACTATCGAAATTTTGAATCGACTGATGATATTTTGCCATACAAAACCTTGTATTTTTATCGTGGTGATCATTGCCTGAGGTTCAACCTCTGCACATTTCATAAAAGAATCAATAAACAATAGCACAAATTTTCTTTGGTAGTGCTGAAATTATTTGTTAAGTGCTTATAATATGAATTGTTGGTGGATATATGGATAAAAAGTAGATTCTAAATTGTAGTCCAATGAAATGTGTGGTAAAAATTATATTCGACCAGTTTGACCAGTTGAAATTATAATTTAAGAATGCCCAAACATGTGCTTAACTAGCTGAAAATCCCCCTAATATGCCCATCCTCCATTAAAAGAAAGGGCATACTCCAAATGTAGCGACTTGGAGGGTTTTACCCATTGAAAACATTGTGGAAAGTATAAAAGATGAAGAATTGGCTATTCATGCGGCAAGGTTCATAATGTTTGTGCATTGTGTGGATAATCTTTTGATGATTTTTGTAGTGATGAGATGGATGAATGGATGTACAAGAGGGCTGTATACATGAATGCACCGGCTGGGTCAACAGTAGGGATGGACAGGTCTCAGTTGGGTCCTATAGTGCAGATCTGAGTCTCATGTGACTCCCACTGAAGATTTTGTAAAAGATGAAGGCTCATTGATGTCTGTTAGTACCTTGCTCAGGACTACGTCTCTTTTTCTCTCATAATTCCAATGCTTAAAGATATGTCTTAATCATTCTTCTATGTTTTTGATTTAGCCAATACGACATCTGATATATGGACTAAAATTAATGCGTCAGTGTTTTTGTAAATTATAACATCCATTTTGTCCTTTGAACTGACAAGGATCAAATGTAAATTACTTTCTAAATCATGATTTTTCCCTTGTGTTTTATAGATCACATTCTTGATGGGATGATGGACCACTGTTTTTTTCCCTCTTTGTTTCTATCTCGTGCTTAGCAATTAGGATATACGATAAAATACTTATTAAGGTGTCTTCTTTTATTTTCAAATCAACATAAGATTTGTGTTTTGTTACATCCGCCAATTTGAACTTTTCTATACCTCTTGTATAACGGGGATCATGTGTGTGCATTTCGAAGTTGGTATGGTAAATATAAGTTGACTTGTGGAAATAACATATTCCCATGTTAGGAAATACAAAGGAAAACCTAATACAAATATCTACAAAATCAATAACAAAGATTTCTAAGGAGATTACAATCGAAACAAACCATCGAAGTTAGGGCTCAGATTTTCTCAACCGATTTTGGATCACCGCACATGTCGTCCAAAGGATAGGCACAAGTTTCACCTTGATCACTAGAACAACCTTTACACTACAGACCTAAGGCAAAAATCAACCCCTGGAACTCCGATTTATCCCACCTGAGTTACTGTTCATCGACAGAGATGAACATCAGATCTTAGTCCTAAAGATTACTGTTCACACAAAGTAACAACATTCAACCTTCCTTCTCTAACACTGATTCTGATCAAAGAAGAAGAAAAAGAAGAGTAGGAAGAAAGCCAGACGAAAAATGGCCAAGAAGAGAGAGAGTTTTTCAGATACACCATACTAAATAAGAGAAGGACTAACCAGATACTTCACCCATCCGTAGACCAGCCTCAGCCATTGGATTTAATCCAATAGCTCAGAATCCACATGAGGAAACACAATCCTTTCCACAACAGGTAAGCCAATGCCAAAGGTCCACATGGCAAAACTTAACAATCAGAAATTGAACTTTTGCCTTAGACAAAAACCGTGTTTGTGAAACACACTTCTAACATTCTTCATCTTGGTTCACCAACTTATACCACTATCCTTGGTTGCATTTTGTGCTCTCTATTTATTATCGGTTAAGTTGTTTTCATCACTGCCCTGTGGTTACTAGTCGTCAAGTACCTGCACAAATTAAATTCAACCATTGTCAATCAGCAGTTTAGATAAACAAGAATTAAATTTGCTTACTGAAAGTATCTTAGTACCCATATCTGCTGGATTTTTAGATGTAGGAATTTTTAACAAAATTATTTCACCATAAGATAATAGTTCTCTTACAAAATGATACTTCACCTCAATGTACTTTGATCTTTCATGATAAATGGGATTTTTACAAAGCATTAAGGTACTTTGACTGTCAGTAAACAGGCTTACCACATTATTACTTATGTTTAGTTTATTAAGTAACCCTTTAAGCCATAACCCTTCTTTTGCAGCCTCAGTTATGGCTATATACTCAGCCTCAGTACTTGATAGTGTAACCAAGGACTGAAGCTGAGATTTTCAAGATATGCAATTCTTATCAAGAGTAAAGAAGAAAGCAATAGTAGACTTTCTTTGATCCCTGTCACCAGCAAAGTCAGAATCGACATATCCAGTTAAAGAAATCATTTCATCAGATTTTTCATACACAAGACAAGTACTTAATGCAATAGGAATATTCACACATTTTGCATCTTTCATACCAAACTTAGTTACTACATTTTCAAGGTAAGATTCTTGAGTAATGATTAATCTATTTTCAGACCTATCCCTTTTTATTACCATGTCAAGGATCTTACTTGCATTTCCCAGATATTTCATTTCAAATTCAGATTGTAAAAGTGTTTTCATGTTCTCTATTTCTTTCTTACTATTGCTAGCAAGAAGCATATCATCAACAAAAAGAAGAAGATAAATCACACAGTTATTCTTCATGCTGTTATAATAGAGACAAGTATCAAAATCACTTTGTTATAACCTATTTTCAACACAAAAGTATTAAACCTTTTGTACCATTGCCTCGGGGATTGTTTGAGGCCATAGAGAGACTTCTTAAGGAGGCAGACATGATCAGATTTTCCTTTTGATTCAAAACCTAAGGGCTGAGACATATAGATTACTTCTTCTAACTCGCCATAAAGAAAAGCTATTTTTACATCTAACTGTTCTAGTTCCCAATTAAATTAGACAACTAGAGCAAGAACAAGTCTTATTGTCTTGTACTTAATAACAGGAAAGAAGACCTTATTGTAATCTATCCCTTTTCTTTGAGTGAACCCTTTAGCTACTAGCCTTATATCTAGGAAGATCATCTGCACTACTACTTTCTTTAAGCTTGAATAACCACTTACACTGTATTATTCTCTGCTTAGGAGGACAGAGAACTAACTTCCAAGTTTCATTCTTTATCAAAGAAAGCATCTCATCTCTCATAGCCTCTTTCCACTCATTTGACTTAGGACAACTCACAGCTTCTTCATGAGTGAATGGTTCATGACAATCAATAGCTTCACTTGAAACTAAGGCATATTCAGTTAAGTTGAAAGATTGATACTTGGGATTTGATTTTATCTGTCTTCTCTCTCTATCTCTAACTAATTGATAATATTAACTAACCCCTGATTCAGCTACTTCAGTATGAGGTTCTAAAGCTGGAGTTTGGGAGCTTGAGTAGTGCTTTCTATGTTGTGGTCACTAGACTCAATGGGTTGAACTTCTCTTTGATTATTAATAGTGGTGTTCAGATCATGTCGTGTTTTATTTCAGTTATTTGCTTATCAGCTTGAGACCTATCAGTAATATTATCAACATGATCCTTAGTCTTTAAACTTGGCATTTCAAGTTCATTAAAGACAACATCCCTATTGTTAATGATCTTTATACCCCTTTCATCTCTCACCCACAGTCTATAACCCTTTACCCTCAAAGGGTAACCTAACATAACACACTTAGATGCTCTAACATCTAATTTTCCCTTACTTTGGTGTGCATATGCTGCATAGCCAAAGATTCTTAAGTGGGAAAGGTTAGGGGGCTTTCTACTCCAAAGTTCTTCAGGAGTTTTGAAGTTGATAGCACTGGAAGGAAATCTATTTATTAGATAAATTGCAGTGCAAGCAGCTTCACCCTAGAACCCTTTAGAGAGGCCTGAGCTTATCAGCATGCATCTAACTTTATCCATAATGGTTTTATTTAACCTTTCAGCAATCCCATTTTGCTGAGGAGTATGCCTAATTGTTCTATGCCTTTGCATTCCCCTTTCTTTGCAATAAATATCAAACTCCAGGTTACAAAACTCAAGCCCATTGTCAGTTCTTAAGGTTTTAACTTTAGTTTCTTTCTGATTTTCAACTAAAGTTACCCAATTTCTGAAGTTCTTAAAGGCTTCATCCTTTGTTCTTAGGAGAAAAATCCACACCTTCCTAGAATGATCATCAACCAGGAAGAGAAAGTACATATTCCCTCCATGCGTGGGGTGCTTTTCAGGCCCCCAAAGGTCAGCATGGATGTAAGCTAGGGAACTAATAGAATTGTGAACTCCTTTACCAAAGCTAAGTCTGTGGGATTTACCTAAGACACATGTTTCACAAAAGGACAGGGTTGCCACATGATCTTTTCCTAATAACTGCTGATCACTAAGGAATTTCAGTCCCTTGTTTCCCATATGCCCAAGTCTTTTGTGCCACAGTTCTGTTCTATCTTTATTAACAGAGAAAGAGCCAGAACTGTCAACAACGTGGGCTTCCCCTGAAGGTAATACCTTCAGGCCATTTTTCTTTGGCCCTTTCATGACAACCATAGTCCATTTGATGATTTTCAACACACTACCCTTAGACTTGAACCAGTACCCCTCATCTTCTAACACTCCTAGAGAAATTAGGTTTCTCTTCAGATTAGGATCATACCTTACATTATGTATAATCCTAATCATCCCATCATGCATTTTAATGGTTATGTTTCCTAATCCCTCAACTACCTGAGTGTTATTGTCTCCCATATAGACTTTTCTAGGTTTAATATCTTTATAATCACTGAACCAGGCTCTAACAGGACTCATATGGAATGTACAACCAGAGTCAAGAATCCACTCTTGGCTCTGGCTATGATCAGAGACATTTATGACATACAAGCTATCCATTTCATTTTCAAGGGCTGCATTGTTTTGATGTTCAAGAGGCTGATCTTTTTGTTTTCTTTTAAAATCATAACAATCCCTTTTGAAATGGTCTAGCTTGCTACAGTGGTAACATTTCTTGTTACTTTTGTCTCTCGACTTTGATCTACCCTTAGACTTACTTTTACCTTTCTTATGATTGCTATTTCTATCCATTTTCTCAGTCATACCTCTCACAAAGTGACTCTCCTTTCTTGCCCCATCCCTAAACTCTTTTTTTTACTTCAAGATCCCTGGACCTTAAAGCATCTATCACAATAGCCTGAGTTAGGGTATCTCTAGCATATTTAATCATTCTTAACTTCTTTATAAGAATCAGACAGAGAATTAAGTAAAATCACAGCAAGATCTTTATCAGAGAAATCTTTCCCATTATGGGACAAACTTTTTACCATTATACTGAAATCACTTAAATTTGCTTCTAAATCTTTATTAGTATCCATTCTAAAACTGAACAACTTCCCAAGCAAATAAATCTTGTTAGGCAAGATTTTAGTCAAAAACAGAGCATCTAAAGTAGACCAAAGATCTCTTGCAGTTTGAGAACCATCAACTTGTCTAACTATATTATCAGATAAATACAAGATTATAGAACTATAAGCAATTTCATTCATATCAACAATTTTGGTGAGTTTTTCTTTTAACTCATCAGGATAAGTATCTAGGTCATCAAGAGCCTTTGAGACTCTTTGTTGGACCAGAATTGCTCTCATTTTGTGTTTCCATATAGAGTAATCACCATTTCCATCGAATATTGACAATTTAACCCTCGAACCCATACCAGATTCTGTAAAAGGAGTGATTTCTCTGGACAACATTGACTGATCTTTTCAAGATCAGAGAATGTTTAAACGAAAAAAGGTTTTCAAGAAACAGTATACACAGATTTTAGCTGACAGAGTATTTAACACAAATTGCAGATGTACTAAAATTTTCTAAAAGAAATATAGTACGATTTTCATGCTCTCTAACATAATCAGCAAATAAGAATTTCTTAGTACATTTATTATTTGCAACTATGCATGTCAAGAACAAGTTTATACAAGTCATAGACAAATGTATATGTTCAGAGAGTGATCTAATTCATCAGTTATTCTTATGCATTTATTCATACAGGAAGCAATTTCAATCAAAGAATCTAAGATATTCACGATCTAATCAGAAATTGAAGTGTCTTACCACAATATTGTTGTTAAAACAGTATTTTAGATCTTCAGTACTTGGACTACTCACCAGAGATTATAGATACCTTTTTTGCCAGTTTTGTTCTTGAAGTTGGTATTTTTCAGATCCAAAAAATATTTTAGGTTTTGTAACCGAATCAACAGTTTTATTATTAAATTTATAGATCTTTATGAGTCTACCCAAGAATCTACCCTCACTAAACTTCAATAGTGGCTTTGATACCACTTTGTTAGGAAATACAAAGGAAAACCTGATACAAATCTCTACAAAATCAATAACAAAGATTTCTAAAGAGATTACAATCGAAACAAACCACCGAAGTTAGGGCTCAGATTTTCTCAACTGATTTTGGATCACCGCACATGCCATCCAAAGGATATGCACAAGTTTCACCTTGATCACTAGAACAACCTTTACACTACAGACCTAAGGCAAAAATCAACCCCTGTAACTCCGATTTATCCCAACGGAGTTACTGTTCATCGACAGAGATGAATACCAAATCTTAGTCCTAAAGATTACTATTTACACAAAGTAACAACATTCAACCTTCATTCTCTAACACTAATTCTGATCAAAGAAGAAGAAAAAGAAGAGTAGGAAGAAAGCCAGATGAAAAATGGCCAAGAAGAGAGAGTTTTTCAGAGACACCATACTAAATAAGAGAAGGACTAACCAGATACTTCACCCATCCGTAGACTAGCCTCAGCCATTGGATTTAATCTAATGGCTCAGAATCCACAGGAGGAAGCACAATCCTTCCCGCAAGAGGTAAGCCAATGCCAAAGGTCCACATGGCAAAACTTAACAATCAGAAATTGAACTTTTGCCTTAGACAAAAACCGTGTTTGTGAAACACACTTCTAACATCCCACATAGCAAATATCTAACCTGTTGTTAGTAGGACTCTTTGGGGACATTGTGACTGGCTGGAGACAACAGCTTGACATGACATGGTTGCGTTTTTGAATGTCTCGAAAGAAGACACGACTCTCCAATAACATGACTGAAGTCTCAAGAAAATAACTCAACTTTAATTTACTTGTAAATAACAAGAATCATTTGTCATATCATTTTTGAGCTTTAATACATATTCTTTCTTTAAAGTACTAGTTTTTTCCTATTGTGTTTCACCTGGAAGATCTTGAGAGAATTAACTTTAGCTTACGGATTTTATGATGGTGTGTCTATATGCCTGTATCCAAAGTGAAGACCCTTTTTTGCATGAGTCCACAGGTTATAAATCTGAATATTCACATATTTGATGTGTAGACCAAATAATATCTATAGAGTTGGAGCAGCATTGGATTTAGGATTGCCGCTAACTGATATGTTCAAAGTAGAAACATGTTATTGCTAGTGCTATTTTGTTATACTTTCAGTTTATGGGATTATTTAATGTCCATTTATAGTTGGCATACTCGTTCAAGTAGCAATCATCTGCCAAATTCACTGATTCTTAGTACTAATCTGGTAATTTGCTTGCGATGCTGTCTGGAGGAAGAAATATTTCAATCCATTTATGTTTCTCTTATCTGCAGGAATTAACTGGAAAGGGTAGTCAAAGGAAAAGGATGCGGAGTTAGCTTTTATTAGATGAGTTCTAGGTCACCTGTAATTTAATATTGAGTTCCTTCATGTTATATCTACTTTTTGTAATTTTTATGTGTTGGAAATTAGTTTAATTTGTCGAGAAATTGACTAAGTATTTAAAAACAACTAACGTGATTTCGGGTCAACTTGGCCAAAATATACAAAATCCGACCCAATCTGTTTAAGCAAATTAGTTTGCCACTTCGTCGCTTCGGGACATCGAAACGGGGTTCGACCTGCCCGATCAGGTCGCGGGGGTCGAGGGGGCAGCGCTCCTCATGAGGGTTCGAGGACAACGCCCTCAAAAGTGAATTCAAATTTCTCTGCATGTATTAAAGGGTATATTTGGCATCTCGAAACTAACATCAAATGAATGAGAAATTACGGAAAATGACAAAATTTGGGTCAAGTTTTGACCATGCGATCGTATGGGTATTTTACCTTGCGATCGCAACTGACTGAATTTTTAAGCAGAACGTTTTTTGGTCCTACCATGCGATCGCAGGAGATAAAGCCATGCGATCGCAGGGTTAAACTGGATTAAGTTCTGTTTTTAAAATTGTACCTTGCGATCACAGCATGGTAAAACCATGCGATCGCATAGGTTTATGCGAACAGACATGTTCTTTTGAAGTATTGCACGAATTGGCTCCACACCATTTCATTTTCAACCGATCATCTTCTATATTTAGGATCTCTGGACGTCCTTTTTAACAGAGAACTGATATGCAAAACAATCCATTCATATATTTCATCATTTGAACCAAGTTTATTGCATTTAGTTGCACAAAAATTCTGGTTTTTCATTTCATTTTCATATTTGGAATACAAAAACTATTTTTGGTTCGTTGTGCTTATGTTTTGAAGTGCTTCAAACACAAGTAGAAATCGTTGTATCTTGGGAGTCGATTGCTATAAACGTAGGCACCGTTGCAGGACAAATTTGACTTAAGGACAAAGTGTTCAACACTTGCCTCGACTTGATTATCATCCTTTTCCATTCGGATTTATTGTTTCTGCAACTTTGGAGTCATTTACACAAAAATCCGCCAACATTATGTAGCATGCCAGAATCATACACGGGTATATGGATTTATAGCATTTACAGTCACTTGTAGAAAGAGGTTCACAAATAGTATTGCAGCAGCTTTTTCTTCCTTTTCTGGCATCCCTTGTCAACTTCTCTTGCACTAAGAATTGTATCAGGTTTTCAATTTCTGTAATATGAAGATATAATGCCGTATGTTGACGATTACTACAAGGAGGCATACATGAAGACGTATTCTCCAATAATTTGCCCTATGATAGGACCTGGATTGTGGCAAACTCCGGCCAACATTAATTGACACCAATCCCGATCAAGAAAATGCCCAGCCGTCCAAAGAAAGCTAGAACAAGAGAGGCAGATGAACAACAGCCTTCCTCGAGTGAATCTAGAAGAAGTGGAATGAAAATGAACAGTAGAAAGTGTGGCAATGAGGGACATAACAAAAGAACATGTAAAGCACCACAAATGAGACTAGTGAATGATGACGCAGATGTGTAGATTGTGTTGGATTTTTTGTTTCAATCGTCTAACTACTTTTTTTTCGTGGAAATCTGTTGGAAATGTATTGTCTTTAAGAAGTGATGGAATTTTTTTTATCTTGATTAAGTGTTGTAAATATAAAGTTTTATTTTGGTCATATTCGTCTGTAATTTTGAATAGGTTGCAAAATGAGCTGACATGGTTGGATTTTGCAGATGAATTTCAGTTGTTTTTGCCTTCGTTAACTGTTGGAAACTTATTGTCTTGTTTCTGGATGGTATAAATCTCTAGTTTGTATCAGTTGTCTTGTTTTCATGAATCTGTAGTTCGAAAATTTATTGTCATATTTTAATTCTATTGAGCTGCTTTGATTTTTATTTGCTTGCTTGTTTTAGGAATACTAGTTGTATTTTGATGGTTTTTGTTTCACTTCTTCATCCACGTTATAATAATTGTGCAACCAAAACTCAAAAACTAAATCTTCCAAAGAAATTCATTTACTTACTCTTCAGGTACACTGTCTATTATTGGAGTTTAACATTAGAGAATTGTATCATTTCATCTTGGGTAAATGGGTGGACCGCACCACACAAACATTCCAAACCACCTACTTTATGTACAAATCAGAAAACAAAATAAAATAAAATTAAGAACTTTTGTACATCAGCCATTATTGTGAAAAAAGATAAATAATAGCTCACCCGTCATCCTTGGCATGTAAAAAAATGTCTACCAAAATTCACATTTGTCCGTGAAGTTTTCAGTTCCCAAAGTTACCCACATCGATACATATTGGGATCCATTTTCTTTTCGCTACATGGAAAGGACAAGCTTCTCTAATGTTATATATAATGTTGCTAGTCTTGTCTCTAAAAAATCCCATACATATATTGGCGGATTTAAGCTTATATTGGTGGGAGTAAAGACAAGTAGTTTGACAAATTTGTTCTTAGACAAAAATGGAACAAAATGAAGGTGAAAATTACGCGCACTACTAACAGCAGTATTAGGCAAAGCTGTAGATTGAGGACGTCCATGCTAAAAAATTAAATGTTAAGACCAGAACTGATCGAAGGGAAAATGTTAGAAACTATTTACGTCAAAATCCCATCTGCCAAGTTCAAATGTTGCATTCAATCCAAAGTTTAGATCCTAGTAAATTTGAGGGCTTAGGAAACTGAAGATATGGGTTTCACATTTTGTTGGATTGTGCTACGTCTGGCCCATTAGATAGAAAATATGAAAAGAAATTGAGGGCTATAAGACTGAAGATATGGGCTCCACATATGCTTTGCCAGGCCTATTGGATAGCAACATGAAAAGAAACTCATCCGACACATATTTAGAGCATGTTCGGTAGAGTTTTTTTTCCAAAAAATCTATTTTTTTGCTTACAATTTTTGACTTTTCAACTCTTTTTACACTACAAAAAAATTTGAAAAGTAAAAAAGTAACCAAAAAAACCTATCAAAAAAAACTCTACTGAACAAACCCTTAATTTATGGACCTAGCAAGTACTTTGAATAGTTTCCATCAGTACTGTTTTGAATTTCTCGGCCATGCAACACCAATTCATTTCTTTTCATCATTCAAGGAACATGTACCCATGAAATCTGACATGAAAAATGGATGATCCTAAACACGTACAAAGCAGCACAAGTAAAGTAATAATTAAAACTGATAAAGTATAATTATATTCACATTATAATTTTTGTTTGTTGGGCCAAATTTAATTTTAATGAAAGCCTTCAATTTTTATTAATTTTTTATTTTATTTATTTATTTTTATTTTCAACATTCTATTAATTAACACATTATTTCTGAAGGTCCAAAAAATCTGTTAGGATTTCATACCTCTCATATTTTTAAATAAGCAAAAAAAATAAGTACACAAATTTAAGAAATTATTTGTTTCTCATTACAAGGACGCTAATAGAATATTTAAACTAAATATATCATCAAAAATAAAATGTGCTAATTAATTGAATGTTAAAGATAAGAATGTGATAAAAAAAAAAAAAAATCAAGAACATAAATATGATAACAAGAAAAAAGTTGGGACATTTATTATAACTAAAATATAGTGTAACAAAAAAAGTAGTGCTAATATGATTACGAGTTTTCTAAAAGCGTAAAAAGTGACTAGACGTGATAGACGAACTTCAAAATTTTTGGGCCTAGTCGAGGACGAGGCCAGACGTGGGCCTAGGCAAAAACGAGGCTAAGCAAACTTTTTAGAACACTGATAATTACTAGTAAAAAAGGAGATTAAATATATAGTTATATATATTGACACTACATTTTTTTTTTAATAAATGTAATATATTTTAATTGCATAAAAAGGTCAATAACATTTACTTATTATTATATTTATGTCTTCAACTTTTATATCGCATTCTTATTATCAACTTTCTATTAATTAGCACATCTTATTTATGATGATGGTTTTTGTCCAAAAATTTTATTAAAAGGAAGTAAAATGAATTATTTCTCCCTTGTATTTTTAAATAAGTTAAAAAAAATAAATATAAAATTACGATAAAATATTTGTCTTTCATTTTAAAAAACGCCAATAGAATTATTGAATGAATACTACATTAGAGACGTACTAATTAATGAAAGGTTAAATGAAAGAATCCAATAAAAAAGGTTAAGGACATAATGTTACAATGAATAAAGTTACGAGTCTTTAACACAATTAAAATGTAATGCATTTATGAAAAAAAGGTGGTTATATTAGTATTCACACAATATTTTATTATAAATACATTACATTTAAATTGCATAAAAAATCTTTAACTTTTGTTTATTATCACATTTATGTTCATAATTTTTTCATCGGATTCTTATATTTAACATTCTATTAATTAACACATCTTATTCCTACTAATGATTTTTGTTTTAAAATTTTATTAGTGTACTTTAAAATGAAGGATAAATATTTAATCAAAATTTTGTATTTATTTATATTTATGCTTATTTAAAAATACTAGGAAAAAATGAGTAATTTGGTTCTTCCTTAATGATTTTTTTTGACAGGGAGCGTTATCAGAGACAATATATATTAATTAATAAAAAATTGATGATAAGAATGCGATGAAAAATATTAGAGATATAAATATTAGGGAATTAAATTAAATTTATTGCCTCCAACCTTCGACTACATTTACACTGTATCCTCAAGATAAATTTTGGCATCCATCACCCCAACATTTTATATAATTAGCAGCCCCAACGCCCCTCACATGGCGACATTGGTCGCTAATTATATAGCGACACGGCGCATCGATCGCTAATTATATAAAAAGGTTGGGGTGATAGATACCAAGTTAATTAAATACTCAAGAATACATGTCAAGAAACGAAATCAAACGTGAGTAACACTAAATGCAATTTATCCTAAATATTATAATAAGTAAATGTTATGAATCTTTTAAACAATTTAAATGTGGTGCACTAATAAAGAAAAAAAAAATTGTGTGAATATATTTAGCGATGAAAAAATTGTGGTTCGTCCAAAATTACCACACTAACATAGAAAAAAAATTGAAAATAAAAAAAAAAAGTTTGGAAGTTTTGGTTGCAATCTTCTTCATCTCCATGGACCATGGTGGTGTGTGAATAAATTTGTCAAATGGAATTAGAATAGTCAACCTGTTCTGCCTGTGTTTGTGTTTGAGAAATGGTTTTGCAGAGAAAAGAAAATATATTCATCGGCAAAATCAATACGAGTGAAAAAGGAAAAAAAGTACAGCCTGGGAAAATCGTTGATGTGCGTAAAAAAAGCCCTTCAACTGCCAAGATGAAACGACGAGAAGGGATATAGCGTCCTCTGGCCGCCGGCGCCCACCACACCCCGGCATGTTCACCACCCCATTCTCAAATTCCGCCATCCTTGCATGCACACCACTGCTGGTAGTCGGAATGTTTTGATGTTGAGACGATTTTGGTGTAGGCGGTAGGAGGGGATTAGGGTGCCGCGGTCGTGGTTGGCCTGTGGCCCGGCCCGATATTTTAAATTTAGGGGCAATTTGTTAAGTCTATATTAATGATATCGTGTATCCTATTTTTTAAGGGTAATTATATTACCACAACATTATTTGTTAAATACACTACATTCTAATTACAATGGAAGTCTTCAACTATTGATCACTTTTACATTTATGACTCTAATTTTTTTTAGCAAATTTTTATCATCAACCTATTAATTTGTATGTCTTATATTTGCCTTCGATGATGATTTTTGTCCAAAAAATTAATTAAGAGGGCGTAAATTATTTTTTGCCTCTAATATTTTTACATAATTAAAATAAATAACAAATACGTAAATTTGACAAAATATTTTTTCCTCATTTTAATGCACATTAGCAGAATATTTAGAAAAAAATCTTTATTGGAGACAAGATGTGAAAACAAAATAAAAGTTAATGATAAAAATACGATAAAAAAAATTAGAGACATAAGTGTCTAAATATCAAATGTTGAGGGACTTTTATTGCTTAAAACGTAATGTAAATAATAAAAAATGTAATGTGAATATAATTATCTTTTTTCAAATAATGTTTGTTAATGAGTGCGTTTGATAGAGATTATAAACAGTTTATAAACTAAAAGTGGTTTATTTGAGTTGAAATTGTTGACTTTTCATGTTAAAAATGGGTTGAAAAGTCAAAAATGGTAGGCTGAAAAAAACCAAAAACATTTTTTAATCCCTACCAAATGCAATGTAAAGTTCCGTGCATAACTAGGAAAGGAAAAAAACGTCTTAAATTTTTGTGCAGAAATTGTGTTGCCAGAAGTTCTTCCTCCACAGAAATTCATACCCAGCTGATCATTTTCAATTTCAGTAAAGGGTCCAGTCTTAAAAGATAATCTAACCGACCCTTGTTGAATTTGAAATCCGTATTTAAGATGTGTAACGAACCAGGAGGATCCTATTTAAAGCTAAAGAAACTTAACTTATACCTTCTTTTTCTTACATGAATTTAATGAAAACACACTATTCTGCAACCACCATTTCTCACTATTATTTAACTACTATGTCTATTTGCTTACTCTTCTGATCTGAAATGCACGCCTGTTTCCTAGTTTGTTTGTGAAATTTATTTCTTTCTTTATTTCCGAAATAGAAGAAGAAATTCAATCCGAAGCCTCAGTGATCTTGTCTCCTTCCAAGATTCTGGAGTAACATCTGCCAACATCAGTTTAATGCATTTTATAGACTTTACTCCCACTAACCTTTTATACACACATGGTTCATCTTCATTTTGATAAAATCAAACATTTTGATTGTCTCATTTTTCTGTAACTTGGTGATGCGTTTTCATTTATATGACCTAGTCGCAGCAATGCCAAAGGTATGAGTTGTTAACCTTATTGCCTTTATGTCTTTTGTTGTCTATACTCATTATAGGACATTCCAAGTCTAGAATATAGATGCCATTAAAAAATTCCACATCCATAAAACACATCATCAAGATATAAAGAACAACGTTTATCCTTAATCTTAATGAAAAACCCATCCATGTCCAAACATGAAATAGAAATGATGTTCTTAGTAATAGCAGAATGTAATAGCAGGTCTCTTAATTCTAAAACAAGGCAGAAGGCAACGGTAAAAAGTATGTCCCTACAAATGGCAAGTGCAACTCTTGCTCCATTCCCAACGCGTAGGTCTACTTCTCCCTTTAAGAATCTCACTGCTTTAGCCCTGCATATTTGTGTGCAAATATGAGATCCACATCCCAGTATCTAATACCCAAGAAGTGAAGAGTAGATAAATTAATTTCAATGAAAAGATACTCGAAGTAGAAGCCTCGGTGAGACTTCTTTCCTTCAAGGTAGCGAGTAGGTATGCCTTAGGTTCCTCTTCCAATGTCCTTTGTTTCCACACGGTGAAAACAAGGATCATCGAGACTTGGATTTTGTCTTTCTGCTTTGACTTTGTTGTTTTCAATGATTTGGCCTTCTTGGATCCTTTACGAAGGTCCTTTTGATTTCCTCTTAGTGCCCTTAGAGGTATCAATAGCAAAATTTGTCCCTTCCCTTTGTTTATATTGGGCTCAGCGGTGCTTTAGCATGTTCGAAGAACTTTCAGACGCGGTACATTGAATCTTATTCATGTTGAAGTTCATGATGAGCTATGAAAAGCTATCGAGCGGGGATTTGTAGAACCAAGTCGATACTCATTTCGTGGTCCATGGCATAACCCAATTGGTTTATTTTTCAATATAACCAATCATTTGAAGACATGAGCAGCGATCAAGATCCTACCGCCATCATACATTTGTATAACTTTTGGATGTCTCATACTGATTCGGTCATATTTGTTGTTCATCATACAACTCTTTGAGATGAATTATAATGGTATAAGCATCCATACCCTCGTCTTTGCTTTTTGTAACTCGGTGACATAGTGGCAAGCAGCGTTACATGTTGCGATATTTTCGTCATCGATTTGTGTTTATTATAAACTGCACTTCCTGTGTAGCCTCCTCGATGGGAGCTTAGGCATAGGTTGCTCAACCACATATCCAATTTTTCATGCTTGAGAACAATTCTCAAATTGCGGTGCCAATCGGAAAATTTGGCGGTAAGTTTGTTGGCATCAATATGCCTCTCAAATTCATGGTTACTCATGATTCAATCTTGAAATAACAAGGCAGAAAATTAATTAAATATAGAAAATTAATTTAATTATGGACTTGTATTAAATTAATTGTACTCCCATTGTTTAAATTGAATTAATGACCTCAAACATTAATCAATAGAACCGGTGATTCTGTCAGGCTAGGATCCCTTTTGTTTTATTAGAACCTTGGTGACTCAACAAATTCTAGTAAAACATCCAGTAGATACTTCTATCAATCACATCTCTATGTGACTCCTAGATCATCAAGTAGACAACTTATTGTCGCACACATCTTATGTGTTTACTTGATTGTGCCCCTAAAATTCTATTTTTTGAGTGACTCAACAAAAAATAAAATTTTAGTTAAATTCAACCCATTGTTCGTGAAACATCAAATGTTTCATAGTAATAAACATATCCATGAGCTGAGCGACTTGGGTGACTCAAACAAACCGACATCGATAATGGACTGCGGTTTTTCACTATAACAATAGAAGGCGCGTTGTATTAACCATTTAATCTTAATTTAATATTTTTGATAAAGAGGGGTTTGTCTCATCATAATTATGTATATATATTAATTAACATCTAACATGCAATAAATCATACATAATAATAAGCGTGGATGATTATGGACTTTATCTATCTAATCTTCTTGAGCGAAAAGAAGATTAGTTGGTCAATTCTAAGGGGCGTTGCATTCGTTCATCGAATGCTAAATGCAATCATCTCCATCTTACGCACGCAACACTGTATCTATACTAGTTGGCACGCATGAGCTTGATTAATGGACACGCAGCCCATAATAAATAAATAACTCAAAATCTAATTAAATAAATAATAGGCTCGCAGAGCCCATTTAATTAAATAATAGGCTCATGAGGCCCAACCATTAAACAAATGGAATAATTAACCATACAACCAATCACATGGGTCGAGTCCATAATCATCCACTAAACATCCATTTTAATATCTAATATTAAAAATATATTAATTTCTAAATTTGCGACTTTTGATGAGATAAGTCTAAACCTTTTAGACATTTTGGAGCGGACTAGGCGAATTAAATAATTCTGATTAATTAATTAATTTTTCAATAATAAAACTAATCAATTAATCAAATTAATCAATTAATTTTATTCATAAAGGGATTTTTCAAAAATTTATTTTATCTTCCAATTTAAAGTCATATCCTAAATTGAAAAACAAAATTTGTATAGGGTCAAAATTACAATTTTATAAAGTAATAAGTTAAAGTTTAATCGGTCGAAATTCAAAATATAGTTTAGAAACAATTTTAATTTAATTTTGAATATATGACCAATATTAAATAATTAATAATTACAATTTTTTTTTCAAAAATAAAAAAAATTGTATTTGAAACCTATTCTTTGAAAAATAAAAATTGAGGACTTATTGTGCAATTTCGGAAATTACACAATGAGTCCTTGATTAAAGAGATTTGTGGGCTTTATGTGCAATTTAGAAAGTGCGTAAAGACCCGCCCTTTTATTTTAAACATCGGGACTTCTCATGCAATTTCGTAAATTGCATGAAAGATCCTTTCTTTCTTTTAAAATTGGGGGCTTCTTATGCAATTTCCAAAATTGCACAAGAGCCCCGTCTCAACAATCGCCGAACTCACGCAGAAAACCGGGGTTTAGGCAGCGCCGTTTGTCACCCGCCACCCTTGCATCATTGGCGGTGGTCGCATCGGATCAACACCTGCGGCGTCCCGCCGCTTGTCGTCGAGCCGACTAACGAGCGATCGCCATTGCTTTCATGGCAATAATGCATGATGGCGATGCCACATCACAAAATCTGTGGCGGCCACCGATTTCGAGTGTGGCCGCTTCTTCACCTTAGATACGATGCCGGTCAAGCTCGCTTCAATGTACTATTGGTTGATCGAAATCCCAAAATTTTCCAAGAATCCAAAACCAATTTGATTCTAATAAATGATAATAATAAAATCTAAATCAACCCAGCCATCATTAACAAGACAGGTACTTTTTCTCATCTTAAATTTATTCCGACAACCAAGGAAAATTTCTGGTATACATCATTTCTTGCACAAATGAATAGCTTCCGTATCCCTTTTAGTGATACTATCTCTGCAATAACTGTTCCCTTGTTACTATTTATTTTGATTGTTATCCATGATGATATTCATCCAATAACTGTTCCCTTGTTACTATTTATTTTGATTGTTATCCATGATGATATTCATCCAACATGTAGGTACCAGTTTATGGCACTGGTAGCTGAGAGTTACTTATTTAAATTCAGTATTTGACACACCCCATCTCTTGCAGATTCTATCTATTAAAAGTTGACTCGTGAACAATTTTCATAAATAGATAAATGTGAGATTTGATATCATTACCTTTGCTTGATTTGATACCAGGTTGGTTTACCCCTAATATATATCTTGCAATTAGTTTTCTCCGGGGCCAGGACATACAAGCAATGAAAGAACTAGGTCTGAATACAGTCTAACAGCATTTCTTTGTTCATCCTGAGAATCCTATGTATCATCACGAGTTGGATTTGCCTCCATAAAAGAAGCTCCGATTTTGTTAATTAGAGTCGATGTTATGCATGAAATGTTAGATGTTGTGATGATCACAACATATGGTACATTTGGTATGGAAAATTAGATAGTACTCGATAATATTCAAGAAAAAGAAGAAGTCTTGCTTAGTCTTGTCCAATACTGTGTAGCAAATATGCACTTAGAGAATTGATTCGACATTTTGCTCAAAAATCTTAACATCATATGATTTTCACGCATGTTAGAAACACCTCCGTCAGAAACAATGTATTTTAACTGCTAAAATGAGAAGTCGTTAAAATTGCTGGCATAAACGTTATAAGTAGCATTTCAATGCACTTGCTGATGTAGGAAGATTCAACCATTTTGCCCAAAAGCTATAGCTGATGGGAGAGGTGCAATCCAACCTACATCACTCAAACTAGGGCGGGAATCCACCCCAAGTCCACTCTAGTTGGGCTTCACTTCGAAAGACACCTTACAAAGGAATCATTGGGCCATTCCCAAATAGTGACCATAGACCCACCTTCATTTCAATCATGCTCCTGCATTACTTGCTAATAAATTTTCTTTCAATACGGATGAATCATAAGCCATTTGGACTAGAATTTATCCATTTATGCAACCTTTATTAGATCATAGAATCTTATTAGCTAACTCATTATTACTCATAACATATACTAACTTTCATGTCATTACTATTTTTCTCCCTTTTCATGGTCTCAAACGAAAATCTCTCTACTAACGATATTCTCCTTGCTCTATTCACTGTCTCAATCCTAAAACCATAACCACCGCAACTCAGATTATCATCCTTGTCCATCAAGACTCTATCAAGAACAAAGGGATTCAAATCTCAGTGACGCATTCTCATAGACCCGGAAGCAATATACTAGTAGTTATACAAGTGACATCCTCGGCTATTCTATTCTTGTATTAGGTTGCAAATATTCTTCTTCGTACTAAATTTCTTCCACTCGCGTTGGAGCTCTCACATTTAGATTGAACCACTATAAATTTGTATGTGCTCGTGTGTGTTTATGATCTTGTTTTGCTTAATATTGTTCTCGTAATTGAGATTAGGGCTAATTTCTAACAGACGTTGTCTTTACATAATGTAAAATTTTTGAGTGTTACAAAGCTTCACTGTCTGTGTAACCATTTCGAAGTATAGTGCCAGTATAAGTTACCAAATTTTACACATTACCAGGAGGCAGAAATGGCAACAATCCTCTTTTTGCCTCGTCCTGCAAATGTTTCCACAGGTTGTTTATTGCCCCAACTACTCGTTGTACAATGGCATGAAGTTTAGGTATGTACTTTAATGCCCAACTGATTTCCCAAGTAAATTGCATTTTTATCTCCATAAGGAAAGTTTCAATGCCCAGTTTGGAAATATTCCAATATATTGCCATTTTTCTTTTTCTTTTTTAGGTATAAAAATTATTTTTTTTGAAAGTAACACTTATATTACTATCAAAATAAGTTACCTGTTTTGATCAATTAAAAATTATTTATTTTAATACTTATTTACTAACACATAATTATATTATGAATATTTTTTTTTTGACAAGTGTAATTTAAGATGCATCAGCAAAAATGTTGTATCTGAAGGTCAAAACCAATTGATAAACGAAATGGCGAATCACTAATTATAAGTCCAATAATGTGAGTTTGAATATGTTTACTAGTGTTTATAAGTACTTATAAGTTGGTCAAACATTATTTTTATCTACACATTTCATAGGACTCACAACTTTTACCAAACATACTCTTTAAATACTAAGAATGTCCCTTTACTTTGCTTTGCTTTGCTTTTGTTTTTGTTTTTTGTTTTTTTTTTTTTTTGGGTTTTGCCACTATCCTTTAATAATACCAAAAATATGAGTTTAGATATCAAACCGTTCTCTTTTCCATATCTTCGATAGAGGTTGCATTGATCGAATTTTCTTGTAAATCTCTGTTGGATGTTGTGTTGTTTGACAATCTAAAATTCACCCCAGATAGCGCCGACCTGCATGGGTTTTTGGACATTTGTGGAGGGATACATTGTCTTTACGTATCTGACATCCCTTTAACAAATTTTCAAATGCAACATAATAAATTAGACCCCTGACTTGATCCCAAGTTCGGATGAGGCCAAGCTCGTGTAAACTGTAAAGTTTGACTTGGGTTACGTTATACTTATACTTCATTTTGACATTGATGGCGATTTGAGCCCGGCAATTGTTAATTTCTTAAAAGATCTCGAATTTGTCGTTATTAGGTCATAATTTATACTATTTATTAGGTAGAGTTGACATGGTAATTTCTTAAAAGATTTTAAATTAGCCGTTATTAGGTCTTGTTTTATACTAATCATTAGGTAGAGTTGACTTTTTAAAATAGATGGTAATTTCTTAATAGATTTTTACTTATTTGTTGTTATTATGTTGTAGTAAGTAGATTTTTAAAATAAATCGACATTTATACTAAACATTTAATTTTCTTATTTATTGTCGAACATTTATGTTTTATTTTAGGCACACTACCTTATGAACACGAAATTATATTACCAATAAAAAACCATCCATCTGAGGCTTAATTATCACAAGACAATTTAATTTTGGTCATTGTTACTTTATAAAAAATTGGATTGAATAATTGATCATTAAATATTATGTCATTGTTATAAATTATATGTATCCCTTCATAAAGTAGATTTTATTTTTATTTTTTATTTTTGAAAATCTACATCAATGCTACATTTTCTAGTCCAAATATTCTCTTACCATCTCTTTACATGATGAGTTGAAAACACGTGTAACACCTGCTATTCAACTAAATTTAATTAAGGGATAATTGCATCAAAGGTCCTCTACCTTTCAAAAACATTAGGGATATGTCCATAACCTTAAAAAATAGCACCATACATCCCCAACGTTTGAAGAAATAGGCATCGTAGGTCCCTCTTAACAGATTCCATCTATTTTCTCCGTTAAACCTTAGATTTGGACTATACACGCTTTCTCTCTCCAAAAAATGCGATTGGAGTTGCGGGGGTAAAAATCCAAATCTCCCCCACCCTGGAGGTAGCGTCCAAAAACACCCGGGGGGCACCGGCTGCTCCATCACGAACTCCTCCACAACTCTTCCCTCTTTGCACAACACAGGATCCTCATAGGCACCTAAAGACTCTCCAGCCACTGGATCCCTTCTCTCCACATGTTTCGCAGCCATGACGGCCGACAAGTACCACGGAACATTCAATTTCGCAGTGTACATAATCCGGGTTGCAGGAGTATCCTAACAAGGAAAAATGGACCGCGCATGAATAGACTGACATTGCGTACACACAAACGGAAAAGCCTTGTTAAACGTTTGTGGCGGCAAAAGCCATTGAATAGCTGATGACGAAGGGGTAGTTTTTGACAAAATCTACACCTGATTTGAGAGGGTAATAGTAATTGATTGGCCCAAAATCGAGTCTGTAGCATTGGCGAGGGTGAAAGAAAGTGGGTTTCAAGTGGTGGGAAGTGGGAAGTGGGAAGTGGGTTTCTCAAACATCAAAAATGTTGCGACTTTCAAAAGAGTCGCCAAGGCAAGCAGAATCAAACAACTCTTTACGGCCCCTTCTTCTTCATCATCGGCGGCTTCTTCTTACGAGTGCGTGACGATTTGACCATCAATCCTCGAGAGTGCTCATGCGAACTATCAAGACTTGAACCACCACCGAACCCGCTCGGCTCTTCAATGAATTGCTTGGCGACACTCGAACTTCCAAATATCATACCATCGGTTGCATTATCCGAGATCAATTCTTCATGGTCAACAACTTCATTCATTTCATATTGGCCTTCATCTTCCTAAATGAACTCCACTTTGTGCTGCTCGAACCCAAAACTGATCGTGTGTAGAAGGAAATTCATGTCATCTACTTTGAAACCCCAAATTTGTGCTTGGATTTGGAACTAGATTTTTCATGGCCATTTTTCTTCACTAAACAAGAACTTGAAGCTTTGTTGGAAAACCGAGGCCATTTTTCAGTAGCCATTTTTACCCCTGCCATTCTCACTTACTTTTTTTGGAGAGAGAAAGCGCGTGTAGTTCAAATATAAGGTTTAACGGAGAAAATGGATAGAATCTGTCAAGAGGGACCTACGATGCTTATTTCTTCAAACGTTGGGGATGTCTTGTGCTATTTTTTAAGATTAGGAGCATATTCCTAACGTTTTTGAAAAGTTGGGGACCTTTGATGCAATTATCCCTTTAATTAATGCTCTTGAAAGTACAAGATTATGAATTGAAATACACATGTTTAACTCATAATTTACTTAAATAATGCTCTTGAAAGTACAATATTGTGAGTTGAAAAACACATGTTTAACTCATAATTTACTTAAATAATGCTCTTGAAAGTACAATATTGTGAGTTGGAAAACATGCGTGCTACGTCCAGATTTGCTATAATAGTACTCTTGAAAGTACAAGATTATGAGTTGGGAGTACATTTAACGCATGTGCTACGACTAGACTTGCTTAAATATTAGTTCTTAAGGCATGTTCGATGTAAGTTTTTTTCTTTTTTTTAAATAGATTTTTTTGCTCACTTTTTTGACTTTTCAAATTTTTTTGTATTTTAAAAAGTTTGAAAAGTTAAAAATAGTAAGCAAAAAAATAAGTTTTTTGGAAAAAAAATGAGAATCGAACAAACCCATAGTTTTTAAAAAGTACAAGATTATGAGTTGAAAATATGTGTGTAAAATGCGTTCTAAGACCAGACTTAAAGAAATAGTGCTCTTGAAAGTACAAGATTAACTGAAAATACGTGTGTAAACAAACGTGCTACAAATAGTGATCGTAAAAGTACAAAATTATGAGTTAAAAAAATACGTGTGTTACAGCCAGATTTGAATAATGGTCTTGAAAATTTATACATAGGAGACATGTAACTTGGGATGATAATCTAGGGAACGTAAATGAACAAGAACATCTGGAATCCAATCATGACATTAAAAACAATCGTTTCCAATTTTCAGGTCAGAGAAAATTGTCCTTCTCAGGAGTCTCAAATAAAATAAGAGCTAAATATATATGTTCTCAAACAAATTTCACTAGGAAAAAAAAAACTGACTACTGTTTGCCAGATAAGAGTCAAGAGAGACAATTCTCTCCAAAAAACAGCAAAATAAGACAATGCAACAATGTTTTGTTGAAATAATATTCCAACATGTTTTTGTTTACTTGATCTTTCCGTTAATGGACCGCCAAAGTCAATACCCGAACCTGTCACACTCTTGCAGATTGATGAAATGATGCTGCTAACTGCTGCTTCATCAGGGATAGCACCACTCTCCAAGCATTATGTTAAGGTGCGTTCTTGACTTCTTGATCCATTTGTTTGGCATGGTAGTAAACAGATTCCTGTTTGCCTTTCTGTCGTCGTTTCACATGAAATAACATTAGGAAAAATGAAAAGAAATCTCAGACTTTGATTCCTAACTACAGAAATATGTAGTGTAAACATAAATTTGAGCTTTCAGTATTCTTAAGTTGGGGAGGAGAAAAGCATGGAATGAAATGTGAAAGTATGGAGTTAAATTAGCTCACCTAGAAGAAGACTTTTTGGTCATGCCCCATCACACATTATTGCACTTTTGATCCTTTCAACTGTGCACTTGATAAGGCTATTAACTGTTGCCACTGAGCCGAGAGAAAGTTTCGCTGTTGGAACTGAATCAACCAATATCTGAAAGGCAACAGTCAGCAGTGATCCACCTGACCCAACCTCAGGAAGTCCTCCTCCATGGTGTATAGGTCCATCAGGAAGTATAGCAAAACCAGATGGTAAGAGGGCTACATAGTCTGGATCACCACCACTTAAGACCACATTCATGGCAACAACATCAACTGGAGCATAAATAACAAACGAGCCTGTTGAATCGGTGCAACTCTCTTGTAGGATCAGCATATTGCTTTGGCTTGAGTTTGCACTCTGCGTTACAAATTTGCAGCGAATGCAGCGTTAGTTTAATGGATGAGGGACGTGAAATACGTATTTAATGTCTTTAATGATAAATCAATAGCCATCTTACATTAACGCGTAGTAATGAGACAGCGTTGCCTGGATCCCGGCCATTTGCAATATGTGCCATTTCTTGAACAAGGCCACCATTCGAAAGAATATCCCACTGCATATATATTATAAAACATAAGGCACTAAAGTAGCAGACTAGACAGCAACAAAAGTAGAGAAAAGTTCATTTAATTCAAGAATTTGTATAATTTTGTTGTCCTAAATATGTCTAGTGTTTGTGACCACCTGTTCGTACATGTTAAGAATTTATTTCCCATGTGTTTAATTAGTTGTGTTGTATCACTACTACTTTATAAGCTATATTATATCCACAATTTACAGATTTTCTCCATAAGCAAGTTTTACATGTTTTCTAACATCTATAGTTTGATAACAGGTGTAAAATTAATACCAGTTTCACTTTGTCGTGATAAATTTTGGCGACTAAAAATATCGTTGAGTATCTCAACTACGTTGAAGAGAGGCATATTATTATTATGACACCAAAAGCTTGAAAACCTCATACCTCACTCCTAGAATTTTCATCCCGAAGGAAGTCAAAGACTCTCTTGGGTGGAACTGGAAGCCAAAATGATGTAGCAGCGCTAAGCACAATGCCAGGAGGCCTGCCAGGATCATCCATGCTCTTTCGGGTCATGACCCGAACATCATCAGCACCGCTGCCTGACAATGTTGTCCACGCAAGTGCAGTTGACGCGCCAACACCAGTGCAGAAGCTTAGTACCATTCTTTCAGCCAGCTTCAACATACTCTTTCTACCTTCTGGGGATGATATGACTGCACCAGAAGTATGCAATTAGTGTAGGAAAAAAGTATTCTAGGCTACTAATTTATCTCCTTAATGGAGTTTTGCCTAACTTTGCCTAACTTTGAAGTGAAAAGTATGGTACGTACCCCCAACTTCTCCGGCCGAAATGTTGTTAGCCATCACACTTGCAAGACGTTCGCATTGTCTGTCCAATGTTGCTACCCAGCGTCTTGCCCCAAATGCAAGGCTTGAATTGACTATTGGTCTGTAGATGTTGTGGACAGCCCTGTCGTCGACCTCAACATGTTCGACCCACGTAACCTAAGACATAACAATAGAAGCATGGTGATAATGAGAGTATAGCTAAACTTACTATGACTCAACAAAATAGATACGGGATACCTTTGAGTAGCCATTAGGTAATTCTTGAATTAGACAACCAGACGGCCTTCGTCTACATTTTGAAATCGAACCAGGTCGCAAGTTGTCCAAAGAGACATCAACCACAGCCCAAGTCCCATCGGCATGCTGTTTACAGTATCTTACGAAATAGATTTCACGAGTTGGAACTAACGGAGAGGGGACCTGGAACTCCGCACTCATCTGAAATGTTGATATATCAGGAATATTAAAGAGGATTTATTTAGGAAACACATCTTGAAATTAACTGAATTTTTTGCATACCACTTGCAGAGCTCCATTGTAATTGCCTGCAACTCCAGTTGATAAGATTTCCAAGGTCATTGCTCTTGAAACAATAGTAGAGAACACAGTTTGCCATTGATTCTGTTAAATCACATTTAGCAGTAAATTATGCTATTTTGAGCAAGATATTCAACAAGAAATTTCAAGGGTTGTGCAGTACATGAAATCTTACCACATCCATCAGAATTTCCACCAGGTTGTTGTGATTCATAATAACAACAGCAGACTCTCGAGAGGCTTCAGATTTCAATCCCAAGGGTTTTGGTCCGATCCCACGAGGGAAGGTTTGAATGTACTCATCTTCACTCATAGTCTCACCAGAATTGTCAGAGCTGGGTATCCACAAGGGTTCTCCAGTATGTGCCATTCTTATGAGTTCCTCCATTGCTGCCACGGCCAATTCAATGATTATCGGCTTATCAACATCAGTAGGGCCAGAGACGGACCTAAGAAGATCAGTAGCTCCGTACATCTCTCCACTCAAGCTAGTCTGGGGACCAAAATTTCCCCCTCCAAGATCAAGTGGACGAGGTGTTCCAGGTGGAAGATGAGGAAACGAAAGCATGTTCTTGCCAACATATTTTGCAGCTATTCCAGATATCCTATCAATCTGAAAATGGAATTAGAGTGGATAAGTCCAACACGGCAAAAGGGTGTGCAGCTTATACAATAATTAAATTACAAATGAACATAAACAGGAAGTTTCTTCAAAAAATTATGGACAGATACACGAAGTCTTTTTATATTACCTCTTCTCTTAAGCGAGCATTCTCTATACGCAAATGCTGCTCATCAAATGACATCTCGCCTACAGCAGCTGGACCTCCACAGTTGGGACAAGTAGCATTGCTGAGAGCTTCTTTGTAGCGTATATTTTCGGCACGAAGCTTCTCGTTCTCAGTCCTCAGTTGTGTGTTCTCGTGGCGTTCATGTTGAGACTGCAATTATTGAACAAGATTGTGCATAAAGATTAAAAGGCATTGATTGTGTACAAAAAGAAAGTAAAAATAAGACAATATGAATAGAGTAAGTAGTATCAAAACTTCACCTTCATTTGGGTGCGCTTGTTTTGGAACCAAAATTTGACTTGCAAAGGCTCTAACCCCAATTGACGACCAAGGTCCTTTCTTTGCTTATCGTCAGGATGAGGGCATTCCTTAAAAAATCTGTTGAAAGAGTTCTCATAAGAAACAAAAACTTTTGCATTAATTAAGTGCAAATGCTCTTATAGAATAAAAAATTGAGGAACAAATTACAGTCACACAATGTTCTTACGCTTCCATTTCTTGAATCTGATTTTGGGTGTGACGATGGTAACGCTTCTTCTTGGGACGTTGGTTTGGATCTTGATCCTCTCCCGAAGGGGCTTCAATAATGTCATTGCCTGATCTGCTCTCAAATTCTTCATCTCTAATTAGGTCCAACTCATTTTCCGGACTTTTACCGCTCATATCAAGCAAGTGATGGTGGCTGTCGAATATGTTTGGCTGAAACATCTTGTAATAAAGATTCAAATCTTCAGGTTTCTAGTCTGCCAAAAAAAAAAAAAAAAAAAAATGTTAATTAAACACAGTTTACCACCACTTAAAGAAATCATAGCATTTATGACTACGTACAAATTAATGGGCAAGAGGGATGATTAAAAGACGAATAAATAAAAACCCCAACTTGAAATCTGAACATGTAATTAAGACATACAAAATGTTGATCAACAGATCTCTCTCTTCATGTACACCCGAAGATGAAAAAAACGTCTGCACCAGAAAAGGTGAAAACACTTACAGGTTTGTAAGCGTGATTTGAGTGGTGCGTGGAGCAGTGCTATTGCGGTTTCATCGAGAAGGATGTCATTAAAATTAATTTTATACCCTACCTGACGGTCTAATCACCAAACAATATAAAGAAAATAAAATGGTTGACTCTTGCCACAAACAGTCTACCACTAGAAAAACATGACATGACAAGGAAATTAAATGGTTTCTTGAAGACTTAAGATTTGATTAAAACTAAATATATTCGTTGAAGACTAATACAGTTATTGTTGAAAAAGGAGAATGGGGGATAAACTTCACATCTTACCAACAAACCCTAGAAGCTTCTCTCTCTCTCTCTCTAGGTTTAGCTTTTTGTTACTACAAATCAGTAATGACTGAGATTTTTGTTTTCAGGGTTTGATACAATAATTTTTATCCTGTATGTCCTGACGTGACAAAGTACTAAAATGAAAAAAAAAAATGAGCAAGAACGTTGACAAAGTAAGAACTGTCCTTTGGACCAGAAATTTTCAGACCCAAAAATATTTTTATCGTGTAAGACTCCCACGAATATCAAGGAGGAGTTCAACTTATAAACTCTTTTCTCGTTCTGCAAAAACATATAAGTTGGGACGGCAGAAAATGAAATAATTAAGAATACAAAATACTTACCAAAGAAATGAGAAAAAAATTAATGATTTCCAAGAATTCAGGCTTAGAACTTAGCTCATATGTGCTATGTTGTATCAAAACTTACTTCTGTTTAAACTTCGAAAGAGAAGCAAATAAAGAAACCCTTTCTAAGTTTTAGTGTTGGGTGAAAGAGTGAAAATTCAGATCTGGTTTCCAGGCCAAAGGGTCACTGGAAAAGCAGTTTTGGATACTAAAACAGTGGTTTTCATGTTTATTGCAAATGGTGTTTTTCTTGTGAATGGAATTTAAGAAAGGATATCGAGGATAGGGATGATAGTGAAAGCGCTGGTCGATGAAAAAGAGAAGATATATAGTAAAAATATATACGTGTGTGTGTACACACACACACATATAGATATAGAGAGAGAGAGAGAGGATGAGAAAGTTGTGAAGAAGAAAATGGGAGAGATAGAGAGAAGAAGTGACAGAGAAGGATTTATTGCAGAGCGTATAGAGAGGGTGCGATAGCATTTATGGCGGGTGGAGGTTTTATTGCTATGGAGAGAGAAGGGTTGGGTTGGTACATGACATTTAAATTTCCTCTATACTCTTATTTGAATCAACCTATTATCTCTTTGCATCACAACTCAACCTGAACTGGATCCAAAATTTGAACCTAATTTCATGTTTTCCTCGACCTCAACCTATACACATGTCAATTATATTCTGTAATCACACTAAGCAATTTTGAAGATAAGGATTAGACAGCAATGCATAGGTTTAAAGAAGAATAAAAAAAATCAAATTTTGTTTTTAGTATTATCCTACATTAATGTAATATTGGAACCAAACATGCACTTTAGAAAGAAAAAAAATATACGCAATTTTGTTTATCAAAGTATTAATCAGTCTCTAGCTGAACAATATCAAAACACTAGTGATGGTTGAATTTTATATGTCGGAAACTTTGTTACTACTTGTGTTAGTCGTAAAGTGGGAAAATTAAAATGTTGTTTAATATTCAAGACATATAATAGATAATTAGATATGAAGGAATAATTAGTATTAGAGCATATTGATGTATATATTATATCATAGTTACAAAAAGAATGAGAATTTACGACTAATTTTTTAATGACAATATGATAATGTGTCGTAATAAACTTATGCATAATTTATCAGAAAAAAGACGACTTGCATATATTAATTGTCTTGATCTATGTATAATTAAGTTAAAGTGAGGTAAAACTATATAATTTAAGTATAAATCAATATGCACTAGTGCTATCGTATCGTTCTTTTCATTCATTTACTTATTTATTATTGGCCAAATATGTAAGGTAGATGATGATGATGTACAATGGTATATGCTTCTTGAACAACACTGACAACAGACACTCACAGACAATAAATTCAAGAACCAGATAAATTGATTTCTTTATTGGATACACACGCATTTCCAATAAATTCAAGATATGTATTTCTCAATAGGCATAGATAGCTTTATAAAATGTAGATGAACACAGATTAATGCATTAATTGCTGTCCTAAAATGGTTGTAAATTTATTCCTTATTTTTCCCTGATTGTGCAGTTGTATTTATTTCATAAAATTCCATTAATCATATTAGTATTAAACGTAAGGCATGCTTTAATATGTGAATTGAGGAGAGTTTGAGAAGAAATAGGAGGTTCGTGTGACCGGCCTTGGACCTACACTATCCGAGAAGGAAAGCTTATGAAAATGATCACGAGCTAAATAAAATAAAATATAAGCATATATACTTAGGGCAGTCACAAAATGCCTATATTCCTATTACCATTGAATTTTGGTACTTAAGAGACGCTTTTAAATATGAGCATGCATTGAGTTTGAGAAGAGATTGGACGTTCTCGTGACCAGCCTTGGACTTGTGAAAATGATCGTGAGCTAAAAAAAATATGTCATGCGGAAAATGATAACAATGCAAGGAGAATTACAAGCTAAGGGTTAGAAGTTTAAATTAGGCATATATTATTATTATTATTATTTTTTATCTTCAACTTTGTTTTTAATTTATCTTTGTTATATATATATATGTCTCCCTCTAAAATTTTGTATTTTCTAACTTTATTTCTTTCTACTATTGTCAAAGTTTTCATTCTAGTATGTAATATTGTTTGTTATGTTAAAATTTGTATGACGACTAATATTTATTTTACAACTCTTTTTATTAAGTTTATTCGGTATTCAAGTCATCCAATAATTAATGATCGTCATAAGATTTGTCATTTTGTAGCTAAAAGGCGTGAAAAGGGTGGATGTGTTGAGGTCATGTATAAGAGATAGTGACAGCCTTTGCTTCAATAGTGTCCTTAAATTGCATGGTCCAAACACGTTTTCGTTCATTCAGCCCCGATACCTCCTTTTCTTGTAGTTGGGATCCACTCTCAAAATGGAAATTTGGTAGTCTAGCATGTCTAAAATGACTATAAGTAGACTGTTACGTTAATATTTTTAGATAGAATTAAATATAATATGATTAATATGTAAGTAACATAATACATGCTTTTATTAATGAGAAAAATTAATATTGTGTCACTCTAAAAATTGATAACTCAAAAAACTATATTAATTAGTGAATTATTCACTTCAATTAAAGATTTACTACTTATATGTAGTGTTTCGATATTTATTTGATACATCAGTTTTATAATTTATGATTATTGCCTCAGAACTTGAAATAATTCAATTATTGTCAATGGCTTTACATCAATACCCATGAGTAAGATTAGTATTAACTATAATTAAGTCGATTTTCACTTCCTTTTGTTTAGTTCTAGGGTTTTCTATCGCATTCTCGATTCATCAATATTGGTTAACTTAATAGAAGCGTCCACACACACGAACATACATATATATGGACATGAAATTATTATAAGTAATAAGCATGTATAAGTTGTACATGTTGGGAAGTTACTTTGACTTCACTCGTGTATATATCAACATGTTTATCATATTTTGTTCAATTTCAATTAATTCAGCTGATCAGAAAAAATAAAAATAAAAAGTTAACCTAATAATTAATGTTTCAATTTACTTATACGAGATTGTATAGATATGTCATGGAAAGAGTTTGAAAGAGGAACAAGTCTCAATTGTGTGACTGGTTTTCAAATTATTAACCATGAAACATTCTCTTTCGCTCTCTTTGTATAATAGTGTTTCAATATTTAGTTTGACACTAGTTTTGAAATTTATGATTAATTAATATATACTGCAAAACCATCACGAGCTTGTTCTATCAATGTCGATGACTTATATCAAAACCCACGAGTAAGATAAAGAAATTTCACTTAATTTTGTTAATTCTCATGGTATAGCTAGGGAGTCCCATTAGATTTTAATACATTCATATTGGCGAACTTAGTCGGGACCTGCGCAATGTGCATAAACGTGTATGTGCATAGATATATTAAACATGAAATCGATGAAGTAATATTATATATCAATATATGTATCAGGTATGAACATCTATGTGGTTGTAAGTTACTTTACTTATATATCTATGTGTTTATGACTTTTTTTTTTCAATTAATTCAATTCATTAAAACAAAAGATTAAAAGTCAACCCTTATACGAGGTTGTAGGTTGAAATTCTCATGAAAAGTGTTATTGCAAGATATAAGGCTATTGAATGGTTGATTCACTAAAGTGTGTGGTTGTTTCAAATTATTTGTCACGACACACACACACACACACACACACTAAAAATTAATATATGCTCAACACATAGTCGACACCTGCACAACGTATATACATGTGCACAGATACGCATGGAGATGAATTTGAGCAAGTAATAGTATCTCTCATGTGTGCACAACTATGAGTTTGTAAATATTCGAAAGTTACTTTTGTTTTTACCACTTTTTGTTATATCTACTTGTTTATCTATCACTTGTTCAATTTCAAGTAATTCAGCTCATCGAAACAAAAGATTAAATGTGAACCTAATAATTAAAGCATTAGTTCACTTGAGGTTGTAGGTTGAAAGAAAAAGTTGCCTCCATTGTGTAGGCCAATATTGGACTCTTCCCTTATAAAGCGAATCAAAACACAAATTTGTTATTGTTACACCTGTAAACATATGAAGTCCTTGAACTTAGTGTGTGTCACTTAAGTGGACGGAGTAGAAGAATTGTAGGATATTAATGTCATCTAATTCTAACAATAAAACGAAACACAGTATTTAATTTTGATGTGTGATTCTAAACTAATTTAACTAATTTAATTAAATTGAAAATAACAATAAGTAACTTTAAAAAGGCAAGAACGAATTCAAGATCTACTAACTCTAGGATTTGCGAATCCACCAACACTTTCCTTAATCAAATATTCGTTTAACCGTTTTAGCTTATAATTACCATAGATTGAAAATCAGCGTTCCTAAAATAATCGAAAGCCTCTCTCGATGGTCAATCAATTCTATATGTTATGCGAACTTCATTATCTCTAATTGGCGAACATAAAACATGCATTAATAGTTAAATAGATTTCATAAAGCATAATGCATCATTATGGCTATGTTATTCATCACGTGCTTAATCTACAATCTCTCGACTTCAATATAGATCAATATATTCTAATGGTGATCGGGCATTAAAATAATAGAAAAGCGCATAAAGAATAATCAATCCAAAAGATGAATTTTGTAAAAACTAATTAATTAAAAATCATGAGGTTTCATCGTTCATCCTAGAAAAAGTAAATTAGCCGGACATAATTTCGTCAATTATAACAATAATTGACTTCATCATGATCCGAAAGAAAGAAAAGAAAAAGAAGAAGAAATAATTACAACCCGTGACTCCGGTGAAGAATCCTCAATCCGAGCCTTGATCCTCGATTCTCCTCTTGTATCTTGTTTCCAAAATTGTCGCCTCTTCGGCTATTATCTCATCTTATTTATAATGTTCTCCAACCCTCTAAGACGTGTGTTTAAGTTGTTGTTTTTATCTTGGAGTTGTAGAGTTCTAGTCCCATCGTAAAACTCATCAAAAGCGGGTGTGTTATGCCCTTCAAGTCTCTTTTTCGTCTTTTGTCGATTGATACTTGAATTTGATTATTTCCTAAAATAATAAGAAAACAACATGCAATTAAAGCGAAAACAACTAATAGTACTCATAATCATCCATTTTGTGAGCCAGATAAGTACAAAATTGTACTTATCAAATACCCCTAAACTTGAACTATTATTAGTCCTCGAATAAACTAGCTAAAAACAATCATGCACATACTAATAAAAATAAGCCGTAACATACTTCACAATATAAATAGCTTTGTTCTTACTTTGACTTTTGTAAAAAAAAAACTTATAATTCATGACGAGTGTTCGGGTATTACTATTACAAATGTGATTATACTCAAACCACACTTGATACGTGTGTGAGACCCGTTGTCTCGATTAACTTAAATTCTATGGTGGTGATAGCCCAACCACCGGGTCAACTTTTCCTTTCCCTCTCGTAAGGTACACTTCCCCAAAATGATGTTTTCTCTCAAATCCCGAGATTTTGGTTCAAAGCTAACACTAAGCTCATTATTTTCTTGTTCGAGGTTGGTTGAGAAAACTAATAATCGTGACAACCTAGGTATATGAAGATTCTCTAATTTATGAGCACTCTCGACGAGAAAGTTTCTACTAAATAAGTCAAACCCATTAGTTATCTAATCCCCAAATTTACTTTGCAAGATTTTTTTTTTTTTTTTTTTTTCAAATATATAGATCTTATGTGCAAAACTCAATCCATTAAGCTTTCTAAATGACTCATGTAACGAGCTTGAGGTCGATGACTCCCGGATCTTTCGAACCTTAGGGCATCGGGTTTTGAGAAACCCTCACGGACCTTTTTCACTCAAGTCAAATAGGCTACGATACGAGTTATAAGATATTAATAAGGTGCAAAACTCAATCCATTAAGCTTTCTAATTGACTCATGTAACGAGCTTGAGGTCGATGACTCCCGTGTCTTCGAACCTTAGGGCATCGTGTTTTGAGAAACCCTACGGACCTTTCACTCAAGTCAATTAGGCTACGAAAAGAGTTAAGCAATAATAATAATAATTTTTGTTCCTTTGCGTGCAATAAGTTCATGCGTGAGGATTAGATTCCTAACATTCGGTCATTACTTAGTTTCCTCTAAGCGGTCTAAAGTGCTCCACACAAATTTTCAACATACATGGAATCAATCATAACCTAGATAGCCACTATCACGGTTTAATTACCACACTTTCTCACTATATTGGTTATTTGTTCGAGATACGACGGATGATTTTTAGGTTTAAACAGTATCCTATTATTTTCAACTTAAGTGCACCAACATAGCTATAAATCATTTTAACTGGCCGACACAACACAATATCAAACATGGTCAAATAGCCTCACATTTAAACAAAAGTAATAATATGTTTACAAGTCATGGATTACATCGAATTTTTTTAAAAATTCATTATTAGGACAACAAAGCTATTCATATCACACAAACATGCAAACAATTAAATTTAAATAATAATAATGATAATAATTTTTTTTTTTAAAAAAAAAATAATTTAACAATCAATATCAAGTATTATTATCAGACCAAACATTTTTTCACTACCCCCAAACTTGAAAGATACATTGTCCCCAATGTAAAAATAATTCAAAGGAGTATATAAAGATTAGAGACTACCCAAATGTGGATCGAATGGTGCTGAAGAAGAAGTATGGTATGAACAATTTGTGGAGAGATCTGTACAAGTTGGTCGACAAATCTTTGCTTGAATGTCATCCAGCCAGTCCTTAGGTTGTAACCCTAAAAAGAAAAGAAAAGAAATTTATTAACAGTAATAAAATAATTTTTTTTTTTTTTTTTAAACGAATTTTTTTTTAAAAAAAACGAAATTTTTTTTTTTTTTTTTTTTGAAAAAAAACGAAATTCAAATTTTTTTTTTTAATATAAATTTAAAATAATTGAACAACGTGATTATGCAGGATGACGATGATTGTATCCTCAAAACCTAAGAATTAACAACCTACTTTAAATCCTAAAAACCTAAAACGTGTAAATTGTCAATTTAAATCCTAAAATTTAAATAATACTGAAATTTAAATAAATAAAATGGTAGAAAAATGGGTTGCCTCCCATTGAGCGCTTCTTTAAAGTCATTAGCTTGACTTTGTCGTGGTGATCGCTCAAGACACTTTGAATAAATCTTTGGAGGACTCGTTCTTCTTGCTTTGATCAACTTTCGAACAATTTTTGTTTACCTTCCAGAGCTTGATTTTCCTTTATCATACCGATATGATTTTGTTTTGCCGTCATGCTCGAATTCAACTAAGAAAATTTCACCTTCTTCATCGACTTTGGTCACGTAAGGCGGATGAAACTCCTCTTTCGCACATATTCTTCTTCTCAAGTGGTGCCTCTCGGTGTTGGGCAACAACTTTATCATCTAAGCTCCCTCTCTCTCGTCAATGACATCAATCTCAAGCGAGAATCAAGAGCTTGGAAATTTAATTGCTTTGAACACATTGAATGTAATGTGTTCATCATTCACTTTCAAAGATAAGTTCTCCTTTTGGAACATCAATTCTTCGCCCGACCAGTAGCCAAGAAAGGCCGACCCAAAATGATTGGTACATCCCTGCCTTCACACATATCCGAATAATAAAATCGTGAGGAATATGAATTTGCCAACTTTCACCAATATGTCTTCAACTATTCCCTAAGGCGTTTGATTGTTCTATCTCGCAAGTGGAGTGTTATTGTTGTCGGCTTTGCTTCTCCTAAACCAAGTCGCTTAAAAATAGAGTAAGGCATTAAATTTACACTAGCACCCAAATCACATAATGCTTTATCAAAAATAAACTACCAATAGTGCAAGGAATATTAAAACTCCACTGGTCTTTTAATTTTGGTGGTAGCTTGTTTTGCAATATGGCACCGCATTCTTCGATTAAGCGCCATTGTTTCGTGTTCCTCCAACTTTCGCTTATTTGCAAGAATGTCCTTCATAAATTTGGCATAGCTAGGCATTTGAGCTAAGGCATGGCGAATGGTATATTGATGTGTAGCTTTTTGAAAACATCTAGGAACTTCTTGAATTCTTTGGTCTAGCTTATGTTTTCGCAACCTTTGAGGAAATGGGATAGGAGGGACGAAGCCGGTGGTGGAATATAAGTGGTGGAGAGTCTGCTCGGTGCAACTTCGTGCATCTAATTTATTTTCTCTCGCTTTGTCGGACGCTTCCTTTTCTACACCGGCCTAGTCACATGAATCTCTCAGTAAGCGAACACCCGCTCCTCGTGGTAATTGCATTTACTTGCTCCTTTGGATTGACTTGGTATTGCTTGGCCATGTGCTGGTTGTCTCTCGATCAACAATTTAGCCAAGCGCCTAATCTGATTTTCCATATTCTTGATAGCAACATCTTGTCTTTTCTCGCATCTCCTCTCGTCTTTTCTCGCATCTCCTTCAATTCGATGATGACTTCTTCCGATCCTCCTTTTTTTCTCTTGTGGCATTCCCCGATTTGGTGGATTTTGAATATTTTGAGTGTTGCCATATGAGAAGTTTGGATGATTTCTCCATCCAGGATTATAAGTCATGCAGTATGGATTATTCGATGTAGGTGAAAGTTTCGAGCATATCTGACTTGTTCGGTGATGATACTTGACTTTGGTTAAAAGGCATTCGATGATTGATGATTTGCCCATAAGTTGCACATATTGGTAGAGACATCCGAACCATATTGGCTGACTGAGAGTAATTTAGTGTTTCCATCTGTTTTGCCAATGAATCAAGTTTCGTCAGTATGAGCCAATTGATGTCCACCCCGTGTATTCCTGTTTGACTTTGGTTATTGTACAAAGAGTAATCTGAGTGATTTTGCCAATCCTGATTGTAGGTGTAGGAGTAGGGACAAAAATTTTGTTTGACCGATGGTTTCCATAAATCTTCCAAGAGCAAGTCATCCTTGTCAATCTCAAAGTCTGTCATCTTGTGTTGTGCTTGATCTCCTAGCTCGTCTTTATTACCTAGTAGCAATGAAATAAAGAGAAACAAGTAGATCAACTAAAAAAAAAAAAAATTTAATAATAATAATTAAAAAATAAATAAATAATAAATAAAAAATAATAATAATTAAAAAAAATTTGTTAAAACTAAATTATCAATTAACGTAGTAATTAATAAAACTAGTCCCCGGCAACGGCGCCAAAAACTTGTTGTGCGATTTATAATCCCGCAAGTGGACGGATCGTTGACAAGTAATAAAGTGATAAATAAAGTGTCGAACCCACGAGGGACCGGATATTAATTTAACCTATTAATTTATAATTCTAATTCTAACAATAAAACGAAAACATGATTTAATTTTGATGTGTGATTCTAAACTAATTTAACTAATTTAATTAAATTGAAAATAACAATAAGTAACTTTAAAAAGGCAAGAAACGAATTCAAGATCTACTAACTCTAGGATTTGCGAATCCACCAACACTTTCCTTAATCAAATATTCGTTTAACCGTTTTAGCTTATAATTACCATAGATTGAAAATCGCTGTTCCTAAAATAATCGAAAGCCTCTCTCGATGGTCAATCAATTCTATATGTTATGCGAACTTCATTATCTCTAATTAAGCTTGAACATAAACACATGCATTAAAATCTCAAGAACACCTAAATAGATTTCATAAAGCATAATAGTAATCTCTATCTATTATTGGACCCTATGTTATTCAATACCACGTGCTTAATCTATATTGAATCTCTCGACTTCAATATAGATCACAATATATTCTAATGGTGATCGGGCATTAAAATAATAGAAAAGCGCATAAAGAATAATCAATCCAAAAGCAATTAATTACTAAAAAATGTAAAAACGTCTAATTAATTAAAAATCATGAGGTTTCATCGTTCATCCTAGAAAAGTAAATTAGTGGGACATAATTTCGTCAATTATAACAATAATTGACTTCATCATGATCCGTGAAAAGAAAAAAAAGAAAAGAAGAAATAATTACAACCCGTGACTCCGGCTGAAGAATCCTCAATCCCGAGCCTTGATCCTCGATTCTCCTCTTGTATCTTGTTTCCAAAATTCGTCCCCTCTTCTGGCTATTATCTGTCTTATTTATAATGTTCTCCAACCCTCTAAGACGTGTGTTTAAGTTGTTGTTTTATCTTGGAGTTGTAGAGTTCTAGTCCCATCAGAAAACTGCCAAAACTGGTGCCCGTTATGCCCTTCAAGTCTCTTTTCGCCTTTTTGTCGATTGATACTTGAATTTGATTATTTTCAAAATAATAAGAAAACAACATGCAATTAAGCGAAAACAACTAATAGTACTCATAATCATCCATTTTTGTGAGCCAGATAAGTACAAAATTGTACTTATCACTTAGTTTATGCGTTATAACAGTTTGGACAGTTTGAGGATGGGTCCATAGATCTATTTGATAAAGGAAACAAATTTATCAATTCATAAATATTCTCCCAGAATCTATTGTGATTGGAGAAGGTATAGGAGAATAACCATCAAAAAGGTCATTTCATTTGAAAATGAAACAATATCGCAATAATGACAAGACTCAACCAATAACAAATCGTCACGTGTTAAATTATATTTGCAACATCTTTAAACTAATTTAACCTAGAAATTCACATATAAATATCCATGCATAGTTGGAAGAAAAGGTACCCAATTCTAAACCCTAGTCAAAACTCTATCTATTTGTCTCTTTTACATTCAATATTTTCATTGTTCTTATATTTTCCACAAATTGATTTGATCGTTGGAATGCAAAAGATCGCAGATCATTTTTCTTGGAACGATGATCTTTGCAGAGTCATATTATACAGATAATATACAAGTGGATTTGGGGGGGGTGGAGGGGTGGGGATAATACATCTGTTGACAACAAAATCGTGCAGATTTTTGAAGTCAACATATATGTATAATTATGTACCAATGTTCAATATTATATAATTAAGTTTAACTCACAACTGTGGCTAGACTCTAAATTATTAACCACGAAACATTCTGACACTCCTCTATAGTCTTATAAACTTGACATGAATTGTGAAATTTATGATTAAGTTCACAAGAACTTTTATGAACTAGTTCCATCGGTGTTAAGTTATCTCAATACTCATAAAAGTAAGATCATTTTGTTCCCATCCTTGTTTGTAAGGATTTCCATTAGGTTTTAATACATTCAAATTGGTTAATTAACTTAGTCGGGACATGCACAAACACGCTTACACTTGTGCGTAGATATAAATTGCCATTAAAATGATTGAGTAATTATTTCTCTCGGTTATGAATAATTGTAGGTGGGTTGGTGTGTTGGAATGTAACTTAGTTCGTACTTTTTTTTCTCTCTCTAAACGTTTCACGCTTATTTCATTTCAATTAATTAAGCTAATCAAAATAAAAGATATTTGACTGTTAAACTTTTTAATTCAATTTACTTATACTTATCAATTAAAAGTTACATTGAAAGAGATTTAAAGAGGAAAATTTTACATGTATAGGCTATTAATTCAAATTTTATTTATTTATTTACTTATTTATTGGGGGTTTTACGTTTACAAATGCTCTGGCAACACAAAAATTTAGTTGCAAAATTGGTCTAATTGGTAAATATCTTAAAGATGAAAATTTAAAAGTACAATATTAAAGATAAGGAAACGTTGCCATCTACAGTCATTCGCCTCCTGTTGTTGGTAAATATATAAAATCTTTTATAATGAAACAATACATCCGTCTTTTGGACATAACACTTTTTATTTAAAAAATTTCATTTGTGCTATGTGATAATTTAATTTCTTAATCATTGAAGTTTGTCATCGTGCTATATTAGAATGAAGGTCTAATTCTTTTTATTTTTTGGAACTACATTTAGTTATTTTTTATTCTTTTTGTTATTTTTTATTTTTTTGTTTATTTTAAGGGGATGATAATTTAGTCATAAATGATCTATCATACATATTTTTTCAAACGTTTGAGATGTCTGATACTATTTCTAAAGGTGATGGGTATATCCCTTATGTTTTTAAAAAAATAGAAATCAAATATACTATTTTTTCTAAAAATAAAGTTGCTTATTGACTAGTTTGTGATAATCTTATCTGAAAGACTGAAACCTTTAGACAAAATCAAATGGAAAATTTTCGCTTTTCATTCACAATCATTGTAAAATGTAACAAATCAATCTATTAACCTTTTTTGGCATAATACATTCCCAACCTTTAAATTATGTAGCAAAATTCACCATTTCTTCTATTTTGGCCATTATATGATGAATTTGCCCTCCTTTTCAAATGAATAAAAATAAAAGAAAATAATTAAAAAAGAAGAAAAATTGCAAATCACCCCTCCCCTGCATGCGGCCAAATAGTACCTCCACAAAATGCAATTACGGTGGTGACGGTGGCGGCGGCACCTCTACCTTATAAGAATTAATTTAGAAAAAAAAATTAATAGTATGTTGGGCTCGCAGAACTACTACAGATAGTAGACACCTCACCAACCTTCTACCTTCCATTTGTAAGAAACAAATCACAACCTAGATCGCAGAACTCATTTCGCGACTATCAATTTTTTTCTTTTTTTCTGAATGAATTTTTCTAAGATGGTGGTGACTATCGTCGACGTGATTGTATTTGTGAGGAGTGGTGTTTGGCCACGGGTAAGTATGAGGTAGTGTGGGGGTGGGGTGGGAAATATGAAATTTCTTTTGCAATTTTTCATTATTTTTCTTGTTGTTTTGTTGCTTTATTTAATTTTATTTTTATTTTAAGAAGATAGCAAATCCATCATTTAATAGCCAAAATAGACGGAATGATGAGTTTTGCCACATAATTAAAAGGCATGGGGATGAATTATGCTAAAATAAATGTTAAGGGTATATTTGTTACATTTTACAAAAAAAAAAAAAAGAAAAAGGAAAATTGAAGATGAAAAGTGCAAATTTCCCTAATTAAATTTGTAAGTTGTGACATAAACTCTACATTTTACATACTTTGAATGTTGCAGCATTATACTAATAAACAAATCAAAGTGTTGCAATATGATTCTGTCATTTAAAACTATCTTTAGGAAATGATATAAACTTAAATTTTATGTGTTGTAACATAATTTTGCAACATATTATAAGTATAACGTGCAGAAATATTTCAGTTGAACATAAGGTTGCAATACCACGTCTTGCATATTTTACATACTAATCAATACGATGTTGCAATATAATATTTGATGTTGTAACAATATGTTTTAACATTAAAAGTTATATCCAACATTCTGTTATAAAAAGAAGTTGCGACATAAAACAAAATATATGTGTAACCCAAACTCTATTTAAAAGGCAATACAATGCAACACATAAACAAACCTACGTCTTTTGGAAGTTAGAAAGTTTCACCACCACAAACTGAAATTGTTTTTAAAATATAATTTGTTCATAAAGACAACTTATTGCAACACGGGAAATAGCATAACCTTATTGCAGAAATTTGAAATAGAATGTTGCAACATGGAAGGAACATAAACTTACTTTTAAATAAATTGCAAAATATTAAACTAGTATGTTGCAACAACACGTTAGAACACAAAAATTTACAGAATTTTATTTTTCAATTAAAGTTGCTAAATTTTAAAAACATCATTTGTTGGTTACATACACTATGATCTCCATCTCCAAATGCCTTGACACCCCCAACCCCCCAAAAAAATCAATTTTGTACCATTAAAACTTAGTAATTTGCGTTAAAAAAACCACGTAAGATTCTTAACACAAGTTCAGTTTTATGAATTAATATTAAGTAGAGCAACATAAATATACTTGCATTCAGTCGGATCAAGTAATGGTCATTTCAAACGTTGTTTGGATAATTGTTCATAATTTTATTGAAGAGAATAATAACAATGAGAACGAAAGTCACCGCTAGAAATCGTCGACACAAGAAACTCGTTGGTAGGGTGTTTTTAGGCGAGGTAGGGATGGCGATGGTGGGAAATCAGTCAATTGGTGATATGACAGTTTTGTCCTTGTCAATGAACTCATGTGAGGCACGCGCATACTTGACAACAAGAATGGACATAAACGGTCTAAAAGGACTAGTAGCACACAAAATAAGTAGGTTGAGGGGTGAGTGACAATAATGTAAGAATTAAAACAAATTTTACACGCGGACCATAGTTCAGGACCATTTGTGCAAAATTCCCTAAGGGGAATCATGGATCCCTACTGGTGATGCTTAGGCTTCCACACAATTGGGCCTAATGGGTTCATTTGGTTCAAAAACACGGGCTGCACACCAAAGAATTGAGGTTATCAGTTTTAGGGCACTGAGGTCTTGCCCTTTTGGGGACAAGATATTCAGTCCAATAGACATTTGATGATAAAACAATCAAATCAAATCAAATGCCCACCTGTTGAAGCATGTGCAGGATCTCCTGCCCCCAAAGAGGCAGGAGATCAATGCCAATCAGTTTTATCGGATTCGATTCCATGAAATTAGCCTGATTTTGGACCACCAATAGGCCAACAAAATGAGCTGAATTCTGCAAGCAATTTTTAGCATGTTTAGGCGGACCTCCTAAAATTCAATTTTATGATAAAAGTATACATAATTTTTATGTAAATATAATGCCTTAATACTTGTTATATGATTATATATCAGAAATAACATTTTAATATAAAGAATTAGATTGACTTCTATAAACGTTTAATATTATGATAAAAAATTTATGATAATATTGAATATCTCCAATGCCTCTTAGGATTATTAAAATAAATTTGTCACATAAGTAAATGTAGACAATATTTGATAAAATTCATCTCCAATACAATTTGACGGGATTTTGTCAAACTTATAATGTGGCAAAATAGAATAACAGACATTGTTTAAAGTTTCGTCTATATTCAGAAGTTATCTTAGACATGCTAACTCAAACAAATTTATATTTTATTATCCAAATTTAGATGTAATTTTATTTTTATGTTAAGAAAATAAAAGATATAGACACAATTATTGAATTGCATGTAGAATTCATTGGAAAACAATTTTAGACTTAAGTATCTATTTATTAAATATTAATAACACATAAAATAATTTTTTAACTTGCATGTCACCTAAATAAAATCCATAAAAATACACTAATAAGAGTACAATGAGACATAGTAATACCTGTAATAATATTTATATTAATAAGAAATGATGGTGTCACTCCACGACTATTGATTCTCGTCGACCCTATTAATTATTTTCAATGGAACCACTTCAAGAAAAATAAATATTAACACCAACACCTAAACAAGACTTTGAAGAAAATTGTATATTAATATAAATAAATGTGGCGTGGCGGGTCCCTAATCCCAATTGATCAACCAATCTTTGTAATTTCCATTTTTTTTCTTTTTTTACCGAGATCGAAGCTTTCATTTTCCATTTTGATCATTACAACATGTTATCAGTTTTTTTTAAAATCATGTCTTAATGCATCATACTGAATATGCTCTTATATATCGTTTTTTAAAATTGTAAATATGTAAAATGGTTAACAACATGAAACGTACTACCAATGTTTGAAATAAGATTATTTTACTAAAAGAAAATCTATAGAGTTTGATGTTAAATTGTCATGTTTTATATTATAATTGAAAATTGGATATTTTTCTTGTGTATTCAAACTTCTCGTTGAGAGGATAAATGAGATCATTCGATATCTGATTTTCAATTCACTCTTGCATTTCAAAAATGATCATTAGGTGTTCGAAAATTAGTCCTCAATTGATTATAACTTGATATACTTACAAATGTTTTCGAGATTCATTTTAGAAGCGTAAAAGGGTCGAAAATAATATTTAAATGATATATATGTATCTCTATCTAGCAGCTTAAACTTTTAGATCAAGTAGCTCAACATGGTATCATAGTAGACAAATATCCTGAGTTCAAGTCTTATCGACACCTATTTAAATAAATTGTGCACGTGTTAAATTTGATGAGAAAAAAATAAATAAATTTCATCTACACGTCCGCAAATAAATAAAATTTAACTACTATATACTATCAAAGAATCACTAATACAAGTTTCGCGAATATCTTTTGGTTCAATATAATATCGCACGTCAGCACAAATTTTCATGAGCAAAACTAAAAATCTTCTCTCTTTACTTGTTCCTCGTTTCATAGGAAGGAGGAAACATAATCAAAAAAAAAAAAAAAAAAAACCCTCGTATGAATATCCAGATGAACATTATATATGCCTTACATCCCTATTCCCCTTCAGTCTCCCAATTAGATACCTATATAACTTATTGCATAATGCTTCCCACTAAATTTACACAAATTTTGTACAACATCCCTTGTCTCTTTAAATTCATGGGCTTATATGATTGAACATTCCAAGACTGAAAGAGGACTTTGTAGAAATTAAGAATGGGGGCAGTGCTCTATCATGTTATGCCACTTCAATGTTTGTTGGTTTGGCTTGGTCTTCAACAAACTTGGATTTTGACTTTGATACTCGAGATGCCGAGGAAGAAGAAGACTTGAGAGACGAAGATGATTTAGACTTCTTCCGCTTCTGCTTCTTTCGAATACCGGAAATCTCTGTGGATGGTACGTCTCTTAGAGTCTCATATCCTGATTTCTGCTGCATGGGTTCTCCAAAATCTGATTAGGATGACGAAACAAAATCAAGAGTAAGATTGCAATTCCTCCGCAAGAAGGAAATCAAGAAGGGCAGCATTTGCCACAACAGTGTACCATTTATGGATTGCTAGAAACAGATGGATTTTTGAAGATCTCAAGACTGCCCTGAATCTATTGTTAAGAGGATCAAAACACATGTATACAAAGTTATGTTTTCTTTGTATTCTAATATTTTGATTCGTTTTGAATCCTTACATATTGCTTCTTAGACTTGTATCTTGTTTTCATTGGTATGCCTTGTGTATTTGCCATGTAATTATTGTCTCCTGGAGATGTTCATTGTTTTTGTACATTATTTTCGCTTAGTCTAGTACCTAGTTCCATGATCGAGTGCTAAGTAATGTTAATTTTCTCATTTTGTATTCCTGGAGATGTCTGGTGTTGTGCAGTTACTTTTGATCTATAATACATTTACTTTTTTGATTAAAAAAAAAGAAAAAAGATTGCAATTCCTCCGTGTTTCAACAATAACATATCGTTCTATATAAGTGTCAAGACTTATATAGTCCATATAACCTCATCCAACAGCCTCAATAATGGACATGTTTAACAACAACCTTTTCGTCATAATCTCAACCTAGGATCATGTGAAAGATGAGCCAACAATTCATTTATTCTTGAATTCATGAAGTACCCTGTTATTTCTTTCTGATATGGGCTATCCACTGTGTTAATAGTTTATAATTTAAAGAAAACATATGGAAAAGGGGAAAAGTTAATTAAGAACCAGACCTTGAGATGACCATGGAGAAATAGAAGAACCAGAATTGCCAATCGACGTTGCTGAAAAATTAGGCCCTGTCTTGAATTCATTCATCTACATATTAACATTATATTTATGAAACAAATAAATAGTATTGAAAAAATAGAAAAAATCTTGATTTAGATAAATAAATTTTTCGCCGAGGCCGTTCAATATGTACCCAACTAGGTGCAGTATCGGAAGGGCCATCCCACCCAATGTGCGCCACATGCTTAACATCCGTTGGTAATCCAATCTCTATTTCAGGCTCCTTCACAACTACAACATAACCAATTTTCACATTAGACCCAAAATTGCCAAAAACCCATTACAATATACAGAGAAAATGATCTTAAAAATTGTAAATTTGAAGCATTACCAAAGATTTGAGAAAGACTGTATTTGAATCCCTTGAAGATCCCTTTCATTTTTGTTCCCATTGTGGAGACTGTAAAGGTCCAATTCAACTGCCCTTTTCTGAAATTCCAGGCAAAATACCGAAGGAAGCACCACCCAAATGTTGAAAAAAGGTTCCTTTGCCTATACCAAAAGCAAACATGTAGAATGAAACTTATATTCTTTAACTTTTTCAAGGCTTTAAATTTCTCGAATTCAAGAAAAATGTGAAATTTCGGAATCTTTAATCAGAAAATGAATCCGACCAGTTTGTTTGAGAGCCTAACCTTTTGGTATTTATATTTATGGCCAACAAACAAATAATTAAAAGAAAATAATGAAGACGTACGTACCTTTTCAGAGAAGGATTCCTTGTACATTCATCCCTATATATCTTCAAATATTGTTGGAATATACATATTACAGCAAGCATGTATGCAAACCAAATGAGATGAAGGGCTTGTTGATGGATCAAGAAAGAAAGAAAAAGAGATGTTTAGGATAACAACAAATTATGAAAAATGTAAATGTCTAATTTTATAACAGACCGTTGTTTTGTAGGTCTATATCATCTATCATAGTCATTAGTCACGAAACAACATTGACAAGAATCCGTTGATGGGAAGGTGTTCGGGATGTTTAGAGGAGAGGAGGAGAAGAAAAAAGAGAAGAAAGAGTAAGATAATCAGGGAAACCTCCAAAAAGAAGGGTGAGGGGTTGGATTTGAAGGACATGCAAAGAGAGCCCTGATTAACAATTAACTATCTACATTAATTATAACAAAAAAGAGTTTGTCATTTAATTTCTTATTTTCTTTTAGTCATGTATATATTTAAATCTAAAGGCTGTTAATTAATTAATAGGGTCAATAATTATAGAAAAATTGGTGAATACATAGTTCTTGAACGAGGAAATTTCTAGTGTCAACTTTTAGCATAGCCCTTTTATAGTATGTACTATATTTATTCATTATTAATAAAATATATCACTACATTGATACATAAAGTTTTGTAATCCATTCAAACATAACTCTTAATCATATTAAAACACAATATAAAGCCAAATTAATAAAATGAACAAAAAACACACCTAATTAATTAAAATAAAATCTCCTAATTGCATTAGAGACAGAGTGCAGAACTTATGATTATGCAGTGAGAAATAGACTTATGTTTTTGAAAGTTACTTCTATAGTATCGCTCTAATAGTTAAGATTTACTAAGTCAATAATATTTTGTAATTAATTATTTTTTATATAGTCAACTCTATTTTATGTTGTACTCAATTATACTGAAGTTAACACGTGACATATTTTCTGCTTCCGGTGAAACATATTAAAAATTAATAACTCTAATGTTTAACAAATTTTTGAATCTAATGTGTTTATTTAGTAGAGAATTATCGAATTATAATTTATCACGTTCTTTCAAAAGCGTTTGTTTTAATGTAAATTTGATAGTGCTGAAATTATTTTTAAATACTTATAAGTTGTGGGTCATATTGATTATGTGGATAATGATTAGGTAGTTAGTTGTGAGTTGAATGTGTGAATAAAAAAATATGCTTGACCATTTTATCAGTTTAAATTATAATTTAAACTTTGAGAAACATAGCTTAATCTGAATGTGACAAACTTTAAATGGTAGATTGAAAAAATTGCTTCATGGTCCTGGAATTTAGCGGGTTTTGCAGTGAGTCCTCAATTCTTTTTTTGGATTTTGGGTGATGGATCGTCAAACCTTCAATTTTTGTAGTAAATTGATCATTTTGGACGATTTTTGTCACAAAATAAAATAAAATATGGGGGTGAAAATGCAACTTCTCCATCTGAATAAAATATACGAAAAAATATAAATTAAAATTAAAAACACCTGTCAGGAATATTTCTTTATTTGTAATGGCTACCCATTTAGTCCACCAAATCTTTTGTTCTTATTGTATTGGAGCAAATTGAATTTTTATAAGGGTTAATTAAACTAATGTTCTCTATTTTTTCAAATTTGTAATAAAATCATCCTTATTTAATTTTTTTAGCAATTATCATCCTTATTCAAGTTGGTGTGGGTTAGGAAAGATGATCCTTTTTTTTTTAATTTTTTAAAATGAACTTGAATAATAGAATATAATAAACTATTTTGTCCTTATTAAATTGGTCGAATTTAAATCACGAGTATAATTTTTTTTTTTTCAATTAATGTACCACTGGACAAAATCTGTAAAGACTTCAAATGTCCTTTCAATGAACATAATTAAAAGTTTTGAGACTTGATAACATATTTTTTATTATTTTAAGTGAAAATTTGTAAAAAAAAATAAAAATATTTAGGATTTATTTGTACTTTGAAAAGGTTAGGGTCACAATTGTAATTTTTCAAATTTTTGTTTTTGTTTTTCTATCATTTAAATTTATTTAAGTTAGGGGTAAAATTATTAAAAAAGTCATTTGGGGAATATATGTACGAATAAACGGAAGGACGAAGATGATATCTACTACAAATTTGAATGGAGGATGATATTTTTACAAACTTGAAAGAATGAGGACCATTAATGTAATTAACTCTTTTTATAATGGAATTTTGTTCCATATATATATATATGCTAATATCATATGATTCACTATAATTGTAGCATGATGCCAGATATGTACTATGAGTAATGCTTCTTGGACTTCAATCGAGAGTTAGACCACTATTGACAAAATGTTAAATATGTCATTTGCAAAGACATAATCCAAATTCCTAATTATGTCTTTGTAAGGGGCATATTTGATATTTTTTCAATATTGATCTAACTTTTTGTTGAAGTTGTTGTTCAAAAAGCATTACACATGTACTATTGTGTTATATATACAAAATTTGGAACTGATTTCTTCAATGTTGGAACCACGTTTGATGGTGTGCTCCTTGCCTCTCGGAATTTCATTTTACTTTATATCATTTTGTGCTAACTTAAGCATTGTGTAACAAGTGAAAATTCACATATTGTAAATATCAATTTAAGGTTTAAATTGAAGTGGTGCGCCTATGTAACTATTGTCAAATTTCAATATCATAAAATTGGACTAGATATTAGCATTAAGTAAGTGGGGAAACAAATAATTCTAGGAGGGAATATTCGCCTCCTAGTTTTCGACACAAGAAAGGGGTGTAAAAAATTCTTTTTTCTTGTGTCGAAAGAGTAATGATTTTTTTATCATGTTCATAAAAAATTACTAGTGTAGGTTTCAGTTTTTTAGATGTATCAGAACTTTTTCAATTTATTACGCAAACAAGAGAGAGAGAGAGAGAGAGAGAGAGGGGGGGGGGGGGGAATTTTGTTGATTAGTTATAATGAACTTATAAAAAAAAAAATTCAATTTGCCTGAGATACTCATAAATAGAATAATAGAAAGTATTTGTACGATATCTAATCAGCAAAAATATACATCATCCAAGAAGTTGAGTGATTACCCTTTTCTTCTATTCTTCTAATTTGGAAAGTACCCATAAATACTATCAAGGAACATGTGTTCATGTGTTCTTGATAATCAATGAAGATCATTTGCATCATCATTTTTTTTTTTTTTTGAAAGAGCAGAAAAAGAAATCAACGATCATTTAGACAAAATAACACTCTTAATCTTAGTAACCCAATCCAATTCACTATCATTTAAAAACACTCATTGAATTCTGACGCTTTCATGTCTACAACTCAATTCATCCAATTACTATATTAATGAACCCAATTCGGAATATGAACCATAAAAGAAATTAAAAACCTAGCTATTAAACTAATCATAGTACATATTATCCTGAGAGGAATCCTTCTAGCAATATCATCCATTTACTCTACTTTCCCCCAATTTCATTAAGTGGTCATGCTAGTGACATAAATAGTCATGAATCATTATAAGATGTGATCATTTCGAATGAGCTAAGAGAATGCTTAGAATTATTATTTATTTTCTTTGGTTTTTTAATTGAAGAAATAATTGAAAAATAAAACAGCAAGTACAAAATATTCCCCAGTAGAGACTTGTACGATTCAATTTAACGTTTGTTCGTTCATGTTTGATTGTGTCATAGCTCTATATATAATTCGGATTAGATTTTATCGTTGGATAAACTACATTGCAGATATTGACCCCTCTAAAAAAGACGATAGCTACAACTAGGCCATGAACAGCCAACTATCATACTATAAAAATTAGATATGTTCGATCTATAGTCATTAGATTAGGACTTTCTAAAACAATCTACTAAATTCATCGAGTTGTTCCAAATGATCAAAATGGCCAGCTATTAATAGAATTCTTTTTTGGCTCTCTGTCAAATATTTGTTTGACCGAGGGCTTCCAAATACATTGTAAGCTAAACCGATACTGATGACTAACCAACCCACAATGAATAAGGAAATGTATAGTAATTCTAAGAATGACCCAATATCGAATACGGGTCATAATATCAGTAAAATAACATTCTAATGTGCTTCCAGACATGCTCAGCTTAATTCACATATTCTTGTACAATCAGAGATGATCGATTATGTAAAAGATGATATCAGTAAAAGGCAATCACTGAAATTGCATCCGTAAGGATCGTCAATATTGTACTTAGGGCGTCTTTAGAGTATACCGAATCACTATACATATCATTCTTCTGACACAGCAACGCAATTTGAATCAGCATCGAAAGGAAGTGCTAAATAATTTCTTTCTTCATTTTCTTTACATGTTCATGTAAAGTGATACTCTATTTAATATAGAAAATTCTTACAATGAAAGAGATTATCATATTTCCACAATTTAAGTAGATGCACAAGATCTAGAAATTTCCTTTTCATAGTTGTAGAAGCAGTTTTTTTTTTTTTTTGGAATCCTTTTTTTAATTGGTTAATCGTCCAATAACAAATAAAAGTAGTAGAGCGTAAAGAAAGCAAAGAAATAATAATAAAATTGAAATCCATAGTTATGATGCATTGTTGTATTGGATCGATATCCAAATCTTGATCTAGAAAGGAGGAGGTTTTATTTTAAAATATGGAAAGAAAAATTTTAAAAACCAAAAACAATAATAGAAATTATTGGTTTTAAAATCTAGTTGGACAAAAAAAATTGTGGTACCTTTTTCTTCACATTCATTCAATGTATACGGACAAGGTTGACTTCGCCAATTTTAGTGAACAATGTTAAATTTAGATGAATAATATCATTTTTTTAGCGTGGACAAGCTTTTAAGCAAAAAAAAAAAAAAAAAAAGTTTTAGAGCCAATGGGATCTTGGACCAATTCTACTTCATTAGAAGGTGGCATTTAGAGATGGCAAAATTGGTCCGACCTGTGGACTGATCCATATAACTTAGATATTGGATTAGGCTGGCTCTAACACAAATAAAATCGAGCATATATGACCCGGCACGACTAGCCCGCAAATTTATTTATTTATTTTGCTCCTTAACACTAATAATTCATTTTGTGAATAACCCCAATACATAATCTAAATAATATCAATCTAAAATGGCTTAAGTCCAAGTCTCCAACTTAAATTGTTTATTTTTGAAAAATTGGTCAAAAAATCTCAAGCTCCAATATAAAATTGTTTAGATTTAATTAAAATTTAGTTTAATTCAAGTTTCAATCCAAATTATATTTGGTGTGACAAGTAAAATATTTATTTTAAATTTACTTATAAGTAAATTTTTTAATTTGAGCCAAACATACTTATATCTCAAATCAATAAGACTAGCGTGCTTTTACTATTTGTATTTTTTTTTTAAATGTGTCAAGAAATAGTTTACAATTAACCAAAAAAATATTATTATTTGAAAGAAAATTGATGTTTATTTATTGACTAATACATGAAAATCCCAATTTTATAAATTAATCTTTTTAAAAATCTCAAAATATATATTGTCTAAGTTTATCTAAGATTGTATTCAATGTAATGTATTAGATTGTATAAAAAATTTATTTAAAAAAAATTAATATCGGGTTGGCCCGATGGGTTGGGCTAGAACAACATATTTCTGGCCCGCACAAAAATGGACTTGGCTGACCTGGTCCAATTTCAATTGTAGTCCTGCTTTGACGGGCCAGGTTGGCCCAATCCAACCCATTTGCCATTTCTAGTGGCAATGATTTACTTGACAAATTAAATAGCAAAAATTGCCAATAAGTCATCTCCACATGACTTGTTTCAAATTAAGTCAAAACTTTTTTTTAAATTGTGATTAAGTCATACTTCACATCAATATTTTATATTAATTCCAAAATCACCCATTTTAACCATATTTTTCATTGACACAATCTTCCAACTCCACAAACCTCCTCCACCTCCGGCGACAACCTCCTCCAGCTCCGGCGACCTCCAGCGACAACCGCTTCCACCTCCGGTGACCTACGGCGACCTCCGGCGAGTGCTTCTAAGGCACAGTGTCACTTTTTAGACACTTTTTTTGGTGAAAATTTTGTTAGCAGTGAAACTACCAAAATAAATGACAAGTTACTACAATAAGAGACTTTTTCAGACATGTGTATAGGGAGGTGGTACTGGTCAGCTTTCAGGTGGCCGAAAATTAATTTCTCGAACTTCATGTCATGGTGGAGCAGCCAGAGCTTCCGGTGGCTTGAAATATCCGTAGTGGATAATGTTTTATGGACTTTGGTCACAGTGTTTGAATCCTTATCTTTGGTTTATATGCTTTTTTATTTCTTCATCTTCTGTGGTTGTACTCTATTCTTAATGTCTTAACAGTTAGCATTGATCTATCTGTGCTGCAAGAGAGGCTGACCAATATGATTAACCTGGGTTGAGTATTTTAGCGTTTATGTAAACAATGAGCATTTTCCAGTTATATAAACCATGAGGTACCATCTGTTGTTGATACTGTATTATAGAATAACAACTTGATATTGTATTATACAAAACAGTATCACAACAGAAATGGGCATAGAATGTTGTATATATGAGCTTGAATGCTGTAAATATGAGCTTGAATACTCTACTATCTTATGTAAATAGGAGCTTGAATGCTCCACCATCTAATTGCTGCAAATAGGAGATTGAATGTTCCATCATCTAATGTTTAGTCATGGTATGCTATTTGATACTGTATTATACAAAACAGTATCATAGAAAACATTATCACAATATAAATGGACATAGAATTGTTGTAAATAGGAGCTTGAATGTTCCATCATCTAATGTTTGAATGTCTTAGTTTTAATTCATGATACTGTTTTAATGTTTTAGTTTTAATCTATGATACTGTTTAATTATGGCAAGGTTTAATAGATTGAAACTTTGTCATAATATTTCACTATCATTTGAAACATGTTTTAATCCATGATACTGTTTTAAATCTGTGATACTGTTTGAATATATATATATGTGATCTTTGATACTGTTTAATTATGGCAATGTTTGAACCTGTGATATTGTTTGAATGTCTTAGTTTTAATCTATGATACTGTTTTAATCCATGATACTGTTTTGTTTAGGTAATTAGTATATTTTGATACCGTTTTAATCCATGATACTATTTTAATCCTGTGATACTGTTTGAATATATGGCAAGGTTTGAACATGTGATATTGTTTGAATGTCTTAGTTTTAATCTATGATACTGTGTTAATCCATGATACTGTTTTGTTTAGGTAATTAGTATATTTTAATACCGCTTTAACCTATGATACTGTTTTTATCCTGTGATACTGTTTGAATCTATGTGATCTTTGATATTGTTTAATTATGGCAAGGTTTGAATAAGTGATACTGTTTGAATGTCTTAGTTTTAATCCATAATAATGTTTTGTTTAGGTAATGTGCATTAATATAAATTGATATTGTTTTAATCCATGTTTTAATCTATGATACTGTTTTGTATAATACAGTATCAAACAAAACATATGACTAATTAAACAGTATCAAAGATAAAAGCATGATATCATAGTCATGTGTTTAATACTGTATTATTCAAACAGTATCATAAAAAACAGTATCACAATAGAAATGATCGTAGAATTTGCACACGTGCTCAGAATTTTTATTATAATATGTTTTCGGAATGGTCTCGACGAGACGGTCAAGACCAGTCCCTTTGTAAATGCCTATGATAGATTTTACCCATTTAAAGTCGTCTCTTTAACTTAAAATGACAATCTTTAATTTATTTTTTTTTCAAAACAGCACAAATTCTTTAAAACAGTATCACGGATAAATGTACATCCTTTTGCTGCAAATTAAAGCTCTTCCAAGGTATCTGAGTCCTTTAAAAGCAAACACATACTTCAGAGCAATGCTAAAATGAAGAAAGAAGACCTGCCAATCATTCTCAAGTTAATGAGAAGTCATGCAAAAGGTTCTTATCTAAAACTATAAACAATGTTTCTAATTTTTCCTTTGAATTTGAATATGTTTGAGATTCAATTAGGACATAGATTCTCATTGGATAGATAAGTATAAATTTATAAGGTGTTTAATGGTAGGTAGAAGAATTAATCAGTAGAGAATAAACAAGAGAATACTATTGTTCTTAACATGTTTCATTAGTAGTACAAAATCATAGGTTTAAAAGATCACAAAAAAACAAAGATCACAAAGAAACAAAGATCACCACAAAACAAAGATCACCCACTACAAGAAATGAGGTCAATAGCGGCGACATTTGTCGTCGCTGAATATTCAGAAGTCGTCTCTTTTATGTTTTTAGAGACGACAACGTCGTCGCTACATGTCGCCGCAACAAGTTAGTGTCTCTAGAGTTATAGCGACGACTTTATGTCGTCTCTATATAAATTTGTATCTATAGCGACGATAATGTCGTCGCAATAGTGTCGTGACCATATCTCAAAAACAGATTTAAAGGAACGACACAGTCGTCGCAAACCTCGTCGCTATTTACAAAATAATAGAGACCATTATATTGTCGCCATACGTACTTCTCTTACAGCGACGACAAAGTCGTCGCTACTACAAATTATTTAATTTACTATAGCGACAACAGTGTCGCCGCTATAAACGTTTTGAATTTTTTTAAATTTTTTTTTTATTTCCAAATAACATAAATAATATATAAAAAATTCTAAAAATCTACGGGCCCTCTAAACCGTCGTCCTTGTCCCCGTCCTCCTCCTCCTCCTCCTCCTCCTCTGCAGGCGCAGCTGGTATTTTACTTTTCAGAAACTCAATTTCACGCTGCATTTGGCGTAGCTGATCCTCGTACATGGCAAACCGAAGATCATTATTTCGAGGAGGTGCAGAGGACTGATGAAAAGTTCCTTGTGGGGCAAACGATGCAGCAGTCAAATCTAGTGAGGGAGAGGTGCCCTTCGGAACCCGACCAACCCCACGGACGTGACCTCGTCGTTCTCCGAGAACCTCATTTGCAATAGCACGCTCGTCTAATGACGCGCTATTGGAGGCGACTTGTGTATGTTGAGTCTCTCTCAACTCAACAAGTTTATCCTGTTCGGTGAAATAATAATAATAAATAATAATAATATCATGCATGTCAGATAAAATTATATTAACATAATTTAAAAATTCTCACATAGGCACCAGCCGCCTGCGGGTTGACCCAATTGCCATCTCGGAAGGTGTGAAACATCCGGAACAAATCAATAATCCCCGGCCACTTCTGGGTCTCGGGGTCCCACTACGACAATTTAAACGTGAAATGTAATTAGTATACATTTTTACGTAATGTAGTGAAGATATTTATAATGATATTGAAAATTTATATGTTGTACCTGATCGTAACGCATGGCAGAGAAGCTTTTCGACCCCTACACGCTCGGGTATTTAGCCTTACCCTGATTGGCTTTATTTTTGGAGGATCGTTCCTGAAGGTATAACATATAATTGATTAGCAAAAAATGTATTAGTTAAAAAAGTATATAAAATATCGTAAACAATATATAAACAATACGTACCACGAAAGTAGGATTGGTGAAGAAGTCAATGCACTTCTGCCAGTCCTCAGCGGACATCTCGCCGTATGGTCGACTCAGTCCATGCGCTTTTAAGTGATTATGGGCCTTGAGTTTGTAATCGCGATAACAATCAGCCGCCAGACGATCTACTGCAGCACATACTGCCAGGTACTCGTCGGGCGACCGATCGCCCTGCAGATCGAAGTAGCTCTGCAAGAGTGAAAAAAAATACGTTACTGTAGAAGTCGTAAAACAAGTATTTATTAAGTGTACTAATAACAAAACTAATTTAAGTTCATACCTCGATAATGCTACGTAACCGTGCCCGTTGCCTCTCTGGAACCTCTGTCCATGAAGGGTAGCACGGGGGCACGGTGAATCTCACTTGGTTCCCAACCAAGCGTGTGAATCACTTCGCGTTATTCCCGATCGGCTGCATTGTGCGTTCGATAAGGAAGTAGCATCTTCCCGTTAGCCTGCCATACCATCTCAAGGTTGATGCCTCGAGAGATACCCCGTTGCTTTGGCGGGGGTGCTGAAAATGAAAAAATTGTAAAATATATTGATCATACGATTTTCAATAATATGTATAAAATAATAAATAATTACAATTTGAACGAAAAGTCTTACGGACACTCGCATCTTAGAAGGGGAGCCAGGTGAGATAGGCTGGCTGTGGAGGATCTCATGCACCATCACCTCCGTGCGACATCACGTCAGCCATACTAACACATGACATAATTGCGAACATCACGTCAGCCATACTAACTTTGAATGTATGTGAAAATTTTATTGCAAATAAGTCCCTAAACTTTGAATTTGTGGGAAATTTTGAATTTATTATATTTAATTTCAAATTGGTCCCTAAACTTAATTTATTGCAAATAAGTCCATGACTTTGAATTTATGGAAAATTTTGAATTTATTATATTTTATTTCAAATTGGTCCCTAAACTTATTTTATTGTAAATAAGTCCCTGAACTTTGAATTTATGGAAAAATTTTGAATTTATTATATTTTATTTCAAATTGGTCCCTAACCTTATTTTATTGCAAATAAGTCCCTGAACTTTGAATTTATGAAAAATTTTGAATTTATTATATTTTATTTCAAATTGGTCCCTAAAATTATTTTATTGCAAATAAGTCTCCGAACTTTGAATTTATGGGAAAATTATGAATTTATTATATTTTATTTCAAATTGGTCCCTAAACTTATTTGCAATAACCCTGAACTTTGAATTTATGGAAAAATTTTGAATATATTATATTTTATTTCAAATTGGTCCCTAAACTTATTTTATTGCAAATAAGTCCCCGAACTTTGAATTTATGGAAAAATTATGAATTTATTATATTTTATTTCAAATTGGTCCCTAAACTTATTTGCAATAACTTATTTTATTGCAAATAAGTCCCTGAACTTTGAATTTATAGAAAAATTATGAATTTATTATATTTTATTTCAAATTGGTCCCTAAACTTATTTTATTGCAAATAAGTCCCTGAACTTTGAATTTATGATAAAATTATAAAATTATTATATTTTATTTCAAATTGGTCCCTAAACTTATTTTATTGCAAATAAGTCCCTGAACTTTGAATCTATAGAAAAATTTTGAATTTATTATATTTTATTTCAAATTGGTCCCTAACCTTATTTGCAATAACTTATTTTATTGCAAATAAGTCTCTGAACTTTGAATTTATGAGAAATTTGGATTTATTATATTTAATTTCAAATTGGTCCCTTAACTTATTTTATTGCAAATAAGTCCCTAAACTTTGAACTTATGGAAAATTTTGAATTTATTATATTTAATCATAAATTGGTCCCTGAACTAATTTTTATTTCAAATAAGTCCCTAAACTTTGAATTTATGGAAAATGTTGAATTTATTATATTTTATTTCAAATTGATCCCTAAACTTATTTTATTGTAAATAAGTCCATAAACTTTGAATTTATGAGAAATTTTGAATTTATTATATTTAATTTCAAATTGGTCCCTAAACTCAATTTATTGCAAATAAGTCCCTATACTTTGAATTTATTATATTTAATTTCAAATTGGTCCCTAAACTTATTTTATTTCAAATAAGTCCCTAAACTTTAAATTTATGGAAAATTTTGAATTTATTGTATTTAATTATAAATTGGTTCCTAAACTAATTTTTATTTCAAATAAGTCCCTAAACTTTGAAATAATTTTATTTCAAATAATTTTTATTTAGGGACCAATTTCAAATTGGTCCCTAAACTTATTTTATTTCAAATAAGTCCCTAAACTTTCAAATAAGATTATGTCAAATATGTCCCTAACATTCAACATCATTCAACCTCAAATTCAACCATCGTCCTCTCTATAAAAACATAAAGATAGTGACAATCCATAATCAAATAAAAACTTCATCCTCAATCAAACTTCATCCAAATTAAAACAAACATCATCCCTAATGTTATCAATGTTATTCAAGGATTATTCAATGTTATTCAATATTCAACCTAAAAAAATCACTACATATTCATAGCACATTGCCTTTGGAAGTTTGGTTCTACAAATGTCAATAATTAAGTTAACTATCAACTGAAAGGTTTTATGAGTATGACTTTGATTTCCTCTCTTTTCTTTTAAGTTAAAAGTTGGACATTTGATTGTTGGATGTTGGATGTAGTCGTCCATGAAACTTCACCAGTGGGGCTTCTTGGAAGAAATAGCAAGCACAGTCGGATTGCATTGTATATGACAGCAAGAAGAATTTTGTCTGGAGGGGAGAGTGGAAGCTAAGGAAAATTGCACAGCCACAGTCAACATTATTGTAAAATAGACAAGTGTAGAATTTATGTTTTGGGAACTATTTGGCACATTCACTGTAAAAGATCCATTTTACAATACATTATGAATAGAAAAGAAAGTGAATCTTGCCTTAATTCTTGAAGTACAGCTGCTGCTTGTGAAGGAGTTTGTTGAGAATTTAAAAATGTTGCCGGTATTCCAAACTTCAGATTTAGTGTGATAATCTGATTTTGAATGAGGGAAAGAAGTGGGGATATAACAACTGTAACACCTGGCTGGAGAATGGCAGGGAGCTGGCATGGTATACCGTAATAAGAAAATAGAGCAAACATAAGAAGATATCCAAATTCATAATAATTTTGGCAAAATAACTCCCCCTATTCATTGTTTTCCCTACATACTCCGGCGTCACACGAAACAACAAGAAAATATCCAAATGGAACAAATAATTTGAACAGGATTTCATGGTATCCACGTGTGTGTGTGAGAGAGAGAGGGAGAGAGAGAACTTAAGCGGTTACAACGGCAGAGAGTGGAGAAGACGCCGGCAGACGATGGACGATAGACGACGGCGGCGACAGTTAGGCGAAGGGGGTGGAAGAAGAAGAAGAACAGGCCAAATGGAAAAGAAGAAGGTTCTGTGTGAATTAAAATGTCGGGACTTATAAGCGACGACATTTTTTTTTCAACTTTTTAAGAACACGCTACTAAAAAGTGGCGCCTAATTTTCGAGACAATAACGACGACATATGTCGTCACTATTGACAATACAATATCTGAAAATTAAATGTTGATATCTCATTTGAAGGAGATTTTTTAATTGAAATTTTTTTTATAATTATTAATTTTCCGCTTTTTAATATTATCAAAAATTTTAATATTTAATATTATCAATAATTTTAATATTTAATATTATTGATATTTAATATTATCAATAATAATTTTAGTATTTAAAATTTAAAATTTAATATTTATTGATATTTAATATTATCAATAATAATTTTTAGTATTTAATTTTTAATTTTTAATTTTTAATATTTCATATTTATTGATATTTAATATTATCAATAATAATTTTTAATATTTCATATTTATTTGGGTCATTCAACTTTAAACATTTTTTATTTGGGTCCTCTTAATTTTTATTTTATTTCAATTTCATTCAATTTTATTTGCAACATAAGTCCTTCAAGTTGTACTATGTTAGATATAATGGAAAAATTAAATCATGTTTTTGTACAATTGTAGAACTTTTTTGTCCTACATTATGTATACAAATGTTGAAACTCCATCCAAACTTGCATTTTGACCAATAGCAATGATAGTAATGACAAACATTCAAGCCGAAAACAGTAACAACAATTTGAACATGCGTTTTTATAAAGTAATTTCATTGCAAATTTAGTGACGCACAATAACATTTCAATCTGATTCACTATCATGATACGATTGATCCTCATCATCGTCACTGACGTCCTCATTGATTTCACTCGATGTTTCGTCATCCTCATATTCTGCATTTGTATCGTCTTCAACATCATCGTCGTTTATAACGAAGTTTCTCTCGCAAAGATGTCGACGAGGCTCTCCCGATAACCGATGCTTCGATCTCATCAGCTTCATCATCATCGCGGTGCAAGGATACATGCTTTATGTTGCCAAGATCAACGACTAGAGATAAACCGGAAGAGTAGTTATTGTAGAGCATGTCAATTTCTGTGATGTTAGCTCCCACTGTGTCCCACGTGCTCCTGTGATGGACAATTTGTACTATTCGCCAGTTCGGACCACGAGATGGATCTTCAATGTAGAACACTTGTTGTGCTTGGCTAGCAAGTATGAACTGATCATCCTTGAACGCCTCTGCACTTATGTCAATACTGGTAATGTTATTCTCAGTTACCATCCGTCTCCCATCACACCTAAACCACTTGCATCGAAACAGATAGACTGAAAGTTTCGGTCCATATTGTAGCTCCAGTATATCTTGCAGCTGCCCGTAGTAAATCTCACCCCCAGTCCCTGGGACGGACACACCACTATTCTGAGTTTTTCTTCGAATATCATGATCATATGTCAAGAACCGAACTCCTTTGACAACACAAGTCGTGTATGACATAACCTGCTTGTAACATCCACTGGCCAACGCAAATAACTCATGAGAAACTTGATGGTTGAGGCTTTGGCGCATTGCATATAGCTGCATGACGAGAATTATTCTCAGTTATTGAAAGCAATTGTTGGAGAAATATTGCAATTTTATTCAGTCGATGTTCGTTTACCTTTCTGTAGAACCAACCGTGAAAGTCTCTTCTGTGCACTAGTTCGATGTTTGGACAGTCATTGTTTAGTAATTCCTGCCTATGTTCCCTGAACAAAGTATTGAAGATCAAAGTTCATTAGTTCGTTTCAAATGTTAAAGTTAATTCGAGATAAAAGAATAATAATCGGGAATTAACGCCGTCTTACTGCAAGAATGGCTCAACTTCATAACAGTTGTTCAAGATGTAAAAAATTACTTGATTTCGAACTTGAGTAGGAAACTCGTTGGTGACTGCTTTCCAAGTGGGTGACACTGCGACTGAAAAACAGAAAGTTGTGTCTGTGGAACAGTAGCATCCTCGTTTCGTTTGGTCGGTTGAACTTGTCCTTATGTCACGGAAGTACCCGAACAAAAGGTCAATGCCTCGTCCACAACATACCCTTGACTATCGATGATCCATCGGGCCGAGCTCGATTTCGACGTAGCCCTTCAATTTCTTGGTATCGCTCGAATGGATACATCCATCTCATGTGCACCGGACCTCCAAGGATTGCCTCTTCGGTAAATGCATTACGAGGTGAATCATGATGTCGAAGAAGGTGGTGAAATATCATTTCCAACTTTAGAGAGAATGAGTACAAGGTGATCGTGGGATGCTATCATGTCGCTAACCTTTAGTGTTCTTGCACAAAGCTTTCAAGAACGCGACGTTCAATAATTACCGTGGAAATTGTTTTATTCAATAACGCCCGACATCCGATTGGTAATAACCGTTGCATGATAATATGGCAATCATGTGACTTCAACCCGATAATAATACTGGTGTCATTTGGAGCAATATTCTTAGAAGATTAGAAGCGAAGCCATCCGGAAACTCAACCGATCGGATAAATTGACAAAATTTCATACGATTTGAAGGCGACATGGTGTCCACCTATTCCCGTTCGATACAAGTGCAACTCTCTTTTGATCCTTAATTGCATTAGATCGCTACCGCATTGGATCGTGTCTTTTGATTTGAATGGATCGTCCATAATTGTGTGCCGAGCAAGCTATCACAAACATTCTTCTCTCGTGCATGACATCGATGTTATGTTTGAGCTCTGTAGAAGTCCAATCTGAAGAACTCATAGAAAATGCTCTTTTTCTCCAATTGAGCTCGTCATCACTTCTCCGAATTGTAGCGCCACCGTAATTTGGGTGCTTTCCTGGACTTCTATATCTGACACGACTTAACTGTGCTAAAATGTCTATAGGCGTTAACCGACGCGAAGGTGGTCGCCTATCTGTCCTCCCATCGAAGTCTAAATTGCTCCGAAAATGATGCTTGGATGGTAGGAACCGACGATGACCCACATAAGCTGTCTTACCTATCACACGGACTAAAGGAGTATCCTCGTTGCACGTCGGACATGCCTTGTACCCCTGACCACTCCAACCGGACAAACTACTTCTCGCTGGGAAATCGTTAATGATCCCCACAACAAAGTCTGCATACGCCTCGAATCTCGACTTCTTTGTTGGTTCCACCATCTTCCGTGTCAATCCTATCGGCCCACAACTCCTTCAACTCGTCCACTAATGGTCGTAAAAATACATCAATGTCCTTACCCGGTGCTTTAGGACCAGGTATCAATAGAGTAAGCATGAGGTATTCGGGCTTCATGCATAACCATGGTGGCAAGTTGTAAATCGTTACGACTCATCGGCCACATCTTTGCACGACATGACTCATGTCACCGAATGGTTTGAATCCGTCTGCGACCAAACCTAACCTGACATTCCTGATCTCACTTGTGAACATTGGATGTTTCATGTCAAAATCGCTATGCCTTTCCATCAGCGGGATCTTCGCATTTCATCATCGTCCCTAGATCTTCCTATACTATGCCACCTCATAAGTTTTGCAAGTATCCTTCGTCGCGAACATACGTTTTTTAGTCGGGGGCCAAGGAAAATATCGCAACACCTTATGCGAACATTCTTCACGTTCACTTTCCCGTAAGTGTGCACCCAGCGACTTTTTTTTCCGCAAATCGGACAAGTTTGTCTATCGGCATGTTCACCTCAAAACAAATGTCTTGCGATCGTTCTTGCGGCATGAATGGATTTGTAACCCAAACCAAGCTTCGTCATCGACTTCTTAGCTTCGTAGTAAGAGTCAACCGAGGTTCATGTTTGGGAATGCTAACTTTAGCAATTTCAAAAGATCATCGGCAGACTTGTTTGTCCATTTGTTCATAACTTTAATATGCATCAACTTGACTAAAAATTTAGGGATGAAAATGATGAAACTCCCTGCATGCAGATTCGAATGGAGAGCCACAAGCAGTTCGTCATAGTAACCATCGGTGCTTGTACACGCATGCTCATCACCAACTACGCCGTCTATTACATCCATCATCTCATCTTCCACACCATCTCGCTCATTCGTCTATACACATTCGCAGTACGAACATCGATCTCGCCATGATACATCCAGGTGACATAACTCTCTGCAAAACCATTACGAAATATGTGAGCCTCGACAATTTTCAATGGATGTGTGAGACCGTTTAAACATTTTTTGTACAGACATTTAATCCTTCCTCTGTCGTTAACGTATGGCCTCGCCATGTTTATAAATACTTGCAAACCGTTCCGAAAATCTACAGATTTTGTGCGATTTCTAATTGTTGTCCAACTTTTATCAATATCCATACTTGAAAAATACTATATTCTTACAAATACAGTACTGATAATAAATGGAGATGAAGAAATGAACTATAAAGAAGATGATTATGAAGGAAAACAATAGAAATGCAAATGACTGGGGAGATGCGGAGATGGAGAAGAAATTATTTCGGGTGTAGTCTGCAATACAGAAATGCGGAGATGGGAAGAAGATAAAGAAGAGTCTATAGCGACGACAATGTCGTCGCTATATCTAAATGTTGTCGCTAAAGGATCATTCCCATTTTACGAGAAAATTAATAAGTCACGCGCCTGCAAATTTGATCAACATAGGTATAGCGACAACATATGTCGTCGCTATATATAACAATTGGGCGCCAATTTTTCCGCTTAAAATGATGTTGGTATATAGCGATGACATATGTCGTCGTTATAGACCTTATCACACTTTACGAGAAAATTCATGATTCACGTGACTTACAGCATCATCCGCAACTCAATTGGGACGACATATATGTCGTCGCTATTTATGCATCAAAATGCTGCATTTGTTCCCGCCCTTTCCGAATCTTAATGGCGACGACATGGAAAGACGTCATTATAGGGTCTACGTAACAGCGACGATATATGTTCTATAGCGACGACATATGTCGTCGCCATAAGTTTTGTTTGTATTGCAACGACATTTCTTAGTCGTCTCTACTATGTGGAATCAATAGAGACGACTTTATGTCGTCGCAATAGATGTCGCCGCTATAGACCCTCTTTGTTGTAGTGACCGCAAAACAGTATCACCACTCACAATTAGCGTTTTTTTACAATTAAGGGTATGTTGGTCTTTTAGCTCTAAAATATGATTTTAATTGAATTAAGTTTTGAACATATGACTTTAAAGCCCATAAGTGCCCAAACAGTGACCGGCCCTGAATTTACCCAATTAAATATCCTTTTTGTTATTTTCTTTTATTTTTGACCTGATTTTCAATTTAGTTATATTAGTAAGTAGGGTTTGATATAAAGCAAGGTTCTAAAATGCATACTGCGCGGCGAGGCGGCAAAGTCGCGCATTGAGCCTAGACGCGTCTAAGCGTGGCAATCTTGTGATCGATGCAAAAAATGAGCGATGCGGGCGGCGGCGGCAAGGCGAAGCATCAAACTGGCGTGCTAAGCCTACTCCTATGCGAGTATTTTAGAACACTGATATAAAGCGGTTTGGCCATTTTCATATTTTGGCAAATCTTGATTAAGGTCTTGTTCGGTAGCCATTTTATCCAAAAAAATCTATTTTTTTGCCTACAATTTTTGACTTTTCAACCCTTTTTACACTACCAAAATCTTTGAAAAGTCAAAAAGTAACCAAAAAAATCTATTTTTTCTCCAAAAAATCTCTACCGAACAAGCCCTAAATAACATTATTTTGAGTCTTCTTAATTTACAAATAAAATTCTTAAAATTTGTTTTGAATCAAGGAGTGTTTGATCTTTTATTCATCTCCTGCACCATTTACTTACAAATGGCCATACTTGTATGCAATTTGAATATAATATGACAACAAGTCTTATATTTAGGGCTTGTTCGGTAGTGATTTTTGGGGGGAAAAATGGGTTTTTTTTGTTACTTTTTGACTTTTCAAATTTTTTTGTAGTGTAAAAAGGGTTGAAAAGTCAAATATTGTAGGCAAGAAAATGGATTTTTGGGGGGAAAATCTATACCGAACATGGCCTTAATAAATTCAAAATATATAAATACAATAGAAATTTTGAAATAATTTTTGAACTATATCAACCACCAAGGTGCTATTTGTTTAAATATGATTTTATACGAAAATGTGTAGAGCTTGTGCCTAGTAAAAAAGTCTATATCATGCACTATTTGAAAACATGTGACATAATGGATTATCTAAGATTAATCAAGTTACAATAAACTCAGATCTGAATTAACAAGTTAAAATTAAGGTTTAATATACATGATAATTGCCGTGTATATACTGAACACACGAATGGTATATATGATTAAGATTAAGATAGCATCTTGCATGAAAAACATGGGATATATGATGTACGTTGAACTACTTAGAACTCGACAATGCAATGAACAATCGTCTTGTATGATACAACAATTCCTATTAATTAGTTTTCTTCTTGAATCCATAACTGTGATCATCAATACCATCCCAGAGTTTCCCAGGTTGGTTTACGTGGCGCTTTGGCGAAGCCACCGGTCCACTTTCTATCCAGCCGTGAGCAGGGATTTCCTGAGAAACTACAAACCCTAATTCTTTAATCTTCTGACTATTGTTTGGAAGAACTGGCTTCAAATTCTTTCTTTTCACCAAATGCGCCACTGGGTTACCCCATCTGACTCTTTCCTTCATCATGTTATCAACTTCCGGGTCCATAATCCCCTTCATATATAAATCAGATTGCCAGAAACTCGACACTTTCAAACAAAAAGGTTAATTTTCCTGAAAAAGATAAGTATTGGAATAGAGAAAACACACTCTAAAGATCCGTTGATTCTGCGAATAGTTGGATGTTTGAACTTTAAAGATTTGTTGATTCTTCACGAAGAATACTGAAACACAACAATATATTTGTAGAAGATACGTTTGTAAAGATAAAAAGATGGAGAATAATAACTTGTGTATTATTGATTTACAGTGAGTGACTCTGAATATATCACTATATATTCAGATTTGTAGAGATTTACAATTGGTAAGAAATCGAAATCTTCTAATATAAGGAAAAGTATAATATAAGAATATCATAATACAAGAAAAAATATAATTTTTGAGATTCAAAAATATCATACTATAAATATAAATATACTAGACTTGAGGATCAAGCAACCGATTGAAATGTTCTAGAGTTGACTCGACTTGGACTCCATGCGTGTGACTGGTGGACGGACCATCATCTTCCTTAACAACATTTACTTTGATTAACTCTATAGGTAAAATCTCCAATGATGCCCTATTTATAGTGCTAGAATAAATTAAGATAAAATAGAGATCAAGTATGTATCGTATTTATACAAGAATATGAAGTCCTAACAACATAAGGATGACTAATCTTATAACGACAAGGATCAATTTTATTTTATTTTTGCTCTTTAATTAATCAGCCAGATGACATTGCATTATTTTCTTTTATAAGCACGCGTTGATCACGTTAATTTATATTATGGTGCTGGTCCACAAGTCGCCTATTTTTCACAGAAACCAAAACAGAAAATGCGAGACAATATGAACATTAGGTGCAAATGTTATTTCTAAAAAGAAGGATGCAAACCAAGGTCTTATAAAAAGATCTAAAATAGTATCATTCACAATATCATTGGCCTAATTACTTGTTAATTTTTGGATAGAAAGGTTAAGCCTAGTATTATATGTATTTCTAGTTATAGTTCTCAACGGAGCCTATAATTTCAGTTTATTTTTATTAAAAGTTTCTTTAAATTACTTTTGAATGTTATTAATAAACAAGAATTTCGGAAAACCTTTTTTTTTTTTTCCAAAAAGTTTAAAGTTTCCTTAGTACATAAGTCACAATATATATCGTTCACTAGAGTAGCTCACTTATTTTTTTTAAGTCAAACAATCACAAAGACAGAACACTTTCATATTGAAAGAAAATAAAACTTAATACAAACTTAAGAGGGGCATACAACCTCCCCTCCCATCAATTATTTATACTTCAAGTAAAGGCTCCGATTCTGATCAGTCATCCACTAGAGCACCTTACTTGTTCACAACCAGAGAGTAAAATACATAGAAAACTATTTTCAAACACCATATTTTCAGAGCCCCTCAGTATAGGCTACTCCGGTAGATTTCAACCATGCGCCGCCTTGGATCAAATTTGCCACCGTGAACTTACTCGCCGCCGCCTCACTCATGGCACGATGATATCCCGTCCAGTTCACACGATTACTAGTACCTGCCCCAGGTCCTCTATTTAAATACTCTCCATAATACAATGTTTCCAAAGCAAAAGTCCCTTTCATTTCCAACCATCCAGCCGGGTCAATAAGATTTCCAATATTTGATTCCATAACAACAGTTCTAGAATACTGTTTCCACGGGCGACCCAAATATGATTTTACCAAACCCTTTACGGGTTCAAGATCCGAACCTGCTCTAATATCACAGTTCTGGATTGAAGTCCCGGTGTTTTGGTTTGGATCAGTCCTTCCTTGGGCTGTGATCACGTTCTGCTGTCCATTCATGGGCTTTCTCAGCACCAGTCTGCAGTTTTGAAGTACTACTGCTGCATCGCCAAATATGAAATCTACGGTGCCGGTTATATAGCAATCTCTATAAAATTGACAGAGGCAGTGAGCGTAGAGCGTGTCTTGGTATCCCTCTATGCGGCAGCGGTTAATGACGGACTTATGGGCTCCCACACGGAGCGCCACTGCTTGTCTTTTCACCGGGCCAGCCGTGTTTTGGAACCATATGTCTTGGGCAATGAATCCATCCCCAAGAACAGCTGCGCACACAAATTGGATAACATGTCTAAACAATTTTCATACACAAGACTTGAACATTGATCTTTTGTGCGCAAATGTAGTGTAAAGGGTAAGAATTTTACCAACAGTTGCAGATTGTAAGATTGTTTGGCCGTCTACAAAATTCAGGCTGCCTGTTATGATTGTTGAACTCATGCCATCCCCAACAAGCATTATGTTTTTCTTGTTTTTTCCTATCACCACATTTTCTTTGTATTTTCCGTTCTTCACATAGATAACATAACGATTCTTGTAATTATCTGGTGCTGATGCCACAGCTTCTCTAATGGTTCTGTAATTTCCACTACCATCCTGTGCCACCGTGACATTAGCTTTCACGCCTTTAGGCAAAGACTTTAAAATTTTCCGATCCGAACCGGTGACCCACTCGGGAAATTCCCCGACTAGTGACCGCTGCCAGAACTCTTCCTCTGTTGGTGGCGGTGGTGCTACGGCAACCACTGCGGCTAAGGAAGTTCTTGCTCTTGATATCAACTCATTGAGCCAGGGCTCCATAATGGGCCGAGATGGCCCATTAAGCCCATCCATGCATGTAACATGGTTAGTAAGAACACTACTAAGCCATGCATGGACATCAAAATGGGATTGGGCTGTTAGGTTTTCAAGTGCCACCATAGAGTCCATAACTCTATCCACAGCCAAGTCCATCAACTCCAGGCAATCTGACAGAGCTGCTGCTTCCCTTTGATCATTGATACGACGGTTGAGATTTTTGGTCATCTCAAGAGTATCTTTTATGCTCAATGCAGATTGTTGTAAGATCATCTGCAAACTTTTGACATTGTAACTTGATAAGGGATGATGGACCGGATCACGTATGTGGGCCGACAGGGAAGAAGAAGACGAGAATCCATAGTTGATCAGCTTTATGGAAGCTAGTGTTATTGGGCCTACAATGGCTGCTAAAGAGAGAATTATGCAGAGAATTTTGGCTGCTTTGCAATAAGAAAAGTTTGTTTTGGGAGTGTAGAGAAGAGGTTGCTGGGTTGTCGCCATAATTAGGAATTAATGAAGTTTTTGTTTCCTGTGTTGGAGATCCTCGTATTCAATGTCCTTAAATAGGCAACATCAAGATGATAATGCATGCTTATTTTCTATAAAATAAAAAGAACAAAATGATAACGTGGGCCTTTTTGTTTTTTAAGAAAAGTTTATTAGCGCAATATTAAAATGAAACAAAAAGCTAGGTGGATGGAAAGGGAAAGTAGACGTGCGAAATGACACGACAGTCAACATGATGCGTGAAATTTGTTTGGTATGAATTTTTAATGGATTTTAAATTTTTTATTTTTTGACCTAAGTAAAATGATCAAAATGACCTTGTTGTTTGGAAAAAAAGCTCAATTTTTTACCTAAAAAAGGGGCAATTTTGAAATGGAGCTTTTGACTAACCAAACTTTTTACTAATCAAATTTTGACTATCCCAAAAAAATCTATTAAAATGGATATCAAACAAGCACTTATTTTTGAAAAAAAGGCAGGAAAATAAACGATGCTGAAATGTTGTGTGAAATCGTAAATTATTCGTTTGGTAGAGTTTATAAACTAGTTTATTTTATCAAAATAGTTTATTTGATCAAAAATGGTCAAAAAATTCAAATTACTAAAGCAAATTTTTTGGTCAAATAAAATATTTTTTTAAACTCTACCAAACATGGAGTTAATTCAAACAATGGCCACCAAACTTTAACCTCATTACTACTTAACCATCCAACTTTGAAAGGTATCTCAATGCCTACTCTTCTTTCTGTTATCTTACACATCAACTACCCAATGTCTAACAATATTTAATTATTAATAGGACATTCTACGTGGCAAGTAGAAATATGATATGGCATGTTGACATCATTAATTCTGATTCAATCATTAAAAACGCATGCCAAACACTCCCTTAAATAGTATCAAAGATAAAAGCATAGTATAAATATATCAATGTACATTATCATACAAAAAGTATCACAATAAAATAGTATCATACAAAAGCATTATTCTGATAAAAAGCGAATAATAATAAAAAAAAGATTATACAAAACAATATCACAATAAAAGCGATTGTCACAATAAGTAAGGATATATTAATGCTTTTAAGGCTACAAAATGTAAACTTTAATTGAATTAAGTTTTGACCTTATAACTTTAGAATTTATAAGTGTCAAAACAATGATCCGTCTTGAATTTATTTTAAAAAGAACAAAAAAGGAGCCCATGGGCAGGGTCCTAGTCCGGGCTCTTGACCAATGGGCCAAGTCTGGCCCTGATTTTGACAGGATGGCTTGACCCGTTTCTACCATTAAAGTATAAATATATTTGACTAGGCGATGCAACGGAACTAACACATCTAAAACTGTGTAAATTCCTGAAAATATCATATGTCAACACGAGAAATTAAGAGTTCGTTCACTCGTATAGAATACTAAAAATGTGATTGAGTGTTTTGGAGTACCAGTTATAAGAATTTTTTAGAGTATTGATTTTAACTTTTGTGAGAAAAACTATTTTGAATGATTTTTAGTAGCGATTTTTTAAACAATCAAACTCATGTCTGGAAGTTTATTATTTACTGTTTTTAAAATTTAAAAAAAAATTAAATTACATACATGTCCATATATAAAAAGAAATTTAAATTCTAAAAATTTTACATATTCACATATTATTGAAAATATAAAACAAAATTTTGTTCTTGCATATGTTTTCTTTTTTTTTTTACAAATATTAAGTTTAGGATAGTTTTGAAAATAATTATTTGAGAGTGTATAAAATTGAAAGAAATTTTGAAAAACGGCAAAAAAATCACCGATTTGAGAGTTGGAAAATACACTCAAATTACACTACATCGATTTTGGACGGTTTAAAAATCCGTCCAAAACCAGTGCTTCAAAAAACTAATAAGCACCGATTTTTTCAACTTTTTATAAACGGTACCACCCAAAATCGGTCAAAAGTGTTAGAAAAAAAACTCTCAAGCAAACCCTAAAGGTTTGTTAGATTTCAATTACAATTTTGTTACAAAATTGAAATCAAAGTCAATAATTAATTTTAATCACACATTTCATTAGATCCACCACTATTTTACAACTTTTTAGCCACACATTTTATCAATTTTTATAAAAATTTGATTTTAATCAAAATCAACCCACTAATAACACTGTTAGGACGGCTATAAATTACACTTAGTCCAAGTCTAATTAAAAATTGCAGCTGTAGTGCTAGACTTCTAACAAAATATATAATGAACCTAAGTAAAAAAAATAACTACATCACTGCCCCTGTCCATCTTTCGATTGCATCTCTACATTTTCATTTCTTTCTATGTAAAGTTTTACTTTAAAGATATTCAAACTCTTTATATAAATAATTCAAAAAACCGGTACAGTAAGTATCAAAAATATTTTCATAAGAAATTAAAAGATCTATTAAGTGTGTGTGCAGTGTCAGATCTAAAAATTTAGTTCGAAGGGTTTAAAATTTTAAAAAGTCCAACAAAATTTTGAAGTACGTTTTTTAAAAATGAAAACAAATGTCTTTCTTCTCTTCGCGGAATCTCGATCTTTTATTTTATAATATCTAAAAAAACAATATATCAACAATTCAACAATAGGTCGTCAAGGTACAACAATCTAATAATAAGTCGACAAGGCAATACAATAAACCGACAAGACAACAAAATAAGCTGGCAAGGCAACGCCAATTCTCGAAAAATTTCATTTAAATATTAGCAAATAAATGGAAAAATAGGGACGCAGTAGCAAACGAAGTATATGCTAAATGCTAACTGTGTGGGATATTGAATCGATGTCATTCGACAACAAGGTTTAGGTAATTTCTTCCTCCATTTTATTCACATCAGCCACTGATTTCTTCTTAAAATCTAGTTTTCAATTGCTAATTAAAACCTAGAAATTGAAAAATTACAAAATAAAAAAGCTTCACGATTTGAAATGACATAAGTGAAGACTTCAAGAATTTCAGCAATTAACCAAAACTAAAAAACTAATAAATAATCCATACATATTATTAAAAAAAAAATCAAGTAATTTTAGAGCAAGCAAGTCTAAAATTGAATAAATACAAAAAAAAAAAAAAAATCAATACAAATGTTGAAGAAACTCATAGTTTTGTATTCTGCTTGGTTAATTCAAAATAATAAATTTTAGCAATAATTTAAGTAATTTTTTTTTTATAGCTGAAAAAGATAAATACAAAATACAAAAGTAATTAAACTTTGTTTCATTAAACAAAAATATACAAATACTGAAAATATAAAATATAAAATAAAATCAAAAATGAGACAGAAAAAAAATCAAAAAATCATATAAAAGAATATAAATATTACACAAATATTAAAAAACAAAAAAATACTAGTAATTTAGTCGGACACTCCGCACTCGTCCAATTGCCACCACTCACCCCCAAATCTGCCCATGTGCATGTGTAAGTAAACATACATGATGTTACGTACTTAAAGAAAAATGTTGTAAAATTAGTAAGTGCCAGTTAGAATTTACAAGAAATAATACTGAAAATATAAGATACATAAATATATTTGTTTACCTATTTATATTTTAGATCATAATAATCTTTTCTATAGCGCGGTGGTGCTTATGTCGAAAATAAAATAAAATTAATTGAATGAGGACTCAAGTATAATTTTTCCTAAATTATCAAACTTTCATCGTTAATAAAATAAATATTATTTATTAACAATAAAATCTCCAACACTTTTCTTTATGATGGCTCCATGTGCACAATTAATTA